>JAMXBD010000251.1:0-1311727 GCA_024138025.1 Combretum micranthum | reverse complement strand
ATGTTGATCACAAGCTATTTGAGTTAATTGATTGAGTTTGGGTTTTATACCAGTTAACTCGATTGATTTGCACACCAAATCAAATTCAATTTTGGCATAAAATAAATTATATTTGAATATAAATATTATTTAATAAAAGATATTTTCTAGATAAACCAAGTTTTAGCAATTTAAACCAAATGTAGTTCAAACTTATTAAATGCCACTTCAAAGTAGGCTTCAACTCAAAATTGTAAACTCATATCAAATTTGAGCTATACTTAAGTTTTGAAATTTTAAATCAATCTTGTATGCAATTTGAACAATATATCTTTCAATTTGACTCATTTACACCTTCTCTTTATGAAATATCCTATATTTGCATCCAACATTAGAAATAAATTTTTATTATGATCAATTGTTACGTATCTAGCACTTGCATTACCTTCAAAAGTGGATAGTAAAAAGATAAAAGATATATGTCAAGATAAGATCAAATATGATAAAAGATACAAATTTACATAAATATTATGTTTATGATAAATGTGTAATTTCACACATTTATATCTATTTAAAAGACACATTTATGTGCACTTCGTTGAGGTTTCATTGCATAAATTACTCGAAAATGTTAAGAAAGTACAACTGGAACATAAGTTAGAAAAAGGATCAAAATGTGATTAAACTAACTTGTTTCCACTGATCATGCCATGTAAAATTCATGTCATCTAAAAGGTTAGACATGTGAACTTAAAGTGGTGATGAGTTGTCATTTCATAATGATTGAATGATCAAGCATTATATTTTATTACTATGTTTTGAAAATTACCTGGTTTATAACAAACCAAACTAAGCACTTGTAAAACAAAGACGAGATTGAAGTGCTTCACAAATTAGTTTCAATTGGAGCTGCACAATTAATAAGCCTAGTAAGAAGGCCCAGCCTAAAGACCAAACTCTACTTTCCCCCAATACAAAACAAACCAACTATTTTGCCCTTTACTCGATACAAAATATGTAAGTCTCTAATTCTTCTCGCCTCTCTTTCTCTTTTATTTATCTAAGTCACAAAAATTAGGTTTCTTTAACGTTTGTTCAATCTACTCAACTGTTGCACATGCCCTCACTGTTTAGAGAGATCAATAGTTGTTCTCTCCTATACCATCAATATCTCTATGTATCTTGAGTTAATCTTCAATACTAACTGTAGGGTTTATCCGTGTTTGAATTTCTTATTGATAGGAACAAAGTAACAGAAGGATCAAAGGTTTTGGAATTTGAGCTTCCAATGGCTCCTAAAGATTTGCTTCTTCTTCTTCTTCTTTTCTAGGGTAAAAGTTGATGAGGATCAAAGGGCAACAACAAAGAAAAATAAGATTTTTCAAAGAATGCTGGAGTTTCAAGAAACACATAAAGAATAGAACACGATCAAAGTGGATAAAGCAGGCTTTATATGGATTGATTATAGAGTTCCAAGAGAATGAAGTTGTTCAACAAAACTCCAACACAAGTATCAAGCTCATCAATATGTTAGAAGCAAGTAAAGATGATATAGTCGGCTTAGACTTAGAGATCCACCAACCTTAACTACCGAAACATCTACGCCACCCCAAAGCCGCCAGCTTTGGTGTTCAATACCATCAGCCTTGCTGTAGAAAGCTGCCGGCCTATAGCCGGCTTTGACACATCATAGAATTGAAATTTTAAAGGCTGCCTTCAACGTTGCCATCCAATGTCATGTAGGCCACAGCATATAATTGAAGGCCGCCGACCTTCTTTATACAATAGTTTTGTTTATTTTGTCTTTTGAGTTTCCTTATTTAAGTCTGTAAAATCAAATGAATGTAAATAACTATCGATCATCGATTTGTTCATATATTCTGAATGAATATCTTTTATAGAGTTTTCTCCTATGTGAGAGCTTTTGATTTGGTTCTTGTGATAAGAACTGCTCCTTTGATAACTTTGTTTCTAATCGACAGGCTTAGTTAGGGTCAAGTTCCGCTTGTGATAACTATGATTCCAATCAACAGGTTTGGTTGGGGTCAGGTTCCATTTGCAATCTTGATAGCTTTGGTTTCAATTGATGGGTTCAATTAGGGTCAGGTTGCTGTTTACTCACTTTAAGATGATCCTAGGGTTCAAATTCCTTCAGCGAACGATTGGGTCTTAGGTTTTTCATACCTAGGGTTTGCATTTTTCACATCAGTTGTCCCATCTTCTTGTTATTCATTCCATTTATACTTGTCATGAGTTTGACACAATCATGTCCAGTTGTCACTAGATACATACACATGTGTATGTGGGAAACTAAAAATGTAATTTGTTGTTACAGGTGTAATTTGTTACTACCATCTATAACTTTAGTCTATTTGGTAACATAATCTTGCAAATACAATGTTTTGCATCTTTTTTCTTCTCTCTAATCATAACATGTTTCTCCGCCCCCTTAAAATCCACCTTGTCCTCAAGGTGATAAGCTAGATAATCTTTCTTAACTTTGCCTAAATCCAACAAAGAGACATCTTCAATAAGAAGAGACTCCCACCGCCCTAATATCATTGGAAAAACCTAGCCCTGCAGGTTGATCTCCCTTGTATTAAGGCTAGCTAAATGTTTGACAAGAGCAAAAGTCCTATATGAAGCCAGTGGTAAAGATACCACTGGAGATCCATCTTCTTCAGCTTTATAGGGCCTAAAAATAACATGTGAAAGCTTTTTTGAGAACCTATTGCCAGTAGAAGCTTACCTATAGCATTGAAGCTTCACGTACATCCAATCTAGCCATGAAATGATTTCAGGCAGTTGGTATTGCCACTAGAATAGTACTTGAGAAATTGACAATCGATCCTTGTCAATAGTTCCAAAAGCTGTGTTGCTGGTTGTTGTTTTGTTGCTAAAAAAAATTATTGTTGGACTAAACATCCAAGTGTCATCCCAAACATGAAGCTTGTATCTTGATATGTGCGATGATGAGAGGATAGAACCTAAGAAATGATGGTTGCCCAGTTCATTCTAAAAAGAAAAATCGATGGTAGTAATCATGTGTTTGCAAAAATTTATGGCAAGAGTCCTCCTGAGCTATTATATCAAAATCATAAACGAGTATTTGATTTTGATATCTTTGCATATCAGACGATTTTTTGGGCCTTGGAATTGTAAATTCTACAAGATGATATTGAACATCACTATGTATATGTAATTTCATGATTTCACATCCCACTAGAGCATCCCCATCTAAAATTGATGGTAACATCTTTTCCAAAACAACTTTGTGTTGCTTGCATATCCTTATAAACATCTCAACATTTTCCTCTAATAGTAGGTCTTCCTTAGCTAAAATAGCCTCTCCAAGAAAAATAGTGCAATTTGTAATATTTCCTCATATATCTACTTATCTACTATTAAAGTAGATTCTTGCTTCTTCATTAAAGTAACTTCTTCAAAAACATTTTGCCATTTTGTTGAAATATCATGTTTCACTATAGCTGAGCCATATCGAGATCCTACTTTAGTAGCATTAACCTCATTTTCTTGCTGAGTAACATTGACTATAGAAAATCTATCATCCTTGATATCATTCTCAAAAGACACAAACCTGGTTTCCAAAGTATTAAGAAAAATACATTGAGTGGATAAAAGTTCATTACAAAAAAGAAATTGATACCAATCCAAAGGGTCATCTTTCGTAGTAAAAGAAGTCATTTTCAATCACTGATTATCCAGAACATGATAGAAATAAAAAAATTGATTTGTTTGTAAATCAAAGATGAAAAATTAAAACTAGAAAATTAGGTAATTCTAATTGAACATCCCTAATATATGAACATGGAGACTCCTCATGACTACCACATACAAGTGAAGAAGATGATGAGTCTAATTCTCCATTTGCATGTTGACAAATTGCAATACTTGAGACGTATCAGAAAGTAATCTATCTGCGTTTTATTCCAAATCAGAAATCTCACCATCATGAGATTGCAACCCCTCTAGTAATTGAGCAAAAATCTCTAGTGTTTTCTGCCATTGATGCAGGTAGGAAGCTTAACAAGAGCACTAATGATGAGCCTTGTAAGAAGGCCCAACCTAGAGGTCAAACTCTACTTTCCCAAATACACAAAACAAACCAACTATTCTACCCTTTACTCGATACAGAATAGGTAAGCCTCTAATTTTTATCACCTCTCTTTCCCATTTTTTTATTTGAGTTACAAAAGTTAGGTTTTTTTAATTTTTGTTCAATCTACTTAGTTGTTGCACATGCCCTCACTATTTAGAAAGATTAATAGTTGTTCTCTCCTATACTATCAATATCTGTGTATCTTGAGTTAGTCTTCAATACTAAGTCAAGGGTTTATTCGTGTTTGAATTTCTTATTGATAGGAACAAAATAACAGAAGGATCAAAGGTTTTGGAATTCCAGCTTCCAATGACTCCTAAAGATTTTTTTTTTTTTTTCCTGGGGTAAATCTGTCCCTTTTTTCTGTTATTCATTCCATTTATACTTGTCATGAGTTTGATACAATCATGTCCAACTATCACTAAATACACATATATAGCCAGCTATCACTAGATACACATATGTGTATGTGAGAAACTGAAGGTGTAATTTGCTACTACAGATGTAATTTGTTACTAATATCTGTAATTTTAGTCTATCTGGTAACATAATCTTGCAAGTACAATGTTTCGCATCTTTTTTCTCTTCTATCATAACATTGTGTTTTTGCAGCAACAGCTTGAGCACGTGCTTTCTGCCATGACTCAGTCGGTGTGCCTGTTTGGTCAGTGCGGTCTTGGACAAGACCACAGTTGATTAGCGTTCGACAAGGAGCTCGGTGTAATGAGCTGTTCGGATGGCTTGAAGATTTTCAGGAGCAGCCCGGTCTTCATTTGGTCGGCGTCTTTGCTGCCTTGGTCGGTTGAGTCAGTATTGCTGCAGATGTCTTGCTCGGCTGTGCTTGTGTGTTGGCTGTTCGGACTTGTTTCTGGCAGAGCTTGGCCAACATCCTGATCTGTTCAAACTTGTCGAGCTCGGAAGTTGGCAATGGGCAAGGTGGAGATGGTTGCTTGTGTGCTCGACTTGGATTCTGCACTTTTATGCAGTAGTCTTAGCATGAATTTTGTCTTGAGCGCTAAGGTCAGGTCGGAAAGGATGACAACTGCTCGGCATTCACATGCTAATTGAACTTGCTTCTGCTGTGTTTGCTCGTTGTGATCATGACACTACCAAACTGCTTGAAGAAACTTGGATATTGCTAGCTCGGTTGACATTCAGCATGTTGGTGTGAATTGCAGTCCAACAAGTCGATACACACCAAATTGGTACCAATACGTAGACACCTCATTTTGACATTCTTTTTGTCAAAATAAATACTTAGCTTAGTATATACATAATTAAAATAATTGAATTTTGCAAATTATAAATGTTAAAGCTAGAAATGAAAATTAAATCAATTTAATAGAAATGAATATATATGATAGTATTATATTTTCGTTTTTTGTAAAAACAAAAAAAAATATTTACTGTTCATCGTCTTCTAGCTTTGGCCGCCCGATGGGCCATGTTTGAGACCATTTTTGGCTCGGTTTTCGACCCGTCTTTTACAAACCAAACATGTTTCTTAAAAATAGGCGCGGAGTAGTTTATGTTGGTATAGAATTTAGTTGTTTCATCAAGAAGAAGGATTTAAAATCTGAATTTGAAAATTAAAAAAGACTCGTTTTTTGTTTCCGAAAAAAATGCAAAATCTGATATTTTTGTTAATGATAGTTGTTTAACGTTTAAAATCATAACGGTAATGACAGCTATTTGTAATAATTGACCCTTTTTTTACGTTAATGACAACTAATTAATAGTTGTAATTCGTTTTTTTTCGGATTAAAATAAAAAGCTCCAAATTTAGCTCTATAAATAGTGGAAGCAGTACACAAACTAGAGGACACTAAAAAAAATAGAGAAAAGAAAAATCAAGAAGCATTTGATACTCAAGAAGTCGAGAACTTCCATTCCCATAAGTCAATTTTGCCAAAACCCATCGTCACCGACCACCATTCTCCATCAAGTATAGGAGCAAGCTGCATTGTCGTCTTTCACCAGCAAGGATTTTGAAGTGGTGAGCTTCTGGTTGTAGTGGTCAAATCATGAACTGAACTTCTTCCGCGGACGAGCTTCATCACCACATTACGGTTGATCAAATTGTTGACGGGGAAGAGCATTGTCGATTCTTGCATCCGTTTTGATCCCAATTGGATTTGACCAACTCCCACACGCGTGGCTTCTCCTCCCATCTCCATCCGCGCACGTTTCTGGAAACAGGTAAGTTATTGTTTCCCTTCTTTTCAACTTATTTTAATAATAATAATAATAATAATAATAATAATAATAATAATAATAATAATAATAATAAGAACAATTATATTATAATATTAAAAAATAGGAAAATAAAAAATAAGAAAAATGAAAATAATTATATATGATTATATTTTCAAAATTTGTTATGAATATATTGTGTTTTTTTTAAAAAAAAATTCAAAATATGTTAAATTAGTATTAGTTTGAATCATGATAGTATAGTCATTATAATTAATTTTTTGTTAATAAATGAAATTGTCTTGTTCTAAAAAATATTAAATTGAAATTTAGGGTTTATTTTTTGCCATGATCGATCTTGCTATGATAATATAATCCTTGCACCTTTTCTTTGTGATATCGTTTTGTAATATTATGATTTTGTCAAATTTCGAATAATGAGATCTTGCAAATATTTGACATAAAAATTGTATTGATAACTTGATGAAAATCTTGATTTGGCTAAAGTTGGTTTATACCATGATTTTGAAATTATTAAAAGAACCTGATTTCATTATCAATATGCAATGTAATTAGAAACGTTGATATAATGTTGATATCATGTATGAAGTTTACCTACGTTATTGAATATGAGTTCATCTTGTTAACATTGATATCTTTTATTAATTTTATATATGATGATATATTGATTTAATTAATGTGTTGACAATTGCCATGATATATAATCCATTATTCAAAATCTTTTTATCACTTAGAAAAGTCAATTTTTATAAAATTGTTAAAACATAACTCGATAGTCCTTTTTGCATTAATATAGTAATGATTTTGTTTTCTTGTGATAAAATTGATTTTTTATATATATATATCATGTTAGGTATGTGTTCATAGAATTAAATTAAGATCTTGTTATGGATAATATAACTATAATCATGCCCTAATCATGAGGAATATATGAAATTTTTTTTAGAGTTTTAGGTTTACAATATTTGAAATTGTGTGATGTATGATGATTAGTCATTAATATTCCTTTTATGTCACGATGTAGTGATGACCTTGATTGTAATAATATTGAATTTTATGATTTCACCATATATGAAACCACATTGAAATCTTGCCCTTCATAATATAATTTCAATGATATATAAATCTTGATTATACCATGATATTGCTTTGTTGAAATTAGCTTGTTAAATATTGATATTCCTTATAATATTTTTATTCTTGATGATATGTATGATCAATTGATATGCATGGTATGTGGTTATGATTTCTTGTTCAAAATTTTTGTCACCTAGAAAAAATCCGATTTTCCATAAAATTGCTAAAACCTAACTTAATAGATTTAGGGTTCATGTTAAAATATATATATATATATATATATTTCATAAAATTAACAAACTTAATGAACTTAAAGCGAAAAGATTTCGAAAAATTTTAAAATTAACCAACAAATTAAATTTTTCTAAAAAGAACTACGTGGTCTGATCCCGATTAGCGGGTACTTAGCACCTAAATGGGCGAAAATATATAAAAAATTATTTTTGTGAATTTATTTTAGAATATGTGAATATTGATAGAATTTGATAATATTTGATTAATTTGAATATTTGGAGTTTTTAGATTATATATGATTATTGATGGAATTTGATTAGTATTTTTGTGCATATTAGACATATGTTTAGTTAATTAGATACTAGTATATAGTTTAGATTTGAAATTGATTTAAAAGAAAGCAATTTAAATTTGGAAAGTTGAAGTGGTGACCGTTTAGTCTTAATAGGTTAGCCCCCGAACTCAAGTTAATTTCTGGTTCTCGTTTTCAAAAACGATTTTTTTCGCAGATCAGTAGCAAAACCAAAATCAACCTACCATTGGTTTTGGTTTAATTTTTTTCTCGGCTTTAGTCGAGTGGCGACTCCGAAATATTTTTTAAAAATTCAAAATTTCCTTTAATTCTTAGTCGATGATTTGTATTGAATGGGTTAGGGTTTGGTACGAATCGGATTAAAGGAAATCGAAAAACCAGGCTCGACACAATCAATTCACAAGGATCTTCAAGTCGGCTGCTGTCCATTCTGCTGCTCACCAATTTTGCTGCTCGGTTCTTCAATGACATAGCAAGGTGCTTGGGCTACTTAGATATCGTCCAAGCAAAGACAGCCATGCTTTGACTTGTCAAAGTTATCATCTTCAAGTTTCCGTTTCGCTTGATTGCTGAGAAATTTTCTTCTTTAAGAAGCAATGTATGGTGGTCGTTTTCCGAAGAACGATGAAGCTCATTCTAGACCATTTAGAATATTAAGAACATGAGCTATAAAATTGTAGGATATTTTAACCGCCTTCAGCTTTGTATTGATCTGCTAGAGCTTTCTTTTGCTGTCTTATAGTCTTATATAAGTACATGTTATACACCATTTGTAAGCAACATACCATATATGAAAAACATATGCATATAGTATGATTTATATTTGATATTAGTATGATTTATATTTGATATTCACTACTATTTATCCTCAATATTATCAATAATAATTTTGCACCCAACATATTTTTTTATCAGAGCCAGACCCCTTTTTCATACATATATCCAAACATTTAAACACTATACACACAGACCTTTGCGACGACATCAACAAGTGGTAATGCCATATTCAATTTTTCCCAACAAGGCATTCCTATGTTTGTTGGTGAAAAATATGATATATGGAGTACTATGATGAAGACATTATTTATCTCACAAGATTTGTGGGAAATTGTTGAGGAAGGTTATGATACCGCTATTACTAGGCCAGAGGTAAAAGCAACCTGGACAGCAATGAAAAGAGCATAAAGAAAATGCTATGAAAGACGCCAAAGTATTGTCTTTTATACAATAAGGGGTTAGTCAATCAATATTACCACGAATTATGGATGCAACCACATCACATGATGCCTAGGAGATTTTAAGGAAGCAATATGGAGGTCGTGATAAAGTTATCTCTATCAAACTCCAGAACATATGGAGAGTTTGATAATTTATTCATGAAAGATAATGAAGAGGTGCAAGAATTCTTCTTGAGAGTTACAGTTATCATTAATTAGATTAGAGGCTATGAGATACAACTCCAATTAAAAGAATTGTAGAAAAAGTCTTGAGAAGCAAATTTGAGCATATAGTTGTTGTTATTGAAGAATCCCAAGATTTATCAAAATTATCTTTGGATGAACTTATGGATCATTAGAAGCCCATGAAAAGCGTTTGAGTAGATTTTCTACTCAAAATCTTGAGCAGCCTTCATTCGAAAGTTAATATCAATAGGCAACAAAAAGCTGGCAAGATAGAAATGAAAATAATTATGAAAGCTCCTCCAAATCTGCTCGTGGATGCAAGATACTAGAGTTCTTGAGGTCGTGGTAGAGGAAGAGAATCCAATATGAAGAATAATACATCCCAATGCAGAATATGCAATAAATTTGGTCGTGATTCCAAGGATTGCCGCTTTAGATGCAAGAGATGTAGAAATCCCAATCATTCAGAAAAGGGATTATTATTTTAAAGATCGAGAAGTAGATAGAAATGCAAATTTCTCTAAGGAGAATCAAGTCAAACAAGTATTTTATTCTTGTATGAATGTTGAACAATCATTTGAGAATACATAATATGTTGATAGTGGATGCAGTAATCACATGACTAGGAATAAGGACCTGTTTGTTGTGTTTGATGATAAATTCAAATCTGAAATAAAGCTTAGGGATGGCAAAACACATGAAATTTCTGGAAATTGTGTTATTGCTATTAACACAAAAGGAGGTAACTCCAAATTGATCTATGATGTTCATTATGTCCCTAAATTAACTCAAAATTTATTGAGTGTTGGCTAATTATTGAAAAGAGGTTATGTGGTAAATTTTGATAATGGTGAGTACATTATAACTGATAAAAAGAAGAATTGTATTGTTGCAAAAGTAGCGATGAGTATGAATAAAGTTTTTCCATTGTTTATGCCTCTTAATGAAGGATATGCCTTACAAAGTGTGAGAAATGATGAATCACACTTATGTCATTTGAGATATGGTCATTTGAATCTTAAGGGACTTCAGCTATTGAAGAAGAAAATATGGTGATTGGGTTACCAAATGTTTCATCTCTTGAAAAAGTATGTGAAGGTTGCATATACGACAAAATGCATTAGTTACCATTTCCAAAAAAATCATACAGAGCTAACGCTCTACTGAGTTGGTTCATTTAGATTTATTTGGACCAACAAGAACATCATCCTTGAATGGTAATAGGTACTTTATTTTATTTGTTGATGATTATACAAGAATGATGTAGATATATTTCCTAAAGCAAAAGTCAGAAGCATTTTCCACTTTCCTTAAATTTAAAGCTATAGTAGAAAGGGAAAGTGGATACAAGTTGAAAATTTTGAGAACTGATTGTGGAGTGAATATACATCACATGAATTCCAAAATTATTGCAAAGATGTTGGAATTAAAAGGCAGCTGACTGTATGATATACTCCTCAACAAAATTGCATTGTAAAAAGGAAGAACCAAACGATTATGAAGATGGCTAGAAGTATGCTAACACATAAAGGACTTCCAAATAGTTATTGGGCTGAAGCAGTAAATACTGCAATCTACATATTGAACAGATCACCTACAAAAGCTGTTCTCAACAAGACTCCTTACCAAGCTTGTTATAAGAAAAGACCATACGTTGATCATTTGAAGATTTTTGGATGTTTGGCGTATTCTCTCATTCCATCTCAAAAGAGAGAAAAATTTTATGAAAAAGGAGAAAAGTGTATTTTCACTGGTTACAGTGATGAATCTAAAGGTTATCGTCTTTTCAATCCAGATAAAAATGAGTTGATTATATCAAGAGATGTTATATTTGATGAAGATGCATCATGGGATTGGAAAAAAAAATCTCTATTATGGAAAGAATTTTGCCTCCAGATCTAATGTTATGCAGCCAGATCCTCAATCCAATTTAGATTGATACTCCTGGCACATCAACACCACAAGGCACACAAGAATTTTATCCAGAATCAGAAAGTCCAATAAGGAATGTACATTCCTTACATGATATTTATGAATCATGTGAATTTGTATTCTTCTCTTATGAAGCACAAAAATATGAGGAAGCAACAAAAGAAGAAATTTGGATTAAAGCCATAGATGATGAGATAGCAACCATTGAAAAGAATAATACTTAGGAGCTTGTTCATCTTCCAAAAGATAAGGAGATTATTGGATTAAAATGGGTTTACAAGACCAAATATAGAGAAGATGGTTCAATCCAAAAGCATAAAGCTCATCTTGTTGCAAGATATGTCACGACTTGCCATCCCAGGCTTCACCGCAGCGGAGAGGGCGCCCCTAGGCCCTCAAGCCATCCTGGCAAGGATCGTGATGCCAAGTACACTGGCTATCCCAACACACCCTCAGGCACAATCAAGACACCAGAGGCAATGTGTAACGACTTGGAAATCTACCGACTGAGGTATTGTCCGCTTTGGCCACACGCTGCACAGTTTTATCCTTTTGGTGCCAGTGCTTCCCAAGGGGTCACCCATCCTGGGATTGCTCTGCCTAAAGTACGCTTAACTTTGGAGTTCTGATAAACTCCAAGCCATTACACCGAAAATGTGCCTTTGTGATTAGAGTTTTACCATCTATATTTGAGGGGTGTTACAAGATATTCTCAACAACCAGGAGTTGATTTCAATGAAACTTTTGCACCAATTGCTCGCATGGAAACAATCAAAATTGTCCTTACATTACTAGCTCAATTAGAATACCAATATATTAATTGGATGTTAAATCAGCATTTAAATGAAGAATTGCAAGAGGAGGTATATGTGGAACAACCTGAAGGATATATTATCAAAGGCAAAGAAGATAAGTTGTATCACCTCCATAAGGCGTTATATGGATTGAAGCAAGCACCGCGAGCATGGAATAGCAAAATTGATAGCTATTTCTAGAAAAATGGATGTCAATGGAGTCAAAATGAACCTTCACTTTACATCAAAAAAGAAGGTACAAATGATTTTCTTATTGTATGTTTATATGTAGATGACTTGATCTATACAGGTACAAGTCAACTCGTGATGGATGAATTTAAGATGGCAATGACAGATTTGGGTATTATGAAATATTTTCTTGGAATTTAAGTTCATCAATCCAAAGGAGAAATATTTATTTCTCAAGAAAAATATTTAGATGATTTGTTGAAAAGATATCAAATGAACAATTGCAGGCCGATTACTACTCTGCTTACAACAAATGAGAAATTGCATATGAAACATGGAGCACCAAAAGTTGATGGGAAGATGTATAGAAGTTTAGTTGGGTCATTGATTTACCTGACAAACACAAGGCGGTTATTGTTTACCCAGTTAGTTTGATTTCAAGATTTATGCAAAATCCAAGCAAGCTACATTATGCAGCAGCCAAGAGAATATTGCGATATTTATAAAGAACAAAAAATTATGGTATTCATTATGTAAAGAAAAAGAATTCAAGCTTGTTGTATATACAGATAGTGATTGGGCTGGATCAATTGATGATCGAAAAAGCACATCTGATATGTATTTTCTTTAGGATTAAATATTATATCTTGGTCATCAAAGAAGCAAAAGACAGTATCATTATCGTCATCTGAAGTAGAATATATAGCAACCACGGATGCAGCACGTGAAACGGTATAGCTAAGAAGCATTTTGGCATATTTAAATCAATGCCAGGAAGCCCCCACAATTATTTATTATGATAATATGTCAACTATTGCCATGGCGAAGAATCCTGTATCTCATGCAAGGACAAAGCATATTGAGTTGTGGCATCACTATATTAGGAATTTGGTATAAGAGGAAGAAATCTAACTTGAATTTATCAACACAAAGGAGCAACTTGAAGATATATTTACAAAAGCTATACTAGTAGAAAAATTTGAGCAATTTAGAATAAGTTCTAAAATTGCAAATTAAGAGGGGGTATTAAAAAAATAAAATATAAATAATAATAATTTGCAATATTATGTAAGAGGTAGTGAAATGCTTTGTTTTTATCCAATTGAAGATTCTAGCAAAGACAACTAGATATCGTCTAAGCAAAGACAGCCATGCTTTGACTTGTCAAAGTTATCATCTTCAAGTTTTCGTTTCCCTTGATTGCTGAGAAATTTTATTCATTAAGAAGCAATGTATGGCGGTCGTTTTTCGAAGAACAATGAAGCTCATTTTAGACCATTTAGAATATTAGGAACATGAGCTGTAAAATTGTAGGATATTTTAACCGCCTTCGGCTTTGTATTGATCTGCTAAAGCTTTCTTTTGCCGCCTTATAGTCTTATATAAGGACATGTTATACACCATTGGTAAATTAACGTACAACATATGAAAAACATATGAATATAGTATGATTTATATTTGATATTTACTACTATTTATCCTCTAATATTATCAATAATAATTTTGCACCCAACATAGGAGCCATTGGAAGCTAAAATTCCAAAACCTTTGATCATTTTGTTACTTTGTTCCTGTTAGTAAGAAATTCAAACATGAATAAACCCTAGAGTTATTATTGAAGATTAACTCAAGATACACAAAGATATTGATAGTATAGGAGAGAACACAACTATTAATCTTTCTAAACAGTGAGGGCATGTGCAACAGCTGAGTAGATTGAACAAAAGTTAAAAAAACCTAATTTTTGTAACTCAAATCAAAAAAATGGGAAAGAGAGGTGACAAGAACTAGAGGCTTACCTATTCTATATCGAGTAAAGGGTAGAATAGTTGGTTTGTTTTGTGTATTTGGGAAAGTAAAATTTGACCTTTAGGCTCAGACTTCTTATAAGGCTTATCATTGGGTGGGCAATGTTATGATCTTACATTGGTTCTATAAGAAATTATGGAATGGTACTTAAAACTGGAGGGCTCTTCCATCTGATAAACTAGTTTTTTGGGTTGGACTCTCCTTTTAAACTTGGAACCTAATATTTGATGCTCTCGTTGAGAGGATCAGTACCAGCAAAATGGGTGACCTTAGAAAGGGCTACCTAGCAGAAAAGGCTAAAATGAAATTGTCTAGAATGGGGCCGCTAAGACTATTGGCTTCTCAAGGGTGGGCAATGTTATGATCCTACATTGGTTCCGTAAGAAATTGTGGAATGATACTTAAGGTTGGAAGGCCTCTCACCTAATAGGTGAGTTTTTTGGGTTGAGTTCTCCCTTTGGGCTTAGATACCTAATACACCATGATTTACAGTCCACTTCCAAATAATTTGACTCAAGCCCTCTCATTGAAATCCGATAAGATCTATTGCGAGTTGCAACAGAAGCACGAGCCTCGATAATGGAATTTCAGTTACAATCAAGCTTCAACCCCCGTTGCTGATAAGCATTCGAGCGCTAAGCACTATTACAACATAATCGAGTTGCTCATTGTCCAATCACACCAACTAGCCTGCAACAGATTTGATTTGACATAGATTCCGAACCTGCGTATGTTTAAGCCACATCCCATTAATGCCAACCTAGTCTTCATACAAGCAGGAATCATACTGACCATATTTGAGTTTTCAACTGAGTACCTAAGAGCATCATTGGAGCATCTTCAAAGCAAAAAACAATGACTAGCAGTTGAAGTCCAAAGCATACCATGCTAACCTGAACTCCGCTAACCTAAAGTGATGGGGCAACTATAATTCACCTATATGCGATCAAAAGCAAAGCATTTATTTCTTGTCATTTAGAGTTGAGCACAAGAACTAAGCCAACCTGGTAGGATTAATCTCAACAATATTTTATTTTGTGTTGTTGTTATTATTTTTTTTCCCCTTTTGCTTGTAAATATTTTATAAGCCTTCTTTTGTAATTTTGTAGCTTTTAGGGATCCACTCCATAAAATAAAACCACTCCTACAACTGTCACATCCATATCTTTCATATCACTTTTCACCTAATTTCACCGTCCTACATATCACCATACTTTCACATATTAACTCACCCTTCATAGACCCTGTATGAAAGAGATTTTCATCATCATTTTCCTTTGTCTAGTCTTTGACAACCATTTCACCTCCATTTTCACTCTCCACTTTTACCATCTCATTACACTTTACTAATCCATTCTATCCACTTCACCTATACACTATCCATCTCGATTCAGCCCCATATCTGGTACTATTCATCATTGATCTTTACTATGGAGTTAGACCCTAAAATGCAAGAAGAACTTCCACAATCTTTAGGTGTACTCTCTTCTATATCTTTTTGTAACGGGTTGTGATCAAATTATTTCCTTCAGTGAACTATGTTTTTTAGTAAGAATTAAAGTGTATTATTGGGATTGCGTGATGGGTTAATGAATTTTCATAGTAATTGATTAGTTTTTATAACATGTTCTGTTAATTTGGAGTTTTTATTATTTCTATTTCAATATTCATAAGATAAAAATTTGTCTATCAATTTCATGTGAGTCAAGGTTCAAGATACTTGATGGATTCGAGAACCCAATTGAAATAGAAAATTCAATTTCAAAATTGACATGGACACGTGTGATTTTGGTAAAAGTCATAGAACTTACATTCTTAATGCGATTAAAATTTTTGGTTTAGGACACGGACATGTGATCGAACCATGAGTTTAATTAGAGTAATATGGCTTGTGAGAGGAGTGTGTTATTTACATGTTAGTTATAAATGGATTCCTCAATAGGAATATCCATATTATAATTACAATTTCGCAACTTGAAAGGAAAGCAAGTTTTGTGAGTTTAATCAAGATCCAAATGAACAAACCTAATTATAACTATAATGCAATAAATGGAAATTTGGTACATACCATTCATAATACTGCACTAGTGTGTTGAAGGAACTTTTAGAAGTAATTTTAGTTTTTAGTGTAAATTGTATTGATAATTTAGTTATAATTTTTAGTGGTAATCTTTAGAAAGCAATTTAAAAACTTGAAAAATCTCATATTAATTCGCTTAACTTAGAGTAGAATCTATAATCTAGTACTTAGTCACAAGCTCCATGTAGATCAGGACATTGAATACTCTTGTTAGCCTATACATGCACGATTAGTACACTTGTTGATGGCTCTCGCACTTAAATTAATTTTTATTAAAAACATACATTTATAGTTGTTTGATAAATGTAAAACTATCAAAAGCGTTAAAATGCACATTCAAGTAATTTATAATTACATACATAGAATTTTTTTCCCAAATTAGTTTTTTTTCCCCTTGAAATTGATTATTAAAATAGGAATCATCAAACTTAATTATTGAAATAACCATAAAAAACCCAATTGGAAAATGCGTTTTTGGTCTATATATAAATTGCATTTCAAAAATGCAAGACAAATGCAACTCGCACAACCAACATTGCGAGTTACCTTATATTATAATATAACATAACTCTCAAATCACAAACACTTGAAATCCATCTCTGGTGACTTTGACATCCACGAACCCAAACACAACAGTCATCAAACTTTAACTCCACAAACCATTAAACATTACAGATGTCAAAACTTCATGCTATAAGACCTTGTCCTACCAAAACAAAGGTCCATCTTCTTCTTTGAACCCATCACCTAGACCGCACAAACCAAAGCTCACCGAATCAACTTAACTCACCATCTCTAAGTCAACTGAATCGCACCCTCTTGAAGCGTGCGACTTTGACCAAACCAACTTAGACAAATCCGATACTACATGCACCATTACCATCTCTTTTACAGCCACTAAGTTATAAGACCCATTCATCGAGTTAAGCTAGCTCATTCCTCCACCGTGAACCAGGTTAACATCAATCTAACCAACAACCAAACAGCCGTTTATCTCTTAACGCCAACTCAGTTACATATCTATCGAGTAACACAAATCGAATCAACTATCGTTCCTCATCTCACAACCACCACAGAGTAGTTGAAGAAGAAAACTCAAAATGTTTTATTATTATTATTTTATTTATAAAGGTAACCACAATTTGAGCTTGTAGTGCACCAATCTAGAGTATTGATCCACAATTTGAACCAATCATTTAATTCATGCGTACAACTAATGTCATCATATAGTTAATAGGTAGATGTGTCTATGTTTTTCTTTTATGCTTTTGACATGCATTTGATGGTAACATGTCTCGCACATTAGGCATGCAAGTTACATGCTTCACACATTAGGAAAGTGAATTATCGATTAGACTTGCATTTTTAATATGATAATGAATCTTAGTTACCCATCTAAATTAGGAAAGTACGTGATTTTTTAACATCATATTTTATTCGGTAGATTTTTATATATCGTGCTCCCCTCTTTTTTTTAGACGAAAACATTGAGAGAGAGTAAAAGCTCTAAAAACGTATTGAGAAGCAAAAAAATAAGATTTTAGCAGAGAGAGAAAAAAACGACAATTGTGAAATCTAAGGTGCTAGCACACCAGGGTTTATGATCTGAAAAGAGGTTCATTCGTGTGGATATTGGTAGAGAATGTTCATGGAAAGGAAACACTAAAATCTAACAAAATCTAGTTCATCGTCTGCGGTTTTTTGATTCATGAAAAAAGAAAAGGTTTGTAGCTTTAAATCTCTTTGATGATTTTGTTGAATCAATTGGATTCTAATGGGATTTCCCAAAAAAAAAACATAGAATATCTATTGCATAATCAAAAACCATTTTTGTCTCAAGAAATCCTAACATCCCTAAACTCATATGCCTAAGATGAAATTTCGATTGATTATTTTGATAATTAATTGATCAATTATCCTATTTTTATAATTATATATATTGTAAAGGATTAGATTCATCTTTCAATCTACATGCATATGTATATATGTATATTACTGTAATAAATTAGATTTCCGTAAGATTTAGCTGGTTTCCTTTAATATAAGAGGCACCACTGCCATCAAGCACCAGTGGTCTAGTGGTAGAATAGTACCCTGCCACGGTACAGACCCGGGTTCGATTCCCGGCTGGTGCAGTCCTCCTTTTTGAATTTCCTTCGTCAGGTTGCACATATTAATTAGGAAAAGAGGAACCAATTAGATCCGAAATTCAGGAAGGTCAGACCGTCAGAACCCCCATGCGATTGCATTTTTGCAGTGCCCAAAACTTCAGAGCTAGCTAACCAAGACCACAATTGGCAATGATAATATTCCCTTTCCTCTTTTATTTTTCCCTACTTTGGACAAACAATAATACTCCTATATGATTGAGAAGTATCTTTTCGGTAAATAAAAAAGACAAGAAAAAAGAAATGATAATTCACTCCAGCATCCCCATCCACAGTTCTCAATCGGACAATCGAGGCCATCCTACAGCATTACTAAAAAGATATCTTATGGTTAGAAAATTTTATTATTCCACTATTAATTTTAAGAAGATTAATCTTATTAACATCCAATGACTCGTATCATATCCAACCATAATACAATCACTAAAATAATTAATATTCTATTTACTATATTTATTTTAACGGTTAGATTAATAGAGGGACGGTTCCATCAATGGAACCGTAAAAGCCCCTCGTGGTCTGCACATTTATGTCACCCATTCCTATTGAACACAAACATAAGGTAAGAATGTTGCCACAATGACAATAATAATATCCTCCAATATTCTTCTTGCTACTGCGGAACTGGAACAAATAATTCCTTTTTTTTTTTTTTTTTTTTAAATCCTCCCCTCCGATAGTTAGAAGTCCATGATACTAGAAGAACAATCCTAGAAAGACATCAACTGGTTTTCATGATTTATTTACATCACCCCCTTTATATAAGAATCAAATATAAGTATCTTGGTCTAGAGGTTCTCATCATAACTAATTAACTTAATATGTAACAAGCAATCAAATGAGCCACTTAGAACTTATCCACGATAACTCCATCTCTAAGAACCTCATATGCTTCTCTCTTCCTGGTCTTCTTCATCCCCGCAGTGAAATGAAGCTTTGGTCCTTCTGCTGCGATTGATGTTACCTTCACCCAAATCATGACCTTTGTTTTCATTCCCTCGATATCAACCAACTTCCCTTTCTCCAAAATTCCAGTGACCGTTGTAGAAAAGCGCAAAACTGATGCATCCCTGTAACCCACTTCACACACCGAGGGCATAAAGACAGTAAGCTTCCCTGTCTCTTCATTGAACTCATAATTGGTTGCATCACGTGGGAAGATTCCTATTGCCAATCCATACTCCTTCAAAAGATCTGGCAATGGTTTTTGCATTTTTCCTGCAAAACAAATGATGTTCCTTACAGTCCTTAGCGGAATAACACCAAAGTAACAAATCATTGCATCAGTATTAGTAACAGAAAAAGCTAGCCAGATAAAACATATATGCCCTTCCATTTCCTTTGGTGACAAGAACGTAACGCAAGAACCTATTTCCAGCATCAAAAGCCTGTACATGAACATGGGTTGGCTTTATGCAGACATTTTCTGATGTTCACGAACACAAAATGCCAAGGGCATTCTTAAGAAACACAACTCAGATGTGTAATTGACCCAAGCCAGTTACAACAGAGGTAGCGTATACAAAGAAAACCGCATCCTGCCTGCCTAAAGTACTTTTGATCTAGGCATGCTGCCTACTTCAGCAGCCTACCAGAAAATTGCCCCCGTTTCTTACAGAGAAATTGTCCTGCTGACTAAAACGTTTCGACCTAAACAAGTGCAGCTGCTGCAAAATGAATCATATCTGAAAGATTAAACAACAGCCTACCCAGCAGAAACTTTCAAGGTATTAGAATACATCACTCCAGGATTAGGGACCCAGAAGAACCAATGCAACACACATACAAGGGGAGTCGAATGATATTTAGTTCTGACAATCAGTTACAACTGAGATGTGAGTACAAAAATGTGCAATCTAGCTTTTGTTTGACATATTGGTGGACTCAAAGGGAAGAAAGAAATTTAGAACATTTTAGCTTTATCTTTAAAGAACCTTAATATTACCTTTAAAGCATAACTACGCAATAAAACTTTACATTCTTGCCCCTTCCTTTCCTTAAACCATAACTTACTATATTAAGCCATGCTAAAATAAAATCTTGCATATGTCATTAGTTTGACAGTCGACAAACAACCTGAACAACTTGCCAGCGCCAGCCAATAACAGTGATAAAGTTGCAGAGAGAAGCATGCTAAACTAAAAATTTACATTAGTAAATGAAAGATATTTAACACAAACCTTTAAGCTTGTTGACCAGCCATTTTGCTCCACCTTCAATGCTGCTTGGCAATGACTATATAAAAGAAAGACACATAAGAACCAAAGCAGTTGTACAGAGGAAAGGAGTCGCACTAACAAATATGGTGTCTTGTCCGGCAAATTTCAATTTAGTTGCAAATCACTGAAAATTTAGATGCTAAATTGACTTCCATATTAAAATTTTAGACACTAAATCACATCCAAATTAAAAGAACAGACACTAAATTGAAAAAATGAGAATTTAAACACTAAATTGTCAAAAATTGAAAGTATAAGCACTTGTAGTGTTTATCCCAAAGTTATCTTTTTATTTATATTAAGACAGGTGCTCAATAACAGAAGGAATCCACATTAATCTCTTGTAGAAATGAAAAAGATGAGTTTGACAATGCAACTCCTTCCCTTTGTACATCAAAACATTTCTACATGAAGGTAAACACAAAAAACAACCATAAGCACTCCCTCCCCTTTACTCTCTCTCTCTATTATTCGTGATTCAGTTCCTGTTAACAAACACCTCCTTGAGCACTCCATTATTAGATTCAAAAGTCCACCAAATGTTGTGTATATTATTCTAGAGAAATTTTTTAGGTTTTCAACTATTAAATAAGTTCATCAAAGCAAGAAGATTGCTCCTAGATTCTTTCACATCCCATATGTTGATCTTTACAAGGTTTAATATGTAAATAGAAGATTATTGATAGCTGACCTGGAGCAAGAAATACATAAGAGGGAAAACTCATAGTTACTTATTCAATCTAGATAACAGCAAGCATACACCTTGTTTCCGTCATCTGTTGTCCTTAATTTAGATTAAATCAACAAGTCATACTCTAGCATCGATAACGGGATAATTCTATTCAGATAAGGATGCTACTCACTCTAACAGTAAGTGGCCCCGCATAAAAGGTATACAAATTACTTTTACTCATTTACCCAAGTGAGTGATCAATCAAAAATCTAGCTTGCACCTACATGTCTTTATTTCTCCATTTCACCCTATGATCCATCATCGAACATCAATGAGATGTAATAAGATAACAGATAAAATAGAGAGCACAGATTTACATTAACAACAGAATTACTTCATTTAGAGCCCCTAAATCAGAATCAAATCTTGCTATATTACATTTCACGATGGCCTGGGCAAAAGATCTCAAAGTACTGCTCATGAGAACTAATTATAACAAACTTAAGCATGAGGAATGCAACATCGTCTCTTTTCCAATGATGACTGAGTACTAATGAAGAAATTGCCGAAATCCTCTCACATTCCTGCCCAAATATTCAATCTTGACATAAAAATCAAAAGCGAAAAGCCATAAAATCCTAAATACGAAGAACTAGAATCATAAACTATCATGTGAAATCATGCTTTTCCTAAAAATTCAACCAACATAAGTCAGTACAAAAACAAAAAAAACACCGTAAACCCTAACCAAAACGCGAAATTCAAACAAAAATAGAAACTTTATGACTGTAAAATAGAAGCTTACGGTCAAATCATCGCCAATGGAGTCGATTTCCTTATTAGCTCTCCTGCTGAACCAGTAGGATCCTACTTTGTTCATAATCTCATCCATTTTTTCCCTTTTCGTTAATAATTTACAAAACCCTTCAAACTGAAAATCCTGAAACCCTAAAAACGAAATAATTAAGAAGAGTCTTTGTTTAGCCTTTGCCGCGGGTTTTGACTTTGAAGTTCCAGAAACAGATAAGAAGAAAATTCTTCTTTTGTAGTACCAAGTTATCTATTATTATATGGTTAAAATATTTTAGGTTTAGGCCCCACATTCCTAAATAAAATGTTTTTATCTTACCATATTTTTTTTTTCTTACTTTTCTTCTATCTACTATTCAAAATCCACGTGCGACTGCTTATAACTTTCATATACATTTTTAAACTTGAGAAAAATCATAGTTTAATTGTCATCAACTGTCATGTTAGTTATCTTTCTTTTTTTCTCTTATTAACCTCTTTTATCAATTTTTATCTATCTAATTTAATTCTATATGTTTTTTAGCACATATGCAATGGGTGCATAGTCAACTAGTTTTAATATAAGTGGGTTTAACCACTTATTAGCAGTAGCAGTGACCTACCTTTCTTATGGATTTTAAATAAAATAAACTCTTCAACAAAGAAAATTTCTTCCTAAGGATTTAAAAAATAAAAAAAAAATAATTTCTCAAACCTTGAAAACTTGAGATTCTAAAACATTTTTTCATTTTAACATATTTTAATATAATAATTAATCACGTGTTACACAAGTTAATTTCACCAGTAGAGTTAGGCTCTTGCAAATACAAAAAAGTAGTTAGAGGTGCGCTAAGGGTAATCCCGCGCCACTCCAATACTTAAGTTAGTTTGTGGGTCTCATTTGCTCTCAAAAGTCTTTACTTATGTAAAAAAATATGCTTCCTCTTTCCCCTAGAGGAAAGAGCTATTTATAATTTTTAGGTCATACAAGAATGGGGTCCATCGTATCTTTTCTGTTAAGGCGAATGTCACACCCCAAAATGTACCCTAATAGTATCAAGTCATTATGAATATACTTGATGTCCTTAATAAACCTCAAGATTTACTTAGTGAACATCAATACAAAAGATAATCACTTAGACTACTAAATTACTCTAAAGGAAATGACATGAAAACAAGATCAAGATTGCTTTGATAAGAAATATGAATATATATAAGTCACATAGCAAGTAAAAGTAGTAGCATGCATCACTCTTAATTACTACTTATTACAAACCAAGTATTATGATGACAATAACAACAAAAGGCATATAAACTTAGTAATTCTATTCTATGCTTTAAGCTTTTCCTCTAAGCTCTAATCCTTAGTTTTAAGACCCGTACCCTAATAAAAGCTCGTTTTAGCATAAGCCATGTATCACACCCCAAAGAGCACCTTAGTCGGATTATATAATTGTGAAGCAAACTAATGCTATCAGGTCTTTATAAAACTTAGTTTTGATCATCAGATTGATTCACTAATACATAATTCAACTATTCTTTAAGGGAATTGTGACAAGCGATATGATCTTTTATTACTTTGATGAGAAACAATGTATATATGCAAGAAATATACTTAAAGTAAATAGCGCCATACTATATTGTCTAATGTTTACATGTTACAACTGTTCTCATTTGAAATAACACTAAAGGAAATTTTTATTTAGGATTGGAGCTCTATTGCTAGATCTTGACTCCTACCAGAGAAAAACTCCTTGATGGAACCAGTCAGGCTTCAAACATATCCTAAAAAATTTGTGAGAGTGCGAGCGATACCATAGCTCAGTGATATAACCAGATGATATCATACATCATGCAACAAACAAGTGATTTATCAAACATACACAATGCAATAATAAAGCATATGAGCAAATACAAGCTTAGACAACCGAAATCTAAGCAGGATGAAGATTTACTCTCTCTTATAAGGGTTGAAGGAACCATACCATAAATGATTCGCATCGCTCAGGAGAATCTAAGAACCAAGACAAAAGGTACCATAAAATAATTCAAAACATTAATATTTCAAAATCATGGAATTTAGAAACACCATTAAGTAAAAGCCACTTCTTGTCTATACCATGGGCAACTTTCTTTTTTATGCCACTTAGTTCTTGTGGAACCTTTGTACTCCTATGTAAACTAGGAAAATGTTATCTTAATACTAGACGTGTTATCAAAGATCTAAAATACTAAAACATAGCGAGCTATCACACTTTCATGTAGTGATGCTAGTATGCTATGCATGACAATAGTTATTATTCTATTCATAAGTGATATACAATACTATATAGTTCATAACATAATTCACCCAATCATTTCCAAACAACATTCTTATCATTTTATTAACATACTGTTTCTACACAAATAGCATCAAACAACACACATTAACCCATTTCCCCATTTAAATAGCAGCTCTTTTATTAACTATTGAAATGCACTAATGCTACAAACATATACTGTATGATGATCAGAGTTACTCACCTGTCCATTTCCTCAACTGTCATAGTAATCGAAGGGAAAATCTAAACACGACTCCGAAGATCCCATTGAAATAATAAGAACATGTTTAACATGGATTGGATACTAAACACAGCAGTATTTATCTGACTTAATTGCAGTTTTACTGTTTTTGTCGCCATTTGCTCATTTCTTGTATGTTTTTTAATGTATGAGTAGTCATTTTGAAGCTCTCGAAGCCTACCATCTATTTCTCATCTTATTTTGATGTTTTAAATAGGTCATGATAGGAAATTCGTCCCACACAAATTCGAATTCCCAAAGATACAGCGAAATCTTGTTTTATCATAACTTTTTTGCTTCGAATCGGATTTCTACATATAAATAGACTTGGGAAAGCTCGTTTCATCTACTTTTTAAATCTCTAATCCTATACTTTATAGGTTGCATGTGTTTTTCTATTTTTCCCAAGGAATCATATTAGTTCTTAAAGCTAAATTCCAAGTTATTCACTAGATGCTTCATTCTTTAACTTATATAGCTACTTTTCTCCATATTTCCTAGTTTCATCATGTTTCTCTTATTTGGGAGCTAAGTTTATTTCATGGTTAAGGAGTTGCCATCGGTTCTCCTAAACTCATGTGGATGTTTCATAGGTGTTAGACTCATAACATAGGTTTGTTTGAATTCAAACGAACTTGTATCACCTGAAATCACTTATGGCGTTAAGGAACTTCATTACCCTATACGCATCTAACCTTCATCATTCATGCTTTTATGTTTTTATAAGATAGGTTGCTGGAATACAAGAAATCGATACATGTATCATTCATGTTATGATTTGATCCGTGAAGTTAATCATACATAATCAAACATAACTTTTACTTAGCTCAATAATCTAACTTTGATGAGTTCTAGGGTTAGATATATATATATATATATATATATGTTTATAATTATGGCTTGATGAGTATTACTTTAACAAATTGTGTGCTATGTTTTCTCTAACAAAATATAGCTGCATGTCTTAAGCATGCTACACCATCGCGTACCCCTATTAGGGTACTTCATGTGTGATTGTTAAAGCTCACATAGGAATCAAATGTATACACCATGCTTGTACGTGTTGAACATGTGTTAAACAATATGATTTCTCAAGATATCAACTTAAATTCAAGAGGAACTTAGGGTTTTACCTCACTCCTTAGATCACAAAGATCCTAAACAAAGGATTAGATTGTGTTAGTTAATGATTTTGATGAAGGATATTCAAATTGAATTATGTCTCAACTTTGCTTGTGGTGCTCACGCATGTGTTGATCCTAGTATTAATGTGTGTGCCGCCCATAGCTTGTGATTACGGGCGTGTGGAGTAGCGTATGTAGGGTGTGTGGGAGTAAGCCGATAGTGCTAGAACTTTTGGAATTATGTTGCTATCACTAAGATCTTGCAGGGTGTAGGGCGCACGATTTTAGGAAAGAGATGGGACTACATTGACATTTCTTGTATTTATAGAGCTTTAGGTCTTATGATATGGTTAATGGGGCTTAAGGTCATACATGGTTGATGCAAATGGCTAAAGGCGAACTTGTCTTATTATTTAGGAGTTCTAGCCACACATGAGATGTCTTGCTCATGACAAAGCTAGTTGCAAATATCACACATGCTATTTAGCTTAAGGGTAGTCTTGTACTCAAAATTGAATGGTGAGTGACTAAGCCTAGGTTCTCATGATAAGATGCAGCTCCCTTGGTGATCAGGAAATCTACTTACTATCTTTAGTAATGACTACCATGGATTTAGGAGACAAGCTTGATAAGTTATGGTGTCAACATTCCTTTGTATGATAAGGTGATGTGATGCTATGTTATGGTAGCTCATTAATCCTCCTTTGAGCTCACGGTTATGGGGATGTGCACTAGGAAGGATTGTTTATTGTTTTCACCATGTGAACTCATGCACCTCCATGGTGAGCTACACATGCATGGGATAAGCTAGGTAGATATGAAGTTGTCTTCTAGAATTGCTAAATGATAAGGCATTTGGAAGCTCTATATGATGCATGATTCTAAGCTTCTTCTCTTGTAAGTTTCTTCTAGGCTTCTTGTGATGACATATGGCTTCTTGGGGAGTTGACATATGTCTACTTCTTGACTTGACATTTGGCGCTTCCTAAGCTTGACAAGTGGCGCTCAAGCATTACCCATGTGGCGCTCAAGTAGTGCTCCATGTGCCACTCCTATAATGCTCCATGTGTCATTGCCTTGCTTAAACACGTGGCTCCTACTTAAAACAACTTGTTATGATCTTGTAGAAATCCTTTAAACTAGGTCGATTAAGGTGCTTAAGTCTTTTAGTTTACGTGTTATTGACCTCCATTTGGTGCACCTCTCATGTGTAGAGTGACTTAGGCTTGTTGGGTGTTTCAAGTCATTAACATTCAATACATTCATGCTTTTGAGAAAACCTAGCTCGTTATTAATTTGAATCAAGAATATTTCAAACATGAAATCTGGTCATTGGTATCTTTAAATAACATGAGGAACCTCACTACAAAACATAGTGCTTTCATATGTTGCTCCTAAGATGAAGAAAATTTTAGGGGCTCACACCATGGACTGTCCAAGAACCTAAAATATCTATAAGGGTTTAAGCAAACCATAGCTCAATGAAGTAAATACATTTTGTAATACCCCTCAAATATAGATGGTAGTACACTAATCATTGATGCGCCTTTTCGATGCAATAGCTTAGAGTTTGTCAAAACTCTAAAGTTAAGCATGCTCTAGGCAGAGCAATCTCAGGATAAGTGACCCATTGCGAAGCGCTGGCACTAAAAGGACAAAACCGTGCGGCGTATGGCCAAAGTGGACAATACCTCGATGGGTAGAGTTTTGAGTCGTTACACAGTGCCTCTGGTATCTTGGTTGTGCCTGAGGATGCGCTAGAAGGGCCAGTGTACTTAGCATCATGATCCCTGACTAAGGGCCTAGGGGTGCCCCTTTACTGCAATGGATCCTAGGATAGCAGATTGTGACAAATGGTATCAGAGCAGTGGTTCTAGACTTAAGTAACGAAACTGACGAGGACTTCAGTTCTATAAGTGGGGGAGTATACAATACTCCTCAAATATAGATAATGCAACTCTAATCATAGAGGTACCTTTTCAGTGTAATGGCTTAGAGTTTGTCAGAACTCTAAAGTTAAGCATGCTTTGGGAGAGCAATCCCAGGATGGGTGACCTCCTGGGAAGCTCTGGCACCAAAAAGACAAAATCGTGCAGCATGTAGCCAAAGTAGATAATATCTCAGTGGGTAGAGCTCCAAGTCGTTACACAGTGTCTCTGGTATTATGGTTGTGCCTGAAGGTGGGCTAGGAGAGCTAGTAGACCTGGCATCACGAACCCTGCTTATGGTAGCCTGAGGGCCTACGGCCGCCCCCTCCACTGCGGTAGAGGTTACAAGTTGTGACAGATGTTATCCCATATCAAATAATCATAAGCAAGTTTGATTAACAAACATATGTAATGTGACATTCAACTACATGTAACATGTACAAGTTTGAAAGATCAAAATTTAAACAGGGTATAAATTTACGCTCTCACATTAAGATTATCGGGAACCAGTACTAGCTGACCAAGCTCAAGAAAAAACTAAGAACCAGGGAAAGATATTTTAATATTTGCTGTTATAGTTGTTATAACCGTAAAGTGACGTGGCAGATTATTGCACATGCCACAGATCTTATTCTGTTATCTAAGGAGCAAATTACAATATAAATATATGTATTCAGTACAACCAAAATACGGAAGAAAATATACAAAAATATTCCTGCTCCAAATTACATGAGTTGTATGTGTGTATTGTGTGTGTACTGTGTGTTACTTGCATTCAAGTAACAATATTCTCAATTAATCTGCATTCAGATTGACTTGCTTAAATTGTTCACGCTTCCCCATTGCAATTGGTATCAGAGCCTTTGTAGGAGCTGGTACCGATGGCTGAAGGCACCCGAGAGTTTAAGAGGATGGAGGAGTCCATGAAGAACTTGTTGAAGGAGCAAAATGACAAGCAAGCCAACTGGGTCAAACTCTTTTCTAAGGCTCTGGAAACGCAACAAACAGCATTAGAGCAACAATCCAAGGTAATTGAAGAAATCAAAAACCAGCTCAAGGGAAAGAAGAAGGAGAAGGAAGCAACACCCAGTTCTCTTAAAGTTTTCGAGGTAGCCAGTACATTAGAGAAGGCGGATGATAGTGCTGTGCCTGGTAACAATATGGGTAGTAATTACCAGTTACCCATGCGTAGTACTAAGATTGATTTTCCCACATTTAGTGGTGACAATATCAAGAACTGGATAGTAAAGGCTAAGCAATTTTTCATGCTGGATGACACACCATTTCATCTTAGAGTAAAGGTGGCCATCATGCATTTAGATGGAAAGGCTTATGACTGGTATATTTCTTATTCAAAACTGAGAGCAGATACCAACCCATTTCTTGGGAGGAGTTGATCTAGATACTACAAGCTGGATTCAATGAAAGAGTCTATGAAGCTCCCATGGCCGAACTCAAGGAGTTACAGCAAACAGATGCCCTACAGGACTACTTAGATCAATTCATACACTTATCCGCCCAGAACTAACTCACTAAAACTCAATTGATAAGCTGCTTCCTTAGTGGCTTAAAACCAGAAATTCAATACCCCATATGCATGTTCCAACCTAGCACCCTATCCCAAGCCTATATACTAGCGAAACTACAAGAAGCCACCAACACTACGACTAAAACCATTCCGAAAGCACAGAACCCCATAGTTCCCACCAACTACCCTAAGTATTCCACCACCTTACCAAACACATCATGCACATACACTAACCGAACCCTAACACAGCAAATCCAAACTACCCACATTAGTCACCCAAACAGAACCCCAGTCCAAGGTACAAACACTATTAGGAACATTCGTCGTTTCTCACCTAAAGAATTGGATGAGAAAAGAAGGAAGAAACAATGCTTCTGGTGTGACGAAGCATTTGTTCTAGGCCATAAATGCAAGGATAAAAGATTGAACCTCTTAGTCGTGGGTAAAGAAGAAATGGAAGAGGAGGAAGTACCTGTGGATGAGGAGCTGGTGAAGCTGGAAGAAGACCTAACTTCCCTAACATTGTGTGCAATAAGGGAAGACAGTAATAATGTGGTGCATAGTATGTACGGTAGGGGGTATTTTAAGAAGAAGAAGATAAGCATCCTTATTGACACTGGAAGTTCATCTAACTTTATAGATGAAGAATTAGCCAAGAGTTTGCGAATCGGTTGAACCAGTAACTGTCAATTTAGCTAATGGAGCTAAGATTTATAGTAGTTACATGGTCCAACAATTCTACTGGAGAATGGATAAGGCAGAATTCCACTTTGATTTTTATGCACTACCACTAACCGCTTATGATCTAATTTTGGGTATGCCCTGGTTAATTACGTCGGGAACGGTACATTGGAACTTTAATCAATTGAAGATGAAATTTCAGTAGAAGGGGCTAACTTGTACACTCCAAGGATGCAATGAGGTACTCACTCCAGTTAATGATAAGGTACTGACAACTCTATTGTCCACTTATAGTCCTACACTTAAGGTGCAATGCTGGGTAGTAATTAATTCCTTATCTGTTAATGATCCTATGAGTGAACAATGTATGCATCCTAACATGACTGAGTTATTAGAAGAATTTTGTGACTTATTTGAGGAGCCAAAATCTTTGCCCCCAAATAGGACATATAACCACAGGATCCATTTGTATGATGAAACAATCCCTGTTAATTTGAGACCCTATCGCTATTCTTCCATATAGAAGACAGTGTTAGAGGATATGATTAAAGAAATGCTCCTAAGTGGCATTATACGCCCCAGCCATAGTCCATTTGCATTCCCGGTTGTGTTAGTTAAGAAGAAGGACAATACATGGCGTATGTGTGTAGACTATAGGGACCTTAACAGGTTAATTGTAAAAGATAGGTTCCCTATACCTATCATCGAAGATTTATTTGATGAGTTACATGGGGCAAGCTGTTTTATTAGACCTACGGTCTGGGTATCATCAGATCTTAATGCACCCGAATGATATTTATAAGACAGCATTTAGGACTCATGATGAGCACTATGAGTTCTTAGTCATACCCTTTGGGTTAACTAACGCCCCATCTATCTTTCAGGGTCTCATGAATGACTTGTTTAGACCCTACTTGAGGAAGTTTGTTTTGGTTTTTTTTTTTTTTTTTTATGATATCTTAGTGTATAGTTCTGATCTGGATCAACATAAGGTTCATTTAAGACTAGTGTTTGAGGTATTGAAGACAGAAAAGGTATATCTCAAGAGAAGTAAATGTGCCTTCGGGTTAAATCAAATTGATTACCTCAGTCACATTATTTCTAAGCAAGGGGTGGCAACTGATCCAAAGAAAATAGAAGCAATAGTGTGTTGGCCAACTCCTACGAATGTCAAACAGCTAAGGGCTTCCTTGGGTTAGCAGGCTATTATAGGAGGTTTATACATGGCTTTGGGATCATTGCCAAGCCACTTACGAATTTGCTTTGTAAGAATCAGTTTTGCTGGAACTCAGATACTCAAGAACCATTCGACAAGTTGAAGGAAGCCCTGGTTAAATCTCCAGTTCTGTGTTTACCAGATTACACATAGAAATTCATTATTGAAACTGATGCATGTGGAGAAGGAATAAGAGCAATATTAATGCAAGGGAATCACTCGGTTGCTTATATTAGCAAGTCCCTTGCACTCAAGCATAGAGGGATGTCAGTTTATGATAAGGAGTTATTGGCTTTGGTGTATGCCATTGATAAGTGGCGACACTATTTGTTAGGAAGGCAGTTTATAATACGGATAGATCACCAATCCCTCAAATATTTGCTTGAACAGAAAATGGTAACCCCAAGTCAACAAAAATGGCTCACTAAATTATTGGGTTTAAACTACTCAATTGAGTTCAAGAGTGGAAAATCCAACAATGCAGCTGGTGCCTTGTCTAGGCGTGGGGGATCTCAGTTAAACCAGCTTTCAATTCAAGCTACCATTCCTGACTTAATGGAAGAGATTAAAGGAAGTTGCAATTTACCCCAGGGGTATAACAAGGTTATTGAACAGCTAAAGAATGGGCAAGAGATGAAACATTTCAGTTGGTACCAAGGAGTGCCGAGAAGAAAGGGTAAGGTAGTAGTGGGTCCGTCCGAGGAGCTAAGGAAAAAGTTACTGGCTTTGTGTCATGTTGGAGCTTTGGGAGGTCACTTAGGGTCACAAGCAACCTATAAAAGGACTGCTACAGTTTTTTACTGGCCTAAGTTGGAAATAATGGTTAGACAGTTTGTGGGATGTTATGATATTTGCCAAAAATTTAAGTTTGAAAATGTGGTCTATCCTGGGTTGTTACAACCCCTGCCAGTGCCTAATGAGTGTTGGCAAGATGTTACCATGGATTTTATAGTAGGGCTTCCGAAATCAAATGGAAAGGAAGTAATTCTGGTAGTGGTGGATAGATTAAGCAAATATCCACATTTTATGACACTATCTCACCCTTACATAGCTTTGCAGGTGGCTCACTTATACTTGGAGCAGGTATATAAATTGCATGGAATGCCCAAGACCATTACTAACGATAGAGATCCTATTTTCGTGAGCTCTTTTTAGAAGGAGTTCTTGAACTTGCAAGGAGTATCTGTCAACTTATCCACTTCCTACCACCTACAAACCGACGGATAGATGGAAGTGGTCAACAAATGTTTGGAGACTTATCTTAGATGCATGACAGGAGAATTTCCTAATCGGTAGAGTCACTTCATACCCTTGGCAGAGTGGTGGTACAACACCAACTATCACACTAGTTCTAAATTCACCCCTTTTCAGATACTATACGGGTACCTACCCCCATTACATTTGCCCTATGTACCTAGAGATACACGAAATGCGACGGTAGACAGAATACTGATGCACGGGGAAGACCGCTAAAGATGTTAAAGTTCCATCTGAGGAGAGCTCAGCAATGGATGAAGCAGGTGTGTGACAAGAAAAGGAGTGAACAAGGGTTTCAAATTGGGGATTGGGTTTTACTTAAACTACAACCCTACAGGCAAGGATCACTCAGACACATTAAAGGACAGAAATTAGTACAAAAATACTATGGACCATATAAAATTCTAGATCGAATAGGAGAAGTAGCTTACAAGCTAGAGCTGCCCCCTGAAGCTGCTATCAACCATACTTTCCACATCTCTCAGTTGAAGTGCTACCATGGGTTTCGATCTAGGGATGCAACCGGGGCGAGTTCGAGATGGGTTTTTTGAAACCCGAACCCGACTCGAGTCCTTAATGAGTGTCCCAGAACCCGAGAAAAACCCTATCGGGTTTTTTTTTGTCATTCCCAAAACCCGACCCGCTAGGATTTAAGGAACTCATAACCCGACTCGACCGGAATCGATTCCAAGATTTTTAATTTTTTTCTTTAAAAAAAAAGCAAAAGAAAGAATTTTGTTTTAAGTTATTAATGATACAAACACTTTTATTGAAAGAATGAATTTTAGACAATAATATCATATAAAATGATGCAAACATTTCATTTCCACTTACTTTTACATATATATAAAATATGGGATCCTTGCTTTAATAACTTAATATTTTTAATTTTTTAATATTTTGAATTTATATCGGGTCGGGTTTTCCCAACGGGTTACATAATAAACCCAAAACCCGAATCAATAACTTTTCGGGTTTTTTTTTTAATCCCAAAACTCGTCCCAAAACCCTATAAAGTTTTTAGCGGGTTGGGCGGTCAGGTACCCTATAACGACCCACCTCGCCTGCATCCTTATCCCGATTGAATAGAGCACTTTCTTTACCTGCAAAGCAATAAGATCAATTGTTAGAACCTATGGCCATCCTAGATTGAAAGATGGTGAAGAGGAAGAATAAGGCAGAGACTATGCTACTCATCTCTTGGAAGAATCTCTCGCCATTAGAATCTACATGGGAGTTTTTCAGTGAATTGAAGATGAGGTTCCCTAATTGTTCCTTGTGGCCAAGGGATTTTGAAGAGAAAGGGATTGTAACGAGGTTAAATCATTTAGAAAGAGAAGTGCATGATGATCAAGTAGGGTTTTCGAGACAAGGAAATGAGTTTGTTGAAAGAGAAGATGAAGTGGATGTGTTTGCACGTGAGCCTCGGGTGGATACGAATTATCTTATTTCAATGGTGAGGTTGGGCCAAATGGAAGTCATTTTGGGCCATAAGAGGCTTTAGGTTTGGGCAGGAAGAGTGAAGATCAATATAAGTCCTGCTATAATAAGCCTTAGACAGATATTAGAATACAATATACTCAAGATATTTTAATATTTGCTGTTATAGTTATTATAACTATAAAGTGATGTGGCAGATTATTGCACATGCCACGGATCCTATTCTGTTATCTAGGGAGCAAATTACAAAATAAATATATGTATTCAGTACAACCAAAATACGGAAGAAAATATACAAAAATATTTCTGCTCCAAATTACGTGAGTTGCGTGTGTATTGTGTGTGTACTGTGTGTTACTTGCATTCAAGTAACAATATTCTCAATTAATCTGCATTCAGATTGACTTGCTTAAATTGTTCACGCTTCCCCATTGCAGAGGCTGTTATCATCATCATCTTCTTCTTCTTCTCCTTCTCCACCTCCTTGTGCTCCTTCCGATGTCATCGCCCTTCACAAGGAGACTACCCAGAAACTCCAATCTTCTGATTCTGACCTTTTACCCATACAACCAATTCTTGACTCTGTTTCTCCTTATTTTCAGAATGACATTGACACCGAGAAGGATAAAAAGAAGAGGATTATGAAGAAAACGAAAAAGAAAGGAAATGCCGTAAAGGTTGTTTCGCCTTACTTCCAAGCACCCATTGAAGAGAAGGAGCATAACCATAACAACAATCGTATGAAGAAGAAAACAAAGAAGAAACGAGAAGTGACGGTTGTTGTTTCCCCTTATTTTAATAATTCTGCTAAGGAGGATGATTACAATGTTGTAAGGGTTGTTTCACCTTGCTTTCTCAACAAGGAGAAGGAACGTGTTCATCTCAACGATGATAAGGAGGATGAGAAGAAAAAGAAGATGTTAATGGGTAAAAATGATCCTTCACTAGAAGAACAAAGCCCAATAGCTATTTCCGTGTACTTCACCAGAGAGGAACTTGTAGAAAAGACTAAGACACATCGGAAGAAGGAGGAGGAGGATATCTGCAATTCCTCTGGTCCTTGGGATCAGGATCAGGATGAGGATTAGAATCATGATCAGAAGGTGGAGAAGATCGTTGAGGCTGATTCTAGGCTGATGGATGACAGCCCAAACAAAAGAAAAAAAAAAAAAGGGTTAGGACAGCTGATGATGATAATGGACAACCCAAACTCATTAAGAAGCAGAGGAAAAGAAGAAAGAGTTTCACATTAACTGCTGCTGAGAGGAAAAAAGATGCCTACAGTAAGAGGGACGACTCTAACACTTGGATTCCTCCTCGCTCTATTCATGGGCTCCTTCAAGAGTACCATTATGATGCCAGTGCTGCTTCGGCGGCTGATGAGGACACAATGAAGGAGGTTATCAAATCACTAGGTCTAAAGAATAAGCGAACAGAAACGATAAAGAGTGTCTAAAGAGTATTTGAAGGACAGCTGGACGCATGTCACTCAGCTTTTTGGTGTTGGCCAGTTTCTCATCTCATCTTATCTCATTCTTTTCTCTTGTATATATGTATGTATGTCTTGCTTGTCGTCTTATGTCTTCACATTATCATGGATTTAATTTACAACAGGGTTTTCTCTTTGGACTAGTGGTGCAGGTATGCTGCTGATGCGTATGCAATATTTTGCAATGGCAACTGGGTAGAAGTGATCCCTAAGGATCATAAGCTCGAAGACTACTGGGCCTTTATGAGAAGTGTTGCCGATAGCTTATAATAGTCCCATCTTGTATTTCATTAGCATACGTATTCCTGCATTTGGATATTAAACTATATAGTATGAACAGGCTGAAATAGAAGCTACCCTCTTCTTTTTGGTTTTGATAGGTGCAATTCTGAAGAATCTTGACACTTGATTGCTGTTAAATTTAAATCTTAGGGATAGCAGTGACTTGCTATAAAATTCTTAGCGGGTGATAACATTTATCTTTCAAATAGGTACTAGGTTAGTAACTTGGTATTGATGGGGTGGATGTATTTGTGCACTTTTTGATGTATTTTTGGAAAGACTAATCCTTCTCATCTCTTTGATATATGGCATGCAGAAATTACAACTTTTTGTATATAGTTATAGTGTCAGTTTTTTGGTACAGAACATGTATATTCTGTGGTTTTGCTGATGAATCTGTGATTGGATACAGACTTAAATCCTAGATCATTATGAGACTTTAGTCAAGTTTCTAATGTCAAACATGCTCAAGTTGTGATTATATCTCTTTTCTCTCTTAGGATAAAATAATCATCTTAGTGCTCTTTTTCTTATTCTTTAGAAAAAAAATAATTTTTTTTGAGACTGCACACAATATGTTGCTATGCCGAATGGTTAGGCAAGTTGTTGACACACTGGAATGCCATAGCCACAACTGAATCCAACTCTCTGGAAAGGGCAGAGAAACCTAAAAAAATCTGGCTTTTTGCATTTCCTTACTGGAAAACCTTGGCCTTTTCTAGGCTTAGTGCTCTATCGTCTGTTTTCTAGTATTGATAAGTGGTCAAGTAAGCCACAAGGCTTTTAGCCCGACAAAAACTTGACATTTTGGTCCTGTCAGCTAAAGTGTAGGTTAAGTGCAACTTTCTTTGAAATGGTCCATAGCAATGACTATGAGCAATTAAGTTGGCTCCTTCAAATTCTAAGTGGACATCTTAATGGAAGGTGTCACCTTATCTTTAAGAAGCTGATTCTCATCATTTCTTTGGTGGGAAATTCGAGCTTAACATGGATAAAACTAGTTATTTTCATGAGCACTAAGCTGCATTAAATATGGACGAATGAATGTCTACCATAGAATTTTCTTTTACATCTTTCTCACCTGAAATGAAAATTCCTGCTCCAACCCTTCCTCCGCTGTCCACCTATTTTTGACATGGGTCTAGTGCACAGGATGGCTCATTCACACCAGTGAAGCTGTGTAAGTTCTAGAAGGCCAAGCTAGACAAGGTAGTCAAAACTTGGACTGCCTCAAGTTGCGCTTGTTTTCTTATAAGAGCCAAAGGAGATTCCTTTGAGGAGGTTAGCTTCATTATGTTAAGTGGGTTCCATTGTTTTCTGGGATAATGGTTAGTTCTGATGCATTTTGGATTAGCAATGCATGCTATAAATGTGAGATCTGTGATGTAAGAATCTTATATAATCTTTGACTTTGACTTATTTATGGGTAAATATAGATTTTGTGCATGCAATCATTGGTAAGAATGTGTTTCTTTTCCCTTTGATGGGAAGTAGACTACATATGAAACAGTTTCATTTGGTGAAATGGGTTTAAGGATATTGGTATGCTGTACCTTTTTGTTTATATCAACAATAGAAATTGTGTTGGATTAGAACAGGAGTTCAATTTAAATTGTGGAAGTATATCCAAAACATCTTAAACTGAAGGCATTACAACTTGCTACGTGTTGTCACTTGAGATGGACACGCTAAGGTTATTATTTTACTAATTCACAATTATAAAATACATATAACGTCAATATCTCTCATATAAGGTACTTTGAGAAACATTAAGAAATAAAGATAAAACTGACATAAATCAAAAGCTAACTTAATAAATCTTAAAAATCCTAAGGAAAGGTCTCATAAATATTTTTAGAATCATAAAAATAGATAAAACCTCATAGAATCTTCACTTGTTTGTCATTAGTGCAATATACCTAATAATCGATAGGAAGATTATCTCCACTGTCGTTTTCCCTATAATCTACATGTACCTCAAAGTCGGATAATTCAAATGCCATTAGATCATCTCTTGTTTCTAAAAATAAAGAAATGAGCACAAAGGCCTAGTACATTATACTACAAAACACATGCACATGCACAAGCATCACAAATTTTTCACATGCATCACTATATGCAACAATCATTGGTTATTATCTTTGATTAGCCGACAAACAATATAGTTTAAAACCACTTGCAAATACTCTTAAACCCAAAGTAGCTCATGCCTCCATAAAAACAACCAGTATAGGAAATGGCTAATATATACATATATGGTGTTGGAAACATTCCACACACCTAGAATACCGTGATCGTACTACTTCTAGACTACTGGAATCATCTTTATGTACAAGTCCACTCATGACAACCTCACACAGATCATTACTCATCAGGTGTTGTCCTAGTAGCAATGGTTCTCCCAATCTATTAAACCTAGCAATTAATCAGTTTATGATTTCTAGTCCTATAAACACAAGCAACAAACAAGGTAAGGTTGTACATGAAACAATTTTAGGAATAAGAACCCTAATTTCACCAACAACACCTGATCACATAATCAAAACTAATATCAATACGTGTCTTCATAAATTAACCCTAATCTCATCATCATCTAAAACCCTTAAAAAGAATAACGAATCTTAAATCCATACACACCTTTTTCTTTGATTTATAAAACCATAAAATCCCTAAACTCTATAAATTAAGGTTTCCTCTAAATTTTCAAGAATTTGATTCCCTTTAAAAATCTACTAAGAAAACTTAGGAAAAAGATGATACATTTAAATCACCAAAGGTTAAGAAAAGATAAATCTTACCTATTTTTTTGTGCTTGTTTTTTGTTGATTGTAGAACACTAATCTCGAACAGACTGAGGGTCTTTCTCCAAAACTCCCTTCAAAATCAAAAGATAAGCTTAAGAATAGTTCACTCCATAGATTTTTAAAGACTTGATGATAACTAACTCACCTTGATCTTGATTTTTTATCTTCCTCGATGTAAAGATCAATATTAGAAAGGATTTTGAAAGGATTTTATGTTTAGGAATGGTTTTGGTGTAGAAGGAAGCTAGGTTATATAGAAGACAATGAATAACTCTTCATTTTAATAATGTCTATTCATCTTTAACGTCTCTTCATCTTTACTAATGTCTCTTATCTTTAACAATATCTTCATCTTTAATTACGTGTGCCAAATGACAAAACATTTAATTATACATTAGAATGGATCATAAAACCTTCTTATTTCATATCATATGACACTTTTACCTTTCAATATAAATTATTTTTCCTTATATTACAGTATCAAATGATTATTTATGACATATTAGGGTGGGGTTGTTTGTCTGATTTTTGCCTCTTACAGCTGGCTTTAGCTTTTGATATTGTCGGTATCTTTTTTGTTCCTTTTCTCTCTTTTTCCTTGTATTCTTCAAAAATTAGTAGCATGTAATACCCTCTTCCGATGGTTGCATTTGGCTTCTTTACGATGGTTTTGATAATATTCTTTCAAGTAAGAAGTCAAGAAAAGAAAGGTGAATTCATGGGCAACAAGTGTTTGCATTGTGTTTATTCAAAAACATTATTAGCTGGTCCTTGGATTCAGCTGTTTTGCTTCTTAGCAATTTAAGTGCTGATTTGGCCCAGATTCTATTGGTGATATAAAATTAGGGATCAACTGTAATATGGTCTGTGTTTCAATTGAGTCACACCTTCATGTGGTATGTTTTATTTGTGAATTATGCGATATATCTTTTTGTGAGAAAGATGTAATGTTGTAGTCTACCATGAGAATTTAAACTTCCATAGTAAATTATTAGAAATTTCCATGCTTGAATTTTTGTCACAATTTAAGGTTTTTTACTATGTTTTTTTTATATAGTGTTTTTCCACACTTTATCTGGAGATGGACATGTTACTTGGCTTACTTTTCTGAGTAAGTGCTTCATCCTTTATCTATATGTATGCCTTGTCCATGTTGATTATTTAGATGTGGTAAATCATGATATAGGGTGCAGCAAATATGATTTTATATACACCTTTTATACAAATTGTGCTTAGGATTTGTAATTTATATTTGTGGAAATTTATTAGTAGGAAATCATAAAGAAGTTTTAAAAAAGGAGTAGAGATTAGATACATTTCGATTTGGTTCTTGATGATAAAGTTATTTTAGCATATTGTTGTAGTGGTAGCTTGTCACAATTTTGTAACATTGTAATTGGCGATATGATCTCTGCTATCAGCCTAAGGATCTTCTTTATCTACACCTCATTGAGGTAGTGGTGGTTTATGCTTCAATTTTATCTATTTTATAATTATATATCTAATATTTCAAATTATTAATTTACACATCTATTTAAATGTTTAGTTAATCTTTTATATTAAGTACCACTATTTGTATCATCATGAATAACCAATTATAATGCAACATCTGCAATAAAGGATTCTATATTATTTATGTCAACTCACCAATTACATATAAAACAAAAATTTTACATCATCATTACACAGCCAGGTCATTTAGTCATGTTGTTTTGGTAATTTTAATACTATCAATTGTGGCAAAATGCTGTTAGAGATCGTTTTGTTCGTCAAAATGGAAACAACGTGAAAAAAAAAAATGTTTCTAGGTTTATAAAAGATTGCTACTGTTTTTTTCCTTTTATTTATTTTCTTTAACCAAAGAACTATTTTATGAAAGATTAAATTTTGCTAATTTTTTAAAAGAAACAATTATCTTCTAGACCATTAACATCAATTTTTTAAAACTATGTGCTTTGCTTTTTATTTTTATTTTTTTTCATTTTTTATTGCTTTATATCAATGATGTGGATTTTTTTTTATTATGTGGCAAATAACTTGACATTAATCTATGATATAAAATATTTCACTACAGGTGCCGCACCGTGATTAACTACTCGTGATGATATCGATAATGATTAATGATAGTTAAAGGAAAGAGACGGGGTAAAGGACAACTAAACATTTAATTAGGGTGTATCAATTGACAATTTAAAACATTAGATGTATAATTATGAAAAAACATAAAGCAGAGGTGTAAACTACAACATCACCCCTTCATTAAACATCTCTTTCAGGACATCTAATTAATTAGATTTTTTGCAATTACTAGTGAAGAATTCAATGTTGTAGCTACTTATTTCAATCAAATGATATGCAATTATACTAGTATGTCAATATGCAAATAGTTCAACAAGTTAAATTTCTTGGTTAATGATGTTACTGGTTGTTAATATTAATTTGTTACCTTGAAGAGATTTGTATTACAAGATAATAATTCATTCACTTTCTGCTTATGCACATACTTCATGTTCTATGTAATTACCGCCTGAGAATTGTACTTAAGTAAATAAAGATAGATTTACCACCTATTTCCCACTTTCTAAAAAGAGTCTTTGGAATGAATTGCAGTGTTATTGATGTTTATCTTAAGAATAGCCATTGCTTTAGAGATCTCAAGGGTCAAAAGAAGTGAACCTTGAAGCTGTTCTTTGTCCTTCATTTGTTGACTATTTCTAACATTTGATTCGTGACATTGCAATTGGTATTAATGTTATTGCTCGTCAAGGTAGCACGTAATTCAGAGGATATCTTCAAAGCAGTAATCTTGAAATTCTTATAGAATATTTTGAGAGGTCTTTTCTTCATATTAACTACCTTTTATATAACACTCTAAATTTAGGGATATTTACAACCGCCATGTGCCCATATAGAATATGGATGTGTAAAGGCTCGAAACTTGCTAATTCCACCATAAACACCATAAATAAGTCCAAATTTGCTCATACATTAATATCTTCAAATAGCTTCAAATTACTTACATAGATTCATAAATGGATACCTGAATACCATCTTATGATTTATATAAGTTCACCTAGTAGATTATTCAAAGAAATCCACCTTACTAAAACCTTAAGATTTATACATCGAGACTAATGTTTCCTATAAACAACAATTACATATTAATACTCGGACTAACTACACATAAATTATTACGTGTCTTCTACTCCTCATCTAGAATATCTTCATAGCTAGCATCATTTCCCATACCAATTATCTGGTTGTGACCATTGATACATTGATTCATACGTTCATTACTTGTACCTAAATAAGAAAAAGGGATGAACTGGCGCTCAATATGGTATACCATAAACACACATACATGACCAATTAAACACACAATAACAAGAATACCCATTACCAATGCAATAACCAACATTTTATTATTTTTAACTTAAGCCGAGCAAACAAGACATTGACAACTCAGTATCCCACCACATATATATAATAATACATATATATGATGTTGGGTACTCCCCAATATCTAAGAGTCCAAAAACTGGATATTGTGTACTCCACAATATTCTTGAAACCAAAACACCTAGATAATTTCCATGTGCAACTCCACTCTTGGACAATGCCACATAAGGATCATCATGTTGCTACGATAATAGCGTGGATACTCTTTATCTATTACCAGTAGTCACACACAAGCAATAAACATATATATTTATGGCCAAATAGTCCATTTCAATATTTAACCTAATAAGCAACAAACAAATTATACACGTACGTGGAAGGTAGACTCGTTGAGAAACTAGAACCTTCTAGACTTGAGGTACAAAGTAAATAAAGTATTTAGAATTATCTGCTCTTCTAATTTCATCTATGGGTTATATTTCCTATAGCCTTTGCTCCTACCCAAAAGTTATTGGTGCTTTCAAGTACATTTAGTTTAGAGATAAGGATTTACATTTCAAATAAAAGGAAAATAGGTAATTAATATAAATGTTTGGGTTAATTTTACTCACCGCACTTAAACTTTTTCGATATAACATTTTATAACTAAAAAAAATTTTGTTACAAGAAAATACTTGAACTTTTTAAATCTTTTATCGATGGTACCTATGGATAGATTGCGTTTATTTTTCCATCCAACTTCTGACGTAGCAAGCGGACCCCATTACAATATTATATTCTTTATCTTACTTGTCATTTTATTAATTTATTAATTTTTTTTTAATTTTCCTCTCTTTCTCTCCCCTATCTTATTTGTCCTCTTCCTTGTTTTCTTCTTCTTCTTCTTTAAATATTAAAAAAAAAAAAAAAAACCACCCATAGACATCATTTTTAAGAGCTTAAGCTCTTTTCAATCAAATTTACAAGTAAAGTTCTTGGAAGTGCAAACTTTAATTTATGTAAATGTGTATAATATTAATCACCATCTACACATGATACAGATTGAAAATATTTTTCTTATTTTCTTTGGCTTTCTAGGGTTATCTTGGTTTTTTTATGTCACCCCTCTCTTGATCATCTTACACCCATTTTCTTGAGGGGTTTTGATCGAATCATCATAAAAAACACTTCTTCTTGTCCTTTACTATTTAATTTTGTGCTTAATGTGCTCATTTGACAAAAATCAAATTTTCTGGGTGTCCTGCTCCTTCGTGTCTGCACCATATTTCATCTAGAAGTCCTTTGTTGGGGGGTTCAGGTTGTTTTTTTTTTTTTTTTTTTTTTGTTGTGTGCATCTCTTACCTTCTTAGTCTTGATTTGGTGCTCTTTTGCTTATTTAGATATATCAGTCCAAGCTTTTTTTACTTGGAACTTTGGACTACTCTTGTATTAGTGGAGATTTATTGGACAAATCTACCGGTATGGAGGTGCTTTCTTTGTTTTTTCTAGGATCACTGATCAATATCTACTACTACCTTTGACATGTTAGGCTTCATTTTCTCGTGTTGTTGTAATCAATTGACTAGGCCTATTGTTTTCATCCCCCCCTCCCCCCCCCCCCCCCCCGTATAGGGCTTTGCCAAAAAAAAAAAAAAAAAAAACTTGTTTTGTATGGATGTGATCAATCGTAGATGTAGGATTTTAAGCTATGCATAAAAGAAGCAAATCGAAAAAGGTCCACACTATAAATATAGCCTGTTTAGTGTAGTTGGTTTGATCAGCCATGGTTGATATTGGTGTCGTCGTGGTCATTTGGTTTTGAGTTTTGGTTGATAATTTTTGTTTTGGGTTTCAGGCGCTTGAGTTGATCGGCCATTAGTGGACATAGGATAGGAGAAGGAGAGAGAAAGAGTGGAAAATAAAAATAATAATAAAAATGTCAAGGATGATAGAGAAAATAATATTTTAATGGGGTCTACTTGCCACGTTAGTAGTTGAACAAAAAAATGGATGGATTTCATCTATAGATACCATCAGTGAAAGATTAAAAAAGTTTAGGCATTTCTTTGTAACGAAATTTTGTTTAGGTATAAAACTGTTATATCGAAAAAGTTCAAGTATCGTGAGTGAAATTAACGCATAAATGTTTAGTTCCAAGGTTTTAAAGTGTTTTTATACCTTTGAAGATGAATTTGAACAAGTTTCAAAGGTTTTTAACAAAGAAAACACAAGTTGTCAAAAGGTTATTTTGCACAAAAATGGCAATACTAACTATGTTCTCACTTGTGTACTTTTATACAAGTAAGTACACTACTCATGTACTCTCTCATGTTGGGAACAAAACACGGTATTTAAGATTTTAAAGCCACTATGCTCAACACGAGTCTCAACATGACTTGTGCACTCTCTCATATGGGAAACACGGACATGAACATGACTTCTGTACTCACTCGTGTAGGAAACAAAACCTAACACAAAACAACGTTTTATGTATTCAACATAAGTAAGTACACAACTTGTGTACTCATTCGTGTTGAACATAGACACACGATTCCTTTATTAATTTCTGCAAATTTTCAATATTTTCTCAATTCCCAACATCAAAACACCGACAACATCAATTCTTAACCTACCTTTATAAGCCTATACATCAATTTCACAAATCCTGTATCAAAAGGTGCAATCTTTCATAGAAAAACCCTATTACCTTGATATAGATTCTGTCAAACCTTCGCTATTCACCTTTATACAATCTTCTATTTCTCTTTTTATGGAAATTCCTCCTTGATTGCACAAACGCTCATCATTTCTCCTTGGAAACCCATTGTTAACATTCAAACATTGATCATCATTGTTTTCTCATTGGAAACATTACATGCAAAAGAAAAAGAAGCGAAAGTGATTACTTAGCGTAGGTTTCTATAGAAGATCACTTGGACTCGGTGGATATTGATAAGAAAGAGAGGAATATAATTCTAAAATGATGGGGAAAGGAAGAAAAAAGACTATTACATTTGGTTTTTAAGCATTTCTGCAATTGTCATATCTTTTAAAAGATACGCTAAAAATTACATATATACCCCTTTATAAACTTCATTAATTACTCTTCTGCCAGTCTCAATGTTTTTATTTTATTTTTGGTATTTCATTCTCCCCCCTTAAAAGAACTTTTATCCTCGAAAGTTATTTGAATCACTGCAAAATTTTAATTCACTTTCATTTGTTTTTCTCATCTCCATGTACTAAACTTTTGCATAATACTAAAGTACACTTCATTCAAAGAGCTCCACAATTTTGTTTAGTGAATACTTTTAACTCTAAAACATGACTTATGTCGTACATACGAGATTGACAAAATATTACCTTTGTTCTCATACGTTATTTCTGTCTATCCTCAAGAAGCTGAAAATCATTTCAACTTGGGATCCCTCACTTTCAACTTTAAAGGTCATCTTTTGCGCTGGCATGGTTCACCTAATGATTTTGTAATGTTTACTCTCACTATCAAATAACCTAGTCTTGCCACTACATTCCACGCTTAAGTTAAGTCCAAACTATTCATTTATTATACATACTCACTTCCTAATTAGCCTAAATAAAGCAAGGCTTCAAAATAAAAAATTCCATTTAACATCTCAAACACTATATATGAGGCTGGATCCCAACACTTTTGAATACTCTTAAATTGTGAACTTTCTTTCAAACCTGCTCAATTTTGCAAATAACTCCTCATACTAGATTTTGTATCTCAAAATTTGGTATACCACTTACTTTCTTCTTAGTCATCATTATGTTTAATTGTTTCAAACACACTTCAAAATCCCAAGACAGTATCCCAACATCCTTATCATCAATCTTCCGTGCCATTTTAAACTTCCTCAACACACAATTGCATCTATGTGTTTTACTTCGATAATATTGTGTCTTCAATTTCATCATATCTATCATGCCCCAAAATAGGTCAAGGCATGTCTAGCCACCATATGTAATACTTACGTGTTATATCTATAATTTATCATGATCGTTGCTAAATAAATTTTAGATTCTAAAATCATTAAATTAGATTCTAGAAACAATTGGAATTTATAACAGAAAAATAAATTTCTCAAAATGATTTCTAAACAGGCTACTTCTGCGAGTAACAATCATGTATAAAAAAGTATCATACCATTAGGTATCTCAAAATAAGAGTATCAAGTATCTCAACATACAGATCATGGACACATAGTTAGGCCCTCATCAAAATACAAGTTTGATGATGAAATTTAATAATTTAGAATGAAGATAATTATCCAGCAATCCTAGTTGCTCCACTCATACCATGCAATCATAAGTATCATCATTAAGGTCATCAACACTTGAAAGAGAAAGGAATGAGCTGATGTCTAGTAAGACAACAACACAAGCACATAAGAGATGAGCATACTTGCCTATTCTAAATGCAATGCAACAACTGACAGTTTATATCTTTAAATTAAAGCACATCAAACAATAATGGAATACTCACACTCCGACAATAGGCTTAGAACCTAGAGGTTCTAAGTAGCAACAGCTACGCAGAAGATTGATGCGGGCAGCCCGAATACTTATATCTCCTATTTCTACAAGTCATAGCCTCTTCTAGGGGTCACAGCCATTGCACTTCTCCATCCATATTAGTCCATTGTGATTAAGTAGAGTAATAGAGGTCATATATTAAACTACTTAATACAACTTTTCTCTAATATGAATAAACGTTATCTCGATACCATTCCCCCTATCAACTACCTGTTAAGCCACTAATAACCATCATTTTTCTAATATCAATGATAGGAGATGGCCTAAGTGACTAGCTACTATATTGACTCCACCTAGCAAAGTTATCTCCCCTTAAATTGCGTTAAATGATCACGCATAAGCAACAAGCAATTATTAAGACAATCTTTAAGTATTAATTAATTTAAGATGCCTATCCTATGAAGAAATACACAAGTCACTGCGTATCTGGTACAACATCTGTACTCTAAACAAACATAAGATAGACTAGAAGATAAAATAAGAGGAAGACTTCTAATAAATATATGGTTCAAAGATTAATTCATATGAGTATTTAAATCAATTATCAACTTATCTCAAACTTAAATTAAATACTCTTTTTTCTAGAAATATATATTTGAAACAACATACTCTTATTGTTATCTATGGTCTATCATACTACAATTATATTATATCTAAGCCAATTACCAATTTTTACTTGACACCCGATGGGTGAAAAAAAGATTAAAGATCGACCAAAACCCTTTATAAACAGCGTCTGCTTCTTCTAAAATTCACCATGAAGACATAACTTCACTTAAAATTGCTAAACTTGGTCTTTAGAGGTCTAAGATAAAAAAAGGGGCTTCCAACATCAATAGGTGGTTCAAGGTGTGTCATGCCCCAGAGGGTACCCTATGCATATCAGTCCGCTGTAAACAGTATGGAAACCTAGGAATGACTCCCTTGTCATTCAAGAATTTTTCATATGGTATACGAAGTGTATTCACGACTTAGGGACTCTATGGAGTTTTGCCAGTTAACTGTACAACTTAAGTTATTTCAACACTGATTAGCATAAATAGGTTATCATAATAACAATTATGCATAATAGGTCATCAATAAAGACCATACATATTAAACTGGAGTCTCCACATAAAGGAATTTCAAATGAAACAATGGTCTCTCAATACTCGTCTCACTTATCCTAAAGCTCCCATTACTAACCTGGGGTCGCTGACGACACAGATCAACTCATAGACTTTCCTACAAAAGTAATATACCATGGGGGTATAAGCTACAACAAGCTTAGTGAGCAATTTCTTCATACCATACCTTCAAGCAAGTATTCAAATAATTAATTATTTTTCAATCATATGCTATGCATGAGCAAACACATGAATGCAGCTAAAGCTGGGCATAAGGGCCGTGGCCTACGGGCTAACCCGTTTACTTGCTCAAAAAAGCAGGCTGAGGCCATTTTTTTTTTTTTGCCCGTTTAAATGTGGGCCAAATTGGCCCGGTCTGTTTTACCCGAGGGCCAAAGCAGGTCGGCCCATGACAGGCCGGGCCAGCTCGCGGGCCAGAAGTTAAAAAAAAAAAAAGAAAAAAATAGAGGAAAAATGTAAGAAAAAGAATAATACAATAATATATTTGTGATTATTTAGGAAATATTATGGAAGAAAATAGATTAATACATGAATCATAAGCATTATAACATTTTTTAAGTATATATTTATTGATTTAAATGTAATATGACATCTAATAAATTATTTAAAAAATTTGTTTTCATTTATAAGTAATCAAAATGGTAACAAAAATATTTTTTAATATATATAAAACCTTAAAATATTTAAGTACTTTAATTTTTATATAAACTAATATAAAAAAGTAACAAAAATAAGAAAATAAAAAATTTTCATTTGGCCCACGGGCCAAAGCGGGCCGGGCCCAGGCTGAGAAGTTTGGCCCATTTAAAAGCAGGCCAAAATAATCCGGCCAATTTAGCCTATGGGTCGACCTGACCCGACCCGCTAGAGCCATTTGCCCACCTCTAAATGCAACAAATATACACAGTTATCTGGAAACTATGTGTAATACTGATTTTCGCTCTTTGTGACCTGGGTTGGGAAAGTTCCATTACACGTTAGCTCCAGGTACTATCACCTCGAGTTTTTCATAAACATTATTTATAAATTTAGGTTGGCCAATTTTTCCAAAATAAAACTTATTTACTCCGAGGTAGATAACGAATACATCTCACCCCTAAGCAACGAAATGTTGGCTCGACTCCTAAGAAAGGGCTGCATTTCCCGATACATAGTAGTTCCCTAAAGTTGGAGTAGGGCTCATGGTATACCACCTTAATCACAGCCACACCTGACTCATTGTGTGATGCTGATGGCCTTTAGAAGATGCAAGTTATGCGATGCATGAATTCATTTTATTTTGTGCAAGTCAAATATGATTAGGTTCATTAGGAGTGATCAACCAAATAATTTCAAACACTTGCATCGACAATTTTTTTTTTTTTAATATAGCATGCAATTGGATTCTCCTTTTATTAAAATATCTTGCCAAGCACCATACAATGTTAATCACATGCCTAGCTCCCAATTCCCCATACAATTTAATTTATATAAAATCAGGTGCAACTAATTACAAGCACAAACAAGTTCAATAATCATAGAAAAAATACTCACTCTACCATAGCAGTAACTAATCGTAATAATCGTCTGATAGCTCGGTGTCTGACTCGTAATCACCTGAATGTAGTAAGATAAGGATATTCTATGAGAAGTAATTCAATAAAACTAGATTATATATTTATACGAAAGCATAGCTTGTTCCTCTGCAGTTTTAGCATCTAAAATTCAATTCGCTATAATTTTCTCATTTTAAATCCGTTTTTCTCAAACTTACAGTGGATTATAAATTTTCGCCTTCTTTTCGATGGCAGTGTCCATTTGGTTGACTGATGAATAGATTAATACGGTTGGTTCAGATTCAAGGATGTCCTTCACTGCTTATTAGAAAAAAATCGGTGTAGCGTTATTAATATTCTAACGACTCACCATTATTATATTGTTTTCGTTCTTGTTTTATGAATTTATTCCTAAAATTAGTAGTATATATATATATATATATATATTTTCGTAACTATAAGTTCAAGTATAAGTATAAAGTAATTTAATGCAATTATATGTAAGGGTATTCTCTCATACTGAGGTATCCACCCTTCAGTAGATAAGAATTTGGGTTTATTTAGTTCTTAGTAGCACATGTTATGACAATTGTTATTTATATATTATTTATATATTTTTTTCTTTTATTTATTTATATATTTATTATTATTCTTTTTTTTTAATATCTCTACATCTATTTAAATATTCTATTGTATTCATGATATATGTACACATATAAATGTATGTATATTTTAGAATGTTCTTGTATGAGTATTCTATTCAATAGGAAATATTTATGAGTCCGGATCTGATGGGGTAACTTACACTTAGCCGTAGGGTATGTAAGGAATAAAGAAATACGAAGACGAAAAATAAAGATTGAAACGACGAAAAAACACAAAATTACTTACCCAGTTTGTTACGGATTATGACTACGTCTGGGGGCGTTACGAAGTCAGGATTTTCACTAATTAAAAATAAGAAAGAGTGTTTTTATTACATTATTTGATTGGATATTTATATGGGAAGTAATCCTGATATAATTTTACGTGAACTGCCCGAAATACTCTTTAAAAAAAAATTTCATCGGGGGTAGCGAAAAAGCATGGGACGCTGCCCCCCCGCAACCCCCAGCCAACTCTCCGGCGAGTTGAATCGCCGTATTCGTAGGAAAAATGTACAGTATTCAGGCTCCACAACCCAACAGGGAATTTATATTTGTTTTACATATATTCAAGTTTAAGTTGGACATTAAGCTAAGGATTACTCGCCTATATTTTTTTTTAATTAACTTAGACGCTGTGCATCGAGAGAGTCTACGAGTCAACATGGACTTCTACAATTTTGACCATCTTCGTGGCCTCCTATTTATTTGTTCTTCTAGAGTTGTATCATTAACTGCAATGTGGACATCTATCCTAACATTCATTCTCTGAACATCGGACATGTAGTGCTAAGAGGTGGCCACGTTTCTTGTTCTCACATCAGTTACATTAATCCTTCTAGAGCATGAACTATGTTATAAATCCCATCTTGGTAAGTAGCTTTCAAGGTCTGGTTATTTTTTTGAGCTGAAACAAAAAAGTCACTGATCCTAATGTCAGGTATTACATGGAGTTGATATTAGTATCATGGAAGGAAAGGAGGGGATATATATATAAGGAGGGGTTGTTGGATGCTTACCCGAGTGGTGATGGTGAGTTACAGAGTTTTGAAGGATTTGCCGAAGGATTCAACTACTTGACGATCTAGCTAAGAAGATGGAGTCATCTCAATCAAGCAGCGGCTCCTTATTGACGACTATATTTATGTATGTCTGCATATATAATTGTGTACTTGCTTTCCCTAGCAGCTTTCGGTGTATTAAGAAGGTAGACTCACTGAAAGTGGGGAGAGTTACAGGGGAAGTCGAGCTGAGATGTTTGTTTTCACAATCTATGCCGTAAGTATGGATCCCACTTGGATTGTCATTTTTTTTAAGCGAGGAATGAGGAAGCTTACGAAGTAGAAGCTTATGAGTTTTAAGGGAGACTGATATGTCTATTCCTACTGCATTTTTGCGTGAAAAGGGAGAAAAGAATAGCTAGAGTTGAGTTGCTGTCAATACCATCCTGATAGGCAAATCATCATGGAAAGTGATAGTAAAGGCTGCCTTTATGCTATCGTGCTTTGATCTCCTTGATGTGCCCACTTGCATCACCTATTGGAGTGATCGTCTGTATCGGGGAGGGACGAAGCCCTTTGGGAACTCCTAATTGTTATCACTGATGCAGGGTGCGGCCAGTAGACAGAGGAAGGACTGACATTAACTCCTCTAATCTTGATTTGATGTTGTCAGCCGCTTTGAAACAGCAAGGAAAAGTGACAATGAGGGTTGAATTAAAGCTGTCATGAGTTGATCTTTTTCCTTGCTGTCACGGTTGTAGGGGTATTGATTGAAATGGAGCTACTCCTTATCATCGATATCACCTTTGTGGCATGTAGCAGAGGTGATCTAGGAAATGATGGCTTGAAGCTAAGGTTTTTTTTTTGGGTTGAAAAGTGTTTCCTTGTCTCCTCATTGGGATGGCAATAAGTGTGGGCGTTTTGATTTGTACAACGTTGGTCATATTTGGTATTTGCAAATTTGGATTGATGGAAATTTCATGCTGGTTCGTCAACTTCCTCAGGCATGATACGTTAGTTTTGGTTTATGCGTATAAGACACAGAAATTTTCTTTTTGTTCCTCAAGTGTGAATAGGCTTAACTAGTGCCTAAACTTGGCAGTATGTGCTGAAGTGTATAGGGCTGTTACTATTATTTTTGTTCCTTCTTGTTATGCTGGTGTTATTTGATATACTTAGGGGCTGATTGTTCTATTGATCCCTGCAGTTGCTTTAGTGTTTATGGTGGAGTATTCATGTTGAAATCCCTCTTTTTCAGTTGATTCAGTTGGGATTCTCGTTGGTATTCAACTTGTTCAACTGTCCAAAGTTCTAGTCTCCCTTTATTTATAAGTATTGTTGCTTATAATTCAACCTCTAATTCGGCTCTCATTATCCTGCCCAAGTCACTCTAACCATGTGGGATTCTTATCATGAAGGTGCACTTGGCAGGTGCCTAGCTTGACAAGGAAAGAAAAGAAAGAAGAAAAGAAAAAAAAAAATATTGAAGGAGATCCTTTGACTTGGCTGGTATAGATGGCGTGTTGTGTTATTGGAGGCGACACAATTGCTACACTTCTTGTTACCTGTAGTCATCCTACAGACACGTAAAAGAGGAAAACGTTTTTAATATATATTACAGTATGTTATTCCTCGTTTTTTTTTATTTTTTATTCCTCATCCAGACTCATGCCATATGCCTAAGTTTTTGGTTCATGTGAAAGCTGAACATTCTCTAGCAGTCATAATTCATAGCTGGTACATCTAAATATATATATATATAATATATATAATAAATAAACAAATAAATATTATTATCATGCACTTTTGTCACTTTCATTTGTTATAGGTTCCATGTAGTAATAATAGTAATTATTTTTATTATTAAACTTTCCCTAAAAATTTTTTTTACAAGGTTTACAAGGTAGTCGGAAAAGTGGTGGTTCTAGTGGTAAGTGCTCTAACTATAGTGATAATTAATTGAGCAACTAATTTTTGCTATTACAAGCTTGAGTTTTTACTATAAGTATATCTTAATATAAGTTATAGAATATAATTTTTGTAGAATTTTTCATGCAAGTTTAACGTTGTTAAAAATTCTCACAAAATAGCCATTATAATGCCAAAATATCAATAGTGGAATAATTAATATAAACTACTTAAACATTTCTTAAAAATAACAAAATCACCATACCATTACTATATAATAATTATATTATAACTTTGGTAAGTTACTAATTTTTAAGTATTTTCTTATTATTTTAGGCAATTACATCCTATATTTACTAAATTACTATTTATAAATGCTATATATAAACTATGCATGTTTAATATACTTTATTAATTTCCCAGATAGACCTAGATGTTTGTGTGTGTATAACAATGAAACAATGAAATGTAAAAACCCAACATGCCTAATTCAATAATCAAGTATGCTTAAACTCCAACCACGTATAATACTTAAGTATTACACATAAGGTTGTCCAAAAAGAAGGTGTTTATGTTGAACATTGCTAACTAAGTTTTAAATTATGAAACCTCTTAATTAGATTGTGCAAATAACTGGATTTAGCAGCGGTAAAACAAATCTTAAAAAAAAAAAAAAAACCTTTAGAAACATTTCAAGCTTCCACTCATAACAAATGGAAGAACTTTCACTCAAATAAAACTTATGAAAACTTACTATATAACATTTGTGCTTCATAACCAGGCACTTATAGCAAAAATAACTTTAAAAAATAAATTCAGTTTTTTAAAACATAACAAAACAAAAACTTCATTCGGTCCTAACCCATTTCATTGGTCTTTCATGTCTTTAGGATTACCCATGCCCAAGATAACCATCATTAATAACATCAACATCATCATCACCAACATTATCATCAACATCAACAATACTTGGAAATAAACCAATTGCAGCAACAAGAATGAGCTAAAACCTAGTACATAGTAACACAATCACAAGCAAGATGACACATGTTCTTAGCTAAATGCAATGCTGCAACAATGGGTTATTATCCTTAATTAGAGTAAACAAACAAACACTGGAGCACTTATACTCCAATACAATCCACTAGGAATCTAGGGGTCTTGAGTAACCACATGATGCTCAAGGAATTGATATAGGCAGTCCGAATACCTATATTTCCTAGATGATATAGTAAAAATGGAATAAAAGCCTTAGCTAGAGTTTCCAACCATTACACACACTCTATCCATCTCAGTTCATAATATAAAAAGAACCAGTCTCATAAACGTGACCCCCAATATATTACTTCTCACTTATCAAAATGACGTCACACCAATACCGTTTGCCCTAGCGGCTACCCACCGAGTCATCTACAAATGTCATTACATCATGATGGAGGTGGCATAAACGCTTAACTACAGTGCCCCCCCCCACCCCCGCGCAGGACAAGGTTGTCGTTCCTCGAACTGGATACAACGGCACAAGCACAACAACACTCATTGATTATAAGTTGTCTTTAAGTATTACTTCATTTTAAATGCCTATCCTCATAAACAACAAGCACGTCACTGCATACCTTCATATATATGGAATCCATGCAGAGTCTTAGAAGTCCTTTTAGAAAATATATCATATATCCATATCTGTTCAAGAATTAAACTCATGTAAGCATTTAAACTAATTATTCACTTATATAAAACTTATTTTATAATCCTATTTGATCAGACACTAAGTAAGAACTAGAGGTGGGCAAATGGGCCTAGCGGCCCGGCCGGTTGGTTAAACGGGCTGGATTATTTTGCCCCGCTTTTAAATGGGCCAAAACTTCTTAGCCCGGGCCTAGGCCTGGCCCATGGGCCAAATGAAAATTTTTTAATTTTTTAATTTTTTTAATTTTTTATGTTAGATTATGTAAAAATTAGAGTATTTAAATATTTTAAGGTTTTATAATATTAAAAATTAATTTTTTACCATTTTGATTACTTATAAATGAAAACAAGTTTTTAAAATAATTTATTAGATATCATATTACGTTTGAATCAATAAATATATATTTAGAAAAATGTTATAATGCTTATGTCACGCCCCAAAGTGTGCCCTACGCGTGACAGTCCGCCACACTCAACATTTAATCTCAAGTAAGACAAACTTAGTCTTCCCATGAGTTTAAACATCGGGTATAAGGCTCGCTCTCAACATTTATAGTCCATACTTTGCTTCGTAGTAGCTTAAAGAGATATACACAGCAGCAAGAATGTAAATCATAACCGTCTTATAGAGAATTATTCTATTACATGATCTAGGGGCATACTCCCGATAACATCAACTGCCAATTCTCAAGCCTACAAATTTCCTTGTGTTATCCTTTAAATGCCGGTTCGAGAATACAGGATTAGAGTCCGAAACTAATCTTTCGGCCCCCGGCCCCATCAAAAGCTCCTTAGTATCTAAGAGCTGTACCTGGTGTCCACGGGTCCTCGGAGATAGCCAAAGGTATTCATACTGCAACAGGAAACTATTGGGGTATAAGCTACACTAGCTTAGTGAGTGGAAACTTCCGAATTACAATTAACACAACACATTCAACCAAGTAATTAATCAACCAAGTGAAATGCATCAACAGGTGAGTTCAACAAACATATGACCAGCCAGAAATCATATGTGGATGGACTTGCGCCCTCCATCCCGGGTTAGCAGATTAACGAATCCTGCGGTACGACGCCGTTTAAGCTCACGGTCAACTGAACATAAATTCGTTTTATGGATCACGATTAACCAACAAGTATTCGTTTTATGGATCACGAAAAACCAACCAAGTATTCGTTTTATGGATCACGAAAAACCAACCAATGCTAATGCTCCATCCCCATCGTGATATGAATGAATCCAATTTCAATTGAGTCAAATATACATTAATTCAATTATTTTAGGTGACCAACAATTATTCGCAGACATTCAATATAAAATACTAGATAATCAATCAATAGCTTAACACCCGGTTTCGATATTTCTTAAGGTTCATTTCACACATCAACAACAGACAAATATATAATTCCCATATAACCCCATCATACATAATCTTCCTTTTTATCTTTACTTAGCAACTAGTGTGACTATCATTACAATCACAAGCAATAATTGAAATCGGAAGAGGAACTCACTCGGCCATGGTACGCCGGTCTCTTAATAACGGTGGTCGGGTGATACGGTATCGTCGTGCTCGGGTTCACCTACCAAATAAGAATAGCCTAATAAGAATCTCATCACTAAACTAATTCAAACTATATATCTAAACTACACAAAATCGGAATTCTTGCTATTTGTGGAAGTTCCAACTTAAAACGGCCATAACTTGGTCATTTTAACTCGGAATTTCGCAAATTTTATATCGATCTCTATCTACTTCAAACGATCTATCTATTTCTAGAATTATTTTCAAGTTTTGAAAGTAGTAAGGCCACGGAACAGTGGAATCAGTTCTGTTCTGCCCCTTTCTCAATTCCGAAAAATTGTTTTGCTTTTGATGAGAAATGTTCCTAGTTGATGATTCATGGATGAATGGTATAGGAATGAATTCCTAGCATGAATGTCATGTAATGAACTCAATATATGCATGGTCATGATGATTTTGTGATAATAGACTTTATGAACTCCTAATGTTAGAAATTCTATAAAGGTTATTTCTAAGAAGCTATTCTTCCACTTTACACTCCTTAGGGTTTCTTTGATTTTTAATCTTGTAATTCACTTGTTATCTAAATAAAAATGAGTTCTCAAAGTCTATACTAACCATGGCCTTCATTCATGCATAAAAATTCCCATTTTTCATTTGGTAAACATGTTTTTAAACAAGCCTTTTGTGAAAATCCGAATTTCTAAAATTTCATTTTCTTGCATTTTTCTTGTGGAAAAACTTGTCTAATGCATTGAAATTTGAAGCTCCAATATATATACTATCTAAGGACTTCATTTAGCTTATAAAACATCCAATTTAGACTTAGATACTAAGTGTTCTTGTAGGCATAAACCTAAATTACGAATTCAACTATTGATCAACATATCAATATTTTTCATTCTAATCCCACTACTTGTTTAACATTCTTATCATGCCTAAACTCATCTAAGCTTATAAAAATCATTCCTTCAATATGCCTATTACACATACCCTTCATTTTTCTTATGAAACATGAGTTTAAAAATGATTTTGGTGGTTTTTAAAGTAGGGTCTCAATTTCATCCGAATTTCCAACATTGCATATTTAACAAAACCTTTCCTTTTTCAATGTTCTTGCTTTATATATATGAAGATCCACTATCTAACATCTCTATACATATACAAGACCACATTTTTATGATCATCAATGCATGGAAATAAAAATAACTCTATGATCATACATGTACATGAAGTTGTGGATGTCTAAACTTTAGATCTACTAAATATAATGCATGAATCATAGATCTCATGACATGAACAACAATATATATGCAAGATCTACTTTACATGCATGAACTAGAAGATATCTTAACATAAACTCATCTAAACACTAGATCCATGTCTTGTGATGGCTTGATATTCTTGTTCATGTGTTTTCATGTCCTTAGCATGAGCTCATGGGATTAATGAGAAAACACATAAGATATAGCTTTGCCATTACAAGATTAGGAAGGATCAAAGCTTAAACTAACATACCAATGGAGATTAAAGGAGGAAATGAAGGAGACTTGAGTTGAAAATGTGAGGGAAGGAGGAGGGGAGGCTCACGGCATTTCAAGGGGAAGAAGAGAGAGTTTTTCCTCTTTTGTAAAAATTGAAACAAGTAAAAATGAAGAGAGAGAGAGAAAAATATGTTTATATATGAAATGAATTAGGGTTTTGGTTGAATAAAAGTAACAAAATAAAACAAATGAGAGGGAAATATGGGGGAGGGGCGCCGCCATAGGGGGGGGGGGGGGGGGGGGGGGGGGGGGGGGGGTTGGGGGTGGTGTGGGTGTGTGTTGTGTGTGTGTGTGTTGAAATTTGAAATTTTGTATTTTGTAATAAAATGTAATATTTATTAATTAATTAGGAAACAAAATTTCTTGGAAAAGAAAATTGTAATGAGTACTTGTAAGGATGTGAGAATAGGATATGGGTAGTGTGTAGTGTAGGTTGTACTTGTGAATAGTAGACAAGACATCTACTTTACCGGTTGTAACGAAAACATGGGAAAAGCTATAATTGTAATTTTTATAGCTCGGAAAATTATAAGGTTGATATTTTTGGAATCCTTATAAAATTACGGTTCTAATGAATATTTCGGAACATTTTTGAATCCGTGGCCCGGGGCACGCTTTTCCGTAATTGAGCTCGGGAAGGCTCGGAATTTTCGGAATTGAAAAATTCCCGAATTTGGAACTTTCAAAGGTTTAAAATATGCTTTAGAACAATAATTCATGTTCATTTACTTTATAAAACTTTTTTTATTATGAAATCAAAGGAAAGCCGAATCTAGGATTTCTAGGCTCCTCTCACTAAGCTGGAATCGGACCGATATAGGGTTTCGTTCTCCGGTTTCCAAAGTTCGTCCGATTACTATCCGATCACTAGGAGAACTAGGGTATATCTTATAAGAATAATAATAGTAATAATAATAATAATAATAATACAATTTAGGTAACTAATAATATTAAATCGTACTGGAAGACTCACTAATTACCGGTAGTAACGAAATACGAATAGATTTGTAAAATCAGATAATTCTAGCTATTTGAAAATTTGTAAAACTAATAACTTAGAGATCCTTTAGAAATATGAGTCTAACGGCATGAATAACATATTCTTAATATTTCGAATCCCAGAGCGCGTTTTTCGAAACTGGCACCGGATCAGATTGGAATAGGTCGGCATTTCATTGATCTCATCTTTCCAGAGTGTCCTAGACTTAATACGACCCGATTACACTTTTTCCTCTTATTCCAACTCCTGGGTTTAGGAATACAAGATTGCCGGGTCTAGGTATGGAGTTTCTTAGGAGTTTTAGGGACTCAGGTTCCCTGGTTGACCTTCTGGTTTACCCCATTGCCAAAACTAATATTTTGTACTTGTATGACTTATCTGATTGGTGAGATTTATTTTAAGGGCGATTTTCATAAGTATTTAATATCTCACAACGTCTTCGGAACTCTTTGGATTGAGTTTTATTCCCGAAGGTTAATCACTATTTACTTCTTAGCAATTTGCTTTAGGGTTCTATTTCACCCGCATTTATAAGTTAGAGTTAAATAGGAAATTTGTCGTACAAAAAGGTTTCAAAATGGAAGTATATTGAGTTGCTATTTTATTTCTGAGATTTCTTATTTTCTCATGATTCAGAAATTTCCGGATTTGTTCGAAGTTTGGGACTTATCAAAGTTCTGTGTTAATTCGGAGTGACTTTTAGGGTTTTATTTTCAAGGTTCCTCTTTAGAACTATTTACTGAAATTTTCCAGGGCTTACAGCTTATGATTCATGTATTAATTTATTTTCTTCTATAATATATTTCTAAATAATCATAAATAAGTTATTTTATTATGCTTTTTCTTACATTTTTCCTCTCTTTTCTTCTTTTTTTTTTAAACTCTGGCCCGAGGGTCAGCCCGGCTGGTCATGGGCCAGCCGCTTTGGCCCGCGAGCTAAACAGGTCGGGCCAATTTGGCCCGCATTTAAACAGGCCAAAAAAATTGGCGCGGCTCGCTTTTTTGAGCGGGTAAACGAGGCTGGTCCGTGCATACCCTTATGCCCAACTCTAGTAAGAACTCCAACATGGTTGCAAAGATTGCCTTGCCAGGATACGGATAGTTCTCCATTGTCTGTCAAAGTATTTCTTTTCTCTTGATTATAGTTGTTTAATTATACAAACATCATCAAAACATTCATATTCAAAAAGATTCATTTTCTCAACAAACATACATTTGAAACAATATATTCCCCATGTTATTTATGGTTCAACCTAACATATTAATTTAAACCAATTATTATACACATAATTAAATTAGGTTCTTCATCATCGTTTACTACTTAGGTGGAGTCGAGGGTCACTTAGAAAGGGCCGCGAGGTACATATATGTACAAGAAAATATGTCATGCCTCAATAGATTAGGGTCAAATGTTGTTAAATACATTCACATTTACTGTTAAGGGCACATCGAGTGCTCGACCTAGACCTCAACCAAAATTGCGCTCAAAACTTTTAGTTTAAATTTGGTCTCGACAATGCTTAGTGATAGTCGCAAGGTACGTCGATGGCTCGATGGAAGACCATGACAGTATTGCGCTTTAATACTTGAACAAATTTTAGGCGCGACAACTTTTTAATATCTATCGCGGGTATGTTGAAGGCTCAACAGATACTTCTCATAAAAAACTTTCCCTTTGACACTTATATTAAGTCTTCTTTTAATCCACTTCGTGGGCAAACTAGGTCGCGACGACATATAACATACAAAAAAACTCTAAAAAATTTCTTGACTCCTCCAGAACATATATAAGCATCAAAACATGCATAAGAACAATCTAAAACACAACATTAGCAGTAACACACTAACTTAACCGAAATTCTATCCTCTAATCCTTAACTTAGATCTAACACAAGGCTCATAGGATAGATCTACTGTTATATTGCATGTTATGTTATTCTTTAATTTGAACAAAACTTAAAAAACATTTGTTTCAACACATATAACAGATTTATTGAAATTCTAGGCCTTAACAAACTTATAAAACAAGTTTTGATGCTTTTTAGAAAAATAAGGCCCAGATAACTTGTGTTTAAATGCATATGACAGACTTTATTCATTTTAAAGCTCAAGCAAACTCAAGAAGTAGGCTTTATTTGTTCTTAACATTTCTTTGCAAACCAAGCTCGTTTTCTAGTTTTCTAAAACATGATATCAGCTAAAAATGAAGTTTTCCACATGTAAAGTAAAACCTGCGCACACAGCTATAAATTTAATAAATATACTTTTGAAATCATTAAAAATAGAGCAAACGAAAATACTTTTTGTAACTTCTTGAAAATAGAGTAAAATGAAGTTACCTATCATGCTCTTTAAAAATAATTCACTTATACTTTTTCAAAACACTGGTTGTGTAACTTGTTTTCGATAAAAATTTAAATATAAGAAATGAAATTTCAAAATCCTTAATATACATATATATATATATATAAATATATAAACAACTAGATTCTTAGAATATCTATAGGATACTAATTAATTAATGCATTATCTAAAGACTTTTATCATTTTAAGATATAAAATTAGATTTAGATCTTTGATTCTTTTTAAATTTCTAACTCATGCATAAACAAAATAGGTTTTAGATTACCCAGATCATATCTAATGTTAATTCATCTTATATATGTACATAAACCATAAATCAAACAATACATACTGAACAATGAATTAAATGAAGTAAAATAGCTTTACTTATCTTTCGCAAACACACGCAATTCTAATCTTCTCTTTTCATTGTTGAATCTACTTCTAACTTGATTTCTACTTCATATATTCTTTTCTAACTTTGATTTCTCTTTTAGTCCTTTTGAAATTGAGATTCAGGAGATAATTTGAGAAAAAGAATAGAATAGAGAAGAGGAAGAGAAGAGAGAGAAAGAAATGATAAGAACAAAAGTGAAAAGATAATGTAAGAGAAAGACAGAGGAAAGGAAAAGAAAATTCAATGGATAAGGTTAATGATATTTTAAGATAAAGATAAAGGAAAGGTGAAAGAATAAAATTAAAGATATTTTTAGGTAAGCAAATAAATCTATGGGGATTTAAAGATCGAAATTTAAATTAGAATATGTGATTTAGATATCCACTAAACATTTAAACAATATGTTCAGGGGTTTAGAAATTCAAAATTTCAAATTTCAACTTAATCAATTATTAATCTAATTATGTCAACTTATCTAATTATATCCTATAATTTATTTTAATCTATCCAAACTTGATTTCTAACTTAGGTGAAGGTTTAGGATATTTCAGAAAATTACCAATTCATTAACATACAAGGCTATAACCCAAAACTTATAATATAATAAAGTTCTATATAATCGAATATTACAATATAAATTCTTAATCGTATTATAAAAAAATTTAGAATTAATATCAATTAAAAGTCAACATCAATTTACCTACTTGCTTATTCCACTTTTTTCTATTGGTACCTATTTCATAAAAAAAACTCAATATGAAACAATTTTGGTAGGTGGTTCAACTTAATAGCCATTTCATTATCTAAAGAATCCTTACGTTGACATATTGTTTGTGATTACAATTAGCAAAATAACAGTGTATGCTTGCTTACTTGATTGGTTGTAATTAAAGACTTGGTTTGGTATGATGATTTCTGTTGATCACCTCAATAACAAAAACCCTAGGAATAAATCTAGCTAAACTCAATACGTTATGTATTGTATACCACATTTCTCATTTTACTTCCACAAAAACCGACTGTTGAGGTAAGAAATCAAGTAAATTTCTTCTTTCACTTTTATTGAACTAAGTGACAGAAAATGAGGTTGCAATAAAGGTTAAAAGATTTTAGCAGATAGTTTGAGATGGGTTCTAGGAGAATAGCGGTTCATTGCACATTTTTGGCTTTCGTGGAAAACATTTTTGTGCCAAACTAAAAATCCATACTTGAGTGGGGTTAATTTTTCTATCCTCATGATGTGACTATCAACATCATGTGGATGATATTTTGTGTGATATTGCATTCACTTTAATAATTAAATTTGAATTCTTGTTGATATTTACATATGCCGTTGGATTCTAACCACTTACTGAGGATATACATTTTGCTCACCAACCTACAATTCTTATTGCAGGTGGCATAGATACTGTCGAGCTTAGAATTTTCATTTCTGGTTTCATTTCTTTCAATTTGATTTATACCAAACCCTAACCCACTTGATACAAACCATTGACTAAGAATTAAAAGAAATTAATTTTTTTTAATTAGGATCGCCACGAGATCGAAAACAAGAAAAAATTGTAAGTTAGGATTAATGGGTTGGTTGATCCTAACTTAACCACTAGTCTGCGAAAAAATTGATTTTAAAACCAATTTGCTAAACCTAAGATTTTTGAATTAGAAGCTATCTAATTAAAAACATATGGTCACCATCTTAATTCTTAATTTAAAGTTTATTTTTTTTTATGCTCTAAAAATTTACTAATTTAAAAACTATTATATTTACAATTTGTCATAAAAGTTTACAATATTTACAATGAATTAATTCGAAATAAATAATGAAATAAAAAAAAGGTTTTTCATTTTTTATGTATCACGGAGATGCCTATGTATCCTCTAATCGGAATCAAATAATAATTAGTTATTTTTAAGAAAACTTTAATGTATTGGTTCTTTTTAGTATTTCGAACTCTTTTTAATTTAAGTTCCTTAATTGTTTCATTTTTTTATATAAAAAATAATTCTTCTATGCATGACACTACAAGCTATCAAACTATCACTTTTTTTTTTTTTTGGAAAATATAATTTTCTATATGTCAAAAAGTTTTTTTTAATATACATGCATATATATATTAATACACTTATGCTACTGAACACCTATTACTATTATTATATACATACATATATATATATTTTTATGCTTTGACATAATTTTATTCTAATTATATATTTTTTTATTTTGTGGGTTTTTTATTATGCATTTTTTTAACATTTAAATAAAAAATAAAATAAAAAAAGAGAGGAAAAAATGAAACAAACTCACTTGGGTTGGTGTACAGTTGGATTTGAAGTGGATTTGGTTCGAACTGCAAATTGGACTTGGTTGGATCTCGAATCTTCAAGTTGTGCAGGGGTAGGTGGCCGATGAGATTCGAAACCACTGATCTGGCAATTCTAGGTGATTAAGACCATATCAGACAAGGATTTTAGGGTGTGGGCTCAAGATTGGCTAGAAGTTGGTGTTTTAGGTTTCTAGTGGGTGGTATTCGGTGGAGGTGTTTGTCGGAGGTGTTGAGAGGCTTTGGAAAAGGGAAAAGCTACTAGCTAAAGCTTTCACCAAGCCTTAATCCAATCGTGGCCTTAATTTGCTCTAATTTGGCCTCTATTAAGAGTAATTGGAGAATTTTCTAAATCGGACCCTAGAACTTGAGGCTTAATTTGAGGCTTACTGGTGTTTTTCAAATGAATTTGATTGTTGTTGATGTGATCTAATGACATGAATAGAGAACTCAACCCCTGTTTATAATGCTTAGGGGCCAAATTATGTGGGATTAGGAGATAAAGTTGCACGCAAAATCAAGCTTCTCGAATGCATTCTGCGAATCTCAAGCTCAATTATTTTTGGGAAAGAGAACAACGTGCTCAAATTTACTTAAACACATGCTTCTAGAAGCTATATGTAAGATGAAATTTGAAATTGGCTTCGTGCGTGAAAACAAGTTTTTCACGAAACTTTAGATTCAAAATTGAACACCAAATCACGATCTTTAGAGCTGGTTTTTTTTATCCAAAATTGTAGTATCCGATGTCTTCTTCAAATCCACTTCATCAATTTGGTGAAAATTGGAGTGAAAATGGGTAAAAAATGAGCTTGAATCCGCTTTAGCATGTGACAAAAAGTGGATTTGAGTTAGCGAAGATGACGCGTATGTACTACATGCATGTCCCATGCACACTACATGTGCCTTATGGAAAAAAAATTCTACAGGCATCTTCTGTTCACAAGCAAGCATTTTACCATCAGGCTGTTGGTCTGTGCCTCAATTCTAGTTTGCACAAAATTTGTAAGGACCCTCGCCTACCTAATACCTATTATTAGGCATGTCGAATCTCTCAACCACACATGATACCTAAGTATTATAAAACACTCAATTATTATGTAAAGTTGTAAAAAAAAAATGTTTGTATCGATTCCTTGTTTAAACCTGTGATAATATCATAAAACTTTAACATAAAACTACCCAATACATGAGTAGATCAACTTTACAATATTTATAATAAGTTTAGTATCAAATCCATGACACTTCAAAAGATACAAAACTTATTTATGAACAAAGCATAAGAAACAAACTTAAAACCTTATTTTACAAACCAAGACTTTAATAACAAGCCTATAACAAAAATGCATTTCTTCTTCAAAGTTTTTAAGAAAACTTGAACAAAACATCTTGGTTCACACATGGGTTTCCTAAGTGTCCCACTTGCCCAAGAAGGCTTCCTAATCAGTCTCGTAACCCATATCATCATAGCAATCCTCATCAACATCACTTGCAAGGCAATATCATGAGCTAAATGTTTAGTACATAATAACACAAACTCCAATTTAAATTTGGAAATCTCGAGGTCCTAAGTAACAGCAGCTGGTCAGAAAATTATTATAGGTTGTCCAAAGATCTATAACTCCTATACCTACAGAAATAGAGTAATAATCTTATCTAGGGTTAACAACCATTACACAACTTTACTTAACTTAATCCATAATATCATCTAGTTCAACCTGTCCCATAAATGAGAACTAAATTATATTATTTCCTTTTAAGAATAAGCAAACGGTACATGATACTATCTGTCCTATCGATTACCCACTTAGCCACTCATAAATCACCATTGCATCATGGTGAAAGAAAAGTCACTGCATCATGACAATGTGATCTAAGTATCTAACTACCGTGTCATTGCATCATGACAAGTTTGTTACTCCTCGGACTTGACTCAATAGCATACACACAATCAATTCTAAACCATTTTAACTCATCTTTGATTAAGTCCATTTAGAGTATGCCTAACTTAATGATCATCAAACAAGCTATTACGTACCTGGATACTCTGCTCTATCAAGTAACAGACCTGTGTTCAAACCCAACTAAGAGTATGAGTCTGTCAAGAAAATCATTTCATGTTAAACTTCTTGTTCACAATTACAAATTAACTCATTACACGTAAACAAGATTCTAATCATCTCACATTTTACTCATTTAAGCATAAATACTCCTATCATATTTCATTAATTGTCTATTTATTATCATCAAGAATTTATTTATATATATTTTTTATATGAATAATACTAGAGGATTTGTCATGCTCATGACAAAAGCCATGATGGGTATCATAGGCATCATCATGCCCATGATCTTAGGTCGTGATGAAAACAATTGGCTTTGTCATGCCATAATAGGAGATAACACTATCTATCATGGCTGTGACATAGACCGTAATGAAGATTACGCCCATAATAAGCTTCATAAAAATTTTCTAAAAACAATCTGAGGAGATAATGGTCTCCATTACAACCATAATGTACCTTTAAAAACTAGACAAAGAAGATGATGGCGCTTGCAACGGGCGTAATTTTGGCCGTATCAAGCTTTGAAAACACTCAGAAGAGATAACAAGCCATATAACGACTGTACTTGACAGGAAAATACAAATCCAAGAAGGTAATGGCCTTGATTATGGCCGTGATGAACACGACATTATCCTATGGTATTTGTTTTGAAATTTTTGGAAGTCATATGTCCTCTAACTAAGCCTTTATACATTTGTAAAAACATACCAAGCTAGTCTATATGAACACATTTTAAGCATCACTAAACTTACTTGCCCACATAACTCCATTTCACACACATATAAACAATAAACTTAATCTAAGTATATAATCTCATCATTTATACTTGTTAACCTCTATTATTATCTTAATAATTCAAATTATACTTACTTATCACTAATAACATCCATACATATATCATATCATCATATACTCCATATTTCTTTTCATCAAACACCTAGTATACATACACCTATTTGCATCTCTAACTCAACATATATAATGGCATGCCCTTAGTTCACATCAAACATCAAAGTTCTACTCTTATTTAACAGTAACATCACTCAAAATCATGATTAAACAAAACAAACAAGAAATCAACTTTTACTTACTTTTAAAGCTACTTCTAGAAACCAAGTTTGTTTTCCCCACTTTCTTGGCTTGATTCACACTTCTCTTAATTTATATCTTACTTCCTAGCATGGATCTAGTTTGTAATTACTTAGAAGGAATTTTAATTGAGAAATTTTTGGTTTGTTTGGGCTTGAAATATGGAAGAAACAGAGGGAGAGAGATGATGATGGAGAGAGAAAGTATGTTTTGGGTAGATATTTTGCTACTCACTTTTGACTTTTGGGGCATATATGGAAGAGTTTAGAGGACATGAGAACATGGGCTTGGGCTAGAAGAATGTATAGCCTTAGCCTTGTTAGTTAAATTAGGCTTGGGCTAATATATGCTATGTTTTACATTAAATACACATACATCTAAATTTAATGCAATTCAATAAACATATATATTACTACAACTTCACTAACATACATATGCTTAAATTACAAGAATTTCCTATACTAAGAATTTGTCATATAATCAAATTAAATTATACTCACTTAATTGCAATAATTTAATTCACAAATCATCAATTAAACATATACAAGCAAATTAATTTTAGTACTTTAGATGTTTGGTTATTTCAAAATTAGAATTTAAGGCTTCTAAAAATGAGCCCAATTAAATAAACAAATTTACACAGGCCATTTAATTGGGTCCAGAAAAATTCGTAATTAAAATTAATACTATATTAAGCCCATATTACTTTTATTTGTTATTATTTATTATTTATTTTTTTACATATTCCTTTTTTATTTCTATATTATTATTTCCATTTATTATTATTATTATTATTATTATTATTATTATTATTATTATTATTATTATTTGTAACTTGTGGGCTTAATATAATATTAATTTTTACTGCAAACAGAGGCTTTAAATGGGAAAAAATGGGGTGTCTATAGCTACTAACTTTATTTTGAAAAATTAACCAACATGCTTGGAATTGTCCCCGTAAGTACCTAGAGTTAAGCAACAACAAACATGGTACGCATCTCTTAAGTGTTGGTCTCTATTTTTGAGCCTAGTGATTACAAACTGATTATGGATCATTTCCATTGATTTCTATACAAATTTGGCAATCACAGCGTAACTGTTACTGATTAGATTTTCAAGATTTGACAAATTCTATTGCAAATTTTTGACATATAATAAATCTATTTCTAAAAGAATTAGTGACTATGATTTTAGTGAAAAAAATTTGCAATGGAGATTTTGTTTTTAAAAGTCTTTTGCAATAGATTTTTTACTTTTAGAGATAGAAATTTAAAACCAAAATTTCTTGTAGTAATGAAAGTTCGAGTTTGACTCGCTTACAGTCAAGTCAAGCTCGAGTTTTAAAATACTTGGCTCATTGAGCTCGTGAGCTTAATTGATATTTCTATATATTTCAAATTAAGTATTATAAAACTAATACTTTCTTATTCTTAAGACCTATTTTCAGAACTTTAATGGCATGTTTACTCATATTATCACACTTATACTTACACGTACACCCACACTATATTATCCATGACCATATATATATAAATATATGTAGAGATTATGTATTAATTTATATGTCATACAAAACATATATATATATAACATATATGATACATAGATTATATGCTTATAATAAATTATGCAATTGTACTTTTTAGACATTTATATATATATATATATATAACACTTATAACTTATATATGAATTACAAAATCTAAGACATTTGTATATATAACTTATATATAAAAATATAGTTTATATTTCACTTACATATAACTTATAATATATAACTTATATGTAAATTTTACTTTATATATACATCTTATATATTTTATCAATATCCTATTTATTTCATATAGATAACATATAATACCTCGCTTATATATTTATAATTTCTAGATTATTCATTTATATTTTTTAGACATTTTTTATATATAAATATAAAACATATATAACCCATAACTTATTGTTGATCCCAAAAGAATAACCGAAGTGGGGGGGAAGGATTTAACCAAATTCACACAACTTAGTTAATCAAACTATAATGGCTTTAAAACTTACTTTAAATCAATAAACTTAATAATCAATAACTTTAAACAAAATTCGGATTAAACAAAGTTACTCAAATCCACAAAAGATCAAACAACAAGTTCAAAAATAATTTTCCAATTTTACTCTCCGATGAACTCTTTGCTTAAGAAACGAATGTTAAAAATACTCTCTGACTTAGCTTCTGAGCATAAAACATAGCTAAGAAAAACAATTAATTATACACGAATTAAAAAGAGATAAGGAAGTAGAGAGTGCAAAATCGATTTATAGAAGTTCCATCTCAAGCGTTAGTCCTCTCTTCCAGTACCAAGCCGGGGACCCGGTATTCCACACTGGTATGTTCCACTATATCCAATCAATCAACAAAGTTACAAGTTGTCTTTGTCAAACCACTTGGATACAAATGTACTCAGCTTGATTCTCCAAGCTTTCCTCAAGCTAACAATCAATCTACTGAGCCTACTTGTAACTCTCAATCTCATAGTATGAATGAGGAAAATAAAATATGATGTCCTCTCAAATTTCGTGCAAAGAATAAATGTTCTTCACGCTTATTATCTCTTCAATTTGAAGTTTCTGATATATATATTTATATATATATTTATCTCCAACGACTAGAAGATGGTTGTTTATTTTGATCCTGAATTCTTGTTCTTCTTGTTGCTGCACTGTAACAGATAAAAGATAAAGATAATCTTGAATTTGAATTCCTGATTTCAAGCTTCTTGTAGTTAGTCCGATTATTGTGCGTCTACTGTTGAATAGTTACTGCTCATTATCTTTTTCAAATTGGAATTATCATCTTTTGAAGATAATGAGGATGTTGTTGTCATCGTGATTTGCTTCCAACAGTTAAAGATGATTCTTGATATTGTGCTTCCAGACGTGATCTACTTTTAATTTTTCTTCCAACGATAAAAATCATAATTGTATGATGTTTATCTAAAAGTTGATCTTTTATCTTATTGTAGATGAGGCTTGAGATACATATTTGATTCCCTCACCTCTTCCTTTATTTCTAGATTATCTAAATCTCACCACGCTTAATAGGTTAACAACTTCTGCTATGTTTACTTTTGGATCTTCTAATAACTATATCTTCACAAATCAATTCGAGTTTATTACATAAACATATATGAAACTAATTGTAAATTCTTGATCATATCCATAAAATTAATTTAAGATAATTCAAATCCCCTTGGATATTAAATCAATTTTGTGGAACATATTTGAATATATTATCCAAATATATTCAACTTTGGAGCTGGGTCTTCAAATCCTTAAAGAATCACATAAAATCCAATTTTTTAAAGTCTATTCGTGAAACTCGTTCAAGTGACATTTACCCTCTGATTAACCTTCTCACCATTATATGTCTTTATGTAAACCAACGATTTTACTTTTTGAGTTACCTTCTGACTATATATTGTGTTCTTGAAAAACTTTCCAAACTTTCTGAAATACTTTATGTACTGCATCTCTTTTGAAAAACATTTTCATAAACTTTGATTGTACTTAAGCACTGTACTGCACACTTTGAAATTGTTAGTAAATATTTAATCCTTTTTGTTATCGTCAAAATATAAAGAGAAAGAGAAAAACCAACACTTATAGATATGAATATAGCTTTATATATAACTTATAACTTATAAAACATAAAACATTTATAATTTATTAGTTTTAATACAAGTTATAGTTTATATATCACATATAAAATATAACTTAGATATTATATCAATACCTTTTTTCCTATCATATATATTATACAACACACACACACACATATTTATGACATGGCTTATAAATTTATAATTTCTAAATTATGTATTATATTTTTTAGATATTTTTATGTGTAACTCATAAGTTGTACATATAACTGATATAATTATTACCTTATATATATCTTATAAAACATAGCTTATATGTATATATAACTTACGCATTATATCAATACCTATTTTTTTTATCGTATGTATGACATATATTATACATAGCTAATATATTTATGATCTCTAAATTATGTATTTATATATTTTTAGAAATTTTAATATATATAACTCATAACTTATACGTATAACTCATATATTATGTAACTTATAAAACATGATTTATATATATATAACTTATTAATAGTGCATATGAGTTATGCACTAGTATCGGTTTAACATCGATGAAAATAAGAGAAACCCACATAATATGTTCTTTATATTTTAATTATAAAAGGCTAGAATAATCTTGGTAAATTGAGCTTCTTAAGGATCTTGAATTCATGCTAAAAACAACTTATTTATAGTTAAATCAATTTTTATAAGAATAACTGAGCTTAATTGATTTGAATTCGAGCGTATCACGTATCAAATGTGGGTTGAGTTCAAGCTTAAAAATTCAAACTCGATCAAATTCAAGTAAAAGTTTTTCACTCTAGTGCAGTTCGAACTTGGTACTATATCAACTCAACTTGACTCGTTTACAGGTCTAATCTAATCCGTGCCATTGCACGTGATTTTTATTTTGAAGCAACTAAACCTTTTGTTTGGACCATAAAAATTACCCACGCTATTTTTTATGACATCACTATATACAATTGAATTTCCCTCCTTGCAAGTAGAGACCAATCAATTATATGTGCTTCAAGTTTTGTAAAAAAGACTCAAACGGAAAGGGTCTTATAATTATTTTAATAAAAATTGGTCATATGAGAATTTAAAATCATGAAATAGATGGATCATTTTCTTATTTTTTTTCTTTTTAAATAAACATGACATTAGAAAACAACTTCTAGAACTCCACAATATAATGGAGTTGCAAAAAGAAAAAACAGGTTCATCCATTTGTATCTAAATGGTATATCTTAAACGGGTGAAATGATCACTTATGTAAATATGATCCTAAAGAGATAAAGATACTTCTTTTCTTGATTAGTCTTTGACAATATAAACTATATGATAAGGATTCTTGTGGTGGAAGGAGTCTATGCATGTGGCTTTTCATGAATTCATCCTTATTCCACCTGCATAATCTTTAAATGATGTTGAAAATATTCATGGTCAACTAGGTAAGATACATTGAATGAAAATTAATCAATGACTATTGAAAATGATGAAGAATTAAGAATGAACCAATCTAGTAATTTGAAACTCCATATAAGCTTAATAATTTGCTAGAAATAAGGTTATATATATATATATATATATGTATATATATTGTCTAAGCCTAATGATAGGCCAATAAATGGAAATAATTAGGTTTATAAAAACGAACTTAATAAAATTGGATTAGCTTTTAGAAATAAGTCTTTCGTAGTTGCTAAAGGCTATAATGAAATACAAGAGATAAAATTTGATTAGAGATTTGTCCTAGTTGTTAAAGTAGCAGTCATCAAAATGATTGTGGCATTCGCTACTTTTAAAAATTTCCAAATTATTTTAAATGAATGTTTAAAGTGCTTTGTCAAATGGATTCATGCAATAGGAAGTGCAACCATCGTGCTTGGTCAATACGTTGATCCCATAGTAATTGGTGTTAACTTGTATGTAGTTGGTTGTTGGGTTTGTTCAATGTATAGAAAATCAATCTGATAATCACAATGGGCGAACTTAACTTACTTCTTTTATTTACAAGTGAACAAAACAAAGTGCACTTGTCAAATACTTTGATCACATAGTAATCGGTGTCACTTATATGCACTTGATTGTTGAGTTTGTAGGATGTATAGAAATTGAATTTGAAGTAGCATCCCTTCGGGATTGTCTGATTTTTATCAGTATTCAATCTGTTTGATTTGTTTATGAGTAAAAGTTTTTTTTTTCATTTATATTTATCTCTCGATAAATAATCTGAATTGAAACGAAAGCGTGCCATCTATATATAAATGAATGAAACAGAACCTAAACACGAGGGGTGAACTTAATTACTTTTTTTTATTTACAAGTGAACGAAACAAAGTGCACTTTTAATAAACTAATCTAAGTACACCGATTTGCAGACATTTAAAATGGGTAACACTACGTACTCCAATAAACATTACTTGGAACTGGACAATGATGAAAAATGAAATATGAAAAATGAAATTTTGTTTATAATAGTTGAATGTTTCTAGAAATGATATCATGTTCGTTGTTTGCTTGTAAACCGTTGCAGACCTGCTTAATAAAATAACACGATGCATTTTCCCTTAGCATATAACCCAAGTAGACATATCCATGGCTCCTGTCCAGCCATGCCAAGTTTGTCCGTGGATCCATCCTAACGTGGTGGGTCCAACCCATCATCTAGATTCATCATAGTCCATGGATTCTAGCAAAGTTTATCGGCTAGATCTGTGAACTTGGTGAGTCTAGCTAGGTCCTAGTTGGAAAAACATAAAAATTAAATATATATTATTTATTAAAAAAATAAAAAAAATATAGATAAAATTAAAATACAAAAAAAAAAAGAAAAGTTGAAAAATAAATAGCATTTAATGTTTAAGTAAGGACCTGACTAACCTCAAATTCAAATATGAGGCAATGTCAAATCCTGCAGTTACATATAATACCTTAATTATTACACGCATAGGTCTTCTTGAATGATATGTTTATCTTGAACATTACTAACAAATTTTAAACTTTGGAAATCATATAATTATATTTTGAAAACAACTGGATTTATAATGGGAAAACAAATTTTATAGAAACATTACTAGCTTCCACTCATACGAGTGGAAAAACTTTCACGTAAACAAAGTTTTAAAAGCTTATTACAAAATATGGGCTTCTTAACTAAGCCTTTTACAGAAAAAACAACTTTAGAAAATAAATCCAATTCTAAAACAAAATAAAATAAAATACAATAATCCAACGACCCTATCTCACTCCACTCCTCCTCTTAAACCTTTGACATCATCATCATCAAAACAGCCCCTGGAAAGAAGACAACAGCAACAATAATGAGTCGAAGTCCAATACAATAGTAACACAAATATACACGAGATGGCATACAAACTTAATCTAAATACAATGCATAAGACAATAAGTTATTATCTTTCCTTTAAAGTAAACAAATCAACACTAATGCACTCATGCTCTGGAACAATCCTGGGAACCTAGGGGTCCTGAGTAACAGCAGCTACACAGGGGGTTGCTATAGGTAGCCCAGATACCCATATCTCTTATATCTAATCGAAAAAGAAGAAATAGCCTCATCTAAGGTTTACAACCATTACACACATTCTACCTATCATGGTTCATAATATAATAGGGCTCAACCAGTCTCATAAACGTGAGTTGTACTATATTACTTCTCGCCGATCAAGACAAATGTTACGTCAATATCATTTGCCCATCAGCTGCCTGCTAAGCCACTTATAAATATCATTGCATCATGACGGAACTGATCTAAGCACCTAAACTACCATGCCTTGCTTGGGACAAGGTTGTCGCTCCTCAGACCAATTCAACAACACATGCACAAGCATCACTCATCACTTAGGTTGTCTTTAAGTTTTAGATTCGTTTTAATATGCCTAAAGCAAACATCACATATGTCACTGTACCTTATCTAAGACTTGTTAGATATCAAAAGGTAACCCAGGAGATAAGACAGAAGGTAGGTTCAAGCATCTGTTCATAAAATTAAACTCATATAACAAATTAAATTAATTATCCACTTACATAAACTTTTATTAAAATCCTATTTTATCGTATACTAAATAAGAACCCCACCATGGTTACAAAAATTGTCCCGCAAAGATACACAGTTCTCCTTTGTCTGTCAAAGTATTTCTTTTCTCTTTGTTTATAGTCTTTTATTATAAAAGCATTATTATATCATTTATATTCAAAAACATTCATATTCAAAGCAAACAAACATTTGAAACAACATATTCCCTATGTTAAACATAGATTATCCTAACATATTAATCTTATCAATTATTAGCTATTCAACCCATTTTAACTTAATATTAACCAAGTTGATTAACTTGCTCATTTAGTTCAATTACTAAGCCAAGTTAATTAAACTTAATAATTCTAATTCATTTTAGCTTATTGAAGTTCATTAAGCTAAGTTAACTTAGGTTATCAACTAAGTTTATTTTTATCTAACTCTACATTTAATCAAATTATTTATTAAATCTATAAATTCACTAAACTCATGTTTAATTATATCAATTGACTAATATAACACATTAACTATCATTAACCATTTTCTTTTTTATTTATTCAACTTTTTATGAAGAACACAGCACGGTCGTGCTTTATCCCGTGTATATGCATATAAAGAAACACGTTGATACATCAATTATGTTTCCATCGTGTTTCACAAATGTTTTACATGCTTATGGATCAAAGAGAAGCACGACGAGATACATACTGCTGCGTTCTAGCCATGTTTCTCTTTATATAATATACACGCGAGAAATAGTGAGAAACATTATGCGGTAGGCTCGCCGTGTTGTTCTAGGATTGTACATATTAAAAGGAATAGAGAGAAGCACGGTGGAATAGGGTGGCCATGTTTCTTCTCTATATGTATTTTTCAAAGTTTTCAATGAAGAACAAAGAGCATGCTAATATATCATCTCGCGTTTCCCCCCATCCTCATAGCTCTGTTTTTATTTCAAAAACTTCACTTACTTTACTACTTGTTTTACATCATTTTTCATCATCCAACATCTTATAACCCATATATAACCCTAGAATCATCATCTTTACATCTATATTCATGTTTTACTTGATTTAACTTCAAATCATGACATGAATCATCTAACCTATGCTGTATATTCTAACCTATAAAACATACATGTTCATATATCCATAACGCACCAACTTCATAACAATTTCTACATGTAAGTAACATCAGTCCATCATATATATTCAGAAACAACAATCAAAACAAAATAAAACAATTATACTTAGCTTTTAGCAAATACATGCTATTGAATCTTCTTTTCTTGTTGATGGAGCTACTTCTAAATTGTTTTCCACTTCCTATCTTCTTTTCCAACTTTGATTCCTCATCTAGCCTTCTTAAATTTGAGATTAGGGGAGTTGAGTTGAAGAAAAGGAAAAGAAAAAGAAAAGAAGAATAGAAAGAGAGAGAAAACGAAAATGAAAAGAAAAAGGAGAGGCAGGCAAAGAAAAAGAAAAGGAAAGGTAAAAGAGTAATATTAAAGATATTTTAGGATATAGGTATTAGGTTTAGAACTTTCATATCAATATCTTCAATTAAAGTGTTTAGGAAATAATTTCAAAATTTATAGGTTAGAAATTAAGAACTTAAAATAAGAACTTAATTTAAGAACTTAATTTAAGAACTTACTTTAAATTAAATTGATATTCAATTTAAGCTTGGCTTAAGAACTGATAATTTTAGATAAGCAAATGAACTCAAAACTTGTAATGATTTATGAATTAGAATTTGCACTAGGATTTAACAATTTAGGAATCCATTAAACATTTAAACAACATGTTTAAGGGTTTAGGAATTCAAAATCTCAAATTTCAACTTAATTAATTACTAATCTAATTATGTTAACTTGCCTAATTACATCATATAATTCATTTGATTTATTTAATCTACCTAAACTCAATTTCTAACTTTGGTAAAGGTTTGGGATATTTCAATTTAGACTATTTTTCATTTGCATAGAAATTGTTATATATTCATAAGTATTTAATGCGTTGTCACACTGCATTTATTAAATATAATTTTATATCCCATACTTTATATACAGTTGCTCTAAGAAAGTAATACTACTTTTAAATAATATGAGACTTCCTTTTATTTTGTAAACTCTACACCTTTAGAGTGTGACTCTAGTCTCATATTATAATATTTTAATTTAAACGGGATGTGTTTTAATAGTTTTAAATGAAAACAAGTTAAAAATTAGTATATTATTAGGCTTAAGTTTGAAGTTTTATTTTGATTTATAATTTTTTATTTCTTTAATTTTGTTTTAAGGAAAAGGAGATGTGTCCAAACTATTCCAATCTGGTCTGACTTGTCCCGCCACCTATATGGGATGGTTAAGGGTTCATATTTTTGCAAACCAGACTTGTAAGATGTCTAAACCTAAGCATACATTTTTTAAAGTGGATTGGAAAGCACAAGTTACTCTTACATTGCTTTCCTCCAGGGTAAAGTTGAGGCTGGATGCTATCAACAGCCATGACCGAATATATGCTGCTCATAGTTGTTGTACTATAAACCTAACTTGAGTGGGAGTAAAATTCCCGAAAAGGAAAAAAAATTGATGTAATAACACAAGTATTACAAATTTAACCAAAATGCTACCAGTAATGACTATGCAAGAAATGCGAGATCATGTTTAGAATGATGATACATATTAAAATTTGTCAACACAAACCATCCCACTGGTAGTATTTTAGGATTTGCTTGTTTTATCTATTTCTATTATTTTCATCTTATTTTATTGTTTTTAAATTTTAATAAACAGATACATATGAAAAATAGATATTTTTATACATGAAAAAATAAAAAAATATAAATATAATGAATCAAATAATTCAAATAGTATCTATCAAGTTCAGATAAGTCTTGCAGGTTGAGAAGAGGATTAAGAATTTAATTGCAAGATGAGCTCCAGGCTGACGGAAACCAAGGAAATGTACCGAGATTAAATTTTTAAATTGATATAAAAGGAATGATATGCATTTGATATTTGGCTTATCAAGCTCGTGTAAATATTGCTTTCGTGTGCTATAAGGAATTATTGTAAAAAACTTATCTTTGCATTTGCTCTGGCCACCTTTTTACCAATTTATAAAAGATATGTCATAAATAGCATCTTAATTTTGATAAAATATATAATTTAATACATAAATTTTAAAATTAATTAATTTGGTATATGATTCGAAATTGATCAATCTAATACTTAAAAAAATATTTTATGCACACTAATAATACTTTTATTAAGCTCTTTATATATTAAATTGATTATTTTAAAACTTTTTAAATATCAAATAGATCAATTTTAAAGATCAAATACTAATTTCATTGATTTCAAAATCATATATCTAATTATATATTTTGACAAACTTTAATACTATTGTGGTATTATCTAATTATAAAAATTCCCTTTTCTTAAAATGCAAATATCCTTCACCTCGTAAGAGTGAAGTTTAAGTGTGACTTGAGGGTCACCGTCGCCTCTTATGGGATGTGTTCACCATATCTACTCCAATTTCTCTGTTATTTTAATGATTTGAACAAAATCCAAATCATTTATATTGCTAAATAACATAGATAAAAATATAATTCTAGAAAATGAAATATGATTGTTGACGTAATTTAATATATCGAGCAAAATTTAACAAGATGAATGGTAAAAATCCAGGCCATTTGTAAAGTTTGTTCATTTATTTTTCTTGTTAATAGTTGTCTTTACAAAATTAAGAAATATTAATGTATATATGCCAGAAATTTCATTTGTACATTGCTTTAGCATATAATATTTGTGTTTTCGTCATGAATTTCATTTCTTGATCTATTATCTATTTTTTTTTTCAATGTATTCAAGCTTGCACTAAATGAATACTTGAAATAATGAATCCGATGAATCGGTTCGCTGTTTCCCTAAACGATATATACTTGATATATTTAAGTTGCATGTTATATTTTCCTTTAAATTGGAGGAGATCATTAAATAAAATTGCGTCATTTTGTTTATCTTTTTCCATGTTTGTCTAAAATGGTTTCTAAAATTGAAATGATAGAATGGGCGAGTTGTATGCTATAGAAAAAAAGTACAAGTACTTAATGGTAGGTTCTCCGTCTTTATATTATTTTCTCCGTCTTCATTCAACATAAAGATTAATTATCTAATTTATAAATATTCACATCTTCAAAACTCTTTTTAATTTTTTATGGAGTGAAAAATAGAATAGGAAAAAAAATAACGGAGGAAAGCTTTTCCTATGCCTTGTCAAATAAGAAAAAAAAAACTAATATAATTTAATTCTAAAATGTAAAGTAAAATTAACATCAATAATTTTTTTACACAACTAATTAAAATAAAAAGACATAATATCTAGAAAAAGATAAAATAAATTTGGTTCTATTTAAAAATTCTTCATTTTATCTCATGTCACAAGTATAGAACAATCTACAAAAGTGAAAAAATAAAGACCAATTAACTTTTGTATTTTCTTAAAAAATAAAAAAACACAATATTTAACTATCTAAATTTGGGAGTGAATCACAAACTTGATTTGATTGTTTATTTCTTTTTTTTTTTTGTCCTTTTTCTATTCCATATTTCATTGTCTTACGAGCTCATTTGTTTTTGTTATTTCTTGATCAAGTATTTAATTGTCCCTAATGACATTATGACAAGTATTTTCTTTGTCAATGTTTCGAACTAATATTCTTAGTGTCATGCCCTCGACCTAGTAGTAGTGTACAAGCCATACTTGAATACTATTACTAGTTAACTTTCAAAGAGTGACATATTTTCAAGCAACATAATCTTTTAGTTGCATCAATAAGAAAGGACAAATACATGTAATTCATAAATCAGTAAATAATTATCATCACAAATAGAAGATATCATAATGATATTATATACCATATAATCTTTTCATAAGTCTCCAAATACATAATTGATAAACTATATACTAACCGATCTATAGTAGAAATAGTAGCAAACAACTTATCCCGATTTGACCAATGAGCATCTAGCTCCTAAGTTCTTACTGGGACCATGCTCTTGGATGTAACGAGCCATGGTCGTAATGTAAACCTAAAAAATCTTTTGGATTGTAATTGAAACCACGAGCTCAGTAAATAACCAAAACTTACCACATATCAAATAAGTTCATTAACAATCATATAAAATGCATCAATCAAGCATATGCATAATTATAAGCCTGGATAACCTGGAATCCAAAGCTGGATGAAGATTTACGCCCTTTCATCGGGGTTGAAAGAACACAATACTAGACCCACCTACCCAGGAGAGACTAAGCATATAAGAAAATAAGAATACTCACTTTAATTATCACTTTTAATTTATTATATCTTAACACTCATTTTCGGGTTTTAGCCTTAGAAACTTCACTAAGTGTTAGTCATTTCATAGCGATACCATAAGTCACGCCCTTCATTTACCGTTTAGGTCATATGCTACCGACAGAACAAATGTAATCTTGTGTATAACTAATAGCCTCTTTGCCTAGAAAAACCAAGCATTACTAGAGATCCAAAACATTAACACGTAATAGACTACCACTTACTCAAATGCTGCTTATGCTAATCATGCAATGCATGTTCATTTCATTTATGGTACCAATAGTTTTTAATCAAGTTTAAGGTGATCAATTATTATACAGACAAGCAATATGCTATACAATCAACGAGTTCATACAGAATTCTATTATCATTATTATTAAAGTAGCTTAGCAACCAACAATTCATACATCATACAATTTTCGTAAACCCACACAGCAAAATCTTATTATTATCTTTCATTTAAGATACAACTAAGCTACAAGCACAAACAATATAATAAGTCTGAGTTACTCACCTGCTCATACTGGCTAATCATAATAATCAACGAGGAAATCCTCACAAGTATTAAAGTCACCTATTGAGATGAATAAATATATTCATCAATAAAACATAAATTACATATCTAACTCTTATGAGTGTCTAAGTATCCTATATTGGTATTTGGTTTTATTTTTATTACTATATTGGTCTTTTAATGGCTTTACAATAACAATTATTATTTAATATTTTTTTTCATTTTGCTTTTCTTGATTTTGTTTGATATTTATATATTTTTTTTATTTGTTAGTTGTAGAATTTGTATTTAGTATATTGATATTTTTATCATTACTATTATCACTACTTTTATATCATTCTTTAGTTAACCTATTACGGTAACTAGTATTTATTTTCTATTATTTAGTTTCATTGTGTTTCTCTTAATCTATTTCATTTTATTATCTTATCATTTCTAGAAATCACATTATTCATAATTTTTAACTTATTTAGATTTCCATTCTTATGTATTTATCTATATAAGACATATTAAATAATTATCATATCCTATAATAATATTTTCCAATAATTTTTAGAGCTTAATACTTCATTATTATTATTATTATTTATTTATTTACTTAGTAATTATATTTTTGTTTATATATATATATAATATGTTTATTATTATTATAAATTGTTTTACATAAAACAGAGTTCGTGGAGGGAGATTATGCATATACGCCGGCACTCTACGCCGTTGGCACTCTACGCCGCCGACATTCATTCCCAAGATGCCGGTGTTTGTTTTATTTTTAAACGTTTTATGTTTCAGTGTACATTGGCTTCGAAGGCTACCAGTGTATAACGTACGTTGGCTCCAACATTGCCAGCGTTGAATTTCAATTTGCCGGTGTTCGTTCGTTTTAAGTAAAAAAAAATTATGTATCTTCTGTTTCCAGTGTAAGCCGTCTCAATATCACCGACCTACCTGTGTACGTTGCCGGCGTTGAGTACTTACACTGCCGGTGTAGGGGTAGTGTTGACACTATTCATCATCTTCCTCGATTTTCTCTGTTTTGAAACTTAATTTTCTTATCTCATATATATATATATATATATTACTTGTATTTAAACTACTTCTAAGTGTTTATCAATGTTCCAAAAGTGTTTTTCGTGACATATTGGCATATATCATCTCATAATTCTCCTACTACAATATTTTCTAACTTCTATGCATAGTATAATACATAGTTAGGATGTTATGGTTGGATATTACCTGATAGGAGTTGATGTGGTGATGCTAAACCCTTCCTAGAGTCTTGATTCGAGTCTAAGTTAATAGAAGCATAGTTTAAACTATTGTTTGGCATATAACTAACTTAAAATGAATTACTTTCTTACCTTATTATTCCTTTCCCAAGCTTGAAGTCTATTAATGGAGCTAGATCATTATGTTTGGATTGTAAGTAGTGTTGGTGGTTTTGGAGGATGAATTTGAGTTATTGTGTGTGGGTTGTTGTTTGTTGTTGAGTTTTTAAGGGCTTTGTTTGTATGTTAATAATGGCTTTGTTTTGTTGTTAAACAAGAAAAGTATATATATATATATATATATATAATAGGCAAGAGGAGGCAGCAAATTTCGACCAAAAGGAAGAAGAAGACCTACGAACCCAACTTGCTTAAGTATAAAATTTGGTGCATTTAATGACCGATTATTTGTGTCTTTTTTATTAGTTTTTGTGTCTATTTTCTTGACTTTCTCAACCCATTTGACCTCTTTTCTTGGCAAAATTTTGGCTAGTGTGAATCTAGGACATCTCAACTGTTCATCAAGTTATTTCCACAGAAATTTGAGTAGATTATAATATAATAATATTTAGTTAGTTATTTATCTTAGTTTTAGGGTAGTTTATTAAGTTAAACAGGTACAAATGTTAAATATTCAAGAGTTTTGTTTCCAAAATTTATATAAGGCTTTCACAAATTTTTTAGGTTATTATTGAGTTCAACTTTGAGTTCAAAGTTTATGCAATTAATTATTTTTTGGATTTTTATTTCACCCGATTAAGGTTTTCTAAGTTTAATAGGTTAATTTTCTTTTCAATCTCTAATAACTTCATAATTTAATAACTAGAAAAATGGTGTGGTCCAAATATTTATCTGGAGCCTAGATTGTGAGTTATAGATTTGTTTTTGTTCCGATTATGTATTTATAACTCTAACGGTTTACTCTTAAATTACCGTTTTCTAATTGTAAGCTATATTGATTATTTACTTTCTAATAAACTTGAAATCTTATAAAAATTATTTTCATATTTTGAATTTTCGATACCAGCGACGAAATCTTAACTTTGATATCTGTTACTATTTATATAACTTTATTTTAGAGTTTAAAGATATATAGGTTCATAACTACTTGTAATTTTATTCTACGGTCTCTGTTGAGTTTAAAGTGAACTAAATTCGAGTTGCTCAACTGGTTTGAAATAATTACCTCGCATATCCACAATTATCCAATATAAAAAAGCTCCCTTTGATTGTTGCTTCAATTTGTAATATTTCCGTGCTTTTATATTTCCTTGTTGCAATTTGAAAACCATTCAAGATGTTTCGCACTTACCTTCCATATGTTTGGATGATGGCATATATATCAACTTGTGATTTTATAATATTAAAAGAAAGGACAAAACTAAGGTCGTAACATGAAGATATATATGGAACTTCAATAAAAGGTACACAACCATTGGACCCCATATTTATGTCCATCATGGATTTATCAATCATATTTTACACATATATTAACCACAAGTGGCCAAGTATACTTTTTTTCCAATTAGAATTTGGAAACTTGGAATAATCCAACCACCTTCTTTCTCTGTACTTCTCCTTCCATCACCCCTACCCCTTCCTCCAATATATTATAGCCCATTGGAAATTTACAACAAAAACAAGCCCTGCCACCTCCAACACTGACCATACTATATATCTCTATATACAGATACACATATATAAATACATCTATAAAATTTCAAGAAAGACAGTAGAGAAGTTCAAAGGAAAAGAGGGCAAAGCAACCCCAAAAAAAAAAAAAAAATGCCTTCAAATGGTCAGAAATCCTCCGTCCTCCTCCACCGCATCAACGCCACTCCAACCACCACACTCGCAGCTCTCGACGGCCGCAGCGACACCACCACATCCACCGCTACCAACTATAATAAACAACCCTGCCCCGTAACTGGCCCCATACCCGAGACAGTCTCCCGACACCACATCTACAGCGTGTCACAAAACCAGGTCTGCTCCGCCGTCGTTCAGCACATAGAAGCACCCGTCTCCACCGTCTGGTCCATCGTCCGCCGCTTCGACAACCCACAGGCCTACAAGCACTTCGTCAAGAGCTGCCACGTCATCCTGGGAGACGGCGACGTGGGAACACTACGCGAGATCCAGGTCATCAGTGGGATCCCGGCTGCCAACAGCACCGAGAGGCTTGAGTTGCTGGACGACGAGAGCCACGTCATCAGCTTCAGCGTTGTGGGTGGGGACCACAGGCTGGCGAACTACAGGTCGGTGACGACACTGCATGAGGAGGAGTCAGCCGCGGGCGAAGGTAGCACTACCACCACCGTGGTGGTGGAGTCCTACGTCGCCGACGTGCCTCCTGGGAACACCAAGGAGGATACTTGTACGTTTGTCGACACCATCGTACGGTGCAACCTCCAGTCTTTGGCTCAGCTCTCCGTGAACTTGGCCAGAAATTATAATAATAATAATAAGGTCACGAATAACACGGACACGGACAAGGAGAAGGAGAACGACACGGATACGGACACGGACACGGACACGGACACGGACACGGACGATTCCTCTTCATGAAACAGTACATCATTGTTTCTGTACACTGCGTTGCATAGGATTATGTGTGCGCTCTCTCTGTCTCTCTCTCTTGCACCTTCTTTTGAGGTTTGATGGCTGTTTAGGGCTATAAACAATGCATGTGTAATTCAATTTCGAGGCATTTATGTTTTGGTCAATACGATGTCGTTTTTATTAGTTTTGTATTGGATGCATGTGTGTTATTGATATTTCGATGAAGAAAAGAGGTACCATATAGATTATAGATAACAGAGAAAATCAAGCTTAAAATTTAATTTAATTAGCTTATTTTATATATTTATTTTTTGTTGCCTTTCCTTGTTTCCCCCTTTTTTTTTTTTTTCTATGTCAGTTAATTACACTATTAATGTTGATAATTATAGGTATGCAAAAAAAAAAAAAAAAAAAAAACATCAATGAAACCAAAAAATCGAACTAAAATTGAAAAATCAATTTAAAAAATATAGTTAACCAGTCCGTTGCTTTTGGTTTAGGATTACGGTTTTCATTTTTTTCGATTTTTTATTTCGGTTTATAATCGCAAAAAAACAACAATTAGTATTAATCGTTTTCATATAATTATTTTTTAAATATATACACATAGATGATTTATATATACATATAATTTACATATGCCAATGTTTCTTGGATTTTGATTAAAGTACTATTGTCTTATGCTTGATGAAAGTTAATATGGTAATTGATTTGATTTGATTTTTGTTGGTGATGATACATCCAAATACTTTTTTTTCCCATTTTCCTCAATTTAATTTCTTTTTTTAGCTCTTGTAATATATATAATAATTAAAAAAACTTTATGATAAAGGCTTAAAAATAAGATTTGTTAAAATTATCAATTTGATTATTAAAACTATTACCTTAACCGGTTAAAAACAAAAAAAAAAAAAAATAACCAAACAAAAAGGTTAATTGTTAATGTAGTTAATCATTTATAATGAACTAGCTAATAATTGAGATATTAAAAAACCAATCTAGGTACAAAAAATAGGGTCATTGATCGCTTAATCAATCCATGAATACCCCTATACATATGTATATGTTTTTCCTTCCCATGTATGATTATTTACTTGCTTCCTCAAATCAATTGTCTTTGTCTAAAGTTGTAATATTTTAGTTATTAGATATTCAAAAATATCATGGCTTTAAAAACACAGTGGATATTTTTCCTTGGTATTAGTGGAATTAAAATGTTAAAAATAATATCAGAGTTTTGCATAAAAATTTAATTTGATACCAAAATTTTAGAGTGGTCAATTTAATAATCAATTTAAGTATTTTGTTGCTATTTATATATTTTACTAATATCATTGCTCTTATTTCCTGAATGTAGAAGAATCAATTTATTAGTATTAGATGATGTAATGAGTATTTGTAAAAATTCAATGATATATTGTCTCTTTAACATATGTAAACAGTGCAAATTGGTCTTTAAAAGGTAGTAAAAAAGTCATAAAAATTTTGATTGATTATTAAATTAACCACTTGAAATTTGAAACACTAAAACTAATATTTACAACTTGAAAAATTCTATGATTTTATGGGACCAGTCTCGTCACGTCAATAAACGGACTAGATATTTTCAAACACATATAGGTTTCTAACTATAAAAATATTATAATATAATCATTTATATATTTATTTTGATTTATCTCTTAATAAGTGATTCTATCATGTATAATGTAATTAGATATCTCCTAGATCCATTTTGTTATAGAGGTGATGAACCCGACACAAGCATAGAAGAGAGATTAACAAGGTTCTGTAAGAGATTAATGATATAAATATTAATTTTTGAAGGAGATAAATTGAATCCGATAATAGTATGTGAGGAAAACAAAAAAGAGGTCACATAAAAAATTGATACTTGAACTTTTACAAAAAGTTTAATCATGAGAATTTGTTACTTGAATAAAATTTTTTTATTTTTTTTATATTTGAAGTTTGGTTTTAAAATAATTCTCATTAACTCAAAAATAATTGATAAACTGAGAAGAGAGATACCACGAATGCAACCACAATAATAATATGTCAGGGACAGGGATAAGAATGAATAAACTAATTAATTAAGGTACTGCATTGAGTAATTAATATAAGTTATGTTGGTGATTGGTGAAGTAGTAGTAGTAGTGTATTGGATTTTGATATATAATAGAATAATGGAATATCTCATGTGAAGTGGGCAGGCTTTTCTAAGACCATAAGTTGAGCCGTTTCTTTTCTTTTTTTCTTTTCTTTTCTTTCTTTCTTTTCTTTCTTTCTTCTTTTCTTTCTTTCTTTCTTTCTTTCTGTGGGCGAAATACCATAACGAGTAACCAGTAACCGCCTTTCCCTTTTTATTTATTAACGTTATTGTTAACGTACGAGTTTATGGGCACGTTCATCGAAGCTGATGAATAATTTACTACACTATATGTAATGGTTGTTTGTCTGACAACTCATCATAGAAAAAAAATTTATTAAATATTATAAGATATATATTACATATATATGTGGGTGTAATGTGTAAATCAATACAAAACATTAAAAAATTGATAATATAATGGATTTTTCATTTAGTGTACACCCCTCTTTAAGATGGGGAAAACGGTGACTACCTAATAACTTACTGTGAATTTATTGGGATATAAAAAGAGAGGAAAGAAAACTGTCGTGATTGGGCAGTGGGGTTCTCGTTCAGACAGCTTGCCAAAAACCTGTCAGTGTCAGTTTCATGGCTGCTTAAAAAAAAAAAAAAAAAGAGATTAGAAATAACGTGTTTCTTCTTTGATTTAGCGCGTTGCATCGAAAATGCTAGCTAGGGTTCCGCGAAGCAAGGAACAGATAGATAACAAATCCAGTTTACTATTCACTAATGTATTGCTTTTGTAATTATTTCATATATTATAATTATTAATACTCTCCTACGTGCAAACTCGTTTCTTCATTTATTTGTGTTTGTGAGAAAATCTTTGAACATTTTTTTACAGTAATTTGTCACGGCGGAATTTGTAAGGAAAATATAAGATAAGTTTATGGAAAACGTACATTTTCATTAGTAATAATTAATATGTTTAGAGTTCTTATCGACCGTCTTCTGTAGCAGCGCCAAGACGAAAATTATTATATGGATATTTCCCTTCTTCCTTTTTTTTTTTTAATCAATTTGAGCACAGAATCAAGTTGGGTTTAAATTTGCTTCTACTATAGTCTAACTTATCGTGTGAGGAGTAACAAATTTTTCCTTTGGATGAAAAATAAAAAGAAATTAATAGTGCGTAAACTTTAATAGAAAGCCAATAATCTTGCAATCAAACGACATATAAGCTCTCATAAAAAGTATAGATTGGATTCTTCCTTTTTTTATAATAATAATAATAAAAAAAAAAACCTCCAATAGAAAACTTGAGGTAGTAATAAAGCAAATTATTAAATTATAAAAGAGAATGGAAGAGATAAAGAAAGAGCAAGTTGAAAAAAGATAGTCATAAAGAAATACATATAGATGCAGAAAGTTGATGGGAATCCAACATATACAGCTGCCAAAGGCATGCAAGTTGGAGCGGTTGATAAGTCAAGTAAGGTGTTAAAAGGATAAGTGCAAGTTGATGCTTGTTTTTGTGTGATTGTCTGTGGAAAAAAAGAAAAAAGGAAGTGCAACTTGGCTATAGGGGGTGTTCTCTTTCGCTCTCATTCTCATTCTTTCTCAAATTGGGTTTTGGTGTTATCTGGAATAGATTTTGCAAGTTGTAGAGGTGGGAAGAGACGTGCTTTGAATGATCCCCCGTTCCCGTGTGTTGCGTGGTAGTGTAGTGATGGTCTATCTGTCTACTTACTTTTGAATGCCCCCACTCACGCCACCTCCCATAACCTATTACCCTTCTCTCTCTCACTCCCATGATCAGTCATGAGCGTTTTGCCTCTATGTGCTCATTAAATTCCCTCATGAATTATAGAAAAACAATAGGAAAATGATAATGGCACATTTAATAAGTCAAAATTGTTTTAAATCTATTCATTTACTTTTTCTTCACTAAATTGTAAATCAAGATGGAACATTCTTTGTTGTAATCACAACCACTGATTACATATGACAATTTCTTAAGTAGACAAACTAAGAACAACTAAATGAAAATTAATCCATTACAAATGAAATGTTTTTTCATATTTGAAATCCATCAAGTTACATGATGTGCCATGCTAAAGTGAATCAAGAACAATTGAGAAAAGTGGATTCCATTTTGCAACGATCAATATGTCTCACCACAACAAGATTAAATTATAATGACTCTAAATAGAAAGTATGCATTATTCAATAATACCAATCATTTACTATAATTATTTAAGATTGATGAAAACAAGATTGGATGGTAAAATACTCAATAACAATCTTAATATGAAGAAAAGTGTCCAATCTTAAGTATTTTTCTACATAATAAATCCTAGGATATTCTAGTGGGCAAAAGAGGCTTTCAACAACTGGAAACATGCTTGCGGCAAAAAAAAAAAAAAAAACAACTAAAAACATGCAGCATAAAAAGTATAAAAATTAAGATACCATCTAGACATCTCTGGTTTACCACTTGAACTAGATATTAAGATAGTCACAACTACTGTCGAAAGCATTAATTAACACTAAATCACTGCAAATAGATTAAATGGATCAATCCTGCCTCGCCCATTTTGGCCATGGGTTAGATGGGCGACATATAGCCTATTTAGAAAATGGGCCATAAATTATTGACCCTAACCTAATCGACATGGGCCAATAGGTTAAACAAGTCTGCTCACCAGCCTAACACATCTCCTTTAACCATTTGTACATTTTTGTGAGTTAAACGGGTTTATTTACCCCATTTAACCATTTATACTTTTTAGTGGATAATACGTAGAGCTATGCAAATGGGTTTTGGCTTACGACTTGACTCGTTTAACCCGTTTTAAAAATGTGTTAAGGAAAACTTTTTTCAACCCATTTAAAAAGTGGGCTAGTTTCACTCGACTTGTTTAACGCAAGGGCCAAAGTAGACTGAACCATAAGTTAAGTGGGTTGGTCTACTAGCCCACTTTGTATTAAAAAAAAAAAGTATAGGGGAAATAACCATTAATATAGCATTGTTCATATGACTCTTAAACTTAATTTTAAATTTATGTGTTAACTGTAATAAAGAATGAAAAATTGATGATCATATATTATAATATTTTTTTAAGTACGTATTTGTTGTTTTAAACAAAATATGATATGTAATAGATTATTTAAAAAAAAATTATTCTTATATATAAGTAATTAAAATAATAATGAAACTAATATATAAATCCTATAAAACGAATCATTATATACATCTTATTCAATTAGCATGAATGAGTTAAATAGGTCAACTTGGCCCATTTAACCTATAAAGATATAAAGTGGGTTAGATAAGTCAAGAAGTAAGCTAGCTAGTTTAACCTAAGGGCTAATGTAGGTTGAGTTAGATATAGAAATTTTGACATGTTTTTAAAGTGGGCTGAATTGTTTTGGCATATTTAACCTATAGGCCAAAACGGATTGGGCTAGGTTGGCCTATTTGACATTTGCTACCTCTAATTTATTGACTAACTATCAACCCCAAATAATAGACCTTATCTTTTCCAATAAAATTATGCAAATTTAGAGAGAAAAATGAAGAGCTACAACCTTTGATTACTTATTGCAATATTTTAAGAAGATATGTTAAGGGACAGTAAATGGAGATAATTCATTTTCCGAAAAAAAAAAAATTGTTTCTCATATATGAATTTAGAAAGTTACATAAAGAAACACAATTAACAAAATTGGACTCCATTCCACAACAACCAATCTGTCTCACCAAAGCAAGATCAAGTCATTGTGACGTCGAATCTTTATTTTGTATGTTTTGATGACATCGGTTACTTGCTACAGTTTAGGATTAACAAGAACAAGATTAGAGTAAAATGCTCAATATATAATGGTCTTAATAAAAATGAGCAAATCACATTAAAATGTATGAACATTTGAGGTATGTTTATTTAAAATATCAAGAATGATTAAAAAAGGTATTAGCGTTTAATAAAACGAGTCTAGTAAGGTAACAATAATTGACCACTGATGAATAATTAAAGAAATTTAATTGGAAACTAATCAAAATGTCCATACATCATATGAACTTGCAAAATATTGATACCTCATTTAATACACTTTATAAAACTTTTAAACCTCTTTTTAACTACTTAAAAAGTTTACACCTTAAACCAACTTACTCCCAAATATTGATAACTTCTAATATAATTTATATTAATACAAATAAAAAGTGTCCAACACATTGTTTTCAACTCCTTTTGTGTAAAGGCTAGAACATGCTGGGGGGGAAAAGAATCTTTCGAAATCTAAAACCACACAACAATATATATATTATATATGTATATGTAAATTAAGCTACCATCCAGATGCCTATGGTTTACTATTTGAACTAAACGATGAAGTAGTAAATGACATGGTGGTAAAAAAGGTTATTACTACTAGATGACAGGAGGAACGCTCTCATTCACATGATGGCCTCCCGTTCCAAACAGGAGAGGGAACCTTTCTAGGGCCAAAATGGTATGGCTGCCAATCAAATGATAGACATTTATTGTCCAAACAACCAAGTATAAGTTCAATAATTTTAGAATTTGTTGTTCAAAGGCTGTTGGAATGGTGTTGGCTTACTCTGGGCTCTTTCATCTAATTTGTAAATAACTTATAGGTCAGGTAAGAAGTGTGTGGGTTACGAAATTGTCTTTAAAGGCTTTGATTGACTCGAATTCCACTCCTTAAGAATCTTTTAAGCCAAAGTGTTAGGTCCCTCAATTCTTACTCTAATGATTGGATTGACTGACATGTAATTTCTATAATCAGATTGAGGCCTTCAAATCCTCAAGATCTTCATTTTCTGTGATAGGATGACAAGTTTGAAAATTTAGAGGACGTTGAACTTCATGGTCTCCTAGTAGCTGATCTTATATGCATTGTCGTTCATTGCTTATAAGATTGAAAGGATCATCGGTTCGGGCAATTAGTTTTTATCTCTTCTGCTGTCCTTGCTCAATTGTATATAAACGAAGTCCCTTTACTAAAATATTAACTGCTTCGTTCCTTCGCTTTCTTGCTTCCTGTACTAGTCAATTGGCACAGGCGAACATTGATACACTTTGTTGAATAGAAAAAGATTGTTTATCTAATAGTTATTACTGAGCATAATAGAGTTATAATTGGATTTTATTTTTTTTATTTTAATAATGGTATTTTAAGGAAAAAAATTATTTGTGGTATTGAACTATTATTTATAAATTTGAGTAATGAATGACTATCCAATATTTCCTATAATAGAGATTTTTTTATTAGCAACTCTAATTCTTTTACAAGTTTAAAATACAAAAAAAAAAATGTTGTAATGACTTTCTTAAATGAAAAAAATTAAATAAAATTAGTATTACAATTACATGGGAGGTAAATGTTCATCAAATCATAAACTTTGTAATATCAAAGGAACACAAGCAATAAATTTTTACAGTTAATACATAACCTTGTCAAATATTCTTAAGAAAATCAATGTCTTTTGGCCCTTTATTTTGTGAGTATGTAGTGTTACACCTAATTTCAGTCTATGGATTTTTATTTGTTTTGTTTACCTTCATTCATCTTAGTTCAATCCCTTCTTCTAGATTCTCTAAATAACGAATAGGTTTGTCCTTCCTAGCTTGATAATGCTTGTTTTTATAATCTAAAAGCTATTTGGTTTGTGAAATTCTAGATAAACTCTATTTGATTCTTAATACTAGATTAGTAACTGAACTTAATTTAACTAATAGATCAAAGTATGATTGTAAATGGGTAAAGTTGTGAGTCTCTTTGCCATGGAGGAGGTGGTGATGCATGGGCTGCAGCAATAGGTTTCTACGGTGGCATGCATATGTCATCAATCCAAGGTGGTTTTCTATTCTCATGTCTAAATTAGGTCGTAATTGCATACTTTAAATCTTATATTAGTGAAACGTCCCACCTAGATTGTAAGGAAGAACTATACTTGTTTATGAGATCAAGATGGTAAAATACTAAGTCATTATCGGTTAGATACTTTTGGAAAAATTCTTAAAAAGAAAGACATATTAGTCATTTGTTTGCTTAAGATTGATTAATTTTGAATTGGAGTGCAACCTATAGTAGATGATTTAGGTACAAATTAATGCAGAAGCTAGTGAGTCTATTTTGACTTGATTTAGGGCAGAGGTCTAGAAGAACTCAAAGTTTTACTAGGGTACACCTATTGATAGAATCTATGATTACCTCTAAATTGAAGTGGCGGTAGCAATAAACCGAATCACACAAAAAAAAAAAAAAAAAAAAAAAAGATCTATGGGTTGTTGGGTTTAGGGATGTTCATCAACCATAAGAGAAAATTGATATGATTGGTCTATTAACAACTATTGATAGAATGTTAAACATACTATGTGGAATTAACATTAATTTCAACTTAAGTAGAACTTTTATCTTTATATTAGCTATCATTAATGCATCATAAATATATCATGCATGATTATGTGATACATATGTATATAATCATGTCATTACAAGGCTTTGAAGTGAGCTTTGGCTAAAAGATTTTTACATTAAAAAATTATTAAAATCCATACTTTACACAACTCAAATATCCAACAATGTCATGTATATATTATTTTTCAGTGGTTTTGAGACATATTGGATTTTGCGATATCAAATATCATAATTTTTTCTTTAATTTGCACCTTTATTCCAATTGGCTAAGATGCAATCCTATTTTTTTAATTCTGTCAACTCAATCAATTAATGTGCATTTTTTATAATAAAAAAAGCCAACATTCACTTAGATTTAAAAATCAAACACAACTCTTATAAAACAACTAAGAAAGTAATTATATCTCATTGTATTATTTTGTTATACATACTCTAATTCGGTTAACCCATATATAACATATACATATATATATATATTCAGCCAATTTAAAAAGCAAGTTTTTAAACTCACCCATTTAACTCTCGTGTAACCCCAAATAGGTGGGTTTTAAAAAACTTCCTTTTTAAATTTGCTCTAATAAAATATAGAATGACTTAAAAATAAGAGTTGCTTCAATTTTTACGTGACATTTTAAGCAATCATATAAAAGATCCATCCGTAAAGTTGCTCTAATATAAGGTCTGTGTGTCTGGCTTTTTCTTATAGATATAGACACTTTTTAAAAAAAAAATTTACTAAATTATTTATCAAGAAATAAATATAAATAAAAAATATTTTGTAGTTCTCATTAAAAAATCAAATAGATAAAATATAAATAAAATCTAAATACAAATGAATATATTTATACTTAATATTTCGATATAAATATAAATACAAATAAAAAACAGATCATCCAAATAGATGCATAGACAAATCCGAGAAAGAAAAAAAAAAAAGAAAAACGAAAAAGCTTCCTTTGCCTATTCTTATAGGCTTTTACCTATGCGGCAAAGATCTCCGCTAGATCTCCTATAATTTTTTTTTTTGGGCCGCACTTCGAGGATGAACATTTGCTCCTAGTGTTCTGTCCCTCTTCAGGGATGAAAATATTAGATATGAAATAGTATCAACAATCATGTTTAGGTTTTTTCCATTTAAATAAAATATGGAAAGCTTTTACCAGAGCTTGTCTAATTAGATGCTTCAAGATGATGTGTATCAATAAATCCATCCTCGCAATTAAGTTATTGGGACTTGGGCAACGAGACCATTGCATCGAAATTTGAATCCTCACAATTTATATATTAAATATTATAATTCACTGGAAATTCATTTTATGTAATGGTGATATCCAAGGTATTGGAAAAACAATCGAATATGATTCCTCATGACGTTATATCTATGTTACGTTGGAAGCTTATTTTATCTTTTATATCGGATTGATGGATTAGCCTATTCAACAACATTAACCTATGATGAGCTAGGTTTAAAATTTTTAATCTACATGTTAAGTGAGTCACGTATATGGTCTATCCAATTTGCGGGTTAGGATATGTTAGCATATTTAACCTATTTCCAAAAACCATATTTGTCGTCGAACTTTCTCGTTGTAAGTTATAAATATGGTTGAAAATTCTATACTAATTTTAAAATCTTGATATAAACGTAAAAAAAAAATTATTAAAATCATATTCAAAATAAAAATATTAGGACCATTTATAAAATTAAACTAAGCTGAATTTGACCGTAGATCAAAATACAGTTTTTCTTGTATTTCACTTTGATTCACGGTTCCATTCTTAGATGGTAAAAAAAATTCATGGTTTGACTTAGTATCAAATCAAATCAAACCACTTCTTACATATAAAAAAAGGAAATGGCATTTTTTCCTCTTTATTACAAGTTGCTAAAAATGTTTTGATATTCAAAATGGAATAGAGAGCGTGGAAATGGATGATATATATATATATATACACACATATATTGAACTTCACTATTTTATTTATAGACTTAAAGCTTTATTGAATAATGTTTTTAAACTAAGACCATCTTATTTTTAGTTTTATAATAGAATAATATGGCTCATTCATTGAATGAATAATGAGTATAATTGAATTGCTATTAATTAGAGAAATAGAATAGAGTTATAATAGGATTTTCATTTGTTAAATTTACATTTAAATGAGAAAATTTTGGAAAAAGAACCTATTCCAACAATAAATTGCTATTAATAGGTTTTGAGTAAATAATGAGTATTTAATATTTTTTTTCTAGTACGAAATCCTCATAAAATCACTATTATGGTTAACTGAATATTTTAATAGATCTTTATAAGGAATATAAATGTAATGCATATACTAACAATGAAGTAAACGAGCAATTAATGTTATGCATTGTGAATTCGCACTATATTAGGCAAGAAGAGGCAATTTTATTAACAGTTTGTTGCTTTTATTTTAGTCTCTCGTAACTTTCTTATTTCATAACGTGGATAATGTAAAAGGAAATTCATAAAATAATTTTCAATAGCAAATTGAACTTATTTCCAAGAAATTATAATCCATAATTCTTTCATTTTCTTTTATATAGGTATTCCACTTTTTAGATATCTTTTGTTTAAAAAAAAAACTTGCATTAATTTCTAAAAAGAAAAATTATAGTAGTAGATGCAAATTGTAGGTAGTGAAACAACTAAGTTTTCATTTATTTTTTTGGCTGTTCAAAAAGCCAAATTACATTTGAACGAGTTTAATTTAGAACCCCAACTATTTAAGGCAGGCTGGTGTTAAAGGTTTGAGTCCAACCAATTAAAATGGGATTTGATTCATCCTTCAATCCAAACAAAACTCAAACATTCCAAAACACACTCTCCTTTAAGTTGGATTTTTTTAGTGTCAGTGTACTTGGCCTCTTGTTATCTGGTTCATTGGACCACGTAGGCCCATCCACCTTATCAGGCATATTTCGGACCTATTCAATTGGTAGCGAGCATCAACACTCCAATCACCACAAAATGAGCGAGAATTTTGTGCAACAATGGAACAAATCGTTTACCGGGCAAACAAAAAGAAGAAGAAGGAATAAAAATGGAATAAATCATGGTTAGTTTATAATTACTAGTTGGACGATGCAATTAGACTCCATATATGGTATAAATTTAGATTTTAAAATTATATTTACCGATCTTTTTTAATCTTAAATTGGACCATTATTTCGATAATTCTTAATTCTTTTTATTTTCATTAATGTAGAAGATTTTATATATATAGGGTAATTGTATGGTATATATAATTGGACCATTATTTGTCTCTCTCTCTCTCTCTTTATATATATATAAGGGTAAAATACAAAAAACTGACTTGTGTTATCACCTACTTTCAAATAACTAACCTGATTTTTTTTTTTTTTTTTTTCAAAGAATTGAGCCATGTTTTGATCTGTTTTGTGCCATCTATAAGGAGCCATTAGGACTCACATTTAACTCATGTGGCTTTAAGAAAAACGAAAGAACAAGCCCTCTTTTCTAGTCTCCATTTTACAATCATCGGACAAAAGAACCCTCAGACACAGATACGACAATATTATCATGATCTCACCTAAAATCAACTGCCATTAGAAAACCCTAACCCTTCTAGTAAGAGTGAAACCTCCTAATTGAAACCTCAATTGCAAAGACAGAGAAAAAGCTCACCCAATTACACCATCTAGCTATAGGACAAGTCGACTTCAACCCTCTCTTTTTGGATCGAAAGGTAATAAATTTCCTCTTTATTTTGCACATAAAATAGCTTTTTCATTTATGGACGTGGGTGTTCATGAGTAAATAGTTCTAATTTGAGAACATTTTTTGTGTGAAGATTTTGTGATTTAGTTGGCTCTATACACATTTTGTTTGTTTCAACATTTGTATCAAACTTAGGTAGTATTTCAAAGGGGAGAGACCTGTAATGGAGTCTTGTTTGGGGAATGGGCTTCATGTATAAGCAAATCATGACAAATTCAATCATGATAAATTTAAGTGTGAATGGTTTTTTCGCATATTTATTTGGATTCATCAATCGGTTTTGATGAATTGACATGAATTGTGTTTGAAAGCATTCTAACGACAATTATTAAGACTCCTTCATATTAAGTAGAATTGTAGCTAATTTCACCTCTTTGTACCAAGTTAAAGAGAAACATTTGAAAGTACTTTGAAAATGACATGCATGCACTGAGTAGATGCAAAATAGCATAAGTTTTATAAATCTCACCTTTACTTATTAGTTAATGACTTTTACTTTCACATTTCAGGTTTGATAACAAGAAAAATAGTTATTCCATTTGCAATAGACCTACAAATTCACTATGGTGGAAGACTTGTGAAAGGTTCTATTGGGTCATATGATGGAGGTTCCATTGAAATAAGAAAGAATATTAATCTCGATTTAATGGGTTTTCTAAAGTTGAAGATATTCTTATCGATGTAGTATTGAACTTGTATGCTCAATATGGATTTTGATAAGACAATAAATGCATAATTAACTATTCAATTGTATACAAAGATATACAATTGTAGATAGTGAAACAACTAAGTTTCCATTTACTTTTTTCAGCTGTTCAAAAAACCAAATTACATTTGAACTAGTTTAATTTAGAACCCCAACTACTTAAAGCAGGCTGGTGTTAGAGGTTTGAGTCCAACCGTTTAAAATAGATTTGACTCATCCTTCAATCCAAACAAAACCTCAAACATCCCAAAACACACTCTCCTTTAAGTTGGATTTTTTAGTGTCGGTGTACTTGGCCTCTTGTTATTTGGTTCATTGGACCACGTAGGCCCATCCCCTTATCAAGCATATTTCGGGCCTATTGAATTGGTAGCGAGCCACTCCAATCACCACAAAGAGCGAGAATTTTGTGCAACACTGGAATAAATCGTTTGTCGGAAAAAAAAAAAGGAATAAAATGGAATAAGTCATGTTAGTTTATAATTACTAGTTGGACAATGCAACTCGACTCCATATATGGTATACATTTAGATTTTAAAATATATTTACCAATCTCTTTTAATCTTAAATTGGAACATTATTTCGATAATTCTTAATTCTTTTTTATTTCGTGAATGTAGAAGATTATATATATATATATATATATATATATAGGGTAGTTGTATGGTATATATAATTGGACCATTATTTGTTTCTCTCTCTCTCTCTCTATATATATATAGGGGTAAAATACAAAAAACTGACATGTTTATCATCCATTTTCAAATAACTAACTTGAGTTTCTTTTTTTTTCAAAGAATTAGCCTATGTTTTGATCTGTTTTGTTTAGTCCATAAGAAGCCATTAGGACTCATATTTAACTTATGTGGCTTTAAGAAAAATGAAAGAACAAGCCTTCTTTTTTAGTCTCTCTTTTACAATCACTAGAAAAAAAGAACCCTCAGACACATATACGACAATATTATCATGATCTCACGTAAAATCAACTCCCAATAGAAAACGCTAACCATTCTAGTAAGAGTGAGACCTCCTAATTGAAACCTCAATTGCAAAGACAGAGAAAAAGCTCGCCCAATTACACCCTCCAGCTATAGAACATGTCAACTTCAACCCTCTCTATGGATCGAAAGATAATAAATTTCCTATTTATTTTACCCATAATGTAGCTTTTTCATTTATAGACGTGGGTGTTCATGAGGAAATAATTCTAATTCGAGAACATTTTTTGTGTGAAGAGTTTGCGATTTAATTGGCTTTATACACGTTTTGTTTGTTTCAAACATTTGTATCAAACTTAGGTAGTATTTGAAAGGGGAGAGGCCTGTAATGGAGTCTTGTTTAAGGAATGGGTTTCATGATAATCATGATAAATTTCAATGATGGTTTTTTTCACATATTTGTTTGGGTTCATCAATCAGTTTTGATGAATTGACATGAGTTGTGTTTGAAAGCATTCTATCAACAAGTACTAAGACTCCTTCATAGTAAGTAGAATTGTAGTTAATTCCAACTCTTTGTACCAGGTTATATTGTAGAGAAACATTTGAAACTACTTTGAAAATGGCATGCATGCACTGAGTAGATGCAAAATAGCATAAGGTTATAAATCTCACCTTTACTTCTTAGTTAATGGCTTTTATTTTCGCATTTCGGTCTTCATAACAAGAAAAATGGTGATTCCATGTGCAATAACCTACAAATTCACTATGGTCATAGACTTGTGAAAGGTTCTATTGAGTCATACGATGGAGGCTCCATTGAAATAAGAAAGAACATTGATCTCGATTTAATAGGTTTTCTAGAGTTTGAAGATATTCTTATCGATGTAGTATTGAACTTGTATGCTCAATATGCATTTTTGATAAGACAATATAATGCACAATTAACTATTCAATTATAGTAAACTGCACTTAAACAATCAAACAACATATGATAAATAATATGCTAGAATATATGTAAACCTCTGAATTTTTCAATACTCTTAGAAAATAATCTTAGAGTTAAATATCGAAAACTAAAACCCTAAAAACCAACCCAAATTAAAATTAAACTCTAAACAAGATCAAATACAAAATTTCATAATCTTAAGAAAAAAAGAACCTTCAAAAACAAAATAAAATTCAATAATTGTTCGACTCGAAATCCATATGTGAACAATCCATCTATTTGATCCCTAATACATAAATCAAGACAGTATATCCAAATAATACTCAACGACAAAATGTTAAAACTTTAAACCTTTTGGTGAATTTTAGAATCAAGAATTTAAATTACTACCAAAATTAAAACCGAGTCAACACAAAATCTTAGACGCAATTAAACAATGTCGAGAACTATAAAATATTAAATAAATCATAAAAATAAAGTAAAATTTAAATTTTGAACCAAAAATATAAAATGGTTGTAAATATCAAAATTTTATAATCTTACAAGTGAATCTTAAAGCCGGAATTAAAAATCGGATCCCTGAAAGTCAACCAAGTCAACAACAAGCCCTAGTAAGACTAGATTTGGCAATCCAGCGCTCAAAATCGTAAAACAAGAAAAATCAGATAATCTTAGATTATGGTTCGAAATAATACGATACAACCTAAAAAGATCATATTCGACACAAAATTGATCGTTCTGGATCCGAACGAGATTAGTTCTCAAAGAACATGTCTCAGGGCTTGGGATAGTAAAAATATTTCAAAAATCAATAAAGATTTGTAGTTTCATAAGGATTCATAAAATATCATTTTCATAATTTTTTTATATCTAAAAATAGCAAATATAGCATTTTTACGCATATTTTTTTTTACTACTGATAATTTATTTATCTTGTTTACTATTTATTATACTGTTTTCAATATTTATTACTATTCACCTATCTCTACTTTTTCTTATTACATATTCTTACAATCCATATACTTATTTCTTACATTTACATTATCAATACTACTTTTTACTTAACTTTTCTTATACTTTACTTACTTTTCATTACTAAAATTACTTTTTAATCACTTTTCCTCCCTCCTTCTTTATATGGCCGGCCACCCATCTCTCTTTACATTGTATTTCTTTTCTTTTTCATTTATTTAATTAACTCCAAAATTCCATCTCAAAACTCTATAAATATCTCATCTCTCCTTCTCATTTTACACACTTTTCTTCTACCAAAATCAAAACTCAAATCCTCTCTTCTCATCTCCCCTCTCTCTTTCATGCCAACACCACACACACACAACCCATTTATTATTTCAACTTTCTTCCTTCTTCCATCTTCTAAACTTAAGTAAAAATTTCTAAAACCATCTTCATGTTCATATTAACATAACATGACCATATTGTGTGTTTTCTAAACCCATGGGTATTATGGAAGTAATAATATATTCATGTCTTGTTTAACAATGTTCAAGTATTATTATTTATTAGTTATATTATAATGTTTTTTATTACTTCTAATCTAACTTCTATATGTTATTAAGTATAATTATGTGTGTGTATATATATTTATATATTCTTAGAGCTTATAAGCTCACTAACATAACATTTTATTTATTTATGCTCTTATGATTCTTACAATTTATTTAATTACTTCATATAATTTATTAAGATTAGTTATTCTAGTCTTAGACTTATTCTCATCAAGTCAAAATGAATTTTCGTCTTTCTTTTTGAACATTTCCATAATCTAAGTCTGGGGAGTCTTAACATAAATCTAAGACTACCATGATTTTCTTATTTGTTTTATTATTTTTCTTAAAGGATTTGCCTATGTCTCAATCCAAGAAGCCTTGATACAAGCTGAGACTTCCCAATACTTGACATTTATTTATGTGCTTATTTAATTTATATGTCTTTTAGCTTTTATATGAATTATTTTTGTTATGTTACTTAGCTACAAGTTCATATTCATGCATTATCATATTGTTGTTGTCTTAATAAAATAAAAGGAGTTCTTTCTTTTATAAAGAAAATAAGACTAAAGTCTCTATAAAATTGAATTTTGGACACTTAGTAAAAACTTCCATTTAAAACTTAAGATTTCGTTTCAACAACATTCTTTTCAAAATTTAAATAAGTTCATCATAAATTTTTAGTGTTGATCTTATGTAAAGTTTCTTCAAAACTTAATTATGTGATTCCACACACTCTCTTTTCAAAATACTAAAATAAATTACCATTAAACCATAACGTTGATAATTCTTTATTATGCAAACTTTTCTTAAAAAATTATTTATAATATTATCACTAACACTTTATAAAACAAGAACAAAAGAAATTTTTCAAGTCAATCTAAGGTCAACTCACTAATTAAAATCTACTAAAAAGTAAAAATTAGAATACAACTTAAGGAACCAAGTTTTAAGAATTCAAATTCATTTTTCTTATTATGAAGTTAAGAAAATATGAATAATAGTTTCATAAGTAGACACCCACTTGTAACAACTAAAAATTTTAGTTTTCTTTTAACAACCCCCTAAAGGTCGATGTGTTGAAAAAATTACTAATTAAGAAAGAAAATATAAGCATAAAAGTTTAGAATAGGTCATTCACTTAAATTTTCTTTTATGATAAAACTTAAAACATTTTTTTCATATAACTTAGAATGATTTTTCCTCACAACCACATAACGATTCATGTTTTGGAAAATAATTAGTTAAAAGAAGATTGATATGAAAATAAAGTATCCATGAACTCAAAATAAATATAAGACCATGATTTCCTCTAAATTGAATTTTATATTTACAAAATCTAAGTATTAAAGTTTTTTTTAAAAAGTCAAACTTAAGAAATTCTTTAAGAGGGAAATACACTTGGATTTTGTGTCACAAGTAGGTAAAACCATGTTTTATAGAATAAATTATTAAATAGGAATTTTTTAATAAATATAAGACCTTTAAAGATTTTAAATATATACTGAATTATGATTATCTTGTTGTTGAGTTACATAATAACAAAATAGCAATTTAATCATAAGTCAAAGAATGACCTTTTATAAAACTCTATCTTTCACAAAAAGTGTTTACAATTTTATTTTCGAGACAAAAATCACTAGAATCATGCATATAATATGAGTCTATGTCTATATTAAAAGAATTTTTCAACTATATAAATATTTACTTGTTTGCTATGAAATTTTTGGATCAAAATAGAATTTAGAAAAATTACAATTTGAGGCTAGAATTTTCGTATTAGAATTGTACCGACCTATTTTCGGACCAAACAACTTCAACTGTTCAAAATAACCTTAGAAATAGATAGATCTTTTCGATTAGGTAAAAAACAACATCTCATATACGAAATTCTTAGTTAAAATGAGTAAGTTATGACCATTTTAAGTTGGGATTTCGCATAATCCGAATTTTAATGAAAATGACAAGATAGAATTAAAAAGTTTAAGTAGAACTTCTATGAAATACTCATTTAGGATTTTTTTTTTTTTTAAGTGATGAGAAATACAAAACTCCCCTTCCTGAGGATTACTACGACTAAAAAGATTGCAATATAGACGAGTGAGTCTTCCCTTATTATTTCAATACATTACTTGTGCTTGTGGATAGTTGCACTAGATTTATAATTATAAGATAAAATGAATATGAATGGGGTTGGGGATTTATATGTATATGCTTTTATGTATGAGTGACAATGGATGGTAAGCATATCAAAACCAATAAACAATTGTTTAAGTATATCATTAATATTATATGTTGTTATGTGTGTATGATACTTGCTTGATCTCCTTAAGGTATACCATAACTATACTTGACTTTATTATAAATTAAATGGACATGCATTGCATCCGTTGAGTCACATGTTGAAAGCTGTTATTCCTACGTGAAAAATCGGGACGGTCCAAGGCCAAGAGAGCTTGTGGTCATGCTCATTCTTAGGAAACTAAAGTGTACCGGGGATAAATCCTAAGGATGAGCCACGTCGATCGATTGCTAAGGATAGGGTACCCCCGAGAACTAGCAGTGAAGATTATGAAGACCTTCAAATACCATTCCATAACCTTCGATCTGGAGGCCATAAATTCGTTCTGTATATGGTTTCCAGATACCCATACACAATTGTTTGTATCATGTAATTGTTGCATAATATGCATAACATATGCGTAAAAATTAATAAACTTGTTTGAACTTACAGTGCCAATAAAAAGGAATATCTCACTAGGCTCGTTATAAGTTTACACCCCATAGATCTTTGTTGAAATAGATATGCCTGAGACTTCATTTGAGGATCGAGGCAATAAGGAAATCATTGATAGATTCTCAAACTCTCATGGAAGCGGTGAGAACATAGGATGAATTTACTGTCTTGTAATGTCTTTATGAGTAATATATGTTATGTTATATTTTAGAGATTTAGAGGAAATGCAATTATGTTGTCTTGAGGACATTAACAAGAATATGCCCCTAAGAGTTGTATCTGAACTTATTTATGTTAATGATAAGTATTTCTCTTGCCTTGTACTTAAATGTTATCAATGTAAATTGCACTACTCCGACGCATTCCCTTAGTTGTAATGTACGCCTTGTGCATGATATGGAAGCCTTTGCATGACTAAGGTAGTCATTCCTAGATTTTAATATTGTGTACAGCAGGCTATCATGTTTAGGATATCCCTGAGGCATGACAATTTATATGTGTATGTTGTGCATTTCTATGGAGCTTCTGCAAGTTGAACAGCCCTAATTGAAGGTCGGTCGAGAGCTTTACTACTACATTTACCAAAGCACAACAAGCCAAAAAATGCAGAGTCAGTAGCCGAGGTCATGTTGAGTGCTCAACATATTGATCAGTTAGGATGCAATAAGCTCAAGCCCAACACTTGACAAGTGTAAAAAAATGTACAGCCTTAGTCGAAGGGTTTGTCGAAGGCTCGACAAATCCATTATTCAGGGCTTAATAAGTTCAAAATCTAAGCCTAGATGAGATAAAGATAAAAGACTTAGTCAAGCAAAAAATGAGATGCAACACGTTGAGGCGCAATAGTTTAAATATGAGCCGATGTGGTAAAAAGATTCATTGAAGTGCATTTAATACTTGACGACTTAAAGATATTGTCTCTAAATAACATTTGAATTTTTTAAGACTACACACACACACACACTGTCTTTAAGAGATAAAAGATAGAACAATGAAGTGCGAAAAAGTGATAAAGTGTTTTTATTTGCGAAAGAACAAATCTTTAATTTTCTTGTTCTCTTGTTCTTTATTTTCAAAAATTTGTGAGAGACAGAAATTCATTCTAGTAATCTGCTCTTATACTTTTAATCTATATAAGAGCATCTAGGGAAAGAAAAGAAATATTTTATTTCCTAAGTGTGTTGTAAAAGCAGTGTATTGCTCATCTTGAGCATGATTATTTAGTGATTAATAAAGTGTAGTGAACTCCTCGATTGGAGGCATTGGTGAATTGTGGGAAGTAGGAAGTGGGCCAAACTCCATGTTAAATTTGGACTCAAATTTTCCATCCCTATCTCTTTCATATTTCATATTATAATCTGTTGTGTGTTATTTGTTGCTTTTAAAGTTAATTTTGATCTACTGCATTAAAACTAATTGTTTGAAATCTTTAACGCAAATACTCAATTCACTCTCTTCTACCACTCTCCCTTCTCTTGAGTATTTTATATTGCATTTTCACATTTTCATTTGGTATAAGAGCCAGTCTCTATCTTTGCTATGTGTAATCGCATAATAAAGTAAAGATCATGGCATTTAATACACTAGGGTTTTTAGAGAGGCAAGCTATAAATAGACCACCACTTTTAAATGAGGGTAACTACCCATATTGGAAGTGCTGGATGAAAATTTTTCTTAAAGCTTAAAATAGATTAATTTGGAATATTATAGAAAATGGGCATCTAAAAAATAGAAGGAAAAGAAGAAAAAGATTATAGTGAAGAAGACTGGAAAAAACTAGATTTAAATGAAATTGCTATGACTATTTTGCATTGTGGTATGAATGAAAGCGATTTCAATGGAATATGTACAAGTAAATCTGCTAAAAAAATATGAGATGAACTGGAAAAGACTTATGAAAGAACTTCTAGAGTTCAAGATATATATGTGGAAAGTTCGAAAATTTCAAAATACTTCCTAATGAATTTATAGATGAAATGCATAACATATTCATTAATATCATAAACCCCTTGATTGCACTTAAAAAGAATTTTACTAACTTGGAAATAAATTCTAAATTTCTTAGGTCACTACCTAAAGTTTGAGAAGCGAAAAGATCTGCCATAGAAGAAGCACGAAACCTAAGTGCTACAAATAAGGAAAACCTCCTTAAAGCGCTTAACACACATTAGCTCATCAAGAACTAAGGGGAATAATCAAACAAGAAGCCTATTGTACTAAAAGCCACAAAACATGATTCCAGCAATGATGATGATGATGAAAATGAAGAACTTGTTTTGATGGCTAAGAAACTTAAGAAGTCCATGAAGCCCAGTTTCAAGTCAAAGAGAGTTGACGATAACAATAGCTTATCTAAACACACAAAGAATGATATGATAACTTGTTTCAAATGCCACAAATCTAGACACATCCAGCAGTATTGTCCACTACTCAAAAAGGCGACCAAAGGATCCAGAAGAAGCGCTCATTGCCATTTAGAGTGATGATGACTCACAATACTTGGATGAGGATGTGTCCTTCATTGCACTAGACGATCTTCTCCTTCTTATACTGGGTTTTATGTCATGTATGATAAAATATGTTATAAGTTAGTTAAAGTGGAGAAAAAAAAACAGCATACTTAAATCTTTAATAGTGAAACTAAGAGAAGAATTAAAAAATTTTCAAACCAAGCATGAAGAGATTAAATCTGAAAATGAAAAATGGCATGAAGAAATAAGTAGTCTGAAATTAGAAAATGATAAGATGAATAATAAGTGCAAGAAGTTAAAAAAATAAAAATGATGAATTAAGCAAAATCAATAAAAAAAATAATTATTGAGAATGACTTGCTTAATCTAGAAATTAAAAATATAAATAATAATACTGTTGAATGTGCCAGCAATAGTAATGAAATCCAAAAAGAGTTAGAGGATTTTAAAAAATGAATATATTGTTACAAGCTAGCTTAAATGATTCAAAAATAACTATAGCTAAGTTCACAAATGATAAAAAGAATTTGAACACACTCTTAGAAATCAAAGGTGTGATTTAAATAAACATGGAATTAGCTGTAGTAGAGAAAGTAGCTACAAGTCCCACAAAACTCGATTTATAAAAGCCAACTATGGGACATGCAATTATCATGAAAAATTGTCATACTACACACAACTGTACAATGAGAAAAACCATGCTTTAAATCATAGAAGCAAGCTGGTTTGGATTCCTAAGTGAGAGATTCTTATCTTATCTAATCAAAAAAGACCCAAACTCAAATGAGAACCAGGGAAATAATTCTTTGTTTTATAGGGATCTTCAAGTGGAAATAACGAATGGTACTTGGATAGCGGCTGCCCCAGACACATGACTGGAGATGCATCCAAGTTCACATGTCCAGACTTAAAAGATCAAGGGAATATTATCTTTGAAGATAATTGAAAATCAACCATCCTTGGTGAATGTAACATTCTTGTAAAGAAAGTTTTAATTATTAAAATATGCTGCTAGTTGATGATCTACAATATAATCTGCTTAGTATAAGTCAGTTGTGTGATAATGATGTTAGAGTAACATTTCTTGCCAATAAATGTTCTTTTAAAAGAATTGACAATAACAAGCATATTTTGAAGGATATAGATAAAAAAAAAATATTTACCAAATCAATTTAGATGTTTTTAAATCATCAAATGAAACTTGTCTATATTCTCAAAATGACAATAGTTAGCTACGGTATAACCAATTAGGATGTGCTAGCATGGATGTAATTTCAAAACTTGTTAAAAAAAACTTTGTTAAAGGTTTACCAAAAATAATTTTTCAAAACGACAAAATTTATCAAGCATGTCAACCAGGAAAGTAGATTAAGACTTCTTTTAAGTCTAAGGATGTTGTTTCCACCTATATGCCACTAGAATTATTGCATATGGATTTATTTGGTCCTACTCAAACTCTAAGTTTGGGAGGCTAAAAATATACATTGGTTATTGTTTGAATTTACTAGATATACATGGACTTTCTTCTTTGTATCTAAAGATGAAATAAACCATGTTTTTTTTAGATATTACAAGAAATTCTAAAATGAAAAGGTTTTAATATTATATTTATTCGCAGTGATCATGAGGGAGAATTTGAAAATTATGAAATGGATGATTTTTGCAGTAAATATGACATTGAACATACTTTTTCAAACACCCAGAACTCACACACAAAATGGTATATCTAAAGGAAAAACAGAACATTCATTAAAATAGCTATAACCATGTTGTGTAAAAATAATTTACCAAAATATTTTTCGGCTGAAGCCATAAATACTATTTGTTATATATCAAATAGAGTTTTTGTAAGACCAATTCTCAAGAAAACCCCCTATGAGCTTTGAAAATGAAAAAGACCTAGCATATCTTATTTTCATCTATTTGGCACTAAGTGTTACATCTTAAACAATGAAAAAGAATAATTAGCTAAGTTTGATGCTAAAAGTGATGAAGGAATTTTCTAGGTTATTCTATAACAAGTAAGGCATATAAAGCGTTTAATAAATGAACAGTAGTTGTAGAAGAATCTATACATGTTGGTTTTGATGATTCTTTGCCTTATTCATGTCGATGATGCGGATGTTGTTTGTGTTGGTTTGAATAAATTCTCTCTTGAAAATAATAATAAGGAAGATAATGAATATAAAATGGATGTAGTGCATGAATATGTTAATTATAATCTTCCTAAAGAATGGAAATATACAAAATCACATCTAAAAGATCTAATTATTAGTAAACATTCTAATAAAGTACAAACAAGATCATCTTTAAAGAACATGAGTAATCTCGTTTTTCTATCACAAACCGAGCCTAAAAATCTTGAAGAAACTTTAAAAGATAAATTTTGGATACATGCTATGCAAGAAGAATTAAACCAGTTCACAAGAAATGAATTTTAAAAATTGGTTCATAGACCTAATAATAGACATGTTATTGGAACCAAATGGATCTATAGAAGCAAGCTTAATGAGTCTGGAATAATAACAAGAAATAAAAGTCTATTTTTAATTTGTATCTATATCTTTTTCAAAATGATATGTGTAAATATACCTGATTTATATTTATATTTTGTCTATACTTGATCTATTTGATCTTTTAATGAGAATTGCTAACTTTTTTTATCAGTATTTAATTCTTTATAAATAATTTATTAGAAAAAGGTTTGAAAAAAGTGTCTATATCTATAATCTGGTAACAAACAAACAGACCCAAAGTTAGATCAGTTGCTAAAGGATATAATCGAGAAGAAAGCATAGATTTTGATGAGATATTTGCCCCTGTTGCTTGATGTTGGGTTAAAATTGTTAGGGTTTTCTAAATATCCACCGCACGAACAGAGCAAGAGAACTCAAACAAAGGGAGGTAATGTCGGATAAGAAGAAGAAAAGAATGAGTTTAAGGAGCAGGCCGGCTAAAAGTAAAAGGCTGGACCTAAAGTAGTGGGCCAAACTAGAAAATAAACACTGAAGTGGGCCGGCTTATTCCTTGGATGGATAGGCCAATTCAGTTAGAACAATATTCGTATTATTTGCATTCTGTTAAAGAAGTTGTTAGTTTAGATTCTATTTCTATTCCATATCAATGTAATGAGGAATTTCACAGTTGTTTGTAACAAACTGAGCATCTTCCTTCTATATAAAAAGGAGATGACTCATATAAAAACCATCAATGAGAAAAATACAAAAACATTGCTCCTCAATTACTCTCTGCATTCGAAGAATTAATTAGATAAAATTAACTAGACATTAAGTGGTATCAAAGCTGCTTTGGGTTGGATAGTCAAAACTCGAGCCGGAGTAGTCATGGAAGAATCCTTGAAAGCAATGGAGGAAAAACTGATGAAGACGTTCACTGAAATTCTCCAACAGCAACAGGCGACCATGGAATGCTTTGGAGCTACTCTATCGGAACTGCAACAGAAAATACAAGAACCCGTCAACTCTAGACAATGCAACCTTGGCAGGAATGAAAGCAACAATAGAACCTGTGGCGAGTTCGAAACAGAGAAAGGAAAAAAAATAGTAAAAAAATTCATTGATGACCGAGGAAGCCCATCACCAATTATCAATAAGAGCCACTCATTTAGCATTTCCAACGTTTACAGGTACTGATCTCAAATCTTGGTTAATTAAGGCTGAACACTTCTTTGAATTAGATGGTACACCTGTAACCTTAAGAGCAAAAGTAGCAGCCATGCATTTTGAGGACTTAGCTCTACATTGGTATCATGCTTTTGCACAAAATAGGGTGCATCAACACCCAATCACCTGGGAAGAACTAGTTATTGGATTACAACAGAGGTTTGGTATGGACCTTTTTGAGGATCCTATGGCTTCCTCAAAAGAATTGACTCATAGGGGGTCCTTGGAGGAATATTGGGTGGATTTTGAATACCTAACTACTCCAGTGCATTTAGCTGAAAGTTACAAAATAAGCTATTTTCTAAGTGGCCTTAAACCTGAAATACAGTACCCAGTTAGAATGTTTCAACCGCAAACCTTATAGCATGCTTATACCTTAGCTAAACTCCAAGAGAATACGTTAGAGGCTACCCGATTTCTGCAGAAGTTTCCCAGGACCACATATTTTAACCACAGTACTGCTACAACAGGCTAGACCTCATTACCCAAAACCCTAACTTATCCCAAAACCACACACAATAACCATAACCTTCAAAACACTTTCAAACCCAAACACTCAATCCCAACCAATCCCAACCAATGTGCAGATCACCCAAGCACCCACCACATTATCTCTAAACCAAAATAATACCTGTAAACCTAGGAGGTTAATACCAGAGGAGTTAGAGGAGAAGAGAAGGAAAAGACAGTGTTTCTGGTGTGATGAAACCTTCAGCCTAGGACACCGATGTAAGAGCAAACCTCTGAGAATGTTACTGGTAGATGAAGAAGAGGAGGATGTGTTAGAAGAAGAATTTACAAAGGAACTAACCTTAGAGGATGAATTATCCAAATTAACATTAAGCGTTATTAATCAAACTCAGGTAGTGGAAATGATGAGGTTGTCGGCTTATTATAAGAAGAGGAAGTTGGGGGTGTTTGTTGATTCCGGAAGTTCTTTGAATTTTTTGGATGAAAGAGCTAATAAAGGATTAGGTTGTATAGTTGAAAATACTAAAGCAGTGAAAGTTGCCTTAGCTGATGGGACTCCTCTGCTTACTAAAGTATTCATACCATAACTACCTTGGTTATACAGGGCTACACATTCGAATTGGAGTTTCATGTATTACCTTTGGAAGGAGAAGATATTGTCTTAGGAATTCCTTGGTTGAGACAATTGAGAGATATCATATGGAATTTCTGTAACTTAACCATGGAGTTCACTCATAGAGGAAAGCGTTGCAAATTGCAAGGAATGAAGGATCCCTTAAGGGTTATTGATGGAGATAATCTTAGTAAAATCCTTACTAACGAAAGATCTCTATTCGAATTGCAATGCTGGATGGTAGTGGCAAAATAGAATGATTCCCAAAGAACACTCTCTGAATCTATTCCACCATGTATCTTGGATCTATTGGAAGATTTTCATGAAGTGTTTGAACAACCACACTCATTACCCCCATTACGTGGACATGAACACAAGATTCATTTGCTAGAAGGTGTTCAACCGGTCAACCTTAGACCATATAGACATTCCACCCTCCAGAAAAATGTACTAGAGGAAATGGTCAAGGAGATGTTGCAGCAAGGAACAATTCGACCTAGCCATAGTCCTTATTCTTCACCAGTGGTTTCAGTGAAGAAAAAGGATAATTCATGGAGGATGTGTGTGGACTACCGTGAGCTCAACAAGTTGGCCATAAAAGAGAGGTATCCAATACCTTTAATTGATGATTTATTTGATGAATTGTTCGTTGCATGTTACTTTAGTAAGCTGGATTTAAGATCTGGGTATCATCAAATATTGATGGATCCCAAGGATGTTTATAAAACAGCTTTTAAAACACATGCTGGTCACTATGAATTTTTGGTTATGCCCTTTGGCTTAACCAATGCACCTTCTACCTTCCAAGGATTAATGAATGATCTGTTTCGTGAATATCTAAGAAAGTTTGTGCTAGTATTCTGTGATGATATTTTGGTGTATAGTCGTGATCTAGAAGAACATGTTAAACATTTGAGAGTGGTTTTGGAGATTTTAAGAAAGGAAACACTATACTTGAAGCATAGCAAGTGTGTGTTTGGCATTGCTCACATTGAATACTTAGGACATGTGATCTCTAAACACGGGGTAACCACTAACCTTAAAAAAATCGAAGCTGTGCATAATTGGAGGAGACTCATAAATGTGAAGCAACTTAGAGGGTTTTTAGGTCTGGCAGGGTACTACCGCAGATTTATTCAAGGGTATGGATTAATGACTAAACCCCTTAACCACCTGCTAAAGAAAAATAGTTTTGAATGGAATCATAAAGCTGAAAAATCCTTTGAGATGGTTAAAAAGCCTTAACCCAAGCTCCAGTATTAAGGTTAGCCAATTTTTCAAAACCATTCATGATTGAGACAGATGCTTGTGATGACGGTATTGGGGCAGTTTTACTGCAGGACCAACACCCCATTGCTTACTTCAGCAAAGCATTAAGAGTAAAGCAGAGAGGGTGGCTCAACTATGAAAAAGAAATGATGGCTGTGGTACAGGCAGTGGAGAAGTGGAGGCATTACTTGATTGGACGACACTTTATAATTAAGACTGACCATCAAAGTCTTAAATACTTATTGGATCAACGATTAATCACTAGTAGCCAACAAAAATGGTTAACCAAGCTACTAGGTTTAGATTCTGAGATCCAATATAAAAGTGGTTACACTAATAAGGTTGCTGATGCACTTTCTCAAGCTGGTAGTGTGGGGTTGAAGACCATGGTTTATACCTTGGATATGACCACTGAATTAGTAGAGAATATCCAGGCTAGTGTGATCTCACATGAGCCTTATGCCTTAATAATTCAACAACTTAAGGTAGGAAAATCAGCTGAAGGATTCTCTATGAAAGATGAGTTGTTAAGGAGGAAGGGAAAAATTGTTGTGGGACCTGACATGGAGCTCAAGAGGAAACTGATCTCACTTTACCATGATGGAACGGTCGGAGGACACTCAGGTGCACATGCGACCTTCAAAAGAGTACACGCAATTTACTACTGGAAGGGAATGGAGAGAGAGGTGAGGCAGTATATGAGGGAATGTGAGATTTGTCAGTGCCATAAATACGAAAATGTGGCACAACCGGGTCTACTTCAGCCATTACCCATTCTAGAAGGGTATTGGACTGGTCTTTCGATGGATTTTATTGAGGGACTACCAAGATCACATGGGAAAGAAGTAATTATGGTAATAGTTGATCAACTTAGTAAGTACACTCACTTTATCAGTTTAGCACATCCTTATACTGCTCCTCAGGTGGCTAAGTTTTATTTGGATAACGTGTTCAAATTACACGGCCTTCCTAATTCTATAGTGAGCGATAGAGATCCTATCTTCGTTAGTCGATTTTGGAGTGAATTTTTTAAACTACAGGGAGTTGAATTGAAACTGTCTTCTGCTTACCACCCGCAATCGGATGGTCAAACAGAAGTGGTGAACAGATGCTTGGAGACATACTTAAGATGTTTGACCAGTGATGAGCCACACAGATGGGTGGAGTTCTTAGCCCTCGCTAAGTGGTGGTACAACACCAATTATCACTCGAGGGATAAATCTACTCCGTTTGAGATAGTATATGGGTATGCACCACCAATTCATTTACCCTACGTCCCAGGGGATTCAAGGAACGATATGGTTGACCAGTTGTTAATAGAACAGGAGAAAACACTAAGAACATTACGATTCCACTTACGAAGGGCACAAAACCGAATGAAGGTTATGGCTGACAAGAAGAGATCCGAAAGAGTCTTTAAGATTGGAGATTGGGTATTAGTCAAGCTCCAACCTGACAGACAACAGAGCATCAAACAACATGCAAATCAAAAGCTCAATCCTAAGTATTATGGACCATACAAGATAATCGATAAGATAGGTGAAGTAGCTTACCAATTGGAGCTACCCGAAGGATCGACCATCCATCCCACCTTTCACGTCTCACAATTGAAGCAATTCGTTCCTGGACAATACTTCACTTCCATCGACCTCCCCACACTGTATGATTCCGAGACTTGGGAGCCTGAATCCATTTTGGAGAGAAGATTGGTGAAACGAGGCCCTACATTAGACACACTAGTGTTAGTTAAGTGGAAAAATAAACCAGACAGCGAAGCCTACTGGGATTTTTTCTCAGATCTGACCTTGCGATTCAAAGATGAATCCTTGTGGACAAGGATTCTTGAAGGGAGGAGTGATGATGTTGGGTTAAAATTGTTAGGGTTTTCTAAATATCCACCGCATGAACAGAGAAGAGAACTCAAACAAAGGGAGGTAATGTCGAACAAGAAGAAGAAAAGAATGAGTTTAAGGAGCAGGCCAGGCTGAAAGTAAAAGGTTGGACCTAAAGTAGTGGGCCGAACTAGAAAATAAACACCGAAGTAGGCCGGCTTATTCCTTGGATGGATAGGCCAATTCAGTTAGAACAATATTCGTATTATTTGCATTCTGTTAAAGAAGTTGTTAGTTTAGATTCTATTTCTATTCCATATCAATGTAATGAGGAATTTCACAGTTGTTTGTAACAAACTGAGCATCTTCCTTCTATATAAAAAGGAGATGACTCATATAAAAACCATCAATAAGAAAAATACAAAAACATTGCTCCTCAATTACTCTGTGCATTCAGAGAATTAATTAGATAAAATTAACTAGACATTATTGCTAGACTAGAATTTATAAGAAAGCTTTTGGCATTTGCTACTTCAAAAAAATTTACTCTTTTTCAAATGAATGTCAACAATACTTTCTTAAATGGTTTTATAGAAGAAGAAATCTATGTAGAGCAACCACTGGGTTTTGAAAATAATGAATTTCTCAATCATATCTTTAAACTAAATAAAGCTCTTTATGGTCTCAAGTAAGCTCCTAGTGCTTGGTATGAAAGACTTGGTAGCTTCATTTTAAATAATGGATTTTCTAAAGGAAAAGTTGATACAACTCTGTTTATTAAAAATCACAAGTCGGATACATTGATTGTGTAAATCTATATAGATGGCATTATGTTTGAAGCTACTAATATGAATCTTATAAATGAATTTGTTGAATCCATAAAGAAAAAATTTGAAATGAGCATGATCGGAAACTCAATTATTTTCTAGGTCTTCAAATAAAGTAATATGAAAATGGAACATTCATCAATCAATCAAAATGTACAATAAGGAGGTTAAAAAGATTTTAAATAGATAATTGCAAAATAAGACCTACACCTATGAGCACGAATGTAAAGCTTGATAAAGATAAAAATGAGAAAAATGTATGTAAAAAGCTTTATAGAAGCATGATAGGTAGTTTATTATATTTAATAGCTTCTAGACTTGATATCATGTTCTCGATGTGTGTATGTGCATAATTTCAATCTTGTGCAAAAGAATCATATTTGAATGTAGCAAAACGCATATTCAAGTATCTAACAAGCACAATTAAAATTGGCTTGTGGTATCCAAAGTTTACCTTTTTTATTTAGTTAGATACTTTGATACTGACTTTGTTGGGTGTAAAGTTGATCAGAAAAGCACAAGCGGCAGATGCCACTTTCTTAAAAACTCTCTAATATATTGGCACTCAAAAAAACAAAATTCGATTGTACTTTCAACTGCATAGCTGAATATATAGCTTTCAATAGCTGTTGTGCATAAGTTTTATGGATGAAACAAACTTTGCTTGATTATTGTTTAAAATATTAAAATGTTTTTAATTTATTGTGATAATACAAGTGCTATAAATTTGACAAAAAATCTTATTCAACACTTAAGGATCAAGCATATCGAAATTAGACATAATTTCATTAGATTATATTTTAAATAGAGATATCAGCTTGGAATTTGTTGGTACAAATAATCAAATTGCTGATATTTTTATAAAGTCCTCGAGTAAAGATCGTTTTTGCACTTTATGAAGAGAATTGGACATGGTCAAGGAAAATGAGCGCTAAAATATCATGGAGCCAGGATGATCCAGAACTCGATCTAAGGATAAAAGAAGCAATTGAATGTTCATATCTACTCTATGATGCTAGTGATCTATCCTGTTTGCCAAAATCTATCATATGTGTGCTTGCTTAAACCAAAATTTTTGCTAAAACTTGGTTTTGAATGTTTGCACATACTTTATGATGCTCTTTCTTTTTAATATTGAGAATATTTTATTTTTTGATAAAATTGTGTATGATTGTTTGTGCATATCTCCTGTTTGCAATATCATAAGTCTGTCATTTTTTTTAGTACAAAGAAGGAGAAGTGTAGAATGTACAATTAACATGCAAGCATGTAGTATGTTTTTAATGAGTACAAAGGGGGAGAGACATGTTAATGTGTTGATTGCTTTAGTTATTTGTCCAAAAAGGGAGGAAAATGATGTATTAAGTGTAACTTACATTTCCTTAGAATTAACTGTAAAGTTTTTGAATCAAATTTGAAAAAATTCCTATAAAACCCAGATGTTTTATTGAGGGGGAGCATGCTAAATTAAAAATGAGTTAACTATGCATAGTTGCAATGCTAGAGCTACACCATTCTATGGGCATTTGCAAAATTATGTTGTATGTAGAAACACAGCTTTTGGGCCCAAGTATTCTGAGCCACCTACATTGAAAACTAATGAACTTGCTTGGTTGTTCATTTTTAGCTAACATGTTGACAACCCATAACATATAATGCTAATATTCTATTACAAAATATAAAATCATAAGTTTTTTCTTCCTTTTTTTTCTTCATAAATGAAGTTTAAGTGTAAACTCATCAATAAACTCAATTGTTTAATTTCAATCATGCTTTCTATTACATAACATATATTGAAACACCTCAAAAAAGTAAAAGGAAAAAAATTGACTATTTTATATTTTTAAGTAAGAAGTAGTATAGTTCAATTTAGTTCAAGGTTGTTAAACTCGTGATTTTACATAGAATCACCAAGGAGTCAATAGAATTGGGGCGTAAAATCGAAACATAGAAATATAAGTTTCTATAATCTTTGCAAAATAGTTTTGAAAAATAAAAATGCTTATAAAAGATGTAGAAACTTAGAACACATAAGGAATGTAAAAAAAATATAGAAATTAAATTCTTTTTTTAATAGTAACTCTTAATCAATAATATAACATATATAAAAAAGAGCGAATTGAGTTAAAATTAATTTATTTTACTATTTTTTGTTTAAAATAAGTAATAAATTGAAGGAGAATCAAAATTTTCAACTTATTAAATTCTTAATTATATTAATGAAATAAATAAGTTTTCTTTTGAATTTTATAGCTATAATGGACTTGAATGAATTCTACAAATGTACAATAGGGGTTTTCGAGAGAGGAAGTAAAAAAGATAAAGAGAGTATGTGGAACCAAATAGAAACAACAACAAGAGAGATACATCATCATAATTCGTAGTAATTGAAAAGATTGTAAACATATAGTTGTATTTTTATATTTTAATTTATTTGACTCGAATAGGTAGAATCCGTAAATTCGGTTAAAATCATAAGATCCTATCGAGTTTACATATAGACTCGGTTGAAATCATAAGATTCTACTAAAAAAATATTCTACCTATGAGTCAAGTCTAAAGGGACTTCTAAAATCATAAACTCATAGAATAATATAAGTAAAATTGCGATTTTGACAACTATGATTTAGTTACTCAAACTAAACTATGAACGATTTTGATTTAGAGTGCAAATAGTAGTTGAACTTATTAAAGAATTCTCCAAAAAATTCTAATCTTTAACCAAAATATATATATATATTTTTGCTAATAAAGTATAAGTCCTTTATGTTATCAATTTATCAAAAATTTTAAAACTTACCATATTTGTAAATCTATAACAATATATCCAACCAAAATAAAATTTTAAAGTAATTTATTTTCCTTGAGTTTTAACAAAAAACATTGTGATTAAGATACAAAAGACCTCGCATGCTTAAAAGCCACAACATGACTATAAACTATTTATGTGCTTATAGGTCTGTTTAGATAATCGATTTGGTTTGGTTTTTATTTCTTTCCAAATCAAACCGATACTGAATCGATATAGATATGAATCCGATGAAAAATTGATAGTTTTATTCATAAACTGACCAAACCGAACCAATATTGAATCGATACTGATCCGACACCAATATGTTATCGATACAAATAAAAATTCGACAATCCAAAGAAGATATTAAGCCATAACCACAATTGATCATTGTCAATGGTCAAATATTAATCATCAACATCTCATGACCAATCTAAAACAAAGCTTATACGAGCTAACCCCTTAGGTTAATGTCTTGACTCGCTCTAACCATGAAATTGGTCGTAAGAATTAAAAATTAGCAATTTAACACTCGATAAGCAAATTTAAACTTGACAAAACATAAATATAAATAGGTTTGTGCAAATAAAACTTGTCATAATGAAAAATGGATAAGACTTATTTCAATTTGTTTGTAAATCAGTAAATTATATTGGAAAGTATCAACGTCTGAGCGCAAGTTCATTTGAGGTTCCAACATTTCAAGTAATTAAAAAAAAGAGTCAACGCTTTAGAGTAAATTCATTTACCTTACGTTTAGATGCACCTTTAGAAGCCAAAATCACGATTCCTCGAAATTAATGATTCTAACTTCAAAGGGGAATTCAATTTCGCCTTTTTAAAGCAAAATAGTGATTCCGCCTTTTTAAAACGGAATCGTGATTCCATTCCAGTTTCATTAATTGTGCAAAGTGTAATTACTCTTTCATCCTATCACATATTTGTATTTACATTTATTATTAGGGACAATTTTGACCAATATCCTTTATAACCATTCTATTTCATTCCATTCCATTAACTATCCAAACATAAAAATGGATTTGTCATTCCCGAACTCATTCCATTTCATTGGAAACGATTCCTGCGTACAAACGTGATATTAGGGTATCAACATTTTAAGTGATTAAAAAAAGTACAATTATTTTTTCAAATGAGTGAACGAGTCAAATAAGATATTAATAATTGAGAATTGCAAAAATTAGAGAGAGGGTTTTGAAGTGAGGAATTCAAAAAACAATGCCGTCGGTGGCAGATTCCTTTCTGGCCACCAGATCTGACCATACAACTGCTTATATAGAGGATTTCTTCAGCCATGCTTTTTTATTTCAGCAAAAATTCATCGGTTTTCCCCAATAGAGAGATAGATACAACTAACCTTAGGAAGAATCAAGATGAGATGATGTCTCATAAGGAATCTGTTTCAGCGCCTGCTTATAAAACGTCTGATGTTTCTCATCTCAATCAGAACATAGATCTCCTCATAGATCAAGGCAAGCGGAAAATTACATCAGCCATAAGGATTTATTTTCTTCGAAACATTTGATGACTCTTACAATAATGAGAAAGACAAAATTTCTTCAAAGAAATCTTATGCAGAGATGGTATCTCAAAAGTCATTAATTCGGTGCCTGTTCAGAATATATTCACAAATGGCTCTCATCAGGCAATCAAGATTGATCTGCAGATATACAAAGAAGGTTAGAATTATGTAAACATTCTCTCATTGTGAAGGTTACCCTAAACAAAGGCGATAATCCTTGGATTCTGTCTAAACTCAAAGAACGTCTTATTGAAATCTGGGGCTTTCAGCATTGGCGTATTTTTCTCTTGGCAAAGGATTCTATCATATCCTTTGTCTTCTAATGAGGATAAAGAAAAGATTTGGAATAAAGGATCTTTAAATCTCAAACCTGGTATTCTTCGGTTACAACATTGGACCCCTGGTTTTGATCCATATAAGCAAAATCCACCAATGTACAATTATGGATTAGATTATATAGATTGCCTGGGAACTTTGGGATGCCCAGATTTTAACAGATATTGCTAGAAAATTGGAACCCCTTAAGAATTGATGGCTACTTTAGAGGGCGAATTTGGGCATTTTGCTAGGATCTTAATTGATGTAGATTTATCTTTGCCCCTCCAATCAAATTACTCTGGATTGTGCAGATAATCTGTTCGATATTGAGTGGTTTAGAAAATCTCTCCTTTTTGTAACACTTGCATTTCCATTGGACATGACTCTAATTCTTGCAGAAGAATTAATAAAAAATCTGTGGATGGAAATACAACAGATCTGATTCAGCTATTATAAAAGGAAAGCCAAGAGGTCGATCCAGAAGTAGACAGATCTGGAAACCAATTAATGAAAATAATAATCAAGTTGTTAATGTTGATGAAAACATTACTACGCTGATAACCCAACAGAACAGAGTAATGAGATTGTACAGACAAGCAAGCAGACACTTTCTATTCTGTTTCTGCAGCAAATTTGGAACTTCTGGCAAAAATGGGACTCAATCAGTACATACAGAAGATAGGAATGATCATGATTCCTTTGCTGATCAGCCAGAAAATACAAAAGATCCAATTCCTGCTCTCAGTACAGATCAAAATAAGGGTTTAGAAGATCCACAGAATCTGATATCACAAGAAGTTGAAATGGTTTGCAAGAAATCATGGGAAGATAAAGTTGCACAGATGAGCAATGGCAATTGGTTACTGGGAAAAAAGCCAAAAGGAAAAATCCAAATGGATTTAAATTAGTAGGAAATCGCCCTAATACAAGGGCATCTCAAAGGAAATCCCAATGAACATTCTCTTTTGGAATTGTAGAGGTTTGGGAAATTTTGGTACTCAAACTTCTTTATTATTTATGCTCAATTCATAAACCAGATTTAATTTGTTTTGCTGAACCAAAAATCCTTTTGAATAATTTTCCTAATTCCATTTGGAATCTTTAGGATATGATTTTGTCACAGATAATGGATTAATCTTCTATTTGGACTTTAGTCTCTTCCTCCATTGGTGCAGAAAATGTCAAAATCAAAGCAATTTCAGATCAGCATATTACTTTATCTTTCCAGAAAGCAAATATGACTAATGTTGTTTCTTGTATTTATGCTAATGTGCTGTCATCCAGTAGAGAAGATTGTGGTCTGTTTTAGACAAGAACTGCTTCTTGTATAGATAATTGGTTTGTTATTGGTGATTTCAATGCTTGTTTTGGTGCTCATGAAAAAACTGGACGACCTCCCTCTTCAAGATCTTGTGTTAGAGTTTATTCAGCTGTGAATGACTGCCATCTCTCCTGTTTAGAAACTAAAGGTTCAAAATTCACTTGGACCAATAACAGAAAAGGTGAGAGTAGAGTTGATATTCGCCTTGATCGAACTTTGGTTAATGATATTTCTATGAAATTTGGAATCATTTGGAATGCTCTGCTTTAGCAAGACATAATTCAGATCATATCCCATTCTGCTCTCATGTAAACACACGAGTTAATGGTATTCGACCTTTTAAATTTCTATCAATGTGGACTTCACATCCTGACTTCTTAATGCTGTTTCTTCAAGTTGGAATTCTTTACACATCCAAGGAAATCCTATGCTGATTGTCCAAAAGAAACTAAAGCTTCTTAGATCTTCCCTTAGAACTTGGAATAAGATGGTGTTTGGCAATGTAGACAACTAATCTCTAATGCCAAACAAGATTTGCTATTGATTCAAGCGCAAATGGAATCCAATGGTTTCTCTGAAGAGCTATACAAGGCAGAACTATCAGCTCATGCTAAGTTGGAGTTACAGTTAAAGAATAAAGACTCTCTACTAAGAGAGAAAAGTAGAATTAATTGGCTGGCACATGGTGATAGGAATTCTAAATTCTATCATGGAATTTTATCTCGAAGAAGAGCATTAGAAGGAATACATAGTCTTGAAATTAATGGCTCTCTAGTCTATAATGAAAATACTATTGAGAATCATATTATAGACTATTATTCAACTTTATTTTCAGAAACTAACACCTCTGGAAATAAGGACTTCTCGGATGTTTCGAATATTGTTCCAATGGTTGTTTCAAATGAGCAAAATACAATGCTATGCTCAATCCCTTCAGATTCTGACATTAAAGCAGCTGTTTTTGATATGGATTCAAGTAGTGCACCGGGTCCAGATGGATTTACTGGAGAATTCTACAAGCATTGTTGGGATATTATTGGAGCTGATATTTGTAGAGCTGTAAAGCATTTTTTTCATTCTGGTAATATTGCCAATGGAATTAATTCTAATAATTTGATACTCATTCCAAAGGTGGCTGGAGCAAATTTAGATAAATTTCGGCCTATTGTTTTGAGTAATTTTTTCTTTAAGATCATTTCTAAAATCTTGGCTGACCGTCTAGCAAAGATTGCATCATCTATTATTTCTCCTAATCAATTTGGATTCATTAAAGGAAGGCATATTCAACATTGTATTGCAGCAGCTTCTGAAAATATAAATATTATTAACTCTTCTTGCTATGGAAACAATATGGCGGTAAAGATAGATATAAGGAAAGCTTTTGATACAATGAGCTGGGATTTCATACAATCTGTGCTACACAGTTTTGGGTTTTCTAATGTTTTGCAGCTGGGTCCTATCAATTCTTAAATCAGCTCATATCTCCATCCTTATAAATGGTTCTCCCAAAGGTTTCTTCCAATGTTCTAGAGGAGTAAGACAAGGAGATCCCCTTTCTCCTTTACTGTTCTGTCTTGCCGAAGACTATCTCAGTAGGAAATTAATTATGCTATGCAATACAAAGGCCATTTCTACAATGACAACCTCTAGATCCTTGGAATGTCCTTCTCATCTGATTTATGCAGATGATATAATCATCTTTTGCAGAGCAACGAAGAAGAATATAAGAGCCATTCTTTCATTCTTTTCCAATTATGGGGAAATCTCTGGGCAATTAGTCAATTGGAGTAAATCAGAAATGTTTTTAAGCAAACACATCTCAAGTCATAGAGCTCAAGCTCTACTATCTGCTGCTGGTATGAAGGCTGGAAATTATCCTTTTATGTACCTTGGTATTCCTCTATTCTCAGGTGTTCCTAAAAAAGCTTGGCTCCAACCTCTTGCTGACAGGATCTTAAGCAAATTTGAAAACTGGAAGGGTAACTCTTTATCCATGGCAGGAAGATTAGCACTTGTGCAATCAGTAATATATGGTTCTTTTATCCATTCCTTCATGATATATAATGGCCATCAAATCTTCTAAAATCTCTAGAAAAATCTATACGAAACTTCATTTGGACAGGATCAACAATGTGCAAAAAACTTGTCACAGTCAAATGGGAAACTTGCTGTACTCCAAAGGAAGAAGGTGGACTAGGAATAAGACGTCTACATGTGCTAAACTCAGCTTTACTTAGCAAACTGGCATGGAATATAATTAGTAATGACAATTTTGTTTTCGATTTCTGAAAAACAGATATTACAACCTTGCTGGATTCACGTGCTGCACATATCTACTCTCAGTTTGGTGTTCAATCAAGTCTATTGAGGAAAAAATAAGATCAAATTCGCAATGGAACATTTGCTATTGCTCTCAGCAGAGCTTTTGGAACTCTAACTGGCTAGGATATACCATTGCAGAAAAGATAGGAATCCCAACACGCATAAGGATAAGATTACATCTTACAATTGCAGATTTATATCAAAATGGTGAATGGCTGTTACCAAATGTTTTCAAAATGCCTTCCCTCAAATACATTTAGACATTCTGAATTCCAAACCTTCTCCAATGATAAAAGAAGTTTATTTACCAAATCTAATGATGGACTGCTCTCAAATAAAGATGCATATGATTTTTGCCATCATCATCCAAAAGTAGAATGGGGAAAATCTATTTGGAGCCAATTTATTCCACCAGCAAATCTTTCTTGCTTTGGAGAATAATTCATGGGAAATTATCTACTGAGGAAACCTTGATGCGAAAGGGAATCTCTTTAGCTTCTCAATGTTGTCTATGTTCAACAGCTTTGGAATCTTTGGATCATATCTTCATGAAATGCCATTATGCAACCACGGTTTGGATTTCACTTGAAGCTTTTTTCAAATTAATATACATTTTGCAGATAGCTTTGTACACTTTTTCCAAAAATATGGAAGATGAATTTTCATCTCAAATAGCTGTTTTATGGAAGACAGGAATTACAGCGGCTATATCGATAATTTGGAATACAAGAAACAAAGTTAAGTTTCATGAGGATTATTTAAATATTTCTCATACCATTAGAAAATGTGTTGTGGTATAAAAGAAGCAGAGCTTTTTAAAGTTGGATACATGAACAATTCAATATGATTTAGCAATCTTGAGGAGATTGCAAGTCTCTCTCTAATTAGGAGAGCTCCCAAAATTATAACTGTTTTTTGGATCAAACCACCAGCTGGTTGGATCATCAACACTGATGGTGCAGCTAGAGGAGCACCTGGTTTGTTAGGGGCTGGTGGTATCTTTAAAAATCACTTAGGCATAGCACTTGCATCCTTTTCTGCACCTCTCGGTATTGGTTTTGCTTTGAAGCTGAATTAGCTGCTGTCATTATTGCTGTATCTAAAAACATCAATTTCCTAATGCTCCAATATGGATTGAAAGTGACTTCTTTTTTATCCAACTCCTTATAATCGAAGCTCAGCCGTTCCTTGGAAGTATAGAAGTGCTTGGCAAAGAAGTCTTCATATTTTACAACAATTGCAAGTCATGTGAGCCATGTCTACAGAGAAGGTAATTCTGTTGCAGATCACCTTGCTATGAAGGCCTTTTCTCTCAACATTACTCAATGGTGGAACACGCATCCAACTCTTGTAATAGGTTGATTTATAAGATGCTTCAGGCAAAGAATACTATAGATTTTCATAGTCTTTTGTTTTGCCTTTGAAGGGTTGGATTGTACTCAAACTTTTTTCTTTCTGTTATATTTAATTTAGACGTTCTTAAAAAAAAAGAATTGCAAAAATTAAGGAAACATAATTAAAAACTAATTGAAACATTGACATCTTAAATGAACTTTGTAAAATATTAATACCTTATTTTAGTTTACGTTACAAAACATTAATTCATCTTTTTGATCACTCAAAACATTGATACCTTAAATCAACATATCCTCAAACATTGGTAATGTAATTTGTGTGTTGTAAATATTTTTAAATTAGGTTCGACATCTAAGCCCTTTATTAATGGCTGCACATAGCATGTCTGACCCATATCAGTATTAGATTTTTAATTTTATTTAATCTTATATTCTAATATCAATTTAATCTCTCTCCTCTAAAATCACCCCTACTTCTCACCCTCCCTCATTATTCACTAATATCACTTCGAGGTCGATCATATTTGTAAACATATATGATGTAACCAATTACTGCATGTTAATTGGGGTTAAATGGCCATCTTATTTTCTTCATTCTGTGCAAATAATGAATAACAATTACTATATCCATATTAGGTAAAATAAAAATACAACCCACAATATGAAACTAATTCTATTACAAAAATCAAAATCAGAAGGCCTTATTATAAATGAAGTTTTAACTGTAACTCATGATTAAACCTCAAGTGTTTAATTTGAATCATGCTCTCTATTACATTCAATATCCAAACACTTTCACTTGACCTTCAATAAAAGAAAAAATCGTAGCTTCTTTATTTTTTATGTAAGAAGCAGTATGGTTCAATTTAACTGCTCAAACTAAACTACAAAGTATTTTGATTTAGTGTGAAAACACTAGTTGAACTCATTACAAAGTTCTTTAATGCTGTCTGATCTTTGACCAATTTTTTTTTAATTAATAAAGTAGTATTTCTTTATATTGTCAATTTATCAAAATTTTAAAAAGTTACAGTATTTATAAATCTAGAGGTATGTGAAATCTTTCCCGTTAAGCTTTATGCGTCACAACAAGTTTTTTATATTTTCGTGTATTGTCCGAAGGAAAATGAGTGTTTGAAATGCAGGCAGGATTCGATGGATTCAGACGGAGAAATTGGGTATTTGTGGAAGTCAAGCGGATATGCGGAGAAATGAGAAACAAGAAATTGGGCTCCAAAATTTGATAGAAAAATCTTTTGAAGAAAAAGGAGCGGAGAAGGATGAGCACGAAGAGGATGAAGCGCTGCTAGGACCGTTTTCTTTATTTTGGAGCTGCTATGAGTTTGCTGCAAGGACTGCTTTATTTTCTTTAGAGTTCTCCGAATGTTATTAAATATGAGTTTATAGAGTCTGTATGTTTCACTGTATTTTAGTCTTTTTAATATTATATTTTTATTATTTGGAAACAGATATTTATCTATAATAAAAAAAAAGACAATTGTTAAGAAACAGTTATCGATTAAAAATCGATAGTTTTACTCATAAATTGATTAAACAGATACAATACAGATATAATTCAAATTACAAATACAAATAAAGATACGATAAAAATAAAAATCCGATAATCCAAAAAGATTGCTCGAGCCAGTTTTTTATGTTGTACTAAAGTTATGCCATTTATAAAGATTTCGTGATGGTATCCCTCTTCGTGTCTTGTATGTTTCGAGCTTCATCATCACAACTGTCGCTCCCTTCCTGCCTTCCTTCGCCATCTACCTCACGTCTAGAGGACCTTGTTGGTCTCACCAGTCAGACCTTTTAATGTATCATCTGACCCTGGAATTGGGTGTAAGAATTGATATTAGCAATTTAACACTCCATAGCAATTTAAACTTGATAAAATATAAGTATAAATAGGTTTGTGCAGATGAAATTTTTCATGGCTAAAAATGGGTGAGACTTATTTTAATTTGTTTGTAAATATTTTTTAATTTTGGCATATAGTGCCCTTTTATTAGTAAGTCCACAAAAGCTTGTAGAACCTGACCCATAAACTCATAAGACTAGAATTTCAATTTCTTTTTTCTCACTCTCCTCTCACACTTACACACACACTATTCACTGTGCTGTAACTTTGCCATTAATCATTCTTGTAAATATATACAATGCAACTAATTATTGCCTGTTCATTTTAGGTGAATGGCTATTACATTTCCTCCATTTTGTGCAAAGTTGTTATTATACTATTTAGTTTCATTGTAAATACTATAGAGTATTTATGCATAAATTACTATTACGCAAAATAATAAATCATAGTTGATATCTATATCTCATCAATTGTTATAATACAAAATAATGAGTGCCAATTATAATATATGATACTAATTCTTTTGCAAAACTTAAAATCAAAAGGTTTTATTATAAAAAAGATTAATATCGCGAATAATATTTGAACTTTGGTAAAATATGCTATTAGTTATCTGAATTTTAAAATTGTTCAATTTAATATTTGCAAAAGTTTTTCATGCATCCTATAGTATATTTGTTAAATTCACTAATACAATTATCTTACATTTTTTTTTACCATTATGATGGAGGTATTTTTGCATATACAAAAAGTTATTTTAGGAATTAGGTACTAAATTGATTAATTCCAAAGTTTAGGCAATAAATTTATCGATTTCTAAGTCGAGGTACCTAATTGCATATTTTGCTAGGACCCATTCCGACATTTACCCTATTATGAATAAAGTTTTAAGTGTGAACTCATCATTAAACCTTTAGTGTTTAATTTCAATCATGCTCTTTATTACATTTCACATATTAAAACACTTTAAAATAACTTGAATAAAACAGAAAAAATTGCTGCTTCTTTATATTAAATAAGTAGTATAGTTCAATTTTACTACTCAAACTAAACTATGAACGGTTTTGATTTAAAGTGAAAATTTATATTGTAAATTTATCAAAATTTTATAAAGTTATCATATTTATAAATCTAAAAATATATGCACAACTAAATAAAATTTTAAAGTTATTTTTTTTTTCCCTTAAATTTTAAGAAAAACATTGTGGCGGAGGTACAAAGACCTCACATGCTTTTGAGCCATAACATGACTATATACTATTTGTGTGCATATACTAAGCTATAACCCTATTCTAATGTGTTTAGATTATTAGGATGAACAAGACAACCAGTTACATAGGATACCGTTCATACCCTACTTAATCGAAAATGACTCTTATAGGTATTAAAAGTCAGGGGATAGATTTCAATACAAATTTTTTGAATTTGTTGTCATAGTGTAGAGTGTGGCTATAAGTTCTTCATATATCATACTTACCCAGGAATCTATATTGAAATGTATGTACAGTATATGTTAAAAAGTTATTAAATAATACTAATAAATGAAAATAATAATAATAATAATATTAATAATAATAATAGTACTATCTTCAAAAATGAAATAAAAGAGTCAAGGCATATATCAAAAACCTTAAATTGCTACGTAATTGCATCAAAACCTTCCCATATTAACATCTTATTTCTTGTCTTTTTTTTCCTCTTTTTCTTTCTTATTTTGTAAAAACTAATATAATTTACCAAAGCAAAACATCAACACTTTCTTGGATGATTAAAATGTGGTGTTTTACAATATAGTATATATTCTTCAATTGTATGTTCCTTTTCTTCTAAGTTATATAAAAGTGTTAGTTATTTTCTTAAGCTATGAATATAGAAGTGCCTTAAAAGTTTTTAACTATTAAAACTTGTACAAGTTCTAAAACTTGCTATAAGTTTGTAGATATAGGGTCCTAGCTGACAGTGGTCACGTATACGATGCGTGGATCTCGCATCTAGTACATGACTTCAAAGTGCTGCTGAGGAAATAACACTTGATAACGGGATGGCTATGGAGAGAATGATAGGAGAGGAGGAATAAACGATCTCAGTGTCTCAAATGCACAAGTGACAGGTAAGGGAGCTTGAGTAGACCTTGCGCGTCAACCTTACAGTTCTTGAGCAGTTGGCATAGAAATCACTTACGTTGCCTTATTTGATCTTTCTAAATAGAACCTCCTTTACAGACTATTGTTTGTCTTCTCTCTTTAGAAGTTCCAAATGAGGAGGAGGAATGACTTAGTATTTATAGGCACTTGATGTGGATGACGACCGTCAGATCACCTCAGTGATTAACGGATGAGATGGAGTAAGCTCAATTTATGTTTATCCTGAATGAGCTCCTCATCAGCTAAGGCCAATGGTCATCTCCTGTGTGTGCATGAGCCTACCTGAGAAAAGTTGGATGCAATAGACCGGTCCAACAATCCTTGTTCCAAGCCTACCAACCCAATCTCCTCAAGCCATCCCAATATAATTAAGCCGGACTTATCAGGCCCTGTCACCTAACCTACGAGTCAAGCCCAAATAAATAAATAATATTTTTATTTTTATTTTTAAAGTCCCATTACATTTTACCCCCTAACCAAAATTCTTAGATAGAGTTCAAGTATTTGGGGCATTGCTTGCAACTATGCATAACTTGATCAATACTCAGCGCATAATGCTGCCAAGTGCTCTCATAGGGTTGAAGACTTCATTTGTCATTGATGAATCGTTGAGTAAAACTCAAACACTAGCGCTGCAAGTAACGCCATTATATATTTAATTATACTATAATGTGCAAGCTCACAACACTAGTCCAGTTGCATGCATCGCCTTATATTTATCTTAATGATCTTGTCCCCATGAAATCATATGATATTATATTTGGTCCTTCATTTCTTTCACATGTGAAAATAATTTGATGATTCCTTCCGCAAGTGTCCAGTCAGATATATGCATCATAAATTTGCAATGACAGTCATACTTGTTGGATAAATTTTTCCTCTCTCTCTCTCGGCACATTTAATCCATATTTTAATATGAATGACGTAGTGCAATCACATAAATAATAAATGATTTTCCACCCCCATGAGAACCATAGCATATTAATCTTACACAAATAAATATTAACAATATCTCTTAAAATCTATCCAGAAACTTCAAACCTTTATCTTTGCAGATTTACTATGCAACCTTTGGTATCAATTATAACAATCATATGATAATATAATTGCTCCTCATTAAAAGAAAAAGAATTCATTATCACTTGTAACTGCCAATGTAGGAATGAAATGACTTAAATTCTAGTATTGAATTCGTAACCGCAAGTATTAAATTTGTAACTAGCAGTATTGAATTTGTAACCGTCGGTGTTGAATTTGTAACCACTAGTGTAGGAATGAGATGACTCAAATTCCTTTGATTTTTCTTATAAAAGAGAGATATCTTGCATCCTTTGCAATTGATGTCGTAGTCGTAAGGCATATCAATAAGTAATATTAATGTGTCCATGCATTCCTGTTGTAGCTGTAAGGCATATCAATAAGTAACTTCTCTTTTTTAGGATCTATCTCTGAATCGTCCTCAATATAAGAGGATCTATATGGTTTTTGTCATGGTGTGATGTCTGGTTGGGTATTCAGCTTTTGCATAGTGGTATATAACAATTTTTCTTCTTATCAAAGAAGGTTGTTCCTGAAGCCTGAAAGTATCCACAATATCAATAACCTTGACGGCCTGATCATTAATACTGTGAATCCAATACTGAATAAACATGTTTCCTAGTGATAGCAAGCGGTGACTTTCATTCTCAACCTGCACGAGGCTCAGTATCTCGTATGTATTATAATAGTGAATTTCATCTAGCACCATTCTTACACTCTTTTTTTTAAATCATAATCTAATGATCCTTGCGCCCCACTTTTTTTTTTTAACTTTGTTGTCTTTACTTTGCAGATTACCATTTCAATAACTAGCACAATCTTTGAATACATTTCAACTTGCAGCGAATTATGTGATATAAGAGTATCTTCTTGACGAACTCGATTCTTCCTTTCTGTATATATATACTTACATATAAACATGATTTCTGTCAATATATCTTTTTTTTTTATTTCTTGTCCTACCCATTTTGATCTTATCTTTTCCTTTGTAGGCATCATCTTAATCAAGGTTTATAAGAGTTTCTATCCTCAAGTTATCAGAAGCAATGAAACTCGAAGTGCAGAAAACACCTAGAGAAAGAAAATGAAACATGATCAAGCCCAAAAGGCTAGAGCTCTCAAATAGAATGAAGCTAAAGGCAAATAAGTGGAGTTGCCAAAATGTAGATGTAGGGTCCTTGCTGACAGTGGTCACGCACACGTCGTGTGGATCTCGCACCTGGTACGTGACTTCGGAGTGCTGCTGAAGAAATGACACTTGATAACGGGGTGGCTATGGAGAGAATGATATAGAAGAGGAACAAACAATCTTAGTGTCTCAAATGCACAAATGACAGGTAACGGAGCTTGAGTAGACCTTGCGCGTCAACCTTATAGTTCTTGAGCAGTTAGCATAGAAATCACTTGAGTTGTCTTATCTGATCTTTCTGAATAGAACCTCTTTTACAAACTGTTGATTGTATTCTCTCTCCAGAAGTTCCAAATGAGGAGGAGGAGTGACTGAGTATTTATAGACACTTGACGTGGATAACGACCGTTAGTTCACCTCAGTGATTGACAGATGAGATGGAGTAAGCTCAATTCATATTTATCTTGAATGAGCTCCTCATAGACCAAGGCCAACAGTCATCTCCTGTGTATGCATGAGTCTACCTGAGAAAGGTTGGATGCGGCAGACCGGTTCAACGATTCCTGTTCCAAGCCCACTGAGCCAAATCTCCTAAAGCCATCCCAATATAATTGAGCCAGACTCGTCAGGCCTTGTCACCTAGCCCACAAGTCAAGCCCAAATAAATAAATAATATTTTTATTTTTATTTTTAAAGCCCCATTACAAAGTTCTTCCTATTTTTGTTTCATATAAGATAAATAAGTTTTAAAAATGTTTGTTACAAATTTCAAATTTCATGTATATATTGCTATTTGAATATCATGTAAATAAGTTCTGTAAGAAGAATTTTTTTTTTTTTTATATTAGAAACTTATTTTTATTTTTTTTCAATTGTTGATTTATTATAGTAATTATACAAAAGTAAGACAATCTTTCTTTGTCACATGAAATTATACATATTACTTATAAGATAAGATAAACTTAAAATATAAGAAATTAAAGAAAAAAGAGAGTAATTTATAGGTTCCACAATTCACCATATACCTATAAGTTTTATAAGGTATAGAGAATCCAATGGTTTTAAGGTTTTATATGTAGTTTTCGCATATGAAATTTAATGTATTGTATTATAAATATGTTATATATAAAGGAAAGGGAAGGACATGTTTCCACTTATGTTATTTGGTTTGTCTTAAAGAAGAAAATAAAAGGTGAAAAAAGTTAATATTAGACAATATTACCTCTATTTTATTTTGGGTCAAAGTAGGCTATGCAGCTACCTAAGCTTTAGTAAAATTTGCAATTAAACAATAAAATTTTGAAAGTGATTGTATTAATCTTTCAATAGCAACTTTTTTGAGCACTTTTACATACCTATTAACAACATTAAAACTTTTGTTGACATAGATGAATTATTCAATCACGTAACCACTTATCATGCATCCAGTATTTGAAAAACAAGCTTTGTTTTCTCTCTAAAATAGATCAAACTTAGGATAAAATTGAAGAAAATTGTATTGCTATTTAGGTTTTCAATAGTTGCGAGAGCAAAAAAGTGGTAAACTTTCTTCTTAAATCTTTAGCAAATTAGTAGATCAGAAGTTGGAAACTTAACCTCGACACAAACTCCATAAACCACCATCTAGTCGCCACCTAGGTTGCAATAACCAATATTATGACATTCTCTACCTTTAGAAACCCCATCTCGACATCCTTTCGAGTTATAATTGTCATCTTCGTGCTTTGACAAAGTCGAACAATCATGTGCGCACTATTGTTTACATGAAGAAGAGGATGACATTTACCAACATGACCAACCACATAAGACAAAAAAATTCTTTTAACATGGGCCATCGATGTAGAATGAAATAAATTTTGAAAATGTTGGATGCTTAGTAGTAGCTGAGGGGATTGGATAATTCATCCACATTTGTAAAAGTTTTAATGGTGTTACTAGTAGGTATGAAAGGATTGCTTAATAAGATTATCGAAGTAACAAATTGGTTAATTTTAAAGTTTATATGTTTAATATACATTTTGTTAAAATTAAGCTATCATTTGAGATATTAATTTTCTACTAATTTCAATTTTATGCTTATGTTATACGTGAGTTCAATACATGTCTAAGGAAAATATTACCAATATACAACTCAGATGAAATTAATTACCAATATATCATAGCAAAATATTGTTTGAAAAACAGGATATGATAATTTACACATAAATTGTAGAAATAAAACATGATATCATGTTTATATATCGTTGTTATATCGCGATTAGTAATCGCGTTATAAGAGTTAATCACATATCGTGATTAGCAATTGCGACATAAATATTTTTATTTTCGTGTAAATCTTGTTTTATAAATGCGATATTTATGCAGATATTGCGATTACAAAACACGATATATGATACACTATATAATGTTTGTATATCCTGATTTATAAAGCGATTTAGCAATTGCATATTAATAATTATTTTTATTTTGATCTTAAATAAGTAATTAATTTTAATTATAGTTATAAACATGGAATTATTTTTGTCGTGCATGATAGTTTTTAAGAAGGATGGAAATGGTTGAAAATGAAAAAGAAAGAAATCAAACCAAAAGAAAGTTGGTGCCCAATTCTTAGCTGGGTTTATGAGTTGAAAATGGAAAGATAGTTTCTTCATGTCATTGAATGACATTCCTCACTCTATATTTATTTAATTTGGCTCCATTTACTTGATGTGTACTTATTTCCACTCATTTGTTTCAAAGATCCGAGAGAACCTATGGCTTTGATAGTAGAAAAAATCTAGTGATTTTTCTTTATTTCTATTTCTTTACACTCATATATAATATCCAAATATAATACTTTTTTTTTATTTTTTTTTTTTTACCATTACAATGAGAGAAATTTTTAACCTGAAACATTTTACTTGAGACCATAAAAATGCCACAAATTACAATATCATTGACATAGTATTCTATTTATTTCATCTTTTATGTGGTCATCCATCACTTTTATCCATATCAAATACATAAATAAATTGTCAAATAATAATTTTTTGTATTGACAAAAGTAATATATATATATATATATATATATATTTCCTTTCATTTTTCTTCCTCTTTTCTTCTTCTTCTTTTTTTTTTTTTTCATTTCCTTTGGTTTCCACCTATCCAAATGCAATTACAAAACGATCCAGCTACCTCAAAATAACAAAAAAAGGGAAGGAAAAAAAAATCTTGGTGGATGCTGAATTTGAAACGCATGAAACGCCGGAAGTTGCCAGAACAGGTACACATACGCCCGCTATCATTCTATCAATAAATATATATTTTACATGGCCACCACGACCTGCGTATTAGTCGCATTTCAATGCAAATGACCCACATTCTGTCCTTTAGCTGAATTCTCGCCTGAAAACATTGAAAATTGATTAATGATACCAGTTAGATTTACTATTTAGACCACCACTACTACTAATAATAATAATAACATCTTACAAAATAGCAAATAGATATTCTAATTTATTTTTGTTCTTACTTTTAAATCTAACTTTCAGAATATTCTAACGTATAACTAGTAACTAAACTTTTAAGTATATTTATAAGTACATGCAAATCGATTTTTAATTTACTTTTAATTTTTTAAATTGGACTTTTTAAAATATTGTTATGTATAAACTATAATCCAATTATCCTGTTTATAAATAGGGTTAATTATGAAAACCTTACCTGCATTTTAACCTATTTGCAAATGTATAATTTGTGTTAATTTTTTTTACAAAATACTTGATTCAAGTTTAATTCAAAAGTATCAGTATTATTTAATAATTTTAGAAGAACATGTGTCAATATCTTTCTAGTCTTATAAAATTAATTTTATATTTTGTTCAATTCTTTTGGTTTTCATTTTATTTTATTTCATAATATTTTTAATTAAATTAATTTGTTTAAACCAATAAGATGTTAACACGTATTTCTCAAATAATATTTAACAATATTATTATTTTTACATCAAACTCAAGATACATATTTATTAAAAAAAATTAACATAGATCATATGTTCACATATAAAAAAAAATACCAATAATATTTTTATAATTAATCCTTATAAATACTATCATATATAAACAATTATTCATAATTATCCATCATTAATAAATCTGCGTGGCAGTATTCTATGCAAAATTGTGACATTGAAAAACAAAATTAAATCATAATACAATAATACTATATTTCACCACAATATATATTGAATTATAATAACTGGCTTTTACATAATTGGTTTAACCGCCTCCACTTCAGCGTAACAAACATGCTCCTTCCAGTATTATACTTTTTTATTAATTATTATTGTTCTACATGCGTGTGTATATATATATGTATATCTATATGCTTTTAAGTGTCCGACAACTCAACAATTTCAAGATTCAGGATTAACGTTGTGTTTCTAGTTCCTGAGTCTGACACTGTGTTTGCCATCGGCGAGTGACGGCAACCTACGGAAACCAGCGAAAAGTAAGTGTTTAATAAGAGAAAAAAAGTGGTGGAAAGCAATCGTCTCACGAAACTTTCTTTCCAAAATTTGGATAGAAAACGGAGAAAACATACCTACTCGTTTCTTTCCATGGTTTTACGGCGTTTTCCGTTTTCCAAAAGGTTGCCGAACACAGCGTGACTTTTGAGTTTAAACATGCAGCGTTGGAACAGAAAGAAGACCCATTTTCCAGTTCTAGCGGTCCTGTTCCTCGGTTTTATAGTCTGTACGATTTTGTACAATGAAAACAATATTCGTCAAATCCATGAAAACACAGTACATGTTCCTCAACATCAGGAACAACAGGATCAAGTCACTTACATAAGACCTAATCAACCTACTAAATCCGGTCAAGCAACAGGTATGTTATTGGGCATGCTTTGCTTCGGTTTCACTTCGATTCACAGAAGTTTGTGTTGTTACTTCCTGTGGGACTCGTTATTTTAGTTGGTTTCTGAATTGGGCTATTTAGATTTCTTCTATTTGTGTGTGTGTGTTTTAATTTTCCTATGTTTTGCTGTTGCTACAGGTGTTTTGGATCGATTTAGTAGATGCAATTCAACAAGAGAGTATAGTGGTAGAAAGATCAGGTGGGGTAAGGGTATAGAGGAAAGTAGAAGAAAAAGAGGGGCTTTGGAGGAATGCGATTTGTTCTCAGGAAAATGGGTGTTTGATAATAAGTCTTACCCACTGTATAGTGAGTCGAGTTGTCCGTATATGTCGGACCAGTTGGCGTGCCATAAACATGGAAGGGAGGACTTAGGATACCAGTATTGGAGATGGCAGCCTCATGGCTGCAACTTGAAAAGGTGATTCCTTTTCGATTTCCTATGTACTTGGTTGTTTTCTTATTTTGATACATAATGGTTGTCTGTTGTCTGGAATTAGTTGTTCTGCCCTGATATATGCCTGCTGATTATAAGATGAGGTTGCTATTCAAATGATCACGGATTGAGGAATTTGGCGTTATGTCAGTGGGTTTTCTTTCTGATTCTACATTAGTTAGTGATGCCATTGTTTCTTATCTTGCAGGTGGAGTGTGACAGAGATATGGGAGAAATTAAGAGGGAAGCGGCTTATGTTTGTTGGGGATTCACTAAATAGAGGGCAGTGGATATCCATGATTTGCTTGTTACAAGCTGCGGTCCCACAAAATAAAAGATCCATAACACCTAATGCTCCTCTTACAATTTTCAGATCAGAGGTAAGATGCATTTGGTATGGAATATGGGTAATAGTCCTCTTGATCCAAGGTTTTGTTCCAATCTATAGAACCTTATTTGTTATCTTTATGTGTAATTACTGAAGGAGCACAATGCCACGGTGGAATTTCTTTGGGCCCCCCTCCTTGTCGAATCTAATTCTGATGACCCTGTAAATCATAGATTGGATGAAAGGATAATGCGCCCAGATTCAATTGTTAAACATGCATCAATATGGGAGCAAGCTGATATATTGATTTTCAATACCTATTTATGGTGGAGGCAAGCCCGGTTAAGCTTTTGTAAGTATGAAGCTACAGTATTTTGATTCTGCTGAAGTCAATATGGGCCATATGTGGTATATGTATGGAAACTAAGTGATTGCTTTCAGGTGGAGTGCTGATGAAAATGGTATGTGTGAACAATTGGATGGGTTGGGAGCCATGGAATTAGCTATGAAGACATGGGCAGACTGGGTGATGTCTAGGCTTGACACTCAAAAGAAGCAAGTCTTCTTCGTTACCATGTCCCCGACACATCTTTGGTAAGTAACCTGTAGTGAGGAAATAACTGCATAATTTTTCGTTAACTTTCACAGTTTGTACTATTAATGAGAAATAAATAAAAACAATCATGTGCTCTGGGAATGCATGTTAGCATGATTCTTTGAAGTATTTGTTCTTACAAGTATGATGATGTGGTATTAACAATCTGAAAGTAGTAGAAGGCTGCCTTGGCACCTGTTTTTGTTGGGTTTTAAAATTCTTACAGTTCATTTGGGTTTATTTGTTTTTTAATGATTGGCATGCTTTAGATGTTCTGCTATCTTTTTACCTAGGTCGGTTCATTGTGTTGCATCTGGTAAATATACACTTGCATTCTTATCTTCTTAGAACATTTCAGCCTGGTCAACAATATCATTATCATGTTGTCGCTGCCTTCTTAACGTGTTTTGATTGGTACATAGTTTAAATTGGTGAAATGCAAGTTTCATAGGTGATTTCATGGACTGCCAAGATTGGCACCATGATGGTTTAGTATCACAAGGTCTATTCTAATGTACTGTTTTGTGGCTGGGTGCTAAAGATACCTTTTGATCATTACAACCATGAGAAACACATTTCTTTTAGTAAAAGTGAGAAAGCCTCATCTTATTTGTCTGGAAAACCCCCAAAAAAGAAAAAAATAATATCACAGAGGAAACTATCCACTCGCTTTAATGATCTTTTAACAGCCTGCTTGTCTCAAAAGTACTATTTTCAATCTCAGGAGTCGGGAATGGAAGCCTGGAAGTGAAGGAAATTGTTATAGTGAGAAAACCCCTATTAACGTGGAGGGTTACTGGGGAAGTGGTTCTGACCTGCCTACAATGCGCATGGTAGATGACGTGCTTGGCAAATTAGGATCGAAAGTTTCAGTTATCAACATCACTCAGCTATCTGAGTATCGAAAAGACGGTCATCCTTCCATCTACCGTAAGTTCTGGGAGCCACTAAAGCCGGAGCAACTATCAAATCCAGCAAGTTACTCAGATTGCATCCATTGGTGTCTGCCAGGAGTGCCTGATGTGTGGAACCAATTATTATTTCATTTATTGTAAACTCAGGTGTACCTTATTGACATCATTTTTGGTTGTTTCTCATATGTCAAGGAGTAAGGGAAGTCGCATTGTTTGATATCAATCCATCTGCAGATTGGGATGACAAGATTGCTGCTGCTCACCGCCAGGAAATGGTAATCGATTGCGAATCAGCAATCATGAGAGGATGATTAATGATCGAAGATCACGGTCTGCTGCTTGTGGCTATCTGTAGTTCCTGCTCAGTGTAATTTCTAGTCAAAGGCTGCTGTACCATTAAATTATGGTCATTGTTGATTGTGCGTTGCATTTCTTCAGCTTATCAAAATCTTATATTCAAGGTGATTTAGAAAATTAGTTAAGTTTGTTAAAGGAGAAATTAACTGTTCATTGAATTTGTTTAAGGGAATGTTTGACTAATTTTGAGAGTTTGGAGGCATGACTGGCAAGTGGCACCTCCATGTAGTGTGTAGCTTCTATTTTTCCTACGTATTGTTTTAGTGAAAAATTGTACCTATATTATAGATAACAAAGAAAATGGCGCTCATATTTACTGAGTCTATACTTTAGAGTAAATTACAAGAAATTTAGATTAAGTTTCAATAAAAAAATAAAGTCATAAGTGGTTTGTTGAAATTAATGTTATACTAAATGATCTAGAGATAAGAGTCATAGCGCTGTTATAATACTGTTAAATTAAGTGTTGATTTAGTTTTTATTTAAACCACTCATTATATTGTTTATAATCTTTCTTGAAACTGCATGGTATGTTTTATTATTTATTTATTTATAATCATTTTAAAGTTTGATATTTTATTTTAATCCATTAGCACGTTGGTATTATATCTTAACCATTTCACTGCTCGATTTCTACTTAGATTTATACAAATGTGATCCAGATTGGCAGCTTCCCCTATATTTTAGGTAATTATTCATTAGATTTTGGCACATGAAAATTTGGGGGATCTTTGTTGATTAAAATAAAAGGGTAAATCTTGGGAAAAGGATATAATATATATATCTATATATATTTCAAGAAAATGAAATTTATTGTATTAAAATAAATACAAATACGTCACATAAATTAATTAAAGAAATAGGGTTCTAAAGATCCCTCTAGAATGATCAAGTCTCTTTTACAAGACTTGAATTATCTTTTTAACATAAATCTTACAAAAAGGATGAAAATCAACATTTTAGCTGAAATTAAAAAAAAAAAAATTAAAGACAAAGAAATATAAAAAATCCACTTATTCTATTACTATTACTATCATGTTGTATTTGTTTAATTATTGCTGGTTCATTCACTTCATCCTAATGAATAAAGGGGTAATTGAATTCCAATTCAAGAGGAATACAATAAGGTTTTAATGGATATTATAATGTTCATTTGGTGTGAAAAATAAAATAAGTAATAATTACAATAAAATGCGAAATATAATGTCCTTGTTCTTTATTATAAAGAGAGAATAATTGTTTATGCAATATTTTCAAGATAGAAATATTTATGATAAAGTGGGGAAATAAAACATTAAATAATTATTTATGGGTGAGAGGACATAAATTGCTATTAATCATTTTATATAATGGTGATTTCCTCTCAAGTGAACACAGCAATAATAGTTTATGTAGAATGATAAGAGAATAAATAGCAATTCATACCAAGTGTACAGGTTATAAAAGGGAAGAGGTTTTGAAAAAGACAAGCGACGGGTGACTACTCTTTGTAGTAAGTTTATTGTAAGTTCGTGCATGCATGAGAAATGCAGAGAATTAAATGATAAAGGTTTGAAAGATCAATGTTATATTCAAAGTTCTAGATGGATAATTTTTTATTTATAAAAGTGATTTATAATTGGGATCTTTATAGTATGAGGATTATTTTCTAACGAAATTCAATCATATTCACTTATCCTTGTTGAAGTTGGAGATAGTTATATGCATGTAATTCAAGTATAAATAATGCCAAGTTGCCACTAGATACATCAGTAACTAGTGTTACTAAGACTACCTTTATTAGTAGGTTGTTTGAGGAGTTACATAATATGTCACGTTAGCTTTTTAAGCAATTAGTCTTTCAAGCAACTCTCCATTTTATCCTTGAGTTACTTGAACAAAGTTTCTTCATAATTTTTAATACTTTTTGTGGGTCTATTATATTGTCATTTTTAAATCAAAAAATATTTTTCTCATTATGTTAATAAATATGGAAATAAATTAAAAAATATTAAAATTAAAATTATTTTATTTTCATGTAGTAATAATGATTTTTAATTAATTTATTAAAAAATAGAAGTATCAAAATATATTATTTTAATTTGATGACTTCACAATAGTTGATTTATTTTACGAATATTTAAGATAAGTTAGAAACACGATAATTTAATTTAAAATCAATACAAGCAACATACAATTTAAAATAATACAAAACCAATATTTGGGAGAGGAAAAAAAAAAAGAACGAAAAACCAACATATAATTTAAAATAATAAACTATGACAATTAAATGTCAACTAGTGGATCTAAATCACTCCCACACATGATCAATATAGTCGTTTTGTAACTAATGATGTTTAACCCTATAACGGAGTCGAATATTGTTTTCAATATATATCACATATTCCTCAATATGACAATGAGAAATATGAGATGCTGCCTCACTATTGTCTTCCAATTTATAATATGGTACTTGAAAGTTAAAATTGTAGCCATTTCGTTCATCTTCAACAATCATATTATGTAAAATTATGCATGCTCTCATAATTTTGCCTAAAACCTATTGATCCCAAAAACTTGAAGGTCCACGAACTATAGCAAAATGAGATTGTAGCACTAAAAAAGCCCGTTCAACATCTTTTCTACATCCTTCTTAGTGCTTAGCAAATAACTGCTCCTTTGGACCGCGTGGATATGAAATATATTTGACAAGTATTGACCACTTTGGATATATGTCATCGGTGAGATAATATCTCGTGTCATAGTTTTTACTATTCATGGTGTAGTGTGTCATAGGAGTGTGTCCTTCTAGGACATCATCAAATAGGGGTGATCGCTCTAGTACATTAATAGCATTGTTTAAGCCCGGGATGCCAAAAATGCATGTCATATCCATATCATAGTTGTCAAAATCATGATTTTACTCATACGATTCTACGAGTTTACAATTTTAGGAGGCTCTTTCAAGTTGACTCGTGGGTAGAATCGTTTTTAGGTAGAATCTTACAATTTCAACCAAATCTATATGTAAACTCGATAGAATTTTACGATTTTAATCGAATTCGCCGATTCTACCTATTTGAATCAAATAAGCTAAAATATAAAAAATACAACCATGTGTTTACAATATCGTCTACTATTAGGAATTAGGATGATGCATCTCTTTCGTTGTTGTTTCTATTTGGTTTCCACATACTCTCTCTATCTTTTTTCCTTCTTCCCCTAAAAACCCTGTTGTACATTTATAGAATTCATTCAATTCAAGTTATAGCTATAAAATTGAAAACTTATTTATTTCATTTTATAATTAAATATTTAATAAGCTAAAATTTTTTATTCTCTTTTAGTTTATCACTTATTTCAAACAAAATAATAAAAATAAATTAATTTTGACTCTATTAACTTTTTTTCATATATATTACATCATGAATTAAGAGTTATTATAAAAAAAGAACTTAATTTCTTTATTTTTTTTTAATATCCATTATGTGTTCTAAGTTTTTTACATCTTCTATAAACATTTTTATAATTTTATAACGTTATTTTGCAAAGGTTGTAGAAACTTATATTTCTACGTTTCGATTTTACATTCCAATTCTACTTACCCCTTGGCGATTCTATGTAAAATTGCGAGTTTGACAGCCTTGATCCAAGTGTCATATGAAGCGACAGTTTCAAGTATGATTGTCAAAGACCTATGATCTTCTCTAGTATACATGCCTTTACCATGCAACCAAATAATTTTTTCACTCCCAATGCATACAATCAATACTTCCTAACATACCAAGAAATCCATGTTGTTCAACCACATTAAGTAAGTGTTTATCAGCTTGATTTAGTCTGTGTAAATACTCATCGCCAAAACAAGCGATGACCCATCGGACAAATTTTTTGGCACATTGTATGATTGTGCCTTCAGCCATTCTCAAGTAGTCATCTAAATCATCATATGCTGCTCCATATGCTAATATTCGAATAGCTGCAGTATACTTCTGATGTGATATAACATTATGTTTACCAACAACATCCCTCCTTTGTGTAAAATAAGATGAGTAATCTTGTAGTGCTTATGCAATGCGGAGGAATATACTTTTTCTTATTTGAAATCTACGTTGAAAATGCTCATCGGTGTACACTGGTTTGTTCGAGAAGTAGTCATTATAAAGATGATTGCAGCCTCCTAGACGACCTCTATTTATATAATTTAGATTACGTCTTCTAGTAGAGGTGGAAATATCACAAATCTACGGGATCACTTGATATAAAGAGCAATTAGCTCATATCGCGAACTACTCATCTCCGATAAAATAAATTCATCAATTACTTTATTGTAACCATTTCTTTGCTCAGAGTCAGAGCTACATGAGCTACTAGTAGACATTATGTTTCGATAAGATGAAGGATAGAATAGTCTACACTTGGAAGTAAGAAAATTGAAAAGTGCATTTTATGAAGACATACTTGTTTGCAATTTATAGAACTTCAACCTCAACAGCTAATTTTACAACTACTAGTTTATCTTAAAATAATTAAAAATACAAAAAAAAAATTAAAATGCTGGTTTGAGGCCCTAGATAATGTTTTTTTTTTTAAACTAATGTAGATCTTTCAACAAGGTTCGACTAGACGTACTATAATAAGGATTCTGAGTTATATGCCGAAAGTTATGATTAATCGAAGTTTCAACAAACGTGTTATGGCCACAGACTCGATCGAGGCCTTGATTGTGGCCCGGTCAGGCCACGCCTAAAATCATGGCCATAATTTTGAGTCTGTCGCGGTGATATTAGGTAGCGGCTTGATCGCAACCACAATTAAGGTCTCAACCTAGGCCTCGACCCAGGCATTGACTGAGTCTATGGCCGCGATATTAGGTTGTGGCTACTATCGAGGCCTTGACATAATCCTCAACCCAAGCCTCGACTAACTATGTGGCAGCAATTTTGGGCGGTGGCCACAATCGAGGCCTCGACCGAGTTTGTGACTATAATTTTGGTTGCATTTGTTGAAACTAACGATTCATTTTTGTTTTAATGATCTCTCTATGCATCTCTTCTATCCATTCCTTGTGTACATCATTCATTGACGATGGATTGGCCATCATTATTGATTTTTTTCAATTCGATTTGCTTTTGATGTTCTTTTTCTTGTTTGCACGTTCCTTCTCCTTTGTCATTTCAATTTCTTTATCTTTCAATTAATTGATTTTATTTAGTAACTCCACTTTACGATGATCTACTGTGCTTAAGTCTTATATCTCGTGAATAAATTCATCCACTTTCTTACTACCTTTAGCCTTTTCTTTACCTTTTCTCTTTGTTATCGCTGTACTAGGTAGGCAAATGCCTGTTTCCCTTGTCTCATTACTTGTTGATATATCATTGTTTGATAATGAGCCAGTATATACTCTGGAGCTATTGATCTTATAGCGTTTACTTATATTTTTTTCGACATTTGAAACTTGGATCTCTGTTTGGGTTCATTACGCAATATAACCTAATAATGCTTGATAGTGCATTCTCATTTTGTTTAAATAACTCATAAACATATAATCATGCTCACTTTTTCCACACTGTTTTATTTTATCATAATAAGCCCTAAATTTCATGACATCTTTTAGGATTTTTGACCACCAAGCTTTACATTATTGTCATGTTTGTCTCAATAGATTTTTCCTCCTTCTCATATGATTGTCCCTTCTAAAACTATTCATGGTCTCGTTGCCAAAATGTCTGTAATGGTTTATTATTCCTAACAATTGGAGCTTTACGAACCCTCAACCATACGTAAATTAAAATCTTATCATCATTTTGCTCCTATTTTTTCCTATGAACTTGATCACCCCCATTTTCATTATCATCCTCATCTTTTAAATTTTTTATATAGAATATTGTGGGTATTGTGAACTTGTACTAATTGGTGTTTGTGGCGATTGATCTAAATTTAGTTACAATGGAGAGTTTCCAATATGATTGAATGGTTAAAAGCTTTCAAGTGAAAATTGAGGAATATATTGAAATATGGTATTGTCATACTACTTGAATTATGACTATAATTTTGTGGGCTTTGGCTCATAACTGGAAAATTTGGAGGACATTGCAAATTAAGGAGACCTTGGAAAAATGAACCAAATGGAGGTGTTGAACTTGAGAGTTCAATGTACATTTTGATGAGACAATTAATGCATAATTAACTATTTATTTGTTGTAAACTACACTTAATTAGTTATATATATATATATATATATATGCATACCTTGTGCATGTTTCCTGCAGGTTTTAGCAGGAATGGTGATTGTTGAGGGCAAGCCATAATAGACTTGTTGAGGGTCAAGTTTGGGGTTCGATATGCATAATGGTTGAGGCTCGACCAGTTCAATACGAGGCTCAACTAGTTCAATACAAGGCTCGACAAAGCTTTAAGGAAGTAAACAATGGCGTCAAGGGTCACATCGAGGCCTCGATGAGATAAAGTTTATGATGCAATAAGTGCAAAAAATGAGGCTCGAAGAAGCGCACGTTTAAAAGGCTGTCGAGGGTCTAGGTTAGGCGCAACAACTATTTTGAGGTATGACAAAGCTGAGGTCGAAGAAAAAAAGTCGTTGGATTGCATTTCATGCATGAGAGATTATAAGTGTCGTGTTTAACAAACTTTTGAATTTCAAAGGATATTTACATACAAGTTTAGAAGATCAACGTGTGGAAGTAGAAGAGAGAATGAAGTGAAAAATTATTTTACAAGCTTATTAATTGCAATAACAAAAATCATTTTCTTCTTTTGTACATAATATTTGCAAATTATTAAGAGAGAGAAAATTTACTCTGGTACTTAGTTCATATTTATTGTTGTTCATATAAAAGTACTTAAAGAGAGAAAGAAAATATTTTTATTTCCTGTGGGTGAAATATTGCTCGTCTCGAGCCAACTTTTGAAATTAATTAAAGCGGTGGTGAATACCTCAAAAGAGGCACTTAGTGGACCTGGAGAATAGGTAAAGGGCCGAACTCTATGTTATATTTATGGATTGATTTTCTCTATCCCTCTCTTTTTTTATACATTCTATTTATTGTTTATTTAATCCAATGCAAATCCTTTTATTTTTAAACTTTTGATTTAAAAATTAATTATTTCGAAATTTTGGGCAAATACTTAATAACCCCCCCCAACCCACCCCCCCCCCCCCCCCCCCTCTCTTGAGTATTCCTAGTGTATTTTCAATTGATATCAAAGCATGTTTCTATTATTTATACGCTTAACTGCAAAATGAAGTAAAGATCATGGCAGCTAATACACTAGGATTTCTTGAGAGGCAAGTTATATACAGACCTCCACTTCTTAATAGGGATAATTACCTATACTGGAAGTGTAGGATGAAAAAATTTTTAAAAACCCAAAATAGATTGATATGGAATATTATTGAAAATGAGTCTTTTAAAATTGAAGGAAATTAGAAGTTGATTTTACAGAAGATGATTAAAAAAAGGTTGATTTAAACGAATTTTCTATGAATATTTTACATTGTAGATTAAATGAAAGTGATTTTAATAGAATTTGTATATGTTCTTCTGTAAAAAAAATTGGGATGAGCTAGAAAAGACTTATGAGGAAATATCTAGAGTTAGAGACACCAAAATAAGTCTTTTATGTGGTGAATTTGAAAATTTTAGAATGCTTCTTAATGAATCTATTGACGAAATGCATAATAGATTTATTGATATTATAAATCCTCTAAGTGTGCTTTGGAAGAACTTTACTAATTTGAAAATTAATTCTAAACTTCTCAAGTCACTTCCAAAAGATTGGAAAACAAGAGGATAGCTCTAGAGAAAGCCAGAGATCTCAGTGCCTTAAGTAAAGAAAAGCTTCTTGGTGCGCTCAAAACTGATAAGCTAATCAAGAAATAAGGCGAAGAAGGCAACAAGAAGGCTATTTCCATGAAAGTTACAAGACAAGGCTCAAGTGATGATGATGATGATTAAGATGAACAAGAAGATCTTGTTTTGATGGCCAAAAAGCTAAAAAATTTGTGAGGCCAAAATCAAATAAGATGGAGTATGACAGCAACTCCTCCAATTACAAGAGAAAGGATGTGATCACATGTTACAACTACCAAAAACCAAGACACATCTAATAGTATTGCCTATTGTTTAAAAATAGATCGAACGAGGAGAAGAAGAAAGTATACACGGCAACTTAGAGCGATGATGACTCATCATATTCAGATGATGAGAATGTATGCTTCATGGCCTTGGACAATGAGCTATCACCTCCTTTCTCTCCTTTGTATGATGAACCACATGCTTTGTATGAGAAAGTTTGTTGTAAATTTTTGAAAGCAAAAAAAAAAGGAATAGCATGTTGAAATCTTTAATGGTTGAAATTGGAGATCAATTAGATAATTTTCAAACTGAGCATGAAGAAGCTAAATCTGAAAATGAAAAGTTGAACGATAAAATAAATGTTCTGAAATTAGAAAATTAGAAGTTGAATAATAAGTGTAAAAAGTCAAAAAGCAAAAATAATGAGTCAAAGGAAATGAATGAAAAAGTAAAAATTGAAACTAATTTGCTGGACATCAAAGTTAAGACATTAAAGAATAATAATGTTACATGTGTTGATAGTTGTAGAAGTAAAATCATAAAAGAGCTAAAATCTTTGAAAAATGAAAATATAATGTTAAGAGTTGGCCTCGATGATTCAAAAGCCACTATAGCTAAATTCTCTAATGACAAAAAGAATTTGAGCACACTTCTTGGGAATCAAAAGTGTGATTCAAATAAACATGGAATTGGCTAGAGAAAATAATTGCAAGTCTCACAAAACACGTTTTGTAAAAACCACATATAGGACATGTAATTATTGTGGCAAATCTAGCCATATTGCACATAATTGTGAAATAAGAAAATCGATGTATTTAAATCATCGAAGCAAGTTGGTTTGGGTTCCTAAAGAGAGTTCTTATTCTACCTAATAAAAAAAGACCCAAACTAAAATGAGTACCAAAGAAATAATACTCTGTTTTGCAGAGATCTTCAAATGGAAGCAATAAGTGGTACTTGAACAGCGGATGCTCCAGGCACATGATCGAAGACGCATCCAAGTTTACATATCTTGACTTGAAGGATCATGGAAGTGTTACTTTTGGGGACAAGAAAAAATCAACTGTTCTAGGAGAATATATCATTCTCATTAATTAAAATGTTTTTCTTGTAGAAAATTTAAAATATAATTTGTTGAGCATTAGCCAATTGCGCGACAATAGGTTTAAAATAACATTTTTTGCTAAAAAATTTTCTATTGAAAGAATTGACAATAACAAGCATGTTTTGAAGGATATAGACAAAGAGATATTTACAAAATTAATTTAGATGATTTTAAATATTCAAATGAAACTTGTTTATATTCTGAAAATAACAATAGTTGGCTATGGCATAGAAAACCAAGATGTATGGACATCATTTCAAAATTTGTTAAAAATAATCTTGTTAAATGTTTACCAATGTTAAAATTTCAAAAGGACAAGATCTATCATGTATGTCAAAAGGGAAAGCAAACTAAGACTTCTTTTAAGCCTAAGGATGCTATCTCCACATTTAGGCTATTAGAAGCTAGAACTATTGCATATGGATTTATTTAGTCCTATCCAAACCGTAAGTTTGGGAGGAAAGAAATATAGTTTTGTTATTATTGATACTTTTACTAGATACACATGGACTTTCTTCCTTGCATCTAAAGATGAAATCAATCATATCTTTTTTAGATGTTGCAAGAAAGTCCAAAATGAAAAAGGTGTTAACATTATTATGATTCGAAGTGACCATGGAGGGGGGGGGGTGGGTAGTTTGAAAATCACGAAAGGGAAAATTTTTATAATACTTTTGGCATTGAACAAACTTTTTCAACTCCTAAAACCCCATAACAAAATGTGTAACCGAAAGGAAAAATAGAACCTTGATTGAAATAGCTAGAATCATGTTGTGTGAAAATAATTTATCGAGATATTTTTGGGCTAAAGTTATAACTATAACATGCTATATTTCAAATCGTATTTTCATAAGGTCAATTTTAAAGAAAACCTCTTATAAGCTTTGGAAAGACAAAAGGGCCAACATATCATATTTCCATTATTTTGGCACTAAGTTTATATTTTAAACAATTGCAAAGAATAATTGGTTCAATTCGACTCTAAAAGTGATGAAGGAATTTTTTTTGGATATTCTTCAACAAGTAAAACTTATAGAGTTTGTAACAAAATAACTTTAGTTGTTGAAGAATCTATTCATGTTGTATTGATGATTCTCTGCCTGATGTATGCTCATATGATGATGTTGATGGTGTTTGTGCTGATTTAAATAGATTTTCTCTTGAAAACAATAATAAAGAAAATAATGAACAAAGGTCAAATGTTGATGTGCATGAATCCAATAATGTTGATTTACCTAAAGAATGGAAGTATGCTAAATCACATCTAAAAGATCTAATAATTGTTGAACCTTCAAATCGTTTGCAAACACGATCATCTTTAAGGAATTTAAGCAATATAGTTTTCTTATCTTAATTTGAGCCTAAAAATGTTGATGAAGCCTTAAAAGATGAATTTTGGATTAATGCAATGGAAGATGAATTAAACCAGTTCACAAGAAATGATGTATGAATTTTGGTTCCTAGACTTGAAAATGGAACTATCATAGGAACCAAATAGGTGTTTAGAAACAAATTTGATGAATCTGGTTTAATAACATGAAATAAGGCTAGATTGGTTGCGAAAAGCTATAACCAAGAAGAATGAATTGATTTTGATGAGACCTTTGCCCCAATTGTAAGACTAGAATCTATAAGAATGCTTTTGGCATTTGCTACTTATAAGAACTTTACTCTTTTTAAATGGATGTTAAAAGTGTTTTTCTAAATGGTTTTATAAAAAAAGAAGTCTATATAGAGCAACCACCTAGTTTCGAAAATAATGATTTTCCCAATCATGTTTTAAAGTTAAACAAAACTCTTTATAGACTAAAATAAGTTGCTAGAGCTTGATATGAAAGACTCAGTAGCTTCCTGTTAAACAAAGGTTTTTCAAGTGGAAAAGTTGATACAACTTTATTTATTAAAAATTACAAGTCTAATACATTGATTATGCAAATCTATATTGATAACATTGTGTTTGGAATTATAAATATAAGTCTTATAAAAGATTTTGTTGAGTCCATGAAGAATGAGTCTGAAATGAGTATGATAGGGGAACTAAATTATTTTCTTAGTCTCCAAATCAAACAAGTTGAGAATGGAACCTTTATCAATCATGTCAAATATATAAGAGATTTGTTAAAAAAAGTTCAAAATATAATTGCAAATCTAAAACAATACCAATGAGTACAAATATTAAGCTTGATAAAGATGAAAACGGCAAAAATGTTTGTGAAAAGATGTATAGAGGTATATATTTCACAACTTCTAGGCCTGATACCATGTTCTCTATATGAGTATGTGCATGAATTCAATATTGCCCAAAAGAATTGCGCCTAAATACAGTACAATGAATTTTCAAGTATCATGTTGGCATGATTGAAATTGGCTTATGGTATCCAAATTTTCTTCTTTCAATTTAATTGGATACATTGATTCTGACTTTGCTGAGTGCAAAATAGATAGAAAAAACACAAGTGGCGCATGTCATTTTCTTGGAAATTCTTTAATATCTTGGCACTCTAAAAAGCAAAACTCAGTTGCACACTCAACTGCTAAAATTGAATATATTGAAGCTGGTAGTTGTTGCATACAAATTTTATGAATGAAACAAATCTTGCTTGATTAAGGTTTAATTTTTTAAAAATGTTTAAATTCTTTATGATAATACAAGTGCTATAAATTTAACTAAATATCCGATCCAACACTAAAGGATGAAATATAAATTAGACATCATTTCATTAGAGATCATGTTCTAAACAAAGATATCAGCTTGAAATTTATTGATACAAACAATCAGATTGTTGATATTTTTACTAAACCCTTGAGTAAATATCGTTTCTGCACTTTAATAAGAGAATTGGGAATGATCAAGCAAGATGGGCGCTAAGTATATTGAATCAAGTTCACATAGAAAAGAATTTTGGGCTAGATAAGCTGCTAAATATAATATATGCAGTCTGTGTTTGTATTGGATCTGTTTATGTGCTAATTTGTGATAATCTGGTTTGATTGTTGTATATTTGTGAGGATAATGCCTTAATGTGATTGCGGATATGTGAGCTTGCTGATTGTATGAAGTTCTCATGAATTGAGACAAATGTAGTGAAGTCCTACTGTATGTAGGCACTATGATGAGAAGTCCTTAAGTGTTGAGGCATTTGTAGTGAAGTCCTATATGAAAATAGATAAGTGTTGTGAAGTTCTACATGGATGTAGGTAGGTGGTGAAGTCCTATGTAAGTATAGGCAAGTGTGATAAAGTCCTACGTAGGCATAAGCATCTATGGTGGAGTCCTATTGGTGTATAGACAAGTGTGTTGAACTCCTATCGATGTATAGACATGTGTGTGAAGTCTTGTGTGAGAATAGACAAGTGTGGTGAAGTCATATCCGAGTATAGGTATGTGTGTGAAGTCCTATGTGAGAATAGACAAGTGTGGTGAAGTCATATCCGAGTATAAGCATGTGTGTGAAGTCATACATGGGTGTAAGCAAATGTGAAGTCCTCTATCAATGCATTTGTTTTGAGCTTATGTTGTATATATGTTCATCTCTCCTTATTAGCATATATTAAATTTGTTATCATATTGTTTTTTAAGAGTACAAAGGCGGAGAGAAGTGGATGTATAATTAACAGTATGCATGAAGTATGTTTTGATAGGGGGAGAAAATGACATTAAGTGTAGTTTTTATTTTTCTGAAAATTAAGCATCAGAAATCTATTTTGAAACTTGGAAAATTGAAAATTCTCTTAGAACCTGAATACTTGATTGAGGGGGAGTATGCTGTAGTGAATATGAGTTAATTATGCATAAATTGTCCTCATAAAAAATGGGGAGATTGTTGAACTTGAGAGTTCAATGTGAATTTTGATGAGACAATTAATGCACAATCAACTATTTTCTTTGTTATAAATTATATTAATTAGTCAAATATATATATATATATATATGCATACTTTATGCATGTTTATGCATATTTCCTTCAAGTTTTAGGAGGAACAGTGATTGTCAAGAGCAAGCCATAACAAACTTATCGATGGTCAAGTTTAGGGTTCGACATGTATAATGTTTGAGGCTTGACCACTTTAATACAAGGCTCAACAAAGCTTTAAGGAAGCAAACGGTGATGTCGAGGCCTAGACATGATAAAGTTTAGGATACGACAAGTGCGAAATTGAGGCTTGAAGAAGTGCACATGTGAAAGGCTGTCAAGGGTCAAGATTGGGTGCGACAACTATTTTGAGGAGCGATAAAGCTGATGTGGAAGAAAAAAAGCCGTTAGAGTGCGTTTAATGCATGAGAGATTATAGATGTTGTGTCTAATAGACTTTTGATTTTCAAAGGGTATTTATATATAAAGTCCAAAAGACCAACGTGTGGAAGTGGAAGAGAGAATAAAGTGTCAAATTATTTTACGAGCTCATTAACTGCAATAAAAAGAATTCATTTTCTTTGTTTTCTTGTACATATTATTTGCAAATTATTAAGATAGAGAAAATTTACTCTAATGCTTAGTTCATATTTATTGCCATTCATATAAAAGCACCGAGAGAGAGAAAGGAAATATATATATTTCCTATAGGTGTAATATTGCTCATTTCGAGCTAACTTTTGAAATTAATTGAAGCGGTGGTGAAGATCTTTTAAGAGGCATTTGGTGGACCACGAAGAGTAGGTAAAGGGCCGAACTCCATGTTATATTTATGGATTTATTTTCTCTATCCCTCTCTTTTTTTATATGCATTCTATTTATTATTTATTTAATCTGCTGCAGATCCTTTTATTTTTAGTCTGTTGATTTCAAAATTAATTATTTCAAAATTTTTGGTAAATACTCAATTCACACCCTCCTTCCCCCCTCAGTCTATTTTCAGGAAGGTATGATCCAACTTGTGAAATATGTAGCATTTGAAAATTTTGAGAGTTTAATTAATCATCATGTGGTAAATTTTAAGAATTATTTAGGTCCATATATAAGAAATTGTGGATGGAGAGATTTTTCGAGAATTATAAGCACAATTTGTGAATTGAGAGATTTTTTGAATGATAAAAAATTATGGTGAATTTTAAGAGTAAAATATTTATAAATTTTTATATAGTTATAGATGAAATTTTAAAAGAAATTATAGATGCATTGGTCAGAACGTCCATAATTTTTTATTCTTACCACAATAATCATTTTTTAAACAATTGATTTTAAATGCATTTTATGAATCTCATAATATGATAAAAGCTATAAAACGTTAAATAAAATTGAGTTGCTCTATAGAATAAGCACCTTACTTTATCGGCTAAATAATACTATTTTTGTTAAAGAATGAACAAGTGATGCCGATAAAAGTGATCTAAGAATTTTCATGTACTTTCCAATACAATGGAAGTACATAATGGAGGCGAAACAAAGAGACAACTTAGTACTTAGTACTTGCTGCTATGGAAGGGAAAATTTGTGGTCCGAGAAAATAGCACGACAGCACCATGCAAAGAGACTCCAGACCCTCCTTCTCCACATGTTTTCTCACAATTCCAAAATCGGACAGAAACACATTGAACGAGAAAGGTCGTGAGTCAAAAAGATATTTTTCATAATACTCCAAATTTTGTATCCGTTAATTTCATTCCACTCAAGAGATTCCACCAATATTTTTATTATTTCTTCTTCTTCTTTCTTCAAAACACAATAGGTAGTAGATACTTGCTCTTTGTCTTTTGCAATGGCGATTGGTTTATCAGTCTCACCTCATTCATTCTCTATAGCCATTGCACATAATCTAAATTCGGTCAATACTAAGCAGCTTAAGCCACTGTTTTACTGCTCAATTCCTTCAAAAACTATCCCCAAATCATCTGCCCAAAAACAAACAAGCACTTCCCTTCAAAACCCATCTCACAAATTATCCAGAAAGTTATCAAAGCTGACCCAGAACCGAATTTGCCACCAGAATCACCGGGTTTTGGTGTTCCCGTTCTTTTTGAGAAGTTAAGGTTGTTGTTTTACATTAAGTTTGTCTCTCTGTTTTTTTTTTTTTTTTTTTTTTTGGGTTTTGGAATTTGGTATTGGTTGAATTATGTGTCGTGTACTTGTATTTGTTTGTTTGCAGAGATGGGTTCAGGTTTAACGGTATTGGAGTGGAGATTCATCCATTGCATTACCAGCTGCATTGGCTTTGGCTGCCGACCCTATTACTTCATTGGTGGACACTGCCTTTGTTGGTCACATAGGTATAGTAATACGTTTTGCAATTTGAGCATGAGTCCTGTTTTAGTTGGTGGTGAACCTTCTTCAGGTATTAGGATGATTGACTGACTTACATGTTAAAGACTTATACACTTGGTCGGAGTTGCTTTTATGCACTACAAGCATGTCCAGCTTGGTTTAATATCTAGTCAAATTTAGTTCTGCTGCAATCCAGTCAATTTTAAGCTGCCAAGTATCTTTTAAATGTTGGAGCTCTTGTATGTGATTTGTGAATGTTACCTTCCATGTGCTATGAATTATAGCAAGCTTGATTTCTAAACTAGTTTAGCGTATATTGAATTCAAACTTCAATATAAGTTTAGTTTAAATTATCATAATATTAAAGAAGGCAGCCTATAATGAGCTTAACCTGCCAAGACAAAGCTCATTATTTATTTAGTATAAATTGCGCTCATGCTTGAGAGTCGAGCTCCGTCGTACTTAACTTGAATTTCTACGATGAGCTCTAGCTCAATATTATGCCTCACCATCTATCCTATATAAGTTTCATTGGGTGATTTTAGTTGATTGGTCTAAAACCAAATAGCTTCAACAATACTGAGTGTCTGAGTTGTGTATGCAAGGAGCCTCTATACAAGAGAATCTAGTATAGGGACACTAAATTGTTTAGTCTACTCTCATGTGGCTATCAAGGGGTGGGAGGGTGGATGTGCTCTTTTTCCCCCATGTATATGTCTTGCCAATCGGAGCAATGTCACAAATCTGTTGCCATATTTATTATAAATGCTCTACTGATCTATACAACTCTTAAATCACTCAGTTTTAATGCTTCCAGGGTCAGCAGAATTGGCAGCTGCTGGGGTTTCTGCTTCTATCTTCAATCTAGTTTCCAAATTATTTAATGTTCCATTGCTTAACATCACCACGTCATTTGTTGCTGAAGAGCAGGCCCTAACTGATAAGTGCAATGGTGATACTGATGAACATGGTAATGGTGTATTTCAATCTATATATTTTAAGCAACTTATCTATGCGTCCTCTAAGTGGACTTTTCCCAGTAGATTAATTGAATATACATCTATTACACAAACTAGATTCTATTCTTATCCACTTAATTATCCTGTTTTTCACTTGTGATCAAGGTTTTGATGGGTGTGAAACTAAGAAGCGCCTTCCATCCATATCAACTTCAATAGCTCTAGCTGCCGGTCTTGGGATTGCAGAAACTGTTGCACTCTCAGCTGGATCAGGCTTTTTGATGAATATCATGGGTATACATGTTGTATGTACAGCTTTGCTTATAGTTGATTTTATACCAGCCATGAGTTTCTTGACCAAATAGTTCCCAATGCATATTGAAAGTGGGTTTCTTCTAGAGGATAGGTTTTATAATGAATCGTGCTGTGGCAATTGCTTTGTCAAAATTATATGAATGATGCAGAATAACGTGTCTGTAAAAGTGACTATATGCTGAGTCTATTTTCATAACAAACTACCAAATTTGTCTGATATATGACTTGATGGATGGGTTACATTGATGAATAAAAGTGCTAATGTTTCTATTGATGTAATGCCAACTATTTGTATTCATGTGTTTTCATCAAGATTTGCTGTACCACAGGATTCACCAATGCGAATGCCAGCTGAAGAGTTTTTAACTTTAAGGGCCTTTGGTGCTCCAGCAATTGTAGTGGCACTCGCTGCACAAGGCACATTCCGTGGATTCAAGGATACAAAGACACCTCTATATGCTATAGGCATGTATAGAGATTTCCAAATCTCTCTTGCTTTTTGGTCTAGGTCTTGCTGTTCAAATTTATGTGCATGCAGGGGTATCGGTATGAGTTTGTCACATGATTTATCATCATTTATCATAAGGATTTGACATCTTCAAGGATCATCAGGAGGTTCCGCACATTTCCTGCATGCCTACTGCTAGATTGATTTCAGTGGCATACTGACATGTTAATTTCCCAATGTGATGTTCATTTAACTCTTCTTTGTATGCATATATTTTCATAGACACGGACGCTCATAATTTGAAAAGGTTATGCTTGACAAATGAAAGTTCTTAATACAATTGCTAGGTGCTTTGTGTGTATATAACTGACATAAGAATCCACCCTGTTACTCACTGATGGCATATTTTGAACTTGCAGGTGCTGGAAACTTGCTGAATGCAATACTTGATCTGATCTTAATTTTTCCAGTTGGTCTTGGCATCAGTGGTGCTGCAATAGCTACTGTGATTTCTGAGTATGTCAACAATGTGGTAAACTTAATTTTATGTTATCTATGTGCATCTTATCATCTAGGTTTGCTGTCTAGTTTTTCCACACTGACTTTCTGATTTTTTATTTTATTTTATTTTATATTGTTTTATCAGATACTTAATAGCATTCATCCTCCTGTGGAAACTTAATGATGAAGTACAATTAATATCTCCAGATCTGGATGGAAAAAGAATTGTTCACTATTTAAAGTCTGGTGAGTCCACATATCTTCTCTGTGGTAGCCTATTATGATTTTCCTTCTACGCTGTTGGTCCTTAATTTTTTACTTCTTGTTTACCTTACTATAATAGTTATCCCATTACAGTTTTATTTCTTATGAAGTTTATTATAGTGGTTAGTTCCCTACACGAGCAATTCTATGAGAAATCCTTATTATAAAACCATTCATTGTTCAAACATACAAATAATAATTTAATATTGGAATTATTTTTTTTTTCCTGAAAATAAAATAAGAACTTTCATTTGGCAAAGTGAACAAGTATTTAATGTGTAATGGAATCCATGTCGACCAGTATTAGAAGAATTCCTTTTAGTCAAAACTTTAGGATCGTTTATTGGAAAAAGAAATTTTATGCCAAGGGAGACTAACTAACTGAAGAAGATTGGACACCAATTGTAACTTCAAGAATCTAAGCTGCTCATAAGTGCAACCCCTTCAATACACTAGTACTAATAATGTGGGAGGATTGAAAGCTTTCCTGGAGGAATATTTTTAATATGCTGATTCTATTCGTAATATGGCAAAGGATGTTCTTTTGGGTTCTAAAACATTCATAGTTCTCTTGGTGAAATGAAAAGTATTTCATGGACTAAGAGAATCTTTTAAATGTGGGAGGATTGAAAGCTTTCCTAGAGGAATCTCTTTTGATATGCTGATTCTACTTGGAATATGGCAAAGGATGTTCTTTTTGGCTCTAAAACATTCATAGTTCTCTTGGTGAAATGAAAAGTATTTCATGGACTAAGAGAATCTTTTAAATGTGGGAGGATTGAAAGCTTTCCTAGAGGAATCTCTTTTGATATGCTGATTCTACTTGGAATATGGCAAAGGATGTTCTTTTTGGTTCTAAAACATTCATAGTTCTCTTGCTGAAATGAAAAGTATTTCATGGACTATAGTCACTAAATATCCACTAAGAGTCAAGGCTAATTGTTCAGATATTTTTCTCTGTCATCCTAACTATGCATACTTTGGACAATATTGTTCCTCAAGATTCAAAACTTCAACCCTCTTCCTAAAATGCAACTGCAGCTGTCTCTATCTATTTTGCTTCATACCCATAGTGAAAATATTACCTCCAGACTTATTTACTGTCCTACACAAGCTACATTTGAAAAATCAAGTCCATTATCTAGACAGGTAGCAGTAGAAATCTGTCTCATTTTATTTTATTTTTTCATAGATGGTTTTCTGATTATATCTGCAGGTGGTCTTCTTATGGGCAGGACTTCAGCAGTGCTTCTTACTCTGACTTTAGCAACATCCATGGCTGCTCGAGAGGGTCCTATACCTATGGCTGGCTATCAAGTATGCACACAAATTTGGTTGGCAGTGTCTTTGATTACTGATGCATTGGCAATTGCTGGCCAGGTACTTTCCACTTGGGTATTAATATCAATGTAAGAGCTTGCTGCTGTAGCTAGATTTGATTGCAAGAACATCGTGAGAAGTAAAATTTCCCTTCCAGCTGGCTTATTAATAAAAATACAGTAAATACTTGTCTTCATCTATATATGGAATGGCCAGAAGAAAACTCATTAAAACAATACTAGTTGTGATAGTTGCACGTAGCAATTGGAGTGCACATGGATTAGTTTTGAGCAGTGAACACATTGAAAGACTAGATGGGTGAGAAGAATGACCAACCAGATAATTCTTTTATTGTTTTCTTGGTGGATTTTTAGTGACTACCTTGAGAGACTAGTGGTACATGAATTCACTGCCTACCTAAAGATTGACTTTGATTCGCGGTAATAGTGAATTTGATCAAGCAATTGCACTGCTCTCACATTTCTTTTAGTTGTAGTAGGGTCTCCTTCTAACTGCTCCACATGGTTACATACATCAATGTAGTACTAAGATATGGTTTCAAAGTTAACTATAATTTAACTGAGATTGGCCACAAGGTCGATGGACTGCCTTTTTCCTGTGGCATCATCTTTATTCCAACCTCCTATCTTGTTGGAAGTGTTAAATTTTGGTTGGTGAATGCTGTCTATAAATTTTGGTTGCATCACTGATCTCAACTTTTGCTTCATGTTATATAATTTCCTTATTCAAAGGTTTAAATGTTACTTAGCCTATGTCTTTCTTACAGACTCTTCTGGCTCGTAGTTACACTGAAGGAAACTATGAAGAGGCACGAGAAGTTATCTATATGGCTCTGCAGGTTAATTGTTGCGTTGCATCATTCATACAGTCATGCCAATATTTACCATGAAATTTTGAGAGAGAACTTTACCATCTTATATGAAAGTATTTAAAACATTTGAAGATAGATGTTACTTTTACATTATACCCTGTAAATCCCCTCACCTGTGAACTTCATGGTATATAAAGATGTGATGTTGTAAGTCCAAGATCCTTTTCTCTGCTACATGACATGAAATTTTAAAGGCAATATCAATAAACAATTTGAACGTTGATATAGATGCCTTCATGTTTATATTTCAACTCTTTGGATGTCACACTTTCTTCTTACCATATTTTTTGCAATCACGCTGAGCAGATTGGCCTTGCAACTGGACTTGGTCTGGCTTTTATTCTTTTCATTGGATTCGGAACATTTTCAAGGTTATTCAGCAGTGATGAAGAAGTTCTGAGCATTGCTTTATCTGGAACTCTGGTAAGAGACTAGTTCTATGACCCACATTTATGGATAGTCTCCTTTCTTCTCTCCACTAGAAGGTTGACTATAAAGCACTTGACAAAATACTGAAATGTGATGTATATGCTCTCTGTTTTAGAAATTCCTCATTTTGTGCTGATTTCTTAGCAAATTAGCCCTGGAAATACAAATCTTGTCTTGAACCAATGAAAAAATGTGGACACACTTCCTGTCCCTTGTTGACCACACAACTGCAGGACTTTCAGCATGAAATATGCATAAGTAAATTTATCTGGAAACAAACTTTAGACTCTACATTTGCTGTTCATAATGGGTTGACCTTGTAATATATCCATGGCAAGCATAGTTTCCACTGTATACATTGTTTCACTTTTTTTTTACTTATTGATATTATCCAGTCATCAAGGATGGCAACACGCTTCCTTTATCTTGTTGTGGGTTAAGGGGAATGTTAGAATGCATCAGGAATCAGGATAGATGCAAACAAAATAACTTCTTTTTGATTGTTTCAGCTATCCTTGAAATCGGGAGTAGTCTGTTGGGTACTCATGTTTTGCCCTCTCTCAATCTCATGGAGATTTGCTGAGTGATATAAGATCTCTTGTAGAGCCCTGTTATGGTTTATTGCACATGTACTGTGTATTAGTTAATGAGCAACTTTCTCCAAGCTTCCTTAAAAGTCAAGTGCTTCAAAATTAAGGCATTTACAAGCAAACATTGTGCCTTCTCGGTATTTTCCCAGTGAGTTACATTATGAGCCCTGTTATGGTTTATTACACTTGGATTTTGTATTAACCAATGTGCAACTATGCTCAAGCTTCTTCAAAAGTAGAATAGTTAAAGGCAATGACAAGCACACCTTGTGTACAATGGTGGGTCTTTCCCCTCATTAGTTACAGTTTATAGCCAGAAAAAAGGCTCAAGTTTGGGCTCATGGACTTGATGATCATGCTTGTGTTTTTTGAATATACCATTAGAAAATTGACACTTACCATTTTTGTTGCTCTGATGTGACAGTTTGTTGCTGGATCCCAACCAATAAATGCTATAGCATTTGTCATTGACGGGCTATATTATGGTGTCTCTGACTTTGAATATGCTGCATACTCCATGGTAGCTTGTCCTTGAATCTCATATTTATACTTTTCTTATACCTGTCTTTTGATTATAATTAACTGTTGGCCATGTATAGGCATTTGTTGGACTTATATCTTCAGCTTTTCTCCTCGCCTCTGGTACTTCATTTGGTGTAGCTGGAGTTTGGACAGGGTTGTTCCTATTCATGGCATTGCGTGTAGCAGCTGGTATTTGGAGGTAAACTTACATCCAATTCCATGAAGAAATTCTAGTTCATCTTTGCATTCTCTCACGAGGTTTGGCATTGACATCAAATGTACAAATCACTACCCTACAGTGACTTTTCTTGTCTTCTTTTTTTTAATAGAATCTGAAGTCAGGCTTGGTGATTTCATGTTGTGTGATCAAGATATTAGTTTCCATCACTTGCTTTTGTTAGATAATCCGATGATTAGTTCCATAAAATTTCAGGTTGGGGATGAAAAGCGGGCCATGGAAGTTAATTTGGTCTGAAACCAAGCAAGGAAGTGACTGAGAAGTGATCATCGCTTTGATAATTGTTTCCTATACACAAGCATCATGGCAGAAGCCACAAGATACTTCTCAAAATAGCAATGAAATGGCATGCGGTACCTGGAGATTTTGGGGTGAAGGCTGAATGAGAACACATTTTATATCATTATATGCAGAGGCAAGTGGCTAGGCATCAGCTCTCAATGATTGGCCGCGTCAATGCACCTGCGCATCTGCCGACAATGGTGGAAGCATAAAAAATTATGCTGCAAGTCTTATCTTCCCTGACACATCTTGTTTATAATTAGGAGAGCTCATTTGTATTCTTAGATCATCAGCCATTTTTGGCCTGTATTTGTGCTGAACATTTTTCACAGGCAGTGCACATATTCTTTGTTATATCATAGCAATGACATTAATCAAATATTCAATTGTCATTAGCTTGACTTGTAGCATTATTTATGCTGGATTCAAAATTGAAAAAAAAAAAAGGTAGAATTCAACATGAGAGTTCTCCATATGTTACTAATTAGAGCAAGTTGATAAGTTCTACCATATCGGTTTATCTGTTCATACAATCAATCATATGCTAAGATGTATGGATAATTAAGTGGCATTGAATATTTATTTGCCTGTTTATTTACATAGTTACATGTAATTGAAGAGAATACAAATGAGGTTTAATTGCAAACATAACCGTACAATGAAAATGATGTGTTAAAAATTAATTTCCTTTTTCTTTATTTTTCAGAAGAAAAAATACAAGTCCTAATAGCTATCGTATAAATAATGGAATTAGAATTCCTTTTGCAACAAGATTTCTATCTCTCTATCACTGGCTTCAAACTAGGGAAAGTAAAACTTCTATCCAAGACAAGCAAATGAAATGATATTTTGTGCTCAGGAACAGGAACAATGATCATTTAATAGGAAATGGCAGCACTCATGAAATGAGCCAATAGTTTAAACAGTACAGAACAGTACAGCACATACCAGTTTAACTGCTGGACAGGATATGATATTGTAATTTCCTTTTGACTGAATTCCATTTCCACTAAACAATTTAGACTAGATATATACCCAATTGAAGTGTTGGAATTAATAACGTACACAAATATGACCGGATAAAATTGACTTAAAGATCTCCAATGAACACTTGCCAGGAACAGCGTTATGGTACTGCCAAGAGCTGCTGTAGTGGGCCCATAACAAAGAGGCTCCTCTGGAAGTTTATTCACAATTCAACAGCATCAGCCACTCAAACCAATTCCTTTCGATTTGAAAATATTAAATACAGATCCCAAGGATGCAGGACATTGTATCTTCTGCACTTCTCATATCAAGCTACGCCCACCACTATCGCTTCTCGCCTATGCTATTCAAGAGGAGGGGGAGGGAATTCGAGAAAGCAATAAACATTGGTAAATCAATAGGCACCATATGAGCACATAAATCCAGGAAAGCAAATTCAAAATGATAGCTGCATTTGAACTGTATTAATTACAAACAGAAAATGAGACATGCCAAGAATTTGTGAAGATAAAACTTATTTATGAAGAATTAAATTGTGCTATTGTCTATAAGTTTCTTTAATGTGGCCAATCGTTGATCTCTTTTTCTTGATGATCTGCTGACCAATAAAGCTTGGATATAATTCATGCTCATCAACTAAATACATAAGATGTATGCTGTTGTTTCATGCTTTCAAACCTTATCAGCTAAACACCCACCACCACAAAGATTATTACCACCAATCTTTCTAGTATAAAATTACCATTTGAGTTGTTCCAAACTAAACTCATAAGACCTGACTTTACCCCTCCAAAAAAACTCAGGTCACCAGATCATCCTGTGTTTAATGTTTTATTGATATTCCCTAAATGAAAGATGCTGTGCCCTTCTGATAATTTTCACTACTTCAAGAACTAGAATTTGTTAGGCTTTAGCCCGAAATCAGTATATGTTCCTTGGTCCTTGGTCATGCTTAGGGTACTCCCACCAACAGTCCAGTCCAGAAGAAATAAACTAGTTCTTTTCTTTAACAGCATTAAGGTTGAATTTAATAGAATTGTGATCATCTACAATACTATCTAAAATAGCATAGAAGCAAATCTTATCTGTATAAAACTTTGTTTCCACTTCAACTCGCGATTATCATAAGCTATACCATCTAGCCAAAGGAAAAAACTTTAAGTATACTCTTCATACGTCCCCCCTTCTAGCAGATAATGCACCCGAAAATCAAGCGAGATCAAACGACAAAAACAGTAAAAACACGCACTGGGATGCATACCACATTCATCTCAAGCCTCAGCCTTCCTGATCCCTGCAACTTCTGCCCTCAATTTCGAATTACGATTTTCCTACACCCAAAAGTTCAGGAGAGAAAAAAGGTCAACAAGAATCGTGATCATATTAAACCGATCCAAATGGTACGACTAGTGCAGTTTATCCACATCATGTATGTCCAGTATAGTTGTGCAATATATATATATACACACATAAGATAAATTAACACTAAAACAACAAATCGACACGACAAAAACCCAAAGCGCCAAGAAGAAGCTCACCAGCTCCAAAACCCTAGCGGAGCTCTTCTCAACAAGCCTCGCCAAGCTATCAAATTCCCTCAACATTTTCTCATACGCATTTTCCACACCAGTAGCGTACTCCGTCGCCCCTGGCCCCATCAAAACCCTAAAATCATCCACCGGCAAGCCCTTTATCCCGCTCCCACCTCCTCTCTCCTCCCTCCGATCCTCATACATCATCGACGATCCTTTCCATTCGCACGGCAACAAAGGAAAATCCGAACTAGGGCTAAAACTCCCGTAATGATCCCGAAAACCTGGCCCGATGTTAACAATATCGATTGGCTTCGGTTCGAAGGAATCGGATAAAGTGCGGAACTGGTACGCACGGTATTCGTGCGTGTGGATCATGATGCTGCTGTCGATAGGAGGAGTGGAGAAGAGGAGGAAGACGCAAGGCGGCATGGTGCGTTGGCCGGAGGAAGAGTTGCGGATAGGGAAGGCGAGGGTTTGGTCGGAAGAGAGAGAAGCAGTGAGGGAGGACTCGTGGAGGGAAGGACGGAGAGGGGATCGTCGGCGGGAGGAGAACCAGCCGATGAGGTGGTGGCGGAGGTGGGATGAAGAGAGAGAAGGGAGGAGGGAGAAGAGGGAGCGGGGAGTGCCGGGGCAGAGGAAGGAGGTGATGGTGGCAGAGAGAGAGGAGAGAGGTGAGGAAGTGGAGGAGTCGTCGGAGAGAGCGGAGGGAGTGGAGCAAGAGAAGTGGCCGAAGAGGAGGCCGTCGGAGTCGGCGGGAGAGGAGGAGATGCGGTGGATGAGGGAAGCTAGTATTGGGCCTGAGATTGAGATCTTCTCTAGAGGAAGGTCGTCCATGGTGGTTGAGACCGCACGGACCGAGACTGAGTGGTCGGTTTGAGTTATAGTTATGGACCTATGGTGGTCGATTTGCTACTTTTGAGGTGATTAAGCTTCGCAGAGAATATATTACAAACTTGACTTACACATTAATATGGAAAGTAGATGTAAATTTTGATTCCTCTTCTCCTAGCTTTATCATTTTTGTAAATTACTAACACTACCATTATTTACACTACTATCTACGCTAGTTTTAGGTAATTAACGGTAAAAACAGATAAATTCTATTATTCAAAAAATGAATAGGATTTTTTTATACTTTTAAATTTATCATAAAATAGTAAAGCCCTGATATATGTGACATTCATCATTTAGAAATAATTGTATTTTAGTTGCGAGAATTACTATTAGTTATCATGCCATATAACTTATATAAGAATTTATTTTGTTAATCTAGAATTGATATGATGCATATTAACAAGACACATAGTTGAATAAAATTGAGAGAGATGTTGCTTGCCACAATTTTAATAGAACTTATAAGAATAAGAACTTAGAGAAAAGTGTCTTTAAGGTTTTTCATTTAATAACTTCTAGAAAAACTAAATAATATATGATGACAAACTTATATACTAAACCCGTTACTAACATAGGGCAAGAAAGCAATATAGCAAAGATAAAATATCAAATATTAAACCAAAGTATACAAGTTAACATCTTAATTATGCATATCCAATCACAACTTATCAAATAATTTAGGAACAACAACATGGTATGCCAGTAGAAACATGACAATGTTCATGGGGTGTGTACCTCTATGATGCGCTATTCCTCTTCTTTGAAAGTACATTTTCATCTCATGGCTTGTTTTAGTTTTAGTTCATCATTCTCAACACAAATTGATCACGATTACATTTCTTAACCTATAAATCATTTGAGCAAATTGGGAATGGGCATATTGAAAAATATTAAATGGTGTTTTAGTAAGGGAGAATGATTTGTTAGATTTACAGATATTTTTAGCGATGGAAATAGTAGATGAAAAGGGATATATGGTCGTACACCTTTATTTCCATTAAACCAAATCCAATGGAACCAATTGTGAACCACAAGCCTTGCTGTCTAAGAGTAGAAGTGATGAGGCATACGAACCCTAGTGCTAGATTAATGTCTTGGTATAGGTTTTTAGTTTCAATGTTTAACTCAATTATAAGAGATATTAACATGGAAGATTTTCATCACATCTTGTTCAAAGTGCTCACATGAAATGATGAGATCTACTACAAATACATAAAATATAAACCCTAGAGGTTTATAATAATGAATATCGGTTTCAACTAAATTTGGAATTCTCTATCTTACCTAAAAGTTCAAATTTTTATTCGTAACTAATAGCCTCCATACGAAAGATAATTTTATTGGAAGAAGCTTATCCAATGATCTTATATGTGTTTTCTATAGTGTTTTATTAAAGATTGCAAAACATGCCTTTGTTGACTATAGTGCATTTGTTCATGATCAACTGTAGGTTGCTTTTCATAGCTCATTTTCCATGTCATTCTAAGATTAGATTGTTTAAAATGCAAAGTTGTCTAAAGAGGAAATGAAATCAGTTTAGACCATAGCATTCTCTTTTCCTTTTTATATTATGGGGTGTTTGAAAAGAGGAATAGAGTGTTTTTAACTAATTAAGAGAATAATGCATTAATTAATTGTAGTGCATGAGTTTTTGGCATTGGTGAGAATGAAACGAATGGTTGTTACAACTTTAGCTAAAGAGGTTTAGATTCCTCCTTTACATGGGTGGATAAAAGAAAATCATGATGTTACTATCCAATATCATTCAAATTTTACTAGGTAAGAGCAATAAATGGGTGATCAGGTGTTTCAGCATCACCTTTTATTGATGGTAGAATATAAGCCAAGACCACTCAGCCTACTACTACCTGAACATGCACTAGAGAGCTTAAGGCGGGTCCAGAAGACCATCAAGACCTCCAACCCATGAAGAGCCCATAGTTAGTTATGCCTTAAAGCTACGTCCCAGTAAAGGGCAATCGAACTCGGGATTACCTAAACCATAAGGAAAGCAACTACCTCAACCACGAAGAAGGCTTAGGAGCTCGACCTTAGACCCCAACTTCGACTCCATGCATCTTCGTCCTGACTTGGGATCAAGGTGGAGGTAAAGAACCATCATTAACTTTGCCATACTCCACCATGCTATCAACTCCTTCACCTCAGGCACCCATTACTTTAAGTGCCAGGTTAGCTACCAGGAGGAGATTCACCCTAATAAAAAAGCTTTGGCATACCCTACTCTAGTATGGTCATGAACTATAAAGAACCCTTCCCTCCATAGGGAAGGGGAGAGATAATTTTTACTTAAGTGAATGTTCTTTTGATAGATCTTTGGAGAAAGACCCACGAACTAACTTAGACATCGGAGTGGTCATGCCGGATCATCTATTGACACACCTCTGACCATTTTTTTGTGCTTATAGAGAGTTAATTACTATCAGCAGAATCAATTTGTGCAACATGTGGCGTCGTTTGTGAGAACACCACCTCCTCTTTCTTCCTCATACCATCTTCTTCACTTAACCCTCTCATAAACCTCAACATTCTCACTAAAACAAAAGGCCATAACATATGAAAAGAAACTTTCGATACCGACCATGCTGAGACCTCAATGGAGTACGGATTAGCTTGATCTAGCTTCTACTTAGCTATCAGCTGCTCTAACAAACAATGAAGCTCTTGACTTACCAAACCTAAAATAGTCTGTTACAGGCAATGTTGGTTTTCTAGACTAAGGATGTATCCTAGAGCTTGAGAACCTGCACAAAAAACTTGTACATAAAAACATTGAGATCAAATGTTCAAATACTCTCCTACAAGCTAGAAGGATTAAAGGACTTGCACCTAAAGGAGCTAGCTTCTAGTGCACAATAGAGTGATTCCCTAACCAGGCCACCCTCAAAATGTGATGGGGCATCATCCTAAAGAAATCATTGACATACCGCAATCCCACTATAGGCTAACACCTCCACAAGAGCTTGAACCTATAGTTTGAGACCAACCTGAATGTGTACAGAAGACTTACTGGTTATAGGAGACCATTAAGAGTTACCTCCCACACCTTATGGGAGTAGAGAATGTCTCAACACCCAACTTGAACATCTTTAAGAGATGAAGGACATTCGAAAATAGATTGAATATGTATTAATCCAACTCAACCTCGTGAGGACCAAGTGCCTATGCTCTTTGCGACGGAGGCCCATCCGAGTTCAAAAAAGGAACGCCTTTGAGAAGATTAGAAATATGGTGAGAAGGCTATCAACTATCAAAGAAAACTTTGGGAATGAGTTCATTACCAAGACAATACCAAGAAAAACATCCTTTGTAGCTGAGATCCAGTTAGAAGTGCTCCCTACCAGAGCTCGACTTCTAAACTTAAAGTCCTACAATGGGACTACCAACCTCAAAGATCACATCACCTTATTCCAATCCATCATGACAATACATAACTTCTCAAATGTCATTTGGTGCAAGACATTCCCTACTGCCTCTGATGTGTAGCTCAAATATGTTTTAACAAGCTCGAATCTAATAAAATCAATTCATTTGACCAGTTTAGCGAGCTTTTCATAGCCCATTTCATGGAGATCAAACAGCTAGAAAAGAATGCTTCATACATTAACACCATATGACAAAGGGAGGGCAAACCTTTGAGAGACTATCTAGCAAGATTCAATAAAGCATACCTAAAGGTCCCATATTTGAATTATGATGTAACCCTTGTAGCCATCAAACAAGATGTCATTGCGAACAGGCCCTTCATTGACTCCATTTTGAAATGCCAACTCACTACACTAGAGCAGATAAGAGAGAAAGCACAGAAATACATTCGACAAGAAGACACCAGAAATGCTAAAAGGAGACCGAGGCTAAGTTCTAGCCCATTTGAGTTGAACAAAATCAGCATCTAGACAAGGGCGCCCAAGAGATTGCCGCAACTTCAATAACCAAAACAACATCAATCATGGTCATAGGGATAATGATAAGGGGAATCCTTTTAGATGTATGATGAGTTCTCTCCTCTAAAGCTACATATACACGATGTGTTCCTTGAAATAAGAAACCAAGGCCTCCTGCCAATGCCCCTTCCCATGGGCCTAGCCCAAAGCGAAAAGAATCAAAAGAATATTCCAAGTATTACCGTGATCACAGGCATGATACAAAGAACTACTGACAACTAAAAAGAGTCATTGAAGACATCATATGATGTGGGTAGCTAAAATAGTACATCGATCGTGATGTTTTAAAACCTGAGCTACTGGCTCAGAAAACAAGGACCGAAGAAAAAGAGAAAAACCAAGAGACTGGTGCCTGGGATAATCCCAATCGATCATAGACTACTCAAGAATACCATGGTGAGATCAATACCATCATAAGAGGACCTCTGACCTTAGCCCGAGCAGATAGTGATAAGTAATGAACCTGGAATGTAAAAGTGCTAAGGTCGATACCACCAACTCCTTCAGTGACAAAGACTTTGAAGGGATCCAAACCCCTTATTAGGATACCCTAGTTATCTTAGCTTGCATATCAAGCTAAACGGTTAAAAGGATACTGATCAATACTAGAAGTAACGCCGATATCCTCTTTAATCAAGCCTATGAGTAGATGAAGCACAAATTTCGGCTCAAGCTAAGGCCGTATGACCACGAACTGTATAGGTTGGAAACCAACCTGTTCGCCCTTGAGAAATCATTACCTCGTCCCTTGAGCTTGATGACAGGGAATGTTATGCCATACACTAGATCGATTTCCTCTTAGTCAACTACTGGTCCCCGTACAATGCCATATTAGGGAGAGCTGTGCAATCCATATTCAGCATGATTGTCTTCTAGCCCTACCTTAAAGCTAAATTCCTCACCAAGAATAGTCTAGAAAACTATATCTTAAAGTGTTAAAAGGAGATCATGTGTGCATGTAGACAATGAACTAAAAGATTAGCTCAAATGTTATGGTGAGCCTGCCGAGCTCATTGAGGAACTTGCTTTGCACGATAATCCCGAATACACTACAAAAGCGGGGACATCGATTCCCCCTCATCTAAGAGGGAGTTTAATTGCATTCTTGTAGGCAAATAAGGATGTCTTCACATGGTCGTCCTCCAACATGCGAGGCATTAAACCTGACGTAATTACCCACTAGCTAAATGTAAACAAAATTTAGGAGACGATCCGCTAAAAGATCAAGCACCTCACCCTAAAACAGCAAGTTGCCATTAAAGTAGAGGTCCAAAAACTCCTACAAGCTGGATTCATTAGGTAAGAGAAATACCTAACCTAGCTGGCCAATGTGGTGTTAGTAAAAAAAATCTAATGGAAATTGGGATGTGTGTAGACTACACCAACTTAAATAGAGCATGCCCGAAGGACTGCTTCCCATTACCTCAAATTAACCAGCTCGTTGATAGTATATTAGGTCACGAACTGCTAAGCTTCATCAATGCTTTCTCGGGTTACAACTAAATCTAAACGAACAAAACCGACGAAGTTTACTCCTCTTTCATTACCTCCTTTGGTACATACGGCTATAAAGTAATGCTATTCGGCTGAAAAATGCTGGAGCCACCTTTTAGAGGTTAGTCATCAAAGTATTCAAACCCCAGATCGACAAGAATATGTAAGTTTATGTTGACAACATGATCGTGAAAAGCAAACAAGTAAAAGACCATCTCTATGACCTCTAAGAAACTTTTGACCATCTTCACTTTTACAACATGAAGCTCAACCCATGAAAAAAAAAAAAAAAGCCTTCAAGACTACCCCGGGAAAGTTCCTAAGCTATGTCATGTCACAAAGAGGGATTGAAAGCAACCCTAACAAAGATAAAAGAGATCTTAAAGATGAAACCCCCCTTTTCAGTCAAGGAAGTACAATAGCTAGAGGAAAGGATAACCGCACTGAGTAAATTCAAAAAGTGCCAATAATTGTTTGGAGTTCTTCAAAGTCCTTAAGAAGTGTAGGAAGTTTGAATGGACTAAAAAGAGCCAAGAGGCCTTCAACGATCTCAAGTGTTTCCTAACAAAACCACTAGTGTTATCAATCCGAATCCTAAGAGAAGGCCTATACCTATAGCTTGAGGTAAGTGACCAAGCTCTCTCATCGATCTTAACCCAAACTGAAAGACAACAACACCAGCCTATGCACTACATCAGCCATGTCCTCCAAGAAATGGGAGGAAAGATACACAAAATTTGAAAAATTCACTTTAATAGTAGTAATATAAGCCAAATGCTTATGCTTATACTTCCAAGCACACCATATCATTCTCCTTACCAATGTACCGTTGAGGAAAATTGTAAAGACCCGACCCGCTAAATCTCGAGATTTAGTGTATCGAGTCCGTAACCATATATAACATTTTCACATTATATGTAAGGTTGTCCTAAAACTAACAGTTAATGAGAATTATTTGATTAAATCTACTAACACTTTATAAACAATTTTTAAACAAAAGAAGATTGCTTATAAAAGCAATCCATACATATATACAAATATACATTATATGTCACGCCCCATCGGGGTATCCTAAACGTAACAGTCTTCCATATGCCATATAAGACTCTCGAATCACTACCTAAGTCCTTCGAGAGTCTTGTATAGATATAAGGCGTCCCTTTACAACAATAGAATACTCGACTCAATAGAGTTAAGGAGTTTAATTCGGCATTCACTAGCAATAGATAATAAATCAAAACACATAAGTAATTAGTTACAAAGTCTACAGGGCATTCCCCCGCAAAAGAATATTTAAAGGTCCATTACAGTCATCTAGAGTCTCTTAGTTTCCTGTGGAAGTCTAAACAAATCTGAATACAACTTCTATAGGAAACGCCTAGCTCTTGTATCTGAGCTGTAGCCTGTCTCAGTCTAAGCCATATAAAATCATGCTGTAATAAATAGAAACTATAGGGGCGTAAGCTACACTAGCTTAGTGAGTGAAAACTTCCATGATCACAATTATAACACATCAATCAAACAAGTGATTAATCAGACAAATGATATGTATCAAACATGTGAATTCAATAAACATATGACCAGCCGGAAATCATATATGGATGGACTTGCGCCCTCCATCCCGGGTTAGTAGATTAACGAATCCTGCGGTACGACGCCGTTTAGGCTCATGATCAACCAACTTATAAATTCGTTTTATGGATCACGATTAACCAACTCAATCATTCGTTTTATGGATCATGATTAACCAACTTTTACGCCATTTAAGATCACGGAAAACCAACAAATGCTAATGCTCTATCCCCATTGTGATATGAATAAGTTCAGATTCATCTTCAATTCCGAATAATCAATTATACCAATTCTTTTAAGTGACCAATCAATATCCATAGACAGTCAATCCTGGCTCATCTATACAAGCAATGATTAATCACCCGGCTTCGATATTCTTTAAATTCAACTTCTCATAACAACATCAAACATATATAATTCCCATTCAACCCCATCATGCATATTCATTTTATCTTTACCAAGTATCTAGTGCAACTACCATTACAATCACAAACAATAATTGAAATTGGAAGTGATACTCACTCGGCCATGGTTCACCGGTCTTTTAGTAGTATTAGTCCGATGGTAGAGAATCGTCGGGTTCGGGATCACCTAAAAAGGAATAAATACCCTAATAAGTATTTCATCACTTAACTAATCCAAGCTATATATCCAAACTTAACAAATTCACAATTCTCGCTTTTTGCAGAAGTTCCAACTTAAAATGGCCATAACTCGGTCATTTTAACTCAGAATTTCGCAAATTTTATATCAATTTCTATCTACTTCGAAAGATCTATCTATTTCTAAAATTATTTTCAAGTTTTGAAAATATTTGGGTCACGAAACAGAAGGATCAGTTCTGATCAGTAACGGTTTCCATTTTCGAAAAATAGTTTTGTAAGTGTTTGAAATGTTTCCACTTGATAAATCAATTATACAAGCAATATGAATGATTTCTTAACATGAATGACATGTGATGAATTTAATGTATGCATGATCTTGATGATTTTTGCTAGAAGAAAATTTTTGAACTCTTCATTTTGCAAGACTTCAACAATAACTACTTATGAGAAATCTAGTTTCCTAACTTTGATAACTCACTTGTGTTTTGGGATTAATTCTTAGGAATTCCTAGTTATCTTGCTTAAAATTGAGTCTTCCTAACATCTACTACCTAAGACCTTCATTTTTACATAAAAATTTGCATTTTACACTTTGCAAATATGTTTTCAAATAGGACTTACTCAAAAATCCGAATTTTTATAAATCAATTTTTTGAATGATTCCTTTAGGAAAAACTTGTTTAATGCATTAAAATTTAAGACTTCATTATACCTATTCCTTAAGGACTTCATTTATTACATAAAGCTTTTATTTTGAGCTTGGATAATAGGTGTTTTTATGGTTTTCATCCAAAATTACGAATTTCACAAGTTGACTAGTAACTCAAAATTTTCTATCTTGATTCTACTCCTCGTTTTATATATTAATCTCATCAAAACTCATTTCAACTTATAAAAATAACTACTTAATGATATCTATTACTTATACCATTCGTTTTTCACATAAAACATGAGTTTTAGAGTTGATACAAGAGTTTTTAAAATGTAGCCTTGAAATCATACGAATTTTTCTTTGAATATTTCCAACAAAAGCTTTTCCTTTTTAAGTTCTTTGTCTTGTCTAATTAAAGATCCACTAACTACCACGATTATATACATAAGACCAAATCTTTATGAGCATTAATGCATGAAAACACAAAAAATCCATGTGATCATGAATGTCAAGTATAATATGAGTATCTAAGTGCTAGATCTACTACTTATAATACATGAAAATGAGTTTAAAAGCTTAACCATGGATGTTTATGCAAGATCTCTACATTTATATGCATAAACATGAAAATATTTCAACAAAAACTCATTGAAACACAAGATCCACTCTTGTGATGACTTGACATTCATGTATTAGCATTTTCTTGTCCCTAGCAAATGCTTATGGGGACTTAAAGTGAAAATACTCATGAATAATCTTGCCATTACAAGATTAAATGGTAGAAAGGGTTAAGATTCATCATCTAAAGTTGGTTTAAGTGAAGAAATGAAGAAGAATGAAGCTTGTTGTGTGTGTGTGTGTGGTGGGGTGGGAGTCACGGCAATGGAGAGGAAAAAGGAGAGGATTTTGTGAGTTTTGAACAAATGAAATGAGAATGAAAGAGAGAGAAAATTAAAAGACTATTTATATTAAGTGAATTAGGGTTTGTTTTAAGTATTAAAAGGAGATAAAATAAAACAAATTGGAGGTAAATGGGGGGGTCATGCACCGGCCATGTAAGGGGGAAGAGAGAGGGAGAGGTTTGAAATTGTTTAATTTGTAATTTAGTAATAAAAAGTATTAAATGTAATAATTTATTAAGAGATAAAATTCCTTGGAAAAGAAAATATAATGAGTAATTGTAGGGATGTAAGACTAGGATATGGTTTGTGTGTGTAGTAGGTTGTACTTGTGAATAGTAGTAAATAGTAGACAAGACACTTACTTTACCAGTAGTAAAGAAAATATGGGAAAAAGGCTATAACTGTAATTTTTATAACTCAAAATATTATAAAACTTATATTTTTAAAATCCTCGTAAAATCTCGGTTCTAAAGAGTATTCCGAAATATTTTTCTGAATTTCTAGTTTCGGGGCTCGCTTTTCCGTAATGGAGCTCAGGAAGGCCCGGAATAGAAAATTTTTCGAAATCAAAACTTTCTATAGTTTGAAATATACTTTAAAACAATATTCTACATTAATTTATTTTATAAAAGTCCTTTTGATTTGAAACCGAAGGAAAGCTGGATCTAGGGTTTCTAAGTTTCTCTCACAAAGCTCGAACTAATCCTGTTTAGGGTTTCGTTTTCTGGTTTCCGAAGTTTACTTGATTACTAGGAAAACCGGGGTTTATATTATATGTACAAAGATTAGTGTCAATATAAAACACTACAAAATTACAAGTTGTTCTTAGTACAAAAAGATAAACTAGAGAGATCTTAAAGTCTTTTACAAATCAGGCTTATTTAACAAGCCTCATATACAGAGAATTATGTTTTAAATAAAAGCTTCTCCCAAAACTAAAGGCATTCGAGTCCTACTCGTCCCACTCGTCCATGAACCTCTCAAAATCTGACCCGTATCCCAGATCATCATACAACTCATCTTCAATACCTGCAATGCAATAAATGTGAGCCAAAGGCCCACATGCAATAACAAATACAAAAACAAATTATCAAGCAAATTTAATTCGAATGAAATGCATCAATGACCAAGTCATTATCTTGTTAAGTTTTCTTTTAACAAAACAACAGTAGGGTATTCAAACCCCGGAATCACGCTCTAGGAAATTTAGGGATCCTGAGTAATAGTAGCTGTTTAGGGAGTTGATGTAAGCAGTCCGAATACTTATATCTCCTATATCTATTCCATAAAGAAATAGCTTCATTTAGGGCTCAAAGGCCATTGCCCAACTCTACTTAAACTCAGTCCACAACATGAATCTAGTTCACAAGTCCCCATAAACTTTGAACTAAACCATGACATTTTTCCCTAAGTTTAAGCAAACGTTACTTGGATACTATTATCCCCATCAGCTATCTGCTTAACCATAAACGAATCGCTATTGCATCATAGCATACCATTGCATCATGGTAAAGTCATTGCATCATGAATGGGGTTAAGTGCTTAACTAACATGTCATTGCATCATGACAGGTTTGCTGCTCCTTGGACTAGATTAAACAGCATAATAGACATCTAATTCATCAAAGTATTAAATCAAATTGAATTAAGTTAAATTTAATAATGCCTATTCTTAGCATACAACAAGCGAGCTATTACGTATCTGTACCCAATAGTGTATTACTATATTCACACAAAGGGGAATCAACTGAACTTAACATATAGTTTTAACATTTAATTCATACATAAAACATGTTTATATAGCTTATAGATTCATTAGAAGACCATATATGAAGCAAAGAAGGACAATTCAAGAAGGTTGAAATTGTAAAAATTCAAGGGATACGCGGCAATTTACACAAGCAAATTTGAGCTGAATGCTAGCAGCGTTGGAAATATATACCGGTAGCGTTAAGAAAACTGGTTTTGTTCGCATTCAACACCGATTAAAGGCCGACGGTGCTGAAGCCCTAGTGGCCGGCGTAGGATTTAAAAAAAAAAAAAATTAAACGCTGGCCAATTTCTTCACAAAAGCTGGCAGCATTATAAACAGCGTTAGAAAAATCGGTTCTGATCACATTCAATACCGCCTCTATACCGCGGTGTTGAAGTACCAGATGCTGACGTACACGCAAAAACAAACCTGTTCGAAAAGTTTTTTTTTTCCCTTATTTTACATTTAAAAAATTTATAGCATATAGCACTTTTAATCCTTCTTCAAACACATATTTTGCTTCATACACTATCTTCTATCCACATTAACCATTCCTAATAACTTTGAACATCATTTTAACACATTAAACTACTTCATTTATATCCAACCCTCTCCTACTCTTCACTTTAAACTTAACTAATCAAATCAACTTCAATCCTCACCAACACTTCTCACTACTTCCATAACACATCTAACAAGTTCATATGATAATAAAACACAATCTAACATTTATTAATACATAAAAACCATTCAAACTCATATGACATTAAACTCATTCTAACATGGATTCTATATCTATATCACAAGAAAGAATAAACAAGAGTTTACAATTTGCATTAACTTATATGAAGAAGCTTTGGCTTGGAGAAAATTATTGAATCCAAGAGCTTGTTTTTACTAAGGAATAGAGCTTATGGTTTGAAGAAAGAAGAACAAAAGAAAGAAAAGAAAAGTGAAAATTCGTATGAATTTTGTGGGCTGCCAAAAGAGGGTCTATTTGATCAAAATATGGACTCATAATTATCTTAACTTTGACTTTTGAGGTACATATGGGTTCGGCTTAATTTGGATTAATTTGGGGCTAATTTAAACTTAATTTGAGCTTGAAATTAGGCTTAACTTATTGTAAAATTCTACTAATAATTATTTAGATATTTCAAAAGTTGTTTTGATAAATTTAAACATAACACATATATATTAATTCATAAGAGAGATAAACATTAATTATACTAAGCACATTAATATACGTAAAATAATAGCATTAATCTCATCACACATATACACATACATCAATAATTTACATTAATAAACATAGTATATCAAACCTATTTCTACACATTCATTTTCATATGTCAAATTTCCTTCAAACTTAATATTTAGGACTAATATTATATTTACATGAAAATTAAATTATTAAATAAATTAGGTTATTTCAATAATCCTTCAAAAACCCGATGTTTCTAGAAGAATGATAAAGTATGCCATTGAGCTTAGTGCATATGGGATACAATATCAACCTCAAGATGCCATCAAAGCGTAAGTGCTAATAGACTTCATGGTGGCTACAAAGGCACACCCGAAATCAAAGCCTTGTAAAAAATTGTGTGGACCCTCTACATAGATAGATCGTCTATGCAAGGGAGGAGTAGGGCTGTCCTAATCTTGGACAGACCATATGGGGTCAAAATCAAGTATGCCCTAAAATTCGGGTTTCCTACCAGCAACAATGAGGCAGAGTATGAGGCCTTAATAGCTAGGCTTAAGTCCGCCACAAACATTGGTACAGACGTGTGGAGTCTCAAAATTTTCTAGATTCCTAGCTCATAGTACAACAAGCCAAAGGAACATACAAAGCAAAGAATGAGGATTTAGTCAAATACCTGAAGACGGTTTGATCTTTAACTCAAGAACATCATCTAAGGACATCTCCAAAATATCGAGAGCCAACAAATTAGAGGCCGACAAGCTCTCTAAGTTTACCTCCTTAATGGTCCCTGACCTAGGTAAAATTGAAGGAAAAGTCTTCATGGAATACCACCTAAAGAAATCTTCCACGCGAAAAATGCATGAAGCACTCGAGCTGCAAGTTCGAATGGATCAAAAAGACCGAAGAGGCCTTTGATGATGTCAAGCATTTCCTAACGAAAGCACTGGTGTTATTAACACTAATCCCAGGAGAGGACTTGTACCTATAACTTGCAGTGATCAATCAAGCTCTCTCATTGGTCTCAACCTAAACTAAAAGATGATAATACTAGCCTAGTACTACATTAGCCACATCCTCTAAGGGACGGGAGGAAATATGCACAAAGTTAGAAAAATTCACTTTAACAGTAGTAATATCACCCAAGCGCTTATGCCCATACTTCTAGGCACACCAGATCGTCATCCTCACAGATGTCGTTGAGGATAGTCCCTCAAAAACCCGACATGTCTGGAATAATGATGAAGTATTCCATTGAGCTCAGTGCGTATGGGGTATAAGATCAACCTTGAGGCATATAACTATCAAAAGACCTTTGTTATTTACATTACTTTCATATGATATTATTGATTTATGTAAATTATTAAAGAAAATAATACCTTTTTTGTTAAAATGTTAGTTTCAAGAATAAAGGAAGATATTGAGCTTAATAAAGACAATTGGTAAAGGAAAGATTTACAACACAAATGAGATTTTTGCATAAGCTATGTAGATTACTAGTATAAAAGGTGAAAAGTAACTAGCGAGCAACTCCAAAGTATACAAGGAAGCTACACAAATTGTGCAACATGCTTATGTAGAAGCTAGAGAATGATTAAAAGTATTTTGCATTGTACATGAACTCCCTGTACGGGTCGTGTAGACCTGATTTTCCATTATTTCGCCAATTTTAATCCTACACAGCTATGTAGGATAGTCGTATAGAAATTATTTTGCCTTTTCCTATAAATATCAACTTTTACTTGTCTTTTGATGGATACTTCTTTTTTCCTAAGAACCCTAGAGAGAAAAATAAGTATTTTAAAGTAGAGAAACATAAGAGATTATTGAAGATTATAAAACGTTATTTTTAAGGATTGTAATCATGACTCTTTGCTATTTTTCTTTGTTCATTGATTATAATTCTTTATCTATGGAAAAATAGATCATTATATCCTAGTTCTTGAGAAACCTTAACCTTAATGTAGAGATTGAATTATTTTGTTGCTGAAAGTTTATGTTTTCTTGAATCTATACATGTGTGTATATTTGTTTCTTTGATTTGATATGTGCGCAATAGTAGATCATTGCTTGATTCTTATTAATTTGATTGATGGATTTATTAATAAGATAAATCTAATATGAATAGAGAAGTCAGAATGTAACTCTAGACATAGATCGCATGAACATTCTGCATAAATATTTAATCTTTCTGAGGAATCATGAACTTTAATACAATTTTGTATGCATCTAATGATGAAGACATTTTCATTAGACATATAGGGTTAGAATTCACTTAAGGGTAACTTCCCTCAAAAGTTCAAGGTGACTCCCTCTAAAGCTTGAATCTAACATACTAATGGGATAAGTGTACAATTATGGCTAGGATCGACATCTACAAAGTGAACACGAGCTCAAACTATATAATGAGGTAAGAAAAAACATAAGGTAAGAAGAAAACATAAATCTTGTTAATTCGAAGCAAATCGTTATAGTGGTCTTGACTGGCATCTCGGCTAAGATAGTTTTTAACCAGCGTCTCGGCTAAAAGATTACAAGATGTATCCCTATAAGTTTAAAAATCCTCAAAGGTATTCAATCTTCAATGTAAAAATTCCGAAAAAGATCTAACCTTTGAGCTAGAGGTATCTAACTCTCTCCATGACCTTAGAAGAGCAACATTGCAGTGTACCATCCAGGGAGCTTCAACTTAAAAATGTGGATTCAGCTCACGGATGACCTCAATAAAGTCCATAAGCTCACAGTTCACCCACATGAGGCCACTATGACCTCGACCTTTCGAGTACCAATCTGCTATGCCTCTAGCTTCTCCCACTCACCATGAAAATGGCGTAAGGCACCTAAATTGCACCATGGTTTGAAACATATGGGATGATGTTGTACCATTTAGTCAGGAATCTTAGCTCGAGAAGCAGTTGATGAACGACCTCTAATATGAAATGTCTAAACTTAATCTGACATGACCTTAAAAAAGGCCTAGGAGGAATAACCTGAAGTTATCATATCACATGTGCACCTGTAATATGAGAACCACCTTGTATGTTAGAATTTACAGGACTCTACCTGAGAAATTACTTTACAAATTCCTAATGGATAATTACAATTGTGATAGCTAAAGAAGATATGATTTTCCACAATCCACCATAACGTAGAGAATCGGTATCCCCCCCCCCCAAATAGTAAAATAGAAAAAATCATCTACATTTTAGAAAATAGTTAACCGTTAAGGTGGTTAATTGTTTATAGTAGACTGGTTAAGGATCGAGCTATTAAAAACCAATCATTATGGTAAGGTTCAAAAAATAAGGCCATGAACAGTTAACCAAACCGTGAACACCCCTAATAAACGAGTTTAGTAAGTAAAAGTTGATAAGATTAATAAACGAGTCAAACTCGGAATTGATACGGATTTAAATGTATTTAGGTTTAGGGTTAGAACCCAAACCCATTTACAAACCAACGAACCAATTAAAATATATTATTATTGTTTTGTATTCTTATTTTATTAAAATATAATATTACGATCTCTAACTAAATTACAAAATAAAAAAACTACCCATATATAAAATAGATTTTTTTATATATATAGGTGTAGTATATTATAAATTGTATACAGAATATACATATAATATATGTAAAATATATATATATATTATCTAACAAATAAACTATACATAATTTATATATAAATATACAATTGATTTATTACTATATATAACATATAAATACACAACATACATATCATATATAGTATGTAAATCAAATATTTATAACAATTTTATTTATTGATATAATAGGCACATATATTAAATTTGTAGATTATAAATACATAATCTATAGATTAGGTAAAGATTATATAAATATTTGTATTAAAATAGAAATTGCATACGAAATATTTTAAAATGGATAGATTGTATATAATATATAATATATGTAACTTATAGCGTGCATATAAAGTATGAATTACGTCTAAAATATATCGCTTAAATATATTACCATAATATTTATGTGACTTAAGATATATATAAAAATATTATAATGTATATTTGTATACATACACTTATCTACACATATAAGATCTGTAGGTTGTAAATACATAATTGATATGTTATATATGCATATATACGTTATAATTCATTTGTTATATGAAATGAATATGCTATATATAGATTATATATAACATAATAAATAAATATTTATTGATAATATATATAATTATATATCTACAAAATTAAACTGTATATTTTATATCTAACATTTATAATTTGTATTAATTATATAATAACTTAAATAGTACATAAAAACTTAAAATTATCTGTAACATATATCACATAGACATATATCATAATCTATATATATATATATATATATATATCACATAACAAATATAATACGTATTGATATATATGGTTATTTATAACATATATATAATCTACAAATTATAAGCATATAATATATATTATATAATTCATTTGTTATATAATCATGTGAGCGTTTAGTTAATAATATGTAAATCATATATAACATATCATACAAATTTATATTAGTGCATAATATACATGACATATATATTGTAAATATTATATACAATACATATATATAACATATAACATATATAATATAAATAATACATAACATGTTGTGTTTTAATAAGATTTAGTCTTTTAATATATTATGTTTTTTGTATTATGAGTTTTAAGTATGTTGCGTTTGTTGGTTATGATAACAAAATAATATATTTGTTAGTATATCGGTCCAGTTTTTCTTGTTTCCATCAATTATTATCGACTAATGTCATGCTTATTTAACAACACATTAAGTCACGTATTATAATCTCTTCCTTTTAATTATATATGAGTAATATATCATATATAATTTGTTAACTAAATCTACCTAAGATAATAATTCTTCTAATATATTAACTTTGCAAGTTCAATATCTATTATAGTACTAAATTTTTCTTATCACATTAATAAACAATACTAATTTTTTTTATCAATCAATAAGAGGGTTGACATGAGACATGAGACACGAGATACAGTATAAACTGGTTCGGTCATGGGTTGAAGTTTTCATACACGATTAATAAACAAGTTAAATCCAGCGTTAAGGTCTTTCAAACACAAACCCGCTTAGACACGGACATGACATGTTAAACACGAATTGCTAGTGATATTTGTATCAGATATGCATCTGCAACTTATCTGTATTATATATGTTTAATCTATTTATAAGTAAAATTGTTAATTTTTTATTAGTATCTTTTTTTGATAAATATTTGTTTGAAAATGAAAAATAAATGTGATATCCAAATAATTAAAATATTACGAAACAAACATAACTAAATGTGGGGAACATAATTATTATGAGTCTTTTAGGAGATCATGGCAAGCAATCTTAATTATTTCGAAGAGTTATGAGTGATATTACTTTCTAATTTTAATCATCAGTTTGATTCTTTTATCGATGAGTATTACAAGTCCTATATTTTTCTCAACTTGATATTTGTGCTAAAGATTATATTGATTATGCTTTGTATAATGACATGGCTACAACTCACATTACAGTTTTGAAATGTTTAGTTCATTTATCTCCACAAATAATCAATAAACATTTGTGTATATTATTTATATAAAATATGTTGAACTTCTACGATCTCATTAAGAGTAATTATTAGTCAATCATAAGAGTTCTGACCATTGAAATAAATATTGTAATTAATATATTAGGTCTTTTAGTGATGCGAGTATAGTTGACTATAAATTTTAACTATTAAAAAATCGCATGACCAATTAGTTAAAAAATATGATAGGATCATAGAATTTTTCATAAAAGATAAGATTTTAATATAGGTAAATGTCACATTTAGTTGGGTTGTAAATGAGCCGATACAAGATGAGCCGAGCCGAGCTGAGTCGAGCTTTTAAAGATTCGGGCTCTATTTATTTAAAATTTAGCAAGCTTGAGCGGAGCTTTTTATCAAGTCTAAAAATGAGTCTCAAGTTCGGTTCATTTAGCTAAACAAGCCTAAGTTTGAGCTTGAGTTCGGCTCGTTTTTATGAAATAAGTTGGAGCTTGAGCCGAGTCGAGCTTAGTTTTTTATCAAGCCTAATAGGCATTTATTGAGCCTAAAATTTAAGTTTGAGTTCAACTTATTTAGATAGTCGGTTTTCCTTTTTTTTTTAAATCTAAAATATAATATGTAGGTGTTGCTATAATATATAATTATTAAATAGAAATTAGTTTTATTGTTTTTATTATATAGTCATAGATAATATATCACATATAAAAAAATTCATAAATCTATTAACGAGCTCATTAACAAGCCCACTCATGAGCCTGTTCACCAACCCAAACGAGTTTGTTCACCAGCCAGCTTGCTAACCTAAACCAAAATTCAAACTCGGCTCGTTTAGATAAACGAGCTTTACATTGGGTTCAGGCTTGACTTGTTTACTAATCAAACTCGAGCCGAGCCGAGCCGAAATTGAAGGAGCTAAGCTCAAGTAGCTCGCGAATAGTTTGATTCATTTGCAATTCTAACATTTGGTATTTAAACTTTACCAATTTATGCAATTAACTACTTAAAATTTAAAATTATCAATTAATTATCTAAGAATTTTTCAAGTTCATTCATAGTACCTATATGAGGTAATTAGTTGAAAAAACAAGTAAGTATAGATAACTAATTGCAAAATTTGACAAAAATCAAGTAGTCGATTGCAAAAATGAGTTAAATTAACAATGTTAAGATCCGAAATGTAATATTGATCCTTTTAACTTTTCAATGAAATTTGGGATGTGGTTCAAGAAACTATAAAGAGAATATTACATCCTCCTTTGGTTAATTAAGGCCAAAAAAAATAAAAGAGAAGATTATTGAATAAAGAACTTAAAGAAACTACAACAAGAAGATCCACATTTAGTTATCTAAGGAGAAAAGATAAAGAAAAGATTATATAGTGAAATAAAAGAAAGAGGGATGCCGTCTTATGTATCTATTTTTGCAAATACCTTTTATTAAATTTATGATGTGGGAATAATTTAAAAGGAAAAAGAAAATGTGATTTCATTAGCTAAGTGGCAAGTGTTTGTAAAAATAAACAACCTCAAACTTACCTATGAGTTTTTTAAAAGAATGGTAATACAAATTAATAGGGAAAAAAAAAAGATTGGATAGTGAGAAAAGAAGCTTAGGGACACTCCAACGTTCTTTAACAACTCAAATGGATACCATTATAATCGTATTATCAAAATACTTAATATATTAATTATTATATTTATTTTGATGGTTAAATGATTAATTAGACAACTCGTTAATGGGATTGTAGAAGTTCCTTAAAAACTTAGAAAAATTCCATGATGTTATCATGTTACAGTTCAAATTCATATATAACTTTGATCATATTACTGAAATATTTAATAGGACAGTCTTGATAACTGATAGTTTCCAAAAAGTTAATCTTAATCAAGATGATCCAACTTTTTAATATGAAGATGGCAACTTTTTAGCGGCTTAACCTGTAAATAACCAATGAAAATGGTTAATTATTTCCCTCAAATTGGGTGATCAACAAAAGTTCCGATTAACTTAAAACGATTAATTAACCGATGAACATGGATCAACATTGATCTTTTTTTAGATCTTCAACATCAAATCATAATTTGGAGGCTGTGCGTACAGCAGTGTCATAGACCTTGACGAAAAATCGAGTCCTAGGAATGTTGAGTCGAGCTTCTAATATTGTGCCTAGTGTTTTTATAAGGTTCCTCTTCACTTCTTTGGTTATGCCTCCCATTGAGATAATCTCAGCATATGCTGCTGGATTTTTATTGCCTTCAAATGATATGTTCAACGATCCCTTCAAGATCACCATTACAAACTGCATAAGGATTTTTGTGATTGTTAGATAATCAAGTTTCAAATTTGAGTACAGAAAATCACCACTTACTTCTTAATATAACAGAATTCTATCAATGGTTATTCCTAAATAATTGTTTAGGGTTTGAAAAAAAAAATCACGCCTTTTAATATTGATGGTATGGTGTATAAATATGTAAACTTTTTTCTTAATTTAATTTCTTAACTGATATAGTAGGACAACTATCATTTGGCCAAAAAAAAAAAGCTTTGTGGTGGGAGAAAACACTGTATCATGTAACCATCATTGGATGACTAAAGATTGTTCTTAAAATAAAAATAAAGAAAGAATAAAGTTTAATAAATACTTTAAATTTCATGTAGGATTTTGTCATAGAAGACATATTATGAAATGGCCAAAAAGAAAAAAAAAACATATTAGGAAGGTTTTTTTTTCACCCTTTTTTAAGGGTCCCCCAATCATGACCAATTGTGACTTGTGAGTGTCCTTAACTCTCTAAATTTTGATTTTCGCATATTATAACCAATTCTTTTGGTGGATTTACACTAGCTTAAAACATTGAAAGGGAGTCCTTTTCATGATTTTTTTTTTTTTTTTTTGGTTTTAAATGGTATGTTAAGAGGACATGCGACTAGTTAATAATCCAAGTAGACATGGTCATTCAATTTGCTGACTTTTATTAGAAATTGCAATAAATGGACCACGGTAATCATTTGTTCTTTAAAAAACTATTCCTTCTCTTGGGTTTTCCCTTCCTAATATTGTATTATAACTTTTTCATCTAAATTAGGCCTCCTCAAACAAGATCTAAGAGGTAAGTTTACACCAAACTACAAGTACTAGTACATTGTAAAAAAGTATTTTCAAGGGCATCCTTAATTTTTATTTTTAACAAAGATACCCAAAGTGATCACAACTTATAAGCTGTGATTTTTTTTTACAAGTTAACCACAAAGAGCCCGTGCATTTCTTTGTAAAACATTTCACTTAGATTTTAAGAGTGAAAAATTGATCAGTATATTCAATTTTCGTTTAACATAACGTTTATTAAAGCTTCTATCTAATTGAGATATTGAATTGAACTTTATTTCAAAGTAGGAAGTACTAAATTATATAAAATTAAAACATCAAACATTAGGTTACCCAAATTTAATAGCACGTACACTTATAGTGCCTTTATCCCAATATTTTAAAATAATGCACCAAAAACTTCAATGGTAACATTTAATACTCGTTAAAATTTCTACCACCAAAATACTACTTTGGTTGAGGGAATGAGGCAATGCAATGCCTCTACTTTAAGATTTGAGTAATCTAGTTATTAAAGTTTCTTTTTTTCTTTTAAATAGGAGTGCTAAATTGCTTTATTTCAATTCAGAAATACAAAATTGCAAAAACTGAAATGATAGACACTAAGTTGCAAAAATAAAAAATGTTTGTCAATTATCATCACCTACATGTAATAGGTAGGCATTGAATGCTCTTTTGTTATGATATACTTTTTTTTATTATTATTATTTACCTATACTGGCAACATGCTATATAAATATCGACATACTATATTAACATCATGCGACTTAAACATTTACTGAGATATGGATATTTGGCTAACTTGGATCAATACTTAGATTTTCAAGGTTATTTCATAACAAAATGAAATCTAGCATGTAATCATTACTAGGACTATCCATTAAATCAAACTGTAAAACAAACTAAGTAGGAGGATGCAATTTTTTTCAATACAATGTCTTAAATTGGTTTATTCCTCTACTCCATCATGCCACTACCATCTGTGTGCTTTGATAATAAGTAGTAAGTACTAGACCATGTCTAATTCCACCTAATTTTTTATGCCAATCCATCTCCCGGGCTCTTCTCCCTTGCATCCAATAGTAGTAGGGAATGCATCCAAACAACAACATCGGTAATTCATTTTGGTTTTGCACTCTATTTTTGGTAGTTGTCATACTAATAGTAGATGGTCCATTGAAGAACTATAGAACTACGATTTAGAGGATTTTGAAAGCGATTTAAACCAAACTAAACTAAATTAAAACTCAATTTAAAATTCCAAACTATATAAGTGGCCCAATTAATTAGAGTTCCAAACAAGAGTCTTTAAATATGTTTTGATTTCATTCAAAATCTAACCATAAAACCTCTATTAACCGTTTTGGACATTTATAACAAAATCGGATGAGGATGTAGATATACCATTTAAAATTTCAATTGGATAATGGATGTGATGATAGAAAAACTAAATATGTAATTTTAAATCATTCAAATTAAAATTAGTAAATATGATTTTTATCTTGGAGAAGTTATGGTATATTTGACCTAATTGATCTTATTGATTTAAAAATTTTCCACACTAGATTGATAGGGATATCAAAGTTTGACAATTTCAAAAAGAATAATGTTACAAATGATACTTAAACTTTGACTAAATATGCAATAAGGTACCTGATTTTGAAAATGATCAATTTATGATCTAAACTTTGAAATTGATCAGTTCGATATTTAAAAATTTTTTAAATTAATTAATTTAATACCTAAAAGAACTTGACGGATCTAATATTGGCGTCATGAAAAGTTTTTTTAAGTACTAAATTGATTAATTTCAAATTTTATATATTAAATTGATCATTTTTAAAATTCAAACCTAATTAATATTTTATCAAAATTAAAATATTATACGTAACATCAACCCTTTTGAAAACTACGGCCCCATTGCTACTGTGTTCTAGCTAGTGGATATACTGAGTGTAATTATTTATTAATAAAAAAAAGAACAGACTAGAGCAACAGTGTGATTTCAGATTTTCAGTGTTACACCCACTAATGTTTATACAACTATAATAGACAGAAAAAGGTGTTTAGTGCCAAATTGATTGGAGATGGTAGACCGTAGACATGATGGTTATCCACTATGACGTATAGCGTGCTATGGGAATCGATATCTCGCAGAAAAGTCGATTTGTAATTTCCTAAATGAAAACCGTCTATTTTCTAATTCAACTATGTTTCATCTACAAATTGTTTTCCATTAATTAGTGTATTTTTCCGTACCATAAATAATTAAAATGGATTAATATACATAAAAAATTATTTCCTTTGTTAACATATATAAAAAAAAAATTAGATACTAAATTAATCAATTTTAAAATTCAAATACTAATATGATGAATTTTAAAATTCAGATACTTACTTGCATACTTTGTTATAAATCAGACACCATTCACAATATTTATCCTTAATATAATAATCCTTTAGATGAATGTGTCGTTTTTATAAATAAGTATATTATATATTAATATAGCATATAACATGAAATTTTACCATGTGTGTGTGTGTATAAAAGTTGTTAGTGAAAGATGGGAGGTCAGGAGGTCCAAATAGGTTGGAGTCGGACAGCCAAAATTTATATAGTTTTTTAAAGATATCACCTTTTTATAATAAGCATTTGAAAAGACAACTTCCATAGAATTTTTTCATTAAAACCTAAAAGGAGCACAGAATTTCTCATGGAAAAAATATATTTGCACTTGCATTACATCTAGACTCATTCTTTCCCATGACATGACATATGCACACTTTGAGTCAATTTTTCCCCATGTGGGACTTCCAACATTGAATATGCCTCTTATTCCCAACAAGACCTATTAATTATAGTGAAGCTTAAGAAAAAAAGATGACATGCTATCATTTGAATCTAGACCCATACTATCAATTTCAAAATAGGATAGCTCATCCTCTACTATAAAAATAAGGCTGATGGTAGATCAGGCTTCATTTAAAGAATACAACTTGTTAGAGGCTTTAATTACTGATGGTTCCAAGCCTACTTGGTACTGGCTTTTGAAATGGCTATTGTGCTATTTATGATTTTCCATACGAGTTTTCATTGCTCATTTCAAGTATAATATGGTTATTTTAGAAAAGCTGCAATGTTAGTATAAATATTATTTTCTTTTCGTACCTTGAATTCAGTTGATTAGTGTTATTTCCATTTACATTACACTATTTTGTAATTAAATATCTAAATTTTATTTTTAACTTATTGAAGTTCAAAATGTAAGCAAAAGCTTAAATAGATTGATAAGTTCTCTCGATTGAATAAATTGAACATTATGATCTCTTAAATCGGTATCAAATCCATCCCACAACAAATAAACCGAATATACGAAGACTTATCTTATTATTTTATGCAAGAAAGAATGAATAATAACATAATAGCATCTTCCAAAAGAACCTAAAATTAGATTTATATATCAAACTTCAATATTCAATAAAATCCACAATCATAAGCAATGTCCCTGCAAAAAGAGGTAAACAGGTGCTTTGCAAAACAAGAGGGGTCATACTAGTATTAACCACATGTTATTTTTTAACCACCACTCAACTCTTAAGATAACGAAATGAACGCAGCTTAAATATTTATGTGAAACTAACATAATGTGATGTTTGGTTTACATTCTAATGTTGAAATTAAAATCACAGCCAAAAAAATCTAAGTATATTTATATGTATATAATCATTTTTTTTCCTCCATTTCTTTTTAACCAAAGTGTATATTGTCATTTGACTTTTTTCTTTTCCAGAAAGCAATTATACTTAACTCAAGTGAGAAAGAAAAACGATTTACCAAATATTACATATTATATATACAATAAACCTACAATATATAAGTATTAATAAAATTCTTATTCACATAATAATGGATTAGTCGATAACAATGGCTTTTTAATGTAGTTGTATTTTTCTTGGTTTATCAAATAAGAGAAATTAAGTTAGATTCTCCCACCTAGTTGTGATGAAAAAATAAAAAATAAAAAACACACCGTATTTTATATACACTACATTTGTCAAAATTTCCCCTCAGTCTGAAGAGCCGTGACGCATACTTGCATTATCGTGATGATGAAAAATTAAGATATAAAATGAAACTAAAGATAAAAAAGTATATGGATATATATATATATATATATATATCAGATAAAAAATTTAAAAGTCAATGGCATGTAAACCTTCAGGGAACACCAAACAGGACTTAATTAGGGAACTTTCCTCGCATAATCATCCGGACATGTTACAGAGACATCTCCTCCGTCCGGCAAAATTGGAGCATACAACCTTAAAAAAAAACTCATAAACCTCCCACATGGACCTAAATCTAAGGATTCAAATCGTATGAATATGTGAAATCCAGGCTTTCCCTCGAATGTTTATTCTAATATAACCTACTGAAACCACTAAGACTTATAAAAAAAAAAGGCTACACATGGTAATCCTCATGATTTTGTTTTTGTGTGTGTGTGTGAGAGAGAGAGAGAGAAAGGAGGAGGGAGGAGAAAGATAAACGTACTTGTTCGGGTCTGCCAATGATGGAAGCGACGGCCTTGGTAGCTTCAGAGAAGATGGGTTCGGTCTCAACGCCATCAAGACAGACATTGGTTGAGATATAAAGACAAGGCATCTTCTCCTCCTTCTTCTTCTTTTCTTCTTCTTCTTCTTTCTTTTTTTTTTTTTTTTTAATTTGTTTTGGTTCCTTAGATCATTCACTTTTGTGGCCTTCCGATTATTTTTTAGGTGTTTGCGTTTTTTTTCCGGTGGTTCAGATGTTTGTTTTCAGTGTTTGGTTTGTCTCCCTCTGTTTTATGCCTTATCCCTATATATACATATATACATATACACATGTATATTATTAATATTAGCTATGAGAATTTTTTTATTCTTCAGCTTTTTTCGTATAATGCCTTCTGCAATTGGACCACCCACTTTAGGCACCAGTATTGGAGAGTTATAATGACGCCCTACATCTACGTTACATCATACATGCCATCACTTACTAGTTAAAATCAGTTCTCCATTTGATTGCTGTTGGCTAACGCATACTTGAAAAAAAAAATATTTTTATATACGTTAATAGTATTGTCATCATATTAGCTAACCTCATCATCTCGCCTATCGTTTTCAACTAATATGACGAACGTATTGTTAAGATATATAAAATTTTTTTCAAGTATTAAATTAATTAAAGTTTATGTATATAATTGTATATTTTATCAAAGTATAAATATCATTCGTGCTTCTTACCCTAATTGCTATTTATAAATTTAAATAATAAATAACTATTTAATATATATATAATAGAGAGTCTATTTAAAATACAACTCTTGTAATAGTCTTCTAACGAGGAATGCAACTATACTATAATTTCTACTACAACAAAATAAAATGTCCATCAAAAAATTATCATATATGATTAATGATTAAGATTACGGGAAAAAAAGAGATAATATCGTATAAACGTCACAGAATATTTTTAAAATCTGGCTATCAATTTATAAATTAAGGAAAAACAAGGTGAATTGGGTGGATGGAATCCCATATTAATTGTCAAATCCTCTATTTTTTACTTTTTTATTTATTTAAATTTGATACATTTAATTATATGGTAAATTGTAAATGAATTCCTTTTTGTGGCTTGATTAACTTTGTTATCATTAATATTAAACATTTAAATACTTGAAAGCTTCAATAAGCATGTCTTTAAACCTTTATATGACTATTTCATACTTCATAATAATAAAAATATAATTTATTAAAAATTAATACAATTAGGTACTTAAAGTTTCATTTTGAATATTTTGGTACCTAAACAAAGTTTTTGCATATTATTTTATGCTTAAAATTTGGTTTTGATAATTTTGATACCTGAACAAAATTTTCGCAAGCTTTTTTCATACCTGAAAGGAGTTCAATTCATACTTGAAAGGAGTTCAATCAGGTATGAAAAAAGTCTACAAAACCTTTTTTTAGGCACTAAAATTATTAAAACAAAACTTCAAGTACTGATTAAACTTTTTGCAAAAGTTTTAATACTAAGTTGTTCAAAATGAAACTTTAGGTACCTGATTAAACATTTTGTGAAAATCCAGGTACCATTTTTTTACATTAATCCTAAAAAAACAGAGCGAACCCCCTTATTTCTTGTTTTTGCATACTTTTTTATATTTAAGGCCAATTCTTTTTAATTCAGAGAAAACTAAAAAGAAAAATACAAATAAGAATTATAGTTTTCACCCTTATATCAAATTTTAAAAGTGAATCATTAAAGGGATTTATTAGTAGTTTCTTTTAATGAAAATTATATCATTCATTGTCCTTTCCTTAGGAGTAAATGGATATAGAGTGAATAGAGTAGTACCTAATCTTACTTTTCCTTGAAGGTAACTTCATAAATTTTATAACTAAAACCAGCTATATAGTACTCTAAAATTATCTTGAATATTGTACGTTATAAAACATACAAAATATAAAGGTACATTATAAAGCTTGAAATTATTTTATTTTATTTTTATATTATTAAAGTTTAAGAAAAATTCAGCAACTTGAACTTGTCATTATTTTCATAATAGTTCAAAAGAGCAAATTCTTTATAAATTTGTATGTGCACACTTTTCACTCCAAGAAAGACAATTTGTACATTATGATTTCACACCATACTTCTATACATTGTTAGGTAAGCTTTAATTACTTTATTCAATTCAAGGAGATTTTGTGCTCATTTTATTTGAATATTTTATTAAATTCCCATGAATTGTGCTATTATTAATTAAATTGTTGTTTTGAGCTTAATGAGCATAAAAGAAAATATCAACCTGATTTGATTAAAGATTAGAGCAAAAACAACAAGAACTTGACATCTTAGTCTACTAAGCCACCCTTATGAATGAAATCAAGAGTATTCGAAGATAATGCAAAGAAACCAATCGTACCCTAACACTACTTGTACATAGGGGTCAATCTTGACTTCCATGTCACACAATATCATCCAATTCCTAGCCAATCCATTTGAGCCATATCCTCAACAATATGCATAAACGTCTATACTTTGTCAATTTTTCTCTATGATCCATAGAAAACGAATCCCATAAAGCCTAACAAAAAGCCTCCCCAATCTACAAGAAAACAAAAGACATACAAAATAAAAACACAGTACTATATATGAGAAACGTCGACTCAAATTCTAATCCCTTTATGTCTACCCTGCTCTTAATTAATTACTTTATCCCCTCTTTATTATTATTATTAGTTCCTATCTCCATGTTCTATTATGGGCATACATTTTTATTTCCAATCTTATAACCATACTCTAATACAAACTTCATGTCATGCCCAAAATGATACCCTAAACATATCATCACCCCTTACATCTAACTATAGCCCGATTCCCAATTAAGGATAAGCTATAGCTTTAGAGAGACACGAGGGCAAGATGTGATTAGACTACTTAAATAGGTGCAACATGTTTTTCCAGGATCAAGGTTGCATATAGTCAAATAAAGCATATACACACATAGTAACATCATGAGTTAACATTACATAATCATAATCTTAACATAACTAATAAGATAAGCTAAACCCAACACAGTCTTAAACATTCACCATGAGCCATATAATAAAAATATAGATAGCATAAGTCTTCATTCTCCACATTGCCTCACTCGCAGATCCTACCCAAGAGATATTACTGCGTACCGGTGTGAGATCTCTTGTAGGAACAAACCACAGACTACCTTTGAACCTGTGAAATCTATAAGGGTGTGAGCAAAACTATACATCAATGAAGTAACTAGACTGTAAACACATATCAAATAGGACAAAGGAAGTTTTATTAATACACATATGCAATGCATCACTCAATTATATGCTTATACACACATACAAGTTTGGATGACCGGAATCCAAATAGGGTGAAGATTTACACCCTCTCATTCGGTTAAGAAACTTTGTACATGCCACTAGCGCCTGGGAGAATAAGAGAATGCTGGGTAACACTTTTAAAACCTTTAAAAACATTTATTTACCTAGAAACAAAGAAACTCCCTAAGTATTACTCATTTTGCATGAAAACCAACGGACGATGTTCCTCCAAAACCAAGTAGTTCCCGTGGAATTCACAAGTCTCATGATAGAATAGGCAAAACTAGAATTTATCATTAGAAACCCTAAACTCATCATAGGCCCAAAAGGTAATACGTAGCAATAGTGACAAAAAAGTATGCAATGCTTATGCAAATATAAGCATGCTACGCATGATCATTTAAATTAATTGTAAGATGATATCAAGCACGGTTCTTTGTGACCAAGTAATTGTAGACACTTCCTAAATCCTACCAATCATAACAATGGCATTACAAGCTCAAATTATCACTATATAAAGTTGTTAATCAATCAATAGGCATATTAGCAAGCATAATCCCAAAATCCCCACACAAACCAATTATATCTTTTTCATTTAGTGAAACTAAACTACACAATGCACAAAGCGTAAATAAAGTCAAGTTACTCCCAGTCATGACAACAGTCGACTGTGTGGTAATCTAAAGGACGTTAGAGAGATAGTCCAACGTCTATACACATTAGAAAATATAATGTGTATTAATACTTAAGGTGACATGTACTTAATAGGAAAAAAAAAAAAGTGTTATAGTATTGTAATTTACTCTCATTCTTGGTTTCTCTTTTTCGGGCTTAATTTATTTGGGCTCTATTTAAGGCTTCCTCATATGAGTTTCATTTATCCTGTCCTTTTTATAATTAAGCTCCTATATTATGTCTCTGACTTGAATTTCTACTTTTGCAAATTGGGTTAACATCCTTATTAGTACTTATGGGCCTTAAGGGTTAAGTTCTCTATTATATTAACCTTTATGAGCCAATGGGTCTTTACACTTGTTACTTGTATCCATATAATCTCATATATAGGTTTTCATTACCATTTGTCTCTTCATGTACATAAAGTCTCCAATGGAAGTTTATTTTTCCACCATAAGTGTATTGTTGATTCTTATAAATCTCTAAATAGCAAATTAATATCCTCATTTGCTTGCTTTTGGTGCTAACGGGTTTATAAGAAGATCTAATCAGCTTTGTTACTTATTTCCGATTTTTACCTAAATTGGGCCATGTACATCCACAATTTTTATCTTTGCCTACTTGTATGTGGTCGCCCATATTCACTTAGATTAAATTGAATATCTCTTAGCATGTCGTTTTCCTAATATGTTTATGCGGGCCAAATATATAGGCCTTAAACTATGTTTGATACTCCTTATCCTTCTTTCATATGCTCTTATTATCCATTTACATAATTGGTTGATGGATTTTCATTTTAACTTTGCTTGGGCCATTCCTTACATGTAGCCTTTAAATACTTATGGGCCTAATATATCAAGAAAACAAATTTAGCCATTGTTGGCCCTAAATTCTCTTTGAGCCGAAACTTACATGGGAAAAGCCTATTTTCTAAATTCATTTTTTCTTTGTTGATTCTTTAGTCCAAGTTATAAGTTAATTAATTGGAGTTAAACCTAAGTAAGCCCATTTAACACATAAACTAACTCTTAACTCAATGTTTAACCATTATGAGCCCACTTATGCTCTTTTAAATCCTTTTTCATTTTCCTCTAACAATTCTTTTATATTGCTTATGACAAGTTCATGACAACATTAATAAAATTAGCAAAATGAACTTGTTTCCTCTCCTCCTATTCTAATCGTGACCTCCATGGAGATAGACATGTTTTTTTGTTGATTTTTCTAGTTTTCATCTTACCTTATGATGCCAATACGATCTCCTACTCATATTTAGTTTAAGTAACATTGCAAATACATCATTTTTACTCTATATAACTAACAAATCAAGTGAGGAGAAAAATGAAATTCGGATCTCTAGGGACCTACAAAGATGTGACTTACATGTTGGGTCTAGGGTTGCATTTTGTTGTTTCAAGCCTCCTAGATGCCTATACAAGTTATTGAGATGATTTTGAGTAGGAAAGATAGCATTTTTAACCCTATAATGGACTAATCCACCCTTAACTTGTTTTGTAACTTCTAAACATGATATTTTTATAAGAAAGCTAACTTCTTTATGTGGTCTCAAGAGAAAAAAACCAACCCTACATCATCATATCCAACATTTTATTCACTTTTCAACTTATAAATGCTACTTAAAGTAAAGTTTTGGTGATTACCTTGAGTTTTGAGGAGTGATAAAGTATCACTCCCCTCCCTTATGAATGGATCCAACCCTATAAGGAAATAAAGAAGAAAACTTTAGTGTGACTAACATTATTAACATAAAGTTGAGAACTTTCAAGGGTGGTCTTAGCTCATCTTAATGCTTGAATACTTTGTTGACTTTTCTACTCCAAGAATCACCCTTTTTTGCCTAAAATGAGGTATCTTCACATTGATAAAGGTGGTATTTGTTTGTTTGTTTAAAAAAGAAAAGGAGAATGTTGGGGAGAGAGAGATAGATTTGGATGTGAGAGAGAGAGAGAGAGATGGGAGTGAAAGACATAAAGGGAAGAGAGAAAGTGAGAAGGAGAGAGTGAAAATTTTAGAAGGGTTAAGTAGGATCTTGAGTGTCGATGAAGTATGGTGAGGATTTTGTTTTATAAGCAGGAGATTTGAGAGTTGGTTTGTGTGATATGAGGAAAAGATTAAGCATTAAAGAGTATTGTACGACCTTTGTACGGTTCTACTATTCATGGGGGCTTAGAAGAATAAGTGTGTCATATTATCACAGTCCTTTGTACTTATGCATGGGAATTTGATAAATTTGGCAAAAGATAGAAATTGTGGGATTGCTTTGAGGGTTCACGATTTTCGGAAGAGAAAATAGGGTGTTTTATTTTTCTTTAAGTGAAAATTTGAGATTCTATAATGTATATGTGATGTATGGTTTTATTATCTATTGAATATTTATGTACTAGAGGATAAATTTATTTATGAATTAGAGATATATGTATTTATACTATATGATGTTGCTAATTTACTACAAATAATACTTGGTACTGGTATTTGGCGTTTTATGGTTACATAATTGGCTATTACTAAGGTTTAAGCTACGCGATTGGGGTTTAGGTTCTTATTAGGGTTTTTAGTCTTGTAACCTTATAATAATATTGTTAAGTTTAGTTTTAGGGTTTTAGTTCACTTCCTAGGTCTTGTCAAACGATTTTTGAGTTTACAATACCTTTTCAGGTCACTATCTAATGTTTATAAGGTATTATACTTTTAAGTGATCACTATGGTACGATCTACCCTGATATTATAAAGGTTTATTCAGAACAAAAATTTTTTAGAATTTAAAAACCTTGTTTTTGAAGTAAACAACCAACTGTTCTGTTTTTAAAATAGTTGTATAGTGATGATTTTTGTAAATAGCTAATTGTTCTAATTCTATTGCTGTAATATAGAATTCTTTAGTAATTATGGATAGTTTGTTTGTTTGATAAATTATAGTTTGTAACTAAATTGTTGTACTAAAGTTTTGTTGAGTTTTTGTTTGTATATTTTGTTGTAGTACAACTGTTTGTTTGTTTGTGTATACTCTGTAAATAACATGTAGTACAACTATAAGCCGGCAGCCTTTCCTTATAGGTTGGCGGCTTTAGCCTTGTAGGCCGGCAGCATAGAGCCGGTTTAGGTCCTCCGCGCTGGCTCCTCCGCTCCTTGATCTTGCTTCTTAATGTTTTTTCCTTTTGTTTTCCCTTTTTCATGACTTTAAGCAACCAGATTCCTATCAGGTAGCAACCAACAATTTTGAAATTAAACCTCATGTTATTCAAATGTACAATAGTATGTACAATTTGATGACCTGCAAGATGAGGACCTAACCACTCACCTCCAACAATTCTTAAAAATATATGAAACCTTTAAGATAAATGGAGCCTCTGATGATGTCATTCGTCTTAGATTGTTCCCATTTTCTCTTATGGGTAATGCCAAAAAGTGGTTACATAGTTTGCCTAGACAATCCATCACAACATAGCAGTAAATGGCTGAACAATCCATGCGGAAATACTTCCCACCTTTAGGACTATCAAGCTTGGATTGATATTGCTTCATTCCACTAGCTTAAATTTGAGACCCTGTATGAAGCGTGTGAAAGATGGAAAGAATTGCTAGGCAAGTGTCCGTACCATGATTTGTCTGAGGAGACCTAAGTTTAAACCTTTTATAATGGTTTAAATTATGAACTAGGCAACTTATAGATATAGCTATAGTGGAAAGTTTGAACAATAAATCAACTAAAGAATGTGTTCAATTGTTTAAGGATATGGCTAACAACCATTATCAATGGTCTTCCACTAGAGCTAGGAGAAAGTGGTATGGGAGTGTGTTTGAATTGGATGTTGTTTCATCCTTGACTTCTAAGGTAGAGGCCCTATCTAAAAAGATTGATGGATTGACCATGAATGTAGGGCAAGTGAATATGATGGAAGGTAATTGGTTACAAGGTTCTTAGGGTGTTGTACAAGAGAATGTGGAGTATGTGGGAAATTATAATGGTCCCAAAAATGATCCCTATAGTAATACTTGGAACCCTAGTTAGAGGAACCATCCACATTTTATGTGGAATAATAGTACTTTTTAAAATCCTAATTTTCCTCTACCTAGTTTCCAAAAGGCACGGGGTCAAAGATCAAGTGTGTCTTAGTGCAAGTAAGGCTTGGAAGAATTTATTCCTCAATTTATCAAGGCTTCCAAAGCAAGGCAGTAAAGGATAGATACCGCTTTAAGAAATCATCTAGCTACCATTCATAACTTGGAGATACAATTGGTCAAATTTTCAAACTCCTATTTGAAAGGCAATAGGGGAGTTTGTTAGGCAACATTGAGGCCAATCCTAAGGACCAGATCAAGAATTGGGTTTGAGAATGATTCCTATGCCAAAGACCTTTATTTTTGTTTTTCTATTTTTAAAGACAATTTTATGTTGTATTGTTATGTTTGAGAATTTGGGTTGTAAGTATTTTATAGAATAAGTATTTGTGATGTTATGATGATGGGATGTTATTGAGCTAAGTATGAATGATGTTGATGATGTTGATTTTTAATGAATGAGTTAATGCAGGTTTAAATGAAACTTTTTTTAAGTGTGGAATGCCAATATAAATTGCATCCATGGTTGTAACCGTGATTGAATATATGCCTTAGTGAATGTTTTGCAAGTATTAAATCATGCTTGCAAGCATGGCAATGGTTGAGGAATCCTATTGATATGTTAGTCAATTTCAATAGCACCTCTAGTCGCGGCTATGATTATGTTTGTTTATAATGTTGATTGTTGTTGTAGATTTAACTGTGCCATCATTTGCACCCACGATTGAGATATGAGCTAACCATTTTTCTTACAGGCCTCATGAAGTGATTAATCATGACAAGGGTTAAACTAAGATTTTAGTGTAAAATATAACCATCGTAGCAATCGTGGCACTGATTCATATTGTGATTAGGTTAATATATATAATGTAAGCATTATTCTTTCCCTCTCACTTTCATTTCATTTGAATACGAACTAACACACACACTTGCTCTCACTTAAACTTTAAACCCAACTTTCCAAAATATTGCATTTCACTCGATCAAATTCTTCTGTCAACATTTCATTCAATCATTAAGGTAAGATTCCCAACTGATTCTTTTTCGAGAATTCTACTTTGATGTATTATATCATGATTTCTCGAGTTTTGATGTTTTATTGAATGCTAAATATGTTGAATTATGATCATGAACTTGATATGATTTGAGTTTTTTATTTTGATCATGAATTTGAGCAACGCATGTCACCCAAAAACCTTAAATTTCTTATTAGAATGAGAAGTTGAAAAGTCATGCTAAAGGTTGCTAATTTAAGCTTTTGTTAGAATTTGACATTAATAAATGAACGGTGTATTTGTTGAATGATTGAGCTGATTTAGTTTAAGAGGTCCATCAAAAAGCATGACTTGGGTGATGGAGTTTTAAGTTTTAAGTTGTTTAAGCTGAACAGGAAATATAGGGCTGTTCACTAAGTTTCTGGTCAAACTTCTGAGTTAGGGCTGTTATGATAAAATTGTTAATTATGAATGATGTAGTTGAAAGTTAGAATGATTTGATGCTGCTAAATGATTTAGAAAGTGGAAATAGGATTATTGATGAAGTTAGGACAATGTTGATTGATTAGGTTAAGATTTGTGAGCTATGCTAGTATTATCTATTTTAATAGATTTATTGAATTTATTTTTTGTTCTTGAATTTGTTAATTGATTTTTTTGCATTTATTTTGCAGATATGGTATCTAAGAGACCTAAACCACTCAACAGAAGAAACCATCCAAAAGAGCTAGAACCAAATCTAGACCTTCATCATCCATATACCACCTATAGGCATGAAGGATAGCCATAAACATAAGTTTGAAATTTATTTGAAAAAGAAGGAAATAGTGTCTAACGTGGTAATTGATTGGGAAGTAGTGAGGAGTTTGGTTTACAATGGGCCTTTAAGGGGTACTTCATTGATAGAGCGTGGGAAAGATTGTTCAAAGTTAATGAAGATGTCTATAGAGAGACTACATTGACTTTCTTATCAAGCTCCAAAACTGGGCACTACAAGCCATATTTGGAAGATACAATGAGTTTCTTTGCCTTTGGATAATATAGGAGTGTATCTATGAGGAAGTTTATTGCTGCCTTAAGATTATATAGAATGAAGAAGAAGTAATTAGTGAGGAATTTAAGGAGTTACCTATGAAGATCCTTGATGAAAGCAAGGATTTTGTTAAGGAAATTTTAAGTGAAGAGACATTTTTACCTCTATTACAAAGGGATCTGCATTTAAGTTATTGAACGTCAGAGTTTTGCATTACATGCTGGTGCAATCAATTCATTCAAGACCAAAAGGTGCCAACACTATGTCACGATCCAATATATCTCCCTTATATAACATGGTGCAAGGATACAAGATGAATGCAAAATATAGGGTATTAGACACTAGGCCTTAAAGTAAGGCAAAGAGTTTTTTGTTGGTGGTTTGATCACTAGGGCACCAAAAAATTTAGATTTATGGCTAAGGAATAGGCCATTTGATAAAGTATGCTCATCAAGAAAGTTGGATCACTTAGTTTTTAGAGCTTCAAAATATTAACAAAGGGTAAATTACACTAGAAGGTTACAACATGTGAGGGTAAGTTCATTTCAGGTCAAAAGTTTCAAAAAGTTTAAAAGAGGTCATAACATTTAGTGAGTAAGTTCATTTTAGGTCACAACATTTAAAGAAGTGGGTTGATTAAGGTCACTATTGGCATGTGTGAGCAAGAGAAATATTTAATTAAAACTTAAAAAACCCTTCTTTTAAGGCCCCATTGATATGTATCAACAAGAGAAATACTTAATTAAATCTCAAAAGACAATTTTGCCAACGTTGTGATCTCTTTTAAACTTTTCAAAACGTTGTGACTTAAAATAAGCTTATCTCCAAACATTGTGAAATTTCGGTGTAATTTACCCAATTAACAAATTCAAGACCCCATTATTGATGTGGAAGCTTCAGGAGTAGAAACTAAGGTTAGAACACCTGCACTCTAATATTCAGCAGCCAACTTCAATAAGTTGGAAAAATGAGTGAAATAAATGAATAAAAACTATGGTGATGATATGAATGAAGTCAAAAATGGGTTGATGCAAATTATTATATTCGTATAGGCAAGTTTTACAGCCTTTGATAAGCATGAAGACTTTAACCTCCCTAATTTTTATAAATGGAAATCCAAGCAAACTCCTTCACATCCCCTTCAAATTCTTTAGAATCATCAACGGATCATATCGAACTATTGAGTTCAATGTAAATTTAATGAGGAAATGGATTGCACAATTACCTACTTAATTGAAATAAGTTGCACTTCATTAGCAAAAGATGTAAGGTAAATTATACAAGAAGTTATCAACGTTCAGGGGTAAGTTTATTTAAGGTATCAACATTTTGCAAAATAAACCAAATAAGGTATCAACATTTCGATTAATTTTTAATTAATTTTCCTAAATTTTTATTAATGGTTAATTATTAATGCCTTACTTGACTCACTTTGTAAAATATTGATTCCTCTTTTTAACTACATGAAATGTTGATATCTTAAATAAATTTATCTTTAAATGTTAATTCTTCTTTTAAACCATTTGAAACGTTGATACTTTAAATGAACTTCCCTCAAAAATTGATACCTTTTGGTGTAATTTACCTAAAACATATATGTATGATGAAATGTTTGAAATTGTCCTTTTTTATGCTTTAAATTTGTATATATGATGTTTTATACAAGTGGTTTGGTTCAATTGAGAATGATCCGGAACTATGGAGTGATCACTTTTACTTTTTGTAGGTGCCTTTTAACAAGTTTAGACTATTTAAAAAGAGGACAGATCTCTTGCAGATTATTTTAAAGAACCTAGTTTAAGTAGTCCAAACCACTTAAAAAGAGTCCAGACCACTTAGACCATGGAATGTATGTTAGTCTAAACGTGTCCAAGTAGTCCAGACCACTTGGACGAAAAATGATCCAAAAGTTCGGATGGCATTAGCAAAGATTTAGACCACTTGACAAAGAGTTTGGATTACTTGGCTATAGAATTTTGGAGGAAAGAAGCTCGCTTAGGAGTCCAGACCACTTGGCCACAAAATGTTCTAAAGCTGCAGAGTGCTCTAAAGAGTCTAAATCAGTTGTAAAGAGTCCAAAATCTTTACATTTTTCCAACTAGCCATTAAACATTTAATGCTTGATCGTTGGAGTTGCTTTTAGGGGGTTTTGTTAGGTTTTTCAAAGGGATTATAAGATTAAATGTTTAGGTAGATAGGGGAAAGAGTTAGAGCTTCTTTATTACAATATTAACTCTTGTAAACACTCTCTAAGTATTAATTGTGATTTATATTGTTATGTAAGAGATAAATAAGTACGGTGCCATTTGTCTTGTAATTGCTATCAAATTATAAAGGCACCACACTTAGTTTGTTGAGTGTTTTAAGTGAAGTCTTGAGTTGAGTTTATAGTCTTAGTTAAGTCTATAATGTTTGAGATTGTAAAGACTCAACTAAAGTATTTGTGGTTGTGTGTGGTGAAGTCCTCTATTGAGGCATTATATTGTACCTCTTTGGAGCATTTTATTTGTTGTGAAGAAAGTGGGTAAAGTCCTCTATTGAGTGAGGCAATTGTTGTGAACCGTGAAGACTAGAAGGTGGATTAAACTCCACGTCAAATCCTAGTGCAATTTTCTCTAAGCTTCACTCTTTATTTATTGTACTTTATATTATTATTGTTTACGTTGTTCTTTTTTTCATAATTAGGCATTAAGTTCTTGAAAAAATATCAAAATTAACAATAATTCACTTCGATTTAGGTGTTACTTAGTTTCTACAAATTCATTATCACCACCAGCCACACAGACACAAACAATCCCATCACCTTAAGCACTCTTCTATCCAACTTACACAAGATACCTCTCCTCAATCTCCCCAAACTCAAACACAACCATTCGCATTACCATCACAACAAACCATAAAGCCATAGAATGATGAAGGAAAACCCGCTCCCTCATTGAATACTACAACCATACCACCCCATAGAGTAGAGAAAAGATCTTTTTTCTCTATTTAGCCACTGCCACGGAGATTCTCAAGGAGAAAGATCCCTATGAGGAGAAAATTGATTATATGTAATGAGGATATCGATGAGGACTCTCCTAATGACATCAATAGAAATGTTGTGAATGAAGATGTTGTGGCAGTAACTGTCACGCCCCGAATTTGGTCAAGGCATGCCAGCCGCCACGTATAACACTTACACATTATACGTTAAGGCTGACCTAATCTACAGTTTATCGTGATAGTTGCTAAACAAATTTTTAAGTTCTGAAATCGTTGAATTAGGTTTTGAAAACAACTTGAGTTGCAGCAGAAAAGAGATACATTTCTTTAAAACGATTTCTAAATAGGCTACTTTCTTAAGTAGACCATTACATATAATAAAGTAAATATCTCAAAACGATTTTCAAATAGGCTATTTTTGTGAGTAGACAAACGTTTATAAATAAATATCATACCATCAGGTATCTCAAAGTACACAGTGTTTGGTATCTCAAGATACAGCCATGAGCTCATAGATATGCCCTCATCAATTTATAAGTTTGAAAAGATGATCAATAACTTTTGCTATAAACAGTTCAACGTTCTTAGGCACTTAACTTGTTAACAAACTCCTTTAGAGTCATCCTATACCCGATAATCACAAGCATCCAGATCATCACCCAAAAAAGAAAGAATGAGCTGAAGCCAGTACGACAACAACACAAGCACACATGAGATGGGCACACACGCCTATTCTATATGCAATGCAGCAACCAATAGTTTATATCTTTAAATTAAAGTGCAACAAACAACAATAGAGCACTCACACTCCGGCAACACGCTGGGAACCTGAGGGTCCTGAGTAGCAACAACTACTCAGGGGGTTGATATAGGCAACCCGAATACCTATATCTCCTACCTCTATAAGTAATAGCCTCGTCTGAGGTCACAGTCGTTACGCATCTCTACCCATCACAGTCCATAATATGGTGTAGCTCAACCGGTCCCATAAATGAACCACACTACATACTTCTCTCCGATCCAAGTAGACGTTGTCCCGCTACCGTTCCCCCCATCAGCTACCCGTTGTGCCACCATGCTCATGGTGGCCTAAGCGCCTAACTACCATGCTAGCATCGCCTAGCAAGGTTGCCGCCCCTCAGGCCAGGTCTCAAAAACGGCCACACATAAGCAACAAGCAATTATTAAAGTCGTCTTTAAGTATTAGTTCATTTAGCATGCCTACCCTAGCACGCAACACACAAGTCACTACGTACCTAGTATAAAATCTATGCTCTGAACAATCAGAAGATAGACCAGAAGATAAAGCAGAATGCAGACTCCTAACAAATATCTACTCAAAAATTAATTCATATAAGGATTTGATTTAATTATCAATTTATGTCAAACATGTATTAACCACTTCGTTTTCTAGCAAATATACATTTGAAACAACATACTCCTCTTATTATTCGTGGTCTATCATATTTTAGAAATTACGTACTCCTTATCATTTAAGGTTTAACCTAACATATTAATCGAAGATAATTTCTAGTTAATATGATTATATAGGTATTCATCAATTAATAGCTAATATAAATTGTTGGTTTCTGAAGAATTTACTAAGCTAATATTAGTTAATAAATCTATATTAATTTTATCTAATCAAGTTGAATATAATTAACTAGTCAAGTTTACTAAATGGTAATTAGGTTATTTAAAATGGTAAATTCTATAGTATGTCCTATAATCAATCTATTACACTTTTATTAAGTAAAACAACTTATTAAAATATAATTATTCTATTTATGTTATTTATGATTTATTTTTACATCTAAATGGACTAAGGAATCTAAACTAGTTTCCTATTATGTTTGTATTATCTTGTGATGTTATATTTATACTTACTTTATTAAATAAATTCATAAAATAAAAATAATTAATTATTTATCTTAAAATTCATAGTTTAACATGAAAACACATTATTTACATTTATTTCATATTCATTTGATTAGAATTAATTTACCTTAAATTTCCTTATTTCATTTCCTATAGAAAACTGGTGTGCACTATAACTTTAATAAATCGGTTTATTATCTTAAACACGGGTTCTTAAGCTTAAATTTTTATGTAAACTTCCTAACACATATATTTATATGTTTATAAGGTCATTTGGCCTAAATTAATTAGTTAATTATGGTTTCAATTTTAATTGATTCAAAATTGTCCAGAGCAGGATATAGGAAGCGACGATCGATCGGTTCGATCGAATTTGACCATCAAATCGACCGGCTTTTGTCCGGTTCTTTGCACCATGTTAAAGTAGACTTCTTGAGATTTCAAACCATTGTAGTTTCACCAAAAAAATAAGGAGAAAAAGTCATCGGTTTGGCCATATGAATTCACGCCACTACTGCTGGCCAAAATACTGTTTTGCCCTGTTTTTCTATTTTGTGATTTAATTTTTTAAAATAGTAAATGTATTTCAAAATCACAAAAATTTACATTTTGTATATATACATGTTGATCTATCATTTTATAAATTTCATACAAAAATGACTTCATTTAATATTTTACTAAATATTATAACTTAAGTTGTCCATATTTAATATATATGCATATAAATTGATCTCTAAGCATATTGAATTCATCTAAAAATGTTTATTCTATGTTTTATTGTCTAGTATATACTTTGATTTATATTATACAACTTGAATCATAAATCATAACTCAAATCATCATCAATAATACAAATTTCCCCAAAATTCCAACATATCAACACAAACATATATGCTTATATATTTCATAGAAATTATTTTTAGTATATTCATATATTTATTTGATAACTTCATTTTAATAAAACATATCAATTCAACATATAATATACATATAATAATTTCAAATACTCAATTTTCTAACATACATACATATACATGTGCATATTTCGGTTTTCAAGTTTGTATATACTTATATTATTTAATACTTGAACCTAAGTTTATTTTTAGTGATTTACATGAATCTAAATGTCATCAACATAATGAAATAAATTAATTATAATTACTTACTTGGTTTAGCAAAATCAACCAAATGTTGCCTCTATTACTACTTCTACAATTCAAAAGTTGATGAAGCTTCTTCAAGCTTATTTTTCTCAACTTCAACCTTGTTTTTAGTCTTTAATTTCACCTCTTGTGTGCTTGGTTGATGGAAGAATTTTTGTGCATTTTTGGGGAGGTTTTTGAGAGTGTTTTGAAAGAGAATATGAGAGACATGGGATGCTAAAAATGAGGCATGAATTAGGGTTTTCTAAACCCTATATTTATATTATTTGATGGTTTGTAATTATCTCTAGAGTTGAGGACATTTTGGTACTTTGGCTTGATTAAGTGAGGGCATTTTGGTCTTTTTATATGCATTAGAATTCTCTAGAGTTAGAAGATATTTTCTTGTGTAGATATTTAAGGGGTATTTTAGTCTTTTCCTAGGGTTAGGAATCTTCGAGAGTTGGCTAAGGTTATTTTGGTCATTTTACATATTGGATATTTCTAGATATTAGGTTTTTATTGGATGTGTGTGTGTGTGTATGTATGATAATTTCATGTTCTCACGGCTTAATGGACTTGATCTCTTAAGCTTATGGGCTTTCTTTTGTTGCTAATGGGTTTAGGGTTTTAGATGAGAATTAGTGTTTTAGGTCATGGGCTTTTAGATATGTAGAATGGAAATTGGGTAAGAAGAAACATAATTAGCTAATTGGATTTAGAAATTAGGTTTAGGAATTTTAATTGAAGAAAAATTGATATCATATTTGAATTTAGAATTTTAGGGCTTTAGGAATTTGATATTTTAAAGGAATTATTTAGTTTTAAATTTCTAAGATTTAAGGAGTTGAAATTTAGGCTAAAATGTCTAAATTAGATATTTATGGTTTTAGATGGTTAAACTTGATTAATAAAGTTCATTTGATAATTGAAAAGTTTTGATTAATTTAAATTTGTTGAAATAGCCAATTGATGTTGCTTAATAGGTTAAATTGGGCATTTATGACATTAGAATATCTATTTTCAATTAAATTCCTTATAATTTCTAATTATGTTAAATTATCAAATTTCTCACTTACACGATTAAGGTCTTTAGTCCCAATAGGTCAAATTAGGGTATTATGCTCAAAGGACTTAGAAAATTCTAAATTTCGTTATTACATATTCAGAATTTTTATTTGAGCTCTAGTTTAGTAGATATTAATCAGTTTCTATTTTTATTGCATATATTTCAATCCTAGCGATTCTTTTTTAAATTATCGTTTACTATCTAATAGACCCTAAAAATTAATCGGGTCATACTGCACTTGATATTTATAACTTTAGGTATATAGTTACTGGGTTATTGACTCGAGTCTAATCTAAATTTAGATTAAGGTTTAATTTTAGTGAATTAGGAATTTAGATAATTCAACTTGAGAAATCGGCTTCAAGTTGATAATTGAAAGGAATTGAATAGCTTGGTATGTTAGAAAAAGGAAATTAAAGTAATTTGATAAGTTGAAGTGGGTATTTGTGGTATTGGAGTTTCTAATTTCGATTAAATCTATCTACTAATCCAATTATATTAAATTTTTTAATTATATTCTGTCATTTATGAAATTCAATTTAACTAAACTATCTAAATTCAATTATTAGGTTAAATTTAAAATAAGATTCAAAATTACCCACATTTTCATAGTATTTAATTATCACATTTCTAATTTAGGTTGGTAAAAATCGAGTTATTTCAGTAACAGAACCAACACAAGCTTGGATTCAATGTGATTATGATGCTGCAGTTATTGTTGATGATGGGGTAAGCTTCATCAACGGTACCGAATTTTTAGGCTGTAATAACTTAGTACCTAAAAAAATTTCACACGACAATGGTACCTAAACTTTTTAAAAGTTTCACCCGTAGTATATTGAGATGGATTTCATCCATATGTTTGTTAACAAGCTGATGTAGACGTTGAAAATAATTAAAAAGTTATATTTTTGTTCAACTAGCTTTTTTAATTATTATTCTTTTATTGTCCCTTCTCTCTCTCTCTCTCTCTCTCTCTCTCTTCTCTCTCTCTCTCTCTCTCTTATCTTCATGTTCATCTTCTTCTTCCTTCAAATTAGATAAAAAAAAAAAACTTAAATCTGATAACCCGTTAAAACTCATATCAAAGTAAAATATCAATTTAAAGTTTCATCTTGAGATAAAAATCAATCCTCTCTCTAGGTTAAGAACCTAGATCGTTTCCACCACATCCATCATTCACCAAGTACCTTGATGCTGGAGATCTTAGTTTGTTCCAGAATTGATTATTAAAACAAAAGGGCAATGAGGAAAAAAAAAATTACAACTAGACAGACAATTAAAATTTTTCTTCCCTAAAATGGATGGTTCGGCAATCGTGTTAAACACATTGTAGTTTTTTTGAACTTATTCATTAGGATGATCCGACTTCATTCTCCTGTAATTCTTAACTCTATTTCCTAATCGGAGTTATGACCCCTCCCTCTTACATCCCCAAACAGCCTATTTTTTTTTATTAACATTGGATTTTTTTATTTCTTATATTATTTTAATTGTTCCCTTTCTTCCTTCTCTCCCTCTCCCTCCTCTCTCTCTCTCTCTCTTTCTCTCTTTCTCCTTCCCCCCTCCTATGCTTCGTCTTCTTCTTCTCTAAATGTTGACAATAGAGATTCAAAATCATAAAACCTTAATTTAAAAATCAAATCAATTTCCTTCCCTTCTCTTATTTATGCCCTAAAATTTTCTCTCTCTAGAAAAAAGTCCAAACTTTAGTGAAGAATCAAAGATCAGCTAGAAAAAAAAAATCCAAACTTTAGTGGAGGAGATGTTTGGTGGTGGGAGATGTTAGAATGTCAACTATAGGGAACGTCATCGGAGAGGTTGGGGTGTGAGTGGAGGGTCGAGAGAGATTTGAGGGCGATGGCAGAAAGAAAGACAAAGGTAGAGCAATTGGTAAGGGAGAGAGATGTGATGTGGCGGAATGGGGCAGAGGTGTCACATGTGATGGTGGAGGTGGATCAGCAAGGTCTTTGGTGGATATAGGGATGTCAAGGGATTCTAAGGCAGTTAGCTGTTTTGGGTCAAAGGAGAAGGATGAGATGGTGGTGGTGGTGGTAGTCGAAGATAAAGGTTTGTTAGTGGAAGGAGTGGTAGGGGATGGGGTGGTGGCCATGGAAGGTGGTGGTTTTATGGTGGACTTAGAGGTAGAGGTGATGCGAACTCCAAGTATATTAAACTTGAAACCCACCCAAGTTAATGGAAACATTGCCCTAAGAAAGCTAAATCAGATCAAAAGGAAATTTTGACCCATGGTTGTATTGCAAACTAGAACCAAAGTGTAGGATTGAATGCCACAAGAAATGATCTTGATAAGTTCACAAGTTCTCCAAAGAAGAAGAAGAGAAAACTCTCTCAATTATATTCTCAATATTCAAGTTGTTCTTTTACAAATGACAAACATCAACATTTATAGAAAATAAAAGATAACTTGCGGAATAAAATATAACTTAAAAGATAAACCGGCGGTTATGAAAATAAATGATAACTTAAAAGATAAGCCGGTGGTTATGAAAATAAATTCTAACTTAAAAGATAAACCGGTGGTTACGGAATAAAAGATAACTTAAAGATAAGCCGGTGGTTTTGTTGGCCGGCCTTCTCCTTGGCTGATCTCCTAACATTCTTTTGACACTTGGATGATGTTCACAAAGGCTCGATCTTCATCTAGATCCAATTTTTTCACAAAATCTCCATGCAAAGCTTGTTTCTTCTAAGTATCTTCAATGAATACTCCTAAAGCTTCCCGCATCCTCTTAGCCTTAGCTCGCGTGACTGGACCACCTTGGATAAATAGAGGATCCTTGGATGTTGCATCTGGATTTCCATCATTCCCCCTCTCTTCAACAGGATTCGTCCTTGAATCAATCTTGTCTACATCAAAAGGAGATAAGTCAAAAACATTTAATGTTGCACTAACGTTACACTCAGTTGGAAGATCCAACTTATAAGCATTGTCATTGACTCTGGCAACCACTTGGAATGGTCCATCTCCCCTTAGATGTAATTTTGATCACCGCTGCTCTGGGAATCTTTCCTTGCGCATGTACACCCACACCCAATCTCCAGGATCAAACACAACTTTCTTACGACCATTATTGGCTTGCTTGGCATACTGCTCTGTCCGCCTCTCTATGTGATGGCGAACCTTCTCATGCATTTGCTTGACCAACTCAACTTTTCCTTTACCATCCAAACTAGCTCGCTCATCAACAGGCAATGGAATCAAGTCCAAAGGAGTTAATGGATTAAATCCATAAACAACTTCAAATGGTGAAAATTTGGTTGCTGAATGCACACTTTTGTTATATGCAAACTCAATGTGGGGCAAACAATCTTCCCAGTTCTTCAAGTTCTTTTGAATGAGAGCACGCAACAACTGAGATAGAGTTCTATAAACAACCTCCGTCTGCCCATCCATTTGTGGGTAACAAGTAGTTGAAAACAATAGCTTCGTGCCCAACTTTGCCCACAAGACCTTCCAGAAACAGCTTAAAAACTTAGCATCTCGATCTGAAACAATACTCCTTGGCACTCCATGCAAGCGCACAACTTCCTGAAAGAACAAATTAGCAATGTGAGATGCGTCATCAGTTTTATGGCAAGGAATGAAATGTGCCATTTTAGAAAATCTATCAACAACCACAAAAATGGAATCATTTCCTTTTCTGGACCTAGGCAAACCTAGAACAAAATCCATAGATATGTCAACCCAAGGCTCACTGGGTATAGGTAAAGGTGTGTACATACCATGGGGTAAAACCTTTGACTTAGCCTGTTTGCAAGTAATGCATTTTGCACACAATTTCTCAACATCTCTTTTCATATGTGGCCAAAAGAAATGGTCATTCAATACATCTAATGTCTTTTTAATCCCAAAATGACCCATTAAACCTCCCTCATGAGACTCCCTCACAAGCAATTCCCTCAAAGAACTATTAGGCACACACAATCTTTTATCCCGAAACAAATATCCCTCATGCCTATAGAATTTACCAAAAGCTCCCTTATCACATGCCTTATACACATTAGAAAAATCAGGATCAGAAGCATATAAATCTTTAATGTATTCAAATCCCAACAATTTTGCATCTAAAGTAGAGATCAAGGCATACCTTCTGGACAATGCATCAGCCACTACATTTTCCTTACCTTGTTTGTACTTAATGACATAAGGAAAGGTCTCAACAAACTCTACCCATTTTGCATGTCTTTTGTTCATCCTGTGTTGCCTTTTCAAATGCTTCAAGGATTCGTGACCTGTATGAATAGGAAACTCCTTAGGCCACGGGTCATGCTGCCAAGTCTCCAAAACACGAACCAAAGCATAAAGCTCTTTGTCATAAGTTGGGTAGTTCAAAGTGGCTCCACTCAACTTCTCACTGAAGTAAGCAATTGGTCTCCTTTCCTGCATCAAAACAGCTCCAATACCACAACCAGAAGCATCACATTCAATTTCAAATGTTTTATCAAAATTTGGTAATGCCACAATAGGTACAGAATTGAGTTTTTCTTTAAGTAAATTAAAGGCCTCTTCTTGCTCACTTGCCCACTTAAATCCCACACTCTTTTTAATAATCTCAGTCAATGGTGCAGCTAAGCTACTAAAATCACGCACAAACCTCCTATAAAAGCTAGCCAAACCATGAAAGCTCCTAACCTTAGTAACATTTTTAGGTCTCGGCTATTCTTTAATAGCTCTAACCTTTTTGTCATCAACTTGGATTCCTTTAGCACTAATAACATACCCTAGAAACACAACTTGTTCAATGCAAAAAGAACACTTCTTGAGGTTAGCAAACAATTTTTCTTTTCTCAAAACTTCAAACACTAAGCGTAAATGCTAGATATGATCATCAATGCCTTTACTATAAACCAGGATGTCATCAAAATAGACTACAACAAATTTTCCAATGAAAGCACGCAAAATATGGTTCATAAGACGCATGAAAGTGCTGGGTGCGTTAGTTAAACTAAATGGCATGACTAACCACTCATATAATTCATATTTTGTTTTAAAGGCTATCTTCCATTCATCACCTTCTCTTAGTCTAATCTGATGGTATCCACTTTTTAAGTCAATCTTAGAGAAAAAACATGAGCCATACAATTCATCAAGTAAGTCATCTAACTTAGGGATAGGATGTCTATACTTTACAGTGATTTTATTGATGGCTCGGCAATCGACACACATTCTCCAAGATCCACCCTTCTTTGGCACTAGCAGGACCAGCACCGCACATGGACTAAGGCTTTCCCTTACATAGCCTTTGCTCATAAGCTCTTCAACTTGTCTTTGAATCTCCTTAGACTCCTCAGGATTGCATCTGTATGCTGGTTTATTTGGAATGGAAGTGCCAGGAATGAAATCAATTTGATGTTCTATTCCTCTCAAAGGTGGTAAACCAGATGGAACATCTTCAGGAAACAAATCATTAAATTCCTGCATAAGTGGAGAAACAACGCTAGACAAAGATGTGTTAAGTTCGTTAGCATTAAAATAAGCCTCCTTGTACATAAGTACAATCATGGGCTATTTCAAAAACATGACACTCTTAACATCTTTGTCTTTTGCAAATATGCTCACTTTTCTCTCCAACCAGCTCACTCCTCTCCTTTTTATCTCTCAAGCACACTTGTTTTTAACTTCCCTCTTTGTTTTTCTCACTTCTATCTTTCTCTTCTCTCTCAATCACACTCTCTTTTTTTCCTCCATCTCACTGTTTCTTTTCTGCTCATGTGCCTCTTTAATTCTCTTTTGCTCCTCATAAATCTGCCTTGGAGACATTGGTGCAAGTTTCATATTTTTACCATTTAAAGCAAATGAATAAACATTATGAAACCCATCATGAATGACCCTTCTGTCATACTGCCAGGGTCTCTCCAACAAAACATGCCCCACATGCATAGGCACAACATCACATACTAAATCATCCTTATACCTGCCTATGGAGAAAGAAACCAGCACTTGCCTATTCACCCTCACCTCTCCACATTCATTCAACCATTGTAGCTTATATGGCCTAGGGTGTTTAGTAGTAGACAGTTTCAGCTTTTCAACTAATAAGTTACTTGTCACATTAGTACAACTACCGTTATCTATAATCATGCAACATACCTTATTGTTAATGTGACAGCATGTATGGAAGATGTTATCCCACTGCTCCTCAATGCCATCTTCCTTGATTTGCACACTCAAGGCACGTTGAATCACCAATGACTCTCCCTTAACTGGATACTCAATTTCACTATCATCCTCCAATGCAGGCATGGAATTTTCACTTTCAGTTCACTTTTAGTTTCAACCTCACCTCCACGCATCACCATGGATCTTCTGTTAGGACATTTTGAAGCGATATGCCCATGTCCCAAGCACTTAAAGCATTTGATGTCATAATTTTTAATGCTTTGGTAAGTGGATTTATCCTTCTCTTTCTTGCCCTCTTTATCCTTTCCTTTACTAAAATCCTTAGGTAAGAATTTGTCTTCCCTTTTACTCCAATTTGATTTCCAAGAAGAATTAGAAATCGAATGAGAAGAAGAACCATACCTTGCTGCCCTTTTGTGTTTGAGTTGTTTTTCCACCTTCATGGCCATGTGAACCATGTGCTCCAACTCCACATAATGATGTAACTCAACCACATTAGCTATATCCCGATTTAAGCCACATAGGAATCTCACCATTGTTGCTTCCCTGTCTTCCTCTACATTAGCTCAAATCATAGATATCTCCATTTCTTTGTGATAATCTTCCACACTCTTGGATCCTTGAGTAAGGCTTTGCAACCTCTTAAATAATTCTCCGTGATAAGAATTTTGGACAAAGCTCTTCTTCATAATCCCTTTCATCTCCTCCCTAGTTTCAACGGGCCTTTCAAGATTCCTACACCTACTCAAAACCAATTGATCCCACCAAATAAGTGCATAATCAGTAAATTCAACCGCAACAAGTTTTACCTTTTTCTCCTCTGAGTACTGATGACAGTCAAACACCAGCTCCACTTTCCTTTCCCATTCTAGGTAAACATCAGGATCATTTTTACCTTGGAATGAAGGAATCTTCATTTTAATACTCCCCAAATTGCGATCTACTCCATCATCCACATTACCCTCAAATCTCCTTCCCTGTGTCCTAACTCCTCCCTTAAATTCACCAGTATCACTCACCTCATCCATCACTTCATTTCCAAAACCTTCCTGTACCCTCCTGCCACCTTGCCCATGTTGTGGCATAGGCAGATGTGGTGGTGACCTCTCTAATTTAGCCATCCGACTCTCCAATCGCTCCCATCTTTCATTAGATTCTTGATTAACCCAAAATAGGCTCTCAAACGACTGCATCACCGACTGTTGGAACAATTTTGGATCAACAACTACGGCTTGATCCTCAGGATTTGATTGAGAACTCATATTGTATGATACCTGCAAGAAACTCAAATTAAATGATTAATATCCTCACCCACTCACTTACGTGTATACCCTCATTAGATGATAGCACTTCTCTCGTGTTTCACTAAATCAGTCTTTTCTCGATATTAATCTTACACTCTTTAGCTTTTTACCACTCAATAGTTTTCTCCACAAATCCTTTGTTGAACTCAATGATTCTTAGCAAAACACCCTTGTGACTCTCAAAGGAAAACCTAAGAACAAATGGAAAACTTATGAAAACACAACGACTCAATTTCACAATGAAAGAAGTAACAAGAATTGCCTATAAGAATTTTTTTTCCTTTTCTTTTTTGTCTCTTTTTTTTTATACAACTTTATTTCTTTCTTTTTTTAATCACAATCTCAAACAAATCAAAACTGAATTACAGACACTTTTAGAATGAAAATTGACGAAATGAGGAACTAGAAATGGATGGGAATTGAATTTTTTTTTTCTATGAAAACCCTAGAATTGATGACAAAGACAACAAACGATTAAACAACTAAACAACAGAAATTAAAGATAGATAACCTGATTTAGAGCCTAGCTCTGATACCAAATCTGATGCGAATTCCAAATATGTTAAACTTAAAACCCACACAAGTTAATGGAAACATTGCCCTTGGAAAGCTAAATCAGCTCAAAAGGAAACTTTGACCCACGGTTGTATTGCAAACTAGAACCAAAGTGTAGAATTGAACGCCACAAGAAATTATCTGATAAGTTCACAAGTTCTCCAAAGGAGAAGAAGAGAAAACTCTCTCAATTGTATTCTCGATATTCAAGTTGTTCTTTTACAAATGACAAACACCAACATTTATAGAAAATAAAAGATAACTTGTGGAATAAAAGATAACTTAAAAGATAAGCCGACGGTTACAAAAATAAATGATAACTTAAAAGATAAACTGGCGGTTATTGAATAAAAGATAACTTAAAGATAAGACGGCGATTTTGTTGGCTAGCCTTCTCCTTGGCTGGTCTCCTAACATTCCTTTGACACTTGGATGATGTTCATAAAGGCCCGATCTTCATCTAGATCCAATTCTTTCACAAAATCTCCATGCAAAGCTTATTTCTTCCAAGTATCTTTAATGAATACTCCTAAAGCTTCCTGCATCCTCTTAGCCTTAGCTCGCATGACTGGATCACCTTAGATAAATAGAGGATCCTTGGATGTTGCATCTGGATTTAGGAGAGAGAGAATGAAGGAAAAAAAAAGCAAGCTTAAAGTACAGGCATTCATGGTACGTGCATCCACGGGGGGAGAGAGAGAAAGAAAGAGAGAGAGAGAGAGAGAGGAGAGGAGGGAGAGAGAGGAAAGTGAAAAATTAAAATTAAAAAATAATAAAAATGCCAAGTAGATGAAAAAAAACAATATATTAATTGGGTTTGTTTGCCACATCAACAACTTGATGGAAAAATGGATGATTTCCATCCAATGATACCTTTGGTGAAACCTTTGAAAAGTTTAGGTACCGTCTTAATACAAAATTCTGTTAGATACTAAAGTATTACAAACCAAAAAATTCAGATACCATCGATGAATCTTACCCGATGATGATGCCAATGCAAATTTTACCGTTGTGAGTGGTAGTGTTGATGTTGATATAGTGGAATGAAATGCTATTGCTAGTGATGAAGTTATCCTTAGAGAAATGGAAGTTGAATCCACTATCGCAGCCAATGAGAATGTTGATGATAATGAAGGTGGTAGAAGCAGAGCTGTTGAGGGTGATGTATGCATGATAATGTAGGAGAGGAGGAAGCTGATGCTAGAAATTTTAATTTAAATTTAGAAGCGAAGGAAGATCATAATGTGGATGTGACTAATGAAGCAACTTGAGAAATGGAAATTGATGATGTCACTAAGCCCATTAGTGCTATAATGATTTAGATATAAATGATATGGAGATTGAAAATATAATTACTGTTGAAGTTGACAGACATCATAGGTGTTAGGTTGAAAATATAGTAAGAAAAGAGGAAGCAACAAGATGTGTGGAAATTAATGGTGTTGGCAATAATGACACTAATGAAGATTATTTTGAGCTTGAAAATGACATTGCTACTACTGTTGATGAAGAAATAGAAGAAACCATTGCTACGAAGAAGATTGTAAGAGAAAGCGGAGAAAAGAATGAGGAATAGAGAAGAAGAAGAAAAAGAAAAAAGAGTAGAAGAAGTAGAAAGAGAGAGATGAATTACAAGAAATCAGCTGGAAGAGATTGTGAATGAAGTTTAGTTAAATGTTACAAACCAGCCTTTTAATGAAATGGTTGATAAAGTTAATGTAGAAGTAGATGGAGAAGGAGAAGAAGAAATTGGAAAGGATGAAGGAGTAGTGCTACAAAGAGTGATTCCAACATATGTAGATGAAGGTAGAATGATAGAAGCAAACGGAGAAACATTTCATGTAGATGATAAAGAGGTCTATCACAACTCATAGGTTGATAAAAGAAACTGCAGAAACCATGAAAATATTGGATGAAGAAAGAACAAAAAAAAAAGCCAAAGACAAAGCCGGAAAGAGAAAAAGAAATGCTTAAGAAAGTCTTAGCCGAGATCAACGCACAAGAAGAAAAGGAAGCGAGAAAGAAACAATAGCAAGATGATGAATTGCTTAAAAAAGCTTTAGTTGAGATTGAGAAAGAAGAGGCTGAGGAAAGAAGAAGAAGAAGAAGAAAAGAAGGAAAATGAAAATATAATATCTAAACCTTAGGAAAAAAGAAGGAAAATGAAAATATAATATCTAAACCTTAGGAAAAAAGAAGAAAATGAGAAAAATTTGATGCAATCCATTAAACAATTCTTTGAACTCTAACTTGCAAATTTTTATACTATTTGTATCATATTCTATGTGCTATATGTTGTTTTTATTTGTTGTTTTTTGGTTTTTGATTCTTTATTCTTTGTATAGCAAGCCATTCTTTGAAAAAGGGGTCAATAAGCCTACTCAAGGCATTAAATAGTACTAAGTGTTTACTTAAGGAAGTAAGGCACATCCTAAATCGCGTTCGGGGTTTATTTTACTAACACATATATTTTTCTCATAGTTTTAATCATGGTGTGGATCTCGCCTGGGATATATGTTAACCTTGTTTGCTTTTCTTGCCTTGAATACATACAGTTTTAATCACAAGTTGAAGCAAGGTCGTGATTTGATATGCCCACAACCCACAATTATCATTAAGTGCAGGGGAAGGGTTCAGCAAGATAAAATTAAATCTTAGGTTGAAATTTGAATAGAGTAATTTATGCTTAAATTTAATCAATTTTCTTCTATATTTATAGGAAAAAAATGAAATGGTACAAAAATTAACTAATTTTTTTTATTTTGTCTAAAATAGACCACCATGTGATTGAAGTGATCTTAGCATTGGACACCATTCTCTTACATTCATGCTATGTCTTTTTTTTATAATGCTAGAATTACTTAGTCAAATCTTTGTGAGGTAGTCTTACTTGCTTTTTAACTTAGGATTTTGGAATTTTGGTTGGTGTAAGGTCCCTAGTAAAGACTAACTATTTGAATTTTAAGCTTATCTTCTAGTATTTTCTTCTTGACAAGCCTTGATTGTTAAACTAAATTATCTTATATGTGATTTTGATGAGAGCAAATATTATGTAAAGCTATTGTAAACACACTCCACTTGAATAAAATCAATAATATATAAGGAAAAACATATATCAAGGAATCCATATTATGTGTGTGTGGGCGCTTTGTTTTTATGTTTACAGTGGACCGACTCGCCGATTTAAAGAACAAAGCAAAGCGCTGATCAAGCCCAAAATCTAACGTGCAATAAAGGCACGATAGGTCAATCTAAGTGAGCTCTTTGGACCAACGAGCTGGTAGGAATGGAAATTTAAAATCGACCATTGTACACATTTAATGAAGTTGTCTATATGATGTTATCTCCAACGGACGTTTGATCTTTTGAAGACTATAAATGCATGTTCCTTTGTAGTTTAAAAAAAAAAAATTGAAAGAGCTTTCATTTGCAAATAAACAAATCAAGAATTCTCTCATAATTTCTATTTTCTTGTTCATTATTTTACAAATTCTTGTATGAGAGAAAATTAGTTTTAGTGCCCTGTTCTTAACTTGTAACTTTATAAGAAAGCACAAGAAAAAGAGAAGGAAATACTTTATTTCATGAGTCTTGTAACTAGGTGGACTACTTAAATTTGAGCTTGTATTATCGAATCAATAAAAGTGTGTGAAGTCCTCTTATTGGAGACAATTGTCGAATTGTGGACAATAAGAAACGGATGGAACTCTACATTAAATCTGGGCTTGATTTCTCCTTCTCTATCTCTTTTACTTTCCTTCTTGTATCTTATTATTGCTATATTAACTGCCATCAAAATTTAATTTAATTAATTGTTTGAAAAATTATTTTCTAGTGCATTTTCATTAATGATCTTTGTGACTTCTAGTTGAAAAGTTCATTTGAGATTTATAACTTGATGAATTTTCCTTTATAACTACAAACAAAATACAAATATCAAAAGCTTAGGCTGGCATGAGCAGGGGTTAACCCTTAAGAAGAGCGATTAGTTGACTCCTTTGCCTCATAATTATAAGTTTAGCTAATATGAGCAAGGCTTAGTCCCTCGGAAGAGTAGGATTTGCTCCTTTGCTAATTGAACTTCACAAAAAACTAAAAAAATTATTGAAACGGATAAATTGAGTTGGTTGATATGGGTAAAGCTTAATCCCTAAGAAGAGCACGATTGACTCCTTTGTCAACTAAAATGAAAAGCAAAGGTTTAAAGGAACAAAAAAGGAAAAAGATTCAAGAGATAAGTTGATGTATATACTTTCTCTTTAAGTTATGATTGCTTAGAGGTGCAAGTAGAGAAGTTTATACTTTTATAGTAACTGGATGAAGTTAGTTAATTCTCTCTTTACTTTGCTTGATCTTTAATTAAATTATAACTTTGGAATCTGGTTTAAACAGTAAGGGTAAATGCTAACTCACCTAGATTAGCTTGGTAAATTTAGCACAACCTTAGTACATGTTATAGTAAGATTGAGTGGATACGATGATTGCTGAGGTTGCTAGGTGATTAAAAAAGAGACATTTGAGTTTAAAAGAATGATATTTATGAAGTGAAGCTTATTAAGTACCATTAATGATTTATTTTCCTATTTTAACAAGCTTTGCTATTGTTAATGTCCTTATTCTGAACAATTATTTGCTTGAGGACAAGCACAAGCTTACATGTGGGGGAATTTGATAGGCTTTAATTACTCTATTCAATTCAAGGGGATTTGTGCTCATTTTATTTGAATATTTCATTAAATTCCCATAAAGTGTGCTATTATTGCTTAAATTGTTGCTTTCAGTTCCATTTAGCATAAAAGAAAGAATCAAAGTGATTTGATTAAAGATTAGAGCAAAAACAACAAGAACTTAAGATATTATTCTACCAAGTCATGCCATTATGAATGAAATTAAGAGCACTTGAAGAGAATGCAAAGAAAGCAATCATACCCCAACAAGCAGACCTGCGGTTAACATCGAGCTCCACGTGCACCTCAAGTTAAAGTTTCACATAAAACCAATTGCGGCACTGATTGACCTTGTAATTACAGTCGTGGTTCAACACTTGATTCCACCCCTAATACGTGCATGGTAATTCCAACAAAGTTCGCTATACAAAATTTGCCACCTTAGTAATAAAATCTTCATTTATTCCATGCCTTCTATCAATAAATAGACGTATATAATATCAATAAAGGGGGGATGTATAGTAAGACATGTATAGATTAGAGTGTGAATAGTGTATAGGGTAACTAATTAGAGAGAGAGAATTCTAGTGAGATAAACACTACTCTACTAGGGTTCAAGCTTCTTTGTGTAAATTCAATACTGATTCGAGTTTGTACACAAGGTTCTAAGCTTCTATAAGTGATATCTATCTTCATTTATCAATTATATCTCTTAATTTTGTGTTGTTAATTGATTAAATCCCTGTAGAAGTAATTGTTTGAGCTTAGATTTTATGGATCCAAGACCTAATTTATGTGAATTCAACATGCATCAATTGAATATTATTCACTTGTAATTAATAGCTTGAACTTCATTTTCATAGGTTTATGTGTGTGCACCATGTAAATTCGTGTCCTGAATAGATTGAGAAATCATTTTTTTGAATAATCAAAGCTATTAATAAGATTTGCTCATAACATCTAGAGGTAAAGTAGTAAAAACCTTCTGTTGCTAGATTAAGAATTCATGAAATGTGGTTTTTAATCAAATGATTCTCGTTCTTAGTGGATCTAGGTTACTAATGGCTTGAGAAGAGATTTCGATTGTTTGACTTAGGTTTAGACATTAATGACACTCGAGAGAGGCATAATATAAATTCGTGAATTCAACAGTACAAGCAATAAGCATATTAAACAAAGAACTCATTAACTTTGTTTCTTAACTCACATGATAAGGATTTGGTGAAATAAGATCTAAGTTACTATTTGTATTTAAACTTATCTTTGGAACTTACTTCTAGAGCATGTATATAGCTAGTTTAGATTTGTAGATATTAAGTTAATTTCATGAATATCTTGTACATCATGAACTGCTAATTTTTCTTTGACTAAATAATAAATTAAAAGTGAGTATGATAGATGCTAACAGTTTCTTGGAATACGACATAATGTTTCCATACTATTTCAATAAATGCACTTGCTAATTTGGTAGTAATCGAAGTTGAATCGAACCATTGACTTATTATAAATTTTTAAAACTCAGCTTTTGTGTCTCTCTAATACACCAAACCAAACAACAAGACCAATAGCTTTAGATTCTATTTTCAGGAATTCATATGCTTATTTGCTTTTCTTTTCTTTTCTTTTTTAATTTAAAAATAAGAATTAGAAGATAATTTTTATTTTCAATTCATTATTATATTTTAAAGTATATGTCAATTGTCCTAAAATTTGCACCTTATATACTTTAAGGTATATGTTATTAAATGGTGGTAGAGTATGGAATATCATTACTCATATCTTACTTTTAGAAAAAGATTTGTAACCATAACTTACCCTGTAACTTTTAATACTCATTTAGAACTAAGTTGGTTGTGTGGGATATAATAAGATATATGGTACAACCAGGGGCAAACACAAGATTATATGATAGGGAGGGAGGGCAGACCTTAATTAAGTTAATTTTAAAATTATTTATTAATTTTCACTCGCTATTACAATTATATTACATCTTATATATTTATTAGAATTTTATAATGATTTCAATGTGATGCATTTCATAAGAGACGATATATATATCACTTTAAAATTAATTATTAATAAAAAATATAAAGTTGATATATGTATAAATTTTGCATTTAATAAAAATAAATCATAAAATATATCTAGATAGGATATTTATTCAATACTTTATGTTCGCTTTTCTAGCATTACATGTAAAAAAAATAATGTTGCTAAATTAAATCATCTATACTATTAAAGTGAAATCACCCCTTTGATGTCTTTAGTATAAATATTTTTAATATAAGTGTTTTTATATAATATTTTTAGTATATGGGAATATTTTTGATATCCCTGAAACCATGAAATTAAATAGGATTTGAATAGAATTAAATAGATGTTGAATAAATATAGTCTTTTCCTTTTTTAGCTTAAGCGTGTATCTTTATATACTGATATAAAGCTTTGTTACCATATTTAATGATGTTCAGCTATGTTTTCTCTAGATCAAATTAATGATGCTAGCCTGAGATTCAACTTGAATTACTTGAAGGACAATCACCATAAGAAATCAACTTTATATAGCACCATCACGAGGAGTATCGATGGCATCAACAAATGTTTTGGTTAAAAAAGGAAATCCACCCAAGGTGTGTGGGATATACGAGAGGAATGTTGTATACAAAAATGTATTGTTATCTTGAATGTATTTTTATTACCAACATGTTATGTTACATTTTTACATCTTAAGAATATTGCCGGATATACATGTGTTGCATCGGAATGATCACTAACTATTTACTACTATTTATATAGGTTCCAAATCAAATTAGTTAATATTCTAAAAAGTTACTCTTTTATTTGCACACGTATCGCAGATGCATCGTCTACTTGTATAATTAATGTTCAATTTAACTATTTTTAACACAAATAGATCATAAAATATATGTAGATAGAACAGTTATTCAATAATTTATGTACATTTAAATAACATTAATTGAAGAAAAAAAGTTGTTAAATCAAATTATATGATTAGTAGGTCATAAAATAAAAATAGATGCTTAATCACTGCACTACACTACTACACTACACTTAGTCTTGTATTATGGTTTTCTTTTATAATATACATATAATATATATTTTAAAAAAAAACCTTTAAAATTTAATTTTTCCTAGGTTTGGGAGGCTAGTGCCTCGTTGGCTCCCCTAAATCCCCCCTTGAGTACAACAAGTTACCTAATCATCCTTATTTTCCACTTTTACATCTTTATTATACAAACAAGTGAATTTAATTCTTCCTATGTACTTCTTTCCCCCTTCCCCTCAATTATTTTCCCTTTTTTTTCCATTAAGCGCGATAAACAAAATCACACTTTGAAATTGATTGAACAGCTATTTCTACGTAATGAAATTTACCTTTAAAAGATGGGTAAATTACAAATAAATGACCTGTGTTTTTATAACTTTTGCAAATAGGTGACCTGTGAAAATTTTTTTGACAAAAAACTAACCCGTGTTATGTACTATAATATTTCGTTAATAGAAAACGTTATTTGCCAAGCGTCATTTCATAAGCAGCACTTTACTTTGTCTTCTCTCTTACTAAGACCCAATCTCAAGCCTTCTTTCTATGGAACTTACTTCCTCTCCTTTTTTTTTTTTTTTCCGATCTAAGTTCCTCCATTAAACAATGTAACATCTCCATAAAAAATCGCATCTTTCCAGTAGAAACTTAATCACACCCACCAAGTTGACTCATTGCCACTTAAGTCACGCTCTCTCCACAAAAATCCACCTTGCAATAGCATCATCCTCGCCGAACCCCTCTTTACCTGACTCACTCTCTCACTCTAGCTTCTCTCTCTAAACTGAATCACACTCACCAAATTGATCCACTGTCTATCTCTACTTCACCGAGTCAACTTAGCTTCATCAAGAACTCTGGGTTTCTAATGAACCAAACCAACGAAGCATCGAGAACTAACTTCATCTAACACCCCATCGTTTCAATCTCGGATCGCTCACGACCTTGTTGAAACCAAATTAGATCATCATCCAATTAGCCGCAAAAGCCTTAGCCTTGCCGTGGTAGGTCTGTCCACCTCCATTCTTTATTGTGTTGTACTTCTTTTTTAAATTTTAGAGAGAGAATGGAGAAGGAAATAGGTTTCTAGAGAGAAAGTCTCAAGGAGATGGAGTTTGAAGCAAGATGACTTAGAGAGAGAAAGTGAGGGTTTTTTAGAGAGAGTATCCTAAGGATGGAAATGAAGTTGATGGATTCAATGAAATGAGCATAGGCATTTTGTTTCCGTTTGGATAAGTTCAGAGCAAGGAAACGATCTGTTTGTTCAATTTTTTTTATTTAATCAGTAATTGACACATGCACATTTAACGATCTATTTGGATGATACATAACGAAAGGTATCTCGGGTTACTTCTTTGTCAAAAAAAAATTTCACAAGTCACTTATTTGCAAAAGCATAAGAACACAGGTCATTTACTTGTAATTTACCCTTAAAAGATTTTGTTTCATGAGGAACATTTTATAGATTTTTTTAAAATTAGCTATAAATATCAAATTTATTGTATTATTTTAAGAAGTTGCAACTGCTAGTAATTTAACGATTAGTTATTTGTAATGGTGGTCAAACAATATTAATATATATATATATATATATTTTTTTTTTCTTTTTTTGCAAGAACTGCTCACTGCGATTAGTAAAATTAAAAATAAAAAAAGGTCTGCTGTGAAAATTATATTCTGTACCGTATCATAATAATTATACATCTAAGTCTTTTTGTAGCATCAGGCGGATGACTTGCTCTTCAAAAAATGAAAAATTATTTTCTTTGTTTTCTATATTTCACGATAGATGATCATCCACCAACCATTAGCATACACTATTGCGTTCTTTCTTTTAGGTTAGGGTATATTGCACGGATTCCTCAAGAAAATTTTAGAAATTGCATGGATTTTTATGTTTTTAAAAACCAATACTTTAATCTCCTAAAAAAAAAAATTATACGGATCTCTCCTGAAAATTTTAAAAATTATATGGACTCCAGCTTATTTAAAAGTCAACATGTACACTCTTAAAAAATAGGGTGATGATAATATATAAATTTTGTTTAGTTGGTATAAACGTGTCATTACATATATGATATGCTTAATAAAAAATTCTTTTAAAAAATATTTTAAATTTTTTATTATAGTTTTTACATAATTAATTCTTTTAGAAAAAAAATAATTAATTACTATTTTTCTTCTTCTAAAATTGCACTTCAGCATGCAACAAATATATTAGAAAAGCTTGTTATTATATTAAAAGACACCTCATGACATTGATTTTTACTAAAAAAGGGCTTTCTATTAGAATTTCACTTTAAATAACAAGTTGCAAAGGCAAAATTTAAAAAAAAAAAAAAGGTTTTCATTCTTTTATATTCAAAATTTTTAATATTTTTTGAAATAATTATTAATTAAACATATTATATGTAATGGTATGTTAGAACAAAACAAAAAAAATTACTAATAATCGTCACGTCGGTTTTTTGGGGTTTAAGTACTGATTTTTTAAAAAATTAGGGATCCATACAATTTTTAAAGTTTTTAAGGGATATTCGTACAATTTACTTGTTTTTAGGGGAGTTAGCATTGACTTTTGAAAATTTTGAGGATTCATGCAATTTTTAAAGTTTTCAAGGGATATTTATGTAATTTACTTATTTTTACGAGGTGTAAGTATGAACTTTCTAAAAATTGGTAATTCACATAACTTTTAAAGTTTTTAATATAGATTCGTATATAATTTACCTTTTAAATTATTTTAATTATATTTAACGATTTAAGAACTTAAAATAAATTCTACAAAAACACCCCATTTTTGTCAACGTAAACTAGCAGAACGTCTTACAAGCGATCTCTTGACATGACAATTGAAGGGGAAAAACTCACCATTTTTATCGAATTTGGAGTATTCCATACCAAACCCTCGAACCGTTTTCCATTTTTTTTTTTTTTTTTAATTCCTGGTTTTGGTACGAGCCTCGCGAGAAGCATTTGAGATATCTTTGATTATTAGTAGCCACTTGAAATAGTGACCATTAATGTCTATTATATTAACAAACTTGAGATAATGGCATCATGATTGTGAAAATCAAATTAGATCCATTACACACTCAGAAATCGTGAATCTAAATGGATATATGGAAAAATGGAATAGAAAATAATCAATTGCAGTTCAATGGTTTTAGATTTTATGTTTTAGAATCCAATTCTATAGAGAGTGAGTTAACGAGTAAGACACATCAACTTTGCTTGTGATGTATATCATTTTTTGACAAAATTCAATAAGTCTTCGAAATCATGTTTGTGCTGTCTTAGGAAATATTTATAATATTATAACTTTTTATAGAAAAGTGCATTTTATGTGTCATTTGTGTCATTTATTTCGTCCTTTTAATTATTTCATGTATATAGGCTTTTTAGGAACTTTCCTTTCTATGGAAAATTTTGTGTTTTTCATATACTATGTATGTCTTAGGGCAAGGGATTAGGTCGGTTGATCATTAAAAATATTATGAGCCACATTGATGCTTTTTTTAACCAAAATTTCGAGTTATTAGATGAATTTCAAATTTTGGATGTCTATATTATCTGAATATTCTTAAAATCAATAGTTGTGTAGACGATTACTATCCAGGTATTCAAAAAACCAACAGGTCATGACAATCTTCCTTTTTTCTTTCGCTGTGTCAAAACATTGGGATGTTAAAAGTCATATAACTTAAAAGTTGTAACTAGGATGTATTCAAACGAAACTGATTTACAAATTTCAATTTTCATTCAACTTTGATTTGATAATAATCAAGTAGAGCTCAAACTTAAGTTATTGGAGTAGTTTACCGCAAACTTCATAATTTTAACTGATGAGGTGGAGATACTTGCAAACAAGTACCTAGAGAAGTGAAATAGAAACTGATCTGTTATCATTGGGTGATCTAAAAACCCAATCTCGAAGGAAACGAGCTAACTTGAAGAAGTTACAGCCTTGGCCATGAGCTCTACAGGTTTTTAGCCAAATTCTTTTGTTTAAGGTCTCAAACGGGCATTTTGAGTACATCTGGCAGGTTTTAATTTCAATATAACTCTTTATAGGCATATCTGTTTTTAATGTCGTCTATGGCATTAGTTTTATCTTTTCATGTACCTTTTGTCTTAAGTTTCAGGACTTTCCTATTTTTGGTAGTTTTTTAGGTTTTTATTTTTGGCAACTTTAAGCCTGCTTATATTATATGTCTTAGAGCAAACAAATAGTCACTTATTATATTTTTCAGTAAAATTTCAAAGCGGACATTACTCTATTCCAAGAATTTCGAATTCTTGCATAGAGTTTCGATTTTTGATGCCATTAGCTTATGTATTCCTAGAATCAATAGGCATTTAAAAATTGCACTCTGACAATCATGTGTAATTCAACGGATCGTGATAAACCCTAATTTTTCGCTGCATCATTAAGCTATGTTTAGCTCAATTGACTTGCAATACTAATCAACCCTAATCGAAATCAAGTTAAGTCTGAATGTTAGTCAAGTTCAAATTGAGTTTAAATAGTAAAACTATTTTAATTAGTGATTCAGCTAAATGAGCTTAATCAAATTAAAATTGAATTTGTGTAATACCACTTTGAGCTAGATTTAAACTTAAAATTTTAACCTTGAATGAGCTTGAACCAAACTCGATATTAAAAATTTTGAGTTTAGCTTGAGCACTCATTTCCAACCTTAGTTGTAACTCTAAATTATTATTATTTCTAAATAAAAAAAAAGTAACTTTTGGAAACATATTAAAAGAATATAGATTATTTAAAATCATAGATATGAAGATCTTTTAATCCATAAGATATGTGCAACAAAATTAAACCATCACTATAATATAGTGATTCGTCATATAATTTGTTAGAATGTGCAATCAGGGGCAGATGCAAGATTATATGATTGGGGGAAAGCGGACCTTAATTAAGTTAATTTTAAAATTATTTATTAAAATCCACTCACTATTACAATTATATTACATATTTATATATTTATTAGAATTTTATAATAATTTCAATGTGATATTTCTTAAAACTTCATGAAAAAAAAAACATTCAAATAATAATTAAGAGTATTTAGTGCATTTCATAAGAGATAATATATGTGTCACTTGAAAATTAATTATTAATAAAAATATAGAGTTAATATCTGTATAAATTTTGCATTTGATAAAAATAAATCATAAAATATATCTACATAGGATATTTATTAAATACTTTTAGTTGAATTTTCTAGCATTACATATAGAAAAAAATAATGTTACTAAATTAAATTATCTATACTATTAAAGCAAAACCACCCCTTTTGGTATCTTTAGTGTAAATATTTTTAATATAATGTTTTTAACATATGGGCGTAAAATATTTTTGGTATCCCTGAAATTATAAAATTAAATATGGTTTGAATACAATTAAATAGAGGTTGAAGAGACATAATCTTTCCTTTTTTAGCATATAGGTGTAAAATATTTTTTGTATCCCTGAAATCTATAAAATTAAATAGGGTTTGAATAGAATTAAATAGAGGTTAAATAGATATAATCTTTTCCTCTTTTTTTTCCCTAAGTATGTATCTTTATATACCAATGTAAATATTTTTAATATAATATTTTTCGCATATGGGTGTAAAATATTTTTGGTATCCCTGAAATCATTAAAATAAATATGTTTTAATAGAATTAAATAGGGCTAAAGAGACATAGTCTTTTTTTTTTAGCATCTAGGCGTAAAATACTTTTTGTATCCCTAAAATCATGAATTAAATAGGGTTTGAATATAATTAAAAAGGCTGAATGGACATAATCTTTTCCGTTTTTCACTTAAGCATGTACTTTATATACCAATTTAAAGCTCTGATACTATATTTAATGATTTCCTGCCATGTTTTCTTTAGATAAAATTAATAATGTTCCCAAATATATGATGTTGATCTAAGAATCAATGTGAATTACTTGAAGGACAATCACCATAAGAAATCAACTCTATGTAGTACTATCACAAGTAGTATCAATGGCATCAACAAAACTTTTGATTAAGAAAGGAAATCTATCAGTGTGTGTGGGACATACACAAGGAATGTTGTATACAAAACTTTATTGTTGTCTTGAAGGTATTTTTATTACCAACATTTTATGTTACATTTTCACATATTGAGAATATTGATGGATATACATGTATTGCATCAAAATGATCACTAACTATTTACAACTCTTTATATAAGTTCCAAACAAATTAGTCAATATTCTAAAAAGTTATTCTTTTATTTGTACACGCATCACAGGTGCGTCATCTGCTTATATAATTAATGTACAATGTGATTATTTTTAACATAAATTGATCATTAAATATATGTAGATAGGATAGTTATTCAATAATTTATGTACATTTATATAACATTAATTGAAGGAAAAAAAAGTTATTCAATCAAATTATATACTAGTAGGTCATGGATAAAAAATAGATGCTCGACCACTATACTACGCTTAGTTTTATATTTTATAGTTTTCTCTTTATAATATACATATAACATATATATATATATTTTTTTTTTCTTTTATAAAAAATCTTTAAAAGTTAACTTTTCCCATAATCTGCCCCACGGTACAACAAGTTACCTACTCATCCTTATTTTCCACTTTTATATCTTTATGATCCAAACAAGTGAATTTAACTCTTCCTCTCCACTTTTTTTTTTTTTTTTTAATTCTCACGTCACACTTCGACATTGATAGAACAGCTATTCCTACGTATTGAAATTTACCTTTAAAAGATTTTGTTTCATGAGGAACATTTTATAGATTTTTTTTAATTAGCTATAAATATCTAATTTATTGTATTATTTTAAGAAGTTGCAACTACTACTAATTTAACTGTTAGTTATTTGTAATGGTGGTCAAACAATATTAATATATATATATATATATATATTTTGCAAGAACTGCTCACTGCGATTAGTAAAATTAAAAATAGAAAAAGGTCTGCTGTGAAAATTATATTCTCTACCGTATCATAATAATTATACATCTGAGTCTTTTTGTAGCATCAGGCGTATAACTTGCTCTTCAAAAAGTGAAAATTATTTTCTTTGTTTTCTATTTCACGATAGATGATCATCCACCAACACGCTATTGCATTCCTTCTTTTAGATTAGGGTATATTGCACGGATTTCCCGAGAAAATTTTAGAAACTAAGTTTTTAAAGTCCAATACTTAAATCTCCTAAAAATAAGAAAATTACATGGATCTTTTTTGAAAATTGCATGGACTTTCAACTTATTTAAAAGTTAACAAGTACACTCTTAAAAAATAGCATGATGATAATATATAAATTTTGTTTAGTTGGTGTAAATGTGTCATTACATATATAATATGTTTAATAAAAAAAATTTAAAAAAAAATTTAAAAATTTTTATTATAGTTTTTACATAATTAATTTTTTTAGAAAAAGAAAAAAATAATTAATTACTGTTTTCCTTCTTCTAAAATTGTACTTCACATGAAACAAATATATTAGAAAAATTTTTTTATTATATTGAAAGACACCTCATGACATTGTTTTTACTAAAAAACGGTTTTCTATTAGAATTTCACTTTAAATGACAAGTTCAAAAGGCAAAATAAAAAAAAAAAAAAAGGTTTTCATTTTTTTATATCAAAAATTTTGAATATTTTTTGAAATATTTATTAATTAAACATATTATATGTAATGATATGTTAGAACAAAACAAAAAAATTTACGTATATCATCACATCGGTTTTTTGGGGTTTAAGTATTGATTTTTGAAAAAATTAAGGATCCAAACAATTTTAAAGTTATTAAGGGATATTCGTGTAATTTACTTGTTTTCAGGAGAGTAAGCATTGGATTTTGAAAATTTTGAAGATTCATGTAATTTTAAAGTTTTTAAGGAATATTTATGCAATTTACTTATTTTTACGAGCTGTAAGTACGAACTTTTAAAAAAATTGGTAATTCATGTAATTTTTAAAGCTTTTAATAGAGATCCGTATATAGTTTACCTTTTAAATTATTTAAATTATATTTAACGATTTAAAAACTTAAAATAAATTCTAAAAAACACCCCATTTTTTTCAACGTAAACTAGCAGAACGTCTTACAAGCGATCTCTTGACATGACAATTGAAGGAGACGCATTCTCTTTTAGATTAGAGATGATTTTAATAATTCGGTCCAAAAGTTGTCCTTAAGAATCTCCCAAGGAAAAACTCACCATTTTTGTCGAATTTGGAGTATTCCATACCAAACCCTCGAACCGTTTTCCAAATTTTTTTTTTTTTTAATTCCTGGTTTTGGTACGAACCTCGCGAGAAGCACTGGAGATATCTTTGATTATTATAGCCACTTGAAATAGTGACCATTAATGTCTGTTATATTAACAAACTTGAGATAATGGCATCATGATTGTGAAAATCAAATAGATCCATTACACACTCAGAAATCGTGAATCTAAATGGGTATATGAAAAAATGGAATAGAAAATAATCAATTGCAGTTCAACGGTTTAAATTTTTATGTTTTAAAATCTAATTTCTATAGAGAGCCAGCTAACGAGCAAGACACACCAACTTTGCTTGTGATGTATATCATTTTTTGAGAAAATTCAATAAGTCTTCAAAATCATGTTTGTAATGTTTTAGGAAATATTTATAATATTATAACTTTTTATAGAAAAGTGCATTTTATGTGTCATCTCATTTATTTCGTCATTTTAATTATTTCATGTATATAGGCTTTTTAGGAACTTTCCTTTCTATGGAAAATTTTGTGCTTTTCATATACTATGCATGTCTTAGGGCAAGAGATGAGGTTGGTTGATCATTAAAATTATTATGAGCCACATTGATGCTTTTTTTAACCAGAATTTTGAGTTATTGGATTAAATTCAAATTTTGGATTCTATATTATCTGAGTATTTTTAAAATCAATAGGTGTGTAGACGATCACTATCCAGGTATTCATAGAATCAACGGATCGTGACAATCTTCCTTTTTTATGTTGCTATGTCAAAATGTTGGGATGTTAAAAGTCATATAATATAAAAGTTGTAACTAGGATATGTTCAAACGAAACTGATTTACAAACTACTCAATTTTCATTCAAGTTTGATTTGATAATAATCAAGTAGAGCTCAAACTTAAGTTATTTGAGTAGTTTACCACAAACTTCATAATGTTAAGTGATGAGGTGGAGATACTAGCAAACAAGTACCTAGAGAAGTGAAACAGAAACTGATCTGTTATCATTGGGTGATCTGAAAACCCAATCTTAAAGGAAACAAGCTAACTTTAAGAAGTTACGGCCTTTGGCGGTGAGCTCGATAGGTTTTTAACCAAATTCTTTGTTTAAGTTCTTAAAAGGGCATTTTTAGTATATCTGGCAGGTTTTAATTTCAATATAACTCTTTATAGGCATATTTGTTTTTAACGTCTTCTATGGCATTAGTTTTATCTTTTCATGTACCTTTTGTCTTAAAGTTTTAGGTCTTTCCTATTTTTGTAGCTTTTTAGGTTTTTATTTTTGGCAATTTTAAGTCTGCTTATATTATATGTCTTAGGCAAACAAATAGTCACTTATTATACTTTTCAGTAAAATTTCAAAGCGGACATTACTCTTTTCCAAAAATTTCAAGTTCTTGCATAAAGTTTCGATTTTTTGATGCCATTAGCCTAGGTATTCCTAGAATCAATAGGCTTTTAAAAATCACACTCCGACAATCATGTGCAATTCAACAAATCTTGATAAACCCAAATTTTTCCCTGCATCATTAAGCTATGTTTAGCTCAACTGACTTGCAATACTAATCAAATCTAATCGAAATCAAGTCAAGTCTAAACATTAGTCAAGTTCAAATCAAGTTTGAATAGTAAAACTATTTTAATTAGTGATTGAGCTAAATGAGCTTAATTAAGTTAAATTTGAATTTGTGTAATATCACTTTGAGCTAAATTTAAACTTAAAATTTTAAGCTTGAATGAGCTTGAACCGAACTCGACATTAAAATTTTGAGTTAAGCTCGAGCACTCATTTCCAACCTTAGTTGTAACTCTAAATTATATTATTATTTCTAAATACAAAAAAAAAAAGGAACTTTTGGAAACATATTAAAAGAATATAGATTATTTAAAATCATAGGTATGAAAGATCTTTTAATCCATAAGATATGGGCAACAAAATTAAACCATCACTATAATATAGTGATTCGTCATATAATTTGTTAGAATGTGCAATGACATAAGGTTAAAAAAAACAAAGACTAGTAAAGTGCTAAATAATAAAGAAAGAACAATGGAGTTTGGGAAATAGATATTTTAATTTCATATAGTGGACGAAAAAGGGTGATGATGAGATTTTCCATTTTCCATCCCCTGTTTGGGTGGAAAAAAACTGGAGTGAGTTTTGACTTGGAAACTTCCCACGGTTTAATCTGCACCCCAAGTTGTGTTGGGGGGTGCGCGCACTCAGAAGATGAAAGGTGGAGGAAGACACAATTTCAGGGACGACTATGTCCATAGTGACGCGGGCCAACATCCCCCATTACACCCAACAAATTCACAACGATAACAAGTAGCTCCACCATCCACTGCCACCATTCGAAAACACGTTTTGTGTGAAACACAAACTAGAATAAATAATGAACAGGTGATGCATATGTTCGTATGAAACAACATTTTTTAGTGTTTTTTTAATATCTTATATTGCTTGAGATGTTCCTTTTTTTAATGTGCAATTGGTATCATACACTTTTATAAGCACTTGTTTAGAAAAGATTCTTGTAGATTTGTGCACTTAAAACTAAAAGTACTTATATTGATAAGGCATGCCTTAATTTTTTAGCTTTAAAATGAGTTGGTTTGTCTGGCAGAAGTAGAACAAATAATGTCAATGCCTGCCTCATTAAAGAAAATCAACACTTGAAATTCAGTTGAAATTGCAACAACATTTGCTAGCAGGTATTCTAAACTCTAAATATATGTGTTAGAATCAATAGTGAAGATATAAAATAATTTTTTTTTTAAACTTGTTTATCTTATCATTGCAAAATCTCCTATTGGTAAAAACGATGTGAAAATTAGAGGAAAAAGTAATGTAATTTTAGCGCTAATGATAAAATCCATTCGAAGAATCAACCAAGTTTTTAACACAAATAATAATATATCTACATATATAAACATCAACTTAGTTTCAATTTCAAGTAACAAAACATCCAATTTCGATTTTGGGTAATAGAATAGCTTATAAATAAGTAGTTCATATTGTGAATAGGTAAATGGTTTGATTTGTCACAACAAACTATTAGATTGCTTCCATTAAAATCTGAGATTGAGGTGAATAAGATTTCGAATAAATTACTATGTTGTTTGTGCATGTATATAGGATTTTGAGATGGATTTTAATTATTATTAATGTGTATTAACGTATATATGCTGTGAAAGATCAAGTTGATGATTGAAAATGTTGAAATATGGGATTTACAATTGCTGCTGCTTTGTTATGAACTTAACGTTGCAGGGACACTGTACTTAAATAGATCGAGACAAGCTAGCTAAGTCATCCCAATGTTGGACAGGCCGAAGCTCAAACATCAGACCAAAGTTGTACTCCATGCAACTCTCTTCAGAAAAGAAGAATAGGTAAAGACTAGAGAAAAAAAAAAAAAAAAAGAACTCACATTTAACTACTTAATAATTATCAAAAAATAAAAAAGGAAAGAAAGAAAAAACTATTTAATATGGGATAGTATAGCCAGCACCAGCAAAGGGATAACTGAAAAGACAGACCACACGAACTACTTAGCAATATTTGCATAAACGTGATTTTACCGTAATAAAGTAAAGTTTGAACTCAAATAATTTATTGGTTGAACTCAAATTTCATAATATAATATTTAACTTAATGAACTCAAAAATATAATACAGCTTGAGTTTACATATACATGAATAAGTTTACTTGAGTTTAGCTATCACGGAAAATTTAGTAAAAAAGAGAAAAAAAAATGTATTTTAAATATAATGAGTTTAAATAAATTTAATTAAGTTAAAATTAAGGTCATCAAATATTATTCGAGCTTAGCTTAATTTCAAAATTCTAAACTAGATCACATTCGAGTTTAAAACCATGTCTATCTCTACCGAGTTTGACACTATACATATCTCTTCCACACATTTACACTTTTATTTCTAATGTGGTTTAGATTCCATTACACACTTGAGCTAAGGAGTTATTATCATAGTTATCAAATAGGGAAAACATCCACTTTGTTACTTAAACTTTGATGAAAAAGTTAATTTGATACCTAAACTTTAAAAATTTTAATTCCTTAGTAATTAAACTTTTCATACTTTTAAATACTACTCCCATTCTTTTATTATCTTTTGAAATAATTGATACATATCACATAACGATTTAACGATATTAAGTAGAATAGTATTTAAGGGAACAAAAAGTTTAATTAAATATCAAATTGGACTTTTTAAAGTTTATGTACTTAATTAACCTTTTCGTCAAAATTTAAGTATTAAATTAGGCATTACTCCTATTAAAGATGCAAGTCAACTCATATGATCTATGTTATGAAATTTTTCCTAGTAAATTAAGGGTTCTACAAATTTATTATTCCGTGATACTCATTAATTCTACCAATTTTATATGTTCAATTACTTAGTAGAATTAACAATCTTAGTTATCGTTCAAGTGATTTGACTATTGGAGAATGGCCAATATCCTAATAATTAAAGCATGCAATGCCAAGAATGTCGTAGTATTTTGTATTTTCAATAACTTGGTAGAATTAACAATCTTAGTTATCGTTACAAGAGATTTGACTATTGGAGAATGGGCAATATCCTAATCATTAAAAAAAAATGCAATGCCAAGAATGTCTTTGGGTTTGGACTAAGACAAGGTTAGATATCTTCTAAGGTTAGTCGGGTCCGGATTCCCATTTCATGGACTCGTAACCGCCCCACATAGGTGGCAGTGCAGGTGAAATACCTCGAATTTTACCAACCTAAATTAAAAATGTGATAATTAAATACTATGAAAATATAGGTAATTTTGGATCTTATTTTAAATTTAATATTAATTGAATTTAGATAGTTTAGTCAATTGATTTTCATAAACTATAGAATATAATTAGATAATTTAATTTGTAAGTACACTTAATTGAAATTAGGAATTCCAATACCATAAATACCCACTTCAACTTATCAAATTTCTTTTTCCAACATACCAAGCTATTCAATTCCTTTCAATTATCGACTTGAAACCGATTTCTCAAGTTGAATTATCTAAATTCTTAATTCACTAAAATTAAACCCTAATCTAAATTTAGATTAGACTCGAGTCAATAACTCACTAATTGTATACCTAAGGCTATAAATATCAAGTGTAGTATGACCCGATTAATTTCTAGGGTCTATTAGATAGTAAACGATAGTTTAAAGATGAAACGCTAGGGTTGAAAAATACGGGATAGAAATAGAAACTGATCAATATCTACCAAATTAGAACTCGAATAAAAATTCTGAATACGTAATAATAAAATTTAGAATTTTCTGACCCTTTTGAGCACAATACTCTAATTTGACCTATTTGGACTAGAAGCCCTAATCGCGTAAGTGAAAATTTTGATAATTTAACATAATTAGGAATAATAAATGAATTTAATTGAAAATAAAGACTCTAATGTCATAAATACCTAATTTAACCCATTAAGCAACATCGATTACCTATTTCAACAAATCCGAATTAATTAATCCTATTCAATTATCAATTGAACTTTATTGGTCAAGTTTAATCATCTAAAACCCTAAAAATCCAATTTAGACATTTTAGCCTAAATTCCAACTCCTTAAATCTAAGAAATTTAAAACTAAATATTTTCATTCAAGTCTCAATTCCTAAGTTCTTAAAATACTAAATTCAAGTAAGCTATTAATTTTCCTTTAATTAGATCTCCTAAAATTAATTTCTAATGCCGATTAGTTAATTCTCTTTCTTACTTCTTAAAAACCATTTCTAAAACCGTAAGCCCAATTATTCAAAGATGAAGCCCATAAACATAAGACCAAAAGCCCATTAGACCATGTTCTTATCATGCACCCTCACACATAATATGAAATCTCAATGTCTAGAAAAAAATCTAACCTTATGAAAAGACCAAAATAACCTTAGCTACTTCAAGAAGGTTTCTTCATCTATGAAATGACCAAATTGCCCCTTAAATATCTATAATGTGAACACAAGAAAATATCAAGTGTGTGAAAAGACTAAATTGACCTTAGCCAATTCTTGAAGTTTCTTCACTTAGGAAAAGACTAAAATACCCCTTAAATATCTACACAAGAAAATATCTCCTAACTCTAGAGGATTCTAATGCACATAAAAAGACTAAAATGCCCTCACTTAATTAAGCCAAAGTACCAAAATGTCCTTAACTCTAGAAATAATTACAAGACCTAAAATACTATAAATATACCTATTTAGAAAACCCTAATCCCCTACTTCTTCTTGCAACCCCTAACCCCTAAAATCTCTCAAGAAATCACTCTAAAAACCCACAAAAATCCTACAAGAATTCTACAACAATTCCTCTTTAAATCTAGCATCCAATAGGCAATGAAATTCATGATTTCTCTACCATCCAATCTCTCAATTTCTTCCCCAAATCCAATCTTTATTTCAACCAATTCCTAGATGATTTTGAAGGCTAAAAGAAAGGTTGAAGCTAGGGAAATTAGCTTGAAGAAGCTACATCAACTTAAGGAGTAGGGTAGTGAAGCTTTAGCTAATTATTTCACAATTCAAGTAAGTAATGTTAGTTTGATTATTGAATTTGTATGATTGTTGTATTTTGTTGTTGAAATTATTGTTAGATGGTGATATCAACATAGATTTAATAATAATAAGGTTTTGGTAAATATAGATATATGTTTTCTTACAAATCGAATACCATAAATATATGTATAAATGTTGTTTTGATAAAATTATCATATATATAAATATATAAGTATGATATGTCTAATATATGGTATATAATTGATCTAATATGTTAATTATATGTGTGTATTTGATTTAGTTTTTAATAAGTTATAATGAATCAAATGGACATGTGAGCTTAATATTATATATAAAAGGCATGTCATCAAGTTAAATTACTGAAATTATGATCAATATATGCATATAAGCATGTGAACATGATATATCATCTTATGGAATTTGGTTTTGATAAGTTAAACATGTTGATGAATTAATTTATGATAATATAAGTTGCTGGAATTAATTATTGCATATGTCTTTGTGAAATTTAATTAAAATATCAAATGAAATTATTTTTGATGAAATTTATAAAAAAGATAGCTTAACATGTCTATATACAAACTGTAAATTTTCGTGAATTTTGAAATACATTTACTATTTTTAAAATTAAATTACAAAATAGCAAAACAGGGCAAAACAGTGTTTCGGCCAGCAGTGGTGGCGTGATTCATATGGCCGAACCGGTGACTTTTTCTCCTTCTTTTTCGATGAAACTACAACGGTTTGAAAGCTTAAGAAGTCTACTTTAATGGTGAAAGAACCGGACAAGAACCGGTCGGTTGATGGTCAAATTCGATCGAACCGATCGGTCGTCGCTGCTTATGCACTGTCTGGACAGTTTTGAATCAATTAAAATTAAAACCATAATTAACTAATTAATTTAGGCCAAATGACCTTATAAACATATAAATATATGTGTTAGGAAGTTTACATAAAAATTTGAGCTTAAGAACCCGTGTTTAAGATAATAAACCGATTTATTAAAATTAGGGTGCACACTAGTTTTCTATAGGAAATGAAATGAAGGAATTTAAGGTAAATCAATTCTAATCAAATGAATATGAAATAAATGTAAATAATGTGTTTTCATGTTAAATTATGAATTTTAAGATAAATAATTAATTATTTTTATTTTATGAATTTATTTAATAAAGTAAGTATAAATATAACATCACAAGATAGTACAAACATAATAGGAAACTAGTTTAGATTCCTTAGTCCATTTAGATGTAAAAATAAATTATAAATGACATAAATAGAATAATTATATTTTAATAAGTTGTTTTACTTAATAAAAGTTTAATAGATTGATTATAGGACATACTATAGAATTTACCATTTTAAATGACCTAATTACCATTTAGTAAACTTGACTAGTTAATTATATTCAACTTGATTAGATAAAATTAATATAGATTTATTAACTAATATTAGCTTAGTAAATTCTTCAGAAACCAACAATTTATACTTAGCTATTAATTGATGAATACCTATATGATCATATAACTTGAAATTGGCTTCGATTAATATGTTAGGTTAAACCTTAAATGATAAGGAGTACGTAATTTCTAAAATATGATAGACCACGAATAATAAGAGGAGTATGTTGTTTCAAATGTAAATTCGCTAGAAAACTAAGTGGTTAATACATGTTTGATATAAGTTGATAATTGAATCAAATGCTTATATGAGTTAATCTTTGAAGCAGATATTTGTTAGGAGTCTGCCTTCTGCTTTATCTTCTTGTCTATCTTCTGATTGTTCGGAGCACAGACTTTACCAGGTACGCAGTGACTTGTGTGTTGCGTGCTAGGGTAGGCATGCTAAATGAACTAATACTTAAAGATGACCTTAATAATTGCTTGTTGCTTGTGCGTGGCCGTTTTTGAGACCTGGCCCGAGGGGCGGCAACCTTGCTAGGCGGTGCCAGCACGGTAGTTAGGCGCTTAGGCCACCATGGGCATGGTGGTACGGTGGGTAGCTGATGGGGGAACGGTAGCGGGATAACGTCTACCTGGATCGGAGAGAAGTAATGTAGTGTGGTTCACGTTTATGGGACCGGTTGAGCTACACTATATTATGGACTGTGATGGGTAGAGATGCGTAACGGCTGTGACCCCCAGACGAGGCTATTACTTGTAGAGGTAGGAGATATAGGTATTCGGGCTGCCTATATCAACCCCCTGAGCAGTTGCTGCTACTCAGGACCCCCAGGTTCCCAGCGTGTTGCCGGAGTGTGAGTGCTCCACTGTTGTTTGTCGCACTTTAATTTAAAGATATAAACTATTGGTTGTTGCATTGCATATAGAATAGGCGTGTGTGCCCATCTGTGTGCTTGTGTTGCTGTCGTACTGGGCTTCGGCTCATTCCTTCTTTTTCAGGTGAAGATCTGGATGCTTGTGATTATCGGGTATGGGACGATTCTAAAGGAGCTTGTAACAAGTTGAGTGCCTAGGAGTGTAAACTGTTTATGCTATTGGTAAAAGTTATTGATCATCTTTTCAAACTTATGATTCGATAAGGGCATATCTATGAGCCCATGGTTGTATCTTGAGATACCAAACACTATGTACTTTGAGATACTGATGGTATGATATTTATTTATAAACGTTTGTCTACTCACAAAATAGCCTATTTGAAAATCGTTTTGAGAAATTTACTTTATTATATGTAATGGTCTACTCAAGAAAGTAGCCTATTCGAAATCATTTTAAAGAAATGTATTTCTTTTCCGCTGCAACTCTAGTTGTTTTCAAAATCCAATTCAACGATTTCAGAATCTAAAATTTGTTTAGCAACGATCACGATAAACTGTAGATTAGGTCAGCCTTAACGTATAATGCGTAAGTGTTATACGTGACGGCTGGCACGCCTTGAACCAAATTCGGGGCGTGACAGCAGGTGTAACTTATGGATTCGCCGGGTCCCGGAGTGGGTTAAGATAGTTCCAACACGTCTCTTTAAAAAAAATTAAAATTAAAGAACAAAAATTTATAATAAAAATAATAATAATTTAAAATTTATATATATAAATGGGCTTAGAAAATAAATATTCTTAGCTTATGTTCATTTAATAATATTAAGATGGATTAATTATTTATATACAAACACATCTCTATTGAGTTGAAATATTAGCAATGTAGTACTAGAATAGCATTCTAAAATAATAGAGTTTACCCAAAAAAAAAAAATGTCCCACATTATTTAGATTTGAGATCCTTTTCTTGGTGGAACTCTATATAAGCATAAGATATAATAATTTTCAAATTATTTTTATCTCACGTGTTTTGTCATCAACTCATTAAATATTGTCAATAGATAATTAACAACTTCTATTCATATGGAAAATAGTCTAAACATTAAATTTTATTTACTTTACTCAACTTTTATGATTTTAAAATTTATATTATTTTTTATTCTATACTTATTTTATTTTTTATTTTTATTTTGATAAGAACGACATCATATTTATTTATTTATTATTTTGTTGGATCTATTTGTTTGATCTTTTTTGTCAGTTTGACATCTTATTTTTATTATTTTAAACAGATATACGTTAAAAATAGTTACATATAAAAAATACACATTTGTACTCATAAATAGATCAAATGGATCAAATACATATGAGATACAAATAAGATAAAAAAATAAATAAGATACTAATAAAATATAAATAAAAATTAAACAATCTAAACAAAAATTTTTTATGTGACCTGTCTAATCCATGGATTCCACTAGCAGATGAGGACCATCCTGCCGGTGCTGGGACGGGTCGAGGGAGGACCCGAGTGATTTCTCGACCAGGTTGCAAATGTCGCAAATTTATCCAATTAAAGCTGCGTGCAATCTTACTCGACAAAATGAAATCGAGTGTTAGTATACTACAAAATGGGGTTTTTTATACGGTAGAAGTAGGATTTGATAATTTCCACTAGGATATATCGATACAAAATAACTGAAAAAATAATTATAGGAATTAGGAAAATGGAAAAAAAAAAAAGAAAAAGATGAGGACATGAAAGTACTATATCAATAGATTATAGACGTGATTAACAAGCGAATAAAAGAATTATAGATAAAAATTAATTACTTATAATATCAACTCAACTTCTATATACTTTTTAAACATTAACACGAATTTGATGCGAAAAATAAAAATATGCAAACCTTGACTGCTAAGTTAAAAATCGTTAAGTTTGGATCCTCAGAAAGTTTGATAGGTTTATGGCAGCAATGATACTTCTTTTTTTTTGGATTGTCAAAATAAAATGAACACCAAGATATGGAGGAAAAGAAGACGAGAGAGATAAATAAAATGTAGGGCCAATAATGATTTGTCGTTGAAAGCAAACCAAGACGGCAAACGGCGGATGAATCCCTAGGCCTATCTAGATACTATGTATGAGTTTGGTTTTTCGGGTAATATCTTTCTTTTTTTTCATTTTAGGAGGTCTGCCATCATTTTGATTTGTCATGATTGCTTCACCCTATATAATAGAAGGAAGGACTGCTGCTTTCACTTATGCATTATAGCTCTGAGTTTCTAATTTAGGGGATTATTGGATGGTGGATATTTTATTTATATTTGTATTCGATTTGTATCTTATATTTTATTTGTATCTAATTATATATGGTCTGTTTGATTATTTTATGAGTAAAATTATCTATTTTTCATCTCTATCTATTTTTTAACAAATAGTTTATTTAAAAATATTTGTATATCATTTGCACGTAGATAAAACTAATAGATCCTTAATACACATTTTATAATTCCTTAAAAGAACTCAATAAAGTATATTTTCTCCAATAATGTAGGATGAAGTTTGTCTTTTTTTAATTAATAAACACTTGTAATAGTTTTTTTAAACTAATTTATCAACTAATTTACGGTTTTTTATTGGCCCGACAATACCACCTTTGACATAAATCAAATCCAATGATCATTTATCAAAGAAAATAAATATATAAGTATATAATATAATAAATGATTAACCTGATATTGTATAAGAGCATCTTTATCCCTCGGTATTGATGAAATTTCAAGTGATATAGATGATGAGTTAGTTGCTGTGTAATAAAATGAGTTGCTTGTTGAGTTGATTAGCAACCAAAGTTGATTGGGCAAGTAACTCTCTCACTCCTCCTCTCATTGGTCATTTTACATTTATTTAATCTTTATAAAAATATGTATAAAAAATTATTTTAAGACAAAAATAACATAGAACCCACAAGAATTTTAAAAAATATAGATAAATAACACTCTTAAAGTAATATAAAAAAATAAAGAGTTGTTTAATAGGAAGAGTCGCACAAAATACTAAAATGGTATTTTAAGCAACTCTTGAAATAACTTGGGATAAAAATATTTTAAGAGATAAACCTTTTGTGGCACCATTATTTCTAAAAGGTTTGAACACAATATTTAAAAATTTTAAAATATCATTGCAATTATGATAGGTCCAAGGAGATGGCGTTAAAATTTACACAGTTAAATTATTACATGACTAGCGTGGATGGTTATTGAATTCAAGCCATGCTATGATGACTATTTGAATAAAGCTTACATGATCACCGGAAAAGATCAGTGTTAGTTTATAAAGTTATGGTAGTAAATACTAAGTTCACATTTATAAAGAATTCTACGGTCGGTGATTAAAAAATCTCTTAGCTACTAATTAATTTAACTATTGGCTACTTTTAGGGTTGGGGGAAGGGATTACAAATTTATACCTATATATGAAATCCACCCACAGAATTATCAATTTCATTTATGTATTATACAATATTTGTCAAAAATACGCTTCTTAGTTATAAAGGTGGATGTGGATGGAATCAATTCAACTTTCAAAAACCTTTTTAAATATAAAAGGAAATACGACTCAAAATTATGATTTCTCCCATTCATTTTCACCCACCAAATATACATTAAATAAATTGTGAGATTTAGGGAAAAGAAGAACTCATTAGTGATATATTAACTTAAGTTTTAATTACTTTTAACACATGGCGTTGAATTATATAATTTTATTCGCGGATCTAGCCATGGATCGTTTACGCTATTATCCAAACCTTTACTCGGGCGCGGAGCTACAGCTCAATTTTGCATCTAAGTGAATCATTTTCTTCTTTATTAACATTTCATTAAATTTTTTATAATTTATGTGAGTTTATTTAAATCATCTTACATTTATATATTACACTGGCACTTAGTGATTTTTGTCCAATCATTGATAGAAGGGCTGACTATATACAACGATATTATATTTAAACCAACTATTTAGAATGTCAAAAACTTTATTGTACAGTTTGATGATATGTGAGGATATTGTCATGGTTTACACTTTAATTTTATGTATTTTTATAATAATATATCCAAAGTTTTAAATGATTAATTTGTACGTCTGATTAAATGTTTAGTTGTTTAACTTTTGCTTTATATTCATTTAGATTTTTTTGTTATATAGCAATATAACTTGGTATCCTATATAATACAAAATAGAACATTATAGATATGGCATTGTGATTAGTTGCTTGTGATGATGGAGATAACAATATTTAATAGAAAAAAACGAAGTATATACGATGACAACTAAATATGTAATTAGATGTACAAATTGATAATTTAAAACTTCAAGCTTATAATGATAAAAAAGTATAAAATTAAAGTGTAATGGAATTCATCCACCCATTATATATTTCAATTTCTCTTTTCTTTCTACAGCTTTGTACATTGTAAAGCCATCATTCGCAGTTGCAGCACAGCCACCAAGAACTCACAGTTCATGTTGTCCACACTAGTAGACATGTAATCGACCAAGCAATCCACCTTTCCATCATTCACCAAAAAAGAGTGTAAATTTCTTGCCAAGCACTAAGAAATGTCCAACCCAACAAGTTAAGTAATTCCTGATTTTCAACTAAAAGCTAAATTATAAGCTCTTGGTTGAGCTGATATCTAAGTCCTATAGCTACGAACTTCCATGGTCTTGATAAGAAGACTGTTCATCAATAACTAATTAGATTGATCAGTAATCTCATTTTATAGGGTATTTATTTATACCCTACTCAACTAGATAGAGACAAAGTAGTTATTAAGGTTAAAGAATAAAGTATGGATTAATATTTTTTAAAACCTACCCTCATAAAATAACATATAGGTATAGAGTATCCATACCTTGTACCTATCCTAGAACTTGTACTTTAATTTATGAAGAGTACAAGTTTTGAGGTATTCAACCTACCCCATTTAACATTGTAAAATAATGTTAATAGGAAAGATAAATAATAATAATAATAATAATTCATTGTTTATTTTGCTACTAATTTTGTTTAAAAATTATTATTTATAGACCATTTTTTAGAAAATTTTATTATAGAAGAGTTTGTATCATTTTATTTTAAAAGAACTCATCACTTTTATTTTTGAAAAACTATAGTTGTATAGATGTATTTGAACTCTTAAGTTATATAAAAATATTATTTATCAGTTAAGACTAATTAATACCAAAATAGCTTCAAAGTTTTTAATTTTAAAATTTATATAGATTTATTTAATATCATATGAATGGATTTTACAAATATTTGTTACAGGTAACAATTGTTATACATAAATAGATGTTGTATATTACAAAATTTATAATATTAACAAATTACTTTCAAAATTCCTTTTCACAAGTTAATTATAGTAAATATATGAAAATAAGATAGTCTTTTCATTTTACATGAAGTTATATCAAATATTATAAACTTCAAGTTTGAAAAAGAAAAAAAAATAAATATAGAGATTTCATAAAAAAATCTATAAGTTCAACAAGGTACCATGTACTCTGTAGGTTTTATATGAAACTAGGTATAAAGTGGGTACATGATGTCACAAGGTAAGTGTTGAGTGTCAAATTTAATATTCTATACCCTTACAGGACTGTGTACGAATGGTGCTTCATATCCTATCCTTAACCCACTCACTCCTAATTTAATTATTAAAATAAATAAAATAATCGATATATTAAGTATTGTAGTGGTAGGATCACGATTCAATATGAATTTGAATCGTTAAATAACTACTGTGACAATCTCGTTAAAAAACATAATAGAATCATAATTTTTTTTTTCTCCTCTAGCTATTATGGTTATTTTACAGAAAACGTATATCTTTATTTTCATCTTTTCTTTTCTTTTTTTTTTCACCCTTTAACAAACAAAATCACCGATAAAATCTGTCCTTATAGAACTATTATCAAAAATAGCCTACACGAAATCATGCTGGAAATATGATTGCAGGCTTGAAATTATATATTCAAACCATGACTTATAATATTGTCATTTTCAAATATAATCACCAAAATACGTCTCCTGTGAAAGTATTTCTAAGCACACATTCAACAAAATCGTGTTTTCATAGCGCGATTTTAATTATCTAGGTTAAAATCATTTTTTCAAAATGCACTTCGATTTTGTAGACATGATTTTATCGGTTCTCAGAATGATCATCAGTCTTGTCCTCTATTTTCGCATCTTTCATTCTCTATAAAAGTGGGGAAAAAGTAAATTGCCACTTTCCCTGTTGTTTTTAAGGTTGCTTTTTCTCTATTGTGGCCCGCAAGCAAAAAGGTGTATTTTTTTCCACCTTTTTGTAACTCTTAATGATAATCATGCATATAGATTGTAGTAGATTGTCCTTTCGATTGTTTGTTTTATCCAATTCGATCATTTTTATCAATAAATTATTTAAGAATTTTTTTGAAATGTCAAATGCATCTTAAACACTCTTTTTATAAAAAAATTAATATTTTATTTATAAGTTATTTAAAAAGTTGATTAGTTTAAATTTTTATAAGTCTCACAATACATAAATTATACACAACTAACATAAAAAAAAAAAAAAAAAAATAAACTCAGCAACTCACTAAGTAAGTAATCACCTTTGTTGGTTAAGCAACTTATAAAGAGATTACTTAGTAAAAATTTTCGTATCAAGCAATGCCAAGAAGATTACTCTTACCGACTGATTTTTCAGTTCATTTTTACCTTAATGCTATTATTCTCATTTAAACAAACTCTTTGTCCCATTTCTTACGAAGTTAAATGAACCTTTGCTGTAGTATTTTGACTATTCAGTTAAATGTTCATGGAGAAGCAACCGTGAAAAGATGGAAACAAAGTTGCCTAATTAACACGTTAAACTAATACTGTAACAGGGTTTTCATTTACATGCATTTTTTTTCCGATATTGTTGTCCATGGCAACTCCATTTTCCCAGTCCGACATTAGTGTAAATAAATAAAAATATTCAGATTACAATTTGTTCAAAGGCCTCCGGCGCATTGTCGCTCATATAGACCCTTAGAGGTGGTTGCACGACATAGATTTGAGGCAAATGGAGCTCAATTGGTTGTCCGCTCATGTTGTATGGTTGGCTAGGTAAAGCATCGTAACCTTATCTATTTAGCTAAACGGTAACTGGGCCTATACTTTATAATATAATACGCAATGGAGTAGATTCGAAGAAGACTTTGAAATTTGGGTCAATATCATGTATGCGATCCAAATTTTACCTAAATATCCAATTAACTATCTAGACTTTTAATTAGTTAATTTACTATCTAATTCAGCTTTTCGTGTACAGCATCACTACCTCAGCAAACACCGCTAGCTTTGTTAGCTGATGTGGCACGTTTCATCTATAAAAATATGCCACGTGTTAACCAAGGTGGTATATGCTATATTTTTTATTTATTTTGTAATTACATTGATTATTATCATAATTTTTATCATTATTATTGTAATGAATTATTTTATTTATTTATAACAAAAACAAATTTGGGTTTTCGTAATAATCAACCAACCCAAACAGACTTATCATCCACCTGCCATATTATCCTAAGCCCATGGACCATCCACTTCACATTTCTAACTCACTCGTTCTTTTGGAATCTAACTATAGCTTATATACTGGTCTATTAAATGAAAAATAAGCCATGTGGGACAATTGCTTGTGTAGAAAAAAATTGAAAAAAGAACATATCAAAAGCTCTTCTTCTTCCTCCTAGGACTTTCTCTCTCTAGTCATTCTCTCTCTAGCTTATGTCTTGAATTTATCCCTTAATCGAACCTAAGTTCGACATCACAAAATTGGAAGACACCAAGCGGTCCAAGACCAATCTTCATCAAGACTCGCTCAGGTTACAGTGGTAGTTCCTTGGGATGCTTCTTTTAAGCTTCTGGCTAAACGTGATGATTATATCGATGCATTGGTAGCATATTTAGACGTAACCTTTACAAAATTTCATAAATTAATCGGCTTTTCGATAGGACCAAAATCATATGTAACTCATTGGAAATCGAAAGTTTTGTATTTGGACGATGTCCTGACCATATACCAAGGTAAGGCACTAACTGGACGATGTCCTAACCATAGAAAGTTTTGTATTTAGTACGATGTCCTAACCCTCTTCATTGTCATATCTCTCTAATGTTCCATCGTCTAATTATAATCGGGACTCACAATATACTAAAGCATTATTAAAAAAAAAAGAAAAAAGACCCCCAGCATACTCTGTTTTAAAACAAAAAACAGAGGCAGATTGTAAACTTTAAGAGGACAACATTTAAAGAGTTTGTTTATTGTAGAATTCATAGTACCCATTCCCAATTTGTTTTGCTCTATTTTCCATCCTTGAAACAAAGCATTTACTTCCTTATACTGCTTTACATTTATCTTCATTTATCTAATTTTGGACATGAATATCAATCTAAGTCTTAAAGATGTGTGTTTCAACTCCTGTGATATAAACACCAGCTTCATGTTCAATCAAGCCAAATCATATACGGAAAGCAAAGCTGAAAACTTCATCCTTTGGTGAAGAATTTTTTATGACCTCTGCGGTTTCAAAGATTTGGATATCTTATATCATTTCCATATGATTTGATTCAGTTATATCGGTGTGGGTAAATTGGTTATTGTTCAATTATTTCAACAAACGAATTGTTGGGATTAATGGATCCTTTTTGTGTAGTACTTTTCCATGTCATCACCATATAAGGTAAAGAAGAGAGAGAGATTGTCAATGGGACTCAATGAAGAAGATGAAGTTGAAGAGCCCGTTGTCCCACGTCATTAATCTCTAAATAACTATTCTTATTTATAATGAGTAATATGACCATCCACCAGTGTAATGAAACATTCCAAGTTCAAGGACTTGGGGTTTCCTAGACATTTGAATGGCTTGATGGCTTTTTAGCTTAAATAGAACTGATTAAAATTACAATTGTAATATTAATAACTAAATCAAATAAAAAATGATAAAATAAATAAAAAAATAATTATATGACATGTCAGCTGACACTTGACAGATTTTTATTAGTGGATGGTACCACATTAGCTAACAGAGCTAACACTGTTAGTTAAGGTAGTGATGCGTACACGAAAAGTTGAATTGGGTAGTAAATTAACAATTGAAAGTCTAGGTAGTTAATTGGATATTTAGGTAAAGTTTAGGTAGCATTCAAGACATTAACCCTAATATAAAACTTGCTAGAATAAGGGATAAGATTTCCATACCTGTACTCACTTTTGAATCTGTATTTTAATATATATATATATATATTATATATATAAAGTTTTAGAATACCTTATAGTAACCCTATAAAAGTTATTAACCAATAATAATAAATGTGGAAAGAAACATACCATATTTCAACTTCCCAAGTTCTACCAAACATGAGGGAAAATGAAATAAACATATAAATTGTAGTATAAACATCATCTACAAAAAAAAAAAAAAAAAAAAACAAAACATTTCACACTCCATTTCTCCCAACTCTCTCTTATCGTATGTTTATGTTAATAAGTAAATCTTAAATAAGGGATATTCTGAATGAATAAGATGCTATATGGGGCGAATTTTGAATAGACATGATTTTAGAAAAACACTAATAAGTTCAAGTTATTAAAACTTTTCATTAGAAATTTAATATTATAAAAGTGTTTGACAAAAATTTTATAGATTCCACATAATAGATACAAGTTCTAACATGGCTTAAGGATATTATAAAGTAAGTTCGATTTCAAAATGGCGACCTATATATACAAGATAGGCAAGGGAAAAATTTTATACTTTACTCACTGTCATGGGCCCACTAATAATATTTGGCCATCTCGGCTATTAACCCTATTTTATCTTTATCAAATGTTCAAAATACTCTTTCTTTCTCTTTAACACCTCTCAACACAAGCTAAGTAAAACTCATTTCCTTTTAGTCTCATATCTTCTATTAGGTATTTCCCCAGGATAGTTCGATCCAACTCATGGACCAGACTTACCGGGTCGAGATTTGATTTCTCGAGACGCCCCGAGTAGGGGACATGGCGGATCCAACCCATGAGCCCATCGGATCTCAAAGGATCAGGATTAGTATGATTCATCCGCTTTGAATGTATCTATTAATTTTTAATTTTTTTTTTTAATAAAGGAAACGTTTGGACCCTCTAGGTCCACGGATCTAGCTAATTGACCTACCTTGGACTTACAGAACACGACCAGTTTGCTTGATGGATCAGACCCACCGAGTTAAGTGCAGATCCATGGTAGACCCACCATTGCCTAGCCGAGTCAGTTCTTGGTTTGAACTCGACCTAGCGAGATGTTTATCTTCTATCTCACTTTCTTATTTCACTCTCTGTTCTAGGGTTTCTTATTTGCTAATGCCTATGTTTGTTGAAGCAGGTATTCTTGAGCTATTTAAGTTGCTCTCTCTCTCAATTTCACAATGAGACTCTAGATTTGTGGTAAATTGAGGGATGATCTCTATTCCTTTCATCTTTTCATGACCTCAACTACTTTTAGGAAATCTAGTTAAGTATTGTTAAAGATCCAGTTGACCATTTGTTATTTTCTATTACACGTACAAAAACTAAGTTATGTAATCTTCCATCTTGGCTAAACTCTATCTTGTTTTTTATTGGTTAACTGATTTCTCCATTCTCAAAATCGTACCTTATACTTGCATACCTCAACTTACACTATATTCCTTAATATCACATTTAGGCCCATGTTAGCCTACATGTCGAGCTTGAAATCTTCACTCTTTTCCTTAGATTTAATTCACATTAAATTTGTCCCATTTAATATAAATAGATTAGCAATTCTTTTAAATATTCTTTTGAAAACATTTCCACTCAAAAATTTTGAGTCACTATTAATCAAAGTGGAAATCAAATAGGTAGAACAATCCTGCATCATTTGTCAAAACGAAAAACAAAATTTACAAGGTATTAAAGGCTTTGAAATTCAAAATTTAAAATGATCACCAAATAAAACTTTTCATGAAATAAGTATTATCTTTATTTGTGATTTAATCTCAATAGCTATTGTTGTGTTATCAAGACACAACTCAAACCAAATTTAAATTCATGTTTGAAAACACAATTTTAATAAAATATGATTTAACCTCAATAGCTGTTGTTGTGTTATCAAGACACAATTCTAACCAAATTTAAAATCCTGTTTTGAAAACACGATTTTATATAAAATATAATTAAGGATACTTTCACAAGGAGCATATTTTAGAGATGGTATTTTAAGAAAGGCAATATATTTTCCTTTTTCCCTCTTCATTTTAATATTTTTGTTTTGATTATTGAAAAATTTAAATACTTTGTTAACTTAAATGGTAGAAACGAGCGTGATTTTGCTTAGGAAATTGATCTTTTTGAGCTCAAATGAGATACATAAGTGATATTTGATGTGTTAAGTGAATTAATTCATGTAATTAAGCATGGGTTAAGTAGATTTATAGATTTAACAAATAATTAGATTAAATCTAGAAGTTAGTTATAAAATGAACTTAGTTAACAAACCTATGTTCAAGTTGACTAAATGAACTTGAATGACTAAAATGGATTAGATTGTTTAACTTTGATGAATTTGGATAGGTTTAAGCTAACTTGGGATTAAGTGACTAGATCTTAGATATAATAATGAATTAGTAATTAATCTAAGTCCAACTTGGCTTAATGAACTTTACTAAGCTAAAATGAATTAGATTGTCTAAGTTAATCAACTTGACTTAGTAATGAATCAAATGACTAATTTTAATCAATTTGGCTAATGTTAAGCTGAAATGGGTTATAGCTAATAATTAGCTTAGATGAATAAATTAGGATGATCTTTGAATAATATGGGGAATATGTTGTTTCAAATGTGTGTTTACTTGGGAAATGAATGTTTTGGTTTATGAATTCTTGTTAATGCTTTTGTAATAAAACACTATAAATAAAGAGAAAAGAAATTCTTTGACAAACAAAGGAGAACTGTCCATATTTTGGCAGGGCGATCCTCGCAGCCATAGTAGGGTTCCTGTTTAGTGTCTGATCAAATAGGGTTTAATAAAACAAGTTGAGATGAATGGATAAATAGCTTAAGTTCTTATATGATTTTGGTGAAGTGGATGTTTAGTTTAGTTTAGTTTCGTTTCTTATACGAACTCTTTCCTTAACAGAAGTGGATATCTGATTTATCTTCTGGATTATCTTCTGAAATTTCCTTCCGAAGCTATGTTTGGATTTCATATTCAAGGTACGCAGTAACTTGCGTGAAGATTGATAGGATATGCATCCTAAATAGATTAAGAACTTAAAGACGGCTTAATAATTAATGAATGTTTGTTGTGTTTTACGTCGTTGAATCCGAAATCGGGAGCGACAGCCTTGTCATGATGCAATGGCACGGTAGTTTAGGCACTTAGCCCAATCCTTTGTCATGATGCAATGACTCAAATCCATGGTGCAATGGTTCACCATGATGCAATGGTGGTTTCTTTTATTGGCTAAGTGAGTAACTAATAGGGTTAATTGTATCGGTATATTCTTACTTAGGCTCGGGAGGAAATAATATGTTTTAGTTCACGGGTAAGGGACCGTTGAACTAATGATGTTATAGATCGGGATAAGTGGAGTGTATAAAGGAGTGTGAACCCTAGATGATGCTATTAAAACTTATCAGTTAGATAAGGAGATATAGATATCCGTCTATCTATATCAACCCCTGAGCAGCTGCTATTACACAGGACCCCCAGATTCCCATTGGCTTGTTCCAGAGTGTGAGTGCTCCATTGTTGATTTGTTTATTTTAATGAAAGATAATAACTTGTGGATTGATGCATTGCATTTAGTTAAGCTCGTGTGCCACTCCGTGCATGATTGTGTTACTGTGTACTGGGCTCCGGCTCATTATTGTTGTTGTTATTCTTTTTACAGGTATTGTTGTTGTTGTTGATGATGATGAGATGATGACTTGATGATGATGTGGTGGTTGTTGATGTTGTTGTTCGTATTATTATTGTTGATGTTGATGTTGATGTTGATGAAGTTGATAATGATGTTGTTGTTGTTGATGATAATGAGTTATTGTTGTTGTTGTTGATGTGATGATGTTTGTCTCGGGCATCGGGCGAATTTGAAGATTTGGGAGATGAGTGAAATGTAATATGACCGAGATATATTTGTATTTTGTTTCTTCTTTGTTTTGTTCTATAAAGACTGGATTTAATTATAAATTTGTATTTTCATTTAAGGGCTTGTTAGTGCCCATATGTTTTTGTAAATAAGCTTTTGTAAAGATTTGTTTAAGTGAAAGTTTTTCCACTTTTAATAGTGGAAGTTTGAAACGTTTTTATGTAGAAACGTTTTTATTAAAGTTTATTTTTCCGTTGCTAAATCCAGTTGTTGCCAGAATCTAATTGAATGATTTCACAATCTAAAATCGAATAGCAATGTTCAACATAAACACCTTCTTTTAAAGGCAACCTTACGTATAATTCGTAAGATTATACATGGTTGGGAACTTGATGTACTTAATTTGAGAATTGAGCATGTCAGGTCTTTACATATTAAGTAGAATAGTATTTAGGGAAACAAAAAGCTCAATTAAATATCAAATTGGACTTTTTAAAGTTTATGTACTTAATTAACCTTTACGTCAAAATTTAGGTATTATATTAGGCATTACTCCTATTAAAGATGCAAGTCAACTCATATTTCTATGAGTTTATGATATTATGAAATTTTTCCTTGTAAATTAAGGGTTCTACAAATTTATTATTCCGTGATACTCATTAATCTATCAATTTATATGTTCAATTACTTAGTAGAATTAACAATCTTAGTTATCGTTCAAGTGACTTGACTATTGGAGAATGGCCATATCCTAATTAAAGCATGCAATGCCAAGAATGTCGTAGTGTTTTGTATTTTCAATAACTTGGCAGAATTAACAATCTTAGTTATCGTTACAAGAGATTTGACTATGGAGAATGGGCAATATCCTAATCATTAAATATGCAATGCCAAGAATGTCTTTGGGTTTGGACTAAGACAGAGTTAGATATCTACCTAAGGTGAGTCAGGTCCGGATTCCCATTTCATGGATTCGTAACTGCCCCATGTAGGTGGCAGTGCAGGTGTAACTTATGAACTCGTCAAGTTTCGGAGTGGGTTTAGACAGTTCCAACACGTTTCCTTAAAAAATTTTAAAATTAAAGAAAGAAAATTTATAAATAAAAATAATAAAAATTTAAAATTTAAATATATAAAATGAGCTTAGAAATATAATATTCTTTAGCTTATGTTCATTTAATAATATTAATGATGGACAATTATTTATATACAAACACATTTTTGAGTTGAAATATTAGCAATGTAGGACTAGAATAGTATTCTAAAATAATAGAGTTTACAAAAAAAAAAAAAAAAAAAGGCCTACATTATTGATTTGAGATCCTTTTGTTAGTGGAACTCCATATAAGCATAAGATATAATAATTTTCAAATTGTTTTTATCACACGTGTTTTGTCATAAACTCATTAAAATTATCAATAGATAATTAACAACTTCTATTGGTATGAAAAATAGTCTAAACTTAAATGTTATTTACTTTATTCAACTTTTATGATTTTAAAATTTATATTATTTTTTATTCTGTTGATTTCTCTCAATAAGGATTTTGATGATAACAAAAAGCGTTAAGTGTTTTCTAACAAGTTTATTGAATGTGTAGGAAATAAGATTGTGAAATTGTTTGAACAAAAGAATACAAAACAGAAAGTAATTCAGAAAGTATCAGAATGATTTTTAAGGAATAGAGTTTTTCAGAAACTCATTCAGAAAGAAAATCACATGTTATGAAGGTTTTTATATTTATCAGAAGGAATTTCAGAAACTAATTCTAGAGACATACAAGATTCACGATCAAAATTAAGGAACGGATCTATTTCAAATTATATTTGAAGACCCAGCACCAAAGTGAATGTATTTGGGAAATACATTCAATTATGTCCCACAAAGTTGGTTCAATTATCCAAAGGGGATTCAAATCATTTGAATTAAAGTTAAATTTTTCAAATTATTACCAAATGGATTGAAGAAGCACCAAACGAATAAATAGTGTGAGATATTCCATATTAAGATTCATTTTGGACATTATCAGAAGGATATGATATGAAAACGTCAAGGACAAGTTTATCCACAAATCAATTGAATTTAAATTTTAAATGTAAAAAACTTTATTTGCTATTTCCGTGGAAGATAAAGATGCAACCAGAAATATTGTTTTCAAGTTTATCTACAACAACAAAGGCTGATTCAAATTAGAAAGTTAGAAGAAGATTTACATCCGAAATTCAAAAGATCGGAACCAGCAAGAAATATGGGATTCATATCTATCCCAAGCTGAAGAAGAGGAAGAATGAACAGTAGTCTATCCGATTTTATTGGAAAATATCTGGAACTAATTCCTTTCAAGACGTTGAAGGCAAAGAATAAATATCAGAAGATCAGAAGGAAGAATAGAGATCGAACAAGCAATCTGATATTGAATACAAAGCAATTCTGAGCAAATACTGTTTCACATATTTTTCTTTGTACTTAAATTAGAGGATACATTTATTTAATTCCTCAAATTAATTTGTTATTACATCTTGTGAGAGTGAGAGTTACAAGTAGGCTCAGTAGTTTGATTGAAGCTTGTGGAAGCTAGGAGGATCAAGCTGAGTGCATATTGTAGCCAAGTGCTTTGGCAAAAGACAACTTGTAACTTGTTTGTTTTTGGATAGTGGAACATACCGGTAAAGACAACCGGATCCCCGCTTGGTGCTGGAAGAGAGGATTGACGCTCAAGGCGGAACCTCTATAAATTACTTTGCACTCTTCTAAACTCTATCTCTTTAATTTTCGTGCATAATTGTTTGTTTTATATGATATAACTTGAATGCAGAAACTATTTCAGAGAGTGTTGATCATAGCTCAGAAACTAAATCAGAACTAACATCTGGGAATTTTCTTTGATATAAACTTCACGAGTTTAGATATTTTTGTTCTCTTTCAGATTTCAACTAACGAAATTGTTTATTGTTTTGTCTTCTTTCAAGTGAAAGTAAAAAGCCATTTTAATCATTTAATCAAGTTTGTGAATTTTGAAAAGAATTTCAAAGATTGTCAGTTACATAGTATAACCAATTCACCCCCCCCCCTCTTGATTATACTTTGGGACCAACAATTGGTATCAGAGCAGTGCTCATCCTTATTTGAGTGATCCAAATGGCTGAAAATAACATAGCAATTAATAGAGCTCCATACTTTGATGGAACTAATTATCTCTATTGGAAAATGCGCATGTCTACATATATCAAAGCTAATGATTATGCTTCATGGCAGGTGATTGCGTTCGGAGATAATCCAGTAACAATGTCAGATGAAGCTGGGTTCACTGATGACGAGCTGAAGTTGATTGAGAAGAACAACAAGGCTAAGAATATCTTACTCACAACAATTGCTCCTTCTGAATTTTATTTGATTTCCTCATGTGAAACAGCAAAAGAAATATGGGAAACTCTTTCAAACACATATGAAGGAACAGATACAATTAAGGAAACTAAGATAAACACGTTACTTCAACGATATGAATTGTTTAAAATAAAATCAGATGAGAAAATAAAAGATGCATTTAACCGATTTACTGCTATTACTAATGAGTTAACTTCTCTTGGAAAGAAATTAGATGAATCAGATCTTGTTAGGAAGATGCTTCGAATACTGCCCAAGACGTGGGACGCAAAGAAGACTGCGATCGAGGAAGCCCAAGATTTGAACAAGCTGACATTAAGTCAATTAAGAGAGAAATTAATGGCATATGAATCTCACCTTGATACTACAGAGGAACCAGAAGTTAATTCCAAAGCAATAGCGTTCAAGGCAAAACAGACTGTTGAATCTGATTCTGACGAGGACGATAACAACGAGAACTTCAATATGTTAGCTAGAAGATTCAGCAAATTTATGAAGATGAATAAAGGTAAAAAATTCAAAAATTACAATAGAACTAATAAATTTGATGCAGGAAGCAGTTTCAAAGAAAAAGAAGAAAAGAAAGAAAAGAAAGAAGTTGTGTGCTACGAATGTAAAAAACCAGGGCACATCAAGTATGAATGTCCAGTTTTAAAGAAGAAAATGAAGAAATTCAAAAAGAAAAGTCAAGCTATGATGGCGACTTGGAGTGACTTGGACGAATCAGAACCTGATTCAGAAGCTACAAGCGAAGACGAAGAAGAAGCCAATTTGTGTTTTATGGCTACATCAGAGGTAAACTCAGAATCCGAATCTGATATGCTTGATAGTGATATATATCTTGAAATGAAAAAGCTTTTAAAGGCACTTAAAAAGGCTGATGTAAAGATTTCAAAGTTAGATGCAGAAAACAGAGCTTTGAAAAATGAGAAAGAAGTGTTAAGTCAAACCAATAAGCTTCTCATGGATGAAAATGATATTTTGAAAAATGAAAATTATATGTCAAATCTGAAACTGTAAAGAAGGAAAAGAATATTTTGGAAAATGAGATTAAGACATTGACAAGTAGAGTAGATGTGTTATCAAAAGAGATTAAGAATACGTTCAATAAATTTAATGAAAGTGAAGAAAAATTGAGTATGTTGATTGGAAGTCAAAGACCGTCTTTTATCAAGCATGGACTTGGATATGGTAATGATAGCTCAGCAAATATTAAGAAAACTGTATTTGTTAAGTCAAAGGAAAACGTGAATAAAAATTCTGTCAATCAATCTATGAAAAAAAAGCAGGCTCTTTCAGAAGGTATTTGTCTCAAAATTATCATAGCAGAAGGAATGGCAGAACCCACAAATACGGATACAATGATAAGTTTTCAAGAAAAACTATAATAACCAGGTAAATAAAAGATATCATTCACATTCTTATGCATGTTTCTTTTGCAATAAAGTAGGTCATATAGAAAAATATTGCTTCTACAAAAGAAACAAGCTCAGTACATATCAAGTTAAAGAAAAAGATAAAACGAGCTTGTCTTATCAAGGACCCAAGTATGTTTGGGTTCCTAAAAAGGTTTGATTACTTTTTTATGCGTAATTGCAGGAACAAGGAAACAAGATAAAAGGAACATGGTACTTAGATAGTGGATGTTCAGGCCATATGACAGGTGATGCGTCCTTGTTCACTAACATAGTATGGAAAGATAGAGGATATGTAAGATTTGGAGATGACAACCGTGGTAAAATAATTGGTACAGGTACTATTGGTTATCCTCCTTATTTAATAGAAAATGTTTCACTAGTAAAAGGATTAAAACATAATTTACTAAGTATAAGCCAATTATGTGATAAAGGTTATAAAATGACCTTTGAGAAAAATAAGTGTTATGCTTATAATATTGATGGAACCAAATTGTTTGAAGGCTTTAGAAAAAGAAACATATATTTAATCACACCTTCAGATATGAATGTTCAATGTTGTTTTCTTTCAATGAATGACAATATACATGTTTGGCATAAAAAACTTGGTCATGTTAATTTTAATCATCTAGAAAAACTTTCTAAAAGAAACTTAGTTGTTGGATTGCCTAAAATAAATATAAAAAATGATGTGAAATGTGCAACATGTTTAAAAAACAAAATGATTTCTGTATCCCACAAAAGTAAAAATATAATTTCAACAAAAAGACCACTTGAACTTTTACATCTTGATTTATTTGGTCCTACAAGAACTTTAAGTATGGGAGGAAATAAATATGGTTTTGTAATTGTTGATGATTTTTCTAGGTATACATGGGTTTTCTTTTTAAAACAAAAAACTGATACTTTCAATGTTTTTCAAAAGTTTGCTAAGCAAATACAAAATGAAAAAGGGGTGTCTATTGTTGCATTAAGAACTGATCATGGAAAGGAATTTGATAATACTCTATTTATAAATTTTTGTGAAGAATATGGAATAAATCATAATTTCTCAGCACCATATACACCTCAACAAAATGGAGTAGTAGAAAGAAAAAATAGAACAATACAAGAAATGACTCGTTCTATGCTAAATGAAAGTAAAATAGCTGAATATTTTTGGGCTGAAGCTGTATCAACTGCTTGCTATGTCATGAATAGAGTTTATATTCGACCACATACTACAAAAACTTCATATGAGCTGTTCCGTGGGAGAAAACCATCTGTATCATATTTTCATGTGTTTGGTTGTACATGTTTTGTGAAAAAGAATGTAAATAATCTTGGTAAATTTGATGAAAGATCATATGAAGCTATTTTTGTTGGATATTCACAAAATAGTAGAGCATATCGTATTTTTAATAAAACAACAAAAGTAATTGAAGAATCCATTAATGTACGTTTTATTGATGATGTAAAAAATGATATTGATGAAGCTTTACCAGAAACTGATAAATCTGAAACTTTAATAGAAGATGAGCCTAAAGCAGAAACTATAGCAGAAGCTAATTCTGATATAAGACTAGAATCAGATAAAGCAGAAACAAAAGCAGAAAGCAATTCTGAAGAAAACAATTTCGAAGGATCAAAAGCATGGAAATACAAATCATCCCATCCACCTAACTTAATTATAGGTGATATAGAATCTGGAACAAGAACTAGATCTAAATTACAAAATATTGAAAATCATTTTGCTTTAATATCTGAGATAGAACCAAGTAATGTAGATGAGGCATTAAAAGATAATAATTGGATTGATGCAATGCAAGAAGAACTAAGTCAATTCCAAAGAAATAATGTATGGAATCTTGTGCCTAGACCACAAAATAAATCAATTATAGGTACTAAATGGGTGTTTAAAAACAAATTAAATGAAAATGGACAAATTGTAAGAAATAAAGCTAGACTTGTAGCAAAAGGATATTCACAAGAAGAAGGCATAGATTATGATGAAACTTTTGCACCTGTTGCTAGGCTTGAAGCCATACGTCTTTTGCTTGCTTATGCTTGTTTTAAAGATTTCAAGTTGTTTCAAATGGATGTTAAAAGTGCATTTTTAAATGGTTATATTAAAGAAGAAGTATATGTAGAACAACCCCCTGGATTTGAAGATCCATTTAAACCTGATTATGTTTTTAAATTAAGAAAAGCTTTGTATGGTTTAAAACAAGCACCAAGGGCTTGGTATGAGAGACTCAGTGAATATCTCATTTCAAGTGGATATCAAAGAGGTATGATTGATACAACATTATTTACAAAACATTATGATAATGATATTTTAGTAGTACAGATATATGTTGATGACATAATTTTTGGATCAACTAATGAACAATATTGTCAAGAATTTGCAAAGCTTATGCAGGCTGAGTTTGAGATGTCAATGATGGGTGAACTGAATTTCTTCTTGGGATTACAAATCAAACAAACAAATGATGGAATATTCATTCACCAAGAGAAATACACTAAGCAAATATTGAAGAAATATGGATATGAAAATACAAAAGAAGTCGCTACACCAATGAGTACTTCAACAAGGTTAGATCTCGATCTTCAAGGTAAGAAAGTAAATGAAAAATTATACAGAAGTTTGATTGGATCTCTCTTATATTTGACTGCCTCGAGACCAGATATCTTGTTTTCTGTGTGTATTTGTGCTAGATTTCAAAGTAATCCAACTGAAACACATTTAAGTGCTGTTAAACGAATTTTTAAATACATTGCATGTACTTCAAAATTAGGAATCTGGTATCCCAAAAATCAAAATTTTGAATTAATAGGATATTCAGATGCTGATTATGCAGGATGTAAAATTGATAGAAAAAGTACTTCTGGTACTTGTCAATTTTTAGGAGATAAATTGATTTCTTGGTCCTCAAAGAAACAGAATTCAGTTGCTTTATCAACAGCCGAAGCTGAATATGTTTCAATTGGAAATTGTTGTGCACAAATTCTTTGGATAAAACAACAGCTACTAGATTATGGTTTGAAATACAAAAATGTAAATATTAAATGTGATAACACAAGTGCGATTAATTTAACAAAAAATCCTGTACATCATTCTAGATCAAAACATATAGAAATTAGACATCATTTTATTAGGGATCATGTTGCTAATGGAAATATTAATATTGAATTTGTTTCTACAGAAAATCAATGTGCTGATATTTTCACAAAATCTTTAGACAAAAATAGATTTGAATTTTTAAGAAATGAAATAGGTATGTGCTTTCCATTTAAATAATCTTAATTCATGCATCTATTCTAATTATATGAAAAGTCATAATAAAATATAATAAATAAATATTAATAAAAAAAGGGAGCGTTTCTTTTATGGGAAATAGACACATGGTTTAATAAACCAACAGACCTCAATCTCGCGCCCTTTCAACTTCTATTAAATCTCTAACTCATTTCAGAACCCTTCCATCTCCCTCTTCAACCGTGTCTAACGAAATCAAAACCCTAAACACAATGGCTCCTAGGAAATCTTCTCGTCTCCAGTCAAAAGGTTTCAAAACTAAGAAAACCTCTAAGCCCATCATGATTCGAGATGAATCCTCAGAATCTGAAGAACCCCTACAAACCATAATGCATGATGGATCAAAACGTGAAGAACGATCCAAATTAGTACATGATGAAAGTCATAAATCACATCAAAAAGCAGAAAAAGGTAAACAGTCAAGATCAGAAAAAGTTTCAGAACCAAATTCTGAGTCAGAGACAAACTCAGAGGGGTTGAAGAGTGGTTCCAAGAAAAACTCGAAAAAGGAATCAAAAGAACCCAAGCGCAAATCTGCAAAAAGGAAACGAATGGAGGACATCACACCTGTTTCAGCCAAAAAGAAGAAGTTGGTTCAAAATAAGGTACTTGAATGTGCCTACATTGATTTTAAATTTTTTAGAAACAATGGATTTTATTGGAATCATTGGCTGAATAGAATAGGGTGTAAGACTATATGTGGTGTGACGGATGTGATTGAAGGAAGTTTAATTCATGAATTCTATGATAATCTGGTACAGTTAGAAGATTCTTCTTTAAAGTCCAAGATTGTAGGGAAATCTATCAAGATCACTAGAAAAGATTTGATAGAATGTTTTCAAATGTTAGATGTAAAAGATGATGAATGGTTGTTAAGTTTGAAAAGGGAAATGGTTTTTCAAGAGCTAAATGATGGAGTAGGACATTTTGAAGAAAAAGATATTTTTTCGACCAATTTTGAATTATTGGTACGTTTGTTGCATAAGATTGTGGTTGATTGTCTTCTGCCAAAATTTGGAAGTACCACCAGTATCTCTAAGGAAGAAGCTTTGGTCGTTTTAGCCATCAAGAAAAAGCTTAGACTAGATATCCCTCGCCTTATCTTGAAGCATATGTGGAGAACCAAGAAAAACAGACCCTATGGAAATCTCTTGATGAGATTCTTTAAATTTAAAAAGTTGACTTACCAAAGAATTTCAGATTTCCAATTACTTTGAAACGCATTGGAGAAGTCAATCTCAAGTATATGGGAATTTCTGTTTCTGACAAATTCTGGTTCACCATGGATGGCTCTTGGTATAGACATCCAAAATTTAGTAAATTTACTTTTGATTGGAAGAAAATAAAGGCCCTAGCTGAGGGGGAGCTTGTTCTTGAGGAAGAAAGTGGATCTGAGGAGTAGATAAGGCTAATGAACCTGAAAAATTCATAAAAAGAGCTGGGAAGGAGAAGGTAGTTGAGAGCAAGAAGAAGAAGTATGAGCTTCGAACAGGAGGAAAATTTGAAATCAAGGAAGGGCAAAGAGCTATCTCAGAGAGTGAATCAGACAGTGATTCAGACACTGTTTCAGAGTATACTAAGCCTCCAGGAGAGACTTCAAAATCTGGACTAGAATCAGATTTAATTGCTCTGTTTGATCACTCCATTGCTGGATTTAGAAGGACTTCACAAATTCTCTATTAGAACTCTTCACCCGATATCAGCAACAAGGCTCAAACAATGGTCCTCCAAATTTTCCTGATGATCCAGTTGTTAACGAAGGTGCAGATGAACTGAATTCTCATGTTGAAAAGGAGTGTTTTGGTTTTGAAACGACTGATCCTGAGGAAGTTCATCATTCTATTCCTACCACACAGGTCGAGGAGTCAGCTATTCCTCCAACATCAGAAGACCTGCCGATTGTTCCTTATGCCCCAATAAATCCAGAACTCTTCTGAACCCTGAACAAGTGGTAATCCTTTCGTCTGTCTTCAACATTCTTCATCAATCACACATTCCTCGTTCTCCTACACCTTTATGGCCGATGCAAGTCCCAATTCGTACTTTTCCTCAAAGAAGAAAGATGAAAGCACGAAAATCTGTCAAATTTATTCCACCTAAGAAAGACTGATTGTGATGTCACTGCATGTTTTTATTTTGACTTGTTGAACTGTTTGATGTACTCTTTGGATTTTCTTTTGCAATCTATGTTTTTGTTTTGTCTTCTTTCTGTTCTTTTATGATGCTAACAAAAAGGGGGAGAAACATAGCCAACGAAATAATTTCAATATATGGGTTTTGTTATCATCAAAAAGGGGGAGAATGTTGATTTCTCTCAATAAGGATTTTGATGATAACAAAAAGCGTTAAGTGTTTTCTAACAAGTTTATTGAATGTGTAGGAAGTAAGTATTGTGAAATTGTTTGAACAAAAGAATACAAAACAGAAAGTAATTCAGAAAGTATTCAGAAAGATTTTCAAGGAATTTAGAGTTTTCAGAAACTCATTCAGAAAGAAAATCACATGTTATGAAGGTTTTTATATTTATCAGAAGGAATTTCAGAAACTAATTCTAGAGACATACAAGATTCACGATCAAAATTAAGGAACGGATCTATTTCAAATTATATTTGAAGACCCAGCACCAAAGTGAATGTATTTGGGAAATACATTCAATTATGTCCCACAAAGTTGGTTCAATTATCCAAAGGGGATTCAAATCATTTGAATTAAAGTTAAATTTTTCAAATTATTACCAAATGGATTGAAGAAGCACCAAACGAATAAATAGTGTGAGATATTCCATATTAAGATTCATTTTGGACATTATCAGAAGGATATGATATGAAAACGTCAAGGACAAGTTTATCCACAAATCAATTGAATTTAAATTTTAAATGTCAAAAAAACCTTATTTGCTATTTCCGTGGAAGATAAAGAGGCAACCAGAAATATTGTTTTCAAGTTTATCTACAACAACAAAGGCTGATTCAAATTAGAAAGTTAGAAGAAGATTTACATCCGAAATTCAAAAGATCGGAACCAGCAAGAAATATGGGATTCATATCTATCCCAAGCTGAAGGAAGAGGAAGAATGAACAGTAGTCTATCCGATTTTATTGGAAAATATCTGGAACTAATTCCTTTCAAGACGTTGAAGGCAAAGAATAAATATCAGAAGATCAGAAGGAAGAATAGAGATCGAACAAGCAATTGATATTGAATACAAAGCAATTCTGAGCAATTACTGTTTCACATATTTTTCTTTGTACTTAAATTAGAGGATACATTTTATTTAATTCCTCAAATTAATTTGTTATTACATCTTGTGAGAGTGAGAGTTAAGTAGGCTCAGTAGTTTGATTGAAGCTTGTGGAAGCTAGGAGGATCAAGCTGAGTGCATATTGTAGCCAAGTGCTTTGGCAAAAGACAACTTGTAACTTGTTTGTTTTTGGATAGTGGAACATACCGGTAAAGACAACCGGATCCCCGGCTTGGTGCTGGAAGAGAGGATTGACGCTCAAGGCGGAACCTCTATAAATTACTTTGCACTCTTCTAAACTCTATCTCTTTAATTTTTGTGCATAATTGTTTGTTTATATAGATATAACTTGAATGCAGAAACTATTTCAGAGAGTGTTGATCATAGCTCAGAAACTAAATCAGAAACTAACATCTGGGAATTTTCTTTGATATAAACTTCACGAGTTTAGATATTTTTGTTCTCTTTCAGATTTCAACTAACGAAATTGTTTATTGGTTTTGTCTTCTTTCAAGTGAAAGTAAAAGCCATTTTAATATTTAATAAGTTTGTGAATTTTGAAAAGATTCAAAAATTGTCAGTTACATAGTATAACCAATTCACCCACCCCCCCCCCCCTGATTACTTTGGGACAACATATATACTCATTGTATTTTTTATTTTTATTTTGATAAGAACGACATCATTTTATTTATTTATTATTTTGTTGGATCTATTTGTTTCATCTTTTTTTGGTCAGTTTGATATCTTATTTTTATTATTTTTAAAAAATATACGTTAAAAAATAGTTACATATAAAAAAAATACATATTTGTACATAAAGAGATCAAATGGATCAAATACATATGAGATACAAATAAAATATAAAAATAGATGAGATACTAATAAAATATAAATAAAAATTAAACAATCTAAACAAAATTTTTTTATGAGAACCTGTCTAATCCATGGATTCCACTAGCAGATAGGACCCATCCCGCCGGTGCTGGGACGGGTCGAGGGAGGACCCGAGTGATTTCTCGACCAGGTTGCAAATGTCGCAAATGTATCCAACTAAAGCTGCGTGCAATCTTACTCGACAAAATGAAATCGAGTGTTAGTATACTACAAAATGGGTTTTTTATACGGTAGAAGTAGGATTTGATAATTTCCACTAGGATATATCGATACAAAATAACTGAAAAAATAATTATAGGAATTAGGAAAAAAGAAAAAAGATGAGGACATGAAAGTACTATATCAATAAATTATAGACGTGATTAACAAGCGAATAAATAGAATTATAGATAAAATTAATTACTTATAATATCAACTCAACTTCTATATACTCTTACACATTAACACGAATTTGATGCGAAAAATAAAAATATGCAAACCTTGACTGCTAAGTTAAAAATTGTTAAGTTGGATCCTCAGAAAGGTTGTTAGGTTTATGGCAGCAATGATAACTTCTTTATTTTTGGATTGTCAAAATAAAATGAACACCAAGATATGGAGGAAAAGAAGACGAGAGAGATAAATAAAATGTAGGGCCAATAATGATTTGTCGTTGAAAGCAAACCAAGACGGCAAACGGCGGATGAATCCCTAGGCCTATCTAGATACTATGTATGAGTTTGGTTTTTCGGGTAATATCTTTCTTTTTTTAATTTTAGGAGGTCTGCCATCATTTTGATTTGTCATGATTGCTTCACGCTATATAATAGAAGGAAGGACTGCTGCTTTCCCTTATGCATTATAGCTCTGAGTTTCTAATTTAGGGATACTTGGATGGTGGATATTTTATTTATATTTGCATTCGATTTGTATTTATATTTTATTTATATCTAATTATATATAGTCCGTTTGATTATTTTATGAGTAAAATTATCTATTTTTTAACAAATAGTTTATTTAAAAATATTTGTATATCATTTGCACGTAAATGAAACAACCAGACCCTTAATACACATTTTATAATTCCTTAAAAGAACTCAATAAAGTATATTTTCTCCAATAATGTAGGATGAAGTTTGTCTTTTTTTAATTAATAAACACTTGTAATAGTTTTTTTAAGCTAATTTATCAACTAATTTATGGTTTTTTATTGGTCTGACAATACCACCTGTGACATAAATCAAATCCAATGATCATTTATCAAAGAAAATAAATATATAAGTGTATAATATAATAAATGATTAACCTGATATTGCACAAGAGCATCTTTATCCATAGGTATTTGGTGGAAATTTTAAGTGATATAGATGATGTCGTAGTTGTCTGTATAATAAAGTGAGTTGCTTGTTGAGTTGATTAGCAACCAAAGTTGATTGGGCAAGTAACTCTCTCACTTCTCCTTTCATTGATCATTTTACACTTATTTAATCTTTATAAAAATGTATAAAAAATTATTTTAAGGTAACAAAATAACATAGAACCCACAAGAATTTTAAAAAATGTAAATAAGTAACTCTCTTAAAGTAATATAAAAAAAAATGGAGAAATATTTAATAGGAAGAGTCGCATCAGATGCTAAAATGGTATTTTAAGCAACTCCTTAGATAACTTAGGGATAAAAATTCGAGATAAAACTTTTGTGGCACCAATATTTGCAAAAGGTTTAAACACAATAATTAAGAATTTTAAAATATCATTGCAATTATGATAGGTACAAGGAGATATGGCGTTACAATTTACACAGTTAAATTATTACATGACTAGCGTGGATGGTTATTGAATTCAACCCATGCTATGATGACTACTTGAATAAAGCTTACATGATCACCGGAAAAGATCAGTGTTAGTTTATAAAGTTATAGTAGTAAATACTAAGTTCACATTTATAAAGAATTCTACGGTCGGTGGTTAAAAAATCTCTTAGCTACTAATTAATTTAACTATTGGCTACTTTTAGGGTTGGGGGAAGGGAGTACAAATTTATTCCTATATATGAAATCCACCCACAGAATTATCAATTTCATTTATGTATTATACAATATTTGTCAAAAATACGCTTCTTAGTTATAAAGGTGGATGTGGATGGAATCAATTCAACTTTCAAAAAGCTTTTTAAATATAAAAGGAAATACAACTCAAAATTATGATTTCTCCCATTCATTTTCACCCACCAAATATACATTAAATAAATTGTGAGATTTAGGGAAAAGAAGAACTCATTAGTGATATATTAACTTAAGTTTTAATTACTTTTAACACATGGCGTTGAATTATATAAGTTTATTCGCAGATCTAGCCATGGCTCGTTTACGCTATTATCCAAACCTTTACTCGGGAGCGGAGCTACAGCACAATTTTGCATCTAAGTGAATCATTGTCCTCTTTATTAACATTTCATAAAATTTTTTATAATTTATTTGAGTTTATTTAAATCATCTTACATTTATATATTACACTGGCACTTAGTGATTTTTGTCCAATCATTGATAGAAGGGCTGACCATATACAACGATATTATATTTAAACCAACTATTTATAATGTCAAAAACTTTATTGTACAGTTTGATGATATGTTAGGATATTGTCATGGTTTACACTTTAATTTTATGTATTTTTATAATAATATATCTAAAGTTTTAAATGGTTAATTTGTACGTCTGATTAAATGTTTAGTTGTTTAACCTTTTTGCTTTATATTCATCTAGATTTTTTTGTTATATAGCAATATAACTTGATATCCGTATATAATACAAAATAGAACATTATAAATATGGCATTGTGATTAGTTGCTTGTGATGATGGAGATAATAATATTTAATAAAAAAAACGAGGTATATATGATGATAACTAAATATGTAATTAGATGTACAAATTTATAATTTAAAACTTCAAGTGTATAATGATAAAAAAGTATAAAATTAAAGTGTAATGGAATTCATCCACCCTTATATATTTCAATTTCTCTTTTCTTTCTACAGCTTTGTACATTGTAAAGCCATCATTCGCAGTTGCAGCACAGCCACCAAGAACTCACAGTCCATGTTGTCCACCACTAGTAGACATGTAATCGACCAAGCAATCCACCTTTCCATCATTCACCAAAAAAGAGTGTAAATTTCTTGCCAAGCACTAAGAAATGTCCAACCCAACAAGTTAAGTAATTCCTGATTTTCAACTAAAAGCTAAATTATAAGCTCTTGGTTGAGCTTATATCTAAGTCCTATAGCTACGAACTTCCATGGTCTTGATAAGAAGACTGTTCGATCAATAATCTAATTAAGGTTGATCAGGTAATCTCATTTTATAGGGTATTTATTTATACCCTACTCAACTAGATAGAGACAAAGTAGTTATTAAGGTTAAAGAATAAAGTATGGATCAATATTTTTTGAAACCTACCCTCATAAAATAACATATAGGTATAGAGTATCCATACCTTGTACCTATCCTAGAACTTGTACTTTAATTTATGAAGAGTACAAGTTCTGAGGTATTCAACCTACCCCATTTAACATTGTAAAATAATGTTAATAGGAAAGATAAATACTAATAATAATAATAATAATAATAATAATAATAATAATAATAATAATAATAATTCATTGTTTATTTTGCTACTAATTTTGTTTAAAAATTATTATTTGTAGACCATTTTTCAGAAAATTTTATTATAGAAGAGTTTGTATCATTTTATTTTAAAAGAACTCATCACTTTTATTTTTGAAAAACTATAGTTGTATAGATGTATTTGAACTCTTAAGTTATATAAAAATATTATTTATCAGTTAAGACTAATTAATACCAAAATAGCTTCAAAGTTTTTAATTTTGAAATTTATATAGATTTATTTAATATCATATGAATGGATTTTACAAATATTTGTAATAGGTAACAATTGTTATACATAAATAGATGTTGTATATTACAAAATTTATAATATTAACAAATTACTTTCAAAATTCCTTTTCACAAGTTAATTATAGTAAATATATGAAAATAAGATAGTTTTTCATTTTACATGAAGTTATATCAAATATTATAAACTTCAAGTTTGAAAAAGAAAAAAAAAATAAATATAGAGATTTCATAAAAAAATCTATAAGTTCCATAAGGTACCATGTACTCTGTAGGTTTTATATGAAACTAGGTATAAAGTGGGTATATGATATCACAAGGTAAGTATTGAGTACAAAATTTAATATTCTATATCTTACAAGATTGTGTACGAATGGTGCTTCATATCCTATCCTTAACCCACTCACTCCTAATTTAATTATTAAAATAAATAAAGTAATCGATATATTAAGTATTGTAGTGGTAAGATCACGATTCGATATGAATTTGAATCGTTAAATAACTACTGTGACAATCTCGTTAAAAAACATAATCGAATCATAATTTTTTTTTCCTCCTCTAGCTATTATGGTTATTTTACAGAAAACGTATATCTTTATTTTCATCTTTTCTTTTCTTTTTTTTTTTTTCACCCTTTAACAAACAAAATCACCGATAAAATCTGTCCTTATAGAACTATTATCAAAAATAGCCTACACGAAATCATGCTGGAAATATGATTGCAGGCTTGAAATTATATATTCAAACGAGGACTTATAATATTGTCATTTTCAAATATAATCACCAAAATACGTCTCCTGTGAAAGTATTTCTAAGCGCACATTCAACAAAATCGTGTTTTCGTAGCGCGATTTTAATTATCTAGGTTAAAATCATTTTTTCAAAATACACTTCGATTTTCTAGACATGATTTTATCGGTTCTAAGAATGATCATCACTCTTCTCCTCTATTTTCGCATCTTTCATTCTCTCTAAAAGCGGGGAAAAAGTAAATTGCCACTTTCCCTGTTGTTTTCAAGGTTGCTTTTTCTCTATTGTGGCCCGCAAGCAAAAAGGTGTGTTTTTTTCTACTTTTTTTGTAACTCTTAATGATAATCATGCATGTAGATTGTCCTTTCGATTGTTTGTTTTATCCAATTCGATCATTTTTATCAATAAATTATTTAAGAATTTACTTGAAATGTCATATCAACATCTTAAACGACTCTTTTTACTAAAAAAATTAATATTTTATTTATAAGTTATTTAGAAAGTTGATCTTTTTAAATTTTTATAAGTCTTACAATACATAAATTATACACAACTAACATAAAAAATAAATAAATAAATAAATAAACTAAGTAACTCACTAACTAAGCAATCACCTTTATTGGTTAAGCAACTCATAAAGAGATTATTTAGTAAAAATTTTCATGTGAAGCAACTTCAATAAGGTTATTCTTACCAACTGATTTTTCAGTTCATTTTTACCGTAATGCTATTATTCTCGCTTAAACAAACTCTTTGCCCCATTTCTTACGAAGTTAAATGAACCTTTGCTGTAGTATTTGGACTTCTCAGTTAAATGTTCATGGAGAAGCAACCGTGAAAAGATGGAAACAAAGTTGCCTAATTAACACGTTAAACTAATACTGTAACAGGGTTTTCATTTACATGCATTTTTTTTCCGATATTGTTGTCCATAGCAACTCCATTTTCCCAGTCCGACATTAGTGTAAATAAATAAAAATATTCAGATTACAATTTGTTCAAAGGCCTCCGGCGCATTGTCGCTCATATGGACCCTTAGAGGTGGTTGCACGACATAGATTTGAGGCAAATGGAGCTCAATTGGTTGTCCGCTCATGTTGTATGGTTGGCTAGGTAAAGCATCGTAACCTTATCTATTTAGCTAAACGGTAACTGGGCCTATACTTTATAATATAATATGCAATGGAGTAGATTCGAAGAAGACTTTGAAATTTGGGTCAATGTCATGTATGCGACCTAAATTTTACCTAAATATCCAATTAACTATATAAACTTTTAATTAGTTAATTTACTATCCAATTCAACTTTTCGTGTACAGCATCACTACCTCAGCAAACACCGCTAGCTTTGTTAGTTGACGGGGTACGTTTTATCTATAAAAATATGCCACGTATTAACCAAGGTAGTATATGCTATATTTTTTATTTATTTTGTAATTACATTGATTATTATCATAATTTTTATCATTATTGTTGTAATGAATTATTTTATTTATTTACAACAAAAACAAATTTGGGTTTTCGTAATAATCAACCAACCCAAACAGACTTATAATCCACCTGCCATATTATCCTAAGCCCATGGACCATCAACTTCACATTTCTAACTCACTCGTTCTTTTGGAATCTAACTATAGCTTATATATTGGTCTATTAAATGAAAAATAAGCCATGTGGGACAATTGCTTGTGTAGAAAAAATTTGAAAAAAGAACATATCAAAAGCTCTTCTTCTTCCTCCTAGGACTTTCTCTCTCTAGGCATTCTCTCTCTAGCTTATGTCTTGAATTTATCCCTTAATCAAACCTAAGTTCAACATAACAAAATTGGAAGACACCAAGCGGTCCAAGACCAATCTTCATCAAGACTCGCTTGAGTTACAGTGGTAGTTCCTTGGGATGCTTCTTTTAAGCTTCTGGCTAAACGTGATGATTATATCGATGCATTGGTAGCATATTTTGACGTAACCTTTACAAAATTTCATAAATTAATCGGCTTTTCGATAGGACCAAAATCATAGGTAACTCATTGGAAATCGAAAGTTTTGTATTTGGACGATGTCCTGACCATATACCAAGGTAAGGCACTAACTGGACAATGTCCTAACCATAGAAAGTTTTGTATTTAGGACGATGTCCTAACCCTCTTCATTGTCATATCTCTCTAATGTTCCATCGTCTAATTATAATCGGGACTCACAAATATAATAAAGCATTATTAAACAAAGAAAAAAAAGACCCCCAGCGTACTCTGTTTTAAAATAAAAAACAGAAGCAGATTGTAAACTTTAAGAGGACAACATTTAAAGAGTTTGTTTATTGTAGAATTCATAGTACCCATTCCCAATTTGTTTTACTCTATTTTCCATCCTTGAAACAGAGCATTTACTTCCTTATACTGCTTTACATTTATCTTCATTTATCTAATTTTTGGACATGAATATCAATCTAAGTCTTAAAGATGTGTGTTTCAACTCCTGTGATACAAACACTAACTTCATGTTCAAGCAAGCCAAATCATATACGGAAAGCAAAGCTGAAAACTTCATCCTTTGGTGAAGAATTTTTTATGACCTCTGCGGTTTCAAAGATTTGGATGTCTTATATCATTTCCATATGATTTGATTCAGTTATATCGATGTGGGTAAATTGGTTATTTTTCAATTATTTCAACAAATGAATTGTTGGGATTAATGGATCCCTTTCTGTGTAGTACTGTTCCATGTCATCACCATATAAGGTAAAGAAGAGAGCGAGAGAGAGAGAGATTCTCAATGGGACTCAGTGAAGAAGATGAAGTTGAACAGCCCGTTGTCCTACGTCATTAATCTCCAAATAACTATTCTTATTTATAATGAGTAATATGACCATCCACCAGTGTAATGAAACATTCCAAGTTCAAGGACTTGGGGTTTCCTAGACATTTGAATGGCTTGATGGCTTTTTAGCTTAAATAGAACTGATTAAAATTACAATTGTAATAATAATAATTAAATCAAATAAAAAATGATAAAATAAATAAAAAAAAAACAATTATATGGCATGTCAGCTGACACTTGACAGATTTTTATTAGTGGATGGTGCCACATCAGCTAACAGAGCTAACACTGTTGGTTGAGGTAGTGATGCCGTACACGAAAAGTTGAATTGGGTAGTAAATTGACTAATTGAAAGTCTAGGTAGTTAATTGGATATTTAGGTAAAGTTTAGGTAGCATTCAAGACATTAACCCTAATATAAAACTTGCTAGAATAAGGGATAAGATTTCCATACCCTGTACTCACTTTTGAATATGTATTTTAATATATATATATGTATATATAAAGTTTTAGAATACCTTATAGTAACCCTATATAAGTTATTAACCAATAATAATAAATGTGGAAAGAAACATACCATATTTCAACTTCCCAAGTTCCCCCAAACATGAGGGAAAATGAAATAAACATATAAATTGTAGTATAAGACATCATCTACAAAAAAAAAAAAAAAAAAAAACCCAAAACATTTCAAACTCCATTTCTCCCAACTCTCTCTTATCTTATGTGTATGTTTCTATATATAATATAACTCGTTTCTTAAAGGGTGTTATATGAAGTAAATCTTAAATAAGGGATATTCTGAATGAATAAGATGCTATATGGGGCGAATTTTGAATAGACATGATTTTACAAAAACACTAGTAAGTTCAAGTTATTAAAACTTTTCATTACAAATTTAATATTATAAAGTGTTTGACAAAAATTTTATAGATTCCACATAATAGATACAAGTTCTAACATGGCTTAAGGATATTATAAAGTAAGTTCGATTTTCAAAATTGGCGACCTATATATACAAGATAGGCAAGGGAAAAATTTTATACTTTACTCACTGTCATGAGCCCACTAATAATATTTGGCCCTCTCAGCTATTAACCCTATTTTATCTTTATCAAATGTCCAAAATACTCTTTCTTTCTCTTTAACACCTCTCAACACAAGCTAAGTAAAACTCATTTCCTTTTAGTCTCATGTCTTCTATTAGGTATTTCCCCAGGATAGTTCGATCCAATTCATGGACCAGACTTGCCGGGTCGAGATTTCATTTCTCAAGACGCCCCGAGTAAGGGACATGGCGGATCCAACCCATGAGCCCATCGGATCTCAAAGGATGAGGATTAGTATGATTCATCCATTTTGAATGTATATATTAATTTTTAATTTTTTTTTTTAAAAAGGAAACATTCGGACCCTCTAGTCCATGGATCTAGCTAATTGACCTACCTTGGACTTACAGAACACAACCAGTTTGCTTGATGGATCAGACCCACCGAGTTAAATGCAGATCCATGGTAGACCCACCATTGCCTAGCCGAGTCGGTTCTTGGTTTGAACTCGACCTAGAGAGATGTTTATCTTCTATCTCACTTTCTTATTTCACTCTCTGTTCTAGGGCTTCTTATTTGCTAATGCCTATGTATGTTGAAGCAGGTATTCTTAAGCTATTTAAGTTGCTCTCTCTCTCAATTTCACTATGAGACTCTAGATTTGTGGTAAATTGAGGGATGATCTTTATTCCTTTCATCTTTTCATGACCTCAACTACTTTTAGGAAATCTAGTTAAGTATTGTTAAAGATCTAGTTGACCATTTGTTATTTTCTATTACACGTACAAAAACTAAGTTATGTAATCTTCCATCTTGGCTAAACTCTATCTTGTTTTTATTGTTAACTGATTTCTCCATTCTCAAAATCGTACCTTATACTTGCATACCTCAACTTACACTATATTCCTTAATATCACATTTAGGCCCATGTTAGCCTACATGTCGAGCTTGAAATCTTCACTCTTTTCCTTAGATTTAATTCACATTAAATTTGTCCCATTTAATATAAATAGATTAGCAATTCTTTTAAATATTCTTTTGAAAACATTTCCACTCAAAAATTTTGAGTCACTATTAATCAAAGTGGAAATCAAATAGGTAGAACAATCCTGCATCATTTGTCAAAACGAAAAACAAAATTTACAAGGTATTAAAGGCTTTGAAATTCAAAATTTAAAATGATCACCAAATAAAACTTTTCATGAAAATAAGTATTATCTTTATTTGTGATTTAATCTCAATAGCTATTGTTGTGTTATCAAGACACAACTCAAAACAAATTTAAATTCATGTTTTGAAAACATGATTTTATATAAAATATGATTTAACCTCAATAGCTGTTGTTGTGTTATCAAGACACAATTCTAACCAAATTTAAAATCCTATTTTGAAAACACGATTTTATATAAAATATAATTAAGGATACTTTCACAAGGAGCATATTTTAGCGATGGTATTTTAAGAAACGCAATTTGTTTTCCTTTTCCCTCTTCATTTTAATATTTTTATTTTGATTATTGAAAAATTTAAATACTTTGTTAACTTAAATGGTAGAAACGAGCGTGTGGAACCCATATAGGGCAAAGATAAAAAAGAATGGAAAAATGTTAAGATTAGAGAAAGGAAAGTGGAACAAGGCCCCTTTTTTTTAATCGCAAATGCGCTTCACATGCTTATTTTTAATGTCTAGTAATGCATTGAAAATAGAGAAAAACACAAGTATACCAAGCGTAGAAAAGCTAAATAGAGATATACAAAATAAAAATAATTGGAAACACAAGGTATACTTTTTGCAATGAACTATATCAATATGTTAGAGAAAAATGATAGTAATAATGATCATATTAATTGATTGGATCATGATAACTGTATAGCATTTATGGAAACAAAATGACTAACTTTTGCGTACTTCAAATGTACGATTGAATTTTGATGCAACATATGTCAATTTTTAAAATGTATATAACATTTTTTTCCCCATAAAGCAGGAAATAAAGGGCATATAACATTTACGATACGAACAGAGAGGAGTAAAATACATTTCAAAAATCCTCAAACTTTAGGAGTTTTTAATATTAAAGTATAAAATATCAAATTTCAATAATTAATCCTTAAGCATAGTGTAAAATCTTGTCCTAAATGGCTAGGTAATAAAGCTCAACTCATAATAAAGTAAGTTTCAAGATGGTATAACACGTGCAAATTCTACAACAATAAATTACATTAATACAAATCGCATAATAATAATGATATAAATGCCATCGCAAAATTACATCTAAAAGATGCAATCAACTTAAAATTAAAAATGACACTTACATTACATGCAATTTAAGAATTTCATTACATCATAAAATTACATATTGAACATGTAACACATATAGTGACAAAATCACAGGTTCAATATTCGACATTTATATAAAAGCAACGTCGGTATAAAAAGCAAAATCATGAATTGAACAAGCGATTTTGTCGTTTATGTAATTAATATTTGCATAATTTACAATATATCAATAGAAAGACAAGTATCCGGTTTAAGTATGGATATACATAAGATAGATTTTGATTAAGTTCATCTTTTAAATAAAACTTGCACGCTCGGGATATATTACCAAGAAACCTACTAAAAACTTCTACCTGAATATGCTACAATCATTTTGGATTATGGATTTTGTAATTTATCAATTTATGCAAGGCATCAGATACTTTAGCTGTTAATTATCTTAGCTTTTATGGTGACAAAGCATAAGAGCCAACGAATTCTAGGCCTGTAGCACAACCGTAGATAGCGTTCTTAAACAACAGCATATCGGCCATTGAAGGCAACCTAGAGCCTGAACTCTTGCATCTATTATTATTATTATAACTTAACGCAAATTTGCACTCGTCAACTTTTTGTGTGTAGAGCCTGAACTCTTGCATCTATTATCATTATAAATGCTCTGTGTTCCTTCTTAGTTTGGCAAAGATAGCTCGGCGAAAGGATGGTTCATTTAATTGTAGAAGAGTTGTCATCACCCGTTAAAAAACACAAAAGAAAAAGGTGAGTTGACTCACCACATTAGCATTTATATGGCCTAAGATAAATGGGAAAAGGAAATAAAACATAAAATCAAACTTGCTTAATATATGTATGCTGGACCCACCTTTAGCTTCATCTGTGTTTTGATCGTGAATCAAGGTTGTTAAACGAGATCATATCTCTAATTCTGGTCTAGATTGGATGCCTAAATTAGCAGCCCGTGCAGTCACGTATAAATATGTACATTTTAAAGGCATTCCTAGCCTTGTATATACATGGGAATGCTGGAGCCATGTTCCACAAAAGCACAAAAAGTCTATTTTTCTTTTCATATGGCAATAGCAGACAAGAAGCATTTTCTTCCCATGGCCAAAGTATCAATTTCACGCCAACCCTCACCTTCCTTATAACAATCCACCTGTGAAGATAGCATCACAAAATTTTAAATTGTGACACACTATACGGGATGTCAAGTTCGCAAACTTATGTAAAAAAGTGAAACTCACCAACGTTATGATGCTCTCATCATTTTCAACACCTCCGATAACATAGATGGACTCCCCAAGAACCGCAGCAGCTGAATATCCTCTAGAGCACTTCATTGGCTCCCCAGGCATCCATGATCCAATACGTGGATCATATACTTCAACGGTTGGAACCATACAACTTCCATCAAAGCCACCCATTGCATATCTATATAAAATCATAAAATAAATATTACAAACAATAACCAATGCCTATAAACAAGTATTTTCTTTCAGGCATGCGCCATATAGAGCTCTCTTCATCAGAAAGCAGTCATTGCTAGCTTGTTTTAAATGTTGAAATTATTTTGACCAAAGTTAGAAATAAGAGAGAGAGCAATTAGATCATTGAGACGGGAAAGGTTGCTAAGCAAAGACAGTTCATATTAAACCAAAAAAGAGAAGGAAAATAAGATGCAATTGGACTCAATCTCAAAGTAACAAAATTGAGCTGATTGTTATATGAGTATTCGTATACAATACAACTCTCTCTCTCTCTCTCTCTCTCCTGTGGCTTATTTACTCATATCTGACATAAGCATACATTTGAGGACATTTCTCAAAATTGGCCCAAAAAGACAGAGAGAGATCATTTCTTAATACCAATATGTGTTTGTATGCATGCCCAATCTGAGTAACTGATGGACAAATCCACATTTTTTATATCAATATGATACAACAAGAAAAATCAAAGAGAGACTGCAAATTGTAAATACGCCTCACAAATTTCTAATCAGATGCTGATAAACATTTAATATTTCAAAGCGTTGTTCCAATTCCCCATAACTCTTATAAACCTGAATACAGACCTCAAACTATAACTAAATCCCCATAATTTTAGGATCTTAACAATGGTTTAAGGGTTAATTGCATCTTTTGGTAGGTTATGGACAGATAAAGTTACAATGAAAATTGATGGTATTTACCCACACTTAGCTAATAATTTAGGGTGGTGTATTTGCAATTGTCCTCAAAACTTCTGCACAAAAACAGAGTAACAAGAACTTACAGCTTCTCATTCAGCACAACCAATGTATGGCAACCCCTCTTTGAGTTCATGCTCCCTATCCGGGTCCAAGAGTGTTCTCTAGGATCTAATCTTTCAACAGAACTGACATTACAGAACATACATTGTCAAAAATCAAAAGAGAGGAAAACTAACATCAATGGTCAAATCCAAAGAAGCATTGTGCATCTGCAAATGCTTATACTGTATAACAAATTCAATAGGATTTTGGATTATTATACTGGATTCAGATTTCTTCTAACACCAAAATTGGCTGCCTATATATGGGCCTTTCTAACAGACAATAAGAAACAGAGGAAAAAATTTTAAGTGATGAGTACTTGCTTTAGATACTCCTTGCCATCATATCCACCAGTTGCATATATTACCCCATTGCACTCTACTGCGGCTGGTGAAAATCGCTGAAATATAAGCAAAATGAAAGGAGCACATCGGTAAACTTCAGAATGCAGTAGAGGATTCTAAGAGAAGCACAAACTCATCAAACAAAACACACTACGTAAAGAAAACCCCCACCCAGAAGCATATAAAGCTCATCATTTTCCATAATCATCACCTTTAAATGTTTATGTCTCTCAATAGACACCAACTACTGTTCATCAAACATTTCTTCAACAATCATCTCAAGGAATACACAAAGACAGTTGTTCACCACATCAAACATTTAAATTAGCCACCATCAACAATGTCTATTAAGTGATGGGAAAACAAGAGAAAAAGCCCATGAGCATATAGAGGGAAAAGGAACCATAAGCTAAACAAATGGATCTCTACATGCTCGAAAGCACTTACAATTAAAGGCGGAAATTTTGGGACTACATATAAGTAAGATATTGTTGTATTGGAAATTTACCAGACTTTCTAGAAGAGAATAATTAACTGTGAAAATTTAAAAAACGATGCAACACTTTCCCTTCTGACATGGAAAGATGGCAGAATTAAGCTTGTTCAAAGAAAAATAATGAAGAATATCCAGGATGCACAAATACTGATAAGATGATCAGTAGATAGGATTTTATCACGAAGAAATTGTTTATCCCATGTTTTATTTCATTTATATGCACTGTCAACATAAACAAGATTATTATCCATTGGAAAAATGCAGTCTTGTCCTTTCCAATATAGTAAAAGCAAAAAAGTTTTAAGTGAGACATTAAAGCTTCTAGAGCTACTAGACAAAAACACATTTTCACCTAACATGAAAATTTGCCACTGGGGCACTCAAACCCCAACTGTAAAGGGGGGTGAAGTTAGGGACAAGTCAAAAATTCAAAACTCATTAACTACAATTTTCTTAATTTAGTTTATTTTGTTATTTTTATTATATGCATATATATATATATATATATATATAATTTTTGGTTTAACTAGGGTACTAAGATTAGCAACATATCTATAAGTTTAAGTTTTTAGATTAGATGATTATAGTGTTAATCCTAACATAATATCACAGCATAAGATCATAAAATTCGAATCCTTAGCACTCATTATAACCTTATTTAATTGAGTCGCCCACGAGTGGCTAAAAAAATAAAAAAATTAAGTTATCCACTTTATGAGCTTAGTCGGAGTCTCGGCCAAGGGAGAGTTATGCATTAAATATAATAGTTCATACCATATCTATAAACTTCAACTTTTAAATTAGATTATTATAATGCTAACCTTAACATAGGTCCACAACAAATAATTAGAAAGTAGCAATCGTGTCTTGAGTGACGTAGATATAATACATGCAAATTAATCAAGTCAATAAACTTTACCCTCTGCCACATGGACCGCGCAGATATCCATCTGCCAAGGTCTAAATCAAAAATTTCAACATCTGAAAAGCACTCGCTTCCATTTCCACCTCCAATTGCATAAATTTTATCATTTACTGTTGCTCCAGCTAAGCTTCCCTTTCCCATGCATAAGGAGGGTCTTGGGGTCCACTTGTTTTCAGCTATATTGTATGATTCAACTTCAAGAACAAACAATATGTTAGTGTTGATAAGATCCTTACAAAAATTGAAATTTATCGTGTGACAATATAATACCTGTTTCCTCCCATAAGTACCCATTTCCACCACCAAGTACATAGATCTCATCATTTAACTTTGCTACTGCAGCATAAGCACGCTCAATGTTCATTGGGGCAAGAGATTTCATCATATTATGAGAAGGAAAATATGATTCAAATGACTTCAACCAGCTTTGACCATCGTATCCTCCCACCAGAAATATGGACTCCCTGTAGTCCAGTTGTAGCTCATTATCTCCAGCATACTCCATGAAAGAATTAAAGTGTTGTCTCAACCACAGAATTTCATTTTCAGCCCTGGCCTGTAATAAGCTTGTGCAAGCCATACAATTACTTATTCTGGAAAACTATAGACGGAATTAAAAAGTTTACACAAATCCGTCAGACAACCAGCAATGACAAAAGTTACAATACTCGGTAATTTAAGTTTTCAGTTAGTTTTTTCATTTATTTTAACGAATTGATCATGTAGGCTAAAGCCAAGTGCAGAATTCTTTGACTAAAATACAACTAAAGGATCGTGACTTCTTAGGAAGCACAATCACAATTTACAAACCCAGCATCCGATAAATAAGTCATTCCTTGAAACTACGATCACGCTAAAAGATGATTAAGAAAAGAAACTGGTTAGTTCATCTAAGAATCAGTTGGGATTTTGCCTGGAAGGTCAATAATGGAGACTGTATGTCTCCTAAGGACTAGTAAAAATATGTCAAGGATAAAGCAAGCCTTCTTGTTACAAGATCAGGTCAAACTTCAAGTTCTAGGCCTTTCCAAAATAGAATCAGTTGTACTTTTTTGTTTATGCAATTTCCAAGACAGAACCCAATAATTTTTAAAAACTGTAATATACATTTTTTGAAATAACATTAGAACACAAAATATCTGATGATATCCTTACCTCAAAATCAATCTTTGAAAACATCCTAACCCTATGCAACTCATCCAAGAGCCCATCACTCAAGAGTGATGGGTATTTAGCTGGTATAGTTGCATCATTCAAAGCCCAATAGTCTATGCATAAGTACCACGTATCATCCTTCTTCTATGCTAGAACTAGACTTAAGAAAGGACTGTACTAGTTCTAATAATCCCAATAACATATCTTTCACCAACCGTTCAATCTTGTCTCTATGGACGTCCATATCTATATGAGTGCACATCAATTGGCCCTTTTCCTTCCTTTAAAGAAATTTGATAAAAAGAGAAAGGACAGTTTTCTCCTCAAATACACTAGAATACTGAGTTAATAATTGAGCTAATTGTGGATCAGCGCCAGCAGCCACGGTAAACAATTCAACATCATCAAGATACCATATCAAGCTACACCACTCCAAATCATCATCTTACATAGTGATATAAAATTGACAGTTGGTTTTAACAAAGAAAGATCACCAAACAACATTTGTTCACCCTTTAAGCTAGCGAATTTCCATATCTTTCACCTATCTACTTTAATCTCACCTAGATGCCTCCAACCATGCAACCTAAGGATTACATCTATTCCATCTAGCTCCAACACACAGCAATTGACAGCTATTAACATTTCATCAAATAACAGCTATAGTCTTGACACACTCCACTAGATTCAATAAAATGAGCATCTCATAAGCTAACAAGAAATGATGTTCGAGTGATATGCAACCACAGTTTTGCAGCTATTGACACCACTATCCACTAATATAGAAATAAAAGTACGAATTTCAAAGATTTGGATCCATTAACACCACATAAAACAAACCAAGACAACTCCGTTCTTTTATCACCTAGACTGTATTTTTCCCCTCATGCTATTCATAAGTTACTTGAGCTCACTCACTTAAAATTCAGCTTGGATCAAATTGGCTAGGCTTTGATTAGTGGACGAGTCAAACTCGAACTCAGTATAAAGTCTATCTATCTAAACAAGCTGAACTTAAGCTCTTGTCTAGGTTAGTGAGCTAACTCATTTAAGCTAGCGAGTAAATTCATTTTAGCTCACCTATAAGCTTGTTGGTTTTATATTAAATATTATATATTTTGTTTATAATTAAAATAAAAAACTTATATATAGAACTTAAATGTTATTTATTATCTATTAATTCATTTATTTATATATTTATTCAATTTGCAAATTTGACTTTCTAAATTTAACAAAAGTTAAGTTACTTCTGAGTTACTTAAGCTTGATTTGCAAAAGAATCAAGCTTAAACCTATATTTTAAGCTTATAAAAAGTTCAGCACAACTCAAACTTGAAAATCTTTATAAACAAGCCAAACACAAGCCTCCCAAAGCTCAATTTGACTCAATTGCAGCCCTAGGAGCAATGCCCTTGACAACAACCCAATCCTTCTCTCCATCAAACTTGAAAATCTTTATAAACAAGCCAAACACAAGCCTCCCAAAGCTCAATTTGACTCAATTGCAGCCCTAGGAGCAATGCCCTTGACAACAACCCAATCCTTCTCTCCATCAAGCTCCTTGTCCAATCTGTAAATCACAATGACCCATTTGGACATTGATGTGTTGGTGTAAATGGTTGATTACTCCTGATCACTCCTAAAACATGGGGCCTTGCTTTTCTTCTCCAAAAACTCAAAATACAGTATCGGCGGTTTACAATAGTGCCTCTTGAACTGTCAGAAGTAGAATTTGCAGGCCTAGCCACCTGTCATTTGAATTTTGGATTAAGCAAATACAGCTAAAAATGTTATCAAATTGCACTTGTTGTGTTCATAGTCTATTAAGGGTGAATTTTGGATGCATATGTCTTTTATGTTTGTGATTTTTTTTCTTCCTGGCTTACAAAATGTTCATGTTTAGGGCTCATCTTTAGAAAATTCTACAATCTATATTTTATCTCAACTTAAAAGAAAGTATAAGATATCTTTAGATTTCTGGATTTACGAAAGTAGGATTCCACCTCCCTTTTTTCCTTTTTTCATTACACTACACAATATAAAATCATATAAGATGGTAGCATAGTTGGTAATGTGATTCAGCTCATACAATTCTACGTGTTCATAATTTTATGAAGTTTTTCCTAATTAAAATGAATGCAAAATCATATAAGCGTAAACTTTTGGTAAAATGCAAGTTTAAGTGTACGATCCTACAAGTATATGGTCTACACAATTTTACTACACACTCCAATCATTGGTAGAATGGCAAGTTTGATAACCATAAATAACAACTTCCTGCAACATCAATTATTCCCTGTTATCTCTCTTGCACTATCTACACATAAATAACCACATTTAAAAACACAAATTGCACATATAGCTGGCTCAACATTCAATGACACAACATAACAGACAACATCTCACAAAACCCACACACAACCATTTATGCACTAGCAGCTCTCCACACTCACAATCAATTGTTTGTAACAACAGCAGAAGCAGAAGAAGAAAAAAGAAGAAAAAGAAGAACCAACTTTTTTGGTTCTAAGGCACATATCATGACTGAGAAAATTAAGCAGGACTTTGACTAAACTCGACTCAAATTTGTCTCAGAGTTTCAACTTGTCTAGTAGAGTTCAATATTCCATAGCCAAATTCCTCTTCCACATCCAACGAAATATCAATTGCTCGAGCTAAGGTTTTAACTCAAAGCCTGAAGTCAACAAAGTCCTCTAAGTAATAACCTAGGAACAGTAAAATTAGTATTACCAGAGCTTGCGAGGATAATGCCTTGAATACTTCAACATATCTCTCCACTATCACCGAGTTGAAAGACTTTCCAAAGGATTTGTGGCAGAATGAGCATTATGCATTGATATCAAATCCTGCATAAGAATCTACCAATTCAAATGTGGAATTTACCTCTAAAGCATGTGAAGCCAGTATACTACTCTTCCTTGCATACTCATAGTAGCTAACAGTACCTTCTTCTTAGCCTTAGTCCTTCGAATATCAAAGTACTATTCAGCCTGTGGAGTCCAATTTACTGGATTATGGTCATCAAACAATAGCAGATAGTGCAAGCAGCATCACTTCCATATACCATCCACCTCCACCTCCGCACTCGGTTACTTCCCCGCAATTTATCTGATGATTGTGATAGAAAAATTCCAATCTTTATTCTGTGCATTGAACACAGAGGATGACTCACTTTCTCTCGAGAAACTCCATTCTCACGTTTTTCATTCCATAAATCTTGTAAGAAGGGTTGCATTGAAGTTAAAGCACCCTTGACAACCTTAGAATTCTGATGAGCTTAAGCAATTTGATGCACCAATTCTGGTAGATTCCTAGGACTTCCTAAGTTAATTCACAAAAATTTTTCTCCAAAGAACGCACATAACACTCCATTCTAATTATCTCCCTCAAAGTTTCCCACAGACGCCGTCAATTGAAAAATCTAAAGTTCAAATGAGGCCAGCAAAAAGGTTAGTCTTATCGATATGAAATGAGAAAATGTTGCAGCAGCTTCCAGCTATGAAAGCTTATCAGCACTCTGCTCAAATGGGGTTACAATTTGATATTTTACGAATCACTATTTAATGCATAGTTAGGTAAGGATTCAACAAAATATATAAAGCTACTTACAAAATATCTAATACAGACAATTAATTACACAAACAAGCAAGTAAACAGAGCATACAGACAAACAAACAACAAAACTAGCTCAGACATCTTCAGCATTTGATTACATACTTGAGATAAAGGTTGATGTACTCAAGCTGCATTAGCTATAAGATGGATGATTATGGGCGTAAATGTTGGACAATGAACTATGCACATGAATTGAAGATGAGAACTGCGGTGACAAGATACTAAGATAGATTTTGCGGCACACAAAAATTGAGATAACGTATCAATGTATTGATGAGAAAATGGAATAACACCGATTGAACAGTTTCAACCATCCTAATATTTTGTCAAAAAAAAAAAAAAGAAAAGAAAAGAAAGAAAGAAAGAAGAAGATCATATTCCCATCCCAATAACTTAAACCATCAAAAATTCACTTATTTTAGTGAAACTATAAATACAAAACTAAGTTCAATATCTCGTTATAAGAGGTAACAGGGTCACATATTTAAATACCAAAGCTAAGGGCATATCTCATATACCTTATTCCAACATTTAGTTTGCGAAAATTATTTTGCTTGTTTTGACATCCATTGATTTTTTTTTTTTTGTGTGTAACAAGTAAATCCTTTATACATAGGCAATCACCACCCAGATGCATTTTTATCATGCATAATACATTTTCATGGTAGCCCACACAATATCTTGTAATATAAAAACATGTTAAGGCATACCAGCTTTTGCTCCAAAGATCTCGTTTTTTGAATTTGTTCAGCTTTAAAGGCCTTTAGTTCCGCTAATTCTTGAATTACCTGAAGCATATTATCGGAGAAGGCATTACTATCTATATAAAATGTCATGTCCAACCAGAAATACACACACGCTCACGAGCGCGCGCGCGCACACACATTTATGAATATCTATCTGGAAGATATAGTAGAACCAAGTTCTGCAGCTACCTGGTCTATGTTGATATGTTGAACAGAAGAAGGCTGAGAGTTTTCCTCTCTCTTCCCCCCTTGGCACGTAACATCTCCATGAAAAACTGTCTCTTTCAGATTAGTATCACCAAAATCAGTAGCATCTTCTGCAGTAACCTCTGCAGGCCTTTGAGAATTAAGGGACTTTTTTGTCATCTTCACATCTATTGAATGTCCCTCATGTTCTCCAGTATTTATCTTTGGACATCCTTCAAGCACAAGATCTTTTGCATCTAACCGAGGGAAATCATCTGTATAATCAAAGGTCCAACTTGCATCTTTGGAGTGTCCTAGATCAGAAGAAAAAGGTTCATCTTCTTCAGGTACACCTTGATTTTCCTCACAGGGCAGAGCTCTCCATGTAATTGCCCTCCCACTTGTATCTTGTGCAGTTGAAGTACTTGGTGCAGTCACTAATGGGGTGAATAAGGATATCAGTCTATTTGTTTGAGCATGATCTAACTCAAACCAAAAATGGCCATGGGTGTAATAGTTGTCTTTGATTATCTGTTTGAATTGATCTTCACTGAGCGGCACACATTGTAGCCGGACACAAACTTGAACCTTGAACAAAAAATTACTGCATTTAGTATCAGAAAAGAATAGAACCCTCAAATACATGGATTAGCAAGATACCTTAGAATCTAGGATAGGGAATAATATATTAAAACCTATAAATACCTGTGCAGGGTATTTTGTCCTCTCTGAACCATCAACCGTCCATCCATAAGGGTTGATATTCATTTGACCACAACTTGCAGCCTCAAATATTCCATTAAGTTTTCTCTCAGAATAGTTGAACAAAAATAAGGGCAAGCCAGGTTCAATATTCTTCACATACACAAAATGTTGAGAAGGTAAGCCTGCCAAAAAACATATCATGAGTCCTTAAACCCACAAAAGCAGCAAAATAATGATAATAGGAGCCAGAAAAAAGGCATAATCACAGCTAAGTATAGCTATAATAAGAAAAGTAGCTCCACAATCTTAACAATAAATATTGAGATGCAGTTGGAGAACCACAATAATATATCAGATGAAAAGACAGACAAACGAGCATACATACTCCAATATGGAAAGAAACTGAAGAAGTAAAAGGATAGAGTAAAGACCAAATATTTGTTTATATAGGCATTCCCTTATGGTGCTGTTAGTGCAACCAAATATGACACCGCCAAGATCGGCTTTCACCAAGTTTCGGTTAGAGAAGCCACCAGCTGTCATACTAGTAGAAAAAGGTTCATCAGTATCACTGAAGCTTCTATTTATCCTCTCGGTTCCCATCCTGTCAAATTTGATACATCTAAAAGATGAGCATATTCATATACTCAAACTTAAGAAAACACACACGAGGGTAAAAAAATCATTTCTAAGAAAGCATTTTCCATTTGATTGAATATGAAAGAACTATAGAGCATCTAGACAATGGAAACAATCACACCTTGGTCAACAAGTCACACTATTTTCCAAAGTTTAAAATGCAAAGAACAGTTATCAGCAAGCAGAAAGTTAGTTACATCTCCAAGATGCAAAGAAATTGAATCGACTTCATACAAAAAACATAAATCCAGCAAATATTCTCACATCAGAAATTACTAATTTCGTATTTGAATACATCAAGAACAAATGGCAAATACATGGGATGCAAATCCTATTGAACCGCAGTGACAATCAAAACACGCACTGGTTTCAGTAGATCACAATCAATAACGACTTCAATAAGTTGAGCAAGTCACAACATTATCGAATCTTTTAAAACCAAGCATATTCAATCTAAAATATCCAAACATGAACTAACATATAACAATAAACTAGTTCATACTGCTCTTCTATGATACATCACCACCTCAAAGATACCAAATCCATGTTCAAACTCTATTTCTATTAACATTAACAATATCAATAATCAACAAAACACCACATTTCGCAATCATTCATTTCCGACCACACATCAATGGAACAACAAAAGCGATATCATGAAGAATCAAATACATACGATTAAGTAACACATGATGAAACGAAGTTGAACTATACTTCTTAAAAAAAATTGTGCAACTAGGGTTTCTATGCATGAAAAATACAACGATAAAAGCAACAATAACATACTTTAATACAGTAATTATCAAAAAAGAAAAGAAAAAGAACATATATAATATAATACAACGAAAATGGATGTATTTGATATACGTCGGAAGAGAGATATAGGGTATGTTACAGTGATTACGGCGTTGAAATCTAATGTTGGAAACGAAGTGTTTGGGTGCTTGCAGAGTGATCGGAGAATGCAACCAACAGCAAGGAGTGAGGGAGAGAGACAAGAAAAGCGCGAAAGGATGAGCATTTGGAGTGGGTGACTAAGCAACTTCTCTATGAAGTACGGGGAAAACACGGTGGACTTGAAAACGGAATATTGCATATGCACTGCACTCTATAAAAAAATTACATAAAATTGAGATGTAAAAAAAAAATTATAAAAATAGTATGATTGTAAGGTGCAACATGATTTTTTTTAAATTATATGAGTATCGTATATTAGACATATAACATATCATCAAATTTATAATACACCGGCGTTAAAGTTGTAATACACCTCAAACATATATTCATATCTAATATATGATATATCGATTTTTAAAAGTTTTCGCACAATAAATTTTCACACAATAGATCAATGTATATTGTACATGTAAAATTTTATATTTGCTTTCCAACACCATATAGATGGTATTTTGATTTTTTTAATACAATTTGTATTTATATAATTTTTTTTATAAAGATGGTAGATATGTGTTACATTCAACGTGAATACATCAAAATGGATCTAAACTCAGATTTTTTTTTAATTTAGTATATTTAAAATAATCACCAAAATAAACTTTATTATAAAATAATTGAAATAATTAGCAAAATACCTCTGTTCAAATTATACAAAAAAATAACCCGCATTTTGATTGTTGAATTTGCCATTTTTATTGAAATCTTCCTACCCAATCACGTTTTGCTTACCATTCCTTTATAAATCCAAATCTACAAAGGCATTCAAAAATTAATTTGATTTTAATCCTATTTTAATAATATATTTTACCATCATTTCTTTAGAAAAAATTCCATCTGCATTTCTCATTCGACATCATGCAAATACTTCTTTATCTCACGACATATTTGGAATCTCTTTTACATTATTTATATTATTATCTTTCCCTCTAATGCTTTTCTTGGTATGTGAGAGCGGAGCAACTATAGGTAGGTAGAATATGAGGTATAAGGTATTGAGTTTCGTACTCAAAATATAGCTTATGACACATACTTAGGACTATAAATGAGTTAAGTCAAGTTGATATAATACCAAGCTTGAACTCAACTAGAATAAAAAACTCGAAGCTCAAACTCAAACTCGAAATCGATAGAGCTTTGAGTTTTAAGCTGAAACTCGACTCTATTTAATACTCAATAAACTCGAACTCAACTCGACTTGATTTAATAATCGATTAAACTTGCAAGTTCACTGAGTCGAGTAATTTAAAACTCGAGCTCGAACTCGATAGTTACTCGAGTAGCTCAAACTCGAACTCAAGCTCGACTCTATTATAAGCGAGTTGACTTTGAGTTTTCGTCAAGTTGAACTCGAGTAACTCCCAAACTGTCTTGACTCACTTACAGCCTTACACATACCCACCATGTACCTTATATCCTGTAAAATCAAAACTTCTATATAATCTTTGATATAGTTTCATATAATTTATAACACTATTTTATTTGTATATATCCAATATAAACATCATGTGAAAAGAAATGTAATATATAAAATTTATTTATGTGTGAAAGTCGAAACATGCAACAAGTGCCTGTGAAATCCATTTATGTGATATTAAACAAAATTATAAAACTTGCACCAAATTCCAAAATTAAAAACTTTGGAGCTACTTCTATATTACTTGTAGCCCATTCACTGTTATTCATTCCCTTCTCGTTCGACCTAAAGCTGTTATTGTTGTGTTCATTTGAGGGAAAGAAAATTCGTAATGAATGGCTATTACATAAAATAATGAATAGTAATTCATGTCCTTACCTCATGAATTGACATTCGATGGTTTATTTTTTAACTTTTTCATAAATACCCATGTCTTAAAAATACTACCTCTATAATTAAACTCTTTCTGTACTAGGGTCATAAGATAGATACATGGTATGAAAATTCAATACATGTACCATATCATGCGAGAATAGGTTCAAAAAATCTATACTTGTACCCTATCTTATGACCCTTAGTACAAATCCAAGCCCAATCCGATCAAGTAAGGTATGGGTGAATACTATGTACGACATGGTTACCCACTCACTCTAAATTAAGTACTAATGAAACTTTAAATTTATTATTTAAGTTAAAACTAAAACATCAATAAGTTTTTTATTCCAACTAGTATTAAAATCACTACTTGAACTCTTCCATATATATATATATATATATATACACACGGGTATGTGCTCGCGTTTTTTTAAAAAAGAAACACTAAAGTTTAAAGTTGAAAAAGATCACATCACAATCGAACTCTCTTGTTTAAATTATAGCTAAGAGAAGGTAGCATAAAAACAACAAAAATTATTAGTCATTCTTCATTTGTTTGATATATAATATAAATCAGTGGATTCGATTGTAGCAATCATGTGCATGGTAGCATTCGGCCTACACTATACATGGATTAAGAGGAGTAAATTGCTAATGACACGTAAATATAACTTAAGGAGGTATGATAGTGAGGAGGAGTCAGCAATTCTAAAGAACTCGAATGCATAAGTGACATATAGAAGAACTATATAGTATCAACCCCATAATTCTTAGAGTAACGCAATGCGTTTTATGTTCAGAATCTATATGATCTTCATATTACACTCACACTATACATGGCTTAAGAGGAGTGACTAACTAATGACACGTAAGGATGACTTAAGGAGGGAGAGTAATGAGAAGGAGTTAGTAATCCCATATAGTTTGAATGCACTTATGACATATAGAGGGACTATATGGTGTTCCCATAATTGTTGGAGTGAAGCTATTGAACTTGGATTTTTCAATTTTCGATTTGATTTCTTTCAATTCGATTTGTATCAAACCCTAACTCATTTGATACAAATCTTCGACTAGGAACTAAAAAAAATACCTAATTAAAAAAAAAAACGAGAGGAGTCACCACCCGATCATAATGGGAAGAAATTGCAAGTCTGTAATAAAAACTAATATTAAAATCATTTTTTTAATTTAGCAAAAATTCTAGATTTAGAGTTTATGGCATTAAAACCATGCGACAACTATGTAAAATTGTTAAAAGTTTTATTCTTTTAATGCTAGCAAATTTATCAATATAATATTTACAATGCAATCACTAAATCAAAGCAAAATATAATAAAATATACAAGACATAGCACATCAAATTAATATTTACAAAAATATGGGGAAAGAAAAGTTTTTTTAATTTTAAGTCGCATCAGATATGCCTACATGCCCACCAATGAGGACCAAACAACATATAGTTATTTTTTATAAAAAGTTTAGTGAGTTGGTGATTTTTAAATATTGAATTCTTTTCAATTTAAGTTTCTTAAATTTTAAAGTTTAATAAAAATTGACTTGTGAGGACATATAACCTATCAATTTAACTTTATTTTAAGAAAATATGGTTATCCTAAGTAATAAATTACTTTTGTATCCATTTTATTATCAATTTCTTTATTATTATTATTATTAAAAAACCTTTATTCCTGCTTTATATATTATACTACTTTAGTAAGCACATATATATTCACAAAACCACTGGCTTCAACATTTTTATTTTTTAATACTTTTTATTATTTTATAGTTGCATGCTATTCACAAAACAAGATCATTAATTTTATTATGGATCATTTTCATTGTTTTAGTTATTGAATTAATTAAATAAATAAATAAAGGAAAAATCCGACTTACCTAGTTTGAATTGTACTCGAAGGTTGAAGTCAGCACGTTAGACTGGCGCGAGCAATTGGGTCGGATTCGAGTAGTCAGGTTGAGTTCAAGCGAAGCAAAAAGGAGCGGCTAGCAAAGATGGAAGCTGGCAATCTGGCAGTTCTAAGCCAAAGGGGAATTGTCAGACCAGAGTTTATAAAGGTAGTACGTACTCCTGTGAGTTCAGTTTGCTTCAAAATTGCCCAAAGGCGGTGGTTCCAAACCCTACAGCAGCAGTTGGCGGTGGTTAAGTTTATCAGAGTCGATTCCAATGATTTCAAGGATTAATGAAGTTACAAATATGTAGCTTAACTTACCTAAGATCCTACTTTGTTGGTGCTATTAGGCCTTCTCAACCTCAAAAGCTAGCTCATGAGATGAGGCTTTCTCTCACACTTATGAAATAGCATTCTGCTCCTTCCACAATCGATGTGGGATATCTCCAACATCTCCTCCTATCATACATCGAACCATGGGATTAACCGTCCATGTCCGGCTTAACCGGAAATGTTGCAAACCTGGGCTCTGATACTACTGTTGGGTGCTATTGGTCATTCTCAACCCCAAAAGCCAGCTCATGAGGTGAGATTTTCCCTTACACTTATAAAGCAGCACCTTGTCCCTTTCCTAACCGATGTGGGATAATCCCCAACATACTTTAACACCCAATTTAATCGATTTTGCCCAAAAACTTCAAAATCAAAGATTTTGATTTCAAAACCCTAATTTTAGGAACACTTCAATTTGAGTATTTTAGAGTGACTTTAAATGTAATTGTTGATGGAAAATGACTTTTGGAGCTCCTACTTATAGAATTGGAGCTCAAATAAGTATAGAAATGTGTTGATTGCTTTGACCCAAAAACAAAATTAAGGTTTCATTCTTACTCTAATTAACGTAGATTTAGTGTTCTTGCAAATTCAAGCGAATATTCTGGCATTTTTTGCCTTATGATGCTTCCTTTCACTTGTGTTTGGTCAAAATCGCCATTAAGGAAAGATGGAGCTGATTTTGCTTCTTAACTTTCTCCACTTTTTTAGTCAAATTTTGACTGCCATAAATTATGAATTGAGATTAAAAAAATTGGTCTCCATTCCTAGTACTCCATGTGTATCTCACAATTTCACCAAATCAATAGAGAAAATGTGAAGTAAAATGAGGAAAAAATGGCCATGAAAGAGGCTGACCAGCATGGCAAGTGCACGGGAAAGGGGACTTTCCTAGGGAAGAAGATGACTACTGATGTCATGCATGATGGCAATGTGTGGCACGCTTTAATGCATGAAAAAATAAAGGGCAATTTTTGCCTTTACCTAAGTTAGAACCTCTAACCTCCCATTTGTATGTTTTTGACCTATATCTTAATTTAGCTTGCGCACAAAAAAAGGTTTAAGGCTTAATTTTTGGATCTAATTAAATAGACTGACCCATTATAAGCCATTTTAATTTGGTCCAATGTTTTTATAATTAAAATCAACAATATATTAAGCTCATATTACATTTATCTCACATTATTTTATGCTTTCTACAAGAATACATTATTATTTTTTTTATTTTGAAAAATTATAATTTGTGGGTTTAATATAATATTCCTTTTAATTATAAATTAAAGCCTTAATGAGAAAAAATGAGATATTTATAACTGCCCCTCTTTATGGTGATGTTTGATAAAACTTCACCACAAAGATAAAGAGAGACTGTTTTTTTCCTTTTTTGCCTTTTAAAATCTTATGACAAATGTATAAGCAAACATGATGCTCCTACAATAGATCCACTAATTATTATGACCATTTCAAGCTTGATCTTAAACATGTTTTTAACTATGTTCCCTTGATTGAACGTTTGTTTCTAGCATTTGATCTGGATTAGTGCTCCATAAGCTGGCATTTTATCTATATTGGCGCTCTATGAGCTGGCTTTTGATTTGGATCTAGTGCTCTATGAGCTGGCCTTTGATCTAGATTGGTGCTTTATGAGTTAACATTATATCCAAATTAGCGCTTCATTTGCTAGCTTTTGACTTTGAATAGTCTGCCATGAACTGGCATGCTAGCGCTCCTCTAAGCTCGTATTTCTTGATTTGACACTCCTCAAGTTGGTATTTTTGCTTGGAATAGGTGCTCCACAAGCTAGCTTGTTCTAAATTTGGTTGTGCGCTCCTTAAGCTAACATTTGATATCTTGATAGTGCTCCTTTAAGCTAGCTTGCTAGTGCTCCTTTAAGCTAGCTTGATAGCGCTTCTCTAAGCTGGCATTTGTTATTTTAATAGTAATCCTCTAAGCTATCTTTTGTTGAATATGAGTGCACTCTTTGAGCTGGTAGTTGAAGTTTTGATAGTGCTCCTCTAAACTTGTCACAAGGATACCCTAAATGCGACAATCCGCCACACTCGATATTTAAACTCAAGTATGACAACCTTAGTCATCCCATGTGTTTAGATACCAGGTTTAAGGCTAATGTTCACCATGTAGAGGACCTTACTTTAAATCAAAATAGCTTAAGAAGACATACATAGCAATAAGAATATAAATCATAATAGTTATTACCAAGATTAATCTATTATAAAGATCTAAGGAGCATACCCCTGTCAAAAATATTAAAAGTCATTAGGGTCCACAAAAGTCTCTTACAACAACATATATATATATATATATATATAATTAAGGAGATTTAACTAGAAGTCTATGCTATCATCTAGGTCCCGACTTCTTCAAAAAGCTCCTTAAATTCCAAAAGCTATACATGAGAGAAATGTCCCTTTGGAGATAACCATAGATAATCATACTGTACTAGGAAACTATAAGGGTATAAGCTTGCGGGTTTAGTGAATTTCACTTCCAAATTAAGTACTCAATTAAACAATAGGACAAGCAAGTTATATTAAACAATCATATGAAATGCACGAGCACGTGAGCATACAATACATAAGACTTTCCTAGAGTCCTATATTGAATGGATTTACGCTCTCCATTCGGGGTTAGCTGTTTCAGGCCGATATGATCATAGATTTCAATTCTTCCCTCATTTATTTAGTGGTTGTTTCAAGTGCCCACCCACTTGTTAATTACGTAGTTGATTCAAGTGCCTACTCCACTTCCATTTTAATTTAAGCGACCTCGCGCTGATAATCCGAGTTTTCAGGTCAACCCGTTGCCTAGCTATTATGCCTTTTTCCCACAAAGGTACATCAACGAATGTAATGTGACTCAATATATGTTATGCATGAACAATTTAGTTATATGATCATGGCATATTATTTAAGTGAATTATAGGCGATCATAGAGATTTCAGATACTTCAATTCTATACTAATCATACACACGTTTATAACAATTCCCATTTCGATATTTTTATCATCAATTCAACCAAGTAGAATTCATATGCGCATTCCAATTTTATCTTGTCATAATTCTAGTGCCACTATCATTACAAGCACAATCATAAGCATGTAATTTAAAGAAAGTGAACTCATTTTGCCATGGAGCGAAATTCCTCTTAATCGTAATAATCATCGGGAAGGTCTAGTCCATCTCCCAAGTCTCCTAACAAAAGAAATACCTCCAATGAGTATTTCTATGAAATTTAGATGAAACTTATAAATTTTATTCTAACAAGTTCGTCAAAGTTCACCTAAAAGGAAATTCCAATTTAAAATGGTCATAACTTGGTCATTTTAACTTGGAATTTCGCATATAATATACCAATTTCTACCTATTCGACGAGAGCTATCTATTTCTAAAGTTATTTTCATCAAACAAGATCATTTGGTTCACGAACAGTAAGGTACAGAATGTTATACAAGATTCCCACCCCACAAATCAAATTCTAATTTCACTCCAAGCATCATTCAAAAACTTTGATAGATACTTAGCTATCATTATATCTTGAAGGACTCTTTTATATACATATATAACTCAATATCATGCATGATTCATGGGTTTTGATCAATCTATTTCCTTATGTACTTAGACAATGTTTTATGGGGTTTGAAAGACACTATTTTCTTAAGCTTTGTTTCTACCAACTATATTATATGTACATGCAATATCTACAAGTTATTATCATAAATGCCATGATATGAGCTATCTATATGTATATCCTTAATGATATTTGATTACAAGGATTCTTTCAGAAAACTTTTGCTTTGCAAAACCTTTTAAAATACTTGACTTACGAAAATTAGTTTTATTTATTGCAAATTCATACTTGTTTTTATTAAAATACAATCTTAATGACTTATATGCCTAACACATTCATTATTTTAATAAAATTCTTCATTTTTGAGTTAGAAAATAGATGCTTAAATAGGGGTTTTACCTAATTACGAATTTTATAAAATTTTAAGGAAATGAAAATATTGTTTGTTCTATGTTTTGAAACTTTTCCTTTATTTTAGAAATATACGTTAATAAAATCCATTAATTATTGTCAAAATTAAGTCTTTACTACCTATATACTCTAAGGCTTCTATTTTCTATTAAAATCCTCATTTTGGTATTTGGAAATAGGTATCTAAGTGGAGGTCATTTCTAGATCCGAATTTTGAAATTTATGTTTGAGATTTTTCTTGTGTAAAACTCATTTAATCTTTGTAAAATTAAATCCCAATCAAACTTACTCCCAAAAGCTTTCATTTCTTTAATAAACTCTTGTTTTAGGGTTTAAAAATAGATGTTGACTTGGCATTTCACCCTAGTTACAAATTTCAAGTTTTTATTGCAATTGAATCAAGTTCTAACTTATATCTTATAACCTTTTTCTTATTTTGAAAATTTCTCTTGGTAAAATGAAGCTTAAGTCATCAAAATTATTCCTTTATGATACATATTCCTTAAGCTCTTCATATTTAGTGTAAAAACTTCATTTTGGAGTTGGAAAACAAGTTTTCTAAACGGGCTTCTTTTTCCATCTGAATTTCCAAAAATCATTTTTTTGTTGAAACGAAGATAGATCTTGAAATTTTTAAACAGATTCTCATTATTATTATGCAACTCCAAGTCTTTTATGTACATAAGACAAAAATCTATGGCATTTATGTACTCAAAACAACTAGATCTAGTATATCATGCAAGTCATGAATGCAAATGCAATATCAACATTATGTAGATGAGGTTAATAGATGAATATATGCACAAAATATCAATAATAACAACATAAAACAATAATATAACAAAATAATAGTAAAACAACTTAAATATCATGATCCACAACATTGTGATGGCAAGAATCCCATGCTTAAGTGTTTCCACATCCCAGCATAAAGCTCATGGGGATTTTAGTGGAACCACATATGTACGATCTTGCCATTACATATTTTATTGTGGTAGGATCAAGATCCATTACCTATTTAGTGCGTGAAACTTGAAAACTTCAAAGGAAAAAAAAAGTTGTGTGTGAGTGTGTGAGGGAGAGGGACTCACGACAAGGAGAAAAAAGAGAGGAGAGGAAAAACTTTTCAAAGTTTGATTTTTGTGAAAGAGAAAGAAGGTGTAAAGGTAAAGGCATAAAAGTATTTATATAGGAAATGGATTAGGGTTTATGTGATTAATAAAATGGAGAAAAATCAAGCAAAATAAGAGAGGGAGTGTAGGAGAGGGGGGTGCCAGTTTTGGGCAAGAGAGAGAGAGAGAGAGATGTGTGATTTGTTTTGCGTAATAACATTCAAATTTAAAAGTAATTTAAGTAATAAAATGTATTGGAAAAGTAAATTTGTAAAGAAAATGATATAAGATTGTAAAAATAGGTTATAAGGATGTAAGAATAGAGTATGGGTGGTTGTACTTATGAATAGTATAATTAGAAATCAAAAGGTATATTAGATAATTAAATTACCGGTAATAAAGAAAATACGATAAAAAGGCTATAACTGTAATTTTTATAAACCAAAAAATTACATAATTGATATAATTGGAAATCTCATGAAATTACGATTCTAACGATACTAATAGTATATTCTTGGTATCCCAAGCCCCAGGATATGCTTTCAAAGTCTGTATCCGATCAGGTTAGAAATAGGCCAAAAATTTACCAATATGATATTTTTAAACATCTTAACATTATTACGAGCCAATCTATACTCTTCATTCATATTTCAACTTCTCAGTTTAAGAACACGGGATTGTCGGATCTAAACTACTAGGGTTTCCTACGGATTTGTTGACCTAGAGTTTTCGGTTGACTTTCTGGCTTAGGGTTTAAGCTTGAAATTACCCTAAAAATTAGGGGTTTACAAAATTGGCTTGATTGTGCTCTTCTAAGCTAGCATTTCTTGATTTGGCACTCCTTGCGCTAGCATTTTGACTTGGAAAAGGTGCTCCACGACCTGCCCTAGATTAAATTTGGTTGCATTCCTTGAGCCGGCATTTTAATAATGCTTCTCTAAGTTGGCTTTTGTTAAATATGAGTGTGCTTCTTAAGCTAGCACTTGACTTGGATAGGATCTTTGTTAGTTTCTTAAAAATCACTTTTTTATAATGGTATGTTTACTAAATGTCTTACTGGGTTCTTATGAAAGCTCCCAAACTGTCAGACCGCTTGATGAAGTCCAATCGTCACTAGGTTTCATTCGTCTACTTTGACAATCTTATAGGATACCCTTCTTCATTCTTGAGGTGGTAATTTTCCTTTGGGTTTGTAATACTTTTGTGAAAACCTCTTTGTTTTGATAGACTTTCCTCAAACTCTCCACAGATTTATGCTTCCCCATTTCCTTATCCATTCATCTATTCCCTTGAAAATAGGCATCACCTTAAGAAAGATCAAATTATAGAGTATTAAGATGTTTTTTAATCTTATCAATTGCTCAATTCTATCTTCCTCACTGCATACTAGTGTTTTAAAGTGTATGAGAGATATAAGGGATGAAGAAGAACTTATCGATTGAAGTGGTTGGTCAATGACCGATCCAATGTTGATGACTATTAGGGATATCATTTTTGCTAATAGATAACAAAAATTAGATCCCGCATGAATAAAGTAGTTACCACTTTTTGAACTTGATAGAATTTATACTGATTCATCAACTTATTACAACTTGACTATATAAGAATTTATAGGGACCCTTAAATTCAGACCATCCATATGCAATAGAATTAATGCCCCTCTATACAATACTTTCTTTATTGCATATGGCCCCTTATAATTAAGGGTGAATTTCCCTCTTAGATCTTGTACATTCAGTAGCACTTTTCTTACAATCGGCTCCTTTTTTCTGAAATTTCTCAGTCGAACCTTCTTGTAAATATCCCGTGCCATTCTTTGTTGATGTAAATGACCATGGCATAGGGCAATTAATATCCTTTCATCAATGAGGTTTAATTGGTCAATTCTCTTTTTCATCTATTATGCTACATTTAATTCAATTTCTGCCAAAATTATAAGGGAATGAATCTCAACTTCCACAAGTAAGACTGCTTCAGTGCCATAAACCAATGAATATGGAGTTGCCCTCATTGAGACTTTGATGGAAGTACAGTAGGCCATGAGCGCAAATGGCAATATCTCATATCGGTCTTTATAAGTGGCGGCCATATTCTCTATTATCCTTCTGGTATATTTATTGGCTACTTCAACTGCCCCATTCATGTGGGGTCGATATAGAGTAGAGTTCCTATGCTTAATCCTAAATACGTGGCACAATTCCACCATTAACTTGTTATTTAAATTAGTGTCACTGTCTATCATGATACATTCAGGCTCTTTGTACCTTGCAATAATGTCTCTTTTAATAAACCTTAAAACTACTCCTTTGGTGACATTGGCATATAAGAATGTTTTAACCCACTTGGTAAAATAGTCAATGGCTACCAGTATAAATATATGGTCATTTGAAGCCTTTGGAGAAATCGGCTCAATCATATCCATACCCTACACCAAGAAAGGCTAAGGCGAGGATAGTGATTGTAACTCCTTAGGAAGGGCATTCACTTTATTAGAATATATTTGGCATAGATGACAATGTCTCAAATGTCTAATGCAATCCAATTTTGTGGTCAACCAAAAGCAAACCAACCTCATGATTTTCTTAGTGAGCATGTATCCGTTCATGTAAGGTCTGTATACTCCTTTATGAACTTCTTTCATCAGTATGTTCAACTTCTGATTCATCCACACATCCTAGATGTATGGTGTCGAATGATTTTTTGTATAGTATGTTACCACTAAATAAGAAGTGGCTCGCCAATCATCTTAACAGCTTTTGTTCTTTCTTCAAAGCGTTTTTGGGATACTTACCTATCTAGAGAAAATCTTTGATCTTCCTATACCATGAATCTCTTTTTGGGACTTCTTCAGCATCTAGGCAGAAAGTTGGCTTATGTTCAACTCTAGGCCTCGGAGGTTGGATTTCTACCCCCATCGATGATTTAAATCATACATGCTATTGTAGCCAATGCATCAACAAACTAGTTCTTAGTACATACATGAATGGAATATCCCTAAATTTCTAAGCTAGTTCAGTTAAGCATTCGTAATGCCCTAATTTGAACGCATTACAACCCACCACGAGTCCTTATCTTTATAAGAACATGCCAAGACTATGAAATTCTATAACACAAGTAAACAACAATAATAATCTCCAACACTCACATATAAAGGGGTAACTGTTTGAAATATCTCATAGAAATCAAACTCCTTAAATTATCCGGTTGGCATAAACCAAAACCAACTAGATCCAAACTTATAATCTAAAAGAAAATCTTATAACTCAATCTTAAAAACAAAAAAAAAATATAAAAATCTCATAAATAGATAACTTCATGTAGACTTTAAATCTTCTCTCCTATTTTCAAAATCCAAAATCTACTGGTCCTCGGCAGGAAACTCAAGTCTACTATCGTCATCCCTACAGTCCACAAAAACATGAAATCTTGATAAATCATAATAGACTTGGTCTTCACTTGTTCCTGAAAAAGATAAAAGAATGAGCAAAATCGCCTAGTACGTCATACACAACCAAATACGCATGAACATGCAACATGGAAATTTCACATGTAACCCTAAACTAATGCAATAAACACAAGTTATTATCTTTGATTAGTCCAAAAAATAACACAGTTTAGAACTAATTGCAAATAATCTTAAACCTGAAGTAACCCATGACCTCGAAGAAAGAAACTCTCTATATAAAATACTTTTATACATATATAGTGATGTTAAATACTCCCCACACATCGTTACGTACCACAATTAAGCTGGCATAACTCCTAATCTACCAGAATCATTTCTAGATGCAACTCCACCAAGGACAATGACACATAAGGATCATCAGGTTATCGGCGTTACTATCACACTCTGCATGGTCTTTACTAATAACAGCCAAGCATAAACAACAAACAATATAATTAAAAGACCAATATAATTAGATTCATTGAATAAATCTAAACCTACAAGAATATACAACAAACAAGGAATGGTCATATCTGAATCAATCTCAAGGAACACAGAAATCTAAATCTCCAAAAACCCTTATCATAAAAACAAAATAGATTTCAAAACATGTTTTCTATAAAATAATTTTATCCCAAATATCATCTAATACCCAAATCACAATATAATCATAAATTCACACCTTTCTCCTTGATTGAATACATAAACTTTTTAAAAGAACCAATCTCCTCAACAAATTCTCCAAACCTTAAGACTCCATTCAAAGTCAAATAGACCAAAAATCATAAATATTAATAACATATCAAACTTACCTAGATTTGGTTCTCAATCCCTCTTAATCACCAAAAATCCTAATCTCTAACTGATCTAGGGTTATTCTTCAGTTTCCCTTCAAAACAAATAGAAAACCCTAAGAAATAAAATAGATCTAATAAATCCTAAAGACAAAAAAGATATACAATTACCTTGATCAGATCTTCTTAATCTCCTTGGCTTGTTAGGAATTCCCATAAAGGATATTTCTAGACTTAGTGTTTGTTTTGGAGACGGAAACAAAGGAATAGATAGGGGGATCTCGTGCAACTTTTGGCCTTCTGCACAACATACACTAGCAAATTGTAATTTAGTGCTGGCAGTGTAGATTGAAGGCTGCGACATAAATACTAAAGCTGGTGGCGTAACAGCTTACCATTCGTCTCGGGTCATTTTCTCAATTCAACGTACACCGGCATGTATGCCGGCGGCGTAGACCCCAACATTGGCAGCGTATAATATACACCGGCAGTGTAGGCCCTTTAAATGCAAATCTTCATTTCTAATGGGAGCTTAACGCTGCTAAAGCCACAGCAACGTATGCCGGCTGTGTTGATTCCTACGCCAGTAGCATTGAAGCCAGTGAAAAATGTAAAATTTTCATCTTCCATCATGTGTCTATCACGTGATCAAAACACAATTATATTGAGATTTTGTTACTATATTAACCTCTCATTTTATATCTATTGACACTTTTACCCTTATTTATATATGATTTACTTATATATTACAGTGTTGGTGATAAGGTACCAATTTTGCATCTTTAGTTTTATATTCTCCTCAAGTTTGAAAAATGATCAATGAGGAGTCTCCATAAACTTCTAGGTCCTCTATTTCGATGTCAAGTGCCTTTTTGAGGACCATGATGCAAGCCTCATACTCTGCTGCATTATTATTGTATGGGAAGGTCAATCTCGTTGATGTAGGATACAAGTGACCTTCAAGGAATACCAAGATTGCCCTAATTCCACATTTGTATACATTGATTGTTCATCAAAATACAACTTCCATTTGGGGTAGATAATAATTTCAACTTTTCATCTAAATCTACTATTGATATATTTTCATCTAGAAACTAAGCTTGCTCCTTAAGGGTACTTTCTTCGATTAGGGTCTTTATCAATTAATCTGCAAGCATTTGCCCCTTAACTGAACTTTAGTTCACATATGCGATGCCAAACTCTAACAATAGCATCTAACATTTTGAGATCCTTCCAATTAAAGCCAGTTTGTTGGCCAGATATTTTAACAGGTTGTGCTCCGTGAGCAATTCAATGGAATAATAGAGGGTGTATTGCCTGAGTCAATGCATGGTCCAAACTAGGGCACTAAAAGTTCTTTCCACTTCAAAGTAACTTTATTTGCCTTATGTAAACTTCTTACACAAGTAGTAAATGACCCTTTCTCTTCCATTCTCATATTTTTGCTCTCATTGATTTAGGAGGTATGATTAAATAAAAGAATAAACGGCGACCACATGTGGAGCCACTAATACTAGAAGGTTCATTAGATATTGTTTGATCTGATTGAAGGCTTTTTCACATTCTTCATCCCATTGTATAGAGGCATTTTCTTCAGTAACTTAAACAAGAGATAACATTTGTTGGTCAACTGTGATATAAACCGATCAATATTGTTCAAACGTCCAAAAATTCCCTTGACTTTCTTAAGTGTCTCTAGAGGTGATAGCTCAAGTATGGCTTTAACCTTGTCTAGATCAACTTCTACACCTCATTGGCTGAGTATGAACCCTAGAAATTTGCCTAAGGTTACCCCAAACGTACACTTGTCTAGATTCACTTTTAATTGGAACTTCTGTAATCTGCTGAAAAGCTACCTTAAAACTATTACATGGTCTTCTCCTTCCTTTGACTTAGTAATCATGTCATCTATATACACCTCAACTTCCCATTGCATCATGTCATGTAATAACACTACCATTGCCCTTTGGTATGTTACCCTAGCATTTTTTAGACCAAAGAGCATGGCTTTATAGCAAAAAGTGCCTCAAGTTGTGATAAAAGTTGTCTTGATTTTATCTTGCTTCACTATTTTGATTTGATTATATCTTGATATACCACCCATGAATGAGAAGAGATGGTTTCCGATTATATTATCTACCAAGACATCAATGTGGGGCAATAGAAAACTATCTTTAGGTGTGGCTTAATTTAAGTCATGAAAATCCGCATATATTATAACTTTCCCATTTTTCTTAAGGACAGATAATATATTAGATACCCACCCAGAAGAGTTGGATACTTCGATCAAACCAACTTCCAATAGCTTCTTTACTTCTTCTTTAATTTTCAATAAGATATCAGGCTTAAATCACCTTAATTTCAGCTTCTTCGGTTTGATATCCTCTCTAGTGGGTAACTTATGAACTACTATGGAAGTATTCAATCTAGACGTGTCTTCATAGAACCATGCAAATATATCTAGGTGGTCAGCCAATAATGATATCAATTCCTTTCTTTGCTCACTGGATAAAGTGGTCACTATCTTAAGATGTTTAGGGTTCTCTTTAGTCCCAAAGTTGATTACTTATGTGGGTTCATCAATTTCAAATCTACCTTATTCATATTTCTATCAAATTTCTTGTATCTATGTGTGATCACTAATATCACCTTTGATGACTAACTCAATAGAGTAGGAAGTAATATCAGTATTTTCATTATCTACTGGTGCAAGATATCCCCTGCTTTCATCATTATCATTGCATTTAAATAAAGGTAAATAAAAAAAAGAAAGAGGAAATGTAAGGACACTATATAAAGAAAGGAATTCATTGCATTTCAATCATCATATGAATCATTGAGTACATTTGATTCTTTACTGAGCAACTAACAAGAAAATAAAACATAGAAATACTTATTGGTTCAACCCTTATTCAGAGGTAACCCTAGAGTTATAAAAGGGAATGGAGAACCAATTGTTTAGGCTTTAGATTGGTCAGAAGCTGCAGGATGGTCATATTAATTCATCAACTGTTACAAAGGAGTTGATTACTGTTGCTAGATTCGGCTTCTGAACATAAGCCAATTGCAAGAACATCACCTTGATGTCCAGTGAATCAAGAGAGGTGTTATACCACTCCTCAACACTCTTCTTTCTTGCCTTCCTCTTCATTTCTTGTATCCCTATCATGGTTAGGACATGTCTTAAACCAAATGCCCCTAGGCACCCCTTTCCATGATGATCTTGATTTGTTTCACCTTAACTCTTATTCACGAGCATATTAACTTCTTCAAAAGTTTGTAAGTCAAAATCTTCAAAGCCCTCTTCACCTATATAGAGGATAGTTGTGTCTTTGTAGATGGCATGATCTTACTTACCCAGCATGGTAACAATTTACCCCTAGCAATAAACTTAACCATCTAATGCAAGTTATATGGTATTGCCCCAGCCGAATGGATCCTAGATGTCCTACGTAGTAGATTGAAGGACCTTGGTATATCTAAGACTTGGAATGGAATGGTGAAAGTTTGTGGTCGATGATAACCTCTAGGTCTATTTCTCCTACTATCTCCCTTTTGGACCCATTAAAATCCGTAACTATTGTGGAGTTCATCTTTATATTGGTCGTATCTACACAAAGTAAATTCAATGTAACCAAAGGGCATACATTTAGGGATACCTGTTATCAATAAGAACACATGCCACAATCAAACCATTGCATTTTACCATGATAAATAAGGGCTTTGCATGCTAAGTGCCTTCTCAAAGGTGAAAATGAAATCTAGTCCATAGTGAACACTAAATTGACCACATGTCCCAAGGATTCGGTACCAATACCTTCAGGGACTTTAATCTACTAAAGTATCTTGAACAATGCTTCATGATGTGTATCAGAAGTTCATAGGAGACCCATTAGGGAAATCTAAGCTAGAACCTTAGCTAACTGGTCAATAACCTTATACACTCTTGTTTTCATGATCTTTGCAAGCATGAATTTTTTTTCGGATTCCTTTTTCTTCTTCTTATCCTTCCTCTATGAGAAGAATTCTTTAGCTAGGATCTTTTCTTTCTCTTGTTTTTGTACCTTTTACAAGCCTGGTTACCATGAAATCAAAAGTTTGATTAATGGCAGTATAATCAAATGGAACAGTTTTGTAGTCAGATGGTGTAATAGGCACATGGAAGACATACTTTTCAACTTCATTACCATCGGTCTTTTTTTTTTTTTTTGTTCTTCATACATTGTATGACCGTTGGCTTTGGATCATACTTAATCATGCTTATGAAGTGGTCATGTATTTGTCATGGGGCCTTATCTTCCTCCTCAAATTTTGTGCCCCATCTAAATGTTGGCATGTTGGTGTGGACCTTGGGTTTAACCCACAAGTTAACTAGGTATTATATCCTCCTAGAGATTCCAGAATACCAACTGTAGGATTTCCTAGTCGATGCTTAGCCCATAATTCCTATTCGGTGCAAGGCTTCTATGGTTTTGGGACAAACATTTCTTGGATGTCTCCTTTAGTGTTCTGCCTTGCTTAGAGCACATTGTGTATAATGTTTCTCATATTTGTTTTATCTCTTAAGTTCATATTAGCCAAATATCCTTTTTTGGTGAAGGATCCAAGCCACTTATTCAATAGGCATGGCCAACTCATCCAGATTGATTAGTTCGGGCTCTTCAATTGTAATCATGTTGATTGTGGGCCCATGTTCAGGAGAAGATTCATGTTGACATAAGGGGCTAGAGCCTCCATAAAGTCCAATCTAGTTTTGCGACAATGAGATCTCAAATTTTATTTTTAAGCCTACAACATTCACTACTAGAATGACTTACTTATCCTAAATGGTAGTCGCATTTTAGCTCTGGGTTGTAATTCTCCGGCCTATAGTCTTCTCTTGGAGTCTCAAAATTGATCAGATTATCAGCAACGAGTTGTGCAAGCACCTAACTTAAAGGCATAGAGATCTTTGTTAAACCTATTAACCAGTTGATATTGATGTTATCATTAATTCTAGATAGAAGTCTAACTGGTGTTAGAAATTGGTTGAATAGTGAACCTTTAGGTAGGTTTAGAATACTTATATGACTTGACCACACTGACAGTAGCCTCTTTTCCATTTTTATTAATTTTGAAGTTGACCATTTATTATCCACATGTAACCTACCTGTAGTGATTGCATTGTCAATCTTGCACCTTAACATCACTATTTCAAAAAAGCTTACTGAAGTATGCACAATAAGATGGAAAAAGAAAGGCTCCTCTAGTGTGTTGATGAAAGTAAATACTAGGTCAATCTTTGGAATGGGATTTGATGACTATAGTTGTTAGTACTCTCCATTGTTTGGCATATTCCTTAAAAATTTCATCCTTTTTCTTCTTTAGGTTGCTTAAGTCCCACATGGGCAAGGCAACCTCAATGTTGAATTTGTACTGGTTGTAAAATGCCTTTGCCAATTTCTCATAGGTGTTGATTTCATTGAGGATCAATTGATCGTACCATACTAAGGCTGAGCCAGTAATGCTATCTTGAAAAGTTTGGACCATTAGCTACTTGTATTGCGTATATCATCTCATCTTTTTGCATAAAGCCTAGCATGCAATATAGGGCAGTTAGTACCATTGTATTTCTCAAAGTTTGGGACCTTAAACTCCTTAGGGAGGGCCCTAGCTTCAACCATGGGTAAGCCTACAATCTCAGCATGATCAAACACATCTACTTTCTCAAATGCCTTCAATTTTTCAATAAACTAGTGGATAAGCCTTTTCTCCATTTCCTTGTTTTGGACTTCGAGCTCCTTTTTGAGCTTAATAGAATATGGCTCAACGTTATCGGAGGTATATGATGAACTTCCTTCTCTTCAATGGGCTGACAATTGACCCTATTTCGAGTTCCAAATGTCCCTCAGCTGGTAATTGGAGAGCTTTCGTAAGCCATTTTAAGCATTCTTTGCTTAAGAGATAAGATCCTTAATTCAGTAACTAAATCAATATTGCCGGTGTTGTTATTGCTAACCATCTTCAATCTTAACCTAATGACAATTGGACTTTCAGTTTGCCTTGTTGTTTAGGCAATATATTTTTTAGCCTGGAATCAAACAAATTCATAAAGTTCATCAATTTTTCCTTTTCTTTTTTGATTTTTTTGTTAGAATTATATACAAGATAGAATATGTACATATAATAACTAAAATGCAAATACATGGATGAAGATTAGGGTAATGACAAAGCGTTGTCGCAAAAACTTCATCTTTTTACTAAAGTTGAATTCATTCCAATAATTTGATTACATCAAATGGATTACAAGAAAAAAAAATGAAAATCCTATATAAATCTTCTAATCTTATTAAGGCAGACAAGTTGACCCTTCCACTACTTAATCATTCCCTTTGCCCTCATTAGTTCTACTTCTAGGGCTTAGGCCCTCTATACAATACATTCCATCTTTTCTTACATTTCTTGTTCCCTCTTTATCATGCTTTGAAATTGAATCTCGACATGGGTTTATGTCAATTCCATGTAAGCTCACATGTCTAGACTAGGATTTACTAGCACTAGGTTTACTACATCTAGTGCTTCAAACTAGAATTCCCCTCACTTCCTTAACATGTTGATGATGTATTCCTTGGTGGCTCGAAATTTTTCGACCTCCAGATGGAGGATTCTACTTCATAATCCTTTTGGCTTCCCTATTTCTCCATTTAGCCTGTATTGCTTTGAGTTTCCCATCTTTTTTCCCTAAGAAAATGTTCGGATCCTAGTAATCTAAGGTCACTTCTTCCAATGGAGGTTTGCTAGTTATATCTTGTAATGGGCTTAATTGCCTTATCATGCAAGCCAGGTAGTATCCTGTGTACCCAGTTATGCCAATCATAGAGATAGCTACATAGTCTACACACTTCAATATTGCAGTTTAGCTGAAATAACCTAGGATTTTTGTTCATCATTAATTTGCATATCTATATGTTATGTTGCTTGGAACATAGAAATTATGGTAAATAATTAATTAATAAAATATGGTGTGATAGTATGATTTAGTGATAGTAGTATATAACATGTATATGTTTTACTTATTTGAAATATGAAAATTTTGTGAATATATTTTAGTTGATAAATTATGCATGTTAGAATTTATTGTATTAGGAAAATTATGTATCTATATTGCATTGTGTATGTTTGGATCAAAACTTGCACTTAAACAAAATCCAATCCAAACTAAACATGGTAGAAATTTCAAGAGGCCCAAACCAAGCCTAAAGACAAGTTAAACCAAGCCCAATTCTTTAGCAAAAAAGCAAGCCCAAGCCTCTCTTTTCTCTCCCTAAAATCTACCCCAAAAGTCGAACTAAATAACGATATTAACAAAGTTTCCTTTTCTCATTTTGCACAAGCCAAAACATACCCCCAATATAGACTCACGAACGCCATCTTCTAGCATCAATTAGCCACACAAATCCTCAACATCTTCATCTAAATCTTCTTCTAAACATATCAACAACCTAATCAATGTCATCTATAGATCAAGACAAGCCAGGGTAAAGTTATGTATGTTTTCTCATCAATTAGATACTTATTTCTTGCATGGCTACAAGTTATTCTAAATGAGTTTTAATGAATCTTTGTGAAATTAAGTTGATATCTAGACTTAGATGAATCTTTAGGACTTGTAGGGATAAGTTGTTATGATTGTTTTTTATAGATATGAAAGTTATAAGTTTAGCATGTTGTGTTGATAGTGAAGTGTGAAGTTATGAATCACATGATGAGTGGGTTATGTAAATGAATGTGCTATAAGTGAATATGAATCATTTGTAACATAAAAGTAAGTTTACATCATAATTTTAATATGTTTTGATCAAAGGAAGTCATGTTGTTAAAGTGTAAGAAGTGAAAATTTGAATTAAAGCATTTTGAGTCATTTCCCTAATAATAACGGGCATTATAGAGGGTGTTATGCTCTCTAATCTATGGTTTTTCTCTAATCACACCCTTAATCACGCCTCTAATGAAGGGAGTGGTCAGCCTTCTAACGCCCATCACGCTCTTCATCACACCCGTGACGGAGGAAGTGATGGCCTCTGGTTACCCTTTTTGCCCATCACGCCTTTCATCACACCCGTGATAGAGGGAGTGATCGGCCTCTAATGCTCATCACACCCTCCTTAATGGGGGCTATGGAGGAGGTGATAGTCTCTAGTAAATAATAATAATAATAATAATGTGAAAATAGATGAATGTATTATATATAGAGATACATGTATGAAGGTTAAGATATAAAATGATTTGAATTTACTTAAGTATAATAAATGGCTAAGTATTTAATGTTTATTGTGGAATAATGTTGTTTTATATGAAATGACTTCCTTTAATAGATCCGTCTACTTAGTTGAGCTTGAACACTGGTCTGTTGCTTGATAAACCTATTTATCAAGGTACACAATAACATGGTTGTTGTTTGCTAAGGATAGGCATATTCTAAAATTATTTTAATTAAAAAAGGCTTTAAAATTGTTTGTATTTATTGTACTCTTCACTGTTGAATCCAGTCCAAGGAATGACAATCTTGTTAACAAGGTTAACATGGTAGTGTAGGCACTTAAGCCACTTTAGTCATGATGCAATGACTTTCATTGATAGCTCGGTAGGTAATTGATAGGGGATATAGTATCGGTATAATATTTGCTTATTCTTAAAAGAATATAATTTGATTTAGTTCACATTTTATGGGGACGAATGAACTAAGTGATATTATGAATTAAGTTAAATAAATTTGAGTAACGACTATAAACTCTAGATGAAATTACTTTTTCTTTATGGATTATATCAGAGATATAAGTATTCGGGCTGCTTATATCAACCCCCTAAACAGCTACGGTTCTCAAGACTCCCAAATTCTCTAGGATTGAAATTGGAGTTTGAATACTCCGGTATTGTTTTGTTGACTTAAATAAAGAGAAATAATTTATGATGTTTGCCTTGTTAGTTCATGAGTATATGCCATATCATTTTTTTTTTTTGTTACTATACTAGGCCTCTGGGTCACTTTATCTCTTTCAGGTATTGAAGAAGACAAGTTTTATGATTCTTTGGCTATAGGATGTACCCTGAGAACTTTTTAGACGAGTGTTACGATTAAGACTCCTGGACCAACCTTGTTGTTTTTCCTTGCAAGAGGGACCAAATCAAGTTTTGATTTAAAAATGTAATAGTATAGACATGGCTTATTGATAACCTAAGTTTGTAATATAAAGTATTGAAGTTTCCTTATTATGTATGTAATATATGGTTTTGTAAACTTTGAGATACCAAGTTATTGGTATCTATGTATTGTTATTAAAGTATCTACTCCTTGATGAGTAGTCTTTTTGAATAAGCTTTGTATCACAATAGGTTAAACAAGCAATCCACATAAACATCTCTTTTTTAGACGGCCTTACATATAGTACTTTTGTATTATACGTGGCCAAGAGACTCGACATGTCTAATGTGAGACATTGGACATGTCGGGGCCTTTCACTAGCACTGGAATCACTTGGTTATGTAGAAGATCTCACTAGCAGGTAAATCTTACAGGACATGTAAACCACCAGTGAATTATTTTAGAATCCTGGATCTAAACTTGGATAGCGAAACATTCTATGAGATCATAGTTGTTAGTGTAGGGGACCTAATTCAGGTGAATCTCGTGATTGATAGTGTGGCTAGTGAACCATACAATTAGGAGGGCCATATTGGCCTTGAACTTCCCACAACTCCAGCTCCTCAAGTGATTTAAGGGCCAGTTTTGTTTTGTAAGTAAGGCTAGCACACAGGACTTACCTTCCTAGAATTGGGCTACTAACTCTACAACCCAATAATGCATGTAAAAGATCCCATTTAGAAAATAAATGGTGTTAAATGTTGCTACCAAGAAGGAGTTGATGCGATTTTGCTCATGTGCTTCCATATCCCCATAGAAAGTAGTCCTATTGTCCCTATAATTACATAGAGTTCCAAACTAATTCATCAAATCTAACAACTTGATTGAAGCAGTGTAGCATTCTGAAAATACCTCGGATACTTCAATTTTCTTGACCCTAAAAGAGTTACTAAATAGGTTAACAACACCTTTGTGGAGCTCAGGGTATTAGATCTCATCAAATGTTGGAGGAGCCAGAAGGAGTTCGGTGTACTTCTCAATTGTAGGACTTTAGGTATGCTCGCTTAAATAGAAAGTTGCTTCTTAAGGCTGCCAAAGATGTATTAAGGCCTTAAATGAGGGGATGTTGACCTTAACCTTAGGCAGTAAGAGAATTGGACCTAGCTGGTTCTTGATAAATTCCAATTGGACGGGTTTGAATACTTCTGACCATTGTTTCAACATGGGTTCAAGGTTCAGTGCTTCATGGATGAGTCTGACCAAATATCGAATGAATTGTCACTTTCATTTTCTTAATCTACAAATTACAAAGGAAAAAATAATTATAAGGAAATTCTACAAAACTGGAAAAAAAAATACGACCTTTTCTCTTTTCTTTCTTTTTTTTTTTAATTTTACAAGGAATTATTTACAAGGAATTTCTAACTCTTGGAATAATTTTAACTTTACTTTGATCTTCATGAAAACCCTTTTTATAATGTGCCACAATGTTTGATCATTACCCCGTTTAATGAATGCAAATCTGGTGGGTCTAGAAGGTCCCTTGATTAATAGATTGCGAGTCACATTAACGGAGTAGGGAGTTAATTCGTACCTTGAACGGTGAGTTACTACATCACTTGAGGCCTACTAGGGTCCCCCATCCTAGGGTCCTAAGGTGGTTTGAATCTAACCACATCTAACACACATATAAATCTCATAAATTCCCTCTAAAAGAATTATATATGTCCTTTTTTTAGGCTATTTACAAACATTTTCTTTAGTTTTTACCATCTAAGGAAAACGTTAGTACAAATATTTACAAATTAAGTGTTATATAAATAATATACAAAAATTGAGCATTCAAAAGGATAATCTTAACTTAAGAATTTAAAGTGGGTGGCCCTCTTATAATCTGGTGATTCCCTAGTGGAGTCACTAAGCTATTAAGCTTAGATTTTTCAATTTCCAGTTTGGTTGCTTTCAATTCAATCCATATCAAACCTAAACCATTTGATATGAATCATTGACTAGGAACTAAACAAAATACTCAATTAAAAAAAATGAAAGGAGTTGCCACCCAACCATAGTCAGGAACAATTGCAATTTATCATTAATGGGTTGGTTAATTCTAACTCTACAGTCAACCTCTGATGAAAACTAGTTTTAAAAATCAATTTTTTAAATTACCAGAAATTCTAGATTTAGGGCTATCCTATTAAACCATGCAATTACTGCTTAAAATTCTTAAGCTACAGTTTTATTCTTTTAATGCTCGAAAATTTATCAATATTTATTTACAATTCAATTATCAAATCAAAGCAAAATTAGAAAATTTACAAGATGTAACACAATTAGTATTGACAAAAATATGGAAAGAAAAGTTTCTTTTTGAGAAAAAAAATTAAGTCGTCATGAAGGTGCCTATATACCCACTAATCGAGATCAAACAATGCGTAATTTTTTTATAAAAGAGAGAGTGGGTTGGTGATTTTTAAATATTGAACTCTTTTCAAACAGGCATATTAAATTTTAAAGTTTAATAAAAATTGATTTATTGATGTGAGGACCTATGAACTATCAATTTGACTTTATTATAAGAAAATAAGGTTATCTTAAGTGGTAAATTACTTTTGTATCTATTTTATTATCAATTTCTTTTTAATTAATTATTTTTTAATAAAAAATCCTTTATTCCGACTTTTTATATTATACTACTTCAGTAAGAATATATATATTCACAAAACCATTGATTTCATCATTTTTATTTTTAATATGTTTTTTATTATTTTCTAGTTGCATGCTATTTACAAAACAAGATCATTAATTTTATTTTGGATCATTTTCATTATTTTATTTTATTTTTTAGTTATTTAATTAATTGCATAAAAAAACAAAGGAGAAATCTAACTTACTTGGTTTGATTTACGTGTGCAGGTCAAAGTCAACAAGTCAGACTAGAGCAGGTAGTTAGGCCGGATCCAGGTAGTTGGATTGAGTTCGCGCAAAGCAAAGCAAAGGGAGCGGCCTGCGGAGATGGAAGCAGGAAACCTGGTGATTTTGAGCCAAAGAGGCGTTGTTGGAGCAAAGTTTCTAAAAGGTAGCTAGTAATCCCATGAGTTCAATTTGCTTTAAAACTGGTTGTAGGTGGTGGTTCCAAGCCCTGCATTGGTGGTTAGCGGTGGTTGAGTTTGTCGAAATCGATTTCGACGATTTTGAGGATCAATGAAGCTACAAATTTGTAGCTTAACTTACCTAAGATCCTCCTTTAACACCCAACCTGATCAAATTTGCCCAAAAACTTTAAAATCAAAGATTTTGATTTCAAGACCTTAATTTTAAGAACACGATCCTCCTTTAACACCCAACTCGATCAAATTTGCCCATAAACTTCAAAATCAAATATTTTGATTTCAAAACCTTAATTTTAAGAACACTTCGATCTGAACTTTTTAGAGTGATTTTGAATGTAGTTGTTGATGGAAAATGACTTATTGAAGCTCTTATATATAGGATTGGAGCTCAAACAAGTGTGGAAATGTGTTAATTGCTTTGACCCAAAAACAAAATTATGGTTTCATTCTTACTCTTTTTAATGTAGATTTAGAGTTTTTTTAGGCAAATTTGATCAAACATTTTAGCATCTTTGACCTTATGATGCTTTTTGGAAGCTTCAATTCATTCATGTTTGGTCAAAATTGCCATTAAAGAGAGATGGAGCTAATTCTTCTTATTGACTTTCTCTAATTTTTTATGTGAATTTTGACTACCATAAACAATGTATCAAGACAAAAAAAATCATCTTGATTCATAATACTCCATTTGTAATTCACAATTTCACCAAATTAATAGTAAAATTGTGAAGTAAAATGAGTAAAAAATGGCCATGAAATATGCTGACCAACATGGTAAGCACGCGAGAAGGGGAATTTCTTAGGAAAGAAGATGACTGCCGACATCATGCATGTGGTAAGTTCCTATGCATGAAAACATAGAAGGTAAATTTTGCCTTTATCCATGTTTGAAGCTCTAAAATGCCATTTGCATGTTAATAATTTATCTATTCGGGCTGTTAGCATGTACCTCAATTTGACTTGTACACAAAACAAAAAGTTTAAGGCTTAATGTTTGGATCCAATTAAATAAGTTAGCCCATTATGGACCATTTTAATTGGGTTCAATTATTATTATTATTATTATGAAAAACTGTATTATGAGTGCTTAATATAATATTCATTTTAATTATAAATTAAAGCCTCAATGGGCAAAAAGGGAGTGTTTACTAAGGCAATGCGTTTTTTGTTCAGAACCTATCAGATCTTCAAGATAACAATATGATAGCGCAACGATATTTCTTTTGAATCTCTAAAATCTATCAAATGATGAACAAGGGCATTTATAGGGTTTGGCTATTGATGATCTCTTTGGGATAGTATGGAGTGTTAATGACTGAGATGAATCTTTGGTTGATTGATAGCTCATTTTGAGTTCAAGTGAGCTTCTTCTAAGTGCATGGGACGGGCCAATAAGGTGATTTCTATTCTAAGTCCATCATACCAAATCTCCTTTAAGTCATCCTAAAGTATAGACTGGACTCTTTGGGCCCAAGACCTAATCTAAGAGTCAAATTGAAACATTGCAATATAAAAAAAAATTAAATAAAATCAGTCTTATACATATAACATAGCAATTGCATTGACAATGTAGCTTTATTTTGATGAAAATTTCTTTAAAAGATGCAATAAGAGGGGTTGCCTTTTATTTTTTATATTTTAATTTGTTTATTTCTTATTTTTTTACATGACATTTTCATTTAGGTATATGACCCTGGCCATTTATCATATTAGAACTTTTCATGTGATATTCATGGAAAAAATAAAAAAGTGGGGTCAACATGTGTAGTTAGAGAAAAAAATACTTAATTTTGTAACATAGGTACATGTGCAAGTTTTTAGTAGTGATATGTGTAATATGCAATTTTTTTTTTTCAAACAAATAGCCTTTATTTATTTATTTTTTGTATCTATTAGTTTTTGTAGCGTTTCAAAAGCAAAATACATATATATAAATTATATAAAATGATCATGAATGCAACAACAATATATTGTTTTAGGATGGGGGCGAGGGTGGAAGAATGATATAATTACAGGAATATGTTTTTACGTTGGCTTTATCCTTCTGTACGCATAACAACTTGAGAAAGAGAATGATTGATAGACAAATGTTCTTCTAGGTATTTTGTGTGCTCTCCTCCACATGGCATGTTAAATGCTCCACAAGCCATCCCTAATTCATAACTTCAAGCAAAACACAAATAGCACCAAAAAGAAGAAGGAAATAACATAACTAAAAAGAAAACTAATAGAAAAAAAAACATAAAAATAAAAAAGAATTAAAAAAATGAGCGGAATATTCCCAATAAGTGCATGGTTAAGGTCAAGAGTAACTCTTTTTTCTCAATGTAAGGTCGCTTAAATATGGTCAAGCTCCTTTTTACTTTGCTCTGTCTTGATTATGACAATTGCTAATGTAAGTGCACACCCTTGTATACAATATTTCTTATTCCACCTACTTTCTCATTAAATGCCATATCAAATCTATAACAACCACTAGTAAGATGACCATGGTTCATTAAGGGCTTCTTAAAATTTTCATTGAATCTCCTTATTGTTAACCCTGATGCCAAGTTATTATTCTTCTCATCTATCACCACACTAGCAATAATAAGCATTCAAGGATAACTAGATCTCAACATCTTTCAATTCACAAATTTATCCTTGAGGCTTCTTGATAGGCAAATAGGCCAATTGAAGTCATATCATTATTGTCTTCAATATATTTTCCAATTCTAGTTTCTTAAACAAAGATAAGGGCATCGAGTTAGCATTTGAACTAAAATCCCATAAAGCATTCTTGAAAACATATTTCCTACAGCTACAACACAAGCTAATGTAAGCTTTTCTAGATTATTTAATTTTAGAGGGAGTGAATCTTTGGTCTTATGACCATCTCTTACCCTCTTAGCTTCATCTTCTTGGTCATGATTTCGTTCAAAAACATTACATAATTAGGAATTTGTTGTAGTGCATCTATAAATGGAATATTGGTATAGAGCTTTTCAAGCAAATCAAGAAATTTTGCATTCCCCTCATCATTTTTTCTCTTATATGATATCCCCAGAAAAGTAAATACAATGAATATATATTGTTTAGGTTTAGTGATGGCTCCATTTCTACTCAATTAGGAATTTTTTCCTCTCTTTTATTTCTCTTTTCTCACTTCTAGCATATAGAAATTCGACTAGACCTGAGTTCTAATCTTTAATAATATTTCCTGATAAAGTTTGATAGAAGGTTCTTTCGTTAATTTTAGTGGCTTTTTTTTCTCAAATTTCCCATCCTTTCCATGGTCACATTGCTAAGTTTCTATATGGCTTTTGTCCATACGTGTTTCTCATCTTCCTTAAATTTACTCGTCTCCCCTATTAGTTCCTAATCTTACTCGTCCTTGTATCTTTTACTTGTTGAAGCAGCTATAGAACTATTACCTAAACTTGCTCTTATTTTGATTCCTGGATTTCTTTATATAAATCAAATACTAAATTTAGGCCTATTATTCATCATTTGAATTTGCACCTCTAAGTTGTGAGTCATCAACGGGTGGTTATGAAAAGTTACTTTGCTTTCTTTTCGGAACTCATCATCACCTCTTCTATACTTAACCACTTTTCCAACGGGTACTTTTTTGTGCATTTGTGTGAAATAGTTGGTGGTCTTAAGTAGTATGGCCATCTTCCATGGGACATTTTGATGGTATTTCCATATGGATCACATGTAATTAAATGAGGTCCTAATCCCCTCTTTTTGCTTCAAATTGGATGATGGTGCAAATAACTTTTCAAATTGACACTCAACACTAGCACCTGGACTTGCACATCACTCATAAAAAAAAGTAAACTAATTAAATAAAGGGGGAATAATTAAAGTGATCTTATCTATCTCTATGTTAGAGAAGCAAATTTATGCATTAGAAGTCATCTTCTCGATCATTTTAAATGCTTATTCTTTTCCTTTAGCACCTCGAGAACATGGTTGTCAAACTCGCCAGTTAACTCATACAATTCAATGAGTTTATGAGTTAATGATGAAATTTTGATTCAACTTGCATATAAAATCTTTTTTTGTGCAAACTCGTGTACACTTGTGATTTTACATAGCAGAATCAGTAGTAGATTCATAGTGTAGTAATTTTACACATTTTTTTCTATTTGAACTTTTTAAAATGCAATTAATTTAATACGTTTAAATTTAGGTTTTTTTTTGTTGCTTCTTGATATTTATCTTAATCTAACTTAATTTAATTTTTTTTTCCTTTTTTTCTTTGTTTTTTTTTCTTTTTTTAGAGGGTTATTTTCTTCTAGATTATATACTTTGATATATTTTGAACGTTTTGAATGAAACTTAAACAAATATATAGAGTGCTATATTTTTTCCTTTTTAAAAAAAATTTCTATATGTAATTTATTTGTTATAAATGTAATGTTTTTTTGTGCAGATATATAGTGAACATGAAAAAAGTTTATTATTACACAAAACCAACTACTCACACATGATAATTTAAATGATTTGCAATATATTTTAATAATTATAGATAATGAATAATCAATAAATGTAAATAACTATTTTAATGATCAGAATTGCACTAAACATATTAATGAGAATATGTGAATTATGATTAGTTAAACTTAAATTTTAGTTGTATGTAAATAAAGTAATCTAAATTCTTTATTTTCATCATTTATTTAAAGTTTTATAATATGGCAAGTAAATTTATGATTACATTAGTTGTAAAATCTTATGATTCTACGTTTCGAATCCACGAACACCTCTGATGATTCTAGGTAGAAACCATGCTCTTGAAGTTGCGTCTATGGTTCTCAAATTTGCTCCTAAGCTATTACAGAACTTCCCACCTTGGAGCTAAACTAACAATCCATAGGGAGGACATTTCCTCATTGAATTCTTGTGCCTCTTTTAGGTCTCGTACAAGGATTCTTCATCGTATTGAGATAATTTCGTGATTCCACAATGGCCAAGAATTCATGGACTAATAATCCCATGTCTTAACGTGCCTTATGGGATGAAATTCGACTAACCTATAGCATTATCCCTCAGAGAGGATGGGAATTGTCTCAAATAATAAGTGACATCACTAAAACACCATTATTCTTAAACCAAAGGCATTCGTTGGTATCCGAGTTGCTAAGGATGTAAGACTTTTGGGGATATGGAGTGGCTTGTCGGACTATGTCCGAGGAGGCGTCGTTGGGAGAAAGATCGCGTAATGGTCATTTTGGATTTTAGTATGGTGAAAAACCTATTGATTTGATTAAATGATTTGAATTAGTGCTGGCTTGATCTCAAAATTGTTGGATTTGATGATTAGCATGCAGATGTCAAATTGCATTACCACCAACTTTGATTACAATATATTCCCTCAAAGCTTTATTTGGTGCTGTTCTCTTTATCACCAACCAACTTAGCTTGTATATCTACCCTCTCAAAAGTCTGCGAAGGTTACCTTGTTGGTTGCATGCAACACCTCAAAAAGAAGAAAAATAAAAGTGATTAAACTAAGGATAAGACTATCGGAGTTAAGTTAATCCTTGGTCCCAAATTAATTAATTAAGGCGATATCATTAACAAAATTTATTGAAATTAAATAGAACTAAATGATTACAAGCATAGCATAAATTTATGCACCATCAGTTGTATTAGTTAGTGAGATTGGTTAATCTTATGTCTGATGGGTTAGCCGATGGCAGTGGGTTGACTTGTATTTTAAGCTTGCAGTGTCTCTGGAAGGGCCGCCATAGAAGGACCAAGGAAGTTTATTAAGGAGATATACAATCGCAGATCTTAGCAATAAATGGCTATTTTCTTAAATTGTGAAATTTTCCAACCTACAACATTGTCACTTCTTTTTCCCAAGTAATCACTATAATAAGCCTATTATGAATAATAAACAAAAAAAAGAAAAAAGAAAATATACAAGTTGTCTATATATAACGATCCTCCTTCGTTATTCCTATCAAGTGGAAAACTTCTATAGTATCATGATGAAATCATACAATTAATTATTCAATTTCAATTATAAAATTTATTATAAAAGTTAATATAAAAAATATTTTAATGATTGGATTACACCTAGTATACATGTGACTTGTTTAATTAGTTTCAAATCAGCCACTTAAAAATTTTACACCCATAGGATTTTCCAATAAAATAAAGATGAAGTTAGTACTTTCCCTTTAAGATCGTCAAGTATGGTTTTTGTAGTATTCCTGGGGAAAAAAAATAAAAAAGTCTTCTATATACCATCTACGTGGATGGTATGAATGCTGGCTAACTATATGATTCACATTTTCCCTGTATTTCTGAAATCATATGAAATTTTTTACTAGGATAAAATTTTTTCTCAACTTAGGAAATATCCTCATTCCTCATTAAATTTATCTAATTAAATTTACATTCTTTCTTTAATCAATATTATATGCAATTGAATGCATATACTTCCAATCTTGTATTTTACATTAAACTGTTTTTTTTCTCTCATTTTAACTCCATATATCACAATATTTTTCTACTATGAGTATTCAACTCTAATCCATCTTACTTATAAAACTAATGTTTAGACAGCAGATCTATAATAGTATTGAACATATATAAAAAAATGAATTGGTCAATTTTTTTCATTATATTTCCAATGAATTTTGATATCATGTCATAATGCATTGTAACTTAGGAAGTTTGGTACTAGGACAGCATAAAATTTTGAGAAGAGCATGAATTATGATTAAAGAGAGTTAGCACTCGAGAGATGTTGGTGGAGAAGTCAAAAAGCAAAAACATGGATCATAACACAAAGAAAGTAATTAAAGGTAGAACACTATAAGAGGTTCATACGTGGATGCCAAGATTATTGTTTTTCAATCATTATTATTATTATTATTATTATTATTATTATTATTATTATTCAATCTAACACTAGTAACCTTTTTCACAAATCACCTAGTTTCTGTGCCCTTAAACCAGGCCACTCTCATCATTTTTTCTTTAACTTTGTCCTTTTCCTCGTAAGCTGTTTCACTCTCACAAAGAGGATCCATCGATCATGTGAAAATGGAACTAGATACCAGTTTGTTCTCTGGATCTTAGTAAAAGATGATTAGATTTAATTGGGTCCCATATGTAACATAGGAGGGTGAAGACTAAAGAGGCGATAAGAAAGGCAGCAAGTTAGTCCACTAGACAGTAATGGATAAGAATGCAAAAGGATGTCCGAGTCCGACCGGAAAAAATAATTGACAGTCATGTTACGATTAATCATGCCCTCTCATGATCAAGAAGAATTCAATATGACCAAAAAAGGAATATGATAGCTATTTCAATATAGCATTTTTACTTATTTATTTGGAACTCGGACTAGAAAATGATTATTGCATGTAACTTTGTCAATCCTTGGGCCAAAAAAAAAAAAATCCTTGTTAATAGTTCTCTATTGGAATTTAGCTATTTAACTTCTATAAAATGGTATTATTAGTTATTTATGGAGCAAATCTTATAATTATGTGACAATTTTATTCTTATTAAAATTTTATTGGCACAACTTTCATATCAATTATACCAATAATTCGTTATTATCACCAAACTTGTTATTACAAACTACTATATTGCGACAAACTTAATTCTTATACCACCACAACAACTACAATGGTATAAGAATCACAAGCATCACAGCTACATCTGCACTAACAAACCTGTTATCATGTCCCCAAAACCTATTGATGGTCATAGCATGCATGTATAGGCTCACCGACTCATCCATTCCCTTTCCAATTTCAGAAGTTACACTTTGCTTGTTAGATTTTGCAAGACATTTGGATCTTGCTTGTCGAATGGGCTTTATCAAATTTTAATATTTGGCAAACATTTAATTGTTTGATTTATTAAAATAATTTTACTAGATAACCTCAAGTATCTTAATAAAAATAAATCAAGGGCCAAGACCTCTATGACCTAGAAGCCTAAAATTCAAAGTTCAAGTCCAAAATAGTCTATCAAAATATATAAATTTCAAAGCAATAAATAATCCGTGAAAATCTATCTCATAAAAATTCATTAAGCTAATCTTCTATATAGAGACCATAACCCAAAGTCATCGTAAGCATCACCAAAAGAAAGATCATAAGAAGTTTAAAACTCAAATGAATGAGTCGTGAAATCTACTAGTACAGTCCATGCAAAAACAAATTATGCCACTCGCTTGCATACATAATCTCAATGCAACAAATTGAGTGCATTGACATATGTGTTTAAGCATAAATAAGTGGCACATTCTTGGCATTCCAAGAATTAGAGTAACCCATGACTTCAATCATGTGAATTGGGAACAAGGGGTCCAAACTCTACTCTAGCACACTCTTTAAGAGTTGATATTACTATGTTCGAAAAGCAAAATATAAGTAGTCTCATACAAAGCCTTCTATCGATTTTGGTGACTAACAAATATAGGGTCTGTTTGTTTTGGCTTTTTTCTAATAGATACAGACACTTTTTCAAACTTTTTTCTAATAAATTATTTATCAAGAAATAGATATAGATAAAAAAAAGTTGACAGTTCTCATCAAAAGATCAAATATAACAAATATAGATAAAATTTAGATGTAAATCGGATATATTTACACATATCATTTTAAAAAAAGATACAAATACAGATGAAAAACAGACAATCCAAACAAACCCATAATCTATCTATATTGTATAAGCTAGGACCGCATAATCGTAAATAATGCTAGTTATAACATCATTCTTATTCTAATTGACTTTACTAGTCGTGGATGCTTCCTATTGACTATTTATCAAGCTACACCCTGCTTATCATTCTGGGAAATAGGAGCCTATCATTCTAGGAAAACAAACACATCTGCATTTCCAATGCAAATGCGTCACCTGCTAACTCGCAATGATCACACATAGGTAAGTCATCCACAGTTATTTAGTTGAGATTACCAACTATTCGAATTCATAAATTAATTTATATGCAAGCAAAAGATAACTAACACTAAAAGATCTAAAGAATACTTAATTTTATTTTAAATCCAACTCTTATATTTTACTAAGTCCAAAACAATTTAAAGAGTTAGCCTAGTTGATTATTTAGCTACATTATTTATTAATATTTTATTTAATTATTTATTTCATAAAATTATTATATATTTCCATGGAAAACTAATTCAGAAAAAGAGTTGAAGTGATCTAATTCAATAGAAAAGGATGCTAAATTAAAGGTGATTCAGCTTAATTCCAGAATGAATTGTGATTTAGCTTCTTCTCCCTTTCAATTTTTTTTCTTTACTTTATTTATCAATTAATTAATATATTATTACATTCATCGAGATAGATACAATACAAATACAATTCAACATGTTATGTAATCTCTCGGAAGTTTTTCAAAGAACTAGATCGTTAGCTTTAATTCCAATTATTAAGTAAATTCTTTGTGATCTGAGTTATTATTTATCACCAGCGGTTAATCTTAATTTGATATATTCTAACATAATGTTTATACTTCAAAAAATGATGGAAAGATCTAGAACCACTACCATTTTACGAGAAAATAATTGAAAATCAGCTGTTACACATGATTTTTTTAATCACATAAATAAATTTCCAAAGACATCTAAGGCTATATATCAAGCATTGAAAACATGAATGGCCAGTTAGGTCAATCATGTGCCGTATCCACATCATGCTTAACAATGAGAATGTACTCTCATACTTTGATGTTCAAATTATACATAAGCTCTTAATCTAGAAGGATGTTATCGCAAATGTCTCTACCTTAATAAAGCCTATTTGATTTAGATTAATAACCTTAAGTAGGACCAAACCTAGCCTATCGGATAAAATTTTCGAACAAATTTTGAAAATTGTGTTACATGGATTAATAGGCTAGATTAGAAGTTCTTTCTATGTTCGAGGAATACTGTTTTAAAGGAATCATACTATTGTGGATTTGATGCAATGTAAAACCTAGGTAAAGGACCTGACTGAGAATCAAAATCTAATTCTGAAATAACATGTCAGCCACTATCTGAAATTATCTAAAATTATCTCGTAAAGTCATTCTAAACGGTTAGAATTTTATTAGGGTTTGTTTCTTTTATCATATTTTGAACATTTTTTCATTACACTTTTATTATTTTTAAGTAGATATTTGTTAATAAACAGAAACTGATGAAAAACTGATAATTTTATTATAAAGTAACTAAACAGATATAATACAGATAATTATATATGCAAATTAGATACATATAAGATATTGATAAAAATCTAATGCCCCAAACAAATTACATTACATTTTCATTAACTACACAGGTGAACTTTTGGAAAAGTGTGGTATGGAATGACAAAGCAAAAGTCGTTTCCTAAATAACACCACAGCTTTCTTTTGACCAATAATACAATTTTACTTTTGAGATTTTTAATATTTTCCAAAAATAAACACTTGAAATTGCAGAAAATATTTTTCAGTATGAGGTATTTTTATTTTCTGAGACAAAGTTGCCTAACTACATATTTCTGTACCTATAAATGTAACCTCATCAACCCTTTTAAAATAAACATACATCAATCCTTGAGATTTCGAATTTCTCTAAATAAAATTAAAATTAAAATGGCAGCGATGAGGTGTGATGAAGGAGGAAAGCAAGAAATCAAAGTTCCCTTCCCATAATTAATTGTCCCCAACGGTAGCTTTGTTTTAGTTAGCAGGACCACTTGCGCTTGCTCAGGGACCGCAGGAAAACAACCAACGGCGTCTTGTTTCGTGAGAATAAATTTAAATATTTCTTTAGTTCTAAGCTGTCATCAACCATAAAGTCCATGTCGATTTCTTATGTTTATAGCCATGGAATAATTAGATCCCATTTATTTATGAGCACATTCACGATGTTTTGTTTTAGTGTAATTACTAAGTAGTCGCGCATCCGTTATGGGTGTACTAAAAAATTTAAAAACTGAAATCTCTAAATAAGACAAAATCTCATAATTATCTTTTTAAAAAAAACCCATGAAAACCTAAGAAAGAAAAAATTAATTAGTATGCTTGGCTCATACCTTTTTCCATGTGTAATATTTGTATTATATTTAATTATGGAATCTTTTAAATTGAGATATTTTTTAAAATAGAAAATTTTAATATGTAGATAACAATTACTGAGAGAGAAAAATGGAGGAGACAGAAGGAAGCGTTATATAATCATGGGAGAAAGAAATGGAGGAGGAAGAAGAAAGCACTTAATAGATAATGGGGGAAGAATAGAGGGAGAGAAGGAAAAATAGTTAAAAGGGAAATTTAAAGCATGTTATAAAATTGTGGAGTTGAATGAGAAGAAATTTTTTTATTAATAGTATAGATAAAGGGATAAAGATATATGGGTGCTTGTACTTTTAATTATGGTAATTTAGTATCTAAGGTTTATTTTTTGATTTGGTGGTTGTTTGTTTAATGTAATATTGATTTAGAGTCTCAAGTAACGATTTTTTTTCTTTTTACGTTTTTGTGTTTGTACTTTAGTTTTGATGCATTTTACTGTCTATCTACTAATTGATTAAAATTAATATTTGACTTTCCTTAATCCATATATTATTTTAGAAATTGAAAAAAAGTTATTTATTAATTCATTGTAAATTAGTTTTTTTTTATTTTTAATCAATATATTATTTTAAAAATAAAAGAAAATTATTTATATCTAATATTTACAACAAATAACTCTTTGCATGTGATATTGATTTCAATAAATAGTGAAAAATTATTGTCATTTCACGACATTTAATATGTTGTATTAACAATACAAGCAATATATATGCCTGGAAATATGTTGGTTAGATTTATATAAGTAACTAACCAAGAAATAATTTCTTGTTTAGGGCCCATGAAAATAACAATTACTTAAATAAGGTCGTATAAAAAAAAATACTAATATATAGTACCAAAATCATGATTTAAACATAGGATATCGAAAATTATACATGATGTGCATGTATCGCATACTAAAAGTGGAATAAATTCTATTAGAAGGTTCCAATGTTTGAGGATAAGCTCATTTTGGGTTTAAACATTTTGAAAAGTTCATTTTGGTCCCAACGTTTGTAGTGAGTTCATTTAAGGTTCCAATGTTTGAAGAAGTGGGTCAATTTGAGTCCCCAAAGACATGTGTCAATAGGAGAAGAGTTTTTTAAGTTTTTATTAAATATTCTCATATTGATACGTGTTCTTGGGACCTAAATTGACCCACTTTTTCAAACGTTGGACCTAAAATGAACATTTCAAAACAATTGGGATCTAAATGGACTTACCCCCAAACTTGATCTTCTACTATAATTCACCCATTAAAAGTGCAATACAAGCGTATATTGCTACCTTAAAACATGATAATGCACTATAACAATACATTCCCTCTTATGCCATGATGTTCCACATGAAAAGAAAATGATGATTGTCCATGAAGAATCATTAATCGTGCATGTAATAAATGGCATGCATGCTACAGTCTTTGAAGCGCTTGATAGCTTTGTCGTGTGTGAAAAAGAATAATGTTAGCAGTAAAAAATTTGCAATGTACCAGTGCTATATCGCGAGAGGTAAAATCGATGTGTATGTATATATATATATATAGTGTATATATCCTATTTGACAAGCACGATAAAGTGACCGTATTGAAACATGATATACCATTTTATACACGTGATATACGTATAAAAAAATGTATATCTCGTGTTTGAAATGTATTTTTACAATGTATTTTGGTAATTTTTTTCATTTCTTCTATATCTTGGTAATTATATTTTGTATGTACTGTAGACAAGTTCTTCACCAACTAACCAAAGTGAACTCTCATTTTTTGATAATGTGAGACTTATTTTTGTCTTTGTGGACTTGTTTGTGTGTCTTAAGTATTTTGCAATTTCACATTACTAACTTTACAACTACAAGTGGATGTGTTTATGTAGATAACTAGACAACTCAAAGTATTCTTTTAAGAAATGGGCTAAATACTATTGTTTTCATGCCCAATTTTATTTTAAGTTTAAAAATTGTTTTATTTTTTTTTAATTATTCCTTTTTATTACTTAAATGGAGTAAGGTTATTAAAATCTTTCTTAAATCACAGATTTGGTTCCTTAGTGATTGGAATCGAAATCATGGGAACACCTAGAAGTAGTTTAGCTCCCACAATTTTGGTGCCTATCCCTAAATTCTGGAGCAAGGAATCAATCGGTTAGAACTTAAGTTGGATCATTGAGATGGCTAGATTGTACTCTTCCACAAAAAGCAATAGAAGGTGTAACAAAAGAGGGTTTCTTCTTTTTTATGTTATTAATTTAAAAATTATTATGTGGACCAATCAAACACAACCACATGTTAAATTCTAACAGAAAAGTCAACAAGATAAGTTAAAGGTTGATGATTCATAGAGCAAAAAAAAAAAAGTTCAAGACTTAAATAGAAAATTGACAAAACATTAAGGGTTAAATCTATATTTTTCCTTAAAATAATAAAGAATAATATACATATATATATTTAGAGTCAATTACATGTATTGCAAAGATATAAACACATGAAAATATCTTGTTTCTTAAAAACTCTTTTTCTTTGTGTCTTCTTTTACTAATTTTTAGAAAAGCTAACAAGTGTACCGTAGGGTAAAGGTGGATACGGATTGATTTAGTTTTTTTTTTCTTAGCCAAACTATTAAGTATCAGTCTTGTTTGGATTAGGAATTTTCCAAACTTTTAAACAACAATTTAGTTTGATTTAGATTATGAATTACATCAAATCCTAATTAAAAATTTTCTTTATTCTAATTTTTAAATCTATGTGTGGATTTTCAAGTATTTAAAACACTTTACAAATTTTATATTAAAAATCACAATAAAAAAACTTTAAAAATCCATCGTACTCGGGATCCATAATCATCCACAAAATTATTAAGTTACAGTCAGTTATATATCAACAAAATACATTTACTAAATAATACATAGCAAGCAATGATTTATAATTTTCCATAAAGCCATCAAGTCAATAAAAAATATCTACCAACAAGTTATTCATGAATAAAAGTGATCTGTCAATAATATATATCTAACAATTAATATATAATAAGAATTATAACTAAATAAACAAATCCTATACTCTAAAAAATTAAAACTATTAAAAATTATATTATATCACCAAGGAAAAATATATATATCATGAACTTTAAAAAAAATGATTTTAAGAAATGAACAAGTTAATATTAATCAAGTTAATGTTAATCAATACTCATCAAATAATAAATATTAGAATAAAACCATAAGAACATATACGGTATTTAATCAATTATCATAAAGAAATTTATAGTTACGAATAAATATTATTATATATTTTTAAAACGATTTGATTCAATTTTACGAATTGATTTGATTTGCCTCTTTAAAATAACCATAAATTTATGGATTAATTCAAATAAAAAACTTTTAAAATAAAATTATTGAAAAAAAAATTATGATTTTAGTTTCATTTAGTGCGATTTGATTGGTTTTTTTCCCACATGAAGAACTTTAGTTGGCTACTTATAGCTAGTTTAGCATGTGCTACAGTTTTAGGTTCAAGAAAACTCATCCTTGTTAAGAGATCTATTGTACGAGGACCGGTGCTCCTGATCTTTTAATATGGGGTCTGGTTGGATTGTCTGTTTTTCATCTGTATTTGTACATTTTTTAAAATGATATGTGTAAATATATCAGATTTGCATCTAAATTTTATCTATATTTGTTCTATTTGATCTTTTGATGAGAACTGTCAACTTTTTTTTATCCATATCTATTTCTTGATAAATAATTTGTTAGCAAAAAGTTTGAAAAAGTGTCTGTATCTGCCAAAAAAAAGCCAAAACAAACAGACCCATGATTTAATAAATAATTAATTACTTTTGGAACTAAAGGAATAAAAAAAAAACACATTAATATATTTATAGAAAAGTTGCCTCTTTTGAATATCAATAAGCTGTTATATTGGCCCCAAAAAAAATCAATAAGCTGTTACGGACTTAATAATATTTTTCTTGAAAATTAAGAAGGAAAAAAGCAGGAAAAAAAAAAAAAAAGAAAAAGCAATAAGCCAATAACAGTAAAAAGTAGCAAGGGGGCTTCTTTGTCTTGGATTGCCAGGGGCAGGTAACAGGATACTTGGGATCAATTAAAACTCCGGTTCGGGAAACGTGAAGCACCAAGAGGTCCAGTCGGACCCCACAATGCAGAAAAGAACTACCACTAGCGCTGGCGTAAAGAAACTTGTGATTCTGCAGCTTCACATCACACCCACCCCCCGATATTATGGCGACTTTCTCTTCTCTGTACTCCATCTAATCTTTATATTTTCGGCGATTTATGAAAAAGGAGGTAACATCCACCCTTTATTTCATCCTATCGTCCGATTCCTTGTTTTGTGACTTTGCCTAATGCACTTTTTCATCTGAGTCCAATCTTCCAATAAGCTATTTGAGTTCGATTTGACGATAGTTTGAATTCAACTCAATTGTAATAGAGTCAATTTCGAACTACTCAATTAGTTATCGAGTTTGGATTTTAAAATACTTGATTCAAGTAGCTCGAGAATCTATTCGAGCATTTATATATTTTTTTATAAAAAAAATTATGGATATTATGTTTTTCCCCTTTTTATAGCCTATTTTTGTTCATTGATTTTTTTCTCTTTATATCCAATGTTCCACATCTATTATATTTTAAACCAAATCAACTAAAAATCATATTATATTCACAAATCCTAAGTTTTTTAATTTAATTTTTTTTTTCAATAATAACCGAATCAAGCTCGAAGTTGTCGAGTCTCAATTTAAGTTAACTTCGAGCATGATACTGCATTATCTCGACTTGATCTATTTACAACCCTAGATATATCTTATTTTTTGGCTACTTAATGTCGTTTTAACATCCGTTTACTTGTATATAAATAATTAAATAAGTAATAAAATTAATCATTAATATATATGAACCAATAAAACCTTTTTTTATTATATGCATCTTGTTTAAATAGTATGAATGGGTTTTATTTTTTTGGCCTTCAATTAGTATGAATGAGTTAAACGAGTCAATTTTGCCTGTTTAGCCGATAAAGATATACGAGTGAGTTAAATGGATTGTATAGGATCAAATTCATAAAATGGAAAAAGAAAAAAAATAATTAATTAAAAAACTAATATTTGTTATTGTAGGATTGATTCGATAAATTAATATGTTACATATAAACAAATATTTTTATTTTATTTATTATTACGAATTTGGATATAGATATGGGATTGGGACCAACTTAACCTGCCAAGAGACAATGGGTTACATGGTCGCACTGTATCAAGCCATAACTAGTTATGGTAGGTTTAGCTCGCCTTTCTCTAATCCATGAACTAGCATATGTTAAAATTCTATTCTTGTGTTTTTAACGGGGCGGGGGGAAGTTTCAGTTCATAAACACAATTTGCTACATGCTTCTGCTTTTGCACAAAATTATATCCAACTTACTTACGATACTTGTATCATGCAATAAAACACTAAAATAGAGTTCAATATATGTCTAAGGTCCCTATACAAAATAATTACTAATATACCATTTTGATGAAATTAATTACCAATTTTCAGTTGTAAAATCATTTTTAAGAAACATGATATGTAATTTTATACAAAAATCACGTGAAAGAATTGCGATTTAAAGTTTGATTACTGTCGTAATATCGCGATATAAGTATTTTGTACGGATATCGTGATTAATAACAGCGGTATTACTCCATACGTGAAATGTATATCGCATTTTACAATTGCGATATTCACGTGTATATCGCTTTTTAAAGACGCGATATACGTGCATTTATTGTTCACTCGTATATCCTGTGATAAAAACACGATTTTGATATGGTAAATTGATAATTATATTCATTTTGACCTTATTTAAGGAATTAATTTAATTAGTGTCCTAAACAAGAAATTAATTCCACTAAAATAGATATCAAAACCTAATCTCACATTGGTAAAAAAGGAATAAGATCTTTTTGTGGAAGTTTATGAAGTTTCCACGGTCTTGTCAAATGTTATCTTGTCAATCATCTTACTATTAAAATAAATATAATAATTACCATATTAAATATTTAAATGGTACGATCATAATTAAATATGAATCTAAATTGTTCAATAATTGATGGGACTAATACTGTTAAAAAAAATATAGATTATAGAATTTTCTAGAAGTTTATATATCTAATTTTGATCAAACACATCTCATATGCATATATGATTTATGTTATTAATAGCTATGGAATACAGTTGTGAATGTGAAAAAAGTCCCTAATTTACATTATTTTTTAATAACTTAAATTTCTCTATAATTCAATAGTTTATATAGAAATAGTTTAAATAATTACGATAATTCAATCTTTTTTTTTTAATTATTTTTATGTTGTCTAGTTCTATGGATGTTCAACTCAGCTTTGGGGCTTGAAGCGTCTTAAACCGTGTTTTTGATGGGTTCAAGCCGAGTCTGATTGTCTCTCAATAGCTTCAACCTAGGACTAGGTCTTGCATCTAGTAGGTTATGGTTCAGGCATAGGCTCAACTTACCTGTGCGGCTGTGCCCATGTCTAAACAAATTAAAATGAAAACCCGTAATTTGGGAAATTTGTTTTGAGCTTGTTTTTAGACTCTTTACAGCTAAAATTATATGTACACAATATTGATTACTGTAGGTGGTCATCATTTCAGTAGCCCCAACCTATAAATTTATATAATTAGTTTTTTATCTGTATTTATATCTAAATGATATATGTAAATATGTCCGATTTATATTTATATTTTATTTATTTAATTTTTTCATGAAAATTACTAACTTTTTTATCTGTATCTATTTCTTGATGGAAGATTTATTAAAAAATTTTAAAAAATATATATTTATCGAAAAAAGCTAGCCAAACAAACCTTAATACAATGGGTGGATTTTTTAGGCTAGTGATTAGACTTAGAAGACCAAATCTAGAAAAGAATATATTAAAAAAAATTGACTTGATAGACTTATAATACAAATTGTTAGATTGGTTTATTATATTCTCAAACTTATTCAGTTTTTTTTGCGCGAAAAGTGGATTTAAAACATATTAAGGTTTTGAATAAATTATGACATATACTTGAGTTTGATGCCATGCGAATTGAGCACGGTTTGAGCATTTTTTTTAATAAACAAAATATACGTTTTACATTATATGTTTTTATTTCTAAATGTGAATAACATTATCAAATTTAGTGCACCGACGTACCTACTTTTAATAACACATTTTATTGATAACATAGTACATAAAAAAAGGTCCTACTCCTACCGACGAATTTGTGTACTGAGTCGATTTATTACGTGTAACTCTTTCATACAGGATATTACTTAAAAAATGGTAGGTAAGTGCGTACAATCTTTAACTCCAAATCTAGACTATCTTCGTAAATGTAGATCCAACTCACATGATAGGTCACCGCACAGTTCTACCACATGTTTGGGTACCGCTTGAATAGATGCAAGCTAATAACTTCTTCTGCAAAAATCATCATTTTTCAAACGAGGGATCTTACTGACCAAAAATTACAAACGAGACGTTTTATGATGTATAATTATATGGCAATGCACATACTTGAAATCCACCCGATTAAACTTGTTTGAGCTTAATTTATTAAAAGAAAAAATTGAAATTTAATAAAAATAATATCATTATTGAACTTTATTTAAATTTGATTAACATTGATATTTGACTAGATTTGATTAGGCTCACTCACTTCTCGAGTTAAATGTTACGAAGCTCAAACTTGAATTGATAAATTATTTGAGTGGCTCGAGCTTGAGCTAGACTCAGTTACTCTCAAAATAAACTCAAGTAAAATTTGAATAGTTTGTAAACCAATTTCATTAATTTACACTCATGATCTTGGTGAACAAACACTTAATTAATCTCATGTTTGAGGTAATAATTATATCATATAAGCTTCTTGTGCTTCTAGGAAAACAATAAACGAAACAAAAAAAAGAAAAAAAGAACAACAAAAAATTACGAGCAAATGTCTAATACATAGCCACAAATATGAGAGAATGCTACAAAAATATGATACCACGCATACACGTACTTACACAAACACATGCATGTAGGGACGTAACCGAATAGGCCATTATGAGATTTCTGATCCGTCAAAAACTCTTTAGGGTCAAATCTTATAGGGTTTTAGAGTTGAGTTTGGATATAGTAAAAACCTTATAGAGCTATAGGATTGGATTTAGATCATATAACAAACTTGATGGATACTCGAGCCTGGTATTGTAATTTAAATAAATAAAAACATTAGTAAATGTGCAAGAAGAGGCAATAAAACATGAAGGAGCAACACTTTTTTTTACCTCTCAATGCTGTTTTTTCTTTTATATATAATAGATTAGTTGCGGATTTTATAACTTTTTATTAAATTTTGTTCAAGTTATGTTTGTTATGTAGATTAATATTATTTGTTGTCTACTATATTTTAGTACCAGGAGGAGATTTAATTTAACAAAATTTTTAAGATATTATACGATGACAAAAGTAATATATTTATGTGTATAAATATTGTGTAATGAGTGTGGTCCAAATATTTCTATCAAGTTTGCATGTATCTTTTCATTTTTCAATGTATATGAAATTTGTGTTAAAGCACCGGTTTTTCTTAAATTTATTATTAAAATTTGAAAATAGGTTAAAAAAATAAGGTTATAGGGTCGGGTTTCGGGTTTTAAATCAAACCCTGCATGGCGGATTTAAATATAACATAAAAACCCTATAGGGTTATAGGATCAGGTTTAGTAGGTCCTATGAGATAACGAGTTGAGTTTTTGCGTTCATATGATTCGTCCGAAACCCGATTCGGTTATATCCCTACGTGTATGTACACAGTAATTCCACAACCATTAGTCGTGTTGTTCTATAGTTAATATTAAGTCCATCCTTAAAAGAACAATAAAACCACGACCCTATAACCATAATAGCTACTGGTTTGCAACTTCTCTTTGCAAGCTCCTGACATGGCTTCACAAGACAACCCGTTGTGATGCAACAAAAGAAAAGAAAATTATCATGATTTGTTGATTCTGCGAATACTTAGATAATGATCTTCCATATGCTTATCGCTTTTAAGAATACCGAGACAATATAGGCATCCAAAATTTGAATTAAATCCGACGACTCAAAATTATAGGGAAAAAGGCACAATTGTAACTCTGGATAATATTATTGATAAATTGATTATGTGAATTCACCCTAGGGCATACAATAAATACTGCGAACCTAAAATTTACAAAAGAAAAAAACAATTACAAAATAAAATCCCATAGAAACCTAAATAAGAAAATGTGAAAAATCCTAATAAAAGATATTAAATAAAATCTAAAAATCTTACTGAAAGATATTCTTTTGAATTAACAGATTTAAAATATATTAAATAATATTATAAAGATATCGACTACATTTTCCCCTCAAGTTGGACACAATTTGCCCTCAAATTTTCATCACGTCACGGGTCTTTCTTCTTTGGTGTTAAAAGGATGGGACTATACAAGAGGTCAGTCTCTTTCGAATAGAACCCTTAGTCAATAACTCCTCAACTTGCCTCCTTAACTCCTTTTCTCCATTTCCATGATCAATCTGATGTTGGATATCAAGTAATGGGTGTAATCCATTTGGTAACTCATTAGAAACTACATCGCAAAACTCCACCATAGTAGAACTCTCTACTTTAGGAATTGTAATTTCTTCAACGATCTTCTTATTCACCAATTTTTCCCTGCCATCTCCAGTCACGATCTCTTGTTAAGCAACATTAGTATAAAAAATTGGCTCACCATCGTTAATAGCCTCAAAACCATTATTCTCTTCATTAACATAAGTATAAAAAACTGATTCACCATTAGTCTAAAAAATATCTTTGCCTAAATTCTCTTCAACTTTTTGCTATAACATGAACCGTGAATATTTCATCCAACCAATCTTTCACTCGACCCTTTAATGATTTTATCTCCTATTCCACACATTCCTTTATCATGGGTACCAAGACGAATTTTCTTCCCATAGTAAAATGATAGCAATTGTTAATAGGATTGTGAATCACATCACAATAAGATTTCCATGCTTAGCCTAAGTGCATGTGACAATCATCTATGTATGCGATATCACACAAAATCGAATCTTTATAATTCATTCTCAAAGAAAAAGATATCTATGCTTATTTTGTCACTCAAATTAGTTGATTGTTACAAACCGCGTTATATGAGCATGGATGATCTACTATGACTAAACACAATTTCTCAACAACATATTTAGAAATCATGTTATAGGAGAAATCATCAATGATCACAAGACAACCATACATTTCAATTGTCACTTTGGTATAATTGTTCTCTGTCTCTAACGGACAAGTGTGTCCTTCAAGGCTCCGATACCAACACACACACTATCTTGTTTTGCTGATTTTGCGAATACCCGGAAAATGAAGACTAAAATAAAGTCAAAATCTGTTAAATCGTGTACGTTGCTAGAAGATAATATTCTATATGCTTATTGATTATGAGAATACTTAGACAAATAGACATCAAATTTCAAAAACTCAATAAGAGTGCAAATTTGGAAAAAAAGATAAATATTGCAATTTGTTAATTTACGCACAAATTCCAAAAAATAATTTACTATTGACCTGTTGATTACATGGAATACCATAAAAAGACAGGAGAGACAAAACAATGTTTTTATTCCATTAAAAATCTCTGTCTCAACTTTTACAATTCTAATCTATTTATAGGATTAAAATAAAATATAATTAAAAGACTTAACATATATAAAAAGATATACTAATTCTATTAAAACAATAGTAATCAATATCTATCCGAAAAAATAACAATGTTCCTAAAATGATAAATTGACATTCTTGCACTTGAGCCAATGGTCTAACTTTGTGTATACATCCTGCATCATTCTTTCAATGTTGGACAAAAATCGCCATCGAAATTTATCTTTGGCTTGCCTTCATGGTGGGATAATACAAGACAAATATCAGCTCTATACCAACTAATGCAACGAAAGAAAAGAAAATTATCACGATCCATTAATTCTGCAAATACTCGGATGATGATCTTCAATATGCTTGTTGATTCTAAGAATACCCAGACGATGTAGCATCCAAAATTTGAATTTAATCCAACAACTCAAATTCTAAGGAAAAAGCAAAAATGTAGCTCCGAATAATATTATTGATAAAATGATCATGTGAATTCACCTATTGAAAACCTAAAATTTACTAAAAGGAAAAATGACTATAAAATCAAATATTATAAAAAACTAAATTAGAAGATACGAAAAAAATACTAAAAGAAGATATTCGATAAAATTTGAAAATTTTACTCAAAATTATTCTTTTGAATTAACAAATTTAAAATATATTAAATGAAATTCTAAGGATATTGACTACACTACATTGTCACAGATGAATTAAATATACTAAATTAGTTTAAGACATGATGCAAACTTAGGGCAATGAATGATGGAATGAAGTTTGGAAAAGAAACACAACATTTACGTTAGAATTTGTGAAGAAGATTTAAAGGAGGTAGAGTAAGATTATAAGACATGATAAATAACGTATGATTTTAATTTAACAAAAATTTTACCAAAATATTGTTTTCATAATGCACGTTCACTTCATTAAAAATATGACTATAATAGAATTGTTATTACCAATGAATAAAATAAAGCTATAATTATATTTTTATCTATTTATTTTGTATTTAAATGATAATATTTAAATAATTAATTCCAATATTAAATTATTATTCACTAATTTGAATAATGGATAACTATTAAATACTTGTTTTAATAAGATTTGTAGAATTGCTAGTACAATCAACTAAATACCGTAATAGCTATTCATAATAAATAAGTTTGTAATAAGATTATTATTAATATAAAACGAAGGAGCAATAATCTTATATATTTATGCCAATAGTTTGTAGAAAAAAAAGTATTTAAGGAAAAGTAACAATATTAAAGACACACTAGGGTGAGGTTGTTACTTGATGTGTAGTTATAATTATAGGCATCATTTTCTACACATCATTAACATCCAATTGACTCTCAAGGTAGTTCGTTTGTCAAGAAGCTAGGATTTACAGCTGCTAATATAAACTAAATGCCATAATAACTATCTATAAGAAATAAGTTTTTAATCCCTATGGGTTTATTTGTTTCATCATTTTCTACAATTTTATCATCTTATGGATGTCGTTTTCAAATAGATGTTTGTCAAAAAATAGATACAGATGAAAAATATATATTTTTACTTATAAAAAAAATTAAATAGATCAGATGTATATAAGATATAGATAAAAAACAGATGTTCATCAAATATAAAAAAGATATAAATAAAAATTAAATAGTATAATACTATCTTTTAGTTTTCATTTTGCTTAAAAGTCAATTGGATGTTGGAATGTATAATATGGTGTTACCTAGTTGATTAATATGTTACAACTTACACGAACCATGTCTAATAGTTTTCGTTTTACTTGAAAGTCAATTTGGATGTTGGAAAAAAAGGACAGGAAGCGACTATTTGAAGTTTGAATTCATTTCGCCGCTCTCCTCACTCAAAACACATGTTGCCTCAGTCTCCCGTATCCTTTTGCACCTTTTCCATTATTTGTTTTACTTACTACATGTGCCTTTATTTTCGCTTCCCAAATTCGCTCAACTTTCTGCCTCTCTCCCTCCCTCTCCCTCGTAGATTATTGAAATTCTTATGAGCTTGTTCTTATCCAGAAAACAGCCCATTGTATCTACTTTATAATATAATTTCTAACAACCTTGAAAACACAATTTTTTTGATTATATATATGTGTATGTTCCGTTTTATTCTATATATAAGAGTTATATAATAATTATATCTATTATTACATACGATGTATTAAAGTCCTTGTTTAAACTCTGCGTGTTTTTCGCTTCTGCTTTTTCCCCCCCTTATATATGATATTTAAAATTGTTATACATTATATTTAATTGAACTTTTATTTATTCATAACTGAAGACTGAAATTTTAAGTGTTATTCTTAATTAAACTTTTACTTGCCAAAATTTACTATCCGTATAATAATACAATTATGGATAAGGTTGTAGATTTACCTATGAAAATTTTATTAAACCATCTTATTAATGAGTCTCTTAAAGTGTTTTCTTGATGTCATGTCAATATCCTAGGAAATTTTTTTCTATAAAGCAACTCTCTATTTTATATGCAAGTACTTTGGTAGAGTTTCTTAACCTTTTCTATTAAAACTTTTGTGGATCTTGTTTTATTATGAAAAATTTGAGTAAATTATATCATAAGTTATTAACATAGGGGAATGAGATCATTTGAGGTATCAACATTGCAAGTAATTAAAAAAAGAATCAACATTTTATAAAATAAATCAAATTAAATATTAACACTTTGCAAAGTTTATTTAAGGTATGGACATTTAAATTAGTTTTTAATTAAGTTTTCTAATTTTTATCAATGGTCAGTTATTAATACCTAATTTGGTTCATTTTAAAATATTAATATATTTTTTAACTACTTGAAACGTTTATATCTTAAATAAATTTATTCTTCAAATCTTGATACCTTTTTTTTAATCACTTATAACGTTGATACCTTAAATGAATTTACTTTTAAACATTAATACATTTCCATATAATTTACCCTAAAAAATTATTTTTCACAAAAAAAAGATAAAAAAAACCTAAGTAACATTCCTAAGTATGGTAGCTCCAATCTTGGTTTCTACGTTAAGAAAATTACTTAAATAGGTTATTTTTGTTGTTTAGAGTTTCTAAAGTGTTATGTCAGCATCTTAAATAGCTATCTCTATTAGAAACCCTTTACTTTATATGTTTCTTCAATAGAGTTCATTAATATCTCTTTAATACTCTTTTACTTACCATACTCCTCCAGTTATAATAGAGGAGAGAGAGTAAACAACTTACTTTTTTAATTGCTTGGTTAAGTATCTTTGGCTTAGAATTCTATTCTAATAACCTAAATTTTTGGAGCATCCCATTCCAGGTTTTTGACATGAGATATTATTATGTGAATGGTCTTATTTTTTGAGGTTCTACAAGATGGAGGGGTTCATTGAAACTTTTTATGGCCCTCGCCAATGGCCTAAAATGTAAAGTCACTTACGCATCTTCTTATAGTTTTTTTTTAATAAATTTTATTAAGTATAATATGTAAACATATATGAGATCCATAAAATAAAAAAAAAGTGAAAGATTTTGTATAAAGAACTTTAGGGATAAAGTAATGAAGTTTTTTTTTTTTTTTTTTAAAGGGGTTCTTAGATTGCTGATGTAACACTTAAGGAGTTATAAGAGATTCTATGGGATATGAATACTTTTAGTCAAATAGGGTTGGTTTACTTAGGTTCCCATACCCTAGGGCTATAAACAAGTCGAGTCGAGTCGATGAAGTACTAAACTTGAACTCTACTCGAATAAAAAACTTGAACTTGAACTCCAACGAGCTTTGATTTTTAAGCTCGATCGAACTCATCTCGATTTAATACTCGATAAACTTGAACTTGACTCGATTAAGCTTGATTTTTTTTTTGAATATTAATTTAACTATGAAGAGTATTTAATACTCGATAGATTTGAACTCTACTTGACTTGATTTAATACTCTATTAAGCTCGATTAAGCTCGCAAGCTGATTATTTTAAAGCTTTGACTCAAACTCGAACTCGATAGCTACTCGAGTAGTTTGAACTCGGGCTCGACTCGATTGTAAGTAAGTCGAATTTGAGTTTTTTTTAGTCGAACTTAAGTAACTCGCGAGTTATCTCAACTCACAGCCCTACTTGTGCTAAACAACCCAATAAAGATACCTTAGTCATATTGGAATGCTTAGCCTAGAATGTTGTGTTAACCAACCTCAATAAAGATGGTACAATGGTTATAAAGTAGTTAAGGTGCTAGGTCAGCTTCTTAATTTCTCTTCCTTTTTTTCTTCGTTTAAGCACCTTCTTATTCTATTCAAGACCATTCATTTTAAGGTCTTTAAGTTCTGTTTAATACTTTTGTATATCATCAATCCAATAATATTTTATTAGTTTATTCTGACATTTGTGAAAAAAAAAATGGATATATGCAATAACTTCCTAGAGTTATTCATATTTTACAAGGATCTTGTTACGTAGTAAAGAATATCAAAATATATACTCTTTGCTAGAGGGGAGTGTGTTAAATACTTCAATACTTTGGTCGACACGATAGAATGATTTAAGAAGAAAATACAGTGAAATGAAAGGAAAATAAGACGAGGAGGTATTGGATAATTTGAATTATTTCATGTGTTTGGATAAATGGTGAGAGGAAAAGAAATGAAATACCGATAATTATAAAGGACAAAATAAGATATAATTATAAATTATTTATATGCTCATAAAAAATAATATATAATTATAAATTACTTATATGCTCATAAAAAATAATATGTAATTTTAAAAAGAATAGTATAAGAGTAATTTTAAAAGATTTCCCCATTTCTCTTCTAATCCCTTCAATTTTGGATGGAACAAAAAGATAATAAGACTTAGAAAAATATTATATCCAATTTCAATTTCTTTGTTTTTTTTTTCAAAATAAAATAAAGGGATAGTCTCCATCCGTCCCCCCACACCAAACATAAGTGTAAATATATATGTTTTTAGGAGTCTTTAGATTAAGGAACTTAAGATGAAAAACATCCCTCCAATTTTATGCAAAGAACTTATAAGTTGACTTCTTTTAGTTATTTTATTTTACTTGAAAAGTTTGATATGAAAATAATAAAAATCTTAAAAAAATTTCTAGAAAACTTTTTAAAAATCCAAACAAAATTTGTTAGTATATCAAATAAATAATACATGAGCACCAATATTTATTAAATATATAAGTGATAATAATAGTACATATGTACTTTTTAGATGATTATGTCTGTTTGGATGGTTTTTTTTATTTGTATTTATATCTTTTTTTAAATGATATGTATAAATATGTTTGATTGCATATATATTTATCTATATTTGATCTATTTGATTTTTTAATAAGAATTATTAATTATTTTTTGTCTATATCTATTTCTTGATAAATAATTTATTAAAAAAATAAAAAAATATCTATGTATACCAAAAAAAGCTAAACAAACACATCCTTATATACTAAATAATTCAGAAATATTTTCAATATCATTAAAATCTACGTCGACTGAATTGGTACAAATGAAGTAAACATCTTAACAATAACAAAGTAAATTATATTTATTTATTTATTAATTTTTTTAGGGTGACGGAGTATTTCAGAATGCTGATATCGCAACGTGAATTCTGGAAATCTATTCCAAGTATGGTCCTTCTTTCTCCTAACTCTGAAGCCAAGTCCCTTTCTCTTGCTCTTTTCCCTCTCTCACCCCTCTCTCTCTCTCTCTATCTCTCTCTCTCTACATCTGAACACATCCCTATCCTTCTTCTTACTACTCTCAGTTCTTCCTACACTCAAAAGTCGTGCTTTTTTGTAGTTTTATTTTACCCCTTACACATTACATCATAATCTCTCTCTCTCTCTCTACATTTCCCAGGAAAGAAGAGAAAAGGAAAATCATGGAAACCTCAAACTCTCCGACCTCCACTCTTCCACCACCACCACAAACACCCCTAGAGAACCCCACCAAACCCTCCAAGAAAAGCTTCGTAACCACTCTCATGGAAGCTGCAACTTCAAGCTCTTTCCAGGAAGACACCTACTTCGTCTCCAAACTCAAATCCTCCGAGAGAAAAGCCCTCCAAGACCTCAAAGACAAGCTGGTCTCATCTTCTTCCCACGAAGACCCTTCCATGTGGAACATCCAGCTCCTCTCGGACACCGACCAAACCGACGTCATCCTCCTAAAGTTCCTCCGTGCACGTGACTTCAGGGTCCTGGAATCCTTCAACATGCTGGAGAAATGCCTGTCCTGGAGGCAGGAGTTCGGTGCTGACAATGTGGTGGAAGAGGAGTTAGCAGAGTTTAAGGAACTCGAAGATGTTGTGGCTTATATGCACGGTTACGATAGGGAAGGACGTCCCGTGTGTTATAATGCTTATGGGGTTTTTAAGGACAGGGATATGTATGAGAAAGTGTTTGGAGATGATGAGAAGTTGAAGAAGTTCTTGAGGTGGAGGGTTCAGGTGCTTGAAAGAGGGATCAAGTTGTTGCATTTTAAACCTGGTGGTGTGAATTCTATGATTCAAGTCACCGACCTTAAAGACATGCCCAAAAGAGAGCTTAGGGTTGCTTCCAACCAGATCTTGTCGCTTTTTCAGGACAATTACCCTGAAATGGTTGCACGCAAGGTAATTAAATTTCTGTTATCAAGTGTTTCGAGATACTGGTTTTTACTTTATTTTTATCGATTCTAGATAACGACGCAAAATGTATGTGATTTTGTATGATAATAGTTAATATTAAAAAAAAAATTTTAAAATTTCGCTCATAATTTTTGGGGTTTTTTTGTTATTTATTCATTGTTTAGTTAATTAATTAATTTTTTTCTTTGTGGGGTGTAGATTTTTATAAATGTTCCATGGTACTTCAGTGTGCTGTACTCGATGTTTAGTCCGTTTTTGACTCAGCGGACGAAGAGCAAATTTGTGATTTGTAAAGAAGGAAATGTTGCTGAGACGCTCTACAAGTAAGTCTCTTTTTCCAGTTTCGGTCTTGTTTAATCCCCTTTTTTCCTTCACAAATTTAATACCGATATTCAAAAATATTTCTGATGTTCTAGTACATTTGTTAATAGATTTAAATTAAAAAAAAACCTTTGCATCCATTTATGTACTTGATTTTTTATTTTAATTTTTCAATAGTATAATCGATATTGAATTGTTAAAATTAATGTTCATGTTAAATTAGAACGATCCCAAGCGGTGAGTTTTGAATTTAACCTGTACCGTAAAAAACAATTATTAGATATTACATGACACGTGTTAATGTAAATCTAATTAATATTATTACGTAAATAAAGTGAATATTTTAAAAAGAATTTTTTTTTTTAAATTGGACCGATATTTATGCCTGTTTCACATGTCCTGTACCTGTAGCACCCATTCCAGACATTATTAACCTTCCGATTACTTGTCATTTTGCGTACAAGTAATGCATGTCTGCTGTCCAGAAAATCCATTGCATATCTTTGTTGGCAATCTGTTTTTGGAATCTTGCGAATGAGTCCGAAACTGGGGTTTATTCTAATCAATATATATTTTATAAAGTGTGTTGTTTATACATATATTTAATTTATGTGAAAATTGCGATGTTTTGTCTTGGTTTTTTTAATTGTTGAAGTGCTGTTTATTATTTAATTATTTTTTCAGGTTCATAAAGCCAGAGGATATTCCTGTTCATTATGGGGGATTGAGTCGACCGAGTGATCCTAATGGACCACCGAAACCAGCGTCCGAGTTCACCGTCAAAGGTGGAGAGAAAGTTAATATTCAGATCGAAGGAATTGAGGTTCGTCTTCTATTTCTCATTTACCAAATAAATAAACCTAGGATATGCTTTCTCTAAAAAAAAAAATTAATGTTTCAAAAAATAAATTCGAGAAAATAATATTTTGGATTTTTTGACACTGGTGAGGTGTTTTTTCTTATGGGAATCTTCAGAAATAAACTATTTTGTAGAATGTTTTTTAGACGTTCCTGAAATCAAGGGATAAAAGTTCTTAAATTCTCGAGATAGTATACTTTTAATTAAGTCTAAAAAAGTAGTATGTGCTTGGACTTTTATCTGTTTGATGGTCTATATTTCAATAAATAAATGTTAATGAATATTGGTGTATTGGTTCCAATGCCATAATATGGTTTTTCTAAAGCGTGTAATTAACTAAAAAAAATCTATTCGGTATTATTAAATTTTGATATGTATGGTATGGTAGTGGAATTTGTAATTTTTAAAAGGGCAAATTATAAAACTTCATCTGTGTTTTAGTGCTTTTATATGCAAGTGATCAGGGTTTTGACTTCAGATAAACACATAATCTATATTTTGATAATCAAATGACTTGAGTTTTATTTGATAAACACATAATCTGTATTTTGATAATCAATTGACTTGAGAATTATTTTTTTACAAATACATAATTTTTTTTAATATTTTTGCAAATAAGCAACTTGAATTTTTTATATTTAACAAATGCATCACTTATATTTTTAACACATAGAGGTAAAATACAAGTCATGTATTTGTCAAAAATCAAATCTCATATGATTTATTTGAAAAACCATCAACATACTTGCCATGTATTTGTTAAAAATTATAACACAGATCACTTATTTATAAAATTATCAAAACACGGTTATATTTTTGTATTTAACCCTTTTTAAAATATTTGTTATCATATTTTGAACACAATATAATATATATTCAAATTTTTACCGGCATGAGGGTTTGCTTTTTGGCATGTAATAAGAAGAGTGTTCTAATAACCTACATCATAAAGACAAGACCAAAATTGATATCACACTTTAAATTGAGTTAATGATTTGGGTTATGTTTCATGGGATTATTAGGCAAATGCAACCATAACATGGGACATAGTGGTGGGTGGATGGGATTTAGAGTACAGTGCTGAATTTGTGCCTAATGAGGCAGAAGCTACACCATTGCTGTTAACAAGGCAAGGAAAATTGCTCCATCCGAAGAAGCAATTCATGGCTCTTTCACTCCAAGGGAGTCCGGCAAGATGGTGCTTTCCGTCGACAACACCCCTCGAGGCGGAAGAAGGTTGCCGCTTATCGATACGTCGTCCGTAAATCAACCGCATTCTAGATTAATCTTAACGCTATGATGAAACACGTTTAAGATTTATAGCTTCTTTTTGGTCTTGTTTGAATCTTTTTGCTTTATATATGTTTTTTTAAAGTTTCAAGATCTAATTATGCTGTGAACTTTTCCATTGATGCTAGAGTAATGTATATTAAATTATTATAAATCCACGCATGGTTAAGAGTAAAAGTGGGATTTACTTTGCTTGGCAAGTGGCGTGTGAACTCGAATTATTCTATAATTACTACTATGTTATTCACTTTCTACCGGACATTAAGAGCAAGCTTTAACCTCTCTTTTGTCGAGATTTGCAATGATAAATATTATTATATAATCTGCGTTAATCAAAAGGGAAAAAGTGACTGCTTTATGTGGGAAATGTTAGAATATTATTAAAAGTAAAGTAAACAACGGAAAAAAGGTGCATTAAAGAAGATAAAAGGCATTGTCTTCTTAGGATAAGTTTTAATTTTAAAATGGCAAATGTGTTTTAATATTTTTTCCATAAATCCCTTCGAAGTATCTAGGTTTTTTTTTTTGGCCGATCTTCAAAGCATCTAGTTGATCTAACATTTTTGTAATTTATTTGGAAAAACTGCTTTTTTCCCCAATGCTATATATATATATATATATATATATATTACAATTGTTGTTATAGGGAGGTCATATTTCATCTATATTAGTTAATTAGTGTTCCTATTATTGAGTTGGTAAGATATTGGTTAATTTTTGCATTTTGAAATTAGGGTGAAACTGAAAATATTAAATCTTTGGAGAGATCTGATTGGGGATTAAAAAAAGAAATTTTTTGTAAAATCAATTAATACTTTTCTTTTTTTCTTTTTCCCTTTGCCAATCAATTAATACTTTTCACACTCCTACTCTTGCTATTCCAGAAATCAAATTATATTTTCAATTTTGTGTAAGTCACGAGGCATACAGCACATCATATGAACCCAATTAAATGGGTTGATCCATTGGGTGGCAGTTGAAAAATTGAAGTTTTCTTCATGTAAATGACACATGTTTTATGATATGACATAATAATATATATTTTTATACTTTTTATACACGTTATGTGCATAATTATTATTTAAGAGGAGTATTCTAAACTTTAAAATAGTTAATTTAATAAAACTAGTGGTTCAAGATTCATTGGGTATTGAATTCACAACTTCATAGTAAAATATTAATTGAATTTTTATGTAAAGTTGAATATAATTTTTTTTTAAAATACTGTACTGTGAATGGGGTATGTATTTATTCTATAAATTAGAACCCAAGCAATTACAGTAGTTGGGAAAAGGGCTCTACGAGTATTGTAATATAAGGGTTGGTACGTACATAATATGTATATCCCAATTATAAGGAAGCGACTATTTCCTTTTGTGTCAACCATGTTCACCAGAAAATCTCTGAAAACATAGATTGAAGTTTGAATGGCTCTACTTCTCTTCAACCAATATATATAAAAAATATATATATATTATCTGTCTGTCTCAATAATGCAGGCGATCTGATGTTTTCCTTGAAAGTAATTTCATGGTGGGTACAACTTCATTTTACTTTTTCTCTTTTTCTTTTTCTTTATTTTTACTTTTATTTTTATTTTCCTTTTCCTCTCCTCTTCTCTGGTCCGCAGCTTCTTTTAAAGGGAATTGTCCTTACTCTTCCCTTGGTACTCACTGCTCAGTGCTCTCATAAAGTAATAAAGAAATGAATATATTAAATAAACCTGAAGCAAAATGGGAAAAAAACATAAAAGGTTGTTTTGAGATGGGGAAGAAAGACCTTGACTAGACTCTGGAACTATCAGGTTCTGGCTTTTTGGAATTTTTAGGTGGTAGATATGATCTTTGCCATCAGGATTGCAGTGTTTGGTGACGACCTTGTCACGGGTCGCAGCACATAGGTGTCATCTTTTCGGTCCAAGTATTTCTTTTTAAATTAGATAAATATATATTTTTTTTTAAAATATATATATATTTTAATAATATATATTTACTTTAAATCAGTAAAAGTATTAACAAGCGTATATTAGATCTTTTTAACCTTCGGCCAGAAAAAAAAAGGATTTTTTAACCATTTTTTATTTGGGTTTTTTGCCCCTTTTTATTTACGTAGTTTTGAAAATGTTGAAAGGCTAGAATCTTTGAATTTTATTTTTAATTGCCCTTGCCTAAACCCTATTTAAAAAACCATTTACGTTAGGTTTATGAAATGAAAAGGGGAAAAATAAAAAGGTTTATTTTTATCTCATTAATAACCATGTGTAATCTGATTACCACTATGAAACTAATAAACTTCCTTTTTATATATTTTGTGCTAGCTAAATATCTACATTAGGTAGTGATACACATAAAAAATGAGGGTGCAACTAGGATAGGTTTAGTTGGGTCATATAAGACTTGGACTTGGCACATTACTCTACTAGGTCTCCTAAACTTAACCCAAAATCCTCTAGGGTGTTTTATCGTTATATCCAAAATTGCCCCCATATGGTATCGAGTCAACCTGTCTTGGCTTGTTTGCCCCGATTATGAATAAGTTAAGCATATAAATAAAACAAAAAATTAGTCTAACAAAAAAAGAAAAAAAAAAAAAAACAAGAAACCCAACTTATGCTGTTAAGATAAAGAAACATATTTTTAGATGATATGAAAAGAAAATAGATCTCTATCGTTTTCCAAACAAAAAATTAACATATTATTTATGAAAATTCAATATTTACACGTAGCATAACCAAAAAATATATAGTATCATACACATGAATATTAGCACAACTTAAATAACTACAAAATTATGAATTAAATTGTAAATTATATCATATCACAATGGGTAAATGTCATATAAAGTACCTGAACTTTCTTAATTTATGTATTAACTACATAAAGTTTAAAAGTGTCAATTTACTACTTATGAACTTTTCAAATTTATTTATAGTATCTAGATGGGATAGTTAATTGTAAAAATGAGTAAAATTCATGTACCCAATTGTAAAATTTAGCAAAATTCAGGTAATTAATTGTCAAAGTTGACAAAGTTCATGTAATAAATTGACACATTAAAAATTTAGATAGTTAATTACACATATTAACAAAATTCAGGTACTAAATATGACATTCATCCTATTACAATTGATATAAGATGGGAGGAAGAGAGTGATAAAGATCATAATTCTTTAGAGTTTCTTTTGAATTCAAATTAAATTTTTAATTTTTAATTATATTATATTTTAGTGGGTCAAATTTCTTATTGGATCATATCTATGACCCATATAGAGGGATAAATTTGAATTTTGAGTCTTAAAGCCCTGTAATGACTTGGGTTTTACTTTTTGAGCTGAGTAATATGGCCCAAAGAATCAAGTCCATGAAATTGGGATGATTAAGGGAGATTTGGTATAGTTGGCTTGGAGTAGAGACTGTTGAATTGGGCTAACTCATTTGCTCTTAGCTTTTTACAGGGAGCTCATCCACTTAAAGAGATTTTCTATGGGCTAAAGAGCCTATGATGAAATCCATCACTGTGAGGACACATCTCGTGCAATGATGATTAATATGATCTAATGGACGTCATTAAGAGCCAAGCTTTATAAATACTCAGAGCTCCTTCTCATTGTGCAAATTTAGAAATTGACAAAAACGCTATGGTGCTGCTGGAGTACTCTCACAAGAGATCAAATAGAGTTCAGAGCGAAGAACATATAACCTCTTCTTTAAGATAGTAAGATTGATGTTATATAACTCCCCCACCTATTACTAATGTATTCAAGCTTCCTGATATGGATTGGTTTTTCTCCTAAAATATTATTATAATGATAAATATACACTTATTACATGTTGATAGTCAATTTTACTCATGGGCTTGATGGCTTGTTATGACTTCTCTAAACCATAGATTGACCTATTGGACCTTGGACCAAGCTATTTAAGTCATGGGACAACCTGCTACAAGCCCATAATGACATAATGACTTTGAGAAGTTTTGTTTCTAGAGCTGTGTAAGTGAGCTAAATGAGCTGCGCTAGGCTGGGCTAAGTTAGCCCACTTTAGCCATGGGTTAAACGAGCCAAAAAAATCGTAGCCCATTTAGTGAATGAGCAAGAATTGACTATGACCCAACTCACTTTGTCCCATGAGTTTAATGGACGAGCCCATTTTTTATTAGCCTATTTAACCCACATGTACATCTTTTAGAGATAATTGGGCCAAACCCATTTATGCAATCATATAAAAAAAATTAAGTATTATATATACACAAACAATTGTAATTATTTTTAAAATTGATTTGTTACGGTTTAATATGTATTGATTAATAAAAAATTATCAAAGTTAAGAATATTTCAAATCAAATGATAAATGCCATCTAAAAAGTACTTATAAACCTTATATTAAGGAAAATTCTTCATTATAAACATATTTCATGATATACACACACACACCACGTAACGATTATCATTTATTAAAAAAGAATATGTCTAAATATCTTAAGTTCTAACTTCATTACTGGGCAGAATTATTTGAAAAAGGTGAGAAAAGATACAGTTTTGCGTATTGCAAATAAGTTATCGGATTTGTCTGATTTATAAAAATGGCTGTTGGTCGTTGTTGTTTTTAAACTGTGGAAAGCAATCACTAAATGGCCAATCACACTCCAACAAGTTGTAGTTACTACTATATGTCAATAAAAATCCATGAATTGTTAATTATGAGATTTTCTTTGATTGGACCGTGTTCTCACATTTGTCAAACCATTTCTTGGATTAAATATTTTTAAATACATAAATCTTTTCTTCAACATTCTAGAACAAAAGGAGACCGTTATTTCGATTTAATTAGACTACCGTATAACCTGGGACCTAAGTTTATGTTGAATGTCCCCAACCATTGAAAGTGAATGGTTGCTGCAGTAAGAAAATGTCCAAAATTCAGAGTCATTTTTTTACTAGGCGGTCCACGGCCAACCTGATCATTGATGGGCTAGCCCATTGTAACCTTAAATTAGACAGGTAAGAATATATATATATATATATATATATATATATATTTACACATTTTAAACATGATGAAAATGTTAACACTAATTCACTTTTTAAAATAGGAAAAAACTGCCGACTTTGTGACCATAGCCTATTTGCACAACTTTAGTTGGGTTGAGCTATGTTGCTTCATAGTGAGTCGACTGTTTCTTACCAACCTCATACTTGTTTGCTAAGGTCATATGAATATTTTGGGCAAATAAATTGACTTGTCAACTATTTTTGGCTCGCATAACATTTTTTTAGAATATTTCTTGATATTATTGTAACCAATCACAGTCAATCAATTATAACCCTATAGTTACTCTATGATCGATGTACTTGTCAAATTATAGTACAGATTAAGCATATGGGTCTTTCCACTAGTACCTACAAGTACAAGTAATTACCTTATTTCTACTATTTAAGCAATCTAAGTTGAGTGATATTAATATTGGTAATATCTAATAATTACCAAAAATAATCTTTCAAATTAATTATGAATGTTTTCTAATGAAAATTAGATCATAAAACTACCACAGTCTTGATTCATCGCTAACCCCACTCTCAATCTTAATAATAATTCATTTAATGATACATTATGTTCTTGAACTGCAAGAATCCTTAATTAAATTAACAACTCTTTCAAGAATATTAATTTATAATCCTATGTGAATTAATGGAAATGTCTTTCTCATCAAAAACATGCAAAATTGCATTGAAAACCTTGATTCCTTATCAAGATTTAATCTTTTGCAGAAAGTTTATGTTTTTTTATGTCTAGAATTGCATATAAATTTCACCATTTATGTAGATCTATCTTATTAAATGATTTTTTAATCTATTTAACAAAAATCATATATTAACATTAATACGAAACACGTATTAAATCAATAAACAAATAAACATAATAATGGATTCAAGAAGCATAAACTTTCATTAAATAAATAACAAATCTGCTATCAGGTTTAGAGTTTCTCAAGACTTAAGATAAAAACACAATTTTCCCATAAGATAAAAAATACAGGAACAAGATCTAAGAAAATAGAGTTGATTCAAGATGAAAATTCCTTTTGATATTTATCTTGTGATTTTGAATGAGCTCTTTTGTTTCTCCACGCTAAGTTGACTAGTTCTCTCTCTAAAAGATGGAATAAAGAGAACATCTATAAAAAATGATTAAAGGCCATTATTTATAAGAAACGTTAAAATCAATGCTTACACAACCATCCTACAGTGTTTGAGCTCGTGTAGGATTAAAAACCAAAGAATCTTGCTAAAATGGCTCTGCATGACCCCAATCACAACTTTTGTAGAGAGCTCATGAAGACATTTTGACTATTTTTCTCTTCTTACACTAACTATCTACATAGTTGTGTAACATCCTTGTGTACACATCCACCTGCATTGTAGTAAAAAATCTATTCTACACTAGTTCCTACATAGGTTGTGTAGAAACTCATGTATATTGTAAATCTTCAACTTGTTCAATTCTTCATCAAAAGCTTCTTTAATTCATTCAAATGCCTTTATTAAGCTCAATTATCTTCTCTTACACTTGAAATCAACATTTTAATTCAATAAGTATCTTTTTTTTTTCAATAAACCACATAAAATTCATATAATATATTATCAAATTCAATACTTAGAATAAGAGACTTTTGCCACTTATCATTTATTGTATCTTCTTATGTTTAGTTTCCTAAACAATAGAGAGACACTTTCTCTATTTGAGTTTATCTACTTGTTAAATCTGCCTAAATTTACTCTTATAAATACTCTATCCAAGTAAGACATGAGCACACATTTACTCTCTTACTGTTTTCTAGTTGTCTTCCTACCGAATCATTCAAAGACATTTGCTGATTTAAGCATCGGAGTTGTCATGCTGGACAACTCCAATGTCTACAAACCGTGTTTTATCTTCCAAGTTCATATTTTAAGCTTGCTAGGCCGTTCTTAAAATCAACAATTTAAGTAAATCTATGTCTCTATTGGTGAAAGTCTACTTGGAAAATTACATATTATTTACAATATCACATTTTTTTTTCTATACAATCATACTCATCACTTGGTTTTATTTAATTCCTTTACTTAAAAGTATATCTATATTAGCAAAATAGAGATAATGGATTTTAGGCATGTATGGTCATCTTTAGAAATTCTTATTTTCAAATGTTAACAATCGATTAGCTGTTACGAGAACAATCAACAGAATAATCATTGTATTTTATAGATCACTAAAAGTAAACTAGTCACCGTGTCTAGAAGACTAGAACACTTGGGTAGGTGGGGGAGATGTGGTGTTGGGTGGGACTCGAATTTTGATAGAAGATATATTATGGATCTTAGATTAGAGTTGTCATTAAAATTCCTATTTTCTGACAGGAATGATTGGTTGAGTGTCATGAAAAAATTAGTTAGGAAAAATGTTGAAGCCCGATTCGATGGCCCATAAATAGAGATCGACCCTGCGTTTAAAGACAACAGACAAAAATAAGAACAAATGCTCCAAAAGAAAACCTCACTGTTATAATCCACCACTCGAATTTAAGGTATGTCTCTCAAACTTTCTTTGCTATTCATATTCTTTGCAAAAGCTAGGTTCGTTGATTGAGCAAGATCTACTGATGTTTGTTTAATGAATCCTCACATTTGTAATCTATATGTTTATGTTAATCTATATATACTATTTTGCTGCGACGAAATGCATATAAGAAAGAACCAAGCTAAGCTGGAATTTGAGTTTCTAGAAACTCCTTACTTAAGAAGGGTTTTCGGTTAGAATCACTCCTTTTTCCCTTGGCTTCCTTCATATTTATTTTTCATGTTTCTAGGTTACAAAAAGAGATGTTCCATATAAGTAGTTATTTTGAGTTACTGGATATAACTCATGATTATTTCTATTATGATTTGATACTTGTACATCTATGCTATTTTATGTTGTAACTAGAAATGAAAATAATCCTCTGTGTAATCCCTGTTTATTCAATGTAATTGACAAATAATGAGGTCTCTTTTTAATCCTGGTGTTTATATTCATAGCATGTTCCTCCATTGATGGAAAAATGACCTTGTCCCCAAGGTCGTATTTTGGGTAATCCCTCTTAAATTTAGACAAATCAACCCATGATGCATCTTCCGTACGTAGAGACTCCCATTGAACCAATAACTGAGGAACCTGTCTGCCCTTTTTGATAAGAATCCGATTTTCCAAAATCACCAAGGGTTTCATCATAGGAAAATTCCTAAAAGACACTGGTGGTAATGGGTACTCTTCAAAATTTATCCCAAAAGCTTTCTTCAAAAGTGAAACATGGAAAACTGGGTTTATCTTAGAAGAAGAAGGCAGGTCCAAACAATAAGCGACATTGCTTATTCTTCTCAAAATCTTAGAAGGGGCAAAATATCTTTGTGAAAGCTTAAAAGAAAGCCTATTGGCTAATGAAGTTTTCCTATTGGGTTGAAGCTTCACGTACACCTAAGTGCCTTCCTCAAACTGTCTGTTAGATTTATGTCTATCTAATAACTACTTCATACGAAGCTGAGCTCGGGCTAAATTAGTTTTGAGAGCCCTCAAAATCTTATCTCGTGTCATTAATTTTTGGTCAACAGCTTCAACAGAAGAATGACCTTAGATATAATGAGGAACAGTAGGTGGTACACGACTATATAATGCCTGAAATGTTGGCACTAGTGTGATAACTAGTATTAAAGCAAAATTTAGCCCATCATAATAAACGTAGCCAAGCCTTAGGGCAATCCATAGCGCAAGCTTGAAGATATGCCCTAAACACCAATTCATTACTTTTGTTTGACCATCTGATTAAGGATGGTAGGCATAACTGATTATCAAAGTAGTCCCAGTCAATTTGAACAGTTCCTACCAAAAAGGGCCTATAAAGACTTTATCCTTATCAGAGACAATAGACTTGGGAATGCCATGTATTTTAACTACTATGTCTACAAATAAGGTAGCTACGATAGTAGTTGAATAATGGGTAGTTAAGACTCTAACATAACAATATTTAGTAAGACGGTCAACCACAACCAAAATCACTGAATACCCTTTAGAAATGGGAAAACTAGTGATGAAATCCATTGATATATCCTCAAATACGTCTTGTGGAATAAGAAAAGGTTGAAGCACCCAGCTGGAGATGTTGTTAGATATTTAATTTGCTGACATACATGACAATACTTCACAAAAGAGTCTATGGGTCTGTTTGTTTTGACTTTTTTCCGGCAGATATAGACACTTTTCAAACTTTTTGCTAATAAATTATTTATCAAGAAATAGATATAGATAAAAAAAAAGTTGACAGTTCTTATCAAAAGATCAAATAGAACAAATATAGATAAAATTTAGATGCAAATCGGATATATTTACATATATCATTTTAAAAAAGATACAGATACAGATGAAAAACATGCAATCCAAACAGACCCATCCTCATACTAAGCCAAAAAATAGATTCACTTAACCTCTTATATATGGAATTCTAGTATCAAAGAATTGATAATAGAAACATGAGGAGGGATAAAAATCTTATCTTTGAAAAACAGTAGTCCATCTCATTCAATAACCTGCCACTACAAACGAGTTCCACCAATGCAATCATCCATAAGCTGTTTCCATTCCTTATTGTCTTTATAATCTATTTTAATTAGTGTAACAAAGTCAAAAGATGGTAAAGATAAAGAAAAAAAAAATGTGGGTCCTTTGAAAAACTTTGAGAAAGAGCCTTAGCCACTATATTCTCATGACCTAGTTTGTACATAAGCTCATAGTCATACCCAAGCTACTTAATCAAATATTGTTGTTGTTTTGGAGTCTAAATTGCTTGAGTTAAAATATCTTTCATGCTCTTCTGATTAGTGTGAATAATAAAATGTCGACCCAACAGATAATGTTACTACTTTTTAACAACTTCAACAATAACCACCATTTCCTTCACATATGCCCCACTTTGCACAAACGTGAAGGACATTTCTTGCTAAAAAATGCAATCGGTTGAAGTCCTTGATATAAGATAGTCCCCATACCTTCACCAGAAACATCAAATTCCACAACAAAAGTCTTAGTAAAATCTGGTAGATCCAAGAATGGGGTACTCATTAAAGCAACCTTTAATTGCTCAAAAGTAGTAGCAGCTACTGCTGTCCATTGAAAAGCATCTTTCTTGAGTAACTTTGTTAATGGGGAAGCATACATAATGGCGAACAAAATGCCTGTAATAGCCCGTGAGGCCTAAAAACCCAAGTAATTGTTTAGGATTTAAATTCATAGGCTAATCCTTGATAGCTTGAACTTTATCAGGATCCAGATTGACTCCGTCAGGAGAGACAAAATGACCAAGATAATCAATTCTAGTTTGGGCAAAAGAACATTTAGATTTCTTCACAAAAACTGATGATGAGCCAAACATGTGAGACCCTGTTCCAAATGAGCCAAATGATCCTCCATAGGCTTGCTATAGATCAAAATGTCATCAAAGAATACAATAACAAATTTACGTAAAAAAGGTCAGAATATACTATTCATCATAGCTTGAAATGTGTGCGAAAGGCAGTTTTATGAATGTCTTCTAGACACATTTTGATTTGATGATGCCCTGCTCATAGATCCAATTTAGTAAATTTGAGCACCATGCAATTTGTCCAAAAGTCATCTATAGTAGGGATAGGAAATTATCAAGATTGTGGCTTGATTCAAGGCTCTATAGTCAACACAAAAATGCCATGAGCCGTCTTTCTCTTCTTACCGAGAGGACTGAGGAAGAAAAAGGACTGGTGCTGGGACGAATAATACAAGAATCTAACATTTCTTATACAAGTTTTTCAATCTCAGACTTCTGAAAATGAGGATAACGATAGGGCCAAACATTGACAGGATTAAACTCATTATTCAAATGAATATGATGTTGTATATCTCGCAAAGGAGGTAATGATGAAGGAGTCTCAAATACACTTGGAAATCTACCCAATAAGTCATGAATTGATGTATTGCTGGTGGTTCTTTGAGTGAAATATCTTTGTGAACCACCATACTAAACATATAGGCAACATGATCAAATTTCAAAAGTTTATGAAACTGATGATGTTTTAACTTTTTTGGCTCCATGACAGAAGAACCCTTAAGAGTAATGTGTTAACCATTAAACATAAATTTCATATTCAAAGCAGAATGATCAATAATAATAGGCCTTAACATTGTTAGCCACTAAATGCCTAAGACTAGGTTAACCCCATGAATAGGCAACACATAAAAATCAATAAAAAATTCAATGCCATTCACCAGTAATGGAACATCAGAACATAAACCAGAACATGTCAAATGTTCTCCATTGCCTATCATCACTGGAAAAGCTTCAGAAGCAAGGATAGGTAAATTTAGACTACTAGCAACATGAGCTTGAATGAAAATGTGGGTACTACTCGAATCAACTAAGACTGATACTGCTTTACCCAACACGGATCCTACTAACTTTAGAGTTTTAGGGTGTGTGCACTTGACAGGGCATGATAACTGATCTCCATATTCTTAGTAATAAAGCAAGAGCCCATAATATCACATATATCATCAGAATCATTATCTTCTAGTTGAATAAGCATAAAAAACTTAGCTTTACACACATGATCCTCGCTGAATTTATCATCACAATTGAAAAAAATACCTTTTCTCGTCTGATAGCCATTTTTATAGGAGTCAATCATTTGAAAGGTAAAGGTTTTGTCAAAAGAACCTAGGTGTTTAGAGGAACTAGCTGTGGAACTTGTGGACAAAAGAGGTTTAGGTTTAGGAACACAAGAAGTGGTTGGTGTATAGGAAGGAATGGATGATTTAAACGGGGGTAAAGGAAAAGTGTTTGAAAAGGAAGGTTTAGAAACAGAAGTTAAGTGTAAAAATTTAGATTCATGAAGCTTAGCAAGGCTAATAGCATGTAGAAGACTAGTAAATTGGGATGCAAGAACTTTTTATTGAATGAAAGGTTTAAGACCCCTACACTTAACCGTTTTCTTGTCCTTAAGCAAACAAAATAAGGGCAAAGAAATCCATCATCAATTATACTCACTAGAAAATATCACATCATAAGTAGAATTCTTTAACTCTGTTAAACCACGTGACTCATTAGTGCTTACTGCTCAAACTTACCATAATTGTACTTGCACCTGACATATTATAATCAAAATTTTTAAAATTAATCCAAGTAAGTCAAACTATTATCCTCACCATTTAATAACCACTTCCAAAGACATAAAAGAAATACAAAGTCAAACAAAGCAAAAGCAGCTTAGTTACAACTCACCACTTACTAAAGAGCATATAAACCATTCAACTACCTCCTTAAGTATATCAACCTAGAATGAAAGTATATGGTGTCCATCATTCCCTTTGATTTTCTTCCTCTTTGATTGAAACTTCTCCAAAATTTTAATAGCCTTTAAAGGGATGTGTTTTAGTCCATTTTTTACTTTTCCTTTGGACAAGTTTTTGCTTGTTTCTTTTTAGCTCATTCATTGTTTTTTCCTTAGATTCATATCAACTAGATACAAAAAAGCTTTGTTTAGTCAATAGCAGAGTTAGACTTTACTCTTCTAAGGGACCAAAGCCTGCTCATACTGACTAAGCTTTTTAATATGTAATTAAGCGTAAAAATGATTGATTTAAGAGATTACTCAAGAAGAATCACTAAGTGATCAACTTCGCATGCTTTCACTAAAGGTTAGAAAGGCTCTTCAAGTGGTTGAAAAGTAAACTTACTAATCAACAAGCTTAGAAACATAACTATTTAACTTTAAATTAGGGACTTCAAACTCTTTCATGACTCTAAATTCAATCATTAAATAGGAAGTAAATTTATCATACTTAGATTTTATCTTAAAACTTTAACTAAGTATACCAGGTTCAAAATAGATGAGTAAGGCATACAAATTCACTTTCATAGTATTTTCCGAATGCTAACGCTATAAAAGAATGAGAATAATTTCAAGATTCTATATTTTTCAAAACATATCATCTTTAAAACTCATTTGCAAACTTGTAGGTGGGGGGATTTTCATTAAGTTCAAATTCACATTCAGCACAAATAGTATGATCAATTAAGTGCATCAAAGATATATATCACTAAAGACCCAAATATTCCTTTCAAACTACCCCTTCCCCACACTTAATTTAGACATTGTCCCCAGTGTCTTCAATGCAATCACAAAAAGGGAAAAAAGAAATAAAGGAATAAAACTCAAGAAAAGGAAATGAGACCTTCCCCAATTGATTTCAATTTCCAGGGACCATTGATGTTTTTAGAAAAAGGATTGTGTTATCATCCGCAGAATTCTATGAACCCCACACCAGCATGACCTAAAAAAACAAAACTAAAAAGGAAAAAGAAGAATTTAATCTAGCTTAAGCATCCACCATAAGCATCAAACACAGTAGATAGAGAGTTTTCGCACAAGAGGAATTTAAAAAAGAATCCATAAAAGAGAAAAGAGGATCACATACTTGTTGTTGGTGGAGATGATATGGGAATGTGAAGGTACAAAGAGTACATGAGTAGAGAAGAAATCATGTATGTGAGGGATGAAAAATAACAAAGGTTTTTTCGTGCAAAGGTATACACTACCGATGTACATTACTCATGTATATCCACTCATGACTGGTTAAAACGTGATTTTTAAAATTTAAATGTACACTACTTAAGTACACAAGTCGTGTATAATGACTCATGACATACCAGAATTGAAAAATGAAATGTTCCAGTTGTACACGACCCCTACACGGTCGTGTATCTTCACTCATGACTCCACAGTATGTTGAATAATTGTACACTATCAAAGTACACGGGTTGTTTACACTAGTAGTGTATACTGAAAAAATTCAAGTTAAAAAATTTCCTCCAAGTGTCAATTGTAATGAAAGTGCATGATAGAACTTACTTACCTTGGACACTTAGAAAGTTTATTTACCTCTCAAATCTTACTTATAGATGCTCTTCCCCACACTTAGCTTGAAAGCATGAACTCCTCTCATAATGCTGCTTTAAAAATCTACATAAATAGATGGAGTTAGGATTTAAAAGAAAAATAAAAGGAAAAAGGAATGAAAACTATCTAGATATGTTAGACATGAGTTGGCTCCCATGAAGTGCTATTGTTTTTTGTCGTTAGCTCGACATTTAGCATTCCACTTGGATCCTATGGGAATGTGTGCTACTTCCATATTTCTAAATTCAACAAGGGGAATTCTTTTCTCATTCTTGCTCCAATTCCTTTCAGTTCAATTCCCTTATGTGTAAATACCATGGCTCTGTGATAGGGACCAAATTTATAAATTGGTGTTGGTTCAAACTCTATGATATAACCTATAGGCTCTTTTAACACCTCGTGTTGTTCATCTCCCAAACCTTCAATTTACTCAATACATGGAGAGAAATCAATATCTGCAACTTTCATCTCTTGCTCAATCTATCCAAACATTTATTCTTTTGGTGTAATTTGAGGAATGTCCTCTAGATTTATGTTCTTCAAGATTGGAGTACTAGATAAATGATTAGGATATAACATCTTAGTCTCCTCATATTCATCCTTTTCCTCAGTAGAGTACAACTCATCTTCATGACTACTTAGATCTACCTTATGATCTATAAATTCACTTTCCTTCTCCACCAACTCATCCTTCACTTTTATTATTTCCTCAAGTTGTATATTTGGATCTTTTGCTCCTGATGCATTAAAGGGACTTGTAGTTATCTCCTTATTTACTCTCTCATGTCTCCTAAGAGTTTCTAAAGATTCAATTAACCTATGTATCCATTCTTGAGACGGTCCTAGAAGAGTGATCAATTCTTCTATTCTTATGAGTTTCCATACAATAGGAGCATAAAATTGCCAAGAGTTCGTTTCAAAAAGTGCTTGCTAGTGATGTGTCTAGGCCATATGGATTCTATGTTATTTAATGTTTATTATCTTTATAATATGAGTCATTTTTTTATCAAAGTTGTTATTGACCTTTTTACTTTGATAAATATTATTCCTTAAATATATTAGTCATTCCTTATGTCATTAAAGTATGTGACTTTAATAGTAAAACCATAAGGTGAGAAATAATTTTATTCTGAATTATCCCTATCGTTCATTATATGGAATAATAATGAATTAAACTAGTATTTAGCTGGATGATGATCATGTTTTATTGATCATGGATATGAGATATCGATTCAGCACATGAATACATGTAAGAGTACATTGTATTGGAATGACCAATATGAGAATGCTATTGATCACGATAAGTATTTCCATTTACAATTATTTTAGTCCTTAAACCTGAAATCACTATAGATTCTAACATAAAAAATATTGTGTTTTGACTCAATCAAACGTTATCTTTAATCGAATAATTATAAAGGTTGAGATTGGGTATAATATAAATCATGTAGAGGAAGTTGAGTGATTAAGATGAGATTTATTCCTCTCATTAATTTGAGAGAGATATCTTTTGGACCTCTGGATGAGAAAGATTGAAAAATGCATGGCCATGCTCAAATGAATTGATAGGGAGTTATCAATATCATTTGTTTAAGTTAGTCTTACTCTGGAATCAAGAAATATGTGATTAAACAATATAAGAGTGTTTTGATCCACACCTTATGTTTAATTATAAGATATCGTGTAACAAAAGGAATTAAATACTGACTGTTAATAGGTAAAGTTGGATCACCGATCTTCACTTAATTTAGGTAGGCATAATGTTTTGCTAGAGACCAATTATGTCTTGTAGGTTTAAAAGGTATTTTAGGGCTACTACTAACATTAAGTGAACCTATATGGTCACACACAAAGAATGAATTGATTGGATTATGAGTTATTTTAGGTAACCATATCGGGAATTATATAATTATATAATTATTCTTAATTAGATTAAGAATAATAAATAATTATTAAATAAAACTATTATTTTACTAGATACATGACATGGAGAAAACCCTAATAAGATTAGGGTAGGTAATTAACAGTCACATCTTCTTATAAATAGGAGGTGATGGTCACCTTTAAGGTTTAATAGACGGTTGGCGTAACTCAAAACTGAGAAACTCTACTAAAAGAGATTCCCAAAATAAAGAATTGTTCCTACGTGCTAGCACACACATAGATCCAATTGGAAATTCATTTGTGTGGATACAGTAGAGGGTGTTCGCATTTACAATATCTCAGACCCGACTTTCTAAAATTTCAAAACATCAACAAGGTATGAATCAAAATATCTGCTTTGTTTTTAATCTAATCGATACACATGAATACTGGGTTAGGGTTTTCTTTATTTCCGCTGTGAAAGATTTGAACTTTATAAAATTTTAAACCCTATGTAAACCCAACAGTGCCTGCATCATCCTAACAAACCAATCAATGTTATCATATCTTGAATCAATGATCTTTTCCAAAATAGATTTTTCTTGAGGATCTTCATTAGTATAGCTCAAGAGGAAGATGATGTACTCAATGTAACTTGAGTATGGTTGTAATGTAAGTCTTGGAAAAATGTGAGATAGGTCTCTTACTTTGACATTCAAAGGTCCAATGTCTGTCACCACACTCCTCACAAATCATATAAGCAAGGGTCATAAGGTCAGTATCTAGAAATTCTTGATAAAGATCGATAGGAAATAATGAATTTGTATAAAATGAGTTAGAAGGATAATAACATGGATTAGGGCATTTATAAGACTCGTGGTCTCCTCCACAATACAAACAAAAAAATCTAATGAAATTCATGGTTCATACAGTCACAAAACTCAAGAACACAATCAATGAAACGAATAACCCCAAAAACCAAAATAAAAAAAAAAGAGAGGCTAAAGTAGTAACAACTTATGCTTTCCTAATATTGCTAGATCCTTGGCAACAACGCCAAAACTTGATTGTGTGTGATCACCAAACTTATAATTTATAAATCTTATTAATCCTAGATCCACACAAAGGCAACATACCTATCGTATATAATTGGGATATTGTCCTAAGGTTCTATGAGCAAGTACTAGTATTTCCCTTTCACTATATCCAGCTTAAATTAATGCTAATTCTAATGGTTAATTAAACCATAACTAATAAACCTTAATTAAAAATGTAAGAATGCTTTTCTTGGTTTTAAAATCAATTCACAACAATGCCCCTAATTTTGATCTACCCTGACCCTTACTACTTATGATGGGATTAACTAATGATTAGTTAAGTCTTGAACTATAGGGTTTCTTGATTAAATCAATTACTCTATTCAAGTTAAGTGATTCTAATTTTATATGAGAAAGTAAGAATGTCTTTCTTCGCTAACGTTAATGCAAAATTGCATGAAACTTATAAATTCTAATTAAAGATTAACAATCTATTATAGGAATTTGAAGTCTCCCTATGTTTACGTGAAACATGGAAATTCATCATTCATGGATGATCTATCCTAGTTATTGAAATTTGTTTCTAATCAATAAATCAGACATGTAATAATTTTTGCTAGAAATTATCATAAGACAATTTAAACAACATGAATAAATTAAGACAAAAACTTCATCAATTAACAAAGATTCAGAACATGGGTTATGGTTTCACAAAGCCTAACGTATACAAATCTATTCTTCCATATGATAAACAGCAAAAACAAAAATTCTAGAAGAGTTTAGAGATAACATGATTGCTAAACTTTTTTAGAACAATTGTTGTGAATCTCCAAATGTTTGTGCGACAATTCTCTCTTGAAAAGATCTCCAAGATATGTCCTTAGGGTTTTAGAATGAAATATGATGCTTCGGATTCCCAAAATAATGGAACAAAACGCATATATATAGGGCTGTCGTCGTACACGACCCCTACATGACATGTGTATATGGGTCATGTACACCGGAAGCACCACACAAAAATTAATGCTTAATTCATACACGACCCCAACGTACACTACTTGTGTACATGGGTCATGTATACTGGAATTTCTCCTTTTTCTTAACCTTATGCTCCATTTAATGTACCCCGATTGTATATTCTTTGTATTGTACTTCTAACTTTTCAAGAATAGCTTCTGATGTCATCAAATCTTTACTTGTTTCATCATAATTCCTAGAAAACTCAATTGTTCTTAATTTATCTTTGAAATGAATCATTTATCAAATAAGTATCCTTTTCTTGAGTATATAAAAAAAAAATATCATACAAAATATGATCAATAAAGTACAATTATTAAGGGTCTTAAGACACTTATCAACTTGTAATAAAGCAACTCTTAGGAAAATTCTCAGAAAGACTGGACACATGATTAGACAGACTCTCAAAAGCATGCTGATAATCTTGAAATGACTTTGTTTGAACTAATTTAGAAAGTTTACCTTCATAGTCCTCATATAAAGAAGGGCTAAAACGAGACTCCAATGCTTTTAAAAAAGTTAACTATGTGGTTAATGACCCATTATAGAAAAGCCATCGATACTAGTCTAAAGCTTCGTCCTCCATAGCAAAAGATGCTAATTTCAAACGTTCCTCATCAGGAACACGATGGAAATAAAAAAATTGGTTTGCTTGAAAGGTCTATGATAAAGGATTTGATCCAATAAACTTAGGCAACTCCAATTTAATATTGCGAATATATGTATGTGATAACTTGTTAGTACTATCAGATGCAATGGAGGAAGATGATGAATTATGATATGGTGTGTTACCAATATTGGAATGACCATTCTGACTCTCCATTTGCAATTTCACAAAAGCCAAAACTTGAGACATATTAGATATCAACCGATCAATTTTAGATTCCAGAGCAAGAAGCTTGCTTTCATGTTGAAGGATCTCTTCTCGTAGCTTAGAAACACCGCGCGTACCATCAACCATGCTGTTCGAAATCTGAGGAAAAAATATCAATGAAAGCACCAATGTTAAAGCCTAATTTAATGGCCCATAAATAGAGATTGACCCTAAGTTTAAAATCAACAGACAAAAAAAAAAAAATACTCTAAAAGAAAACCCTCACTGTCATAATCAACTCCACAAGTTTAAGGTTTGTCTCTCAAACTCTCTCTACTATTCTTATTCTTTGCAAAAGCTAGGGTTTGTCGATTGAGCAAGATCTACTGATGTCTGTTTAATGAATCCTTAGATTTGTAATCTATATGTTTATGCTAATCTATCTATACTATTTTGCTGCGAGGAAATGCATAAAAGAAAGAACCAAGCTAAGTTGGAATTCGAGTTTTCTGAGACTCCTTACTTAAGAAGGGTTTTGGGTTAGAATTACTCATTTTAGCTCATGATTGTTTCTATTATGATATGATACTTGTACATCTATGCTATTTTATATTGTAACTAGAAATGAAAATAATCCTCTATGTGTAATCCCTGCTTATTCAGTATAATCCGAAAAATAATCAGGTCTCTTTCTAGTTCTAGTGTTTGTATTCATAACAAAAAATCTACTTATCTAGGATTTTAAATTACATGAGGATGGAATTTATAGTTTTAACTAAAAATATGAAGTTTTGATGAACTATAGAATTTTAAGCTTTTAAAATCACCATTTGGAGGTTTTTTTACTTCTTTTGTTTATTGGAGAATAGCCGATTAGATTTTATTAATAGATTTTAGAGCAAAACCTTATCCATCTAAGTCCATAACATTCTAAGAGTATGGGATGTTCATTTTCAATTGATAAATCTCATGTTTTGAAAGCCTATATCATAGGACGAAAATCCGTATGTTTTTTTTTTTTTTTAATGTGAGGAAGCTGATAGAGTAAAAAAAAAATACTAATAATTAAAGACTATAAATGTTGGATATTATATGCTTTCAGGGTTTTTAATGATAAACAAGAATAAAAATAAAATATATGGATGACTTAATTATAGGAGATGGCACATAAACAATTCAATCAAAGAGTTGTGTTGATGCGTATGTTATATTACCCTCGATCAATTCTAAATGGGTGTTTCCAACTATTATGAACATATATTGATAAAAACGTAAGATGGGATTAACTGTGTTAGTATTTTTGTTCGTTAGTTCATTCATATTCTATGATCTCCATGAGTTTCTTAAAATACTACTTTAGTAATTTTTTTTTCTAACAACCATATTAGCATTTTAAGAATCACTTTTTAGAAAGATAAGTGAGTGGTTCTTATACCACCTATCTTTGGCAACACCCGCTATTGAGAGTGTGCCAGATAAGCATGTGGGACCATATGTAGTATCGTATATGTATCGCATACAGTCCTACTTGCTTATATGATACATTCTTAATGGAGTGGTTGTAAAAAATATGTGTTAAGAATTACCTATTTATTTTTACTTTTTATAAAAAAAATTAATATTTTATTCCCAAGTTTCTTTGCCTGAGATCTTCACAATTTTTTTAGGTTTCGTGAATCTCATGTACTTTTTATAATATTACTTTATAAAAAAAAAAATCATCAAGAGAAGTGAAGTACATTACCCAAAGACCTCAAAAAGTTTAATGACCTTTCCTCATTCCATAGGACATTAACCAGTAAGGTTTTATATAAGATCCTGTGTCAGAGACTTCGGATAGGAATGCTTTATGTATAAAAGTGCTTTTTTAGTAGCCTAAAATAAATATCATCACGATTCCAGAACAAAATTGAATCAGAACCGGAACTACCGATTCCAGGTCTTAAAATTGAGGAATCGTAACTGGAACTGTCTCCCTCGGTTCCAATCCTATTCCATGGAATCGCCGATTCCTGGTTCCAGTTTTGAAATCGTAGAACCGTTTTTTTTAAAATAAAAATAATTTATAATTTATAATTAAATAAATTTTAAAGTCAAAATAATTATTTGATCCAAAAATATTTAAATTATTTAACCAATTTTTTTTTATAATTTTTTTAGAATGCACATTTATATGTATACAAACACATTCAATATCAATTATAATTAGTATTATGATATCATCAATTACTCTAGAAGATAAAAGAAATTACAATGCAAAAAACGCCTCATATTATTAAGAAAATGAATTTTTCTTTTAAGAAAAGTTTGTTTAAAACTAATTATATATGATTTTAAGTATGTTTAATTGTGTTATTGATAATAACATATTTGTGAATAAGTAATAAATTTTACTATTTATATAAAATAATTTTAATATTAATAATTAATATTTAATATATTTTTTATTTTTTATTTTTTTTTAATGGAACCAGGTGGAACTGGCTGTTCCACCGCTTCTAGGATAAAGAGCTGCCTAGAAACTGTGAAACTGACGGTTCCATAGCCGGTTTCAGTTCGATTCCCGGTTTGGAACCGGTCCATGCCTATGTCCAGCTTAAAAGCCTATTAAGAGAAAATTCGCTATAAAATGAAAAATTAGGACATAAGAGATAATTAAACATTAAATCTAATCCCCAAAACAAATGGTAACTAATAAATAATAATTGAGCAGCCTAAAACAAAGACAAAATAATTAAAATTTTCAATCATCCACACGCAAGTCGTGTCCTAGTCCATGAAAATGTGGTATCCATGAAAAGTTGATATTCATGCTATAGACGGTGAATCTTAAGTTTTTAACTTCACCTTGTGAAATTCCTATTTTTTAAAAAGGGAATATCTTTTCAAGTGTCATCAAAAGAAGTTTATAAAGTAATAGAAAAAATTGTAATTGAGTCATAACAAGCGGTTAAAATCTTTTAAAATATGAAATTTAGTATTCAAATTTTGTATAAAAATCTAATTTGACATCTAAACTTTTAAGTAGTCAACTTAATACTTAATAAAAAATTTGATAATTCATTTTACTATCTCATTAACATCATTTGCTCTATTTTTAGATATGGAAGAAGTAGCTTATTGGTATTAGATGGTATTAGAAAAAGTGGTAAAAATTTAATGATATGTTGTCCTCACTGAGTTAGCAAATAAAATAAATTGTGTTAAAAAGGTAATAAAGATATTCGTAAAAAGTTTGATTATATATTACTTAAGAGACAATGTCATGAATGGTACCCAAACTTTAGCAAAATATGCAATTAGGTAACTGAACTTTGAAGTTGATCACTTGAGTACTTGAACTTTGAAATTGATAAATTTAGTAATTGAAAATTTTTGAAAATGATTAGTTTAGTACTTGAAATAATCTGACAGAGGTGTTATTGGTAGGCATGAAAAGTTTTTTCAAATACTAAATTGATAAATTTCAAAGTTTAGATATTATATTGATCAATTTCAAAGTTTAGGTACTAATTGATCAATTTCAAAGTTTAGCTATTAGATTGATCAATTTTAGAGTTCAGGTATCTAATTGAATATTTTATTGAAGTTCAGATACTATTTGTGATATTAACCTATTAATTAACCATTTTAAAGTTTAGGTACTGTATCAAACTTTTATATAAAGTTTAGATATCAAATTTTATATTAGCCTTAAAGTTATAATTGAGGAGTAATAAGTAATAATTGAACAGCCTAAAAAAAAAAAGGAAAAAACGATTAAAGTCTTTAATCCAGGTACATGTAAGTCATGTCCCAGTCCATGAAAAAGTGGCATCCATGAAAAGTTGTTGTCTATGCTATAGATGGTGAACCTTAAGCTTTTAGATTTACCATATGAAATTCCAATTTTTATGAAGGGGAATAGCCTATCAAGTGTCATCACAAGAAGATTATAAAGTAAAATCAGCTCGTATGGGTCCTTCAAATTACATGAGTACGGACTTTTGTGTTTTAGTGGCAAATAATCTCTTATTTTCATAACCTTAGATAATGAATTTTGAGGCTCTGAAGTGGCTGTATGAGATTTCTTTTTCGAAAGGTGATTAGTTCATTAGATAGCATCAAAAGAGTAAGGAGCAAAGGTTGGCTATTTGAGTCCCTTACATTTCATAAGCATGGATTTTCCTTCTTTCTTTGTTTTTCAACTTTTTTTTCCCTTTTCAAATCTTTTGAAAAAGAACCTTTAGTTTTGATAACCTATAGATCTTTGTTTTCAACCTTCTAAGATAGCCATTTGAAATTCCTTCCTTTTAATGGGGGATAGTTAGATTAGTGTTCTTATAAGTTTCTAGAGTTAAATTGACTTATTTAGGTCCTTAAAATTGCACGAGTATTGACATTTTATACTTTTGGTAAAAATACTAGTTTAGATAAGTTAGAGATATTAAATTTTAAGCTTCTGGGGTTATAACCTAAAAGTCTTATGTTTTGAAGCGCAGCAGTTGATCAGGTTTTATTATTAGATTCTAGAGTTCAATAGGTCAATATGTATCTCCCTAAAATTAAACAAATAACAAGTAAGGGATTTTCACTTTAAGCTTAAAATCCTTAGTTTTAATGGATTAGTCATGGATTTTGTCCTTTCAGTATCATAATCTAAAATTCCTATTTTTAGAGGAAGGATTGTTCATCTAGTGTCATTTGAAGAATGTGGAGTAACATTGACTTACCCGAAACCAAAAAATTATGTAACTTTAGATTTTTCATTCTTGGTAGAACATCGCTAGTTTTGATAGATCATACATGATGATTAATGAGGATCACTTCCTAAAATTCTCATTTACTTATTGATTCATTATTTTTATTTTTGTTTTGTTAGGGGAGGGGGGAGGGAGGGATAGTCGATCAAATATCATTAGAAGACTTTACAGTAACATTGACCTATTTGGGTTAGTATGGATCTTTTAAAATTTTCCCATTATCTCTCATTCAAATAGCCTATAAATAATGGATTTTGAAGTTTTGGTTCTATTTGTGTGTATGTTTTTTTTTTTTTTTATGAGGCAATAGCTAATCAGGTGCAGCTAGATGATTATAGAGTACAATTGACCCATATGAGGCACTAAAATTACAATATCACAAACATAAACTTCTAGCAAAAAAATCACTATTTTTGATAAACTATATAGTTAGATCTTGGACTTTTAGATCATCATTTGAAATTCCTATTTTTGAAGGAAAATAACTGGATAGGTGTCACCAGAGTTAACACATCAAAATTAGCCCATATGTGTCCTAAAATTACAAGATTAAGAAATTTTCGATTTTGGCTTAAAATATCTAACTTTTTTATATGTTATAGATCGGTGATTTTGCGTTTCCACTATTTGCAAGAAAATTTCTCATTTTTTTGAAAGGTGAATAACCAATTAAGCATCATTGGAACGTAGTTATCAAAATCTCAAGTTAGTTATGCGAATCTACAATTTTGTAATTTTATATGTTTTACCGTAATTAAAATGGATGCAAATTGCTTAAGTATAGGATTTAAGTGAAATTATAAAGTTAAGTATACAATTTTATATGTTTATAATTATAACATTTCTATAACATTTTATATGATTTTATTAATTCTACATATTTCAATGAATAATAAAACCATGAGTTCATTAGACAGTTGTATATAAGATGACTTTGGAGCATAACATATCTGGATCCTTAAAATTACATGAATTTAGATTTTTCATTTGCCAAAACACCTTGAAGTTTTTGTAAGAAATATATCTTAGGTTTGGGTTTCTAGGTCACCATTGAAGATTCCTATTTTTTAATGTGAAATAGTTGGTTATGTGCTATTAGATGATTTGGAGCAAAACCTACCTATTTAGGTCTTTTAGGTTTTCGAGGTTGTTATATGAAGTTCCAATTCTTTAAAGAGGAATTGCCTCTTAGGTGTTACCAAAAATTTTAGACCAAAACCGGCCTATTATAAGTCCTTAAAATTGCATGTATGCTAATTATTTTTTTTTTAAGTTTTTAGGCAGATATTTCCTATTTTGATCTTTAAATATCATGGATTTTTTAGATTTTAGGATGACCATGGATTCCAATTTTTAGAAGGCTGCTTAGCTGATCACATGGCATCTGGGCTTCCGAGATCTCCATCCAAAATTTAAGTTCTTAGAATTTCGATAGGCTATCTTTGCAAGATATTGGAGAAAATAACCCTGTACGAACCCTTAAAATTATACCAGTATGAACCGTTCATTTATAGCTAAAAATCTCTAGTTAAGCGATCTTTAATTTTAGGTCTCCAGGGTTGTAACTTGAAAACCATTTTTTTAAAGTGGATTGACGGGTATCATCAAAAGATTCTAGAGTAAAACTAATTAAATCTAGATTCTTAATATTACACATGTTAAGGAATTTTCAATTTAAGCAAGAAAAATCCTTACTTTTGATACGAGGTAGGTCATGGAGTTTCGACTTCCAAGATCACTATCTAAAACCTCATTTTATGAAGCGAAAGATTCTAAGCAAAATCGCCATTCGGTGAAATACACCGAAAATCTTTTACAAAGTAAATAAGATTAATGAAAATAATAACATATTGAAAAAAATATATAAATATAATAATCAATACCAATAATAATAGCATTTAATAAATATAATAGGAAAATTTTAAGAATAAATAAAGTAGTACAAAAATTAGGAATCTAATCTTCATGACAACAAGTAATTTAAAAAAAGAAATATTAATTAATATGTGCCACATGTTATAAAACAAGTAAGGAGGGTGAAAATGACAATTTAGATAGTAAGTTACTTAATCAATACAAGACATGAGGACATGTAAATAATTTTAATCTTAAATATATGGTTTATACGTTTAAGACATCCCACTCTCATATAAATGTCTTAGTTTCCACTTTCCTCTTATTACTCACATTCTTAAAACTTTTTCAAAAAGTTTACTCTAAAAAACTCCCACATTAAGTTCTATTAGAAGAAGAAGAAGAAAAAAAAGGAAAAAAAAGCTCTCTCTCTTAAGAATTAGGATTCAAAGATCTACACAAGAAGAATCAAGAGAAAAACGTAAGAACAATTTTCTAGATTTTCTAACCTTTTAATCACAATGCTAAGCCCAACTTTATCTTAGGATAATAAAGAATCAAGAGGAGGGAAGATGTGTGCTTAAGAAGCTTCCATAACAACCAATACCTTAATTGGTTGTGGTAGTAGTAGTTTAAATGTGTTTTTATTCATCATAGATAAGTAATTTAACTTATAATCTAGTATTTATGTGTTATTTGCTATGATTAATGATTCAATAATGAAATCATTGATTTGACAATAGATCTATTGATTTAAGAATAGATAATAATTAATATTAGTTTATGATGATGTTTGTGTGTTGGGAATTAGAAAAAACTAATGTGATTGATAATTTCTTAATCAATAATTCATGTTTTAAGTTGTAATGCTTAGATATGAGAAATTATTACAAGGAATAAAATTAAATTAATATGTCTATGATGATTTAGGAATTGATGGTGAATAGTGTTAGTTTATCTGGATGAATGTATGCTAGAATTTATGAAAGACTTGTGTAATTGACAATTTCTTAATTATTAATTCATGATTTAATTTGTAATATATAAACTAAGAAGATGATAATTATGTGGAATTGATTCTAATTAAATAAATATGGAATAATATAAATACTAGATTTTCATATTAAAATATGAATTTTAAGATGAATAATTAATTATTTTAATTTTAGGAATTTATTTAATAAAATAGGTATAAATAATCACTTATAAGATGATATAAGTTTAGGGTAAATTATATCGGAAGTTCACAATGTTTGGGGGTAAGTTCATTTTAAGTCACAACGTTTCGAAAAGTTTAAAAGAGGTCATAACTTTTTTAAAAGCGTCTTATGAGATTTAATTAAGTATTTCTCCTATATATAATATATGTCAATAGAGCCTTAAAGGAAGGGCTTGTTAAGTTTTAAATTCTCCTATATATATATGTTAGGAAGGGCTTGTTGATATATGCCAATGAAGACCTCAATTGACTAGTTTCTCTAAATATTGTGACATAAAATGAACTTATCTCTAAATGTTGTGACCTAAAATGAATTTATCCCTAAATGTTATGACCTTTTGGTGTAATTTACTCTATAAGTTTATTAGGATAACTCGTTTAGATTCCTTAGCATACTTAAAGGAAAAGTTGAGTTACTAAATATATGAATGGACTATTTATACTTTAAATGAGTAATCTCACTTAAGAAAAGTTATTGGTTTAATTATAAGTTGTATTAATAGGAATATCACCTTAAGGTTTTAATAACCACAAAGTAAGTCTAAGTGATTGGTTTGAGTATAAAATGAACTTTTATACATTAGATGATTATAAACTAAAATTTAATTAGAACTTTGCATTGAATTATAATTAATAATCTAAATAGAAATTTTGAGGAATCTTAAATAGAATAGATAATATATAAAACTTGACTTGGGATTTATTGAGAGTTGATCTAATAAAAATAAATGATTGAATTTGTAACTTTAAACTTATTTAAAATAATTCTTTATATAGATTTTCATTCTATGGATTACCTATCATTTGTTTATGGTAGGATTCCTACTTTGGCATAGGTATTGTTAGCGATTGTGCCCTAGGCCAAGTACTAGATATTGCCATTATATATATGTTATTGATACAAAGACATTTCTATTATATTTTACTTTATAATATGATCCATAGATAGTTTAATTATTCTAAAAGTCCCTAGATGCTCATTATTGTAGGAATGATAATGAATTAAATCTAGTATGAGTTTTTGTTTGATAGTCATGAGATGTCTATTTATGGGGATACAAATCAAACTCATAAGCACATATTAGAGGACTATGTACTAGATGACCTGCTATGAGATCACTATATGGATTAGTGTCATAAGTAATTCTTACAATAACGATGTTAGCGTATCCTTAGACTTGAAATCACATAGGTTCCAACATGAGGAACATTATGATTTAACTCTATCAAATGTTGTCTTTAACCGGATAATTATAAAGATTGTGATTAAGTATAATATGAATTATGTAGAGGAAGTTGAGTGATTAAGATGTGATTTGTCCCTCTTATTATGACAGAGATATCTAGGCCCTTCAATAAGTGAAACCGAGAAATGCATGGCCGTGCTCAAATGAATTAATAGTATGATCAATTTTATTTGTTTTATTAGTTCATTGGAGATCGATAAGTGATAAGATTGAACAATATTAGAGTGATACTATCCATGTCTTATGTTGAATTTCGATATCATGTGATAAAAGGATAATGACATAAGTTACGGATCAGGTAAAAATCAAATCGCCGATCTTCATTTAATTTGGATAAACATAATATTTTGCTAGAGGCCGCTTGTGTTTTGTTGACAAAAATGGTTTTAGGTCAACGGCCAATGTTAAGTGAACCTACATAGTCACATATAAAAGAATGAACAAAAAAGATCATGGATTAAATTTAAATAAGTCTAGTCGGAATAATAAACGGCATTCTATAAGCGACTTGTCGAGTCTACGAAGCTTTGCTTCTTTCTTGTAGTCGGCCCGTAATGCCTCCCTTCATTTGCTTGCCTCCTTACAGCTCAGAATGCCTAATGCCTATTATCTAGTGCTAGAAGCTAACCGCCAGAAGCTCACCCTTCGGGTGTCGCTTCCAGCGCAGGAGGCCAAGCCTTCGCCTATAGGCGAAGGGACGAAAGCCCGACGAAGGCCTATGATATAATAGTAAGAAAGTAGGTTAAGGTTACGAAGTCACTTAGCCGTCTACTAAGGGAAAGGCGTCGGTACGGAGTCACGTCAACTGTGGATATAGACTAAGCAAAAAATGGCTCCTTAGTGCTGTCTGGAAGAAGGGGGTTCTCGTCTGAGTCCACGACTCGCAGCTGCCTTTCTAACTAGGTTGTGACTCCTCGGATGGGTTCTCCTTAGGTAGGTTTTTCCATTTAATAGGATGAGTCGGATGGCGTGGGAAAGCAGAGTGGAGAAAGGGGGAAGCCCAGTATAATAGTGATGCAATGAGAACGCGACAAATCCAATTCAAAGAAAAGTGTAAGTCACATTGATTCGGTCTTTGGGTTCACCTGATCTTCTTGGGATTTATTTATTATTAATCTTAATTTGTTAAAAATAATAAATAACATAATTTTTTAAGAACAATAATAATTCCTAATTGGACTAGTAATTCTTATGTTAATAAATTAATTTAATTAATTTATCCTAATAAGATTAGAGGCACTAATTTCATTATTTATATTGACATCAGTATAAATAGGATATAAGAGGTTTCTTTCAGAGTTAACGACACGAGCTGTCGATATTAGACTAACAAAGAAAATCTATGAACATGAGTAAAATTTTTCCAATCAGATCTAGAAGTGCTCTACGTAATGCTATCACGTGAAGGATCTTTTTGAAGGCGTGGTCATTCATGTGGATACCGTAGAAAGAGTTGTGATATCATAGTGCTTTCACATCCAACATGATTAAGAATTGAAAAGGTATGGTCCTACATATCTTTTAACTTAATTGAATTATATGGATCCGTCTTGAGAATTTATGGCTTATTAAAAAGAAAAATTTCTGCTTCAAGATTCGAATTTTGGATCTCTAAATTCCCAACAGGATAAAAATCCTAAAATGGAAAAATATTTAAAGATGGCATAAATAATTACTTAAGTGTGGTTGTGTCATTTTTTAAGATCTAGTCTGGAGAGCGATAATCTTAAGTGGCGATGTTGGCACGATAGTTAGGCACTTAGGCCACCATGAGTAGCTCGGTGGATAGCTGATAGGACAAATGGTAACGGGGTAACATTTCTTTATATAGAGAGAAGTTGCAATCAATGGTTCAATAAATGGGCTTTATTATTCTGTTTATTCTCAATGGATCGGTATGGATAAAGATGAGTAATGGCTATAACTCCTAGACAAGGCTACTTATTAGATATAGAGTAGTTACTGCTACTTAGGACCGCTAGGTTCCTTGTCTTGTTGTTGGAGTGTGAGTGCTCTACTGTTGATTTGCTCTATCTAAATTAAAGATACAAATTGATGGTTGTTGCATATGTGCATTAGAACAGGAGTGTGTGATCATCTGGTATGTGCTTTTGTTGTTGTTATACTGGTCTTCAGCTCACTTTTTTTTCTTAGGTGGTGATGATGATGTTTATATGGATGCTTCGACTGCTATGGTTGAATATTAGTGAGAGACTCGACGAGTTGGATGTTTAGATGCAATGGATATTATTTTGTTATTAATCTAAGAGTTTAATATTTGTATTATGAGGTTTTTGTTGAATTACTGGGAGATTATTTGTTGTTATATACTATGACCCTATTTGGAGCATAACATTTATAACCCAAAGATTGCACAACTTTGGATTTTTTAATTTTGGTCAAAAGCTTATTTTGTTTGAGAAGTTATAGATGTGGATTTTAGGTTTTTGAAATCACAACATAAAATTTTGATGTTTTTAGAGTGGGACAACCAACTACATATTAAAATACTTCCTCTCATTTAGGCCCCGACCTTAGTAGTTTATAGTTAGTACCTATATGATGGGGTTGCTATAGCTGGCCAATCATGTGTAATGGCGTGTTGATCGACCTGAGAGAAGTTTTGAATTGATGACATGTGTAAGATGTAGCAGAGAGAGATATGTGAGAGGAGGAACAGACAAACCTAGTTTCTCAAGTGCGCAGGTGTGACAAAAGATCAGACTAAGTAGACTCGAATTATTCTTGACTATTTATTGGTAAAATAGGTAATTTGATCTTTCCTGAAGATGTTTTAGTAGAGTATCTGCATTGCTCTCAATCTTAGCAATATGCAGAAACCCCCCAATTGAGGGGAGAAACTTCTTATTTATAGATGGTGAAGATTGATACCAACCATTGGATAGCACTCAAAGAACGGTTGAAATCAAGTGTTCCTGGTGACTATTAGATCATTTTATAATGATCGATAGTTGATATTGATGCCTTCTTTTCTCATAGTAGTGGGTCGGTCTGGAAATGGGCTTAATGATTTTTATTATATAAAAGAAGCCTATTTTCAATATAAAAAAAAGATGAAGGCTTATTTTATTCCACACAAGCCCTATTTTAATCAACCAAAACCCAAATTAACCTAGGAAAATATTTTTGGAGTACTTTTGAGCACATGAAATTTAAATAAGGCCAAGAGCCAAATAAACTGGTCCGGTGATCCCTATTCCAAGCCTATCAAGTCATATCTCCCTATAACATCCCTTTATTAGACTCGGTCTTCTAAGCCCTGTTACTCGCCTAAAAAACCGGCTCGTGGCATTAAATTGGGGCAAAAGCCCAATTATTGAAATGACTCTCTATAGTATCTCATATAATAGTAGCTTGCACGGATAATAAGGACCAATATTCTTCCCAAAGCAAAAATTCAAGTTCTATTAATTAGTATTCATTTCTCCTTTATTCAATTTGCAATATATTGTTTTAGCAACATTTAAGGAAATGAATTTTTGTTAAGATTTAAACTCAAAATACTTACAATAGTTGTGGTAAGTTATTTTTTGTAAAATCAATTTTTAAAAAAATATCTTCCTTATTTTCTTTCGCTTGCTAGGTTGAAAATGTCCATATTTTGTGGTCATACTATAGGGTAAAAGGATTCCAAGGTAACACATTCCACTTAGAAGATCAAGATAATACTACTAGTACAAGGTGATTGACAAAAACATCCGCTTAAGTGGAGAACATTTTTCCTTGTAAAAGAAAAAACTTAATGTCATGTTTGATATGCATGAATTGTCCAAAATAGAATGGGTTGAAATAAAAGAAATGGAATAAAAAATATATTCATTTGTTGAATATGGATACAAACTGGAATGGAAAAGGATTAATCTATATATATTGGAATTTACTAAAAATATTCTTTACAATAAATAAGATAATAAATTCATATAGAATAAAAATGTAATTAAAGTAAAAATCCTTAATGGGGAGGAAAAATTGCGATTTTACCTTTTCAAAATTGTCAATTCTAAGGAATCACAATTCTTGCTTCTTATAACATTTTCAAACATAGAAAAAGGAAGATTCGTGCATACTAAACAAGCCATAATATTAATAAAATGACTTAATGCTCTTTAAAAGGAGAAGTAGTTTTTCTCAACTACTGTAATAAATTATACTTTATTTACACACTACACAATTTAAACATAACATAATTCAAATACATAAAAGTCTTTTGGCATTACTTTATAAATCACAACAAAACATCTCATTGTCAAGAAATTATTTTTAATGAAAAACATTTTTCACTTTACAAGAGATTTTCCTTAAAACAAATAGTCATAAATTTTAAAAATTGATTGTGTTCTAGCATTCTATTTTCGTTAATAAAAATAAAAATATTCAAATTTAATATTTAAATTAGATCACAAGATTTATAATTATTTATTTCTCTCTCATTTTAAACATGGGTAAATACATTAAAAGGTATCAATGTTTTGAGATAAGTTCGTTTAATGTATTAATGTTTTGATATCTCAAACAAACTTTGCAAAATGATAATACCTTATTTAATACACTTTACCAAGCGTTTATACCTCTTTTGAACTTTCGTTGATATTTTAAATGAATTTACCTTTCAAATGTTGATACCTTCTGATGTAATTTACCATTTTAAACACACATAAGGCAAACATAAATTAAGCTATCACATATTTAATCGTAACAATGAGTGCTCTCTATGTCTATTTTTTTTCCACGGATATGTTAAAAAATAGACAAACAACTAAGATGGATAAAAAATTTCTCACATATTGTTTTTTAGTTTACATAAGAAAAATACTATTGAAAAATTATATGAATTTTATTATAGCGAAGTAGCCTTTAATAAAAAGTTCATCATAGCTAAATTTTATAATAAAAAAAGAAAAAAGCAACATGTCAATCTTGGAGCATTTTTTTTTTTTTTGCCTTAATGTAACCTTTTAAGATATGCATAGTGTCGCTGGCACCAATCTGGTAGAGGTTGGACTTCAAAAATTAAAACTTGAATTAATGTTAGATATAAGTCCTACAAAATAAAGAACCGGTTAGTGTTACACCGAGCATGGGCCACTCTAATACTTAAGTTAGAGTTTGTCATAATAAGCTCATAATTCAAATGAGAAAGAATAATTGAGTGTGAAATTACCTATCTTCGAAGAGGTAGGTGAGAATTTATAAGCAAATGACCTATCGGTTATGCCCGTAGTGAGCGAGTGAATGATTGGAGATAGTTGTGGAGATTGTGAGGTAAGCCCACATCTCCATTACTTTGAGATGAAGCTGATCGAGTTATTGTACCAAGCAATTGGTGGAGTGTTGGTAACCAAGCGATTATAAAGACTAGTTATGGGGCTGGGTTGTCCATTATGGGGTATGTTGATGGAGTTTGGGCTTAGTAGGTTGATTTGACCCATTGATGTGTTGGGCTTGCCTTGGTTAGCCTTATAATCTAGAATGGACCATCAACATATAGTATTACAACTAAGGTGATTTTCTTCACCTAAAAAAGGTATAAAATTACTTTAGTAGGCCTAAAGAGGCCAATCCACTTGCCTCTCATGTTTTGCCATGATTGAGGACATATGACGTCAAACTTGCAGCTAATACGGCAAAAGCGGTGAGCCTATGTAATTTATGTAGGGAAACTCAATGTTTTTGCCTTATTAGCTATAAGTGTCATCTTATAGTCTTCTTTTTGAATTTTTAATTATAAATTTTGTTGTGGTAATATATAAATATGTATGATAATGTATATATTCTATATAAATCTATATTATTTAAAATAATGATAGGTTATATAAGTAATTATGTTTAAGGACAATATATCTATTATAACTTTTTATTTGCTTTTGATATGTCAAAGTATAAAGAATTTTTTTTTTTCGTTCTTATACTTTCAACTATGAAATGAAAAACAATGTTTTTTTTATTTTCCTTTCTTGATTTTGCCATATATGTGTTTACCACTTCTCGAACTCAAAAGAGCTTTTCCAGCATTATAACTGCCGAATGTAAATCATAGCAACATGATACGTGTCCCTAGCAAAAGCAAATAACAGAAAACACAAGTACAAATATACGAGGAGATGTTCCAGGAAAATAGGACACGTACACCCTTACCAACACCATAACGTGTTACGTACTCCATGCAAGAAGAGAAGAACTCCACACTGACGTCCTTCCACATTTACAGCTCCTACTATCAAGTTGCTTTCTTTTAAGACTCGGTTACATGCTAACAAATTTCAAGCTTATGACATAATCCAAAAACTCCAGGGGCAACCCAAATAACAAAGTAGGACATACACAGAAGATAATAACACATATGGCTCAAACAAACTTTCGCCTGTCGACCAAAAGACACAGTACTTTGAACTTGTGAGTGGTCATACCATTCCATCGGTTGGATTGGGACTTGGAAATCTGGTTCCACTGCCCTGATGCTGTTTCCACTGCAATCCTCGAGGTATTACTTGCTCATTGTATATAACTTATTTGCATTTTATTTTTAACTAGATATGTTAATTATATGATATGTTAAATGCGAGGTAAAATTATCTCATTTGAGATTTATGTTAGTATGTTTCATTTGAAATCGTTAGTTCTCACATGGAGTTCTATCCTTCGAATTATTGTGGAAATCTTTAGTGAGTTATAGTAATCTACAGGAAAATTATTTTTTTAGAGATAGAAATTTATGTACTATAAACAAGTAAGATAAGTTATATTTGTACGGATAGAATTCATCATGATTATTTTTACAATAGAAATATATGTTCAGAAAGAATTTTTGTCTCCAAATCCAACAAAAATATATGTTAAGAGATAAAACTTTTGATTCTAAATCTCAGTTTCCATGTAGCGTTTTTTATTATTTATTATTTTTTTTCAAACCTTGGTTTATGTCCTAAAACAATATTTCTTTTTTTTTTTTTCAATTACAATATTTGTAGATTTTATTGGCACAGTAATCTATCATTTTGTTTGCCCTGTAAAAAATTAAGCTCTATTGACTGATGTAGATTCTGTAATCCTTTCCCCATGAAATGAAAATCGGATTCATTAGAAGTTTCCCCTTTTTTCTCAGTGGCCATGTACTGTAAATGTAAATAATAATGATATAATGCGTTATAATAATTATGACACCCTTCTAAAAACGTGCATATCTGATTGGGCATTGAGCACCCATTAGAAAATCCCCTTTAAAAGAGAATTACTGGAATAGTGAACATTGAAAACAGGTGATTAAAATATAATAATTGATATATTAAGTATTTTAGTGATCGGTTGGTATTGATTTAAATTTTCGATGGAATGGTGTTGTAAGAAAAAAACAACAAAAAGTTTCATGGCACCATATGATTTTGCTTAGAGAATTCATTAGTTATATTGCTTGTTCCTGTTTTCACATTTTCATTGATAAATAGAATGTCTCGTAACATGTACAATAATTACACATATAAATAAGCTATTACATTTAACGTTGGATGCAAACGCAGGCTGGCTATAGGCACATCGACACTGCTTCGCAGTACAATGTTCAAGAAGAGGTCTGCGTCTTTCTCCCTCTTTTATTACACACGCACGCGGTGCATACTCGATTGAATATCCAATTTCCAAAAAGTGTCTTTAATAAGTAAATATTTAATACCAAGATGCTTAATCTTTGATATTGAATTACCCATGCACGAAATGTTAAGTGGCCATAGCATGTTTGGCTTGAATAAAATGAAATTTCACTCGATAATTGTTCCAGGTAGGGTATGGATTGCAGACAGCCATGCAAGCTGGTATTGAGAGGAAAGATTTGTTCATCACATCTAAGCTATGGTAATAGCATTTGGTTGTATAAAAATTTCCTGCACTGAGGATTTCACCCGGACAAGTTATAAATTTAATTTTTGAGCAGGATGATGGTATAAAAACTAACAGTTCTGTTAAACGACCCTGATCTTGCAATTCCACTTAATTTTCATCTCATTCCATGTGAGTGTAGGTGCAGTGACTTGACCCCGGAAAGAGTTCGGCCTGCACTGAATAACACCCTCCAGGAATTGCAACTCGATTACCTTGATCTTTATCTGGTAATATTAAGAAAGGGAAAAATCCTGATGTAATTGTGATTGGCTTGTAATGAGTAGATATTTGACCACGTCTATGCTTTTATTATCTTGTAGATTCACTGGCCATTTCGCCTTAAAGATGAAGCCAGCAGGCCTCCTAAGGCAGGGGAAAGTTTTGGACTTTGACATGGAGGGAGTGTGGAGGGAGATGGAGAAGCTTGTCAAGGAAAATCTGGTTAAGGACATCGGCGTTTGTAATTTTTACCTGAAGAAGCTCATAAGCTACTCGGTATTGCTGAACAATGCCTCTGTGTGCCAGGTTACAAACCATTTTAAGCATGTTTTAGCATGACATACTTACAAAGCACCCTTGAATTTTTTATGAATTTTCAATATCATTTGGTTTTTTCCTATTCCCAGATGGAGATGCATCCAGGGTGGAGGTGACAAAATCTTGGAGTTCTGCAAAAGAATGGAATCCATGTTACTGTCAGTTCTTTCTGTCAATCGTAACAATGAATTGAAGTTTCATTTCTTAACCTAGTCATGCAAGTATCAAAATTGTAGCGGTCATTCATAGAACAAATGCTGTGATAAGTGATTAACTGAGTGAAAATATACAGCATATTCACCATTAGGCTCATCAGATGGTAGAGACTTAATCAATGACAGGAAGGTCGATAGGATAGCGAAGAAACTGAATAAGAATCCAGGGCAAGTATTGGTGAAATGGGCTGTTCAGAGAGGCACTAGTGTGATTCCTAAATCGAGCAATGCGAACAGATCAAAGAAAACATTCAGGTGTTTGGATGGGAAATACCAGAACAGGACTTTAAAGCAATTTCCAGCCTCCCGGATCAGGTACGTAGAATGAATGCATGGTGTGTCTTCACATGAATTTTACCAATATCGAAGGCTAAACTAAGAATATCTGCTGATGTTGGTGAATGCCAGAAAGAGTCTTAAATGGTGAAGAGATGTTTTGTGAATAAGGAAGCAGGGCCATTCAGAAGTGTTGCAGCTCTTTGGGACCATGAGGATTGAATTTCTACTCTGAAAAAGAGGAGTTCGTTGGATTTTCTCTTTTGTTTTGTTTTTGTTTTTGTTTTTTTTCTTGGTTTTTATTTTTGTCCTTTTGTTTTTCCTTTGGGTTTAGCTTAAACTGCAATGAATCCATAACATATATATCCTAATTATATTTAGTTGTTATCTAATCAACTTTATTATTTCAATGTGGCAGAACGACTTAACCTTGAATGTAAAGTAGATGGAACTGAATATTTCTTATATTTGGAGCTTTGCCCTTAAAATTAAGGGTGGATTGGTTAATTGATCAATCATTTTTTTTAATAAGTGATCGATTTTATAATATCTTAATATGAAATTGGTCTATTATTAGTGGTTAACCATCTTAGTGGTCAACTGTTTTTAGGTCTATTTTTCGAATTTTGGTTTTTAATCATAAGAAATTACAAATTAACAAGTCAAATAATAATTTTCAAAAATTGTAAATTAACAAATCAAACAACAATGAAACCAACAAATTAAGTATTTAGCTCTAACACTAGTTCATAAAACTTAAAATTCAATCCTTCATATCTTTTCCATATTTTAAGTCACAACACAACAACAATAATTAAAAATTTATTAAAGAAATAAGTTCTATCTATTTATATTTTTAAAATATTAATTATATTTAATATTATATATTTTAAATCGTTAACTCAAACTATCAGTTTCTATTAGTTATAAATCGAAATTTAAATAAAAAAAAAGTTAAAAATTTAAATTTAAATCGAAAACCAAAAAAAAAATTTAAAAATCTAACTCTAAATTAAAATCGATTGATTAGTTAACCAATCGTTTTTATTTTTTATTTTTTGGTTTTATCGGTCTTTTTTTTTCGTACTCCAGGTTAAAATGCTTTAGTAGATTACTTTCTTAGAAGATATTTGCAGACATACCAAGGTTGATGCCTCTTTAAAATATAAATGCTATCTTATAATTAAAATGACACAAAAAGTAAGTAAATATGAAAATCAAAGTAAATCAATGATTATTCCTCATGGAAATTAACTAAAAATTCAAAGCTCACAATTTGGAAGATAAAAATTCTATTGATGATTGATAATGTAAAAAGAACTTAACAAGGAGTGGAAGATAAAAATTCTATTGATGATTGATAATGTTAAAAAACGTAACAAAGAAAGTATTTAAAATAAAACCTTAATTCGTAACAATAATAAAATTAAAATACTAATTAAACTTCAGGGCTCAATATGGGCCTTTAAACAATTTTTTTGGACCTGAAATTAGGCTTTAAAGGGTTTGACCCATGTAATATATGTAGTGTTTTGAGTGAGTTTTGTCTAAGTATATTATAATAGTAAATCGGAGATTTATAACACAATTATACCCCTTAAAAACGCAAAATATCATTTTAGCTCTCATTTGATTTCTTCTTGTCATACCGGCCCTATATTCAACCTCAATCTACTCGGCCTCATTCTCGGTTAAAGGATATTTGTCAATTTAAATCGAATTCACATAACGAATAGATTAATATTTCAATTAATGAAATTAATTACATTTATTCCATATATATATATATTTTTGGTTTCGGGGGGGGGGGGTGGGGTGGGGGTGGGGTGTGGTAGACATCAGCACGGGGCGGTTCGAACCGTGAACCGCCCCGAACCGTCACGGCGGTTTCCTGAACCGGGAACCGCCCCGTGGGTGACGGTTCCGAACCGTTTAAGAACCCGCCGGTTCCGGCGGGTCCAAACGGTTCCTCATGGTGGAATCGGCGGTTCAACCAGGTCCGGAACCGCCATTCCGGACCCGGAACCGGCGGTTCCAACCCGCCAGAAAAAAAAAAAAAAAAAAGAAAACACAACCTACAACCAGACAGAATAATGAAAAGAAAAAATGGGAGCGTGCGCGTAGACATCATCACGGGGCGGTTCTGAACCGCGAACCGCCCGAACCGTCCCCGGCGGTTCCGTACCCTGGAACCGCCCCGTCGGGGACGGTTAGGAACCGCCAAAGGACCCGCCGGAGCCGGGGGTCTTCGCGGTTCATCACTCGGAACCGCGGTTCCACCGGTTCCGAACCGTAAAAAAAAAAAAAAAAAAAAAGAAGAAAAAAACGCACATACATGAACACATAATGTTTGGTATGGGGGAGAGAAGGAAGGGAGGGGTTGGGGGTGTAGGGGGTCGGTTTGTTTAAATAAAAAAAAAAGAAGAAGAAAGAAGAAGAAGAAGACTAACAACAAACACGGTTCACGTTCACGTGGAACCGGAACACGGAACCGTCAAAACCGGCGGTTCGTGGAACCGTGAACCGCCCCGGCTCTGGCGGTTCCGGTTCCGGTTCGGGTCCGGAACCGACCCGAAACGTGCCGATGTCTACGTGCGCGGGCTGGATTTGGGAGGTGAGGGGTGCAGGGCGTAAGGGGGGAAGGGGGAAGGAGGAGTGCAGGGGGAGAAGGGGTAGGGGGCAGGGGAGGCAGGGGGGGTAGGGGGTGGTGTGTAAGGGGTAGGGCCAGGGCAGAAAAAAAAAAAAAAAAAAAACCAAACGAAACAGAAGCTTTTATTTTGTTTTCTTTAAAAAAAAAAAAAAAAACGGTTCACGGGAACCGGAACCGGAACCGCCAGAACCGGCGGTTCCTTAGAACCGTGAACCGCCCCGGCTCTGGCGGTTCGGTTTCCGTTCCACGAAATGTGGAACCGTGAACCGCCGGTTCCGGTTCGGGTCCAGAACCGACCCGAACCGTGCCGATGTCTAGGGTGTGGTGTGGTGTTGTCTGGGGGGGATGTGGTGGTGTTTGTGTGTGTTGAAAGGATATGGGTTAAGCAATCTAATTGCATTTATATATAAACTAAACGTTCAAACGAAATAAAAATAAACATTTTCTTAAGAACTAATTTAACTATAATCCTAATTACTCTTCTTTATAAACTGATATTGTTCATGTAAAATCAGACAAAATTGACTTCAGATATCGATTCTCCATACATAAATTATAAAGCTCAAGATGATTTTAAGAAATAATTTTAAGTTTAATAACAATGCATTCAATAAAACTTGAGCTATATAGAGCGCTTATAACGTTTTAACAGTTACAGCACTGGGCTGTAGAGCAATTTTTTCATTACTATATTGATAACTTTGAATTATCAATCTGACAATTTTACATGCAATGCAACTTACTCATAAGTTTTCATTAGTATAAACTGGTAAAAATTTATAAATTGATGATTAAAGACTTCATTTTCATACTAAAGTTATAATAATTTAATAAAACTATAAAACTACGTCCAAAGATTTTTAAGTAAAAACCCTCTCTCATTGGTAGTAAATCAATGAACGGATCGATATAATGACTATTTGATTGTTTGATATGAAATCGAACGAAAGAATCCAATAAACATGGTATGCTCTAGTTCTAAAATTTAATAATTTAATAATTCCAAGATTACAAACCAAAATAGGTTGGAGCGTTGGACCGGTTGCGATAACTATCTTAGATAAAATCCAAGACATGTTTTCTCCTCGAAGTTGCTCATCGTTATGATGGCATTGGGTTGGAGTTTCATTTTTTCAGTCTAATCATGCCATGTATCAAAGTTGTATTAGTTATTCGCAAAACGGGCGCCACGATAATTGATTAACTGAGAAAAATTTACAGGCATATTCGGCGCCATTAGGTTGTCATATGATCCATGACAAAACGATTGATATTATGGTGAAAAAGCTAAAATGAGAATCCAGGGCAAGTGCTCCCAAAAGAAGCAGCTTAGAGGGGCACTAGTGTAATTACAAAACTAAGTAATATCTGGCCAAGATCAGAGAATCATTTAGGTGGTTGGATGGGAAATATTAGCACAGGATTCTAACATCCCAAATTTGGTATGTTAACAAATGGACACGTGAACAAAGTTGTGGTATGCGAAGTCACGTGCTAAATGAATCATCGATGGCGAACGAAATACTCGCTATTATCATTCTTTAACTTTATCCAGGAGAGCCAAAAACCGTATACTTGCAATCAAAACCTCTGCTGGTGACTGGTTGTTTGACCAGAATCAAATCCAGCATGCTTTTCACGAGTATTTCCACACACTACTCCGTTCATTAAAACTGGCCATTCCCATTCATAATCCATGTCCTTCATCTTGGCAAGGTGGTCTTAATCCTGACCAAGTCTCAGCTTTAGGCACACCCTTCTTAGCTCATGAGATTTTTGAAGCTTTACAATCCACAGGCTCATGGAAATCACTTGGAAAAGATGGCCTTCATGCTTTCTTCTATAAAAAATTTTGGCCATTTGTTGGACAATCAATTACAGCTCAGTTTCATGACATTTTTTGCCATGGCATCATTCTATCATGTCTCAATGAGACTCAATTGATTCTCACTCCAAAAGACTAAGGGGCCAATAAGGCTCATCAATTTTGCTTGATAAGCTTATGCCAAACCTTATACAAAATTATAACTAAGATTTTGGTTAATTGGCTCCGGCCTCATCTTGATCAACTCGCTCACCGTTCCTAGGCTGGCTTTATTAAGGGAGGAAAAGCTACTGATCAAATTATTTTCATCAATGAAATACTCCATCCTTTTCATAAGAAACGGTAGCTTGGTGGTGGGATGCTCATTAAACTTGGTCTAGCCAAAACCTACAACTACCTTGAATGGGATTTCGTGTAGTGGGCTCTTAAAAACCTCAATTTCCTAGAGTGGTGGCTAAAACTTATTAATAGTTTCTTCTCCACAACATCAATAGAGGTTTGGCTATCTCCCATGCCATGTTTGCTGATGATATCATCTTGGTGGCTAAAGTAGATACAGCTAATGCAAACACAGTCCACTCTTTGGTAAATGAATTTAGCAACTTATCTAGACTTCAAGCTAACTTATCTAAATCTTCCATAGTATTCTCTCCAACAATCCTTACTTCTACTAGGGAGGCTATTAAGCATTGGCTTCCTTTCAAGGAGATGACATCACTTGGAAAGTATTTAGGCTTTCCCCTATCAATAAAGTCCAAATACACAAAATTTTCATTCCTACTTGATACTTTTCGAAACAAGTTGACTGCATAGAAGGCAAGACATCAAAGTATGGCATGTTGACTTGTCCTTGCGAAATCTATTCTTGAAGCCATCCTAACTTATTACATGCAAGTAACTTTGTTGCCTTCCAAACTCCTCCTAAAGCTGGATCAAACCATAAGAACCTTTATTTGGCAAGGTGCATCTATGACTCATAAGCCACATTAGATTCCATAGCCCCAACTTTGTTATCCTAAATCTAAAGGTGGTCTTGGCCTATTGAATTTAAACTATTGAAATAAGGCCTATGCTCTACGAAGATGGTACACTTAGAAACAAAACAAAGTTCCTTGGATTTCCTTGATCAATTTTACATATCGCTACCTTACATGCTGTGATTAATGTTGGTCACCAGTGACCACTTCTACTTTAGGAAAAGATTTATATGAAGCAACTCAATGGAACAAGCAACATGTATTCACTATCTTAGGAAATGGCAATTCCACATCCTTTTGGTATGATTGGTTGTGAGGTCTTGTACCATTACACCAAGTAATATATTGTCCTTTATCACCAGGAGCTGACCAATTGATGGCAGCACATTGTTGGATTGATGTTACTCTTTAGCATGAGGATATTATTGGATTCCCCATTTCTAAGGTCATTTCCTTGCTTTGTGGTCCTATCTTTCTCTGACAAAGTATATTAGATTCAAAAGGCCTTAATTCAAATTCACGTTTACGTCCTAGTTTAAGTAGCCTTTATGAAGCTATTCACATACAAGCTACCTAAGTTATCTACTTGAATACACAATGGCTACGGAGTTCAATTTTCCCTCCTAAAATCAAATTATTTTTGTGGAAGGTATTCCACAATGGTCTTCCCATAGTAGACAATTTGAGATAACATCATATTAGAATGGATACCACCTGTCAATGTTGTGGTACACCAGATGAAAATCTCATCCATGCTCTAGTCTCATGTTTATGCCTTGTCTCTATTTATGATCATTTGCAGCTTTCTGTGCCATCAACCTTCTTAAGCTGGTCTTCTTTTCTTCTATAGATCTCTTAAAATAGTCGAATCTCAAGAGCAGATGCCACATAGTTCGATCCTCCAAAAGGGTTCAAATTCATTATTGCTAATATGGAGGATTTGGTACTTTCAAAATCGTTTACTATTTCATGTTACCACTCCATTCGATGATATAGTACCAACATCAAGAATAATAGCTAATGAACTCTAGGTAATCCATCGATAAAAATTTTCATACCAAGTCTCTCATATCCTCATTGCTTGGACTCCACCAGCCTTTGGATTTTGCAAACTAAATACGATGGATCTTATGCCTCTTGCAACATGTAAGCCACTATTGGATTGGTTGTCAGAAATGATCAAGGAGACTGGATGTTTGGATTTGCAAGAAAAATGGCTGATATGGAAATATTATTAGAAAAGTTATGGGTTGTGGCCTATGACTTACATTTATGTATTTAACATGGTTTATTATGACTTGAAATTACAATTAACTCATATGTGGCAATGCTGTTGCTAACAAGTTGTACTAACATACATCTCAAATATTTTCATGTCATTGCTATATGTAGGGAAATGCTATTATAATTAATGGAATATGACATCAAATATCAGCCACGGGAGACAAATCAAGTGCCAGATGCTATGGAAAAACATGTACACTCTATGGATGAAGAAGAAATTTTTTGGCATAACCCGCTTGACTGTTTTCATAGACTTTTGTATGATGACGTGCATGGTGTATATAAACAGACTAGGTGTACTACTGTTGTTAGACCTTATGCTGGCACTTTTGTAAAGAGTACTCCAGGGATGACAACTCATGCCTCGGTTAATGTTGATGTACTTTGTTTTTTGATTAATATACTTTCTCCTTACCGAAAAAAAACAAACGGACACGTATAATTATTGATATGTGGATTTACACCACCTTTTCTAGCTTGTACACATTTTCCTTCATTGCATGTTGAGCATTCACATCATATTGCCAGGGTCTTCCAAATAGCTGGCGGCATGCATCCATGTCGACAATGCCACAATAGATATCATCTTGATATTTGTCTATGGAAAACGACACCCTACATTTCTCCTTCACCTCTATTCATTCAACCGATTTAATCTACCTTATAGTGTAAGGATTAGAATGTTTCTCTATTGGCAACTGTAACTGATTAACAACCTCTCACCTTATAATATTCTCACAACTCCCACCGTCAATAATTAAATCATATACTCTATCCCCAATAGTGTATCTAGTGTGAAATAACTGGTATCACTGGGTGTTCTCTTCTTGCTTGGGCGTTAACATCAATTTCTTAATAACATAGGTCTGCTTAACATCCGTATCACCTTCATCAGAATAATTCTCTTCTCCATCAGGTTTACAATAAACCTCTTCCCCTTCATCCCACTCTACTATATTCACACTCTTTCTATTTGAACACTCATTAGACTTATGTCTTGGTTGATTGCAATGGTAGCACTTACCTAGGATAGGTTTGGCATATGGATTATTCTGCTTCTGGGTTTCTCTGGCCTCTAAGGGCTTCTTACTAACTGCTTTGTCAACCTTCTTCTCGGTACTCTCACTAGGCTTTTCTATAACACCTTTATTTTTCTCAACCACCGCCCTACTATTAATAGCACCTTCAACTTCATACCCCTTTTCTACTGCTTTAAATCTGGTGCTATAGTCTTGTAACATCAGTTCAGCCTTAAGGGTCATGTTCTTTGCTTCATTTAGAGTCCTCAACACAGTAAGCCTAATCCTATCTCAAATATGCAACTTTGGACCATCCACATATCGTGCTACCTATTGAACTTCAAATTCTCGGAGATCGTTACGCTCAACTAGTCTCATGAACTTAGCTGTGTAATCATGGACTACAAGTGATCCTTGTCAATAATGTTGATATTTTTGGAAAAGGATTTGCCTATAATCAGGCAACAAGAAATCCTTTTGTAGCATTTGTAGCAGTTGTTTCATATGGAACCATGTCCATACAAGCTGTCTACCCTCTTTCTGCCTTCTATTTTGTAACCTCTTCTACCAAGTAGAGGCTCCTTCCTTCAACCTACATGCCACTAACCTCACTCTACACTCCTTTGGAATCTCCATATGATCAAATAATTTGTCTACTTCAGCCAGCTAATCCAAAAATTCCTTAATATTGAGATTACCATTGAAGCTAGGGGTGTCTACCTTTAGGTGAAAATCAGCATCGTTGCCTCGGTCATACCCATGATAATCCCTTTGATATCTACTTACACCTTCACTGCCTCATCTTCGTAGTTGCCTTTCTTCATACAATATTTCATCCTCTTCAATGGAGTCTTCATTTGAAATTTGTGCCCATTAATTTGTAGCTACAGGTTGATTGATCGGTCCATCGTAAGCATCCCTTGCCCTTAGTCGTCCCCTACTAATATCCCTGTCTGTGTTGGCATCTATAGCCATTACGTCGAAACACTCGATCAAATCCTTAAGATGTTATTCTACTTATCGAATTCTTTAATCCATGGCATCGATTACCGCCCTAGGAATTGAATTAGTTCCTCGGACTCCCGCATCCTAATCATCGTCAAGAATACAACCACTATCAACACTATCATTAGTTGTCATCTTCATAGGAGTTTATCTTGCTTTGATACCAATCTGCATAGCGCAAAAGCATAAAAGATAGAAATCAACTCATTGGATGATTTCTAGAACACAATCAATTGCAAAACATGCAATTTCCAAGATAAATCTCTCTCAATTAGGGTTTCAAAGAGTATAAAATATGAGTTATCTTTACAAAAGCCCTAAATGCTATATTTATTGTTTCAACAAAAAGAAAAATACAATACGAACGAACTTAAAATGTGTGGAACAAACACTGGCACTAAGTTGCTAGTCTTCGGCAAAGTAGGCACTAAGCTACCAGCCTTGGGTAAAGTAGGCCGATGGCTTTGGAATTTATGCCGTAGTGTATGTGCTACATCGGTACTACGCCAATGGCTTTGAACTGGCCTTGGACTATGCTTTGCATTATCTTATCATGTACAATCTTTACAACCAAATACAACCTTAATGAGCATAATCAAAGCTTACCATTTAAAGCGTTTCAGCACTTTTATACCACAAAAGTTGAATTTTTAACCTCAAAGAAGGATTTTGGTTAAAATCTCGTTTCCTTTTTTGTTTTCTTTTTTCCTCTTTAAGGTAAGTATGAAGAGCAATGTATCCACAATATACAAAATAAATTTATCATAACATATTTAGTTGTTATCTAATCAACTTTATTATTTCAATGAATAAAAGCCTTGTTTGTCTACTCAAAATCATGCATGTATAAAAATATGTTCCCAAATAATTGTAAATTTTAAAAGCATAGCGAACTTTAGTTAAATTATAAAAGTCAAATTTTTTATGACTAGTTAGTTTCTAAATCTTTTGTTTTGGGCCATTTCATACTTACAAAATGAGTCGGAGGGAATCAAACCCAGTTAATCTCCTTGTAAGAGCTATGTTCATGGCACTCAGTTACAAGGGCCTTAGTAATTAGTTACTAATTTAGAAGCTTAACTTTATGATTAGTTAGGATAATTGATTTGGGTATCACAAGTGGTCTTTCACTAATGTTTCACGAATATACCTACAATTAAGGTAAGATATAGTGCCATAATGTTTAAACTACATCCTTGGAAGAAGAATCTAACTGTGTGCTTTTTATTTTTGAGAGTACACAAAGTGTGTAAATATAAAATATGATCCCCTTGAAGTTCATTAATGATGATAAAATTAAAAGGATAAAATTATATGCATAACTATTAATTTAGTATCTAGACTTCACCCATTTTTTGAAATGACCTAACCTAAATACACTAAATTAATTTGCTTATGTGTTTTATATGTTGATTTCGTGACTTGCTTGTGGTGTTTTAGATTATGGGAATTTTAATTGATGATATGCTAAAATATTAGTATAGGAATATGTTATAATTGAGTTATATGTGTCTTGGTTCAAATATATAAGTATAGTAATATATTGAATTGTGTTATTAAATGAAGTATATTGTTGTTTTTAAAATTTGAGGGCCTCCTTATGCTGCAAAAATTTTATTGAAAACCCAAGCCCACATACACACAAAAACCAAGCCCATACATACACATAACTAAAGCCCATGATCACGCATCTTCTATAGGCTTCTAAATGCTTAAAAGTCAAAAGAAGGCAGTAAAAATATCATATCCAAAATAGACCCAAACTATCATCTCTCTCTTTCCATCTTTAAATTAAAAAACAAAAAGCTCAAATTTCTCTTTTAAACTTTATCCCATAAGTTTCCAAGCAAAGAATCAATCCAAGGAACAAACAAAAGTAAGATTTAAACCAAGGAAGTGGAAAGAAAAGCTTGGTTGATTCTAATAGCCATAAAAGTAAGTAAAGTTGAATTCTTGCATATTTTTTGTAATTATAGTTTCTAGTTGTTATTGATGTTGGATGTGAGTATAAATTTGATGCTCTAGATAGATTAATGGTTTGCTAGCATGTATGTTAAACTAGAAATGTAAATAGGCATATGTATCCCAAGTGTTTGAAGAAATGAATTTTGAGTTTATGATGAATTGATATCGTTAGTGATAAATGAGTAGAACTTGAATGATTGGAGTGATAATAGAGTTCTATAATTATGAATGATGAACTTATGTTTTAGATTATGATTATTTTACATACACATGTGAAATGGATATATGAGTGCAAGTAATCTTGATGATGTTTAATATTGTGATTATAGATTAGTTTTGACATGTTTTTATAAACAAGTAAGGTCTTATTAAGGAGTCAGAAAATATAGAACTTTGAAATTTTTGAATCAAGTATTAAAGGATCAATACCTTGTTCATCATGGGCATGTTTGAGGCCTTACCTCCTTGAAAGCATATTTTCCTGATGATCACGGTCGTGATGTGCCTGTGATCTCCTTTGAGTGATTTTTAAAATTTGAAATGGACTTGATTACGGCCGTTATGAGCGTTGTTATCTCCTCTATGGTTTTTAAAGCTTGATCATGGCTGTTACCAAGCTCGTTATATCCTATGACCTCTTTTTCTTAAAGTGCATAACCTAGATTACGGCCATTACAAAGGTCGTTATCTCCTCAGATTATTCTTGGAAAAATTTAAACAAAGCTATTATGGGCATATTCTTTAACACGGCCTACATCACAGCAGCCATGATGGGGGGCATTATCTTCTATTATGGGCATGACAAAGCTAATTGTATTCATCATTGCCCAAGATCACGAGTGTGATGGTGCTTGTGATACTCATCACGGCCTTTGTCACGAGCGTGGCAAATCCTGTGATACTGTTTATATAAAAAAATATAAAAATAAAAATAATAAATAAATGAATAATGAAATGAGATATGTAAGGATAGATAGATGTAAGAATGTGAAGTTATAATCATTTGATATTTTTTTGAGTTTGAAGAAGGCACTATGATTTAATGTTTAATTAAGAATTAATGATGTTTATATGAAATGGTTCTTTGACAGATTCTCATACTCAGTTGGGTTTGAATACCGGTCTTTTGCTCGATAAATCCAATTATCCAGGTACGCGGTAACTTGTTTGTTGAATGCTAAGTTAGGCATTATCAAATCAACTCTAATTAAATATTGGCTTAAAACTTTGTTTGAATTGTTTGTGCGGTGTTGGTTAATCCGGTTCGGGAAGCAGCAACGTTGTTAACACGCTTAACATGGTAGATTAGGCACTTAGGCCACCCTTGTCATGATGTAATGACTTTTATAAGTGGCTTAGTGGGTAATCGCTAGGAGAAATGGTATCGATGTAACATTTTCTTATTTTTAAGAGGAAATAATATGATTTAGTTCATGTTTATGAGAATGATTGAACTAGGTAATATTATGTATTAAGTTAAGTAAATTTGAGTAACGACTGTGAATCTTAGATGGAATTGTTAATTATAAAGTTATGTAGGAGACATAAATATTTGGGTTACTTATCAACCCCCTGAGTAGCTACTGTTACTCAAGACCCCAGATCCCTAAAGATTGCAATTCGAAGTTTGAATACTTTTGTATTGAAATGTTCTACTTAAACAAAGATAAATAATTCTATTGTTTCTTGCATTGCATTAGCTAGTATTGTATGCCACCTTGTATTTGATGATGGGTATTACGATGACTTGGGATATGGTATTGATTGGGAAGCATTCCTGGCTGAGTGGGATGATTAGGGTGTTGAACCACTCTATTTAGTTTTCTTGGAAAAGCCAAAAAGCAAGACCTCTTTTTGATTCAATGTAATAATATAGATTAAGGCTTTCTTAAAGCTTATGTTTTGTAATGTTAAGCACTTAACTTTTCTAGCATGTATATTACAAGTTTGGTTTTGTAACCTTTGAAGTACCATGACCAGTAGTGCCATCATATGTATTTATATAAAGTTATCTATTTTTAATTGAGTAGTTTTTGTAAAATTTTGTATTTTTACAAGTTGAGCAAGCAATTTCCATAAACTCCTTTCTTTTCGGACAATCTAACGTATAATATCTCCATATGTTATGCGTGGTTGGGGACTTGACATGTAAAATTTTAATTATATACATGTTGGGTCTTTACATTTTTATAGTCAATTACTTAAAGTTTAAAAGTATTAATTTATTAGTTACAAATTTTGCATGGTTTCTCATAATATATGTATTAGTTAGTTGTGAAAAAATGTTCAAGTTCAAAAATTAATTGTAGAAATAGACAAGGTTTACATATTAATTGAGAAAATGGAAAAAATGTTAGGTATTAAATAGAAACTTTTAAACTTTAGATTGTTAATTACAAAATTAACTAAAATTCAGGTTCCAAATGTAACATTTACCTAAATTCTTATACTGTAGCAAACCTTAACTTGATAATAATTTTCTTTTTGGTTAAAAATACTAAAAGTTAAGATGATTGAGATAGTTATATCAAGTAAGGACAACATAAGCTAGAAGGATTAAACCATGAGTGTAAAGTAGATGTAATTAAATATCTCTAAAATTAATGGCAATGGGAGTATATATAGATCATGATTCTTTTATGTGTCAAAAGACCAATCCTATACATAATTCTACATTAGTTATATAAAATATTAAGTTTAATCAAGAAGGACAATAAAACTTAAGAATATTATATATATATATAAATATTAAGTTTATTCATATGCAGGATGTAGACACCCATTTTTTACCATTAAAACTTAAGAATATATATATATATATATAAATATATATATTAGTATGCAATATAAGACAAAAGCGTTACATAAAATTTTATTTTATAAGCCTTAGAAAAATCATTTAGGTTTAATATATATTTTTATTATATATTTAGGCTATGATCCATTTAAATAGCCGTCGCGGGCTAATTGATCTAAATGAGCCTAGACTTTAAGCTTTAAAATCATGTTTGGTCCATGAAATAATTAAGGCACAGGCAAATGGCCTAATGATAAAAAGCACACATGCAAAGTCATGCGTTCAAATCATAAGGAAGGCACAAAGTGCCTTTTATTTTCATCATTTGCAGGTGACGCGTAGTAGCATGTGATTAGCCTACGCCAGCTAATATTAGCGATGATGTCATCTAGTCGATGGATCATTGCCCATAGAGGAATTTTGAGGCCATTTTTGGCCACTTTAGTTTTGCAATTTCACAAATTAATGATGTAAGTGCAAAATAGGTATGTAATAGTTCATAATGATACCAAATATGCAAGTTTTGTAGGGTTTTGCTAGGTTAAATCAAAGTAGAAAAATTGGGAAAAACCAATAATCTACTTTCCTGAAACATGAAGATTTGATCCAAAATTTTATTTTTTTTGGTAAGTTGAAGAATCATAAAAACTTCCATTCATTCTTTAAAGTGAAAATATCACATTTAATTAGAAAGTAACACTCAAAGTTAATATAAATCCCAAATTCAAGCAACAAGAAACTTAAAATATCATGATGCGATTTTTGTGTGCATCAGCAGTTTCTAAGCTTAGAGTGAAACCATAATAGTATAAACGGGACTCCCTAACTCTAGGTTAAATATTAATTCCATTTGAAATCACACCCACAATTAAATTCGTGTTCTTTATGTTGATTTAGGGTTTCGTAATTTTTCCTTCGAATTTTTATTTTTGCAGGGAAAGTTGAAGGAATTGATTATTAGAGGGACCTTAGAGAAGTTGTGAGCTTCGATTTGATGGCTTGAACCACCCTTAAAGATGTTGAAACTAGCCTTGACGTGAGACTACCGTTGTTGAATACCACTTGAAAATTGCATACTCTATCGTTTTTAAAATTTGATGATATAGTGTCTCATTTTTGTATTTTGAAAAATTAATATTCTCAAAGTATGTAAGATTTAGTGTCTTTATTAAAACTGATTTGACGGGGTTTATTTTAATGATAGGATAATGGTAGATCAATTGCTTATACTTTCAATTTTTGGGTATTTATGACAGTTTAATGTCGCATATTTAGATTTTAATAACTTTTGTCCAAGTGCTATTATTATTCCATTATCAAAATAAATATTTGTCAAATATTACCTAACAGAGACACCAAATTGCACATATTATAAAAATATAAGCATTGATTTGTCAAAATTTAAACATAAGACACTAAATTGCTAAAAATTTAAACATAAGACACTAAATTGCTAAAAATTTAAAATGTAAACATTTAGTCTACCATTATCCGAGTGGTGTGCATGCACGAGTTTTGAGGTGGTGGTCTATTTGAAGAGAGAAGATTTGAAGGTGGTGGTTTTAAAAACTATAAATATTTACATGCTTTTCACATTTTCTTATGTTAGTTAGCATAATTTATGTAATTACAAAGGAATTTGATCTATTTTATTTATTTTAAAGCATAGATAACGTGATTTATGAGCTAAATAATCAAGTTTTAATGGTTTGGGCTATGTTAGTTAGCATAATTTATGTAATTACAAAGGAATTTGATCTATTTTATTTATTGTAAAGCATAAATAACATGATTTATAAGCTAAATAATCAAGTTTTAATGGATCAGGCCATATGTTATGAAATTCTTAAATACGGAAGGAAAAACTTATACTTCAAAGCTATCAATATGAGTGCATCCACATCCTTAAGGTCCCTAGGGTGCTCCATCAGCTTCTAAAGAGCCTCTCGTTTTCAAGAACCTTGCCACTTTATCCCTATGTTCTTTAGATAAAGTTCTTCACATTTTTCAAGATCTTGTACGTTCTATGTAACTTTCATATGATACTCTTTTTTTTTTCAAGTAATATCAATGTAAATGATAATTTACAAAATTATGTAAGAATAAATTCAATAAAAATGGAAAATACAGTAAATAGATTATTAATTAATATTTAATTTATCATTTAAAAACATATTTAAATTTACCATTGCATATATTCGTTCTGCAATTCATTTCGGCTAGAAAATTAGTATTATTATTTTTTACCCAAGCTGGAAAATTAATTGGAGTGAAAGTAAAAAAACAAAAGAAAAGAAAAGGTGTCGATGTTCAAATGCAATTGAAGAACGAATTAAAAAAGAAAAAGGAAAAATCAAGTGGTTGGAATTAGGACAATGTCAACCGGCAATAGTTGACCGAGAAAAAAAAAATAAGGGTAAACCAATCATTCACAAAGGATTCGATTTAATTTCAAAGAACTTTTCCATCTCATAGAACCTTAAAAAGTGAGGTTCTTGACATAGGATTCTATGTCAAGGATCCTAGAATGAGGACGCTCTAAGTATAAAGTTACCGATGAAACAATAATGGAAACATATTTTCATCATTTTAAAAGATAATATCTTAATGATATGGGGAGATCAAAAGCTGAGATTTGTTTAAAAAATATTCTGGATATAGTGATTGCTTAGGAATTGATGGATTGTAATTTGTTTGAGTATTGCGAAAGTTATAGAAGATAGAACATTATAGTAGTAGGTGAAGGATTAGGAAGATGGTAATATGTTATAATTACAGGGTGTGTGTATAAGAAGTCAATTTTCATCGTAAGCAAAAGAGAGACGGCAAGGGTGGGGTCAGTGAATTAGCCCAGATAGGAAACTTTAGAAGTGGGTTTATTGCTTTCGCAGCTCGCTCACATGAAATTGGCTAAGTTTCACTCTGTTTGACTTCAAATTCTCAATCCAAAATTCGCGCACACATATAAATATAATTAATTAATTAATTATCTGGTATACTATTTGTTGTGTTTTCCAGTAAAACTCCATAGTCAATTTTTAGTATATTTTATTGGACATGACAATTGCCCTCAAAATTCTTTGGTTTCTCTAGCTTTATTAGAGCATTCACTCTTAAATTTCTTCACAAAGTCCTTCTCCTCTATACAGATTTCATCAATGATCTTCTTTATATGAGTTTTTCATTTGTTTTTATGGATTTCATTAACTTTTTACACAACTTTATTACTTTATATAACAATAAAATATTAGAAAGAAACACTCTAAAAAGTTGAAAATAACACTTCACATCCACAAGGATCTTAAATGTGAGATTCTTTACCTAAAAACTCATTTCAAATACCTAGAACGTGAATGATTTTATCTCACTTTCGCTTGTAGTTTTCTCCATAACTTTTCAAGCTGTCCATTTTATGTGGAGTTAGGCAAATGAGCTTTGGCCTACGAGACGGCCCATTTAACTCGTTTTAAAAAATGGTTAGGGCTAACTTTTTTTAGCCTGTTTAAAATGGACCAATTTTACTCAACTCATTTAACTCACGGGCAAAAGCCGCTGGCTAGCAGGTTAAGTGAGTTGGTCTGCTAGCCCACTTTTATTGAAGAAAATACAACATTATAGGAGAAATATCTATTAATGTAGCATTGTTCTTGAGACTTTTTATACTTGAGATTAAACTTACAAGTTAATTATAAAAATGAATGACAAATTGATGCACATGCATCATAACATTTTTTTTATGTATATTATTATTGTTTTAAGTGAAATATAATATCTAATAAGTTATTTTAGAAAACTTATTGTTATATATAAATAATTAAAATAATAATAAATTTAATCATTAATAGATATAACCCTATAAAACTCCTTTTTTATACTATATATATCTTATTGAATTAGTATAAATAACATAGATAGGTTAACTTGGCCTATTTAACCTTGTGGGTTAAAAGGGTCAAAAAGTGGGTTGACTCGTTTAATTCATATGCCAAAATGGGTTGGGTTAAGGTCTAAGCAGGCTAAAAAATCCGAGGACCAAAGTGGACCGCATAAAATTAGCTTGTTGAACCTACTTATCTACCTCTAATTTTTTGTATTTTCTATCAATTAATAATTACATATATGTTTGCACAAATCTTTGCTATCTATTTCTTGGTGTTTTACAAGTCATCACTAAATGTGAAAATGATATATATACATGTTTAATTACCAATTTTTTACCATCCATTTAACGCTTTTCAATCTAATCAGTCTGTCTTTTTAATTTTTCCCCCCTCTCTCTCTATCCACTCATTGATCACACAAGGAATTGAATTAAAAATCTTTTACACCATTTATTGAGGAAACGAATCCTCTTTTATGGGAAAAATGATGTAATAAATACACCTATGAGTTATGATATGTAGTGACCGTAATAAAATTCAATAAAAGTAGTTATATATAACGAGATCAATACAATATTACATCAACTGTTGGATTCAAAACATAGTTACAGAAAAGATTCGATCCCAAGCAAAACCTTTTTGGCTTGCACATATTTCCTAGGAAAACTAATAATGTTTGTTCCCATGGAAATCTTTGAACATGGTATAAACAGATTATAAAGAAATTTCGGAGCTACACTTTTCTTCACAAACCTAATGAACCTAGAAACTTATCTAGGAACATTTATTAGGGTATTTAATCTGCTTACTTCATCCACCGCATCGTCCTCAACCTCCTTATCATTTGTGGATTTCTTCTGTCCCCCTCTTCCACTGGACATGGATCTGAATGATTTTGCTCTGGCTGGTCGTGTTCTTTTGCTTGTAGATACTTCGGATGTTTCATCGTTTAGGAATTTGTCGTTGAAGAACAAGATTACAACAGCACAATCATCAAGCTTACAGCCTGGAAACTTGGTTTTCCAAGCGAAAATAGCATGTGATACCAAATATTTCGCTGCAGTGGATCGCTTATTTGCTGAGGCAACTACCCTTATTACTTCTTCATTCGACAACGCATCCCAGATCTAGTAAAAACAAGGAGGTCAGACATGAAGTAAACTAAGAAGAATTGACTACATAAGACATTGTCAGAATCACTTACTATTTGATTAAATAAGCGCTTACAATGACATCTTCTCAAAGGTGACCCCTTTCAACCAATAAGTGTTTTCATAGCATTTTTTTTTAAGAGGATACAATTAATATAATGATATAATTGGTAAATTTAAAAAGTAAATTTTTTATTGAGAAAATAAAAGGTACCACAAAAGCATATGCTTTGAAAATTTTGATAATTCAGTATCTAAAATTTTATCTTAGGCAATTTCATATTTGCAATTTTAATTTGGTTACATTTTAGTACTTATACTTCCAATTTGATTGGCGATTCAATTTAAAATTTTATTAAATTACAGCTGAATAGAAAGTGTAGAAATAAAAACTTGGATAACAAAGTATAAAATATTGACTATCATATAGATACTTATGGTACGATATCAATAATATATTATGATGATTTATATTATAACCATTAATTGTACGATTTGAATACATACCCCATCAGTAGCCAAGACAAGGAACTCATCATTTTGAGTAGTTTTATGGCATGTAATTTCTGGGGTTGAAATGACACCATAATCTTTTAAACAAAAATCTCCAAAAGCTCTTGACATCGCCAAACCAGGGCAATAAACATCAGGCATCCATACACGCATCACCTCGGCTTCTTCACTTAGGGCAAACACTCTCCCCTTGCGGCTCGTAATCCTATCAGCTTCACCTGCCCCCAAATTAAAATAAATAAATAAATAAAGTTACCTTAATATAATTAATGACCATGATCTAGATATAACCATTTTTATTTTGGTTCGGTAATTAAAAAAAAAGAAAAAACAAAGGGCACACATACTTTTAACATTTGGCTTGTGATCAACTGTTAGCTGGCGTGGGACAAGTTGATTTTGGGAGCCTCTTGTGCAAAGAACAGCACGAGAATCTCCCGCATTCGCGATCAATAGATGTTCATCCTGAAAAATTAGTATCAACATAATTCAAAAATAATATTATCACAATTTAGTTACAACTTTTCAGCTGCATAATTTAAATTATATAAATCACCTGTTTTACTATAGTCACCGCGGTTGTACCACTAGCATAAGGGTCCATAGAAGGTGTACATCCCAATTCGTCATCCATTTCCTGAAACGCGCTCATTAAACTTGTCTTCCATGAAGTGAAAACCTCGTCCTCGGTGTCTTGTTTCTTGTGACCATCTTCGGTTTGTTTGCTTTCGTTATTATCAAGACCATTATGATCGATTTGGCTTTTATTAACATCAATATTGCCATTGGTATTGGCATTGTTTCGCGTGGATTGGATTGCTGAAGAGAGCTTCGAGGGTAAATAATCGCGAACATGGCACGCCACCTTGTGACCTGCCCGTCCATGACCATCAAATACAGCCGCAAAATAGGTATTCTTTTGGCCTGCAAAGTCCTGTACACGTATAATTTTTTGTTAACATACAAATGCATATGTATGTATATTTGCTATCTAAGTGAATAATTGGAGTTATGTTATATTTATAATGGGTGAATCACACCATAAGGTTTCAATATTTGGAGGTAAGTTTAGTTAAGATTCCAAAATTTCGAGTGATGAAAAAAATGTCTCAATGTTTGAAGGTAAATTCATTCAATGTTTGAAAAAGTGAATCAATTTAGGTCTTAAGGACACGTGTCAATAGGAAAAAATATTTATTCAAAACTGAGAAAGCCTCTTCTCTTGTTGACATGTATCCTAGTATTTAGGACACAACTTAACCCACTTCTGTAAACATTGGGACTTTGAATAAACTTATTCACAAACGTAAGGATTTCTTTTTAACCACACAAAATGTTAGAAACTTAAATAAATTTACTCCTAAATATTATAACTTCTTAATATAACTTACCCTATTTATAATAAATGAATAGTCACCATCAAGGTTCAACCATCATTGATTTTCTTGAAATTAAATAAATTAAATAAAGAACAATAGTTGCGTAGGGCACATAGGATGTCATGGCAATGAGCCAATGACCATTAAGAATTGGGGACAAGGAAACAAAAATATAGAAGAAACTTAAGGGAACAGAACAAACAATAGGTTCACCGTTCACATATACGAACCGACAAGAAACAGAATCTTAAAGGGCAGCGGACGTTGGAGTTTCCATATCTCTAGATGCTGTTTGGCAGTCTTTTCTTTTCAATCACATGTTTATACATACATATATACATATATATAATTGAAAATGTAAAACATATAAAATATGGGTTAAGGATGAAAACAACTTTAAGATAGAAAAACTTGATCTTATGTTCAAGTCTTTCAATAAGAGAGAACAAATATTCTCTTCGTTGTTTGTTTCGTTGTGTCCTTTTCAATGCCATAAAAATTAAAGATGGGATGCATATAAAATATTATACATATATGGTAGATTATAATGGAAAGGAATAAGGATGAAAATAACAATATTATTCGAGGATACCGACAACGAGATAGGTCCTCGATGAAATGTACCAATTCTTTCATGAAGAGATTGATGTAAATGAGAAATTCTGCAATTTGTTTTTTCTTTTTTCCCCAAACCTCTTATGAATTTTTTTTAAGAAGGGAGATTAAAACCTGGATATCCTATTGGAAGAGTAAAAATAGTATCATTAGGCCATAAGCATATAGTTTTATGATTCTTTCGAGAAAGAAACAAAAAAATAATTCAAGGTATTGATATTGTTTCATTTCAGCAGACGTATTTAGCATTTTACACATTACATTTTTTATGCATAAAAAGTCAAATTCTTAACAAAGTTAATTTATTTATCAACTATATAAATGAAAAGCACTCGCAAAATGTAGAAAATTTTTACCGAAACTTTTACGAATTTTACAAAACAACATATGAGGAAGTTTCAAATAATCGTTAAAAGAAAAAAGAAAAAAAAAATCAAAGAAATAGGGAACTGGGAAACTCTATGCAGAGAGAAGAAGATGATATAGGAAAATGGAAAACAATACATAAGACTTACCTCCCAAACCGTCATGGCATCTTGGTTAATGCCCTTACTGCCTTGTTTGGTGAACATAGAAATGTTGGCAGAAGATCCCCTCAATCTCACAACTGCCCCTAAATCACCTTGTTCAATTTCATCCCTCTCCTCCTCCACAAAATCATCATATCCTACAGTTTGAATACGTTGTCCAACCTCATCAATCCCTTTGCTACAACATGCACCCATTTTTCATTCAAGGAAAAAAAAAATAAATAAAAAGAAAAAAAAGAATCACAAATCGATAAGGTAAAAAATTTAAAAAGTAAAAAAAAAAAGAAAATAAAATTGGCCAAAAAATGGCCAAAGTGGGAGGAGGAGGAGGAGCTAGAGGAGGTGAATTCCAGGTGATGGGTTAAAATCTAAAAAAGGAATGGAATGTTGAGTTGTCCATGCTGTTTTTAAGGACAATTACAAAGAGACAATGACGAATTTCCGATAAAGATATATAGCATTTGATTTGTTTTAAATAATAGTGATCACGAGAGGCAAACGAACTGTTAGAAAGTTTTCAATTATACGGATGGCAGTTGGTACTTGTCTAAATCCTCGTCCTCGCCTAATCTAATTCCTAAGTATAGCTAGAGCCAAATAACCTCTTTTTTATCGACAAAGCTAGACCTAGGACAGAGCAGATGTGAAATGTGAGAGACAAGAATAAGATGCTCCAACTAATTAAAGCTAATCAAACAACCCTATATTTCGTGTTAATTAAAGTGATTATCCTCATAAAATTTCTATCAAATACATTAATATGAATTAGTGCCATATTAATTTTTATTTTTATTTTTTTACATTATAAAATATGCAGGAAGCGCTTCTATTGTTATTATTTTTATAATGGTTCGAAGGATATCATCATTTGCAGGTATGAGATTAGCAATAATTTTTTTTTTATTTTTTTTGGAATGAGATATTTGCAATAAGTTATTGATTTGAGATAGGTTTTCCTATTTGATCTATTGTTAGATTGAAATTATGGGCTTTATGTTAATTAACATGGATGAGTTTAAGTGTTCAACTTTATATTTATTAAATGAAATTATATATATTTATGATATTGTCCTGCTTAATTTTGGATTACCTAGTTTATATTGAAAATTTATAACCAGAATCTATAAATCCTTTTGACATCTAATAAAAACTCTACAACCTGTGCATTCTGGGGTCTCATAAGCTTGGATGCCCATCCTAGTTTTGCATGTCCTTAACTCTAAATTTAAATGTTATCAATGAAGACTTTAAAAGGAAAAAGGAAAATATATGTATTTTTGGAGAGGTATACTAATTCACCATTTGAGTATATACATCTAATGGTTTCCCACAAAATGGTGACGAAAAGGTTAGAATATACTGAGGTCATATATATTTTATAAAAGCATTCATTTTGATAAGAACTACAAAAGAATAAAGAATAAAAATATTACTTCAAAAGAGAAGTTCTTCTCTTAAATGATGATGATGATGATGATGATGATGTAAACTTGATCATTTGGAGTTGAAATCATAGATATATTTGCTTTTAATATTTTATGACTTGTCTGTTTCAACTAACATTATTTGGCCAAGTGAAAAAAAAAAAAAAAAAGTTTTAATATCCTGGGTCCTCACTAACGTGCCAAAACTAAAATTTTAATAATTGCGAGGGAAAATTTTTTAGTCTTGTAAGTAATTTTAATGGATCGGTTCTGTCAATTATTTAATAACTCAAATTCATATCTTACCACCATCACATTCAAAAAGTTAATGTACCAATTATTATAATTGCTTTTAATGTTGTTAAATCATAAGTAGAGGTTGGATTTGGATATACTAAAAGGTGAAGGGTTAATAAGTGAAATTGAGCTGAACAGCAGTTAAATCAAATCGTTCTCAAGATCGGATTAGGTTCAACTACCATGAAGGTCAACTCAGATTTGACAATGATTAATTGAACTGTCCCATTGATGGAATCGTAACAGTTTCCTAATTACAAAGAAAAGTTGTATGAAAATTTCTAATTAGGAGATCATATTTCATTCACATTATTTTTTTAAGAGAAATAAATTTGGAAATGGAAAATAGAAGTGAAGATGAAAACCTAGCAACAATTCTGTAAATATAAAGATGTCCTTAAAACATCAATGAATTCATGAGAGTCAACCACTTTTCAAATTTGAAGCTATATTGGTACACAGCCAATAGTTTTGGTAGTTGAATTGCAACTTCTCCAAAATGTATATTAACAGCTTTTAGTCCCACATGGAGCTGAAATTTGACTTATGATATACCAAGTCAACGAATGACTGCAACTAGGATATCTTGTATCTTGTTTTTTTATTATATTTAAATAGATTATTTATCAAGAAATATATACAAATAAAAAACATATATTTTTACAGATCAAATACCGATGCATAACAGACAATCCAAACAGAAAATAAATTAGAATTAAAAGCCGCGTTACTCTATAGGAAAAGTTTGTCTACACTTCTAATATATTTGTCACTATGAATGAAATTAGGATTAACACATTACTTTCAGGGAAAAAAATTATCCGCACTTCTATTACATTTATCACTATAGAATTATATAAACGATCTACACTTCTAATACATTTATCACGATGAATTATACAGGAGATTTATTGTGATTTCAATTATGATTCACCAAACTTGGCCAGTGAAGAAAAATTCCGTAGAAAATATTTGTTCATACGATTTTCTTTCTATAATTTTTATCCTCTTGCTCTTGATGTTACTTAACAATTTATCCTCTTGCTTTTATCATAATTAATATATATATATATATAATTACTATATCTTTTTTCTTTAATTTTCTCAGCCAATTCTACAGTCTATGGAGGGGGTTGGTCATCATGCCCTTCCTTCCTAACTATTTTCATAATTATTTTTTTAAATGCCAAATTTAGTACCTGAATTTTGTACAAAAATTCAATTTGATACATGAATATTGAAATAATTAATTTAAAACCCAATTAAAGTTTTTGTGATTACTTTTACTATCTCATCAAAACTATTTATTTTATTTCTTAACATGATAGAAATAATATATTAGTCATTCTCAAGTTTGAATATTGTGTACGGCAGGATGTCATGTTTAGGGTACCCATTGGGGCGTGACAATTTGACTGATGCTGACAAACTTGAGTCGATTTAGTACCGTACAATGTTTAGGATGCGGAGGCAAAAACTGTAGAAGGTGGGATCTTGTGGTATCCATAGGGTGGTGGGTAATACTATTGACTTGATCCAACACCTAATGGTGACGCCACACCAGGGAATGGGCAAGAACTGTATTGAGGATGCTGCAAAGCAGAATGGAAAGCTGATCCTGATGATGACCAGGGTGTGAATCCCGATGGGTAGGGATGCCCTTACTGCTGCCGGAGTTGCTAGTAGTACCCTGCTGTCTAGCAAGGTACTGAGTCGGTATCCCACGTTGACTAATTGGTTGGCTAGACATCTCATGACGGCCATAATATGATAGTGGAGACGGACTTGTCGGGTGAAAGGTGTGAATCTCTAGCTCGAGTAGCCGAGGTTGAGCCCCCTTGCAGAGCCAGTCATGTGGGGTGTAGGCTGAGAGTATGATGTGTATTGCTCATACGATTGCATCGGAGATCGGCTCATATGCATCTCTCACAAATGCTCCATATGTTTGATCTTGTGCCTTAGCGCGTTAATCTTCCTATATGAATTCACAAGAGTCTCGTTTGTTCAAAGCAAAAAGCCTCTCATCAGGGATTGGGGCACCGTATCCCTTGCCTCGTTGGTAGCCAGACCTATAGTCCAAGACTTTTTCCATGATAGTAACATTACCCATAAGGTCCTAACCTATCGTAGGAGCAATAACATCCTCATGGGCTTTACGCTCCTCCATCCGTATCTAATTTGAAAAAGATGAACGGTAATCATGTTAGTAGCATGAAGATATCAGAAAAATATATTATTGTATAAGTATATATTATATAGATTTACATAATTAGCGACGGCCTCCGATGATTGCCACTCATTCATGGGCACCCCATTCCTCTTTCTAATGTGGATACGCCATTAGTTCTTTATGGGCATGAATTCTTGAAATATAAAACAAAATGCAGGTGAAAAACACATATGTAACTTAAAATCATACAATAAGTCGTTATGTTGAAATGAAGTTTGTAATGGACATTATCAACTAACGTTGTAAACATATGGTACATCATGGAGTTAGTCCCTATTGTGTGCAAGACTTTCTACTTCTTTTGGTTCCCTATGTAAATCTTGGATCAACTCTACAAAAAATAAAGAAACAATTAGATATTTTGTTAGATTGATTAGGAATGGTCACATTTAATCCTATCATTTGAAAAACATAAGTAATCCGTAATTAGGACCTCTCCATGAAGTTGATGAAATGCCTCCATTCATCAATCTTATGCTCATATCCCTATGGAGGGTTACTTGCAGTTGCCTCTCCTCCTGTCATGTCCCACCCCTACCTAATTCCTCTTCTCAATACTATAGACTCAGGCATAGCAACGTGAGCCAAGTACACTGACCCCCCAGTGCACCCTAAGGCCACTCCAGAGCACAAGAAGGTATTGTTCTCCTTCTCAGCTCAATTGGTGAAAGGCGTACACTTTAGGAGAAACAAAAGGCCTTGGTCATGGGTTCGATCTGTGTAGGTTGCTGCTAGGATGTTCTCATGCCAAGGAAAACAATACCTTCTTGTGCTTTGGTGTGGCTTTAGGGTCCACTGGGGGGCTAGTGTACTTAGCATCACGTTACCGTACCCGGGTCTATAGTACCCAGAAGGGGAATTAGGCAAGGGTGAGACGTGACAAACAATTAGTATATCTAGCATCATGTTGCCATGCCTGGGTCTGTAGTACCCAGAAGGGGAATTGAGCAGGAGTGGGATGTGATACCTCTACCCTTTGAGATTATATATTGCTTGAGCAAATGTCGATTTTGACTATATGATTTATTAGTTGAAAAATTTAAGGTACCCCACCCCTTCATGATGGCCCTCTAATTTGAGCTACAAAGTCTTAAAATTTATAAACCTCATCTTCAACTCTAAGTGTGCCTATGGTTTTAGTAGTACGAAGTAGAGTATAGGGTCATTTCCTCAGGGAACAGTTCAAACACTAGTACTTTGTTAATATTCCTATCATTTAGTAGTTCGAATAATCAAATTAGGTAAAATGAGTCTTATTCTAAAGGCTAAACTACAATAATCTACAATTACACTAGATCAACGCAACAATTAACACATAACAAGCTTACACCATCATGTCAAAATGAGTCTTCAAGTGTCTATCCTAATAATCATCATCTGCAAGAAACTACTAGTTTGTAAGCCTACTTCTCATAATTATTTACTCCTAATCTTAATTGTTTCTATTAGAATCTCTCCTAATTTAACAGCAAATTAAGACCACATTAACATCATAATAATTTATTTAATTCCATGAAAATGCAGTGACTTTCCTAATAATATCTCTATTATCAAGAGTAAGTCGTTCTAGTGAATTAGATCTATTCGATAGAATTGTCTCTTGACATATTCTATTGAAATCTGTCTTAAGTTAGTGTCATGCACTACACCAGCCTTAGATTCGTTAATTCGATTCACTAAAAGCTAATAATTATCAAGAGATTAACAAGTTCAAGCACATATTCATGCTAATATGATGTTGCAGGCCCTAATGGTGAAACAACAACAACGTAAACAAAAATGTAGAAATGTAAATAGAATACACATAGAAAAGATGATAGAAAAAAACCTCTTTTTAGATTACTACAATAGAAGTCTTTACAACAACATCAATGAAAATTCCCATCTTCTCTCTCGAGTTCTTCCGAGAATATTACAAAATACAACACTTGAGTACATCAGAACTCCTCTTTATTGACTTTCTCTACACAATGGTTACCATCCAATTGACATGATCCAAAATGAATTGACATGTATGATCATTGTCTCTTGTCCTAAAGGGTGTAAGCGATTTGTACCCTTAATAGGATGCCCATTCGGACATAACTCTTCTAGGTAAAGTTTCATATAAATTTTCCTTCAAAGTGATTGGTTTGGTTTTTAAAAATAACTAAACAAGGCCGATCACTTACTTCATCACAATGATGATGGAGGGTGTGATCGTCTTTGACCAACAAAATCTTTCCCCATAACGCCCGTGATGTACGGGTAATTGGATTTTCTTCATCAACAAACTATCACACTCATGATCGATCCATGATAGTTACTGATCCTCATTACTTCATCTGATCACGAACATGATAGATCTAGTGGTCATTACTGATATTCAAGTTATCCCTCATAATGCCTGTGATCATGCCCGTTATGGTCTTTGAGTCTCATTTCTCCCTTGTAACAGGCATGATCATCCAATATTGAGTTGATCCTCTGCTCCAAAGCAAATAATTGCTATTGACTTGCTCTGAAATCACCTGAAATGAATATATACATTAATTAAGTACTAATTCTTGAATACATTCTCTAAATAAATATAATTAAGCACTAAATTTCACTTAATATACTAAGGAAATCATGAATAATTTATGCTTATCACTTCGCTATTTTCCTATAATTGGGCAGTAGTGTGAACTTTTGCTGCACAAAGACAAAAATAGACCGCGTTAATAAAAGATGAAATATACATAATTGATGAAAGCATGTACCAGATATAAATGAACTTACCATAACTCTTTGGATAATGCCATGTGGATATGACTCTAGGAATATTGACCATGCTTTGTCGCCAGCACTCTTTGCGAACAGCTTCGTCGAAGCCCTATGATGGAGTAGAAACTCTACCCATCTAGCATGCTAAGTATTGGCCTCTGCTCGTACTTCCTGTAATGCTCCTCTACTCGCTTCCCTTCCCATTAGCCTATTTACTATGTGGTATCTTAAGCTTGGTTTCCTGGTGAGCGACATTTAGGCAACTTCATCCTGTTCAATTGCAATGGCACATGGATCTTTAGGTATAACATGATCTGGTGTAGGAATCACATCATACTGGACATCATCTCCTAGTGATGAATCATCCACACGCCACTTTTATGTAGGTTGGCCCCTTGCAACACCATAATCGGAATCAAAATCATCTCCTCCCTAACCTGTACTTGCGAGTAGCATGGAGAACGATCCACCTACATAAATAAATACTTCTATTAATATGGATATCATATAAGTACATAATAAGGTAAATGAATAAGTGTAAATGACAACATTACTAGTATACTGGTCAGGTCGTGCATTAGCATCCTACATGATTGTCTTTAGAAAGTTAGGATTGCTTGGATTCATCCTATACAAACAAAATTTAAATGTGACAAATATAGTATGTCTAGATGACTACAAATTCATGAATATATACAATACTAAAATTAACACTACATTCTTCTTTATTCATTATCATTATTGTGTAAGGGGTTGTAAGCCTCCTAGTTACCACCTACACTACTAGTGCCCTCGCTAGGGTCTAGTAAATGTGTCAGGTTTCCTAAGTAAATGAAAATGCGATTGATTGTTATTGTTCAAGGCCTTGAAATTGTTTGTTGAAGAGGTATGTTAGTTTCAAGTTGCCCCTCTGAATCATCCTTATTAGTGGGTTCAGTTTGGAAAAATCATTGATTGAATATATATCGGTGGTGTACTTTTTTTACAACGCTCCAGTCCCTCAGACGTTTACTTGGGTCTTTAATGTAAGATACTTATTGTGCATGATATGCAAGAATGTACGAATCATTGCTGTACCTTGATCTTTACATGTTCATTAAGAAGAGGTCTCTATCAATGCTCTTAAATTTGTCTCTATTGGTATCAAACCACCTGCACTTAACCAAGAAAACATGCCTAGAACCCATGTAATTTAACTGGATAACTTCAATGATAATGCCGTATAAATTTATCATTTGCTTGTAATATTTACTGAGCGTGCACACACCATTGTTTTGTGATCTCAAGGATATTTCTCTAGACTTGATTTATTGCGGACTCTATTAACAACACAAGCATTAAATTTATATCGGTGGACATTCAGGCCCCATGCTAGTGCTTCCAAATCTTCCGACACTTATGTCACATGAGCGTAGTTGAGTTGCGTAATATGAAAATAGATTGGAAGGAGTGGTTAGTGAATTTCCCCCATGTGAGCTTCTTTGTCACTAATTGGTTGAGCAATAACCTTAGTCCTAAACCACTCTATGAAATGCTTGCATGCGAATGCTCCTGCATTCCGTGCTCTGCATGCATTCAGTTCCTATTCAAACTCTTTGTATACAAATTGGTTAACAACAAATATAACAACTAAGCTAAGATCTAGTAGCACACCAAGAGATGTAAGTGAGGCTTGTGCTTAACATATGGTTGGGCTTCCTCACGATTGTTTAGCACAGTCCAATGCATTTTGTTAACTTCAATGTCCAACCCCATAAAGGTTAATGAACCTAATGATTGAATGGGCTGTGGAAATATGTCAAACGAAGAGATTAAACCTTTGTCTAACGGTTCAACCCACGGTCGATTAGGTTTATTTATTCTTGATTCCATGTTCTTGAAGTAGAGTGCTAAAAATTGAATGCTCTTTTGTACAACATATGATTTGGTGATTAAACTCTCTGGTCTTGGCTTATTCTTGACATCTCCCTTAAGAACTCCTAGGTACCTCTCCACCGGATACATCCAATGATACTAAATTGGTCCACACATTCGAGTTTCCCTTAGCAATGTACAGCTAGGTGGATCATGATGTCTAAGAATGAAGGTGGGAATATCATCTTCAACATACACAATGTTAGAATTATTGTTTTGTCTAATGATTCTAACAAATTCACCTGAAGTTCCTTATTTGTCAATTCCTTGAAAAACCATGATACATCATAAACCACGTCATAAATTAGGTTGTTAAGAAAACCATGAATGACTACAGGCAAAATCCATTGAAACAAGACATGACTTTTGTGGCTCTTTAAACCTCTTAAACTTGCTTCATCTACACCTAGATATGACGATATATTTGAAGCATATCCATTTGGCATTTTCATATCTTTGATCATACTGTATATTTCCCTCATCTACTGAGATGATAGTGTATATGCAACTGGTGGCTTGAAAGCCTGGCCCCCTAGTATTGTAAATGCAACTCTAGGCGAACACCCATTGCTTGGAGGGTTAGCTTCTCCTTTTCTGTGTCTTCCGATTTACCCTTCAGGCTAAAGATAGTTCTAACTAGATTGTCACATATGTTCTTCTCAATGTGCATCTCATCAAGATTGTGGCAGATATGTAGTTCACGCTAATATGGCAATCTAAAAAACACACTTTTCTTACATTAGTTTGTACTGTCTTGTTTTCGCTACCTACCAAGCCTCTCCTACACCTTCCTGAGTTGAACGTATTCATACCGACTCAATTGTCACATAATGTCATTGCTGGTGAAATTGCTCGGTAGAGGCCTCATCTCTACGGTACCATCAAAACTTCTACTATCATTGTGCCAATAGTGCTTTGAAGGCAAAAAACCATCGGTGGCCCATATAATGGAACTTACTATTTGACTATGTAATCTGCATCGCATATAGGGCATGCCTTATACCCTTTGGTTGTCCAATTAGAAATAACACCATATGTTGGGAAATCATTGATTGTCCACAACAATATGGCACCCAGTCGGAATGTTCGTCTATCCACCATGTCTAGTGTTCTTACAACTTTTACCTATAGTTCTTCCAACTCTTCCACAAGAGTTTGCAAGTAAACATCAATATATTTACTAGGTGATCTAGGTCTTGATATTAAAAGTGACATCATAAAATGAATCCTTCTTACATCTCCATGGTGGAACATTACACACAAACAAAAGAATTAGCCATATGCTATATGTCGTGCTCATGTTACCATAAGGATTAAACCTCCCAATCTTACACTCCAAGGATCTGCATTGAATCAAGGATATTTAGCATCCATTTCCTTCTACTTATTAGAGTCCACAAGGTGCCTTAACACACCTTCTTAATTGACATACTTTTCCTTATGCCATCTCATCTCCGGTGTCATTTGCCTACACATGAATTGCCATTGTAGCCTCGACATTAGTGGAAAATAATGGAGAACCTTAACTAGTATGGTCTTATTTTTCTTAAAATGAGGTTTCTATCTTCATTCACTGCAAACCGGATAGCTATTGAGGTTTTGAAACTTTTTTCGAAGCAATACACAGTCATTAATACAAACATGGATGATGTTTACATCCATAACTAATTGCTTAAGCATATTTCGCACTTTGTAGTATGATGACGACAATGTATTGCTGTCTGGTAACAAATTCTTTACAAATGGCAAGCTAATTATTGAAATATTTCATGGATTGTTTGCCATCGACTTTCATATTCATCATTTGAAGTACCGCAGACAACATTGAAAACTTAGTAAAGCCCAGATACATTGGCTTTTTTGCACTTTTAAACATCCTCATCCATCAATTACCATTATCACCACTGCCTTCATCCCCTTATCCATCTCATCCTCTTCAAAATCGCTCATCTTAATAGTTAATTTCTCTAAAAATCGGTTATCAACTTAATCTTTGAATGGCTGATACTCACTGGGAATGCTCCCTTCGCCGTCATCCACAACATCATGTAACTCATCTTCATTGTCCATTCCAATTGACTCCTCACTATGCGAGACCCACCTCGAGTACAACCAAGCCATTCCTTTCAACTTAAGATGGTATTCAACAATATAAATAGAGTGCCACAATGCATTTAGATAGTCTCTACATGGGCATCTTATTAGTCTATCCGCCTTTTTGTGGTTGACCGCTGCTTGTAAAAACTCACTAACCTCATTTCTATATTCCTCCTTTCTTAGATCGGTGTTATGTGCCAAGTTTGTTTAGACATCTTATCCTAAAATTTAAGAAATGATATCCCTATTTTATAAGCTATTTTGAAATATTTTCTACCTATCTTTATGACAATGCAATCATGTGTTACATACAACCATTTGACACATTAAATTTACATACTAGTTTTGCATAATAAATTTAAATTTTTACACATGTAACTTTTATAGGGTATATACACACATGTACATATAAAAAAAATATCATATACATCTTATAAAAGCTAACACAATCACGCTATTTTTATTCATATATACAACATATATAATTTATTAATACGTAAATAAATGATTTATTAAACTGTTAACTAACATAACAACATAATGTCATTTTAACAAACATTTAAACAATATACTTCACAACATATTTATTTACCCAACATATATATTTTATTAATACCTAAGTAAATATTTTACTAAACTATTAACTACCACAATAATATAAATATATCATTTCAACAATTATTTAAAATATATTATAATATTTTATAAAAATCTACATATAGTAAGACAAATTTTAAAACATTACAAATAAATTACTAACCTGGATAAAGACGATTCAATGCTTTAACTTTAAATATCAACCTTTATAAAAATATGCAAAAATAAATAAATAATAAAATAAAAATAATTAAACATTAAAAAAGAAAAAAGAGAGAGAGAGAGAGAGAGAGCACAAGAGGGGAAATGCAAATAGCATATCTGTGAGAGTGAGAGAAGAGAGGGGAGTGACGTGGTAATGGGAAGGTGTATATATAGGGGGGAGATTAAGGCAATCATTGCCTCAATGTGTTGTCTAGTTGGAGCATGAGTCACTGTTGATGTGGATTGAGGTGAAAATCACCTCTATTGTTTAAAGTGAGGCACCACTCACCTCAATTTGACATACGTGAGGTGAGTTTCGCCTCACATTTCTGGAACAGGCGATTTTCCATCTCTTGCTCTTGCTCTAATTGCAAAAATTTTTACTAGTGATCACTCTCTCTTTCTCTTTTTCTCCTTCCAGTGTCTTCTTCAAGGGTATTTAATTCAAACAAATTTTAAGTTGGTTACATCTAGTACAATCATTTTCTTCACTAGTGCAACACTGCAATATGTCTTGTAGATTTAAAGAATTGTAGTCAAACAAATAAATGTTTTCTATTATTCCATAGTTATAAAGAAATATTTTCTAGAGTGATATCATGTCTTGTCACTATGTAATAAATGTGTTTTTTTTTAATCAGATATTGATTCTTATTTCTTATTTTATTTCTAGAAAAAAAAAACATTTTTACATTAATTATACATCTTTAGATGGTAGGAAACTATTGTACGTGTGATATAATGTCCTTTATCTTCTGATCGGTGACAAATTTGAAATTTCTAGCTTATTTTAATTTTTGTTAACTAAAGAGTATAATTATGATGATATTTGTTAAGAAATGCATACTCAAATTGGATTTAAGCCATTTATGGAACCAAAAAAAAAAAAATAACAATATGTGTGGAAAAATCTTGTAATTTTTTGGAAAACGAAACAACTTAACAAAAATTCTGTTAAAAAGAAGTGAATTTCTTTCCTTTTCGTTATTTCATTCAAATACATTTATTCGTAAGGGGAAATTATGCACTTAAGAATAACAGTTGGCTAGAAGCTCGACCTAGCTCTTGTATTCAATTAGAGGAACATTCTCCATTTACTTTTAACAAATGGTGCAAGTTAAGAGATTTTCACATTTATTAATATCAATTGTTGATTATTTGTATGTTATCTATTTTGTTAAAAAAATTCATTTCTTCTTTTTCAAAATTTTATTATATATTTGCTCTAATAAATCTAAGAAGGAGGCAATAATAGGGCTTATCTCCAAGCTCTTAAAAAGTTGATTGAATCTTGGTCTGATGTCCTTCCTTTTCCTTTTAACCTTGCATCTTTTGGAAACAAGCTTAGAACTTGGAATCGTAAAGTCTTTGAAAAAATCCCCGAATGAAAATCTGAGTTGGTCTAAGTCCTCAAGCTCATCGAAGAAGCCTTCAATAAGCATCCCTCTTAAATTACCCTCAAGAACATCCATCTTATCAAGCAAGATCTAAGTGATGTTATAAAAAAAGGTTAATGTCACGAGGGGTACCTGAAATTTTGTTGCACTTTTAAATGATTATTTTACTATCTAATCGAACTTTTCATGATCGCTTTTACTACCTTCGTCAAGTTTGTTAATTATGTAATTCTAGCTAGACATTCTAACAGATAGTTAAATGTCACATGTTAATTTAAATTTAAAAAATACTATTTTCTTAAAATTTACGAAAATAATAGAATAAATAAATAAAAAGTAATAACTAGAAACTAAAATTAAAAAGAAAAGTTAAAAAAAAAGAAGAAGAAGGTTTGGGAATAAAATCAATAAGAACATCTATGGTTCTTTCTCCATATATAGCTTGGATGTGCATAGTAAGCTAGAATAGACATGCTATCACCGTCTCTATGTAGGGCTATCTATCTAATGACATGCAAATCAGACGCCTCTCGTAGTGTTCTTTAGACTCGTCCTCCACCTAATCCAGAAAGGACAATCCCTTCAGCGACACGGAATAAAGCTCGTCAAAGATGAGATGCCTTGGCCCACGCATGTTGAGGAGCAATGAAACTTGGTAGGGGCCTCAAACTAAGGGATATGAGTCAGTAGTTCTAGATATTTCGATGAAGGGTGCATCATCAAATCTCATTAGATCCTCAATCAGATGGTGGTTGTGTAATTCTTTCTTGAGTGTTTCGTGGGTGAATATTAGCACCTACTTCTTTGTCTCTGCAGCTTTCTCTCTCTCTCTCTCTCTTTCTAACATATCTATATTATTTTTTAGGGATTGCTTGACTAATTGATTTCTATTGCTGCTACTACTTCTTGATTGCTTCTGCTTTTTATTTTTTTTATTGTATTTTTTGCAAGAAATTGGAGATGGGGATTGAGTCCTCAAGATGAGTGTTCTTGTTAATTTTATTCGTAGATCTTCTTTTTTTCATTTCCTTTTTAACCTTATTTTTTATTTTTTATTTTTTACTTTTTTTTTCTATTTTATTCTATTATTTCCATAAATTTTAAGAAAATATATTTTTAAAAAATGAAATTGCACACATGTCATTCAACTATTTGTCAGAATGTCTAGCTGGGATGATGGAATTAATGGAGTTGACATAGGTGGTAAAAGCAACCACAAAAAGTTTGATTAGGTTATAAATTGATTATTTAAAAGTATAGGTAGTTAATTATACATTTTGCAAAAATTTAAATACCTTTCGTAACATTAACCCTATAAAATGAGGAGCTCTTATAAGTTACTAAATCTAGAACAAAATGGATTCTCAAAGGCGAAAGAAACACCAAATATTTTCACTTTATAGCAATGGTTAGAAGATCTAAAGTTAGAATCTATGGAAGTTTTTATCACTAGGAAAATTGGATAGCTAACCCCCTTGAAATTGAAATTGAAATTGCAAGATTCTTGGTCAGTTGGTTGGTTTGTGTGGGTTTTGCATTTTAAAAGCACAAACATGAAGTTGAATTTTTCCAAAAAAATTTATAAAAATACTAATAAGTACTATTCAATTTTCGTTGTAATCACTAACATAGGCAAGCACACCTACCTAAGTATCATAGAAAATATTAGGTCATATTCCTTGAGGATCGTTAGCATCTACCATACTCACTCTTGATCTATTATATAGCCAAAAAAGATTTAGAAAAACATTGCAAAGAGCAAAAAGCTAAACTAAGGTTAAAAACTAGCGTTTTTAAGGTAAATTCAGGATAAAAGTTTATAAATGCAAGACAGAGCTTAGGATTTGCTTCACTAAGTCTTTATTATATGATTTCTTAACAAACTCAAAAATTTATTTGCTGGGTATGCTTGTACTATCAGATTCACTAAGGTAAGCTCAGAAACTGTAGATCTAGATCAAACTATTGGAATCTCTTCATAAGGTATTAGCAACCTAGATTTACATAAAGATTAAAAATTCTTTTATTTAAACCTATTTTAATGAAGTTAAAACCAAGTGATAGAAAGTTTTGCCTTCCCTATCTCTAGGTGATTATGAATGACTTCATTAGCAGCCTATATCTATTTAAAAGAATGATCTCTCAATCTGTTTAATTAAAATCAAACATGAATCTAAAAGGCGCACCATACAATTAGATCCACGAAAATAAGTTCAAGCTACTAAATATAAGTACTCAGTCAATATTCAATTAAAATGTATTTGAAATCATACGAATTAAGTCTTCAATTCACATACCTAAGTTAAGATAATTATTTCTCCATAAATGTAAACATTAAGCATAGATTTAAGAGAAATAATATGAAATTAAAGATGAATATTATAGATTAAACATAAAAATCTTACAAGAACAAACATCAGGTTTTATATGAATTTACCCAAAAAACTTGAATTTATTGCAAAAGCAAAGTTTCTCTCACTAAAAATTCTCACATTACTATATTTTTATGTCAAGAATTTGTTATATATGGTACAATGCGTTATTATACGTCTGTGTATATTTATTTATAGATGACAACGCACATAAATCATAAAGATTTTATTTATTGACATAGTAGATTCTTTATAATGGATTTTGTACTTATCTTCATATGATTTAATTTTAGGCAATTTGTCTATGATAGTAAGGACAAGGTCATTTTTCGAGGCTCAAATTGTGGGTTTGAAGGTTGGCTATAGTCTAAGTTGTGCCTTTTCAAAAGAGCATGATCCATCTTTAATATGAATAATAAGTGGCACTGCAGGCGTGATTAAAGTTGTATCATGAATCACAAGGTGTGTTTGTCTTAGTGTAAGTCACGGTATAGATTAAGGCTACGATTGAAGGCGTGATTTCAAATTTTTGCTTGTTTTTTTACCTTTAGTTGGGATCTTTAGGGAACAATTGAAGTCTGTCTTCAAGCAATGTTTTTATTTTACTCTAATCTTGATTCAAATCACTTTGTTTCTTGTTTTTATGATCTTTGGAGCTGAAAAACAACATTTTCATAGTCACAGCACAAAAATCATAGGAATTTATTTAAAAATGGATCAAATAAAGCATAAATTCCTGTGAAACGAATAGAGGATATAAGACTTATCAAATTCCTCCACACTTAAGCTTTTGCTTGTCCTCAAGCAAAACATCGTTTCAAAACAATAAAGTAAAGCTTCTTGAATAGGAGAATAAGCCATGAATAGAATTTGACCAGATCAGCTAAATTCAATCACCACTAAACTCAACAATCTATTGAAGAAATAACTCTATACAATCCTACCATATCATGTGCCAAAATTACTTTTGTCAAAATCACTAGATTTATCAAAGTAGATCAACTTTTACCCTCATTATTTAAATCAGAATCTAAAGCAAAAATTATTCAAAAAGTTTGACAAAGTAAGATAAAATCAATCAATTTTACCCCCTTATATTTAAAGTATACAGTCCTTTAATCATCTCTCTAAGTATTACACTCAAGAGTGAAGGTATCCACATTTGCTCATCCCTTAAGTTATTTTCCTTATATATGCTTTCATTTTATTTTCATTCATTATTTGCATAATTCAAGCTGCAACAGGGAAGGTTTTTGCCTTCATCTTTTCTCTTTCCTTTAGAGGGGTTTTTGCTCCTATCTTTTTTATTTTTATTTTTACTTATTTAAAATTTATAGAGGGACAAAGAAATTGCTCTTTTGAAGGACCAACCCCTACCCATATCAATCCTAAGTGCATGGTCATTTTCATTTTAATTTTAATTTGATATAGCACAAGGAAAATTCATCAAGTTAAAGTATCACTTAAACTTTTAATGATTAATTGAGTAGCCTCACTAGGAATCTTTGACCAATTCTAGCTCTAAATTCTCAAGTTAAATAACAAATAAAACTACTCCACATGGATATCATAAATTGATTTCAGTAAAGTAAAGCTAACTCATAAGCAAGATGATGATGTTCAACACAAGTTTAATTGAGTTATTTAAGGATTTTATCTCAAAATTTTGATCAAATTTTACTATTTCATTATTTTCCTATAATTGTGGAAAGGAAGTGATCAATGATGCATATTTACTCTATTCTTAATTAATTATTAGTCTCAACCCTTAATCTTGCTTACTCTCTCCCTTAGTCTCTTCCCCCACACTTAAATTGAATATTATCATCAATGTTTAAAATATAATGAATTAGTTAGCAATTAAAGTACAAAGAAAGGTTTAAAGATTAGGGGCCTTTTTGGATTGTCAGTTTTTTTTTTCAATATGGTTCGGTATTGGTTCAATATCGATTCGGTATCAGTTTAGTATTAGTTCAGTTTGGTCAGTTTATGAGTAAAACTATCAGTTTTTCATTTGTATCATATCAGTATCGGTTTAGTATCTGTTTGGCACCCAAAATGACCAAAACGATGAACCAAAAAGGCCCTATAAGTTTAAGAAACTTCTTTATTTGGAATCGAGTTGAGATAAAATGAGAACCACTGGCTCGCTTGCCTTCTTAGTTTAAGCTATTTAAGACTAAGGCAAACAAGTAACAGTGGGTTCAGCTGGATGCAATTGAAGTTGTGAAAAATCATAAAATCAAGGTAACTAATAGGGGTTGAATTGCGCCCAAAATTAACAAGTGGATTTAGGTTCTTTAAACTTTTATGCATAGCTTCTTTCATACTTTTACTCGTGGCCTTGAAAATTGGTTTTAAGCTGTGCGGAATATCATCCTTTGATCAAGATATGCCTTTGTCCTAAAAACTTATTTATTAACAAAAGAAAAAGGTTAGAAATAGGTTGTCTCTATTAAGCGCTTGTTTGATGTCTTTAGCTAGACAAAATTTCCTCTAAAAGCTCACTGAGCTTGCACAAAGTAAACTCCTCTATCCTTCTTAAATCTTGTGATGGTCCTTGATAGAGCTTAATTCTTTGTCGATTAACTTAAAATTTTGCATTTTCAGAGTTTTCAACCTCTATAGTACCATGGGAGAAATTTTTTTAAGTCTAAAAGGACCTGACCATTTGAACTTGAGTTTCCAGAAAATGCTTCAACCTAGTTGAACAATAAAACAAGTCTCCTTCTTAAACTCATGTAGTTGTCTGATCTTTGCATCATGCCATCTTTTAACCTTCTCCTCATAAATTCAATTGTTTTCATATGCATTCAAGTGCAGTTCATCTAACTCATTGATTTGCAAAAGTCTATTTTTCTCAGCAACAACTAGATCTGATTCATAATTTGATTGCCCAATACGCTTTATGTTGAGTTTCATAGGAGATGGCATGTCTTCCCATAAACTAATCTAAGGTGTTGTCCCCAAAGTTGTTTTAAAAGCAGTTCTATAGGCCAATACTACATCATCTAATTTTTTAGCCCAGCCTTTCCTATTTGTTGCAACTGTTTTTTCCAAGATTCACTTGAGTTCTTTATTAGTGACCTCAGCTTGTTCGCTCCTTTAAGGGTGATAGGGTGTGGCAATCTTATGATGCACTCCATAATGTTCTAGAATTTTTTCAATCTGTGTGTTGCAAAAGTGAGTGCCTTTGTCACTAATAAAAGCTTTAGGACATTCGAATCTTGAAAATAACTTTTTCAAAAACTTTATGACTACTTGAGCATCATTAATAGGAAAAGCTTGGGCTTCCACACATTTTAACACATAATCCACTACCACTAAGATATATTTGTTACCAAAAGAGCTAAGGAATGGTCCCATGAAATCAATGCCCTAAACATAAAAAATTTCATATTCTAAAATGAATTTTTGGGGCATTTCATTTCTCTTTGAGATATTCCCCTCTTATTGGATTTGTCACTATATTGTACAAACATTTGGGCATCCTTAAAAATCAATGGCCAATAGAAGTTTGCCTCTAACACCTTATGACCAGTTCTATTTGCATTGTAGTAGCCTCCAACTGGGCCAGCATGACAATGATCCAAAAATTTTCGACCCTCTTCATGTGATACACATTGTCTAATCATTTGGTCAGAACAAAGATGAAATAGAAATGGATCCTCCCAAAAATAGTTTTTAAGTTCAGTTAAGAATCTTTTTCTTTTATTGTAATCTAATTCTATAGGGCGTTCTTTGTCGACCAAATAATTAGCAATGTCTACAAGCCATGGTTTAGGGTCTTTGCTTACAGTGCAAATACAGTAGAGTCCCTCTCCAAGAAACTCATCATTGATTTCTTCCTCTTTTAATTGGTCCAATAGGGGATTGTCTAGCCTTGACAAATGGTCAATAGAAAGGTTCTCACTACTTTTCTTATCCCTAGTTTCTAAGTTAAATTCTTGTAACAAAAGCACCCATAAGATATTGGGGCTTGACATCAGTTCTAGTTAATAAGTATTTCAAAGACAAATGATTAGTATAAATAATGACTTTAGAAAGGACCAGATAGGACCTAAATTTATTAAGGTGAAGATTGCTAAGAGCTCCTTTTTAGTTGTGGTGTAGTTTTCTTGCGCGGCTATCAAAGTCTTGCTAGTGTAATAGATAGGTTAGAAATGGTGATCTCCTCATTGTCCAAAAGCTCCAACAGTTGAATCATTGGCATCACACATTAGTTAGAACGGTAGATTCTAGTCCAATACTACCATTATAGGCCCATTGATGAGCTTCTCCTTCAACAGGTTGAAAGCCATGGAATAATCATCGTTGAAGTTAAATGGAGTATCTTTTTCCAGAAGCTTCATTAGGGGTCGTGCAATCTTTGAAAGTCCTTAATGAAACTTTGATAAAAACCACCATATCCTAAGAAACTCCAATTGACTTAACTGTAATTGGTGAGGTAATTTTTCAATAACTTCAACTTTGGCTATGTCAAATTCAATTCCTTGACTTGAAATTTTGTGCCCAAAACAATATCTTCATTCATCATAAAATGTCATTTTTCCTAGTTCAATATAAGATTTATCTCTTCATACTGCTGTAGAAATCTTTTCAAGTTAAAGGGATGATAACTCCTTTTTATTCTACTCTATTCAAAGGAATTTAGGCTTAATTTGATGCTTTTTTGGATAATTTATTATGAATCTGGTACTTTTAATGTTCAAATGTTGTTTTTCAGCTCCTAAAAATAAAGGAAGAAAAATTAAATTGTTTTGAATCAGGTTTGGAGCAAAACAATAGTAGAACTCAAAGATAGATTTCTATTGAGCCCTGCAAAAGTGCCGATTGAAGCCTAAACTTAAAGGAAAAATAAGGTAAATTGGTCTATCATGCCCTGCATTGAGCCTTCAACATGAGCCTTAACGTATGTTTTCAGGTAATCGAACACTACTTGAAGAGCAGCTTTTGTTGTGCCACACTGTCAAGCCTTAGACTTGACCCGCAACGAATGTTGGATGAAGATTAAACCTTTGCTTAGAAGTACAACTTGAGTTGAGCTTAAGTATCAAACCCTCACGTACTCAATTTAACTCTCAGTTATAGAATGGACAAAAACTCGAGCGTTTTAGTAGAATTCCCCAACTTAGGTTGAGCCCTAACTTTCATGCAACATTTAAATGCTCGACCTACACAACAAGTGACTATATGAGCTGGCATTTACAATGGAGCATGGAAATAGAGGATGAATTTCTTATAAGAATCTGTCACGTCATCAAATAAAATCATCATGATTTTGTGCCTCTAGCCTATAAATAAACATGTACATGCATGCAAAAAATATATGTGGTATATGTAACAAATTCCTAATGTAGTATAGAGAGAGAATTTTTTAGCAGAAGAATTGTTTCTTCTTGCTGAGAAATCTTGAGCTCTCTGGGTAAAATCTTTTTAACTCATTGTTTGTATTTTTTGCAAGACTCTAAACTTAATTTGTAATATTCTTTGTTAATTTAATATTATTTCTTCAAAATTTGTGCTTAATGCTTACATCCATGGAGAAATAATCTCGTACAGCTTAGGGTTTGTGAATCTAAATCTTGATTCATGTGATTTCAAATGCACTTTCAAGTAAACATTGACTGAGTATTTATAATTAGTAGCTTGAACTTATTTTCATGAGTCTAAATGTATGGTGCATCATTTAGATTCATGTATGGTTTTAACTGAATAGATTGAGAGATCATTCTTTTGAATAGATCTGAAGCTACTACTAGAGTTGATCATAATCTCCTTAAGAGAGGGATGGTGAAAATTTCTGTCGCTTGTTTTCAAAATTCAGTAGGTTGGTTTTGAAACAAAGGATTCTTAAGCTTTATGTGGATCTAGATTGTTGATAACTTGTGAAGAGATTCCGGTAGTCTAGTCTAGATCTAAAGTTATTGACCTTGAGAGAGATTTTAACTTACCTTAGTGAATTCGACAGTGCCAATACACCAGCAAACAACTCTCTCTCTCTAAGTTTGTCAAGAAATCACATGATAAGAATTGTTGAAGCAAATCCTAGGCTTTTATCTTGCATTTTTAGAAACTCATCCTTAATTTTGCCTTGAAAGCATATGCATATCAACTAACCATAGCTTAGCTTCTGTTTTTATCATGATCTTCTAAATTTTCTTTAGCTAGATAATGGATGAAATATGAGAAAGGTAGATGCCAACGATCCCCTAGAATACAACATAATTTTTCTATGCTATTTTAATAGGTGTACTTGCCTAATATCGATAGTTATTTTCGAAATTGAACATAATCTATTAGTTTTATGAAATTTTGAAAAATTTAACTTCGTGTTCTTTAAAATGGTTTTTAAATTCGATAAACTACACAATTAGGAGGCATCCATCAAAAGAATCACCAAAAACCAAAAAATCACCCATGAACACCTCCATTACATTCTCTACTAAGTCCTCAAAAATGACCATCATGCATCACTGGAAGGTTGTCGGAGCATTCCACAGATAAAAAGGCATCATCCTATAATCAAATGTTCCATAGGTACATTTAAAGTGGTTTTTTCCTAATCCTCTAGCGCCATTGGTATTTGGAAATACCCTGATATGCTATTGAGAAAACAGTAGAATGAGTTCCTTATTAGTCTCTCCAACATTTGGTCTATGAAAGGCAGTAGAAAGTGGTCTTTTCTGGAGGCATAATTAAGTTTCCTATAGTCTATACATACATGCTAACCAATAACAGTGTGCATATGAATCAATTCATTCTCTTCATTAAAAACACTTGTCATCCCTCCCTTCTTTGGATATATTTAAGTTAAATTCATCCAAGCACTCTTTGAAATTAGATAAATAATTCCAACATCCAACAACTTCACACTTCCTTCTTCTTCATTACTTCTTTCATGTTTGCGTTTAATTGTCTCTATAGCTGCACTGTTGGCTTAAAGTCATCCTCTATAAGAATTTAGTGAGTGTAGTATGGTGGGCTTATACCCTTAATGTCAGCAGTTTTCCAAGTTATTGCTCTCTTATGTTCCTTTAAGACTTTCTACAACTATTCCTTTTTTCTATCATTAAGTTTCGAAGATATAATGACAAGTAACATAGAATTTTCTCCAAGAAAATCATATTCCAAGTATTCAAGTAACTCTTTCCATTCTAGATCATGTAGTTCTTCAACAGAGGATCTTAATCTCTTGATGTCTTCGCTAGTCATATCTTCCTTTAACTAATCTTTTACAACTTCCCCATTCAGTTCAAGATGTGCAATAATTTCTTTGTCGTGAATTGAATCTGAATTTTTTGCACTTCCGTTGCTCAAGCATATTTCTAGAGTGTCCTTACAGGTTATGTTCCTCATCACCTCGATTATTTCCGAATCCAAAGACTCTATGGCAAAACAATCATCATCATTATTCATCCCTTGTTTGACACTCTCTGATAGCTTGATAATCATACCATCATCCCCTACTGTCAATGGTAATTTTCCATCCTTCACATCTATAATAGCTCCTACAGTTGCCAAGAATGGTCTTCCCAAAATAAAGGGAACTTCTACATTCTCATCCATGTCCAAAATGACAAAATCAATAGGGAATATAAAATCCTTCACCTTCACCAGCACATCCTCAATAATTCCCTTAGGATATCTTATTGATCTGTCAGCTAGTTGTAAACTCATCCTAGTAGCTTTTGGTTCTCCCAATCCTATTCTTTTAAACATGCTATACGGCATCAAATTTATGCACGCTCCTAAATCTACTAAAACTATTTCAATAGGTAAGTTCCCTATCAGACAAGGAATGATGAAACTATCTGGATCTTTCCTTCTTGTTGGAAGTTGATTGAAGAGGACAATTGAGAATCTTTCCCAAATGTCACCATGGATATCTTTTCCAATTTCGTTTTGTTTGAAAGGAGTTCCTTCAAAAACTTTGCATATTTTGTCATCCAAGAGAGAGCATCCACTAGAGGCAAATTAATGTGGAGCTATTTGAAAAGTTCCAAGAATTTTTTGAATGCTCCTCATCTCTTCTTCTTTTGGCTTTTGCTAGGTAAAGGAGTGGTGGTTTATAAGGCTTCATTGGGGGTGGTTCTTGTCTCCTTTCTTCCTCTTTTTCTTTAACCACTTCACATCTTTCTTCCTCTACTTCCTCATGTATGCTGGTCTGATTTTCACCACTGGTTTCTTCCCTCCTCTTTTCTTCAATCTTCCTTTCCTCTTCTAGGTTCTAGAGTTTTTTCCTACTTCTCCAAGCAACTGCGTGAACTCCTTCTTGGACTCTTTAATTAAGCATCTCAACCATGTGGCTTATTTGCGCTTCCAAACTCTTAAGTGAGTTAGCATGGCTCTACATCATCATCTTTGTTTCTTGATAATAAAGCTTGGGGTTCTTGATAAATAACAAGAACAACTCCTTCATGTAGGTTTTTTGCTGATGAAGACCAGAGTAAGTGTATCCTTATTACAAATTTTGATACAGTTGATAGGGACTCCAATTCTACTACTGGTTCCAAGGCACTTTAGGGTAAGTTGACAGAAAATTCTAGCCAATCATCCCAAAAGGGTTTTCACAGGAGCTTGATATTATGAATAAGGTATCCTTCCTACGTATCCATGATTATTCATTAATAGTTCTTCAATTTCTTGGAGTATTCTTTGAACGTCACTTCCCATTCATAACAGCAATCAACAAAAAATATAATAAAAAATGCAAATCAAATAGAAACAAGCAAGATTTACACTAGCTAAAAAGAGATATTATGCAAGAACGGCTAAAATATTAGAATCAAAGCTTTCAGGTAGTACTTTGTTGAGCTTCATATTTATGAATTCAACATTAATCCTTAACAATGGTGCTAAAAAAATTTGGTCGATTGGTTGGTTTATGTGGGTTTCGCATTTTAAAAGCACAAACACGAAGTTAAATTTTTTCAAAAAAATTATAAAAATATATAAAAATACTAAAAATTTCTTTTCAACTTCGGTTGTAATCACTAACAGAGGCAAGCACATATACCAAAGTACCATAGAAAGTATTAGGTCGTATTCCTTAGGGATTGTTAGCATTTACCATACTCACTCTTCATCTATTATCTAGCCAAAGATAGATTTAGAAGAATATTGCAAAGAGTAAAAAGCTAAGCTAAGGTTGAAAACTAATTATATACACGTTTTCAAAGCAAATTAAGGACATAAGTTTATAAATGAAAGATGGAGCTTAGGATTTGCTTCACCAAGTCTTTATCATGTGATTTATTAACAAATTCAAAAAATTGTTTGCTAGGCATACTTATACTATTGATTCACTAAGGTAAGTCAAAGCCTCTCTCAAGGTCAGAAACTCTAGATCTAGATCAAACCATTGGAATCTCTTCACAAGCTTTTTCCAACCTAAATCCGCATAAAGATTAAAAATCAAACCAAGTAATAGAAAGTTTTACCTTCCTTATCTCTAGATGATTATGAACAACTTCGTTATCAGCTTAGATCTATTTAAAAGAATGATCTCTTAATTTGTTCAATTAAAATCAAACATGAATCTAAAAGGCACACCACACAATTAGACCCATGAAAATAAGTTCAAGCTACTAAATATAAGTACCCAATCAATATTCAATTAAAATGCGTTTGAAATCACACGAATCAAGTCTTTGATTCACAAACCCTAAGTTAAGATAATTATTTCTCCATAAATGTAAACATTAAGCATAGATTCAAGAGAAATAATATGAAATTAAAGATGAATATTATAGATTAAACATAAAAATCTTACAAGAACAAACATTGAGCTTTATATAAATTTACCTAGAAAACTTGAATTTCTTGCAAAAGAAAAGTTTCTTGCACTCTTACACTACTCTATTATATGTCAAGAATTTGTTATATATGGTACAATAAGTTATTACACATTTGTGTACGTTTATTTATAGGTGATAGGGCACAAAAATGATGAAGATTTTATTTGTTGACGTGGCAATTCTTTATAATAGATTTTGCCCTTATTTTGACTCGCTTTAATTTAGGGCAACATGTTTGTGACCGCAAGGATAGGGTCACTTTTTGTTGCTTGGATCACAAGCTCAAAGGTTGGCTATGATATAAGCTATCTTTTCATAAGAGGGAACATCTGTCTTCAGTTTAAACCATGAGTGGAATTGCAGGTGTAATTCTTAGGCATGATTGGAGTTGTATCATGAATCACATTACAAGGTCGTCTTAGCGTAACTCATAGTGTAGATCGATGGCACGATTGAAGGCGTGGTTTGGAATTTTTGCTTGTTTTATTGCCCGCGGTTGGGATCTTTGGGGTGCGATCGAAGTTTATCTTCAAACATTGTTGTTGTTTTGCTCTAATCTTGATTTAAATCGCTTTGTTTCTTCTTTTTGTGATCTTTGGATATGCAAAACAACATTTTTCATAGTAACAACACAAAATCATAGGAATTTATTTAAAATAGATCGGATAAGAAATGAATTCCTATGAAAAGAATAGAGTATATGAGACTTATCAATTCTTCTGAAACTTGTCCTGTTCCTGCAAAACTTCTGTTAGTAATATTATCTAACTCAACTCCCTTGGAGGATATAAACTTAATCTCAAAGAAAAAACCTTACTACTCAATTCTATAAATACTTAAGAAATCTAGTTTGCTATTAAGTGCCTAGGTAAAAAATAAATCCCTTGGCCTTGATGGTTTTACTACTGAATTCTATAGTAGAGTGTTGGTAAACTGTGAAAAATGGCATCACTCGAGAGATTATAAAATCTTGGCCTACTAGTTGTATGAAACCTGATCTAAAGCACCCCTTAATTGTCTTTATTCCCAAGAAACCTGAAGCTTGTAGACTAAAAGATTTGAGGTCTATTAGCCTTTGCAACACAATTTACAAAATCTTAGGAAATTTTCCAATGAATAGACTAAGATCCTTCCTTAACAAATTGAATTGTCCAATGCAAGCTAGGATGTGTAATTGATACTACTATCCTTCTTCAGAAAACCATGTAAATGATGTCTAAAAAAAAGGCAAAAAACACGATCTTTTAAAAAGCCTTTGATAGACTTGAATGGGGCTTCATCGAGAAAGCTTTAGATCTCTTAAACTTGCTTGAATCTTGGACTAAGATTGTTGCCTTCTCTATCTCCATCTCCTTTAAAGGAAACAAAACAACAGATTTCCTTCTTCTAAAGATTTTAGGCAAGAAAATCCTAAGCCCTACCACCCCCACCCTTTTTTCTAGTCTATGGAAAAACTTAGCAAATGGACTTTTAGCCTAGTTAAGGAGAAAGTTTGGAAGCCCTTAAGGCTAAAAAAGCTTAGCATACATATAGTTGTCAAAATGACGATTTTACCTCTATGATTTTACGAGTTTACAACTTTATAAGATCTTTTCGAGTTGACTCATGTGTAGAATCGTTTTTTCATAGAATCATATGTTTTTAACTGAGTTTACCTATTTTACTTGTGTCAAATAGGTTAAAAATATAAAAATACGATGGTGTTTTTACAAGTACATCGACTATTAGGATGATACATCTTTTATATCACATTTCAATTTTTTTTTCACATACTCTCTTTATCTATTGTCCTCATTTCCTTTAACTCTCATATTCTATAATGATAGAATTCATTTAAGTCAAGTTATAACTATAGAGTTTATAAGAAAACTTATTTATTTTATTATATAATTAAGAATTTATAAGAAAAGTTTGATTCTTCTTCAATTTACAACTTCTTTGGAACAAAGTAAAAGGAAAGAACTTAATTTTAACTCTAGTTTGTCCTTTTTTATGTATATTATATCATGGATTAAGAGTTATTGTGAAAAAATATTAATTCCTTTATTTTCTTCTTACATTTATTATATATTTCAAGATTTTTACGACTTTTGTAAGTATATCTATAGGTTTTTGAAGCTATTTTATATAGGTTGTAGAAACTTACAATTCTACGTTTCAATTCTACGATCTAATTCTACAAGCCCTTCGACAATTCTACATAGAATTGTGAGTTTGGAAACCTTGCAAGTTACACTTATTCTCTTTGTGGATAATATTATTCTTATGGAAGAAGCTTCTATACATAATGCCAAAGTCATGTGGGAAACCTTTCAAAGTTTTCATGCTTGGTCTAGCCATCAAATCAATTCTTAGAAGTCCGCAATTATTTTCTTTGGAAACACTCCAAAAAGCCTTAAGAGTTAAATAGATAACTTAACACGAATTAGTGAGGCAAAGTTTATGGGTATTTGCACTGGAAATACCAAGAGTAAAGACTGTGATTTCCTTCTTGAGAAAGTTAGATGCAAAATAACAAGATGGAAAGCAAAAAACTTAAGCATTGCTAGAAGCATACTCTTATAAAGTCTATTATTGAAGGTACACTAGGCTATTACTTTTAAGGGAGCTACATCTCAAGAAGCACCATGGATAGAGTAGATAAATCCATTAAAGATTTTTTTGGGGGGTTATTTGGGTAATAAGAAGCTCTTCCATGGACATGATTATAAGCATGTAGCCAAACTACTATCTATAGGACGGACTGGAATTTGGGACCTTAGGACATGCAACAAAACAAGCACTATCAAATTAGCATGGAGACTAAACAAAGAAAATCCCTTAAGTTCGCTCTATTTTTAGTCAACCAAATAATCCTTCTCTAAATGCTTATAGACTCTTCAAGGAGGCTATTACGAAAGATGACTATTTAGCAAAAGGATGTATGTAATGACCTAGGAATGAAAAATGTGTATTTTTTTTTATTAGATGATTGGATAGGATATGACCCTCTTACTAGTTTTATTTGTCAATCATTGACAGCAAACTCCCATAAAATCTACCCATCTCAAGCATGGATTAACTATGGTGGGATGAAGACTTAATTGGATATCCTTTGGATGATCATTCTAGTCATATGCTTGGCTTCTTCTTTTTGGATATTTCAAATAGTGCTTCAAATTTCATCTCTTGGAAGAATCATGTCGGTGGAGATCTAATTGTCAAAGACTCGTATGGGGATTAAATGAAAAATGAAAATGTTAGAAACTACCAAGATGATATCATATGGGTATGGAATACCAAAATTTATCCCAAGGCCTAGATATTTCTTTAGAGATGTGTCACAAATGCCCATCCTGCAAGAAATAACATAAAAAAAAAAAAAATAGAGGCATTAATGTGACAAGCAGATGAGTCTTCTGCAGCCAAGATGAATCAATTAAACATCTCTTCTTTGAATGCAGAAATATTATAGTGGCATTCCAAAGATTAAATTTAACACCATGGCTTAACTGCTACAATGCATATTGTAATGAGTGGCTAAAGCATCATGTAAAGCTCAATAAAAAGGCTTAGACTTTCGCTAACTGTATAAATTAATGCCTCTTCATATTTATAATGTGGTATCTCTAGAAGGAACAAAATGCTTGTCTTTTTTTAAGGGGATATGGATGATGAAAACTGGATTCACAATGCTCCTACTAGAGAAAAAGAGTTATGGCCAACATGGAGGTGACAAAGAAAAGATTCTTTATAAACCTTGCCAGATTCATAGAAGCCTCCTCAACTCAATTTGATTAAATTAAAATGTAATGTGTCCTTTAGCAATAACACGAACTCTTCTTCTGTTGGAGGCATAATCCATGATCATAAAGGCTTCTAGAAAATTATCTTTATTTTCCCCTCCGAAGTAGAAATATAGGCCTTCATTAATAGCATCCAAATCTTGGAGTGTTTAGGCATTGAAAATGCAATGATTGAATTTGACTCAAAAGAAGCTATCGAATGGATACTTAACCTAGAAAATAACATTGAACATGCTTCTCTTGTTGTTTCTATCTGTAGGGATTTGGTGTTAAGGCAATAATAGAGGAACAGGATGAGGATTTTGATGTTGATGACTAGGAAATAAACCAAGCAGCCCATCACATGGCTAAAGCGAAGAAATTTATTCTTTTACCAATTTATGAGTGCACTAAGTTCTTATAATCATTTCATAAAAATAATCGAATTTAGAGTGAACTTGTTAACAAAAAAAATCCAGCACCCATAAATATATATATATATATATATATATGGCTATATACTTACCTTAGGCTATAATGGAAGATTTGTAGCTGTAAAATGCCATTGCAATAATCTTAAGAAATTACTAATATTTGATAATTAACCATAGAAATAGCAACCAATCATCTGGTGGTGGTTTTTTTTTTTTTTTTTGGTCAATCATCTAGTGGTGATTAACTACAAAAACAATAACGGCAAATGAATTACTCAATTTAAAAATGGGGATTTAAAAAAAAATTTATGAATGTTGATTACCACATTGGCCATCTATCGACTTATTTTTCTCGTACCATTATATTACTTTTGGTCATAACAATGCTCAAAGAAGTTCAAATAATGTTGTTGTATTAAAATAAAGAGTTAATATTACAAATGGTACATAAACTTTGATAAAATATAAAATTAGGTAACTAAAGTTTGAAATTGATAAATTTAATACTTAAGCTTTGAAATTGACAAATTTAGTACTTGAAAGGACTTACTGTGTACGCTAGTATTAACTCCATTAAGTTTTTTGAGGTATTAAATTTGTCAATTTCAACGTATTTGAAGTACTAAATTGATCAATTTCAAAGTTTAGTTACTCACTTGATCATTTTCAAAATTTAGGTACCTAATTATATATTTTGTCAAAATTCATGTAGCATTTGCGACATTATCTCTAAAAGAAATTTGTAACGTTAAGAGTATTTTGATTATACATTTCTTTTTTTTTTTTTCCATCCTACTCTTAAACTTAAATCGTGTGTTTGCTAAGATAAGATATCAAAATAAGTACATGTATATCTCTTTCATAGAATTAAATACTTAAAAAAAAACTATATGGCTAGATTTATATACCCATTAACATAATTTAGTTTTTGTATGGTGGGTTTACTATAGTTAGCCGATCACGTGCAATTGGTGTCACAGGTCGACAGGGTACCCTAATAATATCAATGTATCATGTATCATACTAAAGTTATGGACTTTTATGTAAATTAATTAGAGGATTCTAGAAAGGTACATGAACATGATACCAGTAGAAAACTTCGTGGTGTAGACAATTATAACATGATCGAAAGTTGATTAGAATAAGCAAATATTGCATACATACAAGTCACATATAAGAAATAAAATATTAACAAGTCCTTAGTCACTACATTATAATATTACAACTTTACAATCCTTGGTTTCCAAAAAACTTCATAACATTACAAATAATAGTCTCCAAAAGATTTCATTACAAAAATAACTTATACTAAGTTCTCAACTATTGCATCTGGACTTATACAAACATTGTCTTTACACAAATCCTTATTTATCACTTAAGTCCAAGTCTTGACTCCTTTAATACCATATGCTAGCTCCATCTCTTGAGTAAAGATCAACTTTAGTAATCTGTATAATCACATAAGTCTATAAGGGTTGAGCAAACAATAGCTAGTGAATAACCATATATTAACACAATTCAAACAATGTCAAACAAGTTGAATAGCAAACATATGCAACGCCACAATCAAGCATATGCGACAAACATAGTTTAGATAATCGAAATCCAAACCAATAGAGATTTACACCCACTCTTAGGGGTTGAAGGAATTAGCTCAAGTAAATCACATCTAGGAGAGACTAAGAACTAAGAAAGGAGAAGTTTTGTTCATTCTTATTTATTATTTATGTATAGAAAATATTATAACTTAACTTGACCTTAGAACTTAGAAACTCTACTAAGTATTAAACATTTCATGTCAACACCACTTACAACATCCTTTGATGCCTGCTTAGTTCCATGAAACTAATATAACAGTGGTAACCCTTTTTGGAGAACTAGATATAAATTTCTATTGCTGGAAAAACTCATAGTTACCATAGAATTGAAATGCTATGGTGTGTTTATAGTGCAAATGCAAGTTATACCGTCGTGCAATTTATGTCCGGCTTATTTAAATGTCAATAAAAATTATACCATATTATTGAGTGACTACATCAATTTCAAAGAATCCTCAATTCATATTACATAATCATTATTATGCAATTAGTTATTACTTTTAGCATTAAAGATTATCATTCACTTATATAACATACAACATGCATTATTCCCTAAATCTTCATGCATATATTCAATTTCAGTTACATTTAGGAGCATAAGCTACTACATTACATTCACAAAAAATTGTGAGAAGATTCAAGTTACTCACCCGTGCATCTTGTCTTAATCTTCGTAATAATCTATTAGAAAGTCTAGATATTGATTTATGGCTCCTATAAGATAACAAACATATATTACCAAGCATACAACTAAATAGAAATTTTTATTAGTGCCTAAGTGTCCTAATTTCATGTTATCATACCCTTAATTCCTTGGTTTTATGAAATTATAACATGCTAGTCTCAACTACATACATTTAACTAAAAAATTACTTAAGTCCAAGTATAATAAAACTTAGCATATCCTTATTCTATGGTCCTACAATCTAACTTGAGCACGATTATAAGGAGACCTTAACAAGTATTTGTATACACATACATTATATTATATATATTATTTATTTATTATTTTTATATGAAAGACAAAATAGGGGAACCATCACAGCTGTGATTAAGGTCGTGATCACCAACATGCTTGTGATCAAAGATGCTACAAATTTTCTATAAGCCACCGAGACGATCACAGGATTAACCACATTAGTGATGAGTCAAAAATATTTGATCTAAGACGATCATGGGGTAGATCACACCCTTGATTATATAGAATTAAAACATTTGAGACTACCATACCCTATATCATGATCGTGATCAACCAAACCCTAAATTGTATTTCCAAAATTTGAAATTTTTACACTTTTCAACTAAGTACCATGATCTTATTTCCATAAGAAATACTTCCACATTAACATATAAGGTTTATATATATATATATATATTATATCCCCTACACTTACATATTGATATTATACATACTCACTTACACTACACCTAGCTATATATAACATGAACTTTTACAAACCAACCAAAGTCTATTTCATCTATGATTTAGGTTTTAAACTATCAATTCCATTACTGCTCTTTATCTATATGACATCAGTATCCACAACAACTCCATATTTAACATTAGCTAACATAAAGACTAATTAAATTTACCTATCATATAAGATTAACAAAACAATAAGAAGGCCTAATGTAGTCTTGACTTAGAGATGGAATTTGAAATGGATTTTTAGAAAATTTTAGAAGGAAAATTGATGAAGAAAGGGTGGTGTTTCTACTCTAGCAAATGGCACTTGCTATGGTTTCTTTTTAGGGAGTTAATTTTGCCAAATTATTTTGATATTCATCTCTTATATTAACAAAGAGAGATTTTGACTTTTAAAAGAATCATTGTGTATGTGCATGTGCATGATAGATAAGATGAGGAAAATGAGATTATGGGCTTGGGTTTTCCATGAAAATTGGGCTTGGATTTGCAAGATGATTGACCTCCTTAATGCATAAAGAAATAATAAACAAGAATTTAGATTTAAAGCAAAGATTGGTCAATTTAATTTAGAAATATTATTGAAATAAAAATTTTCTTGAGATGATTTATGATCAAAATTCTAATGTTTTAAGGGTTTAGCTTGAGAAATATAAGTTCATAAGAAAATTTTGCAAGTAAAAAGATTTGATAAACAATTTTAAAATATATTACTTGAAATTTTTAAGTCTCTATGTTCACTTAATTCATTCTACATATGTTATTATAAAGAAATCTATTGATTATACCATTTATCCTAACTTTTATATTAAATCCATATTGATTTTTAATTTTTAATCTCTAACTTAACTTAAGGAAAAACTTGGGGATTATAATATGTGTGCCGGTCAACTTAAGAGGAGTTTTGAACTGATGACACGTGTAAGATGTTATGAGAGGGGTGTGGGAGGAGGAATAACCAAACTAGTTTCCCAAATGCGTGTGTGTGAGTGTAACAAAAAATCAAATGAGTAGATTCAATGGTTCTTGACTCGTTCTTCGTGAGGTAGTTACTTTAATCTTTCTCTGGAGCTATTTTAGTAAAGTTTCCACGTTACTTTTAGTCGTAATAATACATCAAAATTCCCTGTGAATGAAAAGAGCAGCCTCTTATTTATAGATGTTAGAATCTTATGCTAACTTTTAGATCGTTTCTAAGGATTCGACGGTTGAGATTGAAGCCTTATTTTCTTCAATAATGGGTTAGGCTTACAAGTAGGCTTAGAAAGAGACTAAAGGTTTTTATAGTATTAAAGAAGTCCATTATTCCCATTTATCATATAAAAGGACCTAAGACTTGTTTTATCCATATAAGCCTTATTTTAGTCAAATTAAGCCCAAAAAGACATTTCTAAAGTCTGCTATTCGTGCACAAGGAAACCAAGTAAGGCTAAGAGCGAAATAAATTAATCTATCAATCCCTATTTTGAGCCTACCAAGCCGAATCTCTCTACGACACTCATTATTGAATTCGATATTCTAAGCTCTAACACTAGCCAAGAAGACTGGTTCATAGCATTAAATTGGGCTTGGAGCTTAATTACCAAACTAACCCTCTATAGTTTTAACATAATTAAAATTAAAAAAAAAATTATTTACACGTTAAGTTTTGAATCGAAGAACATCATTTACAAATCAAATAATTTTTCTATTGTTAGATTTCAAATAAATATACATTAGGCTGAAATTATATACATAGAGAAGTAGTGAGGAAAAAAGAGTTAAGATAGCAGTTCACTTGACATGAATACCCCTATTAATTCCTTATATGTTCTATGTAAAGCTACTATTATGATGTTCACTAGAGGAAAATGATAATTTATAATGAATTACTATTACATAAAATGATAAATAGCAATCCATTCTCTCACACTCATGAATTGCTATTTACTGATTTATTTTCCAACTTTGTTATAAATAACCCTCTCTTGAAAATATTACCTATACAATTATTCTCTCTATAATAAAAACAAAGGACATTATTGTCTCTCTACTACAATGACCTCGTCTCTTTAAAAAACTATGTTGATTTTATCCTTGTCTCTTCAAAAGAAGAGTTTAGTGTATTCACGCTAATCTGGTCTCTTAAGAGATGAGGTCAACTACTTACAACCTCATCTCTTCAAGAGATGAGTTTCACTTATCTATTTTTGGGATTCTTTTTGGCCTAGCGGGATTTGTTTAATTTTTATTTTAATGTTGTTATTTTTTTCTTTATCCTTTGTTTCATACACTAAGTGAATATTGTAATAGTCATTACAATCATATTACATTACTGTTGACTTGAAATTCAATTTTTCCCTTTTTTCATAAGGCAAATGGAATTAGCCATAAATTTATTGCTAGATACAATTTGCCCTAATCTACAAAAATATTCAAAGCAATTTATGAAACTAATAATAAATTATGAATGACAAAAAAATACCAAGATGTTGAGTTTATTTCTTGAATTGTATAAGAGATTATTATGAAAGGGCATTTAGAGAAAACAAAATGGACAAAATGGAAAAACTAAGGTCATCATATCTTTGGCAATTTCCTATTCTGTATTTTTTATATTTTTTAGGTAGAGCGAGTGCCATATGAGAAAGCCCTTTGGCTTTTGTTAGAGAAACCAAGCGTTGCAAGGTCCTGAGAGAATCGATGTATTTGCTACAATACTATAATAAATAAATTTATTGTTGAGAGAACCAATGCGAGACAATAGTGAATCTATGTCACTGTTTCACCCTTTCCTCATCATATCTCATCTCTTATAATTGTGTTTTTGTGATAGGTAATAACTCTATATTTTTGTTATACTTCATTTTACTCTACTATAAGAGCACAATCGATTATCCACGGGTGTAATGGGTGCATATACAATAATAAAGATAACAGGGAAATACTAAGTCATGTACACAAGAATTGTATGTTAACTACCAACTATAGTACCATACTAATCCCCTCTAGAACTAGGCAAGCAATAAAACTTTGTCTTTTAATTTTTTTTTAAACTTAAACTAAGTAGGTTACTTAAACTTAGAATAATACCTTAAAAGAATACAAGAACCAAAGTGCTTGGAATAAAGGGTATGTTTGTTTCTCATATTTTGATCATTTTGATATTATATTTTATTGTTTTCAAATAGATATTTGTTAAGAAACAAATATCAATAAAAAACTAATAATTTTACTCATAAACTGATCAAAGATAGGTTATATGTGTAGATCTAATATATATGATATATATAAAAATTTGACAATCCAAACAGATCCTTAATTGATATTGTGAGTATCCTATCAATCTACATGGGATTTAGGGTTGCAAAGGTGTCAAGCCAAGCTAACTTTTTAAAGGCTAGGGCTTGACTTATTTAAGATTTATCGAGTTCAAACGCAAGTGAAGCTTTTTATTAGGTTAAAATTTAGGCTCGAGCTCGGCTTATTTATGAAACGAGTTCAAGCTGAGTTGAGCTAAGCTTTTTATCGAGTCTATTGAACTTTTATCGAGCTTAAGATTTAATTTAGAGTTTGACTTGTTTAGATAGCCCATTTTCTATTTTTTTTCAAACCTAAAATATAACATGTGTGTGTTGCTATAAATATATATACAAAAATATTAAATAAAATTTAATTTTTTTAGTTTTAATTATGTAGTTACATATAATATATCATGCATAAAAAATTCATGAATATGCTAATGAGCTTATTAACAAGCTTATGAACGAGTCTACTCGAGAGCCTGTTCACGGGTATGTCACAAACTAGCTCACAAGCCTAAATCAAAATTCAAGCTTGGCTCATTTAAATAAATGCAAACCCATAAATCATTGAGTTGACCCTAAAGCAAGTTAAGCTCGAGTAGCTCGTGAGTAGCTTAGCTCGTTTTTAGCCCTAACGAGATTGTATGTGTTAATTTTATTAACCACTTAAGCCTCATAATCAATTCAAAGATGGGTGAAACCTTTTCTTTAAAAATAAAAAATAAGAATAAAAAACCTATTTTTCCAAAAGCAAATTATAACCTAAGATTTCTCAATTCTTATTCTTATGTACGGTGTTTACACGATGAATCCTTTCTGGTTTCTAAATCCCAACAAAATTAAAGCACATATTGATAAGTTTATCTATAACCCTAGTTAACTAATTATTGATTAGAATTGGCTTTACGAAATGCAATCGTAATGTAACATGTATTCAAGATAATTCAAAATACATACTCTAAGAAATAAAATCAATAATTCAACCCGTATGAACATAAGGTTAAGGATCCAAAAAATGAGCAAATTACATTAGAATGTCACAACTTATGAGGGTAAGTTAATTTTAAGTCATAATATTTTAAAAAGTTTAAAAGAGGCTACAACGTTTAGTGAGTAAGTTTAATTTAGGTTGCAATATTTATGAATAAATTCATTTTTAGTCACAACATATAGAGAAGTGGGTTAATTGTGGTCACAATTAGCACGTGCCAATAGGAAAAATATTTAATCAAAACTCAAGAAACCCTTTTTTCAAGGCGACATGTAGTAATAGGAAAAATACTTAATTAAACCTTAGAAGACATTTTTCCAAATATTATGACCTCTTTTGAATTTTTTGAAATGTTGTGACATAAAATAAACTTATTCACAAACGTTGTGATTTTCTGGTATAACTTATCTAATAATATATATATATATATAATTCTCTAAAAAAAATAAAAAAAAACCATGTTGTCAAAAGGGAAGAAAAAAAACCAAAGAAATAGATATGATTTTAGGAAAAAGGCTAAAATCATGCCTTCAAGACACTATTTTAACATGTTATATTTGCAAGTCCTTGTAGCATTTCTAATTAACCCAATTACAATCTTATCCATTCAATGATTTGCAAATTTAATTCAAAACCAATTTCGAATATATTTAAACAATAACTCCATACAACAATTTCAACCAATCATTCCAAACTCCATTCAATACCACTTGAAACTCCAAAAGAGAGACATCTCAATCTCTAAACCATGTTGAGAACACATTAATGAAAAATAAATTTTATGTATAAGTACAAAAGATCAATCAAAATATAAACAAAATAATTGCTATAATGAACAACAAATGTAAAAAATAAAATAAAATAAAATAGAAGAAGAAGAAGAAAAAAAACATATCGGCGTTGCTTGCTTCTTGTCAACATGAAGAACCGCCCCCGATGAGGCTCTGGTTGTGATAAATAACAAAGCAATCTATACAGTCTATAAATGAACACAACACAATCAATGCAATATAAGATAATATAAATATTCAGGTACTATAAGTACAATTACCATATTACCATTCAATGTCATCAATACCCTTTGCTTCTTTTAGTGTAGACAATTCCATCATGCTTCTTGAAGCATGATCTAAATTTCCACTTACAACCCCCACCAAATGTTGTAATAACCTAAATTGTACAATTCAAATATAAAATCATTAAATAAATAATATGAAGTTTTAGAAATGCTTTGAAAGGAATCACAAGAAATCACTCCAATTTTATTTTATTTTTTTTTTTTTACGTTTTAGAAGTATTAAAATGCAAACAATTTAAATATTGATTAAAAATTTGAATTGATTTCAATACAACTTTGAGATATTATTTTCCATAATTTTACATAAGTGATAATTGATAATAACACCGTCATATGAGCAAATAATTTGACTTTAATTTTAATAAGATAATGGTAATTTAGACGAATGTTCAAAGAATAAAAATGAGACATCCTGACTTCCATCTTGTCAAGATGATCATGTCGATGAAAATTATAAAATAGAATATCTCATATGATTAAATTGAAGTGAGCACTATATATTTTATATGCATACTATTATATATAGTCAAATAAGAATAGAAAAGCGAGTCTACAACCTTCAATTGTTGAGTGTGTCATGTCATGAGTCTATATCATGTTGTCATGTGTCGTTTTAAATTAAGAGTCAAGTTGAGTCGTCAATCGTTTGTTTGTCTTTTTGAGTCTAGGTCTTTCTAAAAAATCGACTAAGTGAAGGTTGAATTCGCTAAACTAATTCTTATTGATCATATGCGCTCTATTGCATAGAATATCAGTTGTGTGAGTGAAGAAAATATTTAAATCTCGAAATTTTTTGTGGAAAATTAAAATAGCAAGAAATTCAAATAAATGTAATAAAAGACCAAAACAATGTAATCATATTACCTATAATATATATAAACTCAATAAACATGAATGTTTATCAAAGGGATCAAAGTTTCTTTAAGGAACGAAAAATAATAACAAAACTTGAAATTAAAACGTAAGTTAGAATTTGAACTCTGATAATCTAAATAAGTCAAGTAAAATGATTAACATGACAAAACTAAATAACTTGTCTTCACCAAATAAGAAATAAATTAAATTGGATTGGAGATTTCATATAACCCTTTCGTTTAGATAATTTACTTTAGCTAACTCCTACAACCAATCTAATTCTTTTATTTTTTATAGATTTTAAACTATACTTATTTGCTTATAACTCTTTTTAATCTCTAAACTTTTAGAAAAATTTAATTTCAATTTTTAGTAAATCCATAAACTCTTAATTTTAGGTCATTTTATAAATTGCTCTATTCAATTTCTTACAATTAATAAACTAGATCTTTTCTCTTTTGATTTACAAATGACCCTAAATTTCTTAAATTCAATGACCTTAATTTATAAAACTTTCTAAATTAGCTACTTGGGCCAAAGATTTTATTTTCTCAATCTCTATAAATTTTGAGTTCAACTGCTTGTTTAAAAATATCAGTTTTGAACTTGAACTTAAATTAAATATCAATTTAAAAAAATTGAATTTCTAAACTTTATTTTCAACTCAAACTATTAATTTATAAATAATACGTCTTGAAATTAATTTCTAATTATTTTTGGTACTTAAGAAAATTATCTGAAAAGTTTAAACCGAACCCTTTATTCATAAATATCCTTAATTGCCTTTATCCTTATCCTATTTTTTTTTCTTTCTCTCTTGGTTGCCACATCTATCTCTCTCTTCTCTTTTCTTTTCGTTTTTCCTATTATTTCTTATTCCTCTCTTCACTTCTTTCAATTTCCATACCAAAAACTCATATATAAACAAGATTAAAGAGAATAAAAGAAGTGGAAAGGAAGATCAAGGGTGGAGATCTAGCATAAACAAGTTTTAAGACTTTGGAAAGTAAAAAGATAAGAAAATCAAGACGTTATACCTCCAAAAAGGAGAAAAGTTTTGCTTTTTCTTTTGCTTTAGTTGTTAATTACTTTGTTTTAGTTGTTGATCATGTTTATATATGTTAGTTTGATGGTGATGCATGTTGGGTTAGTGAGGAAGATGATGAATAGTAGTTATGGGGTTTGATGGAGGAGCTTATGATGACGATATTGTTGGATGGGTGTAGAATTGTTAGAAACATGAGAACTAATTGTATGATATTTAGATGATGTTTTGATGGAAGTAAAATGTGTAAAAGTTGATAAAATAATGTAAAAGAAACAAAGTATTTTCGCGATGGGAGAAATAAAGTATACTACTGGTGTACACGGGTCGTATATATCTACTCGTGACTCCACATTAAGAAAACTCTAAACACTATTGATGTACACGGGTCGTGTATATTCTCCTACAGCAATACCGTTTTGTAAATTAATCATAATTTTTTTATCTGAACTCGGATTTTGGTGATTTAAGAGGTTACAAAGAGCTTAAAAAGAGATCTACAACTTTTATGTTTTACATTTTTGGAGATTCTAAAAGTATCAATGTCTAAATTTTAATCGTTTCTAGTTACTTCATATCTAAATAAAGTTAAAAACTTGTGTTTGCAAGTTAATTATATATAGTTAAGTATAAAATGAACTTATTTAACGAACCTAAGTTTAAATTGACTAAATGAACTTGAATGAGTTAAAATGAATTAGATTGATTGAGTGCATTCAACTTAGCTAAACTTAAGTTGACATAGACTTAAATTCATCAAATGAGCTTAGTTAATAAACTTAGGTTCATTATAGTTTAATAAATCATGGTAAGTTAAAGTGAGCTAGCTTAATTTAAAATCTTGTAGGATAATTAATATTATTTAATGAGATGAATGAATATAACTTAGTAACTAATCTAAACTTAATGTGGAGTTTGGGTATGATATAATTAGTTAATGGATTTAAAATTTATTTAACTAGAAAGGCTATAAGAAGCTAAAGGGGAATATAACTTAATAATTGGATTAAGTGATTAAGTTAAATCAATATAGACTTAATGAATAAATGGCCTAGAGGTAATTGTAGTATGTTGAGCTTAATTTGAAAAAGGAAGCATGTTATTTTAAATGCTTGATTGGTTTGAATATGAGTATTGCTAGTACATGTATGTGTAGATAATCTTCTTGTGATAAAAGACTATAATCAAAGAGAAAATAGGATCTTAAAATAGAATCAACTTCTTGAGTAGATGTTTGTTTTGGTATAATCGTTGTATTTGCCTTAGCCAATGTTCTATTTCTAATTGGTTTTCTTATATGAAAGGTGATGATGATTTGATATTGTTGATGATGTTAATGATGATGATGTTGATGATGAGATTGTTGATGAGTGGATGTTGGTGGGGATAATGATTGGATTCCTAGAAGCTTGCTAAGACCTAGTTTGGACATTAGGTGGGTAGCATTGCCTTTTATCACATTGTTTGTGATTGTAACTTAGTTGCACATATATCAAGATAAAACAAAACTAACTATGTGTGGGGATAGGGTAATTGTATGTTGTTTAATTATTGTATTGTCTAATAAAAATTAATAGTAAAAGTGATAACATATTGCTTGTAATGGTTGGATTATTGTTATTGATGAGTATTTGTTAATCGATTGGTCATCTAATAAAAAGGACTTGATACTATTTGGCCACTTAGTTAAATGAGCATGCATTGCACGACATCATACTTGCATTAGCATGATGTTCACGTCACGTATTAATATTCTGATTATATAGTAGTGCCTTTGAGAGTCTAGTGAATCTGGTTAGGACTACTATAGAGTTGTCAACTTCATCGAAACTAAGCAGGCATCGAAGGACGTCGATCATGTTGGATTCGACTTTAGGGATTAATACTTAGAGAGGTTTTGTGGTTCTAAGAGAAGTGGAGAGTATATTGGCAGTATAAATGTTTTAATCAATGCACAAAATAAGTTCAAGATGAAATCCTCACTCCTTAGTCTTTTCTAAGGAGAAGTTAGAGGCTATTATTGATAAAACAAGTTTCAAAGAAAATCCTTCCTTTTTAGTTATATCCAAGGGCAATTAGAGGTTACGTTTGTTATATGACATAGTTTTGTGCTAAGAAAGTATGAGCTGAAGGCTCTAAATTGAGAAGATACCCCCTCCTTAGTTCACACTTCTACTAGGCGTGAATGACTTGAATTAGTCCTTCAACACCCAAGAGAGGGTGTAAATCTCCATTGGTTTGGATTCCTATCATCCAAATGGTGTATATTATATGTTTGAGTGTTACATTGCATATGTTTATTAATAATAATTGTCTGACTTTTATTTGTCATGTGACTTGGTATTGTTATTCACTGAGCTATGGAGAAGCTCACACCCCCCATAGTTTTGTGCAGGTGTATCTCAAGCTGTGAATGGGCTAAGAGAGTACAAAGACCTTGGAGATTTGAAAATTAGCTTAGAATAGAATTCATATGTTTTATAATTAAGTTATTTTGTTTTGTATTAGATGTGATAAGCTTGGAACAGATCGATTAGATTAAAAGCAGTTCAAAGCTTTATAATACATATATGATCTATCCTATTTTATTGTTTGATGGGGGATACTGATTTTCTGTGATCATGGTGGACTATAGGAATTTGTATTTCCTTAGCTATTAAAATGTTTTAATGAAATTAAAAGTTGTTTAGTAAACATTAAGTAGAGTTTTGCAATTTTTTGGCTGGCAAAATTGTTTTTATATATTGGATGTATACTTGATATGATTATTTCAGGTTTTCCTTCTAGGCCCCTTTTTGGAGTGTGACAAATGCACTTAATTGATCACTCCTTCTTATTTAACTTATTATAATCATGGAGGTTTGTTATGTGGTGTATCTTCATTGCTTGTATGAGGTGATCTTTGGTCTCAAACGGCATACCTGCTTTGATTCATTGCTAAAGCTCTAATTGTCTTCACATAGTAGTTGCCCAGCTTCAAAAGCTCCATATCCACTATCTATAATCTCTCTGAAGAATGGTATGGGCTCCATCACACCAACTACATTCATGTTTCATGGAGCTAACAATCAACACTAATCATTCATAGCTTTATATGAATTGTCTAAAGGAGTAGATTGACCGTAAAATAAGGACATGAAGTTGAAGTGACATTGGATTTGTATGTGTATCCTGAGAACGTGATTGGGCAATTTGCTCAGGCTCATCGACTCTTTTCGTTCCATTCATATCATGCGGTGTCACAGAGTGGAACTAGATTATTTTTGTGGACTATGACTATGTTTCAAGTAGGATATTAATTGTTATCAGTGTTAGTATATCCCAATTTCAAGAAAGACATAAACTGCACCATCAGTTGGCCACCAAACACCATGCAGGCTCTATTGCACAAGGTGCTACAATTAAAGAGGAAAGAGTAAATTTTAAAAACGTAAAAAGACGATCTTACAGAGTTTTTCATTTGCCATTTTTTTTTTCGTGCATGGAACATGTGTATATGGTTTGATTCATTAGTTGTATCATGTCCCAAACATGTTATACCATTATGTTAATTTTACGCATGGCATTGATGCATTTGCTGGAATGTATATATAACTGCTTTATGGTTGTTGAATGTCGATCGTAGACAATCCTAATGTCTTCTATATTCACCCATACACCGCCAATTCTCCATAATATTCTTCAATTTCTCATTAATGTGAGAAAGAAGATGGTAAAAGGGTATAACGACTTCTGCGATGGTTCTACCAATTTTACATATCAAGACATTCTTTCAATTACTATGGAAGAAAAAATTATTCTTTTTATGACATATTATATGCTATTAAGAAGTGCGACGTTTTAATATTCCCAGGAAGAATGTTTTTGGAAAATGAAAATACATGTGCTTGCTAGTAGCCTTGCTCTATTTATCGGAAGAATCTAGTTTTATTATTGTAATTTTTATTTTATTTAATTATCTTTTTGGGGGGCAGAATGTGGAGCGAAAATATCATAGTATACAACTTCTCCTATCATACAAAGCTACGTCTGTATTCTCAAACCTGATCTATGACATGATTTATGGCATCATTTAAGATACTAATAGAGTGCTGTGCATCTAGGAATATAACAAGACTGCTCTTTTTTAGCCCATATGCCTAATTAACTTGAGCCCACAAACCAAGGCCTGTTTCACAACATTTCAACAACTCCTTTTATAATATTCTGTATGTCGAGGTATTGAATAGCAGTACAACTTCATAGTGGCATAACAATTCGTCTAGCAAGCAATGGTGTTATCTCTCTTTCTATTAAATTTGTATCAGTACAAAAAATTGGAAAAGTTTATTATAGTTCACAAATAATTAAGTTATAAAATATCATATTTATTTTAATCAGTCATGTTGTGTCATATTAATAAGCTGTATCATAAAAGTAGATTTATCTATAACTTTGAATCTTATCCTTATGGGAGCTTTCTTAAAATTAGTGTAACACGTTCATCACCACCAAAGACTTCATCATGTTGTCCCAACCTTATCCCATCTTCCTACCTACTAAGAGCAGCAGAGACATCCATACGCTAATGCCTAATATCTATTTATGATCTTATCTTCTTGTGATGACTTCCTTAACATACTCAATGTATTAATCACTTGGCTTAGTTTTTAATTTTTAATAATCTATTTGTTTTCATTTCTAATCAATTTGCTTTTACTGTTCTACATGACTTACCTAATCATTTTTCACGTAAAACTAAAGATGTCAATTGGACATTTTAGCATAATTCTCACATAGTAGAATCAATGTGGACAAAACAAGAAGACAGGACATTGACTTTTTTGCCATGCAATGAACCTTATTATTTGAATGTAGCTCGAGAGTTATCATAAGGATAGTCGATAATCTAACGGCTGCCTCAAAACCTGGCAACAAATGGCAACCGAGGAAGAAGAAGAAGAAGAAGGCAGATGACAGGAATTCACATATAAATATTTGCTGTCTCTATTTCACTATCTCAACCATATCCCAAGTGCCAACCAATCGTGATTAAGGGTCTGTTTGGATTGTCTGATATTCTTCTGTATATTATTAATATTTAATTTGTATTTGTACCGTATCTGTTTATAAGTAAAAATTTATGTTTTTCATCTATATCTATTTTTTGACAAACAGTTTATTTAAAAATAACAAGAAAAATATATCAAAACGATCAAAATAAGACGAATTAAATAGAAGTCTATCAAGGTTACTCCATCACCTTCTGCTTTATCTATAAACAAATCATCATAATTCAGTTTGATTGACTCCTTGGCTTCCGGAGGTTTCTAATGTTTAGTGGGATTGGCTGCGATGCGAATCCCCTTCTAGTGGAGGTACGTTGCTTTCTATCTCTTATGACATGATTATTCCGTGTGGGCTCCCATAGCAAGGCTTCTAACTTTCTGGGGATGGTAGGTTTGCGCACTATATAAAATGGAAAATGAAAAGACAAGATCAAACCAAATTGAATGCTGCTAATTTTTTTTTGGTTTATTGATATTTCGATTTAAAATATTTTGAAAGTAAAACATTTACATAAACTGAAAATGGAAAAATTCCAACCCCACCGAAAATCAAGTAATGCATAAATTTTTATAACTTAGATACAAGAATTAAGAACATATGTTGAACACCAACGTACTTAAATAATACATATGAATGCATTTAAAATAGTTATATATATATATATATATATATATACCGTCTTTTTCATCATTTATGAAATGTTAAGTATAAAAGTGCATGATAAGATAGTATTTAATAATTGAATTGCTTGGAGAGAATGACGGAGAGGAGGAACGAGTCATCTTAATGTCTCGAATGCACAAGTAATAGATAAGAAGGTTTGATCTTTGAGAACAAAGTTTTTCCTATAAAATATCATTTTTCTTTTCTCTGCAAAAATTAGAAATAAGGAGTGTTGAATATTTGTAGACATTTAGTATAGATGACAACCTTCAAATTATCTTAGTGATTGATAGATAGGAATGGAGAAAAACTCATTTCATGTTATAATAAATGAGCTTACCATAGGATAAGGCTAATAGCCATCCTTTTTTGTGTATGAGCATATGCAATGAGTTGGTCCAATAATCTCTATTCCCAATCCACCAAATCAAATGTCCATGAGTCGTTCCAATAAATGAACTAGATTTACTGGGTCTTGTTACTTAGTCATGAGTCAAACTCAAATATGTAAATAGTAATATATGTAATATTAAATCCATTTATAATATTTATTTCCACTTTGTACTACTTAATTGCATTATCGTTTTGTATGAACGTAAATAAATACAAATGTTCATTTAATGATACGTAATTTTTCCACTATGAATGACTCCATATTTAAAAGTAGAAGCATAAATATAACATGTAACTTAATAAGAGAATAAGTTCTACACACGCATAGAATGATATAATTTAATAGAAAAGCAACTAAGAGATAAAGATAATAGAATGTAAAATTACATGTTTTGTTTCTTTTTTTTTTTTTAATCTAAATCAACCAAACTGAACATTTTGATTCATTCTTAAAAGTCAAAGTATTGGTTTGCAAAAATTCCAAACCAAAAAGTCTTATTTTATTTTAAAGTGTCATCAAAGTTGAAACAAAATGAAACGTACCTAATACTCCTAGGATAAAGATCTGCAATGCTTGAAACACCTTCACAGTTCACAACAAGGAATCTAGAATAACGATACAACTAGGGTTATCGTATTTAAGGAGTCTGTTTATCAAAAATAGATATAGATTAAAAATAAACATTTTTATTCATAAACAAATCAAATAGATCAGATATAGTTAAGATATTGATACAAATCAAAATCATATAAAATATAAATAAAATGAGACAATCTAAACCGAGTCTAGAACTGTACCACTCACTTGTGCTCCACTTTTGCTACAGTGCAAACCACCACAGTGGTAATGGACGATACTGTCTCCTTCGTAATCCACAATCTAGATAAGCTAGACCACATGCATCTCGCCCAATCATATACAAGCAATATATGATCAAACGACTCCAATTTTTTGTGATTGTTGCAAGTGACTGGTCTTGTAAGATGTGGATTCATAGTTGTTTCCAAAAGTTCAGCTACACCTGGATCTCCAATTTATCAGGATGAATTAAGGTGATCTTGAGAAAGGAAAAACAAATGCAAAAAAGCAAAAAAAAATTGAATCGAAGTGCTGCATGTCCTCGTAGCATATTCTTAATTTTTCAAATTCACTTTCTTCTCTTCTTTTGATTCCCTCAGCAAAACTTTGTAATCTTAGTGCCCATCTCTTGGCAACATTTCCCATACAAAAATAAAAAGGAAAAAAAATTGAACATATACGAATAACCTCAATTTAATTGAAACTATCTTTGCTCTTGTATGGTCATGAAGTGGATTAGCCTAAGTAATCCCCGTTTTCCAAAAACCAAGTAAAGATAATCATTATTTAAATACAGTACAAAAATTCAATTATTATTGCCATATGAGACTTGCAATTAAAAAATCAACTACTATCATGATCCGCTAGTGCACCATGATACATTAATCTAACTTCTTTTGTTTCATTTCAAATAAAAATCAGATATAACTAAAATACATTTGATAAAATTGGTAAAATTACTAAATTTTTGCATAAATACATGGCAATATACATCTCCAAAAGTATATTTTCCATGTTAATAGCCTCGTGCTTTGAGGGATATGTTTCCCATGTTAATAGCCTCGTGATTTGCAGTGCATTACCCCCATCAAGATCAACTCAGAACACCGTGGGAATTGGATCTTCTCGTTGCATGATCATCCCCACTTTTGGTGAGGGTACCCAATCTTTTTATGCTTGATTTTGTTTGCAATTAATATTTTTCCCTAGCCTTACTTGTAGCTTTCTTATTTTGATTACTTGTTAGGTTTCAAAGCCATTATGGTTGCATCTTGCTAGGTACATCCTACTTGCTGCTTTTAGTTATATATGTTTTACTTTGTACCAATCCAGATCGTTAATTTTATCCTGTATTATGTTTTACTCTAATGCTTAATTTAGTATTATATATGAGGTTTTGAATAAACAAAGGAGGCATGTTCCTGTTGAAGGATAACTTAGGAGGACATTTATAAAGGAACAGTGTTTAACGGTAACCAAGATTGGATATACATTTATGGAGTTAGTAAGATACATAATAGTCTTCAGAGTGGTGGGTATCAATCTATTAAGCCGTTTCTCAAGATTATTGAGAGTGGGATGGAATAGTTCAAGCTAAGTATACACTCAGTAAGATAATTGTATCTAGAGTTATGCATGTAGGACAGGTTGTGCATGTTAGCCCATTTAACTCGAAAAAAAAAAAGTCGATTGGGCTAAAAAATTTCGCTTGTTTTATGCATATGCCAAAATGTTCTACTTCGCAAAATCACATGGGTTAAACTGGCCTAACCCACTGCGGGTTAGGTTGGCCTGCAAACTTTTGTTAAAATATCAATGACACAATTTAGTTGAGAAGAAACTAATTAGTAAAAATAAGAAAGGAAACTAGGTTTCACTCACTTGTCTACTCTAATGATGGGACTACCTTATGATAACACTTGGTTGCAAGGATGGAACAAAATAAGGAAAACAAAATAGTATAGTATAAGTACCGGATAAAACAATTCTATTTTACCGTATTTGTTAAAAATGATATTGGACAAATTCTTATTAAAAGATTTTATTTTTGTTTAATTCTAATATTTTCGCATAATAAAATATAAGGGATAAAAATTCTAAGTTTTGTCTAGTCGCAAATCCATATTGTAAACAAAGCATAATACAATGACCTTTATCCTCTCCAGTATCATGAAAAGCAGTGCAACCAAATGCTACCTATAATTCTGCTCCAAATTGTGTATTTTCCAATTGTTTTCTTGCAGAAATTTTTTATAAGAAACTAATATTATTCTTCAATTATTTGTTTGAAAGAAGGGGACAAAAAAAAAAGAAAAAGTAAAAATTGTTTTATGACTAGAAGCTTTTAGCTTTTGTTATTTGGTAGAGTAATGCCTGGTTCCAAAATGCTTTCATATTTGCTTAATAGAGAGGAGTAAATATGTAACTTTTTAAAAATAAAATTCTTTAGTGCTTTGCATTTGTTATTCAAGATGATTATAAAAATTAATGTAATAAGAGTTTCGATTGTTAGATGATAGATTTATTTGCTTGTATTGAATTTTTTTTCTCATTTTTCTTTGTCTTTTTTTTTTTTTTTTTCGTTTCGGTAAGATTGTCAATAAAAAAAAGGGTAAGGATTAGGTGGTATGGATCTTTGTGCCACTCAAACCAAACATTCAATGAAAATGTTATAGAACATACAACTTGCAATGCTTATACTAATTGCTAGTACCATCGTGTTATGTTGTGCTAAAAGTAAAATGGCACATTTCAATTTTAAGTGACTTGCATAATATGACTAAAGACATTTTCCCAAATTAATACCTGGTGAATCCAAATTTTGAATCGAAAGAAGTTAAAAGACAAATATCTTTATGAAATTGTGGAAATAAGTATGCAAAATATTAATTTGTTTATGAAATTTATTTTATGGGTTATACTTTTAGTATCATTATGTTGTAGCATTTAAATTTTTACAAAACAAACAATAAAAGAAGAAAAAAAAATGTGGTTTTAGAATCCAACCTGTTTAATCTATCAATTTGTAGGAGATAGGTTGGGTAAAAACTTCTAACCCGCAGATAAACAAGGATCAAAGAAAATAGGCCCGCATAACCTTTATAACCTTCTAGTTGAAGTAGGATGGACAGGTTAGGTTGGCTCACATACCTTGTATGCTTAGCTAATGAATTGTTGTATTGACCCATGTTCTACACCTAAGAAGGCATAAACCTAGCTAGATTTACTTATTAACAGCTAATGAATCATTGGATTAACCCATATCCTAATTAGTTCAGGTCAAACTTTAAAAAACCTAAATATAAATTTACTCATCAACACTAGTTATAAATCTTAAAAAGCTCCGCAATTTTTTCTCAACTCAGCCAAAACCTCATTTCCCAAAGACCTAGGGGATAAACGTAATTTTACTAACGAAATTCAAGTCTCCCGAGAAGGAATGAAAAGAATAAAATCAGATCCAACTCTTCACCGGTACGTTTCCTTCACTTTTCATTTTCCAGAGCTTTGGAGTTTCAAGTAACCCATATTTAATAAAAAAGAATTAAAAAATAAACTGGGAAAGGACTTAGCAGTTCGTCAAATAAATGAAAAGACAAAGGAAAAGAAAAAAGAAAAGAAAAAAAAAGAAAGAAAACTGCCCTTTACAGTTTTGAATGAATATAAAACTTAAATCGGAATCCTAATCCCCCATTGAAAGGAAGGAGAAGATAATAGAATGCCCAAGAAGATAATAGAATGCCCAAGATTAGCGACTTGGCGTAAAGCTTTTGGAAATCTGTCAGATTTCAGCCAAAAAGCCCCAAACTCCATGACAGACTGACAGCATAAAGCGGATTGAACGCCAAAAAGTCCTTAATAAGGGCCCGTTTGTTTTGACCCACCCTAACTAATTCCGACCTATGTAATTCTAGTATTGGTCTCTCATTGTATTAGTCTTGTGCACTTTTTATGGTTTATTTGTTATCAAAATCGATGTTACAAAGTAAATTAGATTTATCGATAATGATATACCAATGGAGGGCAAGTACCATTTTGAAAAATCTAACAAGAATTAATTCATTTTTTAATTATGGAATAAGTGTATATATTAAAGTTTTCAAGTCAAACTAAAGCAATAGCCCAGAAAAAATTTATTTTAATTAAATACTACCATGTCACGTATTAGTATATCGATACATCACATAATATATAGTGTTACGAAAAAATAGAACAACACTATGTTTGATTGAATAGAGTGGAATCGGTATTCCAACTTTATTCCCACGGATATCTGTTCTTTTAGTTGGTTTGTGAAAAAATCTATTAAAATAATACATATTCCATATGATACGAAATGAATAAAAATCTTTAGTTTTTTTACTAGAACAAAGATTATTCCTGATAAAAAAATATTTTATTCTAAAAATATCTCTAAGACTCTTAACTATAAAAATAAAAAATTAATATTCATTTTTAGTCTTATTTTATTCTAGTCAACTAAACGCATCATAAATGCTACAATACAAAACAGCTAGTACTAAAGTCATGCTTATGCTTCATAAAGGTTCCGTACCATTTTATGCTCTCGCGACAGTTCAAATCTAAATTTAATGGAGTATCCAATTCATTACAGGATGAGAAGTGAAAAGAAAAAGGAAAAGACACGGCCATTTTGTCTAATGAAGGAATAATTCTTCTGTTCCTAAACCTAAGACAAAGGAGTAGAACAACTATTCCCAGAATAGTTTAACAACGGATTCTAGAATCAGCAAGCTTAAGAGCTAAAATACAAGTCCAGGTTTAAAATCAAGAATTATCGAATGTAGAACTATAACATGAACAATCTGAAAAACCAACTGATGGTAATACATTCATTTGCAGCAACAATTGTTTACGAAGAGAGAAATCTACCTATAACTGCAGTACAAGAACAAAGAATAACAACAGATGTAACCGTAAATGTAAAGGTGTAAAAAGAGGGGAAAAAAATATTTCATTTGTGAAGAAGATTAAAAGAATAAAGAGGGGAGAAAAAAAAAAACTGCTCTAATACAAGAGTGCCGGTTCCAATCACCACCATTGATGAACAAGAATTCCACTTTCCCTGAGAGAAGTAAACAGCTCCAAACACTGTCCATAAGTGTGCTCATACTTGGTGCTCCTCTGCCCGGGGCAACACCTCTGCCACCTATTGTAATGACACTCCAAGAACAACTCATCGATCAAGCAGATCGCCCCGGTTTCAAACAACCTCGGAATCAAATCGAATTCCGTCCCCTCCACATCCATCTTCATCACAACATAGTCCTTCTCTGTCACCGTCCTTTTCAACCAATCCGCAAAATCAAACCCACGAATCCGGCTCACCAATCCATTCGAGCTACCACCCGCTGATCCTGCTGGCCGAATCCTACCCATCCCTCTCCCAGGTGCCTCATTATCCTGACCCGGGTCTCGATTCACCTCGAACGTCAACGTCTCATTCTTCACCCAAGCTGCATAAGGCAGCAAGGTAACCCTTTTCCTCGACTTATAATCACTATAAAACGTCTCATCCGCCTCGATGGCATAAACATCGAACGTCTTGTTCTGTTTCGGGTATTGTTTCCGGAACCAACTCCCTATACTAGAGCCATAACTCCTAGCACCAACATCCACATATACATACCTATTCCTAAAGCTAATATCAACCAAGCTCGACAAGTATTTAATGTTTTTCAAATTCCTTTTAAGCGTAATCCACGGTTTCAATGGTTCTTCCTCAATCAGAGCCTCGGCATCCCGAACCAATTTCTGCTTATACTCCGGGACCGAGCATTTATTTACAGATTTGCCATTGCCATCGTACGCTACTTTCTTCCCCGATTTGCGAATTATATTCAAGCCATGGTTTTTACTACCACCATGCTCTTTAACCAACACGATTTCGCGAATCCGCGGCATCGAAGGATCGAAGCCATCGTAATCAAGAGACCTCAACAAGCGGCAAGAATTGAACAAATCAAGAAATGAATTGAAACTGTACGTGTCGTTAGAATTGACGTGGACGACGAAGTACCCTTCGGGTTTCAACGTCCTTCCGATCTCAGCCGCCACATCCAACGGTCTTGGAAGCTTCTCAAACATTCCACCTCCAGAGAAGATGAAATCTAGGGTTTCGTCGTGGAACGGTAAACGGTATGGAGATCCTGAAATAACCAACGGCCGAGATTGCTTCTTGTAGATTCCGATCGAGTCCCTCACGCCGAGCTCCTGGAGGGAGAAGACTTCCGGCCCGGCAACCGACTCGATGCAGAGAGACTTGGATCGAGGAGAGAGAAAGCCCTCGGAGATCAGATCTTGGAAAACGGAGGTGTAGAATTTAACTGACTTGTTCCACTGCTTCTCGGTGTAAGGGCTACGGCGAGCGGGGGGAGTTCCAGAGGATCTAGCGGCGGCGGAGGTGGTGGTTGTTCCTGCTGTGCTGGCAACGACGAGGTTGAGATTCTCAGGGAGAGAAAAGAAGCAGAAATCGCCGAGGTTGCATGACTCGCCGGCGATGGTTACGACGTATGCAAAACGAGCAAGGAACACCAAGACAAAAAACAAGAGCGTCCTCACCAGTATATTTCTCAAAAAACTCGGCTTCCCGTTGTTCGGCTCCATCAAAACCCAAAAAATTAAAAAATTAAAAATTGAATTATGAGTGTGAAATGACAAAAATAGGGCTGTGCGATGACTGGATAGTGAGAGTGAGAGAGAGAAAGGAGGCGGGGTAGTTGGCTTAGCGAGAGCAGAAGCGGGCGGAGGTGTGGTTGGCGCCGATGAGAGGGGAAGGGAGGAGAGAGAAAGTTGGTAAATAGAAGGGCAATGGAGGGGCAAAATGGGAACGCATAATGGTGTTGTGGTATTCTTCTGCTTTTTTTGAGTGATTTACAAGTGTAGAGAGATTGGAGGGGTTTATGGGTTGGAAATTAGAAGAATATTGATGGAGAGAGCGAGAGCGAGTGGAATCGTATAGAGAGGGATAGGGAGAGGGAGAGGGAGAGGGAGAAACAGATAGAGGGAAGAAGAATGAGAATGAGAGGAAAGTGGAAAATGATGGAGAAGAAAACGAGGAAGACGACGCGGCTGGGTTAACGGGCACTTTCGGTTACCCTTTCACACGCGGGATTGGGATTACACCAAACGCAATTAAAAGTTTGCGTACGCGCTGTGTGAACGTTGGGCTGACCGATGACCTGGAAAAAAAAGTAAAAGTGAAGGTAAAAAAACAAAATTATATAATTCCATTTTATTTTTATTATTATTATCTTTATTATTGTTTCCTTTTCATATATAACACCTAACCTAACGATGTATCCACATTGTGTATGCAAAAATAAAATAAAAATAAAAAAAAAAAGAGTAGATTAAGAAAAACAGGAAAAGTAGAAAGTTTATTTATGGAAAGTAGGTGTTATGAAAAAACTGCTGAAAAAAATAGAAAGAATGAGAGAGAGAGACATGAAGAAGGCTAACTTTATATATATGGTAGTTAGTGGTAGATCATAATTGTCATTACTTAGGATAAAAATTTTTGCCTTGGATCTAATTTCATTGAATATATATATTATATATATTTATAAGCCTTGAAATATCTAAAAAGTATAATATTATTAGTTATATATAAATTATATGTTATATGCACGGTTATAAACGAGTCAAGTCAAGTTGAGCCGAACTTTTGGAGACTCGGACTAGGTTTTGCTTATTTAAAAATTATCGAGCTCGAGCCAAGATTTTTATCAAAATTGCAATTTTGGCTCAAACTCGGCTCATTTAACTTAAAAGGCTTAATTTTTAGTCAAGTTTAGTTAGAGCTTTTATTGGTCTTGAAATTTAAACTCAAATTTGATAAGAGCCACAATATATATATATATATATATACAAAATAACTAGAGATTAGTTTTTGTTGATATAAAACTCATAAATCTGTTCACATGTCTATTCACGAGCCTAGTCATGAGCTTATTCACCAGCCCAAATTCTAAACTCATTTTGATAAAAGGTTTTATCATAAGCTCGAATTCAACTTGTTCATTAATCAAGCTTGATTCGAGTTAAACTTGAGTTAAGCAAAGTTTGAGTAGATTACAAGCAACTCAACTCGTTTACCACTCAAAATTACACTCATTGAATAATACATAAAATTAATTAAAAAACAATATAAGTATATGGTTGTTAAATATAACAATGTATATTGTACTTTTATATGTCAAATAATAAATAACAAAAAAATCTATATCAAGAATTATGCATACTAAATATGATATATTGAAATTTTGATATTCATTACACTTTAAAGTGTAATTCTATTTATTCTATCCATGTCCTGTATCGAAACACTACCTTAGAGTTACTATGGTCATGAAGCAAAAATAGATAAGTCTTAGCAGTAAGACAAAACTAGTTTTACCTAACCTAAAAATGTGAGCTAGTAGGTCCAATGTTTTGAACTAAAATAGAACCCATTTGGCATTAAAATTAAAATGAAAAATTATAACAAAAAAGGTAAATTTTAATTTTAAATAAGATGACGTTTAGGCTAAAAATTAAAAGAAAAAAAAAAGATGGGCTAAAAACTGTTGTAATTTTTAGATCATTTTTAAAACAATAATCAACTATGTGTATTTATTTATACACAATTACATTAAACTTAGCTATAGCATTACCGATGTAGTTAAAAAAAAAAAAAAAACAGAAAATAATTGTAGAGACTATACAATAGATTTAAAAATTAAAACTAATTTTGTTGTTTAATCATTGTGCATAATATTTATTTACCATTCACATAAAACACTATTTAAACTTTTAATCATTTACTTATGCTTTTTTAAACCCTTTTCCTTTTTTTTTTAATCTTCATTGGTTGTCTGTATGTAGGGCATTTACATAAGGAGGTCTCAACGTTTCGGAATAAGTTCATTTGATATCAAGTTTTGAGTGGTTCAAATAGGTCTCAACTTTTTTAGTGATTCAAAAAGAGGTCCTAATGTTCGGAAAAGTGAGTTGATTGAGGTATCTATTAACACGTGTCAATATGAGAAATATTTTAATTAAAACTCAAAAAACTCTTTTTTTAAGGTATCCATTAACATGTATCAACATGAGAAATATTTTAATGAGCTTAGAAAACACTTTTCCAAACGTTGGGAACTCTTTTGAACCACTCGAATCATTGGAACCTTAAGTGAACTTACTCCCAAACGTTGGAACCTTCTAATATAATTTACCCTATATATATATATATATATATATATATGAGGATTTAGTTGGACCCACTAGATCCATAGATCTCAACTGGAGACTTGGATCGGGCCAATGGAATTGAAGAGTTTTGGCCAAGAACCTACCACCATGGATTAGGTCTTTGGTTAAACTCCATCCTCATCGAGTTCTATAAAATAAAGATAAATAAAAAAATCATGAAGGAAGATAAGTATACTATCTTAGAAATTGCGATGCTTCTTCCCCCTTTCCCCTTTCTAATTCATAATGATCATACATCATAAGACTTAAAAGAAAGATTATCAAATCATCACTAAAGCAATTGCCAACCGTCTCAAATCGATCATGGCTCATCTTGTGCAACTTGCTTAGACAATTTTTATGGCTAATAGGAATATACAAGATAACATTATAGTGGCACAGGAGCACTCAATGCAAACCAAAAAAGGCAAGGTCAGTTGGATAACTATCAAGATCAACCTTGAAAAGGCCTATGATAGGCTTAGTTGGAACTTTATTCAAGATACTCTTGTAGATGCAAGCATTCTAGATAATATCTTTAAGGTCATAATAAGTAGGCTGACTTCATGATCTATGTAAATTCAATGGAATGGCGATCTGTCTTCTCCTTTTAAACCCACCAGGTGAGTTGGACAAGGAGGCCAAATTTCTCCATATGTCTTTGTTCTATGCATGGAGAGGCTAGCTCAAGTTGTTACTTTGAAAGTGGAGAATAAAGAGTGGAAATCGATCTATTTTGGCAAAGATGGTACATATGTGTCCTAACTTTTTTTATTAGATGATTGATATGTGCTTACTAATCATATCAAATTATAAAATTTATGAACCCAATGAAATCTAATGACAAAGCTAGACAAGTGTACCCATCTGATGCAGTATAGATTTTAGCGAGTGTCATTGTCAACAACCCATTTTTGCCTCCTTTTGGAAAAAAAAAAGAAAAATTAATATTAAAAATGAAAAAAAATAAAAAATCATAAAAATTCCAAAGAAAATAGAAAATACAATAAAAATTGAAAATTATCAAGAATACAAAATATTAGCTAAGTTAAAAAATTAACAAAAAAAAGTTAAAAATTACAAAATTAAAAAAATAAAAGAAAATAAAATATAAAATATAAAGATTAATTAAAATTAGAAAACCCATCTTTTTAGTAAATAGGCTTTTCTAAAATCAAAACAAAAATATTGGAAAGAAGAAAATATAAAGAAAAATTCATTTTGGGCCTATTATAAGTTTAATGTTGATCTTATGATGTTTTGGGCTTGTTTTGAAAATCAGTTTGGACCTTGGACTTGTTGCAATTTTAGCCCATTTCTTTTCTCATCACGTTTGGCCTAGTTTGGATCTTTCAAATATATTTTAAGTTGATAAATGAACCAAAAGCTAAATAGCTCAATTAGTTAAGGCAATGGAAAGCAAGGGGTGAGGCTAGAGTTCGATCGCATGAACAACACACAGAGGGGTCCCAATACTTGTGAGCTTCTAGAATATGACCGTTTAACTCCACAATTCCAATTCAAAGGACGAATTCTCTCTTACTCCTAACCTCCCCCATCATCTTCTTCCGCTCTATCAATTACGCTCTCTCTCTCTCACATCTCGACTCCCTCTCTAAATTGAATAACCTAAAACATAACAAACTCAAAAAATAACACATACCTAGAAAAACCACCAATTTTCTTCCCTTAGCCCAACATCACCATTGTCCTCCATCTCAAACCCACCGAAGCCTCCACCTACAAAACACAAAAAAATCACCAAACATCAACTATCCAAAATCAAAATCACGACCGCTACCAAAAATCAAAACTCTCAAACACTAAACTGAAAATTGAATAGAACAAAACACGAACCTATAACCTCTAGAACAACTCAGAACACCGCCATCTATGACTAAAACAATAACCACCAAATCAAAACCAAAAGAAATCAAAACCTAAACTCCACAACACCCATGCCGACGTTGACCACTAACTTAAACAACCCAAACACGACAACCATCGAAACACCCTACCAAGACCAAATCTAAAACGCAAACCATAATCCATCAATGCTGCTATGATAATTGACAAACCAAAACTAAATCATTTACCAAAATATTAACTTAAAAACTAAACCAACACCATCGTCTCACATGCACAACACAAACCGTCATTGTAACTTGAAAACAATATCAAAACACCATTTCAAACCGAAACTAAACCTAAAATGACGAAGTCACACATCAACATAGCTCCAAAATTCATTCACGACTGTCAAACAAAAACAACAGCACCGCCGTCGTCGCCCAACCCACATCCACTAAGACCAACATTTCAAACTGAAACCACAACCTTGATACATCACTGCACTTAGAGAGAAGGAGAGAGACTTTTTGGTTTAGCTCGATTCGTCCCAGTCCGTATCTGCATACAACCCACACTCGCTAGTGTTAATCTAACCATTTGAGGGCCCTAATACCTTTGTTTCTTTTCAATTCTACTACTACTACTACTACTACTACTACTACTATTTACCTTTTCTTTGTTTTTTTTTTCTAGATCTGAAATGAAGCTCTAAATTAGTTATACACCATCAATTAGTTTTATTTATTTATTTGTTTATTCATTTATTATTTATTCTTTGGTATTATATCCATGTACATGTAACAAAAAAACAAAATAGTGGAAAAATAGTATAGATACAAGTAGTAGATATATATTAATATCATATGATATATGCGTAGGTATTATATGCTTTTTTTTATGATGGTGAAAGAATTAGTATTCTTGTCATGTCTGCTACATATAAGAGTTTGATGTCTGGTATGAGTTTATAAGATCTATTAAATCTACTATGTGCATATTTGTTATATTTGTTGACTTTACGACATAAAATTATAAGATTGTCATGTTTGAATATGAATTAATGGGATTTGGTCATGTGATATCATGATTTGGATGAGCACGTAAATATTAGATTTGTTAAGTTTATCAGGTTAGAAAAAATTGCAGAATATGAACTTGTATATCAGAATTGGGACATAAAATTATATGTGGATTTGATGGTTCAAATGAGCTTTTGTGCATAGAGATAAACTAATATAAATCTATATATAATACAGGAGTTATGAATTTAGAATTTTTTATATGTTCTTTGTATATATGATTTGATTTTAGGATCTTCTTTTAATCCCTGTACATATTAGATCATCTTATCAAAAATAAAAAAAAAATGAAAATATCTTGAAAAAAGGAACAAAAATGTTTTCCCTATTTTACCTTTCTCCCATATATGAGATATATTAGTAAATAAAGTCTTTTTACTATCTTATAAATAATATTACTTAGTTATTTTCTTAAATACAAAAAATAAATGGGGTTTTAACAAATTAAATTTTCTTAGGAATTTTCAAAAACGAAGAAATCAAAATTAGTTCTCTTTAGGACTTTTTTCAAGACAAATTAAATTGACTAATCATTTAAACTTAGCGGTTCTTCACAATTAAAAACAAATAAATACACTAAAGTTTTACAAAAATCAAAACGAACTATAGGGACCTGATTCCAACTAGTGGATACATACGCACTTGTGAGGCAATCATCATAATAAAAGACTCTTGGGATTTTTCAAAACAAAAAAAAAAACATTTTTTTTGTAAATATATAAATCTCTTTTTGAAAAAAGACCAAAAATTTAAAAATTGAAAATTCCAAATTAAATATATATTTTTATTTTTTTGCCCTATATAATTCATGATTTCTAAAGTCCATCTAAAGCCTCTATAACTGTTTAAGTTTAAAAATAGTAGCCCCCAGATCCATCAGTTTCTGGTTTTTCATGCGTACCAATGGCTGAACAGGAAACCAAACTACCCATTTGGTTTCTAGTTCACTTGTTTTTTTTTCTTTTTTTCTGGTTTTAGCCGATGGCAACTCCAATCAAATTATTTTTCAAACATCGGGCTTTTTACAAAACCCTACTAGTTCTTTGTCAAGTAATCTATATCAAATAGGTCGGGTTCGATATAGATCGGGACCTTTGGGAGAATATGAGCAAAATTTGAGCTCGATAGTCATCCTTAGGGATCTTGAAAACAAATACTAGTGTTACCAATTCTCTATTATTTAGCCTAAATCTTAAGATGATAATTAATTATCTAAAATACTTATTAACTAATTTATAAGGCCCCAGAATCAATTATGAGAGCTTACAAAAGATGTAATCAATCACAAAACTTACCCTTCATCTTGATCCACCGTAAACCGTAAATGATTAGTTCCGACCTAAGTTTAACAATTAATATCCTATAATCCCTTCCTAATATCAGGTCAACAATAGGCAAGTGCACCTATCAAATTGTAGTATAGGAATAGCTTATAGGGTTGTATTCCTCGGGGCCCTGATAAGTACTACTACTCACCCTATTAATTATTATATAGCAATCGAATAAATTGGATTATCTAAATTTAACCTATAATTAACAACTAAACTATATTAATTACACAGGTTCACTAAGATATTATGCAAAACACAACTTTAATACAATTTAAATCACAATAAGACAAGGTTACTCCATCATATTAACATGAACTATAATACAATTCATCCTTTTAACTACTTATCTGCGGGGATTCTCAGCTCATGGTTCTTATTCTTATAATAAACCAATTCTAATTCCGTTTGCATCTACTAAGATCTCTCCTAAATAAATGGACAAATCAGAATTGCTTTAGAGTGTTCTAATTATCCTTAAATCTCCTTAAACATGCAACAAACTTCCTAATAATATCTCTATTACCAGGAGTAGTTTGTTCTAGTGATTTAGATCCACTCGATGGAATTGTTTCTCAACATTTTCCATCGAGATCTGATGTAGGATCATGTTGTGCACTACACTTTCCTAACTTTTATGAAGACCCATCACTAGTAATTCATAATTAAACAGATTACTAACAATTACATGAGCAATTCATGATAATATGACATTGTAAACCCCAGATCTAGTCACTCATGACATAGTAATAAAATTTAACAACAATTAAACAACAATACATGATGTCTGAGAAAAAGAAGAGAAAACCCCTTTCAATTACAACGATAAGGATGCGATTACAGACATGAACACTTGTTTCCCAATTGTCTCTCTCGAGTTTCTTGTAGAAAATCCACACAATACAATACATTCTACTTCGACTAACAGAGAGATTTCTTGCGAATAGGTGTGATGGTGTTTATAATGAAAATCGTCCCCTTTCATCCAATGGGTGTGGTGTATTTATATGTCTAAAATACTTTTCCTGAAAGTTTCTATATGAAAATGGACAACTTTTCTTTTTTTAATGTTCAACAGTCACACTGTTTCAAGAAAACGTCGGAAAATATTCATCATACATCCCCTAGAGTCACGACCGTACAAAGCATGGTGCAAGCACTTTCTTGACAAATTTCCATCTTGTATGAGCGTACACAAAGGCGTACTAGATACTAGAGTTGATTCTTCAGCCTCCTCAAGTGTTGCACGGGCGTACAAGCTGGACTCTCTTTATGCCTCTTGCTTCTTTGCTTGAATTTGATTGGATTCTCCTCAAATTTCTTCCTTATTTTGCCAATGTGCTCAAATTTGACCTGAAATAGATATATATATATATATACACACTAATTAAGTACCTAATCTATTAAGAATCCCATCAATAAACCATAAATTAGACTCAATTTGCAATTTAAAATGATGATAAATTATGCCTACCAGTAAACCTTGGTTTTTTTATAATAAAATATCAATTAATAGATTATTTATGTTTTGTACTGTAAGAATTCTTAATTAAACTAATTACTCCCTAGAGTTAATTAATTCCTAACCCTACATAAGATAGTGGAGACCTCTTCCTCACTAATATAAGATCGCATTAAAGATCATAATTCCCTAACAAGATTTAATATTTTATGTAGAAAATCAAAGTTTCCTTACCTCTAAGTGAAACATGCAATTTTTCTATTCATGAAGATTTATCCTATTAGATGAAACCTCTTTCTATCTAACAAGTATTATACATGCACTTAATTTTGTGCATAAATTAATAACAAGATAATAAAAACACATGATAGACACAAAGACATAAACTTGCTATCAATTAATGAGATGTTTAATCACATGGTTTAGGGTTTCACAAGATTTATGGCATGGAGTATAGAGGAATAACAAGTAATCATGATGAAGAGAATAAACCCTTGCAATATCTTATGATCTCTAATGAAATCCTTGCACTTTTCCTCTTGAAGCTCGTAATTTTTCTTTCTTAAGGCTAGAGAAAGTCTAAATCATATTTTCTACGAAAACTAGGTGGTTATTTATGGTTGAGGAGGAAAACAGGGCTGCACAGGCTAAGCTGCACGACTATGCTTGGAGGAGGGCTAAAATTTTGTTCCACTAATATTGGAACTTTACAATGTGTACAGCTTGGTTTGCATGGCCATGCAAAAGGCAGGGCAAAAATCAAAAGCTCCGTTTTTGCACTTTTCTCCTATTCCTTAACTTTTACATGGTCATGCTTGAGCAAACACAAAAATTTACTTGCTTTCTAATTTGTTCCCTACCATCTTTCTTGCTTATGCTGAAGAAGGGGTTGAAATTCGAAAGCCCATTGCTTTATTCCTTGCCTCCAGCATGGTCAAGCATAAGGTAGTGCATGTGCAAAATTTAGCTCCTAACCAAAACTTGTCAAATTTATCTTGATTTCACTTGAATCATCTTAGAATCTTCCAATTATGCTCTCAAAGCCTTGAAATGAATAAACATTAAGAATAAGAGTCTTTTGTCACTTTTCAATGATTTAATCTTGTTTGCAGAAGCTAGTAATCAACATGTTGATGTTATGAATCGACTTTGTGATTTCTCGAATCACAATAGTTTGTAGGAGAAAACAAAGTTCTTTGTGTCTCCAAATGTATCTAGTGAAATGGCTACATCTTTGAGTTTAAGATTTGGTTTCCAATTGGCTGATGATTTAGGTAGCTACTTAGGTATCCCTTTACTGCACCATCAAGTAGATAACAAAACATATGACTATTTTGTGACTAAAGTTTAGGAGTAGGTTAATAAATGGAATCCTCAATGTTTTAGTCTTGTTGGTCACGTGACACTTTATTGGTCTATCTTATTGGTTATGCCTTGTTATACCATGCAGTCCGCTTATGTTATGAGAAGTATATGTGATCGAATATATAAGTTGAGAAGATTTTATTTAGGGAACAAGGAACTGGCGAAAGAAGATTAGCTTAGTCAACTAGCACTTGGTTTGTCAACTAAAAAACAGAGGTAGTTTGGGCCTGAGGAAGATACATGACTTCAATGATGTCTTATCAATTAAAATAGCTTGGGGATTATTAACAAATATAGACAGTCTTTGGGTGAAAGTGTTAAAAGCTAATAACAAGTATCCAAAAGATGATATTCTTCCCTTTTCAAAAGGTGCATCTTGTTCAAACTTGTGGAGTGGCTTGAAGAAAATCTAGGTGAAGACTTTGAAAGGAATTCGATAGATTCTTACTGATGGAAATACAATGTCCTTCTGGAAAGACAATTGGATAGATTTGGGTTGTTCACTCATAGGAATCATGGTTCTTATGTCCTGATTACTCATGTTAGACCTAGAGAATTAATGAACTTAGCATAACAGATCCTTATGGATGAACTGGATGAAGATGAATTAGAGTATTTACATAGTCATGAAGTATACTTTGCTAGTGGATATGGTTTAATGTGTTTAAGCATGATGGAAAGACAAGATTCAAAAGAAAATGTGTCAAGTTTGATAGGCATGCTCGTGGCAAAGGTGGTCTTTGAAACTAAGCGAATGAAAGACAGCTAACATAGCCTTCCACTTGCTCATGTCCTAAATCGTACCTAAAGACGTGCCCACTTCCACGCCCATGTGACACTTGCTAACGAAGAGAGAAGAGAAGTCATAAAGGGTTACATGGTCTAGTACACCCCTACTCCAGTGACCGTGTTAAGAAACCACGCCCATGAGGTAGCCTGTTTCGAAGTCTGGAAGTTTGGTTTGTTTATGCTAGTTGAGGACACAACCCATGTAGAGTAGCAAATCATTTGTTCTATTTCTAAACTTTGTTCCTAGTTTTCTATTTTAATTGTATTGGTTTTTAATGTTCTAATAGTGCCCTTACCCGACTTGTAGGAGTATATAAGGGTTATTAGGGTTATGTTAATAAAAGTTAGTCAACTTTTAACAATTTGAATCCTTAGAGATCAAATTACTCTCTTGAATAATATTGAGTTTGTTTTCCTAAGATTATTATTTGTTGTTTTCTTCAATCGTGCATCATATTGGTTTATTAGCACAATTAGTCTGATTGTTTTCTTTAGGGCCTAATATCTAAGAATAGATCGTTCATGTCTTTAATTTTTTTTTGTTTTATATAAATAAAAAAGCCTAAAAAAACATATATTAAATCCATAAATTGCAATACAATGCTAAATCCATAAAACATGTGGATTACCTAATCTGTATCACCCACTCAAGGATCTTATTCTAAGGGATATTCTGGTCTCTTTCTTAAATTAAAAAAATTAGAAATTATGTAGATGATAATGGTTCTTGGCATTTTTCTTAGTTTGATAGCTTACTCCCTTATAATGTGGTTGACATAATTGCAGCCATTTATTCCCCTAATGCATCTCAAAGGGTTGATAGTATTTGCTGGAACTTTTCCTCTTCTATAAGCTTCTCAGTAGACTCAGCACATGAAATGATTAATCGGGTCAGTTGGAACCTTAAAGATGGTTGCTAGAATTATGCTTGGAAATGGGATATGTGGAAAGAATTAGATCTTTTATATGACGAGTTCCACAAGGAAAACTTTTGACAGATGTTAAAAGAAAAAGAAGATATTTATCAATTGATGATAATTATGAAATCTGCAACTCTAGCATAGAGAATATTAATCATATAATGAGGAAATGTGTGAAGGCCATTTTGGCCTAGTCAATTGTTATTTTGGCAAAGGAGTTCCCTTGGTTTATGGCCTCTCCCTTTGAATATTGGTTTAAAGAGAATATTCAACGTGCTAGTCAATTGGAAGGTGTGAGATAGTCTATTTTCTTCGCTATAACTTGCTAGTAGACTGTCAAGGATCAAGAGATTTTCAATTCAGATTATCAAGATGTCAGAAAAATTATTAATGCAATACAAGCCAAAGCTAAAGAAAATCAATTTGTCTTAAGATCATCTCATATGCAATCAGATAAATTTAATAAGAAAGATCGAGTGTTCCATAAGTTGGACAATGCCTATGTAGGAATGAATGAAAATAAACACAGTTGGTGTAATGAGTTTGTGTGCGAGTGCTGGTGGTCTATTATGTGATGATCGTGGCATCTAGATTGTTAGTTTTGCCACAAATATTGGTGCTTGTTCTTCACTCCATGTTGAACTTTGGGAGGCTTTTATGGACTTAATTTAGCTTGGAATAGAGATTTTAGAAAGATTATATTAGAGATGGACAATAGCATTGCAGTTAAAATGCTCTATTAAAGGAAAAGTAACGATTACAGTTGCAAAAATTTGTCAAGTCCCCTCTTGAATCTGATAAACAGATCTTGGCAGGTAAAGATCATGCATGCATTTAGAGAAGGAAATAGAAGTGCTTATTTCTTAACCATGCAACATCTATTAATCAAGGTTATTATAAAATTCATGAGCCTCTTGCGAGTTTATTACATTTTCTAATAAAAGATATGATAGGAATTTCTTTTCCAAGGCTATGTATGGTATAATATAGGACTAGTGTCCTCTTCTTTGATGAAAAGAAGAAGAAGAAGAGAAGAAGAAGAAGCATTAAAAGATAAACATACAAACACAAGAGAATTAAGATAACGTTTTCATAAGAGTACCTTTCTGGAAAAAGAAAGAGGAAGAGAGAGAAAAGTATAATCTTTGTACATTTGGGTCTAGACAATTTAAGGGGTAAGGGTTCCTATTAACTGAGTTCAATGCATGTGTGAAGACGTACCTTTAAAATATAGTGACTTGGGTTAAGCTTAAGTGGTTAAGTCTAACAATTTGATTCTTTTGTCTATTGTTACCAGGACATGATCTTTAGTTTAAGCATAAGAAATGGAAATGATCGAAAGTACTTCCCTTTCCATTCAACAAACTCATGACCAATCTTTAATCACCTATACTATTGTACAATTGTCATTAGTTCAAATCTAATATAAGGTAAATTGAATAGTAGGACTAAACTTTTGAGGTTTTGCACTGGGCTTGCAAAATAAAATATCGCTAGTGATGTGCTGGGGGTTATTCGACAAGGTACTCTAACACTTAAGTTAGATTGCATCCTGAGTAACATGCATGTTTTCTAGAATGTCCAAGGGAGACATTAATAAGAGACGAACTCGGAGCAATTATACATGTCGCACAATCATGGATTAGTAGGGAATTAGAGACAGTAATTATGAACGTGAAGCTAAAACACTAAACTATATCCTTGCTTTGGTGGTTATGGTAGTGGTAGAATATGTTTTCAAACTGAAAGAATCATCATTTTCTTAGGAGTCTCATCTTAAGTCGACTTTAAAGTAAAACAATTACTTATATTCTCAAATAATTAATCAACAATGCATTACCATAATATATTCCTCTACCATGAAGGAAAAAGCTCTACATTGGTTTAAATCGATGTAATGTAATCATCAACTGCGTTCATGGAAAAAAAATATTCATGCATCATAAATTCATCTAAGATTTCCTTAATATGTCAATTACAAGGTGCTCTTTCCAAATTGACTCAAATAAGATTCGTTGATGATTATCAATATGATTTTAAGGATGTCGCTATGAATTGATGTACCACTCTGTCCTAAGTGAACTAACTTATCGCATTGATCATTGACTGGAGCAGCAGCTATTGCACTAATCTTGGTAGCTTAGATAGAGCATGAGTTCTATGCAGACAATAAAGCATATGTTTATCAAATAGCTTCGTAAACTAGTTGTGTTATTTGTAGATTGATACTTTCATGCAAGCTATATGAATGATGCATAAGGAAAAATGTTTAGACAATGTTTTCAAACCTTTCTTTCAGAAAAAATACTAATGGTGAACCTTCCCTCTTTAATTTTCCAAACTACACATTATTTCTTCTCTTATTAGTTCGTATTTTTAAACTCTATAGTAACATTTATATATACCCTATTGTACCATTACTTTTTGAATGTCTCTTTTCATTTTAAATGTTGGCTTGAAATGAGCATTATTTATACTATAATTGTGACAAAAAAATTCACAAACAACATACATTTGAGACTAAGCTTTTGCTACTCTTGTATAATGACGAAGAAGATAATAACGATCACCATAATGCACACATCAAAATAGATGCTAATGATTATGATGGTAATGCAATATTTGCAATAAGTTATCATATTTATCGCGTTTAGTTGTGCCTTGCATTGTACATTTTCAAGGCTCTGTCAATGATTCTCCTATTTTCATTTAGTTGTTTCTATTGGGACCTACAACTTTGTGCAAACTAAGGTTGTGAAACATATGGGTTTCACTATGTTACCTTTTAGACATTTTCACATGATGTTTGGTAATGGAAGTTGGCTAACATGTGAATGTTTCTTTGTTAATTTAAAGGTTAAAATTCAAAAGAAACTTTCTATATTTTAGTTAGTGAGGGTAAAAAAAATGGTGCTAGAGGTGTAATGACTCTACATTGTTTAGTCTTCTTACTATTGACTATAGTCAATTAACTATGAATTTCATAAAAGAGAGTCTAATGTCACGAAAAAAAATTAGGCGGCAAGTTAGATATCATATAATGGTTTAAGAACCAATTGATTAAGTGGATTCTTTATTTCATTTATTAACTGAAGAGCTTGCATTTAACACTTCTAAAATTACTTCTAGCAACATTGCATAGACATCTATTGAATATTTTCTCATGTGCTTCAACACCTTTGTTATTACCATCACTTTGACATATGCAACATTGTTTAATTATCTATAGTGCCTCATCACTTAATGTGTAGTTTGGTGATATCCCTAATTTGATAAGAATGAGATTTAGAAGCGTATGCTAGATATGTTGGAACAAGGAATTATAAACATTACTATAGTTCTTTCAATTACTTAAGTAAAAAAAAGGATAGGAGTTTACAATTTTAGAGCTATCAATCGTGTGATTATGAAGGATGAATTTCTTATATCAATAATAGATAATCTTTTAAACATGGTGAATGGTGCTTCAATATTTTTTACATGAGACCGATGTGTTGCTTGTCACAAAAAATCCAAGAAAAGTACTAACAAATATTGAAAAGACAGCTTTTCAAACTTAAAAGGTTATCATAGCACATCTTATGCCTTTTTTACTATCTAATGTCTAATTGATATTTAAGGTATCATGAATAGAAAACCTCATCTTTGTAAATTCTCAATAGTATTTTCTTGACATCTTAATGTGCATTAAAGTATGGAGTTACATGTGGAGCATTTATCTTAGGGTTTTTTTTTTTCCTAAAAATACTTTTTATCAGAAGGATAGTAAGTATTCTTTTAGCAAGGAGTTCACTAAATACTTAAGACACATCATATTTACCCATGGTGTGAGTATGAAACTTGTCAAACCCGAAGCAATTTGTGATCGGTGTCAAATCTCGATCACTCATAGCGATGCAATTGCGAACATTCTTAGACTTTCAAGTAACTATCCACGTTTTGCAAGGATATGCCTCCATTGCGTTACTTTTAATAGATAAATCACATAAAAATAATTTTGAGTAGTTGGAGTTAGGTTGGGCTTTGAAATTTTGAAGTTAGCCTTGACTTATATTGTATATGGTTTTTGCTTTACTTGATTTTTCCAAGAATTTTGCCATTGAGATAAATGCTTTATGGTAGGAATTGGCCTTATATTACTGCAAGATGAACATATTTTTGCTTAATATAGAGAATGTTTTGATAGTTTATTTTTCATCTATATCCTATCTATATTTAATCTGTATTTATATTTGATCTGTATCATCTTTTTTTATCTGTATCTATTTTTAACAAATAGTTTAATTGAAACAGACATGAAATAGATGTCAAACTAAAACAAACGAAGTAATAAGTTGCGACATATCTCTATAAAACATCAACTTAGATACAAGAATTACATGCATTAGTGACGGTTATGCCAATACTTATTGGATCATATTTTATTATTTATACAAATATTTGACGTCTTATTGAAAATCTTGGGATATGGTCAAACATGGTACATAGAATTCTGTAAAAAGTTCAATTCAGTACCTAAAGTTTGGTTTTGAACAATTTAGTATAAGAGCAAAGTTTCTATGGCATTTTTCATACCTAAAATTTGGTTTTAATAATTTTGGTACATGAACAAAGTTTTCACGGACTTTTTTTTATGCCTAATTGAACTTGCTTCAAGTATGAAAAAAGTTTGCGAAAACTTTATTCAAGTACCAAAATTGCCAAAACCATATTTCAAGTATGAAAAAAGTCCAAGAAAACTTCATTTAGGTACCAAATTGTTCAAAATGATACTTCAGCCACCTGATTGAATGTTTTACGATAGTTCAGGTACCATTTTTATCATTAGCCCAAAAATCTTAGCTAAGTTATACAAACACTAAAGGAGCATAGATGTTAACCTAATATCACATTTGGTATATAGGAATCATTTCCAATGGAATGAAATGAAATGAGTTCCATAATGACATATTCATTCATATATTCGGATGATAACATGAAATAGAATGGCTATAAAGTATATTTGTCAATTCTCCTTAGTAATAAATGCAAATACAAATATGTGATAGGATAAAAGGATAGTTATATTATGCACAATTATGTCATGTGTGGTATGTGATTTGGAATTGAATGGATTAGATTGGATTAATATGGAATGAGTTTAGGAATGACAAATTAATTTCCATGTTTGGAAGATTACATGGAATGAAATGGCTAAAAAGTGTAATTATCAGGAATGTCCTTAGTAATAAATGAAATACCTCGAATTTTACCAACCAAATTAGAAATGTGATAATTAAATACTATGAAAATGCAAGTAATTTTGAATTTTATTTAAATTTAATCTAATAATTGAATTTAGATAGTTTAGTTAAATTGAATTTCATAAATGACATAATATAATTAGAAAATTTAATATAATTGGATTAGTAAATAGATTTAATCGAAATTAGAAATTCCAATACAACAAATATCCACTTCAACTTATCAAATTACTTCAATTTCCTTTCTCCAATATACCAAGCTATTTAATTACTTTCAATTATCGACTTGAAACCGATTTCTCAAGTTGAATTACCGAAATTCCTAATTCACTAAATTAAACCTTAATATAAAATTAGATTAGACTTGAGTCAATAACTCACTAACTATACACCTAAAATTATAAATATCAAGTGTAATATAACCCGATTAATTTTTAGGGTCTATTAAATAGTAAATGATAGTTTAAAGATGAATCTCTAGAGTTAAAAAATACACGATAGAAATAAAAACTGATTAATATCTACCAATCTAGAGCTCAAATAAAAATTCCGCATACGTAATCATGAAATTTAGAATTTCCTAAGTCTTTTGAGCACAATACCTTAATTTGACTTATCGGGACCAGAAACCTTAATCGCATAGGTGAAAATTTTGATAATTTAACATAATTAGGAATAATAAATGAATTTAATTGAAAATAGAGATTCTAATACCGTAAATGCCCAATTTAACCTATTAATTAACATCGATTACCTATTTCAACAAATTCAAATTAATTAATTATATCCAATTATCAATTGAACTTTATTAATCAAGTTTAATCATCTAAAACCCTAAATATCTAATTTAGACATTTTAGCCTAAATTCCAACTCCTTAAATCCTAGAAATTTAAAACTAAATATTTGTTTTCAAATACTAATTCCTAAGCCCCTAAAACCCTAAATTTAAGTAAAATGTTAAATTTCCTTTAATTAGATTTCCTAGAATTAATTTCTGATGCCAATTAGTTAATTCTCTTTCTTACTTCTTAAAATTCTTTTCTAATTCCCTAAAGCCAATAACCTAAAGGCCTAATTCTTTTTCTAAAACCTTAAGCCCAATTATTCAAAGATCAAGCCCATAAACCTAAGCCTAAAAGCCCATGCATCGAAGCCCATAAAGCTATTAGACCATGTTCTTATCATGCACCCTCACACATGATATAAAATCTCAATGTCTAGGAAAATCGAACCTTATGAAAAGACCAAATTAACCTTAGCCACTTCAAGAAGGTTTCTTCATCTATGAAAAGACCAAATTGCCCCTTAAATATCTATAATGTGAGCATAAGAAAATATCAAGTGTGTGAAAAGACCAAATTGACCTTAACCAACTCTAGAAGATTTCTATTCCTAGGAAAAGACCAAAATACCCTCACTTAATCAAGCCAAAGTACCAAAATGTCCTTAACCCTAGAGATAATTACAAGCCATTAAACAATATAAATATACCTATTAGAAAACCCTAATTTCTTCTTCCATCTATGGCAACCCACATCTCCCAAAAATCCTCTCAAAACATCTCCCAAAACCCACAAAAATACTATAGCAATCCCTCTTCAAAATCTAGCATCCAATAGGTAAAGAAATTCATGATTTCTCCATCATTTAATCACTTAATTTCTTCCATAAATCTAATCTCTAATTTAATAAATTCCTAGGTGCTTTTGAAGGCTAAAAGAAATGTTAATGTTAGGAAAATTTACTTGAAGAAGCTACATCAACTTAAGGAGTAGGTAGTGAAGCTTTAGCTAATTATTTCACAATTCAAGTAAGTAATGTTAGTTTAATAAGTGAATTTGTATGATTGTTGTATTTTTGTTGTTGAAATTATTGTTAGATGGTGATATCAACATAGATTTAATAATAATAATAAGGTTTTGGTAAATATAGATATATGTTTTTTACAAACCGAATACCATAATATATGTATAAATATTGTTTTGATAAAATTATCATATATATAAATATATAAGTATGATGTGTCTAATGTATGGTGTATATTTGATCTAATATGTTGATTATATGTGTGTATTTGATTTAGTTTTTAATAAGTTATAATGTTGGAAAATGAATCAAATGGACATATAAGCTTAATATTATATATAAAAGGCATGTTATGTAGTTAAATTACTAAAATTATGATCAATATATGCATAAGCATGTGAACATGATATATCATCTTATGGAATGTGCGTTTGATAAGTTAAACATATTGATGAATTAATTTATGATAATATAAGTTGCTGGAATTAATTATTGCATATACTTTTGTGAAATTTAATTAAAATGTCAAATGAAATTATTTTTGAATGAAATTTATCAAAACAACAGCTTAACATGTCTATATACAAACTATAAATTTTCGTGATTTTTGAAATACATTTAATATTTTTAAAAATTAAATTTCACAATAGCAAAACAGGGTAAAACAATGTTTCGGCTAGCAGTGGTGGCGTGAATTCATATGGCCGAACCGGTGACTTTTTCTTCTTCTTTTTGTCTAAAATTACAACGTTTTGAAAGCTTAAGATGTCTACTTTAATTAGGTGTAAAGATAAACCTGTCAGGTTAATGGTCAAATCCGATCCGATTGGTCGTCGCTGCCTATGCCCTGTTATGGACAGTTTTGTGTTAATCAAATTAAAACCCTAATTAACTAATTATTTTAGGCCAAATGAACTTATAAACATGTAAATATATGTGTTAGTAAGATTACATAAAAATTTGAGCTCAAGAACCCGAATTTAAGATACTGAACCGATTTATTAAAATATTAAAATACTAATTTTAAGATAGATAATTAATGATTTTGGTTATAGGAATTTATTTAATAAAATAGGAATAAATATGATCTTTTAACATAATATAAATGTAATAGTAAACTAGTTTAAATTCCATAACTTATTCAGATGTAAAAATACATTATAAATGATATAAATAAAATAATTATATTTTAAATGAGTTATTTTACTTAATAAAAAACTTATTAGATTGATTATAGGATATGTTATTGAAATAACCATTTTAGGAACCTAATTACCATAAAATTGGTTTAGTATACTAAGTTGAATATAGAATGAATTTGAATGATTAATTCTATTTTGACTTGGCTAAATTAAGCTAATATAGATTTATTAACTAGTATTGGTTTGTAAATTCCTCAAGGACCAACAATTTATACTTATCTGTTAATCTAACTAGTAAACTATTATATGATTAGAATAACTAGTAAATGGCTAGAAGATAATTATAATATGATAGACCATGAATAATAAGAGGAGTATATTGTTTCAAATGTATATTTGCTAGAAATCTAAGTACTTAATACGAGTTTGATATAAGTTGATAATTGATTCAATGCTTATATGAATTAATCTTTGAAGCAGATATTTATTAAGAGTCTACATTTTGCTTTATCTTCTGGTCTATCTTCTGATTGTTCAGAGCACAGATTTTGTACCAGGTATGTAGTAACTTGTGTGTTGCTTGCTAGGATAGGCATCATAAATCAATTAATATTTAAGATGGCCTTAATAATTGCTTGCTGCTAGCACGTGGTCGTTTAGCCCGGTCCGAGGGGTAACAACCTTGCTAGGCGATGCCAGCATGGTAGTTAGGTGCTTAGGCCACCCCCCATTATTGACATTGGACAAATGATGGTTATCAGTGGCTCGGCGGGATAGCTGATGGAGGGAGACGGTATCGGGGTAACGTTTATTCATATTGGAAAGAAGTTGTATTAAGCAGCTTAATATATGGGCTATGTTACTCTGCTTAATTACAATGGACTATATATGGATAGAGATGTGTAATGGTTGTGGCTCCTAGATGAAGCTATTTACTAGATGATCCTATAGGGGATATAAGTACTCAGGCTGTCTATATCAATCCCCTGAGTAGTTTCTACTACTCAAAACCCCCAGGTTCCCAGCGTGTTGCCGGAGGGTGAGTACTCCACTGTTGTTTGTCGCACTTTAATTTAAAAATATAAACTATTGGTTGTTGCATTACATATAGAATAGACATGTGTGCCCATCTAGTGTGTGCTTATGTTGCTGTCGTACTGGGCTTCGGCTTATTCCTTCTTTTTCAGGTGATGATCTAGATGCTTGTGATTATCAGGTATGGGACGACTCTAAAGGAGCTTGTTAGCGAGTTGATTGCCTAGGAACATTGAACTATTTATGATATTGGCAAAAGTTATTGATCATCTTTTCAAACTTATAAATTGATGAGGACATATCTATGAGCCCATGGTTATGTCTTGACATACCAGATACTGTATACTTTGAGATACTTGATGGTATGATATTTATTTATAAACGTTTGTCTACTCACAAAAGTAGCCTATTTGAAAATTGTTTTGAGAAATTTACTTTATTATATGTAATGGTCTACTCAAGAAAGTAGCTATTCGGAAATTATTTTAAAGAAATGTATTTATTTTCCACTGCAACTCTAGTTGTTTTCAAAATCAAATTCAACGATTTCAGAATCTAAAATTTGTTTAGCCACGATCACGATAAACTGTAGATTAGGTCATTCTTAACGTATAATGCGTAACTGTTATACGTGGTGGCTGGCACGTCTTGAACCAAATTCGGGGCGTGACAATAAATGCAAAATATGAATACAATATAGGATAAAAAATTATTACGGTACATATAATTAATAAGGGTGGAATAGAATCGCAATTCTATCTTTTCAAAGGAGGAATCAAATTCCCTTTAAATCGGAATCATCGATTCTAAGAAATCGCGATTTCGGTTTCTTAAAATGCTTCCAAACGTTGGGAAAAGGAATGGAAGCCGGAATCACGATTCTATTCTAGTCCATTCCTGTATACCAAACGTGTCATTAATAAAGCTGGAATAAAATCGCGATTTCGCTTTTGAGAAGGTGGAATTGAATTCCCCTTCGAAGCCAAAATCGTCCATTATTAGAAATCGCGATTTTAGCTTCTTAAAATGCATCCAAACGTAAGAAATGAAATAGAAGTTAGAAACGCGATTTTATTTTGGATCCATTATGACGTACCAAACATAACATAATTACTTTGGGTTTGATTAAACAATTAAGTATAAGTAGCATGTACATGGGATTTTGTTAGCACAATATCAATAACATATTGACCAGAAATTATTTTTATGGAAATATAATAAATCATATTTCGTTGTACTTTAAATCCCGAGGGAGAAATGTTCATTTAAAAAAAAAAAAAATTTCCCTTTGCTAGTAAATGTCCATTTCTTCAAAACTCATCAATCTTTCGATTTGATGTGAAGGAAAAGTTGTATTGATCACATCAATTGTACCTTATAAAGAAAGTCATATAATAATAATTCAAAAAGTTCATGCATTTATTACCAATAATGTCATGTGCTACAACCACCACCAATTGGGACGGATCTAAATTGATTATACTCATATTTCGCTTTTCGATACAACAACGATGGCAACCATTGTGGATCTCTATCCACGAACCACAAATATATATATATATATATATATAATTTCAAAGTATCAAGGTCAAACTAACAATTACGAAAACAATTTTCCTCCTTGCTTTATGATTATTGGCAATCCACATGCATGATACGATGATGAAATCCTCTTTTTGATATCTTATTTAATAATTAAAAAATAATAATGGCATTTTAATTGGATCCGTTTGGCACAACAATTTGGATTTTACAGCATCACTAATAGTAGAAATACCAACTTTTCATATGTATATATATATTTTTTTAATTTTTAGATTCAAATATTTTTTAAAAGTAAAGAAAGCTATTATAATAAATGATGTATTAGTATTGAATTAAATGAATGTTTATTTTATTTGCCAACTCAACTTTTCAAGGGGTGTAAGTGCCGAATTTTAACAATTTAGGGTCTATGCAATTTTTAAAGTTTCATGGGATGTTTGTACAATTTACCCAATAATTTATCAAGCACCATGTGGTTATAATGTTGTAAAATAGGGATTAGAAAATTATAATTATATTTTATTCATATATATATTTGCTCCATTTGTAATTACTCCTTTTATCTTTAGAATTGATTGCTCAAAATGTTAAATCTTCAAAAGAGGTGTTTTTTGGTCACCCAATGATCATATTGCTCCCTAAAAGTTAATATAATAATAATTTTAATATATTTTTAATCGTTTTTCTAATAGCAAAATAATACAATAGGGTCTACTAGCTTGAATTTGATTTTAAAAATAAGTGATGAATGTGCATATAGAGCAAATATAAGGAGGTGTATCTGTAATTTACCTTTACAACTATTACATCCATTATTATAAAGCAAATACCTACTTTGAATGGACTATACCTTTTATTTTTTGAAATTTCATTTTTTGCCCTATTACTTGAATTGCTATATTCCACATACTGCGAATTTCTAAGTATAGTATTGTAATTCTCTTTCAAACTTTTAAGGATATTATTGTAATTTTGTTTTATATTATCATGTTTCTATCTCTTTTTCACTCTCCACTCTCCATTTCTACATTTCTCTTTCCCATGATCTCTCTTTTCCTCTCGCCCCACTTTTTGTTTTTGTGTTTCTCTCCCATGATCTCACTTGACATTAGGTACTCCCATCTCTCTCTTTCTCCCTCCCACCCTCCCTCTCCATTACACACATTTCCCTCTCCCATGGTTTGCATTTCAAAATGTTATTTATCTCTTATTTTCTTCCACTCTCTCCAATATTGCTTACTTTCCCTTTTTCTAATTAATTAGAATGAAAAAGAACAATTTTTATAATTATTTAGAATAAAATAGAACAATAAAATATACCTTTTATTATTTTAATTTTCCTAACCAAGGTTCTTTTTTTATTTTTTTAATCAATTAGAGTAAAAAAAATATACCTTTCTTCATCAAATGGTTTTCAAATTTAGGTTACAGTTTTCTTCGTGCTAAAAATTTTAATTTCTTTTCTAAATAGGTTATAATTTTCTTTATAGAGATTTTGTATTTTTTTTTCCTTTTTTTAAATTAACAAAAATAAAATAGAACGATTTTTAATTAGGAGAGTTTTGATTTGTTATTTTAAATAGAAGGGTTTTGATTTTCCTTGCAAAGATTTTCTTTTTTCTTGTTATTTTAATCAAGAGATAATTTTTTCTTAATTTTTTTAATCAATTAGAATGAAATAAGAACATTTAATTTCTTTTAGTAGTTTAGATGTTAAAAGCTTATTTGATGTTGCAAAAGATGATTTTAGTTAGCTCTTTGCTCTCTCTTTTGTTCCAAATGCAAAACGGAATTAAAAGCATTACTTTATCTTTCTTTCTTTCTTTTATATTTTTATGTATTTTAGGCAATTTTATTCAAAGACAAGCATATATTTCATTTCACTTTGTCCAATTTTGGTAAAAAAAACTTTACATGTGTTCATATTATTCAAATCATTTTAGTAAAAGACACATTTTGACAAAAGATACTAGCTCCCGCTATTTTACTATAGAATTTTTTTTTTCATATTGATTATCCACAAATTTTGTATGTGTTGTATTATCTATATTATTTAAGCCAGAGGAATAGGGTTTGGTGTTTTTTTCATTTTTCCATCATTTCCTTAAATTAAAATTGTTTTTTTAATTACATTAAGATTTAAAAATATAATATTTACAATTTTTTTTAATTTTTAAGTAATTTCCACTCACACCACTTTCTTTTTTTTCCCCTTCATTTTCTCTCCCACTCACACCACTTTCTATGTTCCCTCTCATTTTTTCCTCCTCAATTATTTTCTAAAATAATAACCGCTACTATTTCAAAATAATAATCTCTCATCCCTTCCTCTTCCATTAATGTTATTTTAACAGACCACTTTCATTCTCTTTTTCTTCTCAAAAAATTACACTCAAATTTTAAATAATTATATTTAACCATTTTATTACATTTTTATTGCGGTATAAAATTATTATCTAATCTAATACTTTATCTTATATTTTTTTTGTACACACAACACAAGTGCTTTCATCTACTAATTATGTTATATATGGATAGATTATAGGTCCGCATAGGAATGTAGCCATAGGTCAATGCAAATAGGGGTGATACGGTTAAGTTTGATTTGATTTTTCTTTCAAACTAAATAATAATAATGCAGTTCTTAATATATTATTTTTATAACTTTAAACTAAACCAAACAATTTGAATTATGAATTTTTTTAAACCAATAAATTTTGGTTTGGTTTACTTTAAAAAGGATATGTATATAACATCTAGTTTCATAAGGTATTAAAATTATTTAATGATTCTAAGTATTGAATCATATAATATGTAAATGAAATCAATAATCATACAATTAAAATTTTTGAAACTATTGATAACTAACTGTATTTATAAAGTTAGCATATATCATGTATTTTGAGTTAATATTTTTATATAATTAAAAAAATTAAGATTATAAAAATTAAATGATTATAAATTTTAATAACTATAAACTAAAAAATATTTCATATACTATATTGTAACATAATAATTTTTTTAACTATAAGTAAAATATTATCATATTTTTCTAAAATGATTTGGTTCAATTTTATGGATTGGTTTATAGTACCCTCCAAACAAAATATAAATTTTCGAATTTTTGGTTTGAAAGTATTTTTTATCAAATTATTTGGAATTTTTTTTGTTTGATTTATATTAATTTACGGTTGGGTGAATGACCCAAGTGGTACCTAACTTTTGCAAGCAATTAACTACCTGAACTTTTGAATTGATCAATTTTATACCTAATTGAACTTTTTATTGCTTTTTATTATCTAAGTTAACAGAGTTGACAATGTTAATAGCCGCTTTCAACCTATTATAATGGCCACTTATGATTTTTTATCTATATTTTTAAGCTGACATGGCTACTAATTATTTTTTATTTATATTTCCGTTATGAATAATTTAATGTAATTATTTTATTTTTTTAAAAGAATTTTAACCCATTTTCAAGCCCAAGCCTACTTTTTCAAAGTGCCCAAACAACATAACAAGTCAAGCCTCCAATTCCCTTATGGCCTTTTTTTCCCCTTAGCTATAGCTTGGTTTAACTTTATCATATATAGTCCATTTTTTAAGGATCTTTCATGTGGGACTACAAACATCTCCAAGGAGACCATCTTCATCTTCTCAAACCACCTCACTAAGCACCAAACATTCATCACCGAAATCGTGGTTGTGCATCATTTATTGAAACCCCCTTCAAACATTCATCACTGACCCAAAGATTGCAGGATTTTAGTATAAATAAGAGCAAATATTAATAGCTTGCCGTATTTTTTTTTCCTTTCTTTAATTTTGAAGATTTGCTTGATATCTATGAAAAGGAAAAATAACAAGTTTAACTGCATTACTTTGATATATTTATTGTCTCATGTCAAAATAAAACACTCAATTGTTGCTTAATTTGATTTCCTTGCACAATAATGGATAATGACCCGACATTTAATATATTGATATTAACATTTTCCTTCTTGCAAACTACCGAGCTATAGGTGTAGGTTGAAAGAATATTCAATTAGAGAAATGGATATATGTGTATTGTGGTAGTATAGGATGTGATTTCAAAAAGGACATGAAGTTGCAAAGCAACATACACTCTTACTTCTCCATTCCAATGCACTCTTACTTCTTCACTCCTTTGTTTCTTTTTTGTAAAAATTGGGCATATGGCAATCTGACTAGTATATGTAGTTCCTCGTTATCTCCAAATACCAAAACTCATTTGGACAAGCGTCTCCTTTACTTCAATACCATGAAGCCAATAAAAGCGAATATATGTTGCCATAGTAGGGCTCATCCTATGAGCATCTCCTCTACTCTAAAGAACACCATGATATTGTAGTGTCAATTTGCTACATGTGTGTATGGAGTGTGGCGGAGCACAAGGTATGGACACTTATATAGAGATTCACGACTCGTTTTGTAATTGAATATACACCACCACATCATCATCATTATTAGTTATCATTAATGTTAAACTAGGCCCACACGTAACTCCAGCGAGCCCTTATCCTCTCTTAACCCTAATATTAGAATGACTCTCTCTCTCTACCTCACTTTCACCCTCGTGCTTTCTCTCAAGATAAGTCTCTCTGTCTTTCTTTACTCTTTTGTTTTCTCTCACTAATTAGGATTTCTATCTAACATTCTATTTGTGTTTGCAGAGTGTATGAGCGATTTCAAGCTGCTCCTACTCTAAATGACTTAAATATGAGACACTAACATGGTATAATAGGGATATTCCCGGTTCCTTTCATTTCATCTATTTATAGGAGATTTAAAACTGATATTTGTTACAAATATGCTATCTTAGTGACAAGATTCGTTAGAGATATAATTTTAACTATATTTTTGTCACAAACTACCAATTATTGTAACTAAATTTCCGTTCTTTAATTTAGATCTGTAACTATTATGAAACATAGTCTAACAGCCAGACTAGCTTCTTTCCTTGTCGTTTTGTTGTTGTTGGATGTAACAATAGGCTCCTCTCTTGAAAGAACACCTTATCCTCAAGGTGAAAGTTAGGGTACCATTGACAAAACCTTAAAAAATCCTCCCAGGATGTATCCCCCATAGGCAAACCTTGCCATTAAACTAATATTTTAGACACCCATCACTGTTGTAGCCAAACATGTCGTTTATCCAAAATAGTTAGGGGTTGGATCATTGGGTGACCACTGAAAACTTCCTTAGGCAACTCTATTGAAGTTAGAGGTTGACCAACAACAATTTTAGGAACTAAATATGGAAAACATTATGAATTTTGGCCCCCTCTAGTAATTCCAACTCATAAGTAGCTCTTCCAATCCGTTTAACTATTCGAAAGAGGCCATAAAATCTCTTCAAAAGTTTGGAATATTTACCCCTGTAGACTGAAATTTGTTTGTAAGGCTATAATTTTACAAACACTAAATCATTGGGGTTAAAGTAACTATTAGTTCTATACTGGTCAGCAGCTTTCTTCGTCCTTGCTTGAGCTTTCTCCATATTAGTCCTCAATTTAGCCAATAACTCAGCCCTACCTAACAAATCCGAGTCCACCACCTCAATATTACTTGTTCCTTTTGAGTATAAAGGAATAAGTGGAGGAGGATGTCCATATACTAGCTCAAATAGAGTGAATTGATTGCCTGGTGTACTGATGTATTATAGGAAAATTCTACCTATGGCAACTTCAAAGCTCATTCATGTGGTGTATTTATCACAAAACATCTAAAATACTGTTGAATGACTCTATTCATGACCTTAGTTTAGCCATCTGTTTGTGGACGATAGGTTGAACTATAGGTCAATTTAGTTCCACTTAATCGAAATAACTCATTCCAAAACTTGCTCAAAAAAATAGAACCACGATCCGAAACAATAGTTTTGGGAAATCCATGTAAACAAATAACCATCTAAACAAACTATTGACAACTTTAGATGCTCCAAAATGTGTATCTAATGCCCCTAAATGACAGTAGTTCATCAGTTTGTCCACTACTACCAGTATTATGTTTTACCTTGAGAATTTGGTAAACAAGTAATGAAAACCATATATAAATCCTTAATTTGGGATAGGAAAGGTTCCAATAAACCTAAAGGGGCTTTTTTGTAGAATGTTTTGATTGTTGACATATTAAAAACCCGCAATGTAATCAGCCACTATGTTCTTCATGCCTTCCCAAAAAATTTAGGATGATAGATGATGTAAAGTCCTAGTAACCCTAAAATGACCTCCCATAGGAGAGCCATGAAACTCAAAAAGTAGAATGGAAATAATCTAAGATGAAGGAACTAAAAAATCCTTTTTCCTAAAATATAGAATTCCATTGATCTATTGTAAAGGCCATTTCAACTGTATACCCAACTCCAACTATTCAATAATATCTTTGAATTACAGATTTAAATGATATTCCTCTTTAAGTTTGATAATAAGATCATCATAAGGGGAAGTAATGGCCAACATCTATCCATCAAACTGTCTTGATAAGGCATCTACTACTTTGTTATCTACACTAGCTTTGCAGATAATGCTATAGTTGTATCCTAAAAGTTTCACCAAATACTTTTGTTGGTATGGTGTCTGTATCACCTGAGTCAGTAACTCCTTGAGACTGCGATGGTCAGTACAGATAATAAAATGACTCCCCAGTAAGTATTGTCTCCATTTGCCAACTGCTTCCACCAATGCATGAAGGTCCTAAATATATGCTGAAGCTTTCATCAAGTGTGTTGGAAACATTTTGCTAAAGAAAAGTGATTGGCTTCTTCTCTTATAATAAGACTACTCCCATCTAAGTTCCAGATGTATCAGTTTCTATCACAAATTGTTTATTAAAATCTATTAGTTGATAATGGAGCTGAACATAGTGCCTGCTTTAAAGAAACAAAAGCATTAATAGCTAAATCAGTCTAATGAAAACTATCTTGCTTGAGTAAGTCAATCAAAGGAAAAGCTATAGAAACAAAACTTCTAACAAATTTTCAGTAGTAGCCTGTCAATCCCAAAAATGCTCTAAGCTGTTTCAATGCTACTAGTTGAGGTCAATTCCTTAGAAAACAATATGACCTAGATACTCAATGGTATCAACACCAAAAGCACATTTGCATTTCTTAACATAAAAAGTATTGTCAACCAGAATATGAAATACTTGAGACAAATATGTAGCATGATCATGTAATGATGTACTATATACTAGTATATCATCGAAAAAGACTGACAAATTTGCACAAATGTAGCTCGAAAAGATGATTCATGATTAACTAAAAAGTTGCTGGAGTATTGCTAAGTCAAAATGACATCACTAAGAATTCATAATGGTCTTCATAAGTCCTAAAAAGTAGTTTTATGGACATCTTCCTCTGCCATCCTTATGTTATGGTATCCAGCTCTAAGATCCAAGTTAGAAAAAATTGTTGCATGTCTTAATTCATCAATTATGGGGATATGAAATTTTTCCTTTTATAGTCACCTAATTTAAGTCTCTATAGTCTATACAAAACGACCATGATCCATCTTTTTTCTTCATTAAGAGAACGGGTGAAGAAAATGGACTTGTATTATCCCTTATTGTCCCTTGTTCTAGCATCTCCTTAATCTGCCTCTCAATCTCCCCTTTCTGAAAATGTGGGTATCTATATGATTTAACATTGACTAGTGAAACACCCAATTTTAAGTGACTATTGTGTTGCAAAAATCAATATGGTGGCAATGATGAAGGTGTTTAAAAAAGAACAGAGAATTTGCCTAATGTCGAGTCAAGCTTAGTGTTGTTAGTGGTATCCGTTGACTCTTTTATATGCACTGAGCCATTAAGTGAAATAATGAAGCCACAACATCAACAGACACAATTGCAGGTGAGTAATATGTTTCATGCTATATTGATTACCCATTAATGTGTACTTAATGTTCTGACGATAAAATGACATGTACAACTTAGTGTAATCAATATTAATGTGTCCCAATTCCTTCAACCACTCTACCCTTAACACTACATCTGCTCCCTGTATTGGCAGGATATAAAATGTAAGATGAAATGTACAATCTTGAATTGTAATAGCGATATTACTACATTGCCCTTCACATTTTAATTTTCGACCATCCTCAATCATAACATGAAATGCAAAAGTTTGAGTAATGGGAAAATTTGAATATTTTGCAATTCTACTTTGTATAAAATTGTGTGCTGCCTAAATCCACTAAAACATTCAACGTAGAATTTTGCTACTCTACCTGAAAATCATAAAGTTTGAGGAACAAGATCACCTAATAAGGCATGATAACTGATTGTACAATTTTTGGTCTATACATGCATTTCATCCATATTTGCTATCATATCATCCCGGCTTCCCCTTCATCCTCATCAGTCATGAGAATCATAAATTTGGCCTTGCATTTATGATTTCTATGGAATTTTTCTTCACAATTGAAACAGAAACCCTTTTCTCTACATTGCTTTGTATCTTTTGTTGACAAACGTATGATGGGTATACTTTTCTATCCTCCTTATACTTACACTGCTTCTTTGATTAGATTAACTAGAGTCGAAAATGAAGCCTTTAGAAAAAATTGTTGTTTACCATGAGTACCTAATGTATTGACCATTTTACTTGTAAAAGAATTTCGATCAATATATTTGGATTCATGTAACTTCGCTAAAGCTATTTCCTGCATTAAAGAATTAGGCCTATCTATTTGTAATTCACATTTGATATGTAATTTCAATCCTAATATGAAACAACTAATCAAGAATAACTCAGAAAGCCCTTGTACTTGATTCGATAATGATTCGAATGCAGTTTGAAATTGGCTCATGGTTCCTTTCTATTTCAGCTTAAACAATGCCCCCTAAGGATCTTCATATTCAGATGGTTCAAAAAGTGTTTCTAATGCCTTCAAAAAAGCATTCCAAGTCATCAAATGATTGTTGATGTGCATCTATTGAAACCACTAGGATGTATCACCCTCTATTGCAAATGATGATGTTGTGAGTCTATCAGTTTCGTCAACTTTCTAGAAATTGAAAAACTACTATGCAATAAAAATCCATTTCTTAATGCCTTCTCTAAATAATTTGGGTAACTCAAATTTAATGTTTCGGATCAAAGAATCATTCTTGACATGGAATGATGACTCATCTTGCTTGCAATGTTGCTTTTCTTGTTGATTTTGAGTCTGATCATATTGTATCTCCAATTGCTCCATTCACTTCGATATTTCTTGGAGTATACCCTATGACTATTTTTCAAATTGATGCTGTTGTTATTGAATTGCTAAAAACATATTTTTGATAGACTCCATGTCTGATGCCATATTTGCCAATGATCTTGTTGATGGTGCCATGCAAGAAGACGAGAACACCAAATTGTTAAACTATGCCAACACGTAACTCTAGCCCAAGCCTTATCCTCTCTTAACCCTAATATCATAATGACTCTCTCTCTCTACACCTCACTTTTACCCTCATGTTTTCTCTCACAGATAAGTCTCTCTGTCTTTCTTTACTCTTCTGGTTTCTCTCGCTAATTAGGGTTGCTATCTAACATTCTGTTTATGTGTTTGTAAGGTGTATGAGCGATTTCAAGCTGCTCCTACCCCAAATGACTCAAATATGAGACACCAAGATGGTGTAATCGGGATATTCCCAGTTCCCTTCATTTCATCTATAGATAGATCTACAACTGATGCTTATTACAAATCTGCTATCTTAATTACAAGATCTGTTAAATATATAACTTTAACTATATTTTTGTTACAAACTATAAATTATTGTAAATAAATTTCTGTTCTTGAATTTAGAACTGTAACCGTATTATGAAACATAGTTTGACAGCCAGACTGGCTTCTTTCTTTATCGTTTGTTGTTGTTGAATGTAACAATTAAACTTCAAGTCTCGACCAACACCCTCTAAAAGACGCATCATTGTTCTTGTCGGAACCATAATCACTTTAAAAATTTCATAGATGGAGAGATTTCCTCTTTTATATAATTATATGATTCTTTTAATGCTTTTTGGAACAAAAATCATTTTTTCATATTTAGATGGTAAGTGTTTTTGGAATAAAAAGAAGAAGAAGGCTTGGTTTCCTTAGAGATGTTTGTAGTCCCATATGGAAAGATACTTAAAAAAATGGACTTGTATATATGGTAAAGCTAGACTAAGAAATAACTAAGGAAAATAAAAAGGTCATAAGAGAGTTGAAGGCTTGGTTTGTTCTATCATTTGGGTAAGCTTGGGCTTGAAAATAGGTTAAAAATTCTTTAAAAGAATAAAATAATATAAAATTATTTATAATGAAAAATATATAAAAAAAATTAGTCGCCATTTCAGAATAAAAATATAGATAAAAAATCATAAGTGGCGATGTCAATTGACATGTGGATAATTATAATAGGCCAAAAGTGCCACGTCAACTTGGATTATTATAATTGGTCAAAAGTACCAGTCAGAGTTTGATTTATTTTTGTTGTTTCTATGAGTGATAGAAATGAATGAAAATTTTCGGCAAAAAAAAAAAAAGAATTGAATGAAAAATAGTAAAGTTACCCATTATACAATTATATGTCAAAATAAATTCAAGATAATTTTATTAATAACTAATTTAATTTATCATTTTTCTCATTTTATAGTACCAATTAAAGAAAGAAAAATAGAAACGTTTTTCTCGGTTTCTTTTGATGTGTTTTTGTACTTCCAATACAAAATAGAGAATAGAGTTCTTTTTCGTGATTTATCTATTATTATTAAGTGAATCCAATTTTATTTGTGTGAAAAAAATAGAAATCAAAGTATCATAGTTATTTTCTTGTATGTATCCTCCTCCCCTCCCCTTTACTCTCTCTCTCTTGATTCTTTGTAACAAAAACTATTGTTAGTCTTTTTTTTTTTTTTTTTTTGCATACACAATGTGGATGCATCGTTCGCTAGTCTATTATTAAGAGAATAAGAGTTATTCGAGTTCAATTTTTTAGCATAAGGTTGTACTATTACATCGCTATATTCCATCGGATTCTCCACACGTACTCTTTATTGCATTATCATATTTTCCACATGAATTCTTTGACTATGTTATCACATTCTCTCTCTATCCATTTCATGTTTTACACAAATTCCTTAACAGCACCACCATATTCTTTCTCTCTTTTGTTTAACTTAGTAATTTGATACATTGTAATTTTTTTATACAGCTTTATTTATTTTTTACACGTAGATGCACATGTATTAATATTTGTTTTTTTAATTCCCCTTGCTTTCCTTCTGTTCTAAAAAAAAAAAAAAAAAAGTAGTTCACTTGCTCTTATAAAATTTCAAATTATGATACTTAAGTAAGAATTTAGGGATAATGATATATCAAGCGCCTAGACTTTCATTTTTTTAGTAATTTAATGTTTCATGTTTAGATTTTGACAAATTAATACCTTTACTTTCAAAGTATGTGCGATTCAGTATTTTTATTAAATAATATTTGACGAATGTTCATTTTGATGATAAAATAACATACCAGGTAAGTGTAATTTTAATTTATGATAATTTAGTACCATATGTTTAGATTTTAGTAATTTTTAGCTAAATATTTGTCATTATTTTGTTATAAAAAATGAATATCCGTCAAATATTATTTAATAGAGGTATTGAATCACGTATACTTTAAAAGTATTATTATTAATTTTTCAAAATTTAAAAATTAGATAATAAAGTATCAAAAATTAAAAGTATAAATATTTTTTCTGCCTTTATCCCAAGAATTTACTCTCTGGTATTTATGAATAATCTTTTATCATTTTTTTCCCCATCTCTTGTAATCTCAGTTGTTTGTATTACGCTGAAATGGACACATCAGTCCTAATCCCTATTTTGTTATTGGTGGCGGGGTTCGACGTATTTACGAAATTGTCATCGGAAGCCAGCGTTGGACAACAGCGGTGTCGGAGGTTGAAACCCCACCCCAACGGACAAGACGATGAACCAGTCCAAGAAAACTGCTTCCACCGAAAAAGGGCAAAAGATAAATAAATAAATAAATAAATAAAGAATAATGCAATAGCAATAAATACGGTTTGGCGTGAGCCAGACTGGACCAGATACTTATTATTCCGTCCTTTAGGTGGCTGTACTTTTTAGATTGGGAATCATGGCTTGGACATTCGAGGACAAAGCCAGACAGCATTCTCCAATCTCTATCCTCCTGCCTCTTTGGTCTTTCCGCATCTCTTTCCTATTTAGGGCCACGTAACTTTCCGGCCATGGCTTCCTAAATTGGTATTCTATTTTTTTTTTCTGTCTTAATTTGGGCGTTCTTATGGAGATCTTTGGATGTTTTTATGGATGGTTTGATATTGGATGTTTAGAAAGATATCTAAAAGATATTCTGCTCTCAAAGCCTATTTTAATATTAGTGTAAATGTAGCAAATATCATATGAATTTTAACAAAATATGTAATTAGGTACATAAACTTTGAAATTGATAATTGAGTACTTAAATTTTTAAATTGATTAATTTAGTATATTAAAAAACTTTTTATGTATACTTACCAATATCACATAAGTAACGTTGATGTTCACGAAAAGTTCTTTTATGTAATTTGTTGATTAATTTCAAAGTTCAGATAATAAATTGATCAACTTTAAAATTCAGTTACCCAATAGCATATTTTACCAAAATTCAAGTATTATTTGTGATATTAAGCCATAATATACTATTATGTTTATTATATACAATCAATCACCTGAAGTAGTCAATTTAATACTTAGTCAAAATTTGCGTATTCACCAATACTACCTCAGCTAATTAAGTTAACTCTAAGCTAATACTCTAAATGAGGAACTGATACTTGTCAATTAGTTAATAGGAAAACTTGAAAACTAGATAATTAAACAAACAAATTAAGACTTACATTAAATGAAATAACCATGAAATTTTCAACTTATATTTTATATGTGTTATTGAATTTATATATGCTTTTGATATCTATTGAATATGATTTGTGTTCGTGATGAACTATGTGTTTTATTATTGTGTTAAAATATTCAAATACTCTAGAATTTATTAAATATTTAGTTCATAAAATTTAAATTGCATTAACATGTAAGAATTATATTTGGAATGTATTAAAATAAGTAAATAGATCCATGTACATAAGCCTCATCATAGCATAATTCTTTTTACCTTAAAGGGAGCTTAAACACAAGATTAATTAACTAAAGACAAGTTCATTAATTAGCAAATGATAAGTCATTAAATCCCTTGACCTCTTATGCCGCAAAAGTCAAAACTTGAGATAATATCAACTTAAATAGTGCAAAATTCATGCACAATTTTCAGACCTCCTAAACATGCCTCCAAAAGCTTCAAAACACAATTTCTTCTTCTCCAAAGCTCTCCCATGGATCTATATAGATAAGCCTCTCATCTTCTACAATTTCCACCATCAAAAGCATGCTAGAGGATCACAAAACCAAGGCCTAAAGTTCTATTTGTAAGTATGTTTTTCATGTCTTCAAAATATGCAAGTTCATTGTTTCTTAGCAATAGGTTTTAAGCTTAAACTTGTGTTTGGTGATTTATATGCTTTGTTGGTTGTATGAGAAGTGTTTTGTTGTTATAGGAGTTAGTTGTATATGTAGTATAAGAGATTAGAAGTGTTGAGAAATGCAAATGGTTAATGACTAAATGTTGGGTGTAGTGATTTTGGGTTTGAAGTATGATTTGTGTATGATGATTTGTGGTAGAGAGTTTGATGTTTTGAGTTGGAGTTTATGTTGTTTGAATATTGTAATGAACATATAACAAACTTTGGAAAGTTTGGATTAAGTTTGGAGAATTTTTGAAGGTGAACAAAGTTGTAATAAAATAAGGGAAATCAAAAACATTTTTGTATATGCTAAATTTTGGTCGTATGCCGGCATCTGGGGCTTCTACGCCGCCAGCTTATAGGCGGTGTTGGAAACGAACAGAACTAAATTTGTTAAAGCCGTTCGAAAGCCGCCAGCTTTTACTGGAAAAGTCAGCTCGCGTTCATTTTTTTCAAATTGTACGCCGGCTATTGGGATTCCAAAGTCGCCAGCGTAGAGTGACAAGCTGCCAGCGTACATGGATACGCTGCCAGTATGTACCTCTTGGCAGACTTTTGGAAATTTGGATTTGCATTCTATACCGGCTCAAAGCCGTCGGCGTAGAATGAAGGCCCCTGGCGTACCCTTGAACGCTGCCAACGTTAGCAGTGTTGATTTTCAGAGTGTTGAACACCGGTTTAAAGCCGCCGGCTTTGAATGCCGGTGTATCCCCTGCGCTTTTGAATTTTAAAAACTTTCTTCAAAATTTTCCGAAGTTTGATATATGATCAATAAAATATTTGTTAAGTGTTCTATGATATAATAGGATATTTAAATGCTTTATTATGACTTTGTATTAATTTATTTGAATTTATTTGATTAATTGTATTTTCAACTAGTTAATTAGTGCTTAAGCTAAGTGTGAAATTTAATATTGTTTTAAACAGTGATAGATTCTCACCCAGCTAACCCCGTTAATTCCCGAGCTATCTCAGGTACGCAATGACTTGCTTGTATGTTTATTAAGATAGGCATACATAAATTTGATATAAGTTCTAAATGACTTAAATATTGCTTGAATTGCTTGTGTTTTCACCGTTGAATCCGGTTCGAGGAGCGGTAACTTATCATGATGCAATGATATGTTAGTGTAGGTGCTTAAGCCAATAGTCATGATGCAATGACTAAGCTCGACGGATAATCGATAAGAAAAATAGTAACTAAGTAACATTTACTTATTCTTGAAAAGAAGTAGTATAATTTAATTCAATGTTTATGGGAGCATGTGAATTAATTTATATTATGGATTGAGTTAAGTAAAGTTGAGTAATGACTATATAACCTATATGAGATTATTCTTTTCAATGTAACGTTATCTAGGAGATATAGATATTTGGGCTATCTATATTAACCTCCTGAGCGTCCTGAGCGTTACTCAGGATCCCCAGAATCCCATGACTTATCCCGGAGTTTGAATATTCCAATGATGATTTGATCAATAAATACTAAAGAAAGATAAATGAAATATTAGTGTTGCATTGCATTAGTCTAGGTATGATTGTCACTACGCTTTTGAGTGTTGTTGCTGTGTACTGGGCCTTTGGCTCACTGTTGCTATTTTTCAGGTGAAGATGACTGTTATGATGATATGTGCTATGGGTCGGATTGGGAAAAGTTTATGGATGAGTGGGGCGAGTAGGAATCGAGTGCAAGATGGCAAGGAAGAAAGTTTTTGAACAAGTTGTTTGGTTCAGATATGTATTTGTAGTTTGAATAAAGGCTTGTTAGTTAAGCCTTGTTTGTATATAAGACTTAAAGTCTATTTTTCTTGTTTTGTAAAAACTTATGTAAGTTTTGTTGTGTCATGTGCTTGACACAAAATTGTAAATTATTTCCTTAAAAGTTCTATATGAATAGATTACTCAAGTGAGTAATCCTTTTGTAAGAAGTCTTTATATCAAGTTATAGTGGGTTAAACAAACAATTCACATAAATTGTTAGACTTAGGACAACCTTACATATAATATGAAAATATTATATGTGGTTGGGGACTTGACTTGCTAAATCTTAAGGATTGGTGGGTCGGGTCTTTACAAATGGTATCAGAGCTTGTTTATGTAAATTGTTTGTTTAACATAGGAAGACTTGACCTTAGATGCGGTGAGATTAGTATGGTCTTTACATTAAAGTTGTTGGGACTTAATCTATCTACTTATATATTTATTCATAGGACAAATATCATGAATGATATCTGAATTTTGGCACAATACGCAGTTAGGTATATAAACTTTGAAATTAATTGATTTTAGTACTGAAAAAAAACTTTGGTATATATTAACCAATATCACAAAAGTAATATTGGCATGCATGAATAGTTCGTTTAAATATTAAATTGATCGATTTCAAAGTGTAAGTATTAAATTGATCGATTTCAAAGTTTGAGTACCTACTTGTATATTTTGCCAAAGTTCTGATACCATTCGTGACATTAACCATTATTTATATAGTGTGTGTTGATTTGTTTTTTCAATTGCTTAATTTTCTAGTTTTTTAATTAGTTACATGATATGTGTCACTTTCTTATTACTTTTTTATTCATTGAAAGTGTCATCTTAGCAAATAGGGTTAACTCTATTAGTTAATATAGTAATAACGAAAATAAAAACTTTGATTGAGTTTTGATAAATTAACCATCCTACAGTTCTAATAGTAAATTGAACTTATCCCAAACATTATAACCTTCTTATGTAATTCATTCATTTAAAATATTATCTTACTTTCTTCATTAATTTTATTTAAATATACTAACAAGACCATAGTTTCACCTTACCATTCCCATTCCCTTAAATTTAAGCATAAATATTTCTCTTTTATGCAAAATCTTCCTCTCTTGTGTGTGTTTTTTCTTCCTTCTCTTTTTTTTTTTTTCCTTCTCCTTTTCCCGTAAAATTTGGAAAAGTGCAAATGGTCTTGAATACAATGTTTAGGGTATGTTTGTTGCCAAGCTTAACTCCTATTTTATTTATTTCTTCCTTTTTCCTCTCTTCTTCCCAACCAATCTTCACAGCTCTTAGTAAATTGTCTTAAATATTCCTTCACTTTTCCTTTACACCATGACCATTTTGCTTCATTCTTTCACTTTTATTCTCAAAATCTGCCCTCATCAACTTTCTTAAGCATCTCATCTCCATCTTCAAGTAAATATCTCAAACCATACTCTTAACCTCTCCAAGTGATCATTTTAAGCAAATTGATTATAATAAATAATACTCTATATTTATAGTAAATTACACCAAAAAATATAAACATTTAGGAATAAGATTATTTAAGGTATCAATATTTAGAGTGATTAAAAAGAAGAATCAATATTTTATAAAGTAAATTAATTGAGATATCAATATTTTGCAAAGTTCAGTTAATGTATCAATGTTTGGATTAGTTTCCAATTAAATTTTCTTATTATTTTTATCCGTGGTTAATTATTAATATCTTATTTGTCTCACTTTATAAAAGTTAATACCACTTTTTAACCACTTGAAACATTGGTACCTTAAATAAATTTGTCACAAACATTGATTCATCATTTTAACCATTTGAAACGTCGATACTTTAAACAATTTTCCTTCAAACGTTCATACCTTTTAATGTAATTTACCCTATATATTTATGGTAGCAAACATATCTGTGATATCATTGGATAATATTATGAAATTATTAGATAATACTATGATTTGGCATGAAATTTGGAGTAAATTATGAGAAAATATATTTACATATATACATGTGTTTGATATGATGGACAATGCATTTGAACAAAAACATGTTTACATACTAATAGAAAGTTGTCAAGTCATATATATAGGATTAATTTCACGAATGATATCTGAACTTTAAAATTGATCAATTTAGTATTTAACTTTAAAATTGTAATTTGGTATATGAAAGAACTTTTTATGTACACCAACACTACCTTTACTATGTATTTTTAGATATAAAATTAATCAATTTCAATATTTAAGAATCTAATTGTATATTTTGTTAAAGTTTATGTACTATTGGTGACACACACATATATATAAAAGGAAAAAAAACCTCAAAACATTTAAGAATCAAAATATTAGTAATAGTTGTAAGAAAAAGGGAAAATGTCAAATTCAATGTTTAAACTTTATACAAAAATTCATTTTGGTACATGAACTTTTAAAGTTGTCAATTTAACACATAATTAAACTTTTTGTAGCTATTTTTACTATCTCATTAACATCATTTACTTTGTTTTTTGATTTAAAAGAAACAATCTATCAGTTCTAGATAGTGTTAAGAGAGGCAGTAAAATTTAATAATATGTTGTCTCTACCAAATTAGAAAATAGAGTAAACGATGTTAAGAAAATAGTAAAAATAGCCACAAAAAGTTTGATTGAGTATTATATTGACTACTTCAGAATTTAAATATTAAATTAAATTTTCATGCAAATTTTAGGTATCAAGTTTCACATTTTACCTTAAGGAAAATAAAGTAATGTGGGTAAAATACAATCCTTGGACTACAAGTGATTAATAAAATATTTAAAAGAGTAAATTACATTAATACTTCCTATTATTGAAGCTATATGTGCATTTACATGCTGATGTATCATCATCACATCAACATTATTAAGAAATTTGCTTAATTATTATAAATTTATATTAATTAAATAAAATAACAAAGAGGTAATTTAAAACAATTTTCGACTAATTAATTAATTTGATTAAATAATATAATTATATAAAAGGTTAAGTCGATTAATAAAAATTTCTAAAATTAAAAAAAATGAAGAAAAAGGAAGTTTTGGCAACTTAAGACTAAAGGGTAGTTGCAACCACTTCCTACCCTTAGAGTGGTTTTAGTGATAACATTTTATTTAGTGAGTTATGATTCGCATATGTTGGCCGTTTGACTGAGTTGCAGTGTCTACCACTAGGATTAGATGGAACAATAAATTTTAAGCGCCACAGTCTTAATAAATCATAATCACTTCCAGCCACCTTATAACTTTTATTATCTTAAGGCTACAAGGTGGCTGGAAGCTTAGAAAATATCTTTCTTTTTTTTTTTCATAAAATATCTTTTTATATTTATTTTTTGAGTTTATAGCTTATTTTTCCTCTTAACTTTAAGAATTTTTGTAACTCCTTGTACTCACTTGGATTATAGTTAAATGACATATTATTTTGCTGTGTTTAGGGGAAAAAACAAAAACAAAAATAAAATCCTCCAAACAAATGCTTTTATATAACATTCCTGTTGAAAACTGTGCAGTTGTTATCTTTTCAATCTAATCCGCCGAGCTAGGGTGTACCACCTGTATTAGCATATTCTAGGAAGGGTTTAAAAAGAGGTCAAAAGACCTTTTATATTAAATTAAATTAATAAAAACATTATTTTCTTGTCTCCTAATACTAACTATGTAGTCATTATTAATTAATTTGGAGAGAGGATCATGCTACTATATTCTGTTGCTGCTTTTGGTTTTCCAACATACCAATTATAGCAATTATATTTAATAAGTTATTATGAGTACTCTGCTTAATAGGCAAAGTGAGAACATCATTTAATTTGCCCCGAAGATGACATCCCAAGTGGATACATTAATTAAGAGAATAGAATATATAGAAAACCGTGGAAGTTCTAATGATTGTTATTTTATTAATATGACATCTAAATCCATCGGAATATGACATCTCAGCCAAGAAAAATTTGAAATCATTTTTCCTTTCTTATATCCTTAAAAAATTCGTATATCAGTTATTGGTGGAATCTATAGTTGTTAATCGTTATTACGTTGCCGGTCCACTTGATCGACCTGTTTAGATCAATGAATTTTATTGATATTGGATTTGAATCGGTTCAATATCATTTCAGTATCGATTCAGTATTAATATCGATTTAGACAAATTAAAAAACTAGCTTCTTGAGAATGTTTTCAATCTATCATGTTGGGTTTTGGTGGTTTTTAGATGAATACATTCTTTTCTTTTTTCAATTTAGGAGTCATAGTTTAAAAAATTTAATTTCATGATTTAAGTTTTTAAAAAATATAAACACATGATTTCTGTTATTTTCTTTTATAAGTTCCTTAAAATTAGGTCCTGAAATTAAAAAAGAAAAGAAAAGAAAACACAGGTAGTAAAATAAAATATAAAAAAAACTACAAAAAAAAAGGAAACCTATACTTTTTATACTCTTTTTGTATATTATAATCTTTTTTCTTTTAATTTTAAGGACCTAGATTAATTTATTTTTAACATAGGTCTGATAAAAATAAAAATATTGATACCAACAAAAAAAAAAAAAAATTAGGAAAGCTTACATCCTTCGATCTTATGCCAAGATCTTACAACCTGATGACATAAATATCATTTTGTTTACCCTTCTTCTAAACAATTGTAATAGCAGTTGGTAAGAAAGACGTGCAAATTAGCAATTATTCCATTTCAAAATGAATTGTATTATATATTCCATGTTTTAGATTTTTTGTTCTTGGGTATATTTTCGTTAATCACACGTATGTGAAACAGATTTTCATTATTATATATTAATTCTGCGATAGATTTTTACCATCTTAAACTTTGTCTTTTGTAAGCCTTCCTATCAATTACATGCAAACATTTACTTTGACGAACAAACTTTTATAATTATATGTTAGCTCCTTATTTATATGTTTCAATGTGATTGATAGAAACACATTCATAAGACAAGAAGACCAAAATATCTAATAATTACCCATATTTCTATATTCATTTGAATATTATTGACAGAAATTTATTATATATATAAAGGCAATATAAGATAATATATAACAAAAATATAAATGAATCAAGCCAGTTCACATACTTAGACATAGACATAGTTAGCTTCTGAACCGGAACCATCATGGCAGTTTTAGAAACGAAACCGAACTGGTTGGCCTATTTTAGAACTGGCTATGAAACCACCGATTTTACGGTTCTTAAGCGGTTCTTTGGCCTAAAACTTGTGTAACCATTGAAAAAGAAAAAAAGAAATTAAAAAATAATATTAAATATTTAATTATTAATATTTAATTATTTCATATAAATAGTAAAATTTATTACTTATTCACAATATTTAATATGTTATTATCAACAAAACAAGTAAACATGGATTAAAATAATATATAATTAGTTTAAAAATACTTTTTTCTAAAAACAAAATTCATATCTGCAATAATTGGAGACTATTTTTTGCATTGTAATTTTCTTTTTACTATTTAAAGCATTTTGCAATATCATATTACTAACTACAATTGATATTAGATTTGTTTGTATTAGCATTTTAAATAAATTTTTAAAAATTTTAGTAAAATAATTTAACACTTTTAGATCTAATAATTATTTTTAATTCAAAATTTACTTTATTAAAAAAATTTCATTCATTCATTTTTTTTATTTGAAAAAAAAGGCAGTTTTGTGGTTCCAAAATTAGAACCTAGAACTGCCAATTCCTCAATTTGAAGACTTGGAACCGGCGGTTCCGGTTTTGATTCGGTTCGATTTCAAAACTGTGCTCATGTCTACACAAACTATTCGAGTTCAGTTCGATGTTTACTTAAGTTTGATTCAGGAATAGTTGAATTGAATTTAAATAGTTTATTGAGCTGAGCTCCATTTATATGTTTAGCTCGATAGCTTGCGAGCTCTATTGAGTTTGAGTCGACTATAAATATTAATCGAATTTGAATTGAGTTTAGATCATAATATTATTTTAATTAAAATTAAAACAATAATAAATTGAGTTTAAATAAACTTAATTGAGTTGAGTTCAAGACTATAGAGTGTCATTTCGAATAGAACTCAAGTTTAAAATTTTGCATTTTCAAGTCAAGCTTGAATTTGGGCTCAGTACTTTACCGTCTCAATTCGACTCAACTTGTTTGCGGCCCCGTATATAACTATATGAACTACTATAGTTATTATGGAAAAAAAAATTAATAAATAAATAACTACTATTATCATATTTTAGGACTCAATTTGTTTATTATGCGTATGCATTCCTGCCCCAAAAACATTAGCGCAGCAGTTAGGCCTCAACTTTCCCGACGCTGCATTAGGATACCTTGCTCAAAGCTAAAAGTGAAAATGAGAAAAGGTCTTAGTCACGGGTTGCTTCCTTCATTAGGTTTGCTTGTCCTTTTTTCTATCCATCCATTGGAATTGACGTTCACAGTTTTTATCAAACTTTGGAAGGCGGAAAGTATCGAGAGAAGAGCAAGAATATACGTAGGGAAACATGCGCCTATCGTTGGTTTAAAAAAAAAAATTACACAAATATAAATTGTATAAAAATAAATACCAAATTAGCATTTTTATACCGCATGTTGAAGAAGAGATAAAAAATTTTATACATGTATCATATTTTGGAGGCCAAATATAGCGATATACTATGCAAAAGTCGTAAAAAATCATGTATTGCATATAAGGTGTGTGATATACTCAAAGTACCAGGCGAAATATAGCGACATACTATGCCAAAATTGTAAAAATTTGTGTATCGCATATAGAGAATGCAATATATTCAAAGTACTGGTACTTTGAGTATATCACACACCCTATATACGATGCATAAAGTAAAATACCAGTACTTTTCATGTATTGCACATAATTCTTGCGATACATGTATCTCATATACGGTATGTAATACACACAAAATATCGTACTTTGCATGTATGGCACATTGGATATACAAAATATTAAAAAAAAAGTTATATCGCATGTCCTATATGCAATATAGAGATGATATATTTGTAATATTTTTTATGCATAATGACGAAAATAATACCTAAATTTTCGCAAAAACAACAATAAGGTATTTGAATTTTTGTTTTAAACAATGTGGTATCCGAACAAAATTTTGATTAATATTTTTCATATCCAAAGTTTGATTTTGACAATTTTAGTATCTAAATAAACTATTCGTGGACTTTTTAAAAAAGTCATTAACCCTATTTTTTATATAAATTATATATGTGTAATTTTTTTGAGAAAGATGATAAACAAGTAATAATATATATATATATAGGTATTCTTGTTCACCCTTCAATTTAAAAAAAAATTACATAAATATAATTTTGACAAAATTAATTACATATATACTATTGTTATATCACAAGTTTATAATGCTATATTGAAATATTTTTTTTGTATAGTATGCTAGATACACATATAAATAATATGTGTATCTCATATCGAATATACGATATACACGTGTATTGCATTGGCAATATGCGATACGTACTTATATCGCTCGTGCAAGATGCGATACAAGATGGAGCACTTTTCGAATATATTGTATATCACATCTTAGAAATGCATTATACGTGTAAGATAGTATATTGCATTTTCATGATGTGATACACCAATGATATTTATGTAATTAATTTTATCTCAATTGTATTCATGTATTTTTTTTCAGGAATGACTGTTTCACCACTCTCTTTCTCTCTATATATAGAGCATATGAATTTTATGTAGGATCACATTAAAGAGACAAATAAAAGAAGTCCCTCTCTCTGTTTTATTTTTCTTTGTTTTTTACACATACTAATTATAATATATCAAGAAACTAATATGGAAAATTGTTCTTTTATCTTCTAAAATCGGGTGCTCTAAATTTTCTGCTTTCATTTTCCTTTTTCATATGGATTGGAGCAGGGGATAAGATTTGCACACTTATCCTTTCCCTACTCTGTGTTCGAGCACTTGCAAAAGGACATACTCAAATGGTTTTGGGGGAAGCGACATCAACATCACAAATAAGACTAAAACAATATTATGATGCAAACCGATAACAAAGTGTTAAATTAGCATATATAGAATATAAAATTGATGTAAGATTATCAACACCAATCGCATACATAAATAAACATATGTTTTTAAGGAAGGTTTCATTGAGTCAGCAACCACATAAATCGCACTTTCAGGGTCAGGAATTTCTTTATTTTCTATTAATACTATTCTCTATCCTAGCCTAAGGAATGATTTACTTAAAGATCATCAGGATGCAATGACTCAACATGCATACTTCATAGGAATGTTTAAGGATCTAGAGTCAAATTTATTATAATTCTCAAATATATATGAAAAACACATATACTAAGTATCCTTGGTCTCTCAAAAGTCCATATATTTTCAAGTTTATATAAAGACTAAAAGACTTGAAGTAGTATAAACAGAAAATAATGTTGCTAGAATTAGCACAAATTAAGAAATCATTATGCCACTTAGGATCGCAAACGAGTTGAACTCTCACACTTGTTTAGTAAACGGATTGAGTTTAAAGACTCCTATTTAAACTTGCAAGTTTGCTCATTTGAGCTCATGAGCCGACTGGTTAAACTCATGAGTAAACTCTTGAAAATTACATATATATATACACACACACACTATATATATAATTAAAATAAAAAAACTAATTAATAAAATTGTATATATACAGATATAACCTAATAATTATTTATTATCCATTTATTTGTTTATTAACTTATAATTTACTCATTTTATATATTTAGCTTTCAGGTTTTGCTCTATCTCTAGGATTGCATCCGAACTAAGCTATTTGAGCTTAACTCGTCAAAATTTGACTCAAATCAAGCAAGTCTGACTCAAAACAAAAATCGCAATCTAAACAAGCTGAGTACAAGTCTATATTTTAGGCTTGATAAAGAACTTGACACAGCTTAAGCTTGGAAATTTTTTAAACAAATCAACTCAGTTTAGCTCGAGTTTGATAATTAAAAAAAAAAAAAAAACTTAACTTGATCCTTTAAACTTTCAGTTTGGTTCAACTTATGTGCAGTCTTAAATTATGGCCACTATTAGAACTTAACAGTAACATTTATCTACTTTTTGCAATATCAGATCTCTTCATTCTCTATTTGAATTTGCACTCATTAATATATCCTTTTTGAAATAATTTTCTAATACATATATTAAAATTTTCTCTGAAATTCATAACATTTTAAGATCACCTCAAATTATCGATATATCTAAGTTGATTATTATCAACCTAACATAAGTCCACACAAAGGCCATGGTCATTTAGTGTATGAATATCATCCCCTCCTCCAATTCGCATATCATATCGTCCGTTATGAAAATTAACAAGATCCCAATAATTATCTGTATGTTAAATATTCCCAATCATAAGTGAGTTGTAAAACTTAGTAATAAAGCACTTCATACAAACATACAAATGCCAAGATACAAGCACAACTTAATATTTATACCAATGCACATACAAGTTCAAGTAACATACATAGGCTCAATTAGTTATGTTACCTAAGTTTGGGCAACAAATACATCATTCTGACACAAATTTGAAACATGAATCAATAATCTTCATATCTTAACACCAATATCTATTGATATCCAAATCAATAACACAACAAAATTATCTTATATTCACCACCAGTTTTGACCATTGGTAAGTTAATCCCTGGTGGACATCTATCGGAGTACCTCATACCTCTATGGTGAGTTATTGAATAGCTTCATCCTGGATTGCAATCCCAATTTGCTACAATGCAACCGTACCTATGACTCGTATATTTATAACATGGTGGCAATAGTGCTAAAATAACTAGTTATTTCATTGCAAATATTCAACCCACAAAGGCAATAAACGTGCAATATATTTGTAATGCTCTAAAGTTTATTTAAGGTAATTATCGCCATGTATAATACTTCATGTATTACACGCTCAGGATTCCTTGAATGATATGTTTATTGTTATCATTTGCTACTCGATTTTAAATTATGACATCCTGTAATTAGATTCTCAAAACAATTGGATTTAGCATTTACAAAAACATTTTATAATCTAGTATAATGAGTAGATCAACATTTACAAATACTTGGGCACCACTAGAGCCATTTTTAAAAGAAAAATACAAATCTCAAAATATAAATCCAATTCTTAAAATAAAACAAAGAAAAACAAATACAATCAACACATTAGCCCAACATCAACTCACTCGTTCTCCCAAAAATCCTACAACCCAAGCTAACATTGTAATCACCATCAATTATCGTCAACAACAACAATATCATCATCATTTACATCACCTTCTTCATTAACATAACACCTGGAAAAAGAACAACAACAATAATAACGAGCTAAAGCTCAGTACATAGTAACACAATCATGCATGGAGTGACACACGAGCTTAACTAAATGCAATGCATCAATCAACAGGTTATTATTTTTCTTTAAAGTAAAGAAATCAACACATATCACTCACACTCCGAAATAATCCTCGGAAGCTAGGGGTCCTGAGTAACGATGTGAAGCTCAAGGGGTCGGTATAGACAGCCTGAATACTTATATCTCTTAGATAACGTTTAAAAAAAAATAGTTTCATATAGGGTTCACATCGATTACACACACTTTACCAATCTTAATCTATAAAAAATAAAATTAGTTAGTTCAACCGATCTCATAAATGTGAACTAAAATATGTTACTTCATTCCGAGCATAAGTAGACATAACGTCGATACCATTTGCCCCATCATCTACTCGTTGGGCTACTTATAAATAGTCAGTGCATCATGGCGTGCCATTGCATCATGGTATTTGTCATTGCATCATGATACCTTAGCACCTAAATACCGTAGCCCCCTAGGATAAGGTCATCGCATGCCAGATTGGATTCAACAGCATAAGCCACTCAATTAACGCCATCTTTAAGTTTTAATTCATTTTAGTATGCCTATCCTAACATACAACATACAAGTTATTACGTACTTTTAAATGACATCCACAATCTAATAAAATCTAAAGATAAACCAGAGAGTAGGTTCAGAAGTAAATATCTATTTAAAAAATTAAACTACATAAGCAACTTCATCATTTATTAACTTGCATCAACTTTTCTATTAAACATCCATTTTAAAATCCTATTTAATCAGACACTAATTTAGAGCCTCGCTATGGCTGCGAACATCGCCCCACAAAAACACAAACAGTTCTCATTCATCTATCAAAGTATTTCTTTTCACTTTGCTTATAGTCTCTTATTGTAAAAGCATCATCACATCATGCATATTCAAAAACATTAATTTCCTAAGCAAACACATATATGAAACAATATATTGTCCATGTTAATTATGGTTTATCTTAACTCATTATTCTAAGCTAATTATTAACTATTAACTCATTTTAACTTAATTTTAGCCAAATTGATTAGAGTTAAACATTTAATCCAATTACTAAGGTAAGATAATCAAACTTAATCAATCTAATTCATTTTAGTTCATTTAAGTCAATTTAGTCAAGTTGAACTAAGGTTTACTAATTAAGTTCATTTCGTACTTAAGAATTATATTAACCCAAGATAATTATTAATCCTATTAATTCATCAATTTATACCTAATTATACAAACACTAACATGTCATTTAATTCATCATTTATCTATTTCATTTTATCTTTCTTTTTATGAACGATTCCAAGGCAAACATCACGCCCTCATCACTGGCCTCATCATGCCAATGGTGAAGGTTGTTGTCACCGTTATAGCCTAGTCATGGCCATAACAAGGAGATAACATCCCTTGTCACCGCTGTGATCTAGGCTTTTTTCTTTAAAAATTCTTGTTAGAGGAGATCACACCCTCCACAACGGCCGTAATCTAAGCTATGATATTCATCATTTGCAAATATATGCCCATTATCACACTTTATCTTTTGATATGGCGAAAGGAGATCACGCCCTTTGTTACGATCGTGATCGCCCCTGATTTTTCATTTTCGCTTACATCACGGGCCGTAATACAGTCATGATGGATAGGGGGATTATGTTATTTTTTTCCTTTATCTTTTGTACTAATTTTTAACTACTTAAATCAACACACATCAACAACAACAACTTATTAGTTACCCATGCTCAAACTTAACTTATAAACGCTTCTATATACATAAAATATATCATACAACCACAAATTATTCTATCAAACACTTAGTCTACACAAATATACATATATTTAGGTTTTTAACAAATATACTCATACATCTTTGATTTATCGCTATCATCATAAGTTTTACATATATCTAGTCCTAATATAACATTTACAAACATAAAAACAACTAAAGCAAGAAAAGTAACAAAACTTATCTTTTAGACAAACCCAATACCTTGATTCTTCTACTGCTACTTCTCCAATGTTCTTGAATTTATTTCTATCATGATCTTCATTCTTTATCTTGTTTCCTGTCTTTGATTTCTTCTATAGACATGTTGAATTTGAGATTTGGGGTTGGGTTTTGAGAAAAGAGAGAAGGAGGAAGAGAGAGAAAAGAAACGAAGAAAGAAAGGGAGAGAGCAGAAGAAGGTAGGTGAGAGAAAAAGGAAAAGGAAAGGATGAATATATATATATATATTTAAAAGTTATTTTTGAGATAGTGTATTAGATTTAAACCTTTCTGATAATTATTTTAAGAATTGTAATTAGTTAGAAAATAATTTAAGAACATATATATTAGAAATCTATGACTTAATACAAAAACGTAATTTATAAATTTAGTTTATGAAAATCTAACATTTAATTTGGGTTTGGGTTTAAAACTAATATTTCTAAACAAGTAATTATTTTAAAAAATTATTGAGATTCAAGAAAATAAAAGTTAACTAAAATATAAAGGGTTTTATAGTTTATAAAAAGTTTTAAAATATTTGTTTTAAGATTTAAGAATTGAAATAGAATAAAAAGGAGTCTCAATGAAGAATTTGAAGAAAATGAAAAGTTTGATTCTAAAAAAAAAGTCATTGAGACATATAGAGGGTTCAAAAGAATATTTTAAATCTGAAATCTCAATTTGACTTTTTTCTAATTTAATTATATCAAATTGTCTATTCCTTTTTTCTATTGTCTACTCATTTTATTTATTTAAATTATCTAAATATGTTCAAAATTAACTATCTATTATATTATTTAATTAAACCGTTTCTAAATTAACTAGTGAAGGTTTGGGGTATTTCAATATCCCAATTATTTAATTCCTGGCCTTAACATAAGCGCAAACAACATATAACAATCTAGATTGGAGTGGTTTTTAAAACATTTAAATAGTTATACATACACAACCACACAAATGATAATATCCCACATATCTAAAGCTTGCTCATTGACTTGCACCATTCTACCATCCAATGAAAATCCTACACATATAAATAAGAGTTTGAAATTAAACCTTAGATGTATCCTAAGTCTCAAGAACCCTAAAACAGAGAAAGTGGTGAACCATAAGAAAAAGTGATATGTCACTTTCGTGTTTTGGTATACTACATTACTAAGGTAGTCATCCACTTTGTCTCGTTGATGATTGTCCTGGTCCTTCCACATTAAATCTTATCCCCTCTTATTGAGACTTTATTTAAGGTAGCTATAGTTGAGTTCCCAATCCAGAAACCATCTTAATTACTTCTAATTACTCCATAGTGTCCAAAACATCATCAAACTATGGATTTATCAACAACTATAAACTCTTTCTTCTTTTAATAAAATTTTTCACACAATTCCTTATAGCTCCACATAGTTCCACATATTGACAACTAAATCAAGAATTTGATAATTATTAAAAGGCTTCATAAATTGACAGCTAAAGTTCCTAACCACAACTCCTTAATACTTTAATTTGATATCATGAGCAAAAAAGAGGGATCTAACCCTATATTTTTCTACAAATATTTTAATTAGGTTTTGCCTACTAACCTTAAAACAAAAACAGAATGAGAAACAAAGAATATTCCTAAGTCACATAGCACTCGTTAAGTATGTAGAAACCTTTAAAATCAAAGTTGATCCAAAACCCAAATAGGCTCCAAAATTAAAAGCTTCATAAATTGATGTACAGAATATGAAATTCACTTGTGAAATCAATTTAAGAAATCATCTATATGGTTCATACAAATTTTAATAAAACATAATTATCCTTGATGTAAAGAAGATTGATTAGAGGTTCACATCTAGGAGAATTAGGTTTACCTTTGAGTTTTTTTTTTAATAATCCATCTAGCTATGATATTTAAGGGAACCATAATTTATTAACATAAGCATAGAATAAAAGGAAGGTAAAGTATATAGGAGATATGGTACAAAGCCAAAGTCACCTTGGTCAATTTTGAGGAGACTTTAGCCTTTTTTCACTAACAAAAGTATTTCAAATCTATCTCCTTTCATTTAAATATATTGGATTTTCATTATATCTTAAGGATAATTGAAATGGCAAACTAGGAATAAAATAACGCACATTTTGATATTTACTCGCCAAATTTTAAGGTCATATGAAAAATTATTCAAAGCACTTAATTGATTAAGCACGCAAAAGAGATGAGCAACCTTACTATTGTTTCATTGACTATGCATGTGCTAGGATTAGGACTACTAATGTATTGAAAGTGATAATTAAGAACTAGTAATTATATGCCTTATAAAGTAGTGATTTAAGGTGATGCATGTATATATTAGGTTTGAAATCACCCCATGCAGGTAGGTCAATCTTTGACCATTTAGATATTGCAACATGAGTTTGTCAACTAGAAAATTACTATGAATTGTTGCACTTGTAGATTGGATACTGAAGTAGACGATCATGATAAACCGATTTTATCATAGGTGACAATAGTGATGACTCTTGGATACACTGTGTAAATGAGATTTAAATTACATAAATACTATTATTTATTTGAGCTTGACTCTTTTTACCATGTGACAGGGCTAGAAGAGTCAATTTCTTATTGGGTTGATCAAGGGAGATTTGACATGATGAGCTTGGAGTGGGACATATTGGACTAGTCCATCTGTTGTCTAACTTTTTTCATTATGACCCATGAACCAAAGAGACTCATCTTGGCAGTCGATTTTCAACATGATCCAATGGATGACATAGATGGATAAATTTTATTAATTTCCAAGTCCCTCCTCATTTTGATAAGAAGAAATTGGATAAAAACACCAAAGTATTGTTGAATTTCTATCTAAAAAAATCAAACACTCATTTAACACTACTAGTGGGTTTGATGCTTAATAGTTCTTCCACTTATCAAAAGTATATTTGAAACGATTCAGATTGCCAACTCCTTCTTTCTATTCCACTTCTCTCTCAATCATTCTAGATGTGCCATTATTTGTCATTTTTTGCAAGTAACATGTAGCACAATACTCATGCAACGCCCATATGACTATTCCACTTGAACTTGTACATGTACAAATTGACTTCTTTTTTTTTTTTTAATTTGTGGTGCACGTATTTGTTTTCTTTGGAAATTGCACTATTTCAAGTCCTAGAATGGTACAGCTATATTGTTTGTTACACCTAAATAAATCAATGCCATTAAGAATGTTTTTTTTTTTTTGCAGCAAATTTAAATGTGTGACTTTTTTGAGTGAAAAGATCCCATTTTAGGAAAATATATATGTGTATATATACACCTTTGATTAAGGGAATGAAAACTTTTTAGACAAAAGGATCGCGATTATAGAAGCTGGCTTAGTGTAAGTATGTGGCAGTCTAATATATACCACTTGGATAAAAAACATCACGAAAAATGTGGAAATTTCTTGGCATTGGGATTATTACACGTATATTGGCAGATATGCCTTATGTATTATTTTTTAAACAAGGAAGAGGGATTTAAACGTCATCATCCAATCTATTAGGCATGCCATTGCCAATGGATCTTATTTTAAACTTAAGCAACTCATCTTAAGTTGTGTTTTAGCCTAGGTGGCCATATGCGGTAATGCCAAGTGTTCTAGTGTCTCTTTGGTAAATTTGGATTTATCTAGCATCTATATAAAACACAAATCGATAAAAATTTGCTGTCTCGAAATTGTTATCTCTTTTATGTTCTTGCAAATAAACATTTCACACCATAATAAAGTGCTTCCTTTATTTCAATTTTTTTTTTATTTTTTTAAATATCAAACTTCTTTTCAACACAAATAAGGTTTACAACAGTTAATTAAATTTGACATAAACGTGAACATTTTAATATCAGGTTTCAAGTCCATTCATTCCAAATTCCAATGATGAGTACAACATTACTAACACACGCGAATAATTGCAAAATATCATTTCAAAAATTACCAGGAACACTAATTTTTCTATCATAACATGATTGCCAAAATATATTGTACTTTTGCTATTTAGAATCTGAGTTCTTTTCCTCTCTATTCACAACAGCTTGGGATTATCACCAACGCCACACAAATTCTTCATGGAAAACATCCTAAGTTTTGATGGATTCACGGGGTTCAGGTGGTCCCAGTTCAGCAGGTGGTTTTATAATAACTGTTGTTCTTTTTAGATGTCAAAAACAATGGGAGTTATTTGCAGTGCATTTGATGGTTTTGGCCTGGGGTAACAGGTAAGAAACAAAAAGCGAACAGGGCCACAGGGGGAGCAGTCACATGCACAACTGGAGGCGCGTTCAACGGGCATTATAATATTGATGGCTACCTTTTTGGCTTCTCAAAGCAGTCCCACTGCCACACCATCCCTTTGATATTGTTCTGAGGTGCCATGATTAACCGCCTAATATATATATATTTAATAGCTTCATAGCGGTTAGGGATGGACTTCACGTTAATGGATAGTATTTGGAGTTGAGTCTCGTCGGATTGAAAGTTTAAATTAGGACAGTAAATGAGTGTTAGGGTTCGAATTGATTGTGATACATAAAATTTTCTTACCTTTTTTGAAAAAAATAATCCTCTTGATTATACTTTGCAGTAGCACCAGACTAAGTTCAATCACAATTATTAACACTATAATAAACAACCAAACTAAACGTGCAAGAAGATTATATTAGAGAAAGAGAACAATTGGATGTTAAAGATTTACAAAGGTTATACTAATTTCTATGTTAGTCCTCTCAATGCTAGGCATTGGTATTTCACATAGTCGCATTGAGATAGTATAATACTAAGCTTGGCTTTGAACATAATTTGAAATATAAATTAGAGATAGAGTTAGGCTAAGTTTAAAATTTTAAGCTCAAGTAAAACTCAAAGTGGCATCGAGTAATAATTCAAACTTGACTCGCACTACAAGAAATTTGAATTTTAGAGACAAAAGTTTTATCTCTAAATATAAATTTTCGTAGCAAAAGCCATCATCGTTGATTCTATTTGTAAAAATATAACTTGTTTTACTCATTTTGTAAAGACCCGACATGCTCAATTCTCAAATTAAGCACACCAAGTCTCCAACCACGTATAACTCTTAAGAATTATACGCAAGGTTGTTTTAAAAGAATGTGTTTATGTTGAACATTGCTATTCGATTTTAGATTGTGAAATCATTCAATTAGATTCTGGCAACAACTGGATTTAGCAGTGGAAAAATAAACTTTAATAAAAACGTTTCTACATAAAAGCATTCAAACTTCCACTATTAAAAGTGGAAAAGCTTTCACTTTGATAGATATTTACAAAAGCTTATTTACAAAACTTGGGCACTAACAAGCCCTTAGATAAAATACAAATTTATAAATGAATCCAGCTCTTACTAATACTAAACAAAAAGAAATAAAATAACTAACTACATCCACGATCCTACTCACTTCACTTCACTCATCCACAAATTCTCTCCGAATCATCACAAATGCCCAAAACCCGAGTCAAGCATCATCAATAGCAACAACATCATCATATCATCATCTCATCATCCATCATTACCAACATCAACAAGAACTCATCATCATCAACTTCATCAACATCGTCTTTATCAACAACAAAACCTGTAAAAAGAATAACAACAACAAGAATGAGCCGAAGCCCAGTACACAGCAACACAATCACACACGGAGTGACACAAGCTTAACTAAATGCAAATGACAATCACAAGTTATTATCTTTCTTTAAAGTAAACAAATCAACACGGGAGTATTCAAACTCCAATCAAGGATCTAGTATCATCCGCCTCCCTGAGTGGTCCCTACTTTCATACAGACTAGGCAGCCCCACCTTTCGGCGTAGCCCGTAATACTAGGGGATCCTGAGTAACGCATCACGACGCTCAGGGGTTGATATAAGTAGCTCGGATACTTATATCTCCTAGATAAATCTATCCAATAACGAAAAGTACCATGCCCCCAATCTGAGCAAGGTCTCGCTCTCTGAACCAGATTCAACGGCGTAAAAGACAATCAACACTCATCAATTATTAAGTCAAGTTTAAGTTCTTAATTTATTTTAGATGCCTATCCTAACATCCAACACGCAAGTTACTGCGTACCTTATATACAAAATCCAAACAGAGTCTCAGAAGGAATTCCAGAAGATAATCCAGAAGATAAATCAGATATCCACTTCTGTTAAGGAAAGAGTTCGTATAAGAAACTAAACTAAACTAATCATCCACTTCATCAAAATCATATAAGAACTTAAGCTATTTATCCATTCATCTCAAACTCATTTATTAAATCCTATTTGATCAGACACTAATGTGGAACCCCACTATGGCTGCGAATATCGCCCCGCCAAAATATGGACAGTTCTCCTTTGTCTGTCAAAGTAATTCTTTTCACTTTAATTATAGTTTCTTATCACAAAACATAGCATATATAAAGCATTCATACATAAAAGCATTCATATTCAAAGCAAATAAACATTTGAAACAACATATTCCCATATTATTCAAAGATCATCCTAATTCATTCATCTAAGCTAATTATTAGCTATTAACCCATTTCAGCTTAACCTTAGCCAAATTGTTTAGAGTTAGTCATTTAATCTAAAACTAGTTCAAGTTGATTAACTTAAGTAATCTAATTCCTTTTAGCTAATTCAAGCTCATTTAGTCAAGTTGAACTTAGATTCATTACTAATTCATTATACATGTAGGATCTATGTCAACTTGAACTCACCTTAACTTAAACTTAGCTAAATTAATTAACCTTAATCATTTAGTTCAAAAACTAAGTCAAAGATGGTTAAACTAACTCAATCTAATTCATTTTAACTCATTCAAGTCTATTTAATCAAGTTGAACTTAAGTTTGTTAACTAAGTTCATTTAAGTTCAATAGCTAATCATAAGAACAAATAATAAACAAATCTTAAACTTAGCATGAAGGAAATTCAAATAAAATTCATATAAATACTTAACTCATCATTTATATACTTACCAAGATCATTTAGTTTCACTAAGTCATCACAACATCATAAATCAAGCAATGGAAATCATATATACAACATAACTACTTTTAGTTTAATACTCCTGGAAATTCAATTATTTGTTGAATTTATAAATCTATCTAAATCATGCTTAATTAAATCAATCTATCAACATAACACATCAAACATCACTTATCTATCTCATTTTAACTCAAAAAGATCCATTTACACTTAACAATAAACATTTAGAAATAAAAAATAAGTTTTAATTTTGTTTAAGAAAACACAACAGCCGAAAAGAATCAAAATTTAAGCATCGATATGTTTCGAATTTGTAAAGACTCAAAACATGAAAGTTGTAGATCTCTTTTTAATCTTTTTATAGCGACTTGAATCACCTCAATCAAAGGTCGTATGAAAAAGTTATGGCCAAAATACGAAGAGGCTACGAAACAGGGCATTGAGTAAAATGAACACTGGCACTTCAAAGCCAGCGGCGTAAATTTCAAAACCGGTAGCGTAAATGTTCAACACCGGCAGCTTTGGAGGCAGCTTTAAGAAAATGCATTATGTTCCCTTCAACACCGCCTCAAAGCCGGCCACGTAGAAGCTCCAGGAGGCGGCGTTGACGACAAACAGGTTTGCAAAAGAGGTTTTTTACACTTTCTTTTTATCAAAACTTCTTCAAATCATTTACTAAGCTTCTTATATCAATTCTAACATTAAATAAACTCTAATAACAACTCCTAACACTTCAATCTTCCTCCAACAACTTTAAACAACAATCAAACCATCACAACTACTATTCATCATCTTCTTCCTCCTTCACAATCCACCTCCAACAAGCATATATCAACAAATACATAAATAAACAGCACTCTCAACCCAATTCAACATTAACTCATCAATTACAAATGTAAATAACAAGTAAAAACAAGGAGAAATTGAAATAGAAAACTTAGCTTTAGAGAAGAAAAGAAGTTGAAGCTTCATCCTCTAGCTCGGTTTTCTCTATCTAGTTCATCTCCTAATCTTGATTTATCCTCTAGTTGGCTTTGATCTTGAGATTCAAGTCTTGAATTTGGAGAGGGAAAGAAGAAGAAGAAGAAGAAAGAAAGAAAGAAAGAAAGAAAAGAGAAAAATGAAAAATGAAAAAGAAAGAAAGAAAGAAAAGGCAGCAAAAGGAAATAATAAAAAAAAGAAAAAACAAAGCTAAATTTATATAAAATAGAAATAGGGTATAAGTTTAGAACTATCAAATCAATATCTATAGTTCCAGAAGTATTTAAAAGATGATTTCTGAACCAATAGATTATAAATTAAGATATTAAAACAAGAACTTAATTTAGGAATTTAATTTGGATACAAAGATATTTAATTTGAGTTCGGGTTTAAGAACTGATATTTTTATTCAAGCAAATGAACTCAAATTTTACTGAGATTTAGGAATTAGTGTTTAGGCTAAAAATCAAGAGTTTAGGAATCCTCTAAACATTTTTAGAACACATTTAGGGATTTTAGGAATTTCAAATCTCAAAACCGACTTAATTATTAGCTAATTAAATTAAACCAACTTGTCTAATTAAATCCTATAACTCATTTGATTCATTTAATCTATCTAAACTCAATTTCTAATCTAGGTGAAGATTTGGGGTATTTCACATTTTACATCATAGAATTTTTATCTTTAAAGGTCAGTTTTCTTTTAGTGTAAATTAAGGTTATTTAATTTCAATTTATTAAAAAAAGATTATTGTTGTAATTAGGATAATCAATTTATATAAACTCCATTAGAACATGATTAAAATTTATACTTGATTAGAGATGGAGCTTATGAGATAATTGATTTAAATATTGTCAAGTTTAAGCTCAACTTGATAAAATATTCAAACAATTTGAGCTTGAATACATCTCAATAAGTCTTGAATCAAATTCAAATAAATGATTCTAATAAATATTGAGTAGTACTTATGAGTTGTTTGCCTCGTTTATATTTCTAGTTTGAACTTTTAATACCATTTGTTTGATAATTATGTTTTAAAAGATGTTATTAATTAAAACAATTCTGAATAAATATATGATATACTATAACAATTCCACCACATTTGTTTTTGCAATATTCACAGTTTTGTTAATTAAATGAAAATTAAAAAGAAAAAAGAAAAAGAAATCAGTAGAATAAAAGTTGAGGATAACGTATTTGTAAAACTAGGATGTAAGGTTATAAGCTATTGGAATAATGATAAAGTGCCAGTTGCACGCCTTAAATATATTTTCCTCCTTATTTTGGAGTATGAGAGAATGCACTGCATGTATATGCAAATATTATTTAATATATATATCTTAAACATAATAAGCATGTTTTTTACAGAAATATTATATATATATATATATATATATGGTTAGAGGTTATAAGTACATAATATGCATTCTATATGTACTTATATTCATGTGTGTCATACAACATAGATTGTGTGTATAATACGGGTAAGCTTGTAACCCTGTTGTACAGGATATGCATCCATATCCCACTTGATCGGATAGAATCCAAGTGATTGAATGAGTACAGAGGATCGCAGGGTAGAGTATAGGTTGGATTTTTAGGGTTGCTCTCATAGTATGGAGTATGAGCATCCGATGAGAAATAAATAATAATTTTCATTTTTTATTTTGTATCCACTTATATTCATGATTATTATTTATAGAATATCTTAAAAAATATTTGTTATAGAAATATTTATACTGTTTTATTCTTGAAGGACTTGTAATTTCTATTTTAGAAAATCTATGATTATATGTACATACTTGAGCTCCTAAACTAATATAGAAGCAGCTCCAAAGTTTTTAATCTTGGAATTTATTTGAAGTTTTATAATTTTGTTTAATATCACATAAACAAGTTTCATAAGTATTTGTTACAAGTTTCAATTTTTATGCATAAATGGATTTTTTATATTATAGAACTTGTGATACTGGCAAATTACCATTTAACTTTTTTTTCCACATGTTACTTTTAGTGAATATTTGAAAATAAAATAGTGTTACCTATTACATGAAATCATATTAAAGATTATAAACTTGAAGTTTCAGAAAGAAAGACAAAAAATATAAAGATTTCATTAAAAATCTATAGGTCCCATAGAATTCAGGATGAGTATAAGATGTTATAGGATATGTTTCAATAATGAAATTTAATATTTTATACCTTACAGAGTAGGGTAAAAGTAATACTCTATACTCTACCTACCCTATACCCATACATCTCTAATGTATAATTATATTATGTAAATATCTATCTTAACATGTAATTTAGTTGTATGTATAACATTTGCAGACTATATAATATATATATATATATATATATATATATAATACAGACACACAACTTGTAGAGTATATATATGAAAAATGAATTATATATAACATATATCATAGTAACACATGTCCAACAACCCTATGAAAAAAATTGACTAAATACAAATCACATAATTTTAATTATCAAAATATCAACATAAAATTGCATCTAAGCATGCGAATTTTTTTATAACATAGAAATTGCATATTTAACATGTGGTTTTGAAACTTTAGTACAATGTAAAATCTGCTATAGATAGAAAGTAAAATTGCATCCTTAATATGTGATTTACTACAAATGAAAAGTTTCACTACTTTTGCAAAATTCACAAAATTCTTGTGTAAGACATGCAGCATTTGTAGAAAACATAAACTCTCATCTTATGCATATAATCTTATATTGGTATTGTGGTCATTGTTTTTATATAATTGGTATTTGTGTAAATAATTTTCTAGTAGATAGATAAATCAACAATTATCTTTAGAGAATCTATAAATTATAAATACAGAATCTACATTATCATAATTCATTTGTCACATAAAATGAGTCTATATTAAATGTTATTTACATAATATCAATATGATATATGTTATATATAATTCATATTATATATCCTCTATATGTTATATATACAAAGTATGTATAATCTATAAAATATCTATATTATTTATATAATCTATATACTAATATAGATATATAACATGATATATATTATCTATATATTTGTTAGATTTATTATTTTCATGGAGTAAATAAATTATAACATGCATTTTTTTTCTTTCTCATATTCTTTCAAACAAGCACATAAAGGATAAGATTTATATTTGTCGTGTCGTCTATACTATCTTAATATTAATTTAATTATTTATGATTAAATATTCAACAGTTTTGATTGGTTTGATAAATTGGTATATGATGATCTGGGACCAATTGACCGGTTACATCTACATTAGGATACGCTGGTGGAAGCTAAAAGACAAATCTAAAGTTGGTTATCGGATCGAGAAAAACCAAAATCGACAATGATTTACACGGTGAGAGTTGGGGCGACATACCGTTTGGAACCGGGCAAATGTGATGGGAAAAAACATATGCTTTGCTGCTGCACCTGCACATGGCATGTCGTGGTTTAACTAATTTACATTGTGGGGATGAGTAGAGAGATTTTAAAAAAGAAAAATGACTTTGGTTTGATTTAAGTTTGATTTTCGGTTTATAAGAGATCATACATTTTAGATCAAAATTCTTTTTTATTTTTTGTAAAATTGGCTAGCATCAAAAATCTTTTTCTGTTGGTGGATTAAATTAACCAGCATATTTTAATATCTTAAAAGAGGAAAAAAAAAAAAAAGAAGAGACATATTATTTTGCATGTAGGTAATGACTATAGTGAGAATGAGAAGACCTCGTCTATTTAGTGTGACACGAAAGAAATGGTACAGGCATATAAGACTGTATGTGGGAGTGGGACTGCTTTTTTATATATCACAACCTCAATAAATTAAGAATCTTATTAAAATAGGGAGGCCAAAAACCTATTTATATGTTTGCCAAGAAATAACATTTCATCCTTCCACTCCCGATTCATTTCACATGTAACCTTTTGCCCAAGAGGAGCCTGCAATCAATTTAGGCAAAAACAATATCTCCTATGCTTACAATTTGTGATTGTTCTTACCAACAACCCAAATAATATCGGGTAAATCCTAACGTTTCGAGTGATTAAAAAAGGGGTCTTAATATTTGATGATAAGTTCATTTAAGGTCCTAACATTTGAAGAAGTGGATCAATTTTGATCCCTATACATATGTTAATAAAAGAAATTTTTCTGGATTTTAATTAAATATTCTTTCATACCGACATGTGTCCTTAAAGATCCAAACTGATCCACTTCTTCAAATATTGAGATTTTAAATGTGCTTATCCTCAAATATAAATCTTTTTTTAACTATTTAAAACGTTGAGACTTTATGATCTATAATTCACTCAAATTATATCTCCCTCTTAATAGGGGTCAAGTGGATGAGGAAAATGAATGGCAAGACAAGGACTACTAGTATGCTTTTTTCATTATTTTCTCGAGTGCAATGCTATTTAGCTGTTGAAAATGTGTTGATGTCTTAGTTGGATATGGTTGTAGGGACCCATTCCATAAAAGACATTACATGATATTTGTATGAAACCTTAGCTGTCATCCCCGTTAGGCAAGGAATCTCATATTAGTAAGGAGAAAAAATAGAAAATGTTTTATTTTGTCGCCAATTATTTATGGGATGGGACCATGATCCAAATATTGAGGCACTTTAAGATGAATGAAATTAATTTGCTTTAATTTCGTTGCATTATTTGTTCCACGAGAAATATTTTTCGTATATGTCATTTGTCAAATATTGGTGCCATTATCTTACAAGATTGCACATGCTTGGGATATGGCGATACCTGTGGTAGAAGGCAATTGCAGCTGATGTTAGTGGTTATAATTGACAACTCAAAAAATACTAATGGAAAAAGGAAAAATGATTCGATTTTTTAAAAAATTTTTGGTTCTATCATTATCGAATGGCTCACGCTATTAGTTTCTTTATATTTTATTGTAAGAATTAATTACTATCATTGGCCATCAATTACTAACTACTACATTACTACTTTCCGTCAATATTCCCTAAAAGCTCAATCCCTTTTGATTAGTGCGATAATTTCTTATGATTTTAAAACTTTCAACATAATATATTCTTAACAGTGGAATTTAATTTGAAAGATTCTAAGTATTGATTTATAATTGGGAGAATTTGAAAGAAGGAAATTTAGAGGGCTAGCCTACTCGGGCTAATATGCTCTGTTAAAGTAATAAGGTACCTAGGTATGTCCGGTGCTGTTTGGCTTGGTTTGGTTTTCTTATAACTTTGAACCAACAAATTGTATACTTAGATTAGGAATTTTTTCAAATCATAACATTTTGATTTCATTTAAAAAAAAAAAAAACCTTATGTATAATTTACAAAATATATTGTATGATGTGTAATCTCATGTGAAAAATACTAAATTTATTAAATAATAACAAATGTTGATATCATATAAGAGGTTAATGAAGTCAATAGTCATGTAAATATAAAATTTTAAACGTATATTGACAACCAATTTTATTTTAAAATTTAGAGTATAATAATAAAATTTAAGTCAACCTTTAAATAATATATAATTTATGATCATTATTAATATACATTTTAATAAATGTCAACCAAACATTCTTTAAGTGCTATGTTATTTTATAAAAAATATGTTTTAGTTTGGTTCATAACCAATGCACCAAACTAATTATATATTTATGAATTGATTCGTTGAAAATTTTCCAAAACAATATGAAATAATGTTATATTTTCGGTTTGGTTTGATTCGATGCAATTTACATATTAGTTCAATTCAAATTGATGATAATTTCTCTCTTTCTCACGTCCCTGTAGGGGTGACATTCAATGTGAGTGTAATATTTGGTGTAATGACTATAAGGTCCGATCATTTCCAAATTTTTTATCAATTGCAGCATATGTTAGCATTGTATTGATTCAACTTGGGTATCACTTGTAGTAACTAAAGTTTTCTTATTATTATTAAGGATTTTATAGTTTAATAGCATTAGCCTTTCTGGCTAAACAAAATTTCACTCTCTCTATAGAATAAATGAGGTTTGAATTTCTCTTTCCATTATTATAATCACCTTAAAAAAAGGAAAAAAAATCTCCAATAACTTTGTCAAGGAAAAGTATTTAGGAAAAGAGAAAAAAAAATTGTGAAGTTCGGCCATGGAAGCCCAAAGCCTTGATAATAAAGATTGTGGATACTCTGCGAGTAAGATAGGTCCATGATGGCCCAAAAACTTTTATTGACCGGTTGTGGTGTTGTCAGGAAGACCGTGACATTTGCTCTTGTATACTGAGTCCTTGGGAAAAAAGGATGTATTTAATAAACACAACAAAAATATTTAATCAATTCGTGCTCTAATACATCCTGATATAAACGTTTGATATGAAGGAATCAAATGAATGGAATGGGATAAATGAGTTTGGAAATGATAAATCAATGTTTGGAAGATTACATAAAATGGAATGGCTAAACGTGTAATTACGGAAATGTTTTCAATAATAAATGCAAAACATGAATGTATGATAGGATAAGAAAAGTAATTACACTACATATAATTAATAAGGGTAGAGTAGAATCATGACTCTACTTTCTGAAAGGTAGAATCGAATTCCCTTTAAAGCCAAAATAGTCGATTATAAGGAATCGTGATTCAGATTTAAAAACGTTTTCAAATATTGAGAAAGGGAATATAAGCTAAAATCATGATTCCATTCCAATCTATTTCTACGTACCAAACATGAGAATGGGAAATCCATATGAAATTGAAATGAATTAATTTATATTGTAATTTAATAAAAAAAACCATTTATAAAAAATAGAATAATAAATTCATATAGATAAAAAAATCAGTTAATTAAAAATCTTTAATGAAAGGGGAAAGGTAAAAGACAGAATCGAATTCCATCTCAAAGCCATAATGATCGATTCCAAGGAATCACAATTCCAGCTTCTATAACGCTTCCAAATATAGGAAAAGGAATGAAAGCCGAAATACATGATTCCATTCCGGTCTATTCCTGTATAACAAACAAATCATAAGTATTTTTTTTAAATAATTATTAATCAGGGACAGGCACAAAACTATATGACTGGATTGGTCAAATTAGTTTTTTCTATTAAAAACTAAATATAATACATTTTTTTTCTTTTAGATATATTATTATAATTAGTTTTTTTTTGAATTGGAGAGTTAGGCCTTATCGGCCCTTGATTTGTCCGTGTTATTAATTATCATCTATGTTTTACGTTCATGATTAGATGTTAAAATATAATTATAATAATATACCAGCTTGAAACTTATGACTTGTTCACTTCGCTAAATGAATAAAACTGTAATGAAATTCTTATTACGGAGGAATAAATATAGCTGTAGTAGGATTTTTTTATTATTTTTTTTATAAATGGTGGTATTTAAAAAAAACGACAGTTCAAGTATTAAATTGATATTCATAGTTTTAATAAAAATGACTATTCAATATTTTGTATAATAAGAATTCATTGTGAAATCACTATTCAGTGAACTAAACGCCGTAATAGTTTTTCGTTTTGATTCATTGATGATGTAAAAATCACTTCAAAAAATTTGAGAGCTTTTGCAATTACAACCCAATTATGAAAATAATTACATAATGTATCCAATTAAAATGCTAATGATAAATTTGTTACGTCATTTTTAATCATTATAACTTATACATTTTGATGGTGAACCTTTGCAGTGATATCATTCTAATACGATAACAAAGATGGCAAATTTGATTAGTAAGAATTCGAGTGAATACGCTTAAAACTATAATATATCAATGATTATTATTTAATTGAAAATGGAATTTAATAAATTCAAATTTTAAACATAAAATTAAAAAAAATTCTTTTTTTTATATTATTGTTTACTAATTCATATGAACGCACAATATAGAATACACAGATTTTTAAAACATAATTATTGATGATTCTAGTTATTTCATTACACGTTGGAACCAAACACATAGATAGACTGACATGAATTCCACTTCTTTTGGGGCGATTCGAAATATGAAAATAAAAAGGGATTCTTATGCATGTCATACGTATGAATACACGTAAATCGCCCTTCCTATGTTCTGTTTATTTAACTTATCCCATCTTTCTCTTGTTGATTTCTCTCTTTAAATATATACCTATAATATCAAATCGGATGGGCTAATTCAGTGTCTTATATGTTATTTTAATATTTGAATTAATGTCATGAATGATATCTAAATTTTAACAAAATATGTAATTTGATATCTAAACTTTAACAAAATATATAATTAGATATCTAAACTTTAAAATTGATCAATTTAATACTCAAAATAACATCCATCAAGCTCTTTTAGTACTAAATTGATCAATTTCAAAATTTTTTAAGAACCAAATTGATTATTTTCAAAGTTCATGTATTCAACTGCTAAATTTCAAAGTTCAAATACTAAATTACATATTTTATTAAAATTCATGTATAATATAACAATACCCCTTAGTATGTTTGTGTATGATATTATGGATAAATCCTTAACTAATAATCCTTAATCTATTCCATGAGGTTATGACAGCAGATATTAATGTAGGCTGTCACACTTATAGTTTTCTATAAGTGCTTTCTTAGCCCTCATATTTTATAGATTTGTATTTCTTTACAATTATTATTTTCCTTTAAGACTTATGTTTCTTTAAAAAAAAATTCATTATCGTTTTTTTTCCCGTTAGACTCAAAACATTCATAAGATAGGAAAGATAATTACAAAATCTCCATTGGCCTATATGCTGAAGGCCTAGAATAATTTGAACAAAATTCATAAGGGGAGAGGGTGGGGGGGTACAATTTGTTGCCTCATACGTATGTCTTTAAACACACCAAAAGACAAGAAGTCTTTTTTTACGAAATTCAAAATACATTCATTGAGAACATGTATCACTTTCAATTCTTCCTCTATCAGTTGGGCCACTCTAACCAGCATATCAGCAAGTGTGTTTTCTGCCGTAGGGAAGTGTTGAACTTTGCTCTCTTGAAGCTTTGAGATTTTTTCCTTGCAAGAATCAATCAAATTTAAGTATTTGGATTTAAGGTTTGATAATAGGTTAATGTATTTAACTGCCACTTGTGAATCCAAATTAATTTTAGTTTTGCTTATGGAGTAGATTGGATCACAACCTATTAGTGTTTAGGCCTGCAAAACAATAACGAATTAGGGGTTTATTTGGTGCAACCACCTTAACAATTGAGTTAGTATAATATAGGAGATGATGAGTAAGCAATGTAGGAGAGTTTCAACTAGATGTTACTAGCTTATCCATGAAGGAATCCTAAGGTGACATTTATAAAAAGGCAAATTACATAAGAATGTCATAATGTTTGAAGGTAAGTTCATTTAAGATAACAACATTTCGAATGGTTAAGAAAAGGTCATAACATTTAGAGTAGTAGGTCAATTGAGATCATTATTGACATGTATTTACATGAGAAATATTTAAAGTTAAAACTTAGAAGATTTGATATATTATAGCATATGTTAATGGTGACCTCAATTGACTCACTTCTTTAAACGTTGTGACTTTTTTTTAACCACTTGAAATGTTGTGATATAAAATGAGCTTACTGTCTAAATATTGTGACATCTTTTTAACCACTCGAAATGTTATGACTTCATATGAACTTATTCTCAAATGTTGTAACTTTCTGGTGTAAATTACCCATTTATAAAAGAACGGCAATTGGTGGTTATTGAGAGCGATTGCACATTTATGGAGTTAGTGGATTGCACAATGATTTCCAAAGTAATGGACGTCGAATCACTAAACCCCTTCCCAAGAATTATGCAAGTAAGCTAGGATAGTCAAAGCTAAGTGACCATATGCCGAGTATGATAGTTGTGGCTAAGCAAATCAATCTTTACATTGGTCTATTCGTCTAATAAATGTAATTTAGTCTTTATTTAAGAAGAGAAACTGTTATATAATTGATAGATTTTTATGATTATTATAACGATTTGATGCTTGATTTAGTTAATTTTTTATTTTAGGATGTTGAAAAGGATTTATGAGCCAAAGGAGGACAATTAATCAAGTTTAAGTAAGTTTTGGAAGAAAATGACGGAGTTTGGAAAAACAAAGAAGAACACGGACAAACCAACATACCCATGCATATCTTGTGTTTCAATTGAAGAGGATCCACAACATTTGAACAAATTGTGCATGTTTTGTAAAGATTAGAGAGTTGGACGACTAATTACAATACCCTGTGTTTCAACCGTGCTTTTCTGAAGATACTGAAGGGAAGATATTAGAAAGGTCCATGAGTAATTATATGTCCCTTTGTGTTGTGCTGTGCTTTTGTCTATTTGGAGAATTGTAAAGAAGCTAGAGAGAAACTTTAGGGAACAGTTGACCCCATGTATATCCCGTGTTGTATTGCGATTGAAGATTGTGAACGAGATTAAAAAGATACATGGTTCGATCTAGTTACTTGTACATTGGTCATGGAGTTAAGATATTTTATGAAGCTTATCTAAATTTGAAGACATCTTTCTAGATTGATTTCTATTAAAAAATTAAGGGATTTTCTAGGACTTTTATTTCTATAAATAAGTCCTTAGATAGAAATTAGAAATAATTGACATAAAATTACATACCTACATAAGTAAGTTGCCATGTTGCCTCGAGGGGTATCATAAACGTGATAGTCTGCCATACACAATATTAAAGCTTAGGAATGACTACCTTAGTTGCACAAAGGCTTCCATATTATACATAAGGCGTACATCACAATAAAGAGAATGCATCGGAGTAGCATAATTTATGTTGATAACAATTAAGTAGCAAGGTAAGAGATATACCTATTATTAAATATAAATAAAGTCAAATACAAAACTTAGGAGCATACCCTCACTAATATCCTCAAACGGATCAAAATATATTTGTTTCTCTTAGTAATCTCCAAAAGAATATCATATCACATATTGCTCATCAATAAATTTTCAAAATGAAACTTTATTCTATGCTCTTGATTCTTCCATGAAGGCTAAAAAATCTACTGATGATTGCTTTGATGTCCTGTTCCTTAAATGGAGTTTCAAGTATACTTGTTTTAACAAAAATCTATGAGGGTATAAGCTTATAGCATGCTTAGTGAGATATTCCATTTATTTATACCATAAATTCAAATAAATTTATTAATTTCCACACATATACTATGCATGTGATGCAACAAACACATGTTGCAAACAAATATGTATGGGTATTCGAAAACTGTAAGGACTTGACATGTACTAAATTAAAATATGACATGTCACGTCCCCCAACCACGTATAATATACGAATATATTACACGTTAGATTGTCTAAAAATGAAGTGTTTATGTGAATTGTCTGTTTAACTCGTTCAAATATATAGCTTTAACAAAAAATACTCATCAAGGAGTAGATATTTTAATATAATAAAATATGGATACCAATAACTTAGTATCCCAAAGTTTACAAACCATATATTACATACTATATAAGGAAAAGATAATACTTTATATTATAACTTAGGCTTATAAATAAACCATGTCTATACTATTACACTTTTTAAACAAAACATTCTTAGAGTTAGTCTCTTTTTCTAGAAAAACAACAAGATCAGTCTAGGAGTCCTAATCATTACAACCATCTAAAAAGCCCTCAAAGTCCGTCTCATAGCCTAAGGAATCGTAAAACCTATCATCTTCAATACCTGAAAAAGAGAAAGTGAGCTAGAGGCCCAATACACAGTAATACAAATAAATATGATATGGCATACACTCCTAACTAATGCAAAGCAAGTCATAAATTATTTTTCTTTAATTAAGTCAATAATACAAAATTGGAGTATTCAAACTCCAAATTCAATCTTGGGGAATTTGGAGGTCCTGAGTAATCGCAACTGTTCAGGGGGTTGATATAAATTGCCTGAATACTTATATCTTTGATAAATCTTCATAATGAAAAAGTAATTTCATCTAGGGTTTATAGCCGTTATCAACTTTACTTAACTTAATTGATAATATCACTTAGTTCAATCGTTTCTATAAACGTGAACTAAGTCATATTAAATCTTTTTAAGAGTAACAAATGATACAACGATACGACCTGCCAAGCCACAAAGAAAGGTCATTGCATCATGACTAAGTGTCCTAAGCACCTAAACTACCATGTTAACCTCGTTAACAGGATTGTCGCTCCCCGGATTGGATTCAATGGTGAAAAGAACAATCAATTCAAACAATTTTTAATTCCTCTTTTATTAGAGTTGGTTTAGAACATATAATCTAAAAAGCAACAGTCACTTTACTGCGTACCTTGATAATTAGGTTTATCAAGCGAAAGCCCAATATTTGAACTCAGCTGAGTACGAGAATCTATTAAAGAAATCATTCCACATAAAACATGATTAATTCGCAATCATATTCCAATTAATAATCACTCACACAATATATATATGTATATATATATCACATTTTCAAACAATATATATCAAATATTACTATTTCTCAATTGAATATAATCATAATTAGTTTCTAAGTATTTAACATTCATTAATCTCAAATCAACTCACAATATGTTCATATAAGCTTTTTAATTATTCATAAATTAAGAAATGATTAAGGAAAAAATATATAAAGTAATAAAATCATCATAAAAAATTTAAATAATAATTTTTTTAGGAGTACACCAGCTCAATATCGATGGTGTACGGGAAGAAGGCCAGCAGTGTAGGCAAGTTTGATACAAGTTTGTGAAAGGTTAGAAAATGAAACAGGGTACCATATAGGGTGTATCGAATGCTGTTTAAACCCAAGGAAAAACACATGAAGGGTCAGAAAATGAAACAAGGTGCCATACATGCTATATGGGATACTGTTTGAACCTACAGAAAAACACATGAAAGGTTAGAAGATGAAACAGGGTGCCATACATGTTATATGTGATGTTGTTTGAACCTAGAGAAAACGAAATTAAGAGTCCAGAGGATGAAACACCTTATCATACAGGGTGTTTCAAAAGGTGTTTGGAGCTCCAAAGGATGAAATACCCTCCCATATATGCTTTATCAAAAGCATATGACCCATACACCTTCCCAAACATGGTGTTTGAAAAATTTCGACTTTTCCTTGTTTCAAACTTGAATTTTACACACTTTTCACTTCTCCAACCTTAGTCTAAGCTTAATACAAACATCATACAACATATTATATGACTTTAGCAACTCAAAATACATATGAACTTCACATTCACAACATCAACAACTCTCAATCATCACTCAACGGGAATTAAACCCTTCATCACCAAATTCACCAACTCAAAAATACTAAAAACAACTCGTACACTTCTTATATTCGTCTATCCCTAAAACACTTCAACTCAAAACAACTTTAAAGCTTACCACAACATATTTACTACAACTTCAAGATTAAAATACTTTCTCAATCAACTTAACAGATCAATACTACTTATAACATATCAAGAGATGAATTTTGATAGAAATTCATGGATAAAAAGGAAATAAATCATCACAAAAGACGTGTAAACTTACCTTAAACTCTCCTTAGCTTGGGGATGGGTTCTTGTAATAGCTCTTGGACAAAAGAAGCAAGAAAAATAAGAAGGAAAAATTGAGGAAAAAGAAGAGGAAATAGGGACGTTAGGTATGGTTTGTCTTAACCTATTTTAGCTTGTGAATTTTTGACAAAAAGAAATTGATATTTATCCATTACACATTTGACTTTGAAGGCAAATTTTTTAAAGAAATAGAAAGGGCTTTAGGCTTTGTTTTTGGCTTATCTTAGGCTTGGTTTAACTTAAATTTCTACTACTTTGTTTGGGTTTGAGTTAAGTTTTGTTCTTGAAAACTTAAGCTTTACATGCATTAAAACAACAATACACACTAATATTAATCACACTAACACATTATACTTATTTTTAACACTCATAGCTTATCAACCATATTTGTATATAATAAATATAATTTAATCAACTCAAACATATATAACACATTTCACTCACTAATCATAAATATACTATTAACACTAATTCACATTAACACATTAATTTCTAACATGTATAAATTATCAACTAAGATATATTCACCAAAAATTCATATTTCAAAGCAAATATTACATATTCTCATGAACCTAACACTCAATAAAACTTCATAATTTAATTAAATCAAATTGTATATATTAAATTATTATATATTGAGAATTAGGCTATTTTAGAAACCATACATAGAACAAATTTACGCCCTCCGTATTAGGTTAGGGAATTGGAATTGAAGGTCTATGCGATCTTTACTGTTAGTCCTTGAGCACTCTGCTTATAGCAATCGATCTGCATGGCTCATCCTTGTGCTGTATCCCTTATACGTCTTAGTTCCCTAAGAATTAGCTTGACTTCGAGCCCTTCCGATTCTTTGCATAGGAGTAGTAGTCTTCAACATGTGACTTGACGAATGCAATGCGTGTCCATTTAATTTATATCAAAGTCGAGTATAATTAAAGTATACTTAAAGGTGATCAAACAAGCATCATAATGCATAAGCAACATATAATATTGGTGATGTACTTAAACAATCATTTGTTGGTTTGGATATGCTTAGCTTTTCTTGTCACACATGTATAGAAGCGTATATGTATAAACCCATAACCCCATACATATTCATTTTTATGTTGTAATTATAAATCTAGTGTAACTATCTACAAGCATAAGCAAGGTAATGAAATTATAAAGGAAAACTCACTTATCTATATTGCAATCCACTTAGTCGAAATAATCCTTGGGAAAGGGGGTCTCGTATTCCTCATCACTTAGATAAAAGATATACCTGGAATGAGTATTTCATAAAGGTTCCAGTTAAATTTCTAACTCTATTTATTTTATTCACATCATTTTTCTCGGTTACGGAATCTCTAACTTAAAATGGTTATAACTTGTTTATTTTAACACAAAATTTTGCAAATTAGTATTTGTTTTCTACCTACTTAGAAAGATCTATCTATTTCTAAGTTATTTTTAACATTTAAGGTCGTTTAAGGTTGGAATGGATCAGTACAGGTTGCATCCCGAACCTCTAACCTTTGTTTTTCTTATTTTCACGAAGTGTTACTTCATTCAATACTCCAAAGCAATTCTAAAAATATTTTTGTCTTTAGAAATCATATAATAGCAATATTATTTTATGTTAAATGCAAGATCCTAGTGATGCTGCATAAAAATAGAATTTTTGCAAATAATCTCTTATGGAAGGTAATAAGTTAAGTTTATGGAAAATCTTCTTTTGGATTTTTAAATAAAATCACCAACCGTAGTTTGTTTTAAAAGTGATACTTAATTAAAAAAAATTATAGTTTCTTATTCCTTTAATTTCATAGTCACCTTAATTTTATAATAAGCCTTTCTTTACTGTTAATTTTTCTAAAACATAAGTCTTCATGTGATTATAGAGAAAATTCACTCTAAGTGGATTTAACTTCAAAAATATCTTAAAACTTGTCTCAGGAGAAGATTTAGAAAGTTGACTTGTTTTAAAGTTTTATCTTAATAAAAGATTATCATAAATAGATTTTTAGAAAATTTTGCTTAATAAAGAATTATCAATATTTGTATCTTAGGATAAACTCATTTTAGGCATTTTAAAAATTTAGTTAAGTACCTATGTTTATTCCTTCATTTAAAAAGATAATATTCCTTAAGTGTTTGAAAATAAAATTTTTAAAATTCGTTTTATAAAACAAGGTGTAAAAGACCCCACCTATTTAATCCTAAAATTAAAAAAGTCAAGTCCCCAACAAAATATAATATTTTCATATTATATGTAAGGTTGTCCTAAAACTACTTGTTTATGTTGATTGTTTGTTTAATACCACTATACCTTCTTTAAAAAAAAAACTTTTTAAAACAAAGATTGCTTACATGAGCAATCTATACATACTTACATTAAAACAAAAGGTTACAAAAGCTTGTGTCAATCTTAAGGCACAACAAAAAGGATTTCATCTTGTTTAACCCTAAAAAGAAAACAAACTTTAAGATCTCTTTATACAACACAAGGCTTAACTAACAAGCCTTCGATACAAAATACATTTAAGTTTCAAAACATCTTTCTAAAAAAACTTCTTCTTAAACCACTTGCCACTTGGAATCCTACTCGTCCCATTCATCTAAGAATTTCTCACAGTCTGCCCCATATCCCAAATCATCATAACAGTCATCATCATCACCTGAAAATAAACAACAGTGAGCCAAAGGCCCAGTACACATCAACAAAACCAAAGGCATAACGGCAAGCAAACTTAAATTAATGCAACAGCTCAATATCTCGTTTTATCTTTCTTTAATATTTATTAAACAAATCAACATTGGAGTACTCAGACTCCGAGACAATCTAGGGAAATCTGGGGTCCTGAGTAACACTCTCGACGCTCAGGGGGTTGATATAGGTAGCCCGAATACCTATATCTCCTAGATAGCTTTACAAAAAAAAAGTAATCTCGTTTAGGGTTCATAGTCGTTGCTCAAATTTACTTAACTTAATCCATAATATAAAATAATTCACATGCTCCCATAAATATTGAATTAAATTATATTATTTCCTCTTAAGATGAGTAAATGTTACACTGTTACTACATTCCCTATCGATTACCCGCCGAGCCATCTAAAAAGCAGTCACCATTGTATCATGGTATAAAGTCATTGCATCATGACAAGTGGCCTAAGCGCTTATTCTAACATGTCATTACATCATGACATGTTCGCCACTTCCCAGACCGGATTTAAAGGCGTAAAACACAATCAATTCATGCAAAACTTAAGTCGTCTTGAATTTAAGTCAAATCAAAGTATGCCTATCCTAACAAACATTCAAGCAAGTCACTGCGTACCTGTGCTATGAAGAGAATCAATAGGAGCACTCAAAAGAGGATCAGTGGAAGAACTCAAATGAGCATCTATCACTGTTATAAGAAAAATCAACTCAATTAACATTTCTACTTAGTTTTATGCATAAAACATAACTAAATCTAAGTCTAGCACTCATGAAATTTCAAATAAATATAACACAAGGTCATAACATAACATTTATACATTTATCAAGATCATACAAGCTCACAAAATCATCATTACACATCAAATGTCATTAACCTATCTCATTTTAGTCCAAAAAAATCCATTTTCTAAGCAATCACATACCTAACATGCAAAAATGAGTTTTTAAACTTTGTTTGGAAAATGTATGAGTTGGGAAGAAGTGAAATTTAAGCATTGATAATTTTGAAATTTATAAACACTCAAAACATGAAAGTTGTAGATCTCTTTTTAATATTTCCAATGCAATTTGAATTACCTCAATCAAAGGTTGTATAAAAAAGTTATGATTAAAATATTAAATAATAATGCGTTAGGGAAAACACAAGTCACAGTTGTGACTTTTGGAAAACTGTTATAAAATGGTTTTTGAGCTAAGAATCATGACTGTGATTTTTGAGTTTCAAAGTTTTTACCAACCTGAGGCTACCTAGGGATGGATCACGATCATGATTCTTGAAATTTGCCAACCCGATCCTACCAAGGCTTGAATCATGCCTGTGATTCATGAAAACTTCCCAAAACGGAGCTTTTTCTTGCAAAATCACGCCTGTGATCCATGAAATTTGTCCAAACCGAGCCTACCAAGGCTTAAATCACGACCGTGATTTGCTTCCTAATTACCTATACAAACTCCCTTGTTTGTCATACTCTTATTTATCAAACTTTTGGACATTCTACTTAACTTTAACACAAACCAAACACTTCTAACATTACTCCCACACTTCAAAACTCATAAAACAACATTCTAAACACATTGTTACACTCTTTTACACTTCTAACCACTTCCAACTTCCTTCTAAACTTCATATAACTTAAACTACTCAAAATCAACTTCAAGCTTTACCAACACTTTTCACTACTCCCATAACACATATACAAGTTCACATATCAATAAAACACAACCTAACATATATCAATGCATAAAACCATTCAACTCAAATGACATTAAACTCATTCTACCATAAATTTTACATCTATAATACAAGAAAAGAAATAAAACCAAGAGTTTATACTAGCTTTGACTTACACGAAGAGACTTTGGCTTGGAGAGACTTTTTATTCCAAGAGCTTGTAATTTGATTTGGTTTAGGGCTTATGGTTTGAAGAAAAAAGGAAAAGAGAAAGGAATGGAAAGAGGGAAATTCGTATGAAAATATGGGCTACCAAAACGAGACTCTAATTAATCAAATTTGAGGTTTATAACTATCCTAAGTTTGACTTTAGGAGTATATATGACTTAAGCTTAATTTGGAGTTCATTTTGGTTGAATTTAAACTTGAAAAATAGGTTTAACTTTTGTAAAATTTTGTCAATAATTTCTTGGGCATAACAAAAGTTGTTTTGATAATTTTAAACATAACATACACATATTAATTCATAAGAGACATAAACATTAATTACACTATACACACATTAATATATATATATATATATATATATATAAAACAATAACATTAATTTCATTACTCATACAAAATAACACATATATAACGTTCAAGATATACTAACTTAAACATATTTAGCCTATTACCAAATCATCTACTCCAATATTAACAACAAATGACTCTCATCAATTAACATGCTCATAAAGTTCAATTATTAAAACAAATAAAACATATACATGGAAATTAAATGAAAATTAAAGTTAGATCATTTCACAAGGATTTATTAATATCCATATTTTTGAAATTTTGTCATAACAACATCACTTGTGATCATACATGAGTAAAAATGTAGTAATATACTTAAAGATAAAATCACTAGTATAAACTTATCAAAGTACAAAAGTTAAAGATAGATAACAAAAAAAAGCAAATATTAAAAATAAAGGCATGAGAGTCTTAGCTTGTTATCAAAACTCCCTGGAACTTGCATAAAATTCAATCACCATAAAAATAAGAAAATCATAAAGAAAGAAAAACATGGAATTCTTAGATCTTTTTCAAGACGTCTTGATACTTGAAATAATTCTAGTCTCATAAATAAATTAATAATATCAAATAAATAAATATGGAGTCTTAGATATTATCAAAGCTCCCCGAGATTTAAATATTATCCACTCTCATGCAAATAAAAGAAAAATAATCAAGAGCAAAACAAATAAAATAGAAGCCTTAGAACTTTTGGACAAAATATTCTTGGAACTTAGATTATGGACAAGTCCCTATTTTATTTTATTTATTTATTTGTTTTTGACTTAATTAATGACAAGTCTAAGACTTAGACTAAGGACAAGTTTCAAAATATATAATAAAAGAATGAAGTAAATAAATTGCAAGAGACAAAATAAGTGCAAGAAATAAATGTTAGATTAGTGAGCTTTTATATTGAAATAGATATACATAAGTACATAATCATATTTATACATATAGATTGTTATATTAGATGACAAGAACATATCAACATAAACATAATGTCAACATGATCATAATATAAACAAGATATGAGTTAATTTTTTGGCATTTTCATCCCTCGCTTTTTATGCATCATAAGAACATTTTATTCATGGATAATGCATGAAACAACACCTACACTAACTATAGATATATGGGGAGTATGTTTATCTTAAAAAGAAAATCAAAGAAGTTTGTTTGTGATAAAATAAGAGAGAGGGCAATAAGGGGATTACACCAGTAGCAAGGAAAAAAAAAAGAAAAAGAAAAGAATGAGATAAAAGAGAGAAATCTGATAAGAGTTGTAAAGTATAAAATGCGTGAATGGATGTAGGTATTTATAGAGAAGATTTGGTGAATTTTTGTGTGTAAAATAAATTGAAAAATAAAGGAAAAGTTGGCTGAATGGGGAAGAGGAAGTAGGCATGAATCATTATGAAGGAAGGAAAGGAAGAAAAAAAAATCAAATCAAAAGTGACAAATTTGACTTGCAATGAGATAACTTGTAAATATAGTTAATCGGTTATTGTGTGTAAAAAATAGCTATAAATTTTAAGGATAAAAATGGCAGCTAATAATGGTAGAAAAATTAAAGAAAATAGTAATGAATTGTAACAATAAAATATCAGATAAGTTTTAAGTGGAGATAACATACGCGTATATGAGCTATATCTCACATATTTTATCTGATATTTTATGAATATTTAAATATTTTTCTATCATAAATCAATTTTGAAAATTTTTACCTTGCTTTGTGTATCAACTGTTGAATATAGAAATTGATCCCATAAGGGCCGGAAATCATCGAATTTTGGAAAGTCTTATCTTCTTAGGGTTTATACTATTTTTACGAACCATAATTCATGGTTGTCCATTTTTATTGTTTTAGAGTTTCAAACACGGCCTTACTGTATCTAAATCTTCTAAACTTATAGTTATCTTAGGTTGACTTTAAGGTTTCGGTTTGAATTCCGACTTTAAAATTTGCTCATAAGATTATAAAATTTAAGAGTTTACACTTATAATATATTTTTGCTTCATAATTTGAGTTTACTCTTTTTTTTAAAAAAAAAATTATTTGATATTTTAGGATTCTCAGAATTATCTAAGGAAGTCTAGGTAGTACTAAATATTGACTCAGTTTGACTTTGAGGTATTAGTCTTATTTCACTTATAAAGTTAATGAAGAATCTAGGGATTTATAATTTTATCATTAATTGTTATATGGCGATATTATCTTGATTTGCATGCCAAAGACCGGGTATGGAAACAATTTTAGCTTGACTGGTGAAATTTTTTACTTGATAAATTAATACAACATTATAAGAATGTATTCTGTATTATTTTATTATTAAATATTATTCAGATATACTACCTTAATTTATGTGTTAGAGGTTAGATAGATGAATTGTTTAGCATAAGGTTTCATCCAACAATTATTGGATTTTCATTTTGTTTTCAAATGTAATCTTTTTTTTTTTTTTTAGGGTTTGGTATTTAGGGTTTTCTTTTCCATCACACTTATTAGACATTTAGAGTTATTCAACTTATTTGATATTGTCTAAGGTTTCTAGAACTTGTAATTTGTTAGGATCAGTTCTAGAGTTTCTAGAGTTCAGATTTAACTTAGCTCAATTTTTAGGGTTCTTGTTTTGATACTAGCTCTAAGGTTCTCATCTAAGAGTATAAAAAAATCTAGGGGTTTACACAAGTTAAGAATAGAGAAGAAGATTGCAAGATTATTATTTTAAAGGTGTATTCTTTATTTACTCTAATGCTTTTGTTAATGTCTATTGTACTTTATAATTCTACGATGGAGTAGAGGTTTTGGTCCAGGTATTAAAGAACCTTAGGAACAACTATGTAATCGCGTACTTACTGTTTATTCAATGAATTTATTAGTTTTCTTGATTTCAATTGTGTGTGCTTCATGGTTTCTTGAATTAATATATCCATAATATTGATTATTGATTAATTTTATATTGGTTAATTGAAAGATTACTTTTATAAACAGATCCAGCATGATTAGAAAGAATTGAAGCCAACCCTAAATATAGGATGACATGAATTTTCTAAATTACATTAAATTAGGGTTTAGTCTAATATGAGATTCACAAATCTTTAATGCAGCTCTTAGATTGTTATTAGTTAGGAAGGCATTTCAACAAGTAGATATAAGAATTAGGAATTGGAAACTTAAAAGAGATATTAGTTTGATAAAGGAATCTTGTGAATCAAGAAGTTAATAATTGATATTGAATTATCTTTAGAGAGTAAACATTGTGATTTTTATTGGGGATTTAATATCTAGATGTCATTAATGATCTTGTGATTAATATTCAATTGTCTTGATTTATGGTTATGTTTGCAATAAATAAATAATTAGATTAGATTATAATAGTATGATTAGTAGTAGAATTAGTAGTTAATGGCATTAAACTGATTATTAGGATAGAAAGTGGAAAAAGAAGTAATTATTAATAATTAAAGATCCTCGTAGGAACGATACCTGTGCTTATTGGCTATACTAAAAATTAATAGGTATACTTACCTAAGAATTCATCGTAGGATAGTTATTTAGTATAGATTTTTATTAATAGATATGATCAAAATAATCGGCCCTACTATAGTTGACAGTGTTTTGTTTAAAGGTTGGTTAATGGGACAATGAGCTATCCCATATCTCAAACATGTCAAACGAGGCTTGAGGAGTTTGAAGTCTAAATTTACTCATGAACAATGGTCCCTCATACTCTTTTGCTAAGAAGTCAGCAAATACAATAAGCTTAGAAGAAGGCTTCTTAAGTCAAACATTGATTTATTGAGTGTAGAGAAATTAGTGGAGCGATCAACAAATTATGGAGATAAGCTTTATTGTAGACAACCTAAGCTTGGTGGGTACATAACTTGTTGGCTTTTGGCTATTACTGTTGAGTTATTCATGGTGCACAACATTCCAATGATTGTGTTAATGACACCATTGGGAGCTCTGTTTAGCCGATGGTTGACTCGATTATCATTGTCTTGATGCTCTTGCTCCCTACAACTTTGGGTCAATTTTTCCATATTGTTGCTTGGATCCGAGCCCCTTAGGTAGTCACAATGGAAACATATTGAACAACATTCCTCAACTAGAAACATTCATCCATGTTGTGATCATGATCATGATATTACTCACAAAATTTGCCACCATTGCATTGGTTAGGACTGGCCCCATCTTCTAGGGTTCATGTCAAATCCCATTAGCTTAACCAAGATAGTCCCACCTTATATTCTAAGTGAAAACAATAGCCAGTATCCTTAACCATCATTAGTAAGTAAAATATACAAGGCATATCTCATTATACAAATGTATTTACAGTTGTCAAGTGGTGGTCAATAAACAAAAATACAAATAAGTTGAAGAAGTATACTTCCTTTATACCTTTACAGTAATTTAATACAATTTCTACTCTCCTCACACAATCCTCATTCTTTCTATCTTCCATCCATTGGAACCAGTACTGATACTTCCTAAGGAATCTTGCATCTCTGCAAAAAGTCTAAAATGGTATAAGCACATAACCATAGCTTAATAAGTGTATATAAAAAAAGGTAATTATAAACATTATAAGACAAATCACAATCATTATTCTTATTGGAGTGAATTGTGCAACCTATCAAAATAACATCTACGTGATGTTAATCGATACATTATGAGATTAGAGAAATTAACTCCACTCTACTATGGGTTTAAAGGAGTTTATCAGAAAACTGTCTTCCATCTAATCCAAGAATGTACAATAGACCACCGCCCCCCCGAAAACCATCTTGAACTATCCATTGATAGTTCTTAACCTATATTGTGGCTCCCACTCTTGTCACTTATTTCAATATAGGTTAAAAGAAGAAACATACCTAGTTTCTTACCTTAATGGGTGGTATCTGATGGAAGTAAGGATGTGAAATGCGATCTAGTTATTACTTTCGCTATATACTTCATGATATGTTTTTACCTAGGTGATCAAACAGACAGTTCACATCAGTAAAATAAGGTAAGTAGACATCGAAGATCAAAGCAAGTTTAGCAACCACACACAGTTTATAACTAACCTATAAGCACAAACAATTATAATGTATGTCATGCCTCAAATAAGGTCAAGATGTGTTCAGGTTTGCCATGTATAACACTTAAGACGATACGCTAAGGCTATCCTAAACTATTTTTTATTGTGATCGTTTTCAAACCAATTTTAGATTCTAAAATCCTATAATTAGATTTTGAAAGCATTAGATTGAGTAGCGGAAAAATAATAAGTTATCAAAAGTAGATAAATATCAGTATAAGGTATTTGATAAAAACTTTTGCAGTAAAAAAGAAAATACAAGTTTGAAAAGATAATCACAATGGTTATTTAATAAAACATCGCATTCTTGGTCACTCTGCTCTTCAAGCTCATGTCGATTTGTTCCAACCCGAGATACGCATAAGCATCAAGTCAAAATCACCAATACCTAAAAATAGATGGAATGAGCCAAAATCCAGTATATAGCAATGCAATTACACATAATATGACACATGCACCTACACTATATGCAATGCAACAACCAACAATTTAAGTTTATTATTTAAGGCATTTCAAACAACACGGAGCACTCACGCTCTAGACAACAAGCCATGGGAATCTGGGGATTGTAAGTAGCAGCAACTACTTAGGGGGCTGATGTAGATATCTTAAATACCTATATTTCCTAAAAGGAATATCTAGTATTAAGATCGTCTAGAGTTGATAGTCATTACGCCTCTCTACTTATCTCAGTCCATACTATGATCTAGCTTGTTTGGTCCCATAAATGTGAACCAGAATGTGTTACTTCTCTCTAAGCCTGAATAGACGTTATCTTGGTACCATTTGCCCCATCAGTTACCTGTCGAGCCGCCAACGGTAGCATGAGTGCCTAACTACCATGCCGGCACTGTCTAACAAGGTTATCGCTCCTCAAGCCAGATTAAATGATGGAAGCACACTCAAATAACTAACTAAACCATTTTTAAATATTAGTTCATTTTATGATGCCTACTTTAGCGAGAAACATGCAAGTCACTGCATACCAGATATCAAAATAGTAGATGGTAAAGGATCACAAGTAAGACAATATATTAGTTGAATATCTATCAATAAAGGTTAATTTGAATAAGTATTGAGTATACAAACTAAGGATTCAAGTCATATTGATCATTCAATTAACGTAAGGTCTTATGTAGTATAAAGCCTTTGGTTTATAATTGAGTTAGGTCCCATTAAGATAGTTGGGCTAAGATAATTTGGACTAAACCCATAGAATTCGAAAATCGAATTTATGGTTAAGAAGTATTGAGCCTTTAGGGATCATAGGTTAAGCCCAATAAGAGATTCTCTAAGTGTTTAACTTTTTAGTTTAATAAGCTTTAGGGTATAGGAATTGAGCTCACTAAGGAATATAAATGTTAAATTAGCTGGAATTGAGCTTCATTTTGAATTTAGGTTCAATTAGAGTAATATTGGTTATTAGACCTAAGAATTATGTTCAAGCTCAATTGGAATTTAATTTATATCCTAATTAAGTTATTGGGCCTTCTAATACCATATATAGACCTACTAAAGATATTTTAGGGTTTTTAGGCCAATAGAAAGAATTTGAGCCTAAATAGGTGTTTCAATAGCTGGAGTCGATAATAGACTTAAATATTTTGGGAATAGGTAAAGATATTGGACCCGTATCATGAAATTTAATCCCATAAAGTATAAAGTTAAGTATTGTCTATATTTTGAAGGTTTAAGCCCTAAATGGTTAGGGAAGAAATGTTAGGATTTAATTTAGGCCTATTTAGTATAAATAGGCCTTGGTGGCTAAAAATTATGTCACTAAGCATAGGATTGTGTTTCTAAACCAATTTTATCTAATTAAACATATTTGTAGTTATTTAATAAAATTGGATCCTATTTTAGTATTTAAGCTTATAACCAATTATTAAAACCTAAAATTATTAATATTAGCCAAGTGAGACCTAAATTGATTTTTAAGTCCATTTTAGGTTATTTAGGTCAAATTGGACCTATTCTTACCGCATGGCCCATTTAGGTTATTTTAGCCCATATGACTTAAAATAATTACTAATTCAATTTTGAAGTCCTTCTAAGTTCAATTTAATATAAAAGTCCATTTTTATATTAAAAACTTGTTTTAAATCTATTTAGACCTAAAATTATTTACTAGATTCATTTTAATTCCTTTGAGTCCAAAACATCCGTAAAAGCTCATTAACTCCAATTATTTTTGTATATAAGCTAAAAAAATTATCTAATTCTATCCAAAAACACATTCAACCAACATTTATATTTGACACTTTAAAATTAACTATGTTTATTGCAGTCCATACATGTGGCAATATCCTGGAAATGGAAATGTTTGGAGACGAAAATCTATTATTGACATAAAAGATATATAAATATAATGAAATGAACAAATTGTGGTACAGCAAAAGTGAAGTAGCAGCAACAAATATTCTATGCATAACAATGAATGTCCATCCTTATCCATACATGTCTAAACGGTGCAAAAGTGAATACATACATTACCGTGTATATATATATATATTATGTATATGAATTCTACATCAAATAAATCATCATTTACTATTTAAATTATTATATTTTTTTATTTATACACCCATTAATCCACTGACAAGTATATCACACCAACAATATTTGTTTTCATATTCACATAATGACTCCATCAAATCACATAAATCCATTTTAACATAGTTGGACCTATATACTCAAATTTAATTAATTAAAATTAAATAAATGTTTCAAAAATTATTATTGGCATAATCATACATTAATCGATCTGGTTTAGCAAATAAATTAATTACCTAATCCGAAATATGCAAATTTCAATTTTAAAATAGGGGTTGAGAAATTATTGGATGAATTTGAATTATCTTTTAAAAATAGTAAAAAAAATTATAAAAATTTCCACTTTGAACATAGAAATATCAAAACATCATTTCCCTAGGTTTTGTTTAGAAATAAATTAATTTGATATTTTATTTAAATTTAACGACTCAAGTCACTATATACTATCAGTCAAAATTGAAATAATTTTTAAAAATAGTTAACAATTTCCAAAAATGACAAAAGTTTCCATTTTGAATATAGATACAAGAAATATCATTCCTATAAATTTTGATCAAGAATAAATTCATTTGATAATTTATTTATATTTAAAAACTAAGATTACTACAAATTGTCATGTGAAAACAAATAAATTTGTTAAAAATAGTTAATGACCTTGAAAAATCATGAAAAATTTTAGTTTACCATTAGATATATTGGAATATCATCCATAAAAATATCGTGCAAAAATAAGTTCTTTTGATTTTTTTTTATTTATTACGTCTATTAGGCCTTTAAGAATAGTAAACCAAGTTGAAAAATTGTCAAACTTTTGAGTTTACATCCTAAAATAAAATATATAATTTTCTCAAATTCCATTGAAAAATAAATTCATTTACTATATTAACTAATCCCACAAAAATTATGTTCTTAGGTGATTAGTTTCTATTCAACATAAATAATAGCATATTTATCCGATTTTATCATGAAAAATCATTAGAAAAATGATAAAAAAAAAAACACATCAAAATAGAATATATGTAATGATAATCCATTTTAACCATATTTATATTACAAATCCATTACAGCATATATAAACAATGACAATATCAACATATTTTCATTAAGCCAATTAACACATGATATTTCACTCAAGTCATATTTTATATTTTGTATTTTGATTAATATAGCCTATTATTTACTAACACATTTCACTAAATATACAAATTAACTAAAATACTTACTTAAGGTAGCAAAACAAAGCTTAAACCATCATTGCCCTACTCCTAGGAATTTGATGGAAGTCCTTTTGCCTCTAGATCAAAATTCCTCTTGATAACACCTAATTTCAAAAAGAAAAATAGAGATTAATGGGAGTTTTAGATGCCTTAAAGAAGATATAAAACATAGAAGACTTAGTACCTATTAAGGTTTTGATAAGAGAAATGAGTTTATAGTGTTTTTGGGCTTATTTTAAAAGGAAAAGAAAGAGAAATTTCTTATTGATTTTGGAAGCTAAAGATGGTGGCCACCTAAGTCTTTTTTTAGGGTTTTTGCAAAAAAAAAAGTAGGCAATGGATAGTAAAAGGTGGTTCCTTTAGGGAAGTTTTTAGAGTCTTTTAGGGGGTTAAAATGGACAAATACAATGAAAATTCTTGTCAAAAAATTAGACGGATAAAAATAGTGATGTGTTGAGTTCTATAAGATTTTTAGATAGGTTTAAAACTAAGATGGTTCATGGGTTATGTCACGACCCTAATAGGGGCCTAGTAGGATTATCTTGAAGTTATCATATCACGTATGCACCCGTAATATGAGAATCATCTTGTGAGTTAGAGATTATAATACTATTTATTTATTAACTTCTCATACATTGATTATGCAAATACATATAATATTATTATTGAAACATAGCTTATGGAATCCGATTTTCTACATCTCATTAAAATCATAGAGAATCGGTATCTCCTACCAAATAATAAAAATTGGGTTTCAACCTACAAAATATAAAGTCTCAATTGTTTGAATAATTTATCTAATTTGCCTTCTAAGTTCAATATAACATATATTTCCAATTTCAACAAAGTCTAATGGAGAAGCACTCTTCACACAATCTTAGCCCAATCCCAGCTAGTATTATACCTGCATAAACACTGTTGGGGAGTGAGCGAAACCACAACTCAGTGAGGTAACCTAACCAAACCAAACATCAAGTAATAACAAACAAGTTTAATTAACAAGCGTATATAATGTAACAATCAGTTATATGCACAAGTACAAGTTTAGATAATCGGAATTTAAACAAGATGTAGATTTATGCCCTCTCATTGGAGTTATGGGAACCAAGTCGAGAAACTCTGCCTCATGACCCATTCGCCCAGGGGAATCAGAGAACCAAGGAAGAAACATTTTACTCATAGCATTGGAACAAAGAAACTCTACTGAGTGTTAGTCATTTCATGTCGATACCACAAGCAATGTTTCTTCATTTACCAGTTAGTTCTCTTGAAACCGAACGAAACAAAGAAAACCTTGTGTAGAACTAGAAAATTTATATCTAGAAAAACCAAAAGTTAACAACGAACCAAAACACTAACACGTAGCAGGCTGTCATGCCTTTACGCAATAATGTAATTTATGCAATGCATAACCATTTCATTTAGAGACCATATAGTATTATGCCAGTTTATTAGGTGACCAAACAATTCACGGGCAAGCATTAACATGTTTCAAATATTATACATATATATATATAATATATATATCATCCAATTTGGTTATCACTTCAAATAATATAGTTTGGCATTCAGTCAAACACCATACAATATACATTATTCCCATCCCCGCATACATAGCAGTTTTGATTTGTTACTTCATATGCACTAAACTTAGAAGCATAACTAATATGACAACGTCAAAGTTACTCACCTGTTATCATTGCCAAATCGTCGTAATATTCTACTGGAAAGTCCCATAACTGATATGTTTTACTACAAAATGAGATAACAAATACTCATTACTATACTATTATCTGCATAATAATCCCAGTTCTACCCTTTGTGGCCTAAAGTTAAGTTTTCTATTCTTGATCTATTTTATTTATTTGAATATGGGTTTTAAATCTTACGAGTGTTAAGTTTCTCCGATTGAGTTATAAAATTCATATAAACTCACTTTTCTTAGGAAAAGTGCAATAAATGATTCTAAATACCAATTTTAATAATGTAATCTTAATTTAGGTCTATTGTACCTATTTTAACTCCAATTTTTACATATAAATAGGCATTAGAAAGCTTGTTTCAAGTACTATATGATTGTTAACTTAATTTATTCAATTCGTGTGTTTTACATTCTCTATGTATGTCTATAGATATTATAGGGTATTTCTAAGTTTTGTTTTGCTTAATAATTCTATTATTAAGCTTTTATTATTGATACAGATCTTTTAATATGACTACCTTAAAATAGTTTATATTTACTATTTACTATTATTTTCATTGTATTTCTCTTGATTCTAAGTCATACTTATATTTGTATTTGTGGTGGTCTTATTATTCTAAATTTTATAATTTAGTTAGTTTGTTTATGCTTTTCATGGCAATATACTTTCTACTATTGTTTATTTTGTTTGTCAACCTTATTTTTTTTTTTATATTGGTTAAAATTTCTACCATTTATAGGGTCTTATCTATATTCTAATCATTAATATACTGTTCCAGTGATTCTTTAAATTCATCTAAGTTTTATTTTGTATTCCAAATTATAATTTGTCCCTTAGGTTTATTTTAGCCTATTTAAATCTTCTATTTTTTTTATTATCATTCTTTTAGTGTGCCTAATGATAGGACCTTTCACTACAGTTAGGATCAATATTTCTCATAGATATCCTGATGTTCATATTAGCTAATTTCTATCATCTAGAGAGAATTGTAGGTATATTCTACAAATCCTTGAACTAAGTTAAGTCATGAAGTATGTATTAGGAGTCATAACCCTACAGTGATCGGAAGTTAGGACTAGGGTTTCTAAAGTCTAAGTTTAATTCCTTCATAGTTTTGTTTACTAAAGACAATATCTAACTCAATTAAAATGATCATCACGTGCTATTCATACTCATGCTACTAACAAGTATAGACTTAAGAAAACTACACATGTGTAGAGTTTCTATGATAAACTTATGCTTTCATTTTCCTAATTTCTACACAAGTATGAAATATAGGTCATATAACGAATTAGATATTACCTTGTTGGGTTAGAGAGGAAGATGATAATCCTTCTTCCTATTTAGATTGTAACCTATATATGTAAATATGGAGATGAGTTTATCATATTTTAGACATAAATAACTAACTAAAGATATTCTTACCTTTGACTATTATCTTGTTGGGTTATTGGTTGTTTCATTTTTGTTGTTGGTTTATGGTGGGGCACAACAAAAGGAAATAATGTTTTGGTTGTTCTAAATTGTCTTATGAGACAATTTGAACTCACGGTTGGGACTTAGAATTTAAGAGGATTTAAGCTTTATCAATTTCCATTTGTTGATGTGTGTGTTACGGTTGGCTTTATTGAAGAAGATGGGTTTGTTTGTTTGTATATTATATATGTGTATTGGTCCTTTATATAGAAGTTTGACTAGTCTAAATTTTCCTTTGATTTTTCCTAGTCATCTCACAGTGGAAATGGATGGATTTATATCTTTTAATTATTGTTGTTGTTGCTCGATGCAAGAGAAGAAAGTTACCTCCCCTTACAAGTTTCCTAAGTGAGTCATCCAACTTGTATTAAATTTGGTTTTTGTTAGTAGATTGCAATTGGTTCAAGTGTCCCTTAGTTTTAACTTAATGTACTATTTTCATAATTCTACAAGCCAGGATATGGTGGAGATTTCTCTTGGTTAAGAACCGATCATGTGTGTCCCATTTTTATTGTGTAAGCTAGATTTTAGCTTTTAGAATAATTCTAGTCCAAATATCTAGCTTATTTCATCAAAAACTACCCTATACATGTATAATCATGTCAAGTTATTTTTATTTCAATAAAATAACTTCTAAAGTATGTCTACGGTTCTATATTTTTCTTAAATAATTGTGGAGTTGAAATTTTAAATTTAATATTTTTGTGATTGAATTTTTCTAGGTTTTATTCTTACGTGATTAAAGTTTCTAGGTTTGATAGGTCAAATTTAGATATTACACTTAGTAGACTCAGAAAACTCTGAATTTCATGAGTACGTATTATTTTTATCTGTTTTTAGTTATATCACGTATATTTCCTTTCCAGTGATTTGTCTTAAAATTTCTTTTAATAACCATTACACTCTAAAAATTAATCCTTTCTTATTTCTTTTGATTTTTTTAAGGTCTATCCTTTTTATTTAGTAAGTCATTATCCTTTTTGATATAATCTTATCTTTGGTACCTTTTACTAGTCGGGAAAATTATTTCTCTTATTATAGAACATACTTGGGAATATTCTACAATTGATTTAATGCATAATATTTAAATATCTATTTTTCTATTATTTACTTTGTTGATTTTAATTTCTAATTACTTAATAGAAAATTTTGGAGATTACATGCCTTAATTGTGAGAGTTTTATGTGATTAGATGAAGTCTAGATATTTATTTGTTAATGCATTATGGTTTACGGTTTTGCCATTAAGAGTAAAAGACCAAAACTTCTTCAAGTGTGAACACATTAAATAAAAGAGCTTATGTGTGTGTGAATACATTTATGAAAAGGCTTATGTGTGTGTGAATGCATATGTGAAGTGAGCTTATGTGTGTGTGAATGCATTTATGAAGTGGCTCATGTGTGAATTTCATTTAATGCCAAATTGCTAGGTGTGTTTACTTGTTTGACTTGGTTTCCTTAGCTTCATGCATGAAACTTATGGTTTATATGGAGAGAGAAAGAGAAAGTTCAAGTTTGTTTTGTATACCTTAGATATTTTGGTTCTATGTGGGCTCCATGGCTAGCAAGTGATACCATTCTCTCTCTTTTCCTTGCCATGGAAGGTTTCAAGACTTGTGGTGAAGAAATTAGCACATGTTAATGTTATTTGAAAGGTTTATGATTAATAAAAGTGCGAATATGTAAGTTATTTCATATAATATTAAATAATACGCATACAATTACATTAGTTATTTTAGGAAAATGTCTTTTAAAATTCATCTAAGGCTTCCACATTAATTTTAGATTACTCTTATGTTGAAATCTTGAATTTAAAGTTTACGCGATTAAATATTTTTAGAGTTTTATTCTACGCGATTAGGGTTTCCATGCCTAATAGGCTAAATTAGGGTTTTAGACTCTATGGGCTCAAAATTTTCTAGGATGTTGGCATAATTCAAATATTTAATTGAGGTCCAGATTCTTATATATTGATTTGTTTTTTATTTCATTGCGTATTTTATAATCCTAGTGATTCATCTTAAAATTATTGTTTTATAACCAACAGGTTCTAAAAATTAATCATTTCCTATTGTAATTGAAATCTAAGGCCAACTATGATTATTTATGGAGTTATCGACTCGTGTTATAAATTATGGTCTCTCGTTGCCTAACAATTATTTATCTTGTTTATTGATGATTATAATTTTTCTAGGGCTACTTTATGGTTTTAAAATATTAGAAATAACTTAAAAATTATTGTATCATTATTTAATTAGTGTAGAATTTATTTTCTAATCATTGAACTTAAGATAAAAGGATCTTAAAGTTTGCAATAGCGATCTACTTATCATCGATCAATAATTGTCTAAGGTTATGGAAGTTATATTTTGTATTTCAAATTTTATTGGTACAAATTCTCATTTTCTAATTATAATCAAATTTGTTCATACTTTAATAATTTAAATCGGAAAAATTAGGAGTGACTTTTGCGACTTTTATTAAAGTTCTTCAGGATTCTATATTATATTTTGGGTACATTTAGGTTATACAAAAATTAAGGGAATAACAGGTTAGGTTAGCAATTTGGTTAATGTCTTAAAATGTAATTAGAGGTTGTAGTGGGGTGGATCCAATTGTAGTGATTACGTGCATGCAATGTCTATCTTGCGCTACACGTGGCCTCAGAGAAGTAACGTAGAAGCACACACAAGGAATAACTAAGAGTGAGATGGTAGGAAGGAGAAGAAAGTAATCTCGAGGAGCTTAAATGCACTAGTGACAAGTAGAGAAGCTATGTATCATCAACCCTATTGTTCTAAAGGAAAGGTTGTGTTCTTCACTCTAAGCTCTATTTTATCCTTTGTGTGAGTATTTCAACAATATGACAATGTCTCTATCAAAATATCGATCTTGCAAATGAAGAGGAATACTAGGTATTTATAGAACTTGACTTTTAATAATGTCCATCAGATCGTATCAACCATCAATTGATGAGATGAGTCCTCCTAATGGTAGAATTCTTCATGGGCTCTTTGGCCCATAGAAGACCTCTTTAAGTGCATGAGATCATTGAGAAAGATTGAGAACGAACAAGTCAGTCCGGTCCAACGGTCCCTGCTCTAAGCCCACCATGTCAAATCTCCTTTAGTCATCTCAATTTCAGGGACTTGACTCTCTGAGCCCTGTCATTTAGCCTAAAGAGTCGAAATCTAAATTTAGCCCTCTACATTTTGCCCCCTGACCAAAGTTCTTCAAATGAAGCTGAACGGGTTTGGGCATAAAATATATTTTTTAACTAGCTATGATGTTCTCTAATGCTTATGCGCCCATATGATAGTTGCATAGTTGACAAACACTATCATAGCTTAGTGTTTCGTTGGACATCAAATTATAGTATACAAGCTTAATGCTATCATCACGTGATTTTTTCTTTTAAGTTAGTAGCATGACTTGTTTGTGCCCATCGCTTTAGGCTAAATAGATAAATATATTTATGTATTGCCCTTAGAGAATACATTTTTTTCTTTTTTGTTTTATCGGCTCATAGCAAGTTGCTAAAGCACATATGTGCGAATATATATACTCTATTATTTTTATTGCCCTTGGGCAACATATAAAATAAATCCTTTTTATCATCCTCTTTTTTTTTTTTTTTTTAATGAGCCTTCAACATGTCGCTTCTTGTACATTTGCCCTCTTGTCTACTTCAATTGAAATTGAAGGGGTTTAGGCATAAAATACATACATACATACATACATATAATTAGCTATGGTGCTCCCTGGTGCTTATGTGCTCATAAAATAGCTACATAGCTGCTTGACGCGACATCATAGCTTAACATATAATGAGACATCAAGCTAAAAAATGTCATAGGAAGGATCCATGTAATGGGATGATATCTCTTCCCTTTTCCTTTTCCTTCTATTTGACACCTTCCATATCAATAGATATTGATATCAAGATATACATATCAATAGCTCGTTTAATTATTTCTCCTTTTTTTTTTATCAATCACATAGTAACCACCTTTTCAAGATCCCGCACATTGATTTTAAGAGTTGCCTCCAAAGAAATGTCATTGATTAAGTGACTTCTGAAAGTTTATTATTATTTATTATTTTTTTTAAAATGCTCATCAATTTTTTCAAACTCCTTTCCATGTATACCTGTCAAGTCATTCTCAAAAGGATTAATGGAATCCTTCCATATTCTCCCATTGCTTGTTGTCATCCGAAAAGCTATAATCTTTATTTTTTTTTTTCAAATTCCTAAATCTTAGCCCTTTCTTGATTTACCTAACTCATAAAAGGTATTATCAAAACATCAATCCAAAGATTATCCTCAACACTAAATTGACCATATCATAATTTAATTATCCAATACTTCTCCTTCATGCAGAGTCATTCACTATCCATCATTAGCGAATGAAAGAAGGCACCTAGTGAGGGAGATGAATCCAGCTTGAACCTCTATGCGTAGTCAAAGTTTATGTCTAATCACTCCCTCTTTTGTCATATTCTTACCTATTACTCTGCCTCCCTACATTCCTACTACAACCTTTAATTTGTCATCAACCTTTTGGTAGAGACCATGACTTTGGTCAAGAATCATATACTCACATAAGGAACATGTTGTGGTAGTTTATAGTCAGGCTTCTAAGAATTTCAATGGAGCTAGGTTATATCTTGTTTCTGAATGAATTTCTATTTTCTTACTTTCCGTTCTTCTCCCTGTTTGTGTATTTGAAATCTAACCCGCTTGATTCTGTTCATCATAGCCATTTGCTATGTTTGAAGGCTGCTCAGTGTTCAACAAGTATAGGAGCTATCAATTTCTGTAGGTGGTACTCCAATTATAGCTGGTATAGTGTTGTTGGGTCTTGAAGCTTGATTTATGATGGCTCAATCACATGTAACTCTCAACCTTAGGTGTGTTAATGTGGTCGATGGAGTCCTGAAGCTGTTGTGTTGGCTTATGCTTCATTTGGGTGTTTAGTTGTTGTTGCTTTGGGATCAATGTAGAGTAGCTCAAACTTTAGTTTTTAGTGTAGTTGTTGTTCTATTTAAACCATTGAAAATCGCTAAGCCTTGAGATTTTAAGAGCTTTAGGCTTCTTTGTTGGTACGTAGTGCTAAGAGATTAGTGAATAGGTGGATGATCAGACCTCACTATTCAAACCATTGAAAGGTGCAGAAACCTTTGATGGATATTATTGAATAAGCTCAACCAATCCTTACCGAAGTCTCGTATGCTACTTTTGTTTTTCCTTGTGACAAGGTCAGTCTCTCATAAAGCCTTTCCTTTCCCTTGCGAGTTGGTTCATTGCCCTCATGTGCTATGAGACACTATTCATGACAAAGCTGGACTTGCTACATCTTGTTTGTTTCGATTCTTCTCTTGAGAATATAATCTTTATTATCTCGTTCATTATACTTTTAAGCACACTCTCCTTATATCTTAGGTTTTCTCTTTGAAATGTTATTGCTAAAGGAGTTCTATGTTCTACCAGCATTCATCTTGAAAGTCTCATTACTGCGGTTGTTTTTTTTTTTAACTCATATACTGTTGTCACATTACTTAATGCATCAATTTATTTATTTATTTTTTGTGTAATTTGGACTTGCACTTGAAATGAATACATAGACAGACTTTTTTGCTTATCATGTGCACTTTGACATTCATCTTACTCTATCCAAGTTTTCCTTTGTTTGCTTGCCATGAGCTTCATCTATGTATATTACTTGCTGCTATGATTTGTGTCTATTTTTTTGTCATGGATACTATGATTTATTATTGATGAGTGATCACTGCTACATTAGCTTATTGCAGAAACTTATGACAAAGTCTAACATTGATATAGTTAGAATCACTCACTACCTAAAAAACAAAAGTTTGTAGAATTTTCTCTTAGATTTCTATAGAATCTTGAATCTCATCAAAAGGAGCTTGGATGAGAGAAATATCCATAATTTCCTAATGTTTGTCAAATCTACAAAGATCATGTACCCTACTGACATGCAGCAACTTCACACCTAATTCTGTATTGATGCATTTCAAATTTATCAAAATTTAAAACATGAAAGTTATGGATCTTCATTTTATCTTTCTATAGAATTTTGAATCATCTCAATAGAAGTTAGTATGAGAAAAAAAGACAATTTATGAAATTGTGCTGAATCTGCAACTTTAAAAGCCATTGCTACATATGTAATGATTTCGTGACTTATTTTGTATTAATCCCTTTCAAATTCGTCAAAATTCAAAACATGAAAGTCTTAGATCTTTTTCTTTTCTTTCTATATAATTTTGAATCACCCTAAATGGAGCTCATATGAGAGAGATGTGTGCAATTTACAAAATTTGCATAGGCTATCCAGTTTCCTTCTCTAACGCATTGTTGATTGAAGTTGCTATTGCTATCTTAGATCTCTTGATTTGTACTGTAATCAATATATATATGCTCATATAATGCATATGGATTTTTCAAAATCACTAATAACTTCTTTTTTTTTTTCGTATGAGGAGGTAAAATGAAGTTTGGGCTTGATCTCTATTGCATGTTGTGCTTAGCTATTATGCCTCCTTTAAATTGTCTAGTCTTGGTTTGGCTACACCTTGATATATGGAATGGTTATAGCTGTTATGCTATCATGTAATGGTTTCCACTGTATTGAATTTGGCTTGTGCATATAAAAACAACATGAAAGACTATTTTTAGGCATTGGCTATTGCATTTGCATATGTGCTTCATGCCTTTCTATCAAATTAATATTTTGTTTTGTAGAACCATCATAAGTGGGCTTGGTAATTGTTGAAGAATGTGCATACCCTCTCTTTTTTTTTTGAATCTTTTTGCTATTGTCAAGTTGTCAAGCACCTTCGCTTCAACTCTCAATGTCTTCTTAATTTCTCTTTAGAGTATTGGTAGTTTCGTTGTTTACTTTGCTGTGAGAAACTAACTCATCTTTAAATTTCTTGCAATGCAGGTCCTCTTGACTTAATTTTTGCAAGTATGATTTTCTTACTTTATGGATTGCTTACTTAAGGTCATATTAGTGGCATCAACCATCAATGATTCTTGAATATGTGCAATAAGAACACTATAATTCAAACATTCCTAACCATTATATGTTCCATTTATTTATCTAATGGCTATTATGCCTCATGATTTTTAAGACAAAACTCTTCCTCGCCATATTTTGATCGTATAGATGGCAATCTTGAGACTGTACATTGCACAATGACACTCTCGATGGTCCGTATCCTAAACCTCATGTGACAATCCTAGAACCACACATGGCATTTGTGTTTCATTTCTCACGTGATGACCTTAGCATTGCACCACTATGAAAGAGGCTCTCAGCTATCTGTGTCTCGTTCACCCATGCGATCATCTTAGAACCTTACCGATGTAAGAGGGACTCTTTCTCATCTTGTGCACCTAGTCATTTGGTGAATGAATGCAACACTTTGCTATTGCAAGAGGAGGCACTCTTCATTGTTTAATGCTTCCTTGTCATGCATAGGTTCACTTATTACTTACTTCTTAGTTGATGCATGCCATTTTTTTGAATGTACAAAAATTGAAAAATTCGATTCATATGCTGATACACTTATTGTGTCTTACTCAAGCTGTTGATTTGAATTCACGAGTAACATCCATTTTCATCGTATATATGTATATGACTCTTTCTTCATCATGTATGTGTGTCTTCTATTTTTTTTAATATACGATTGTATTTCTCCTCCCCCAAAGTGGTAGTAATCGTATGTGGTTATTGCTACCACTTTTGACAAATATCTGGAAGATGTGCCATATATGTTTACACTTAGATATTACCCCACATAGGTCAACATATTGATGAGTCATGAGAGATTACTTCTACACACTCCTATGGCATAGTGATTACACAAAGAACTTTAACAATTTCTTATGTAAGTGAAATGATGCCAAGTTTTCAAAATCAATGTAAGGTTACCAATATTGTTGCGTTGTTTTACTCAACCATTCATATCATAGATTGGTGAAGCACTGTGTCTCGTTTCAAAAATATCTCACATATTATAGACTTTCCTTCCTCAGTTGTTGTTTGTCATAACTGTTTTATCTTTGGGAAAGATGAAGTGCTTTAGGAGGAGCCTGTCATCTCCACTTCAACACAATTCGCTATTTAGTAGATATTTGAAGATTGCTTACCACTCTTCAGGCTAAACATGTTATATCATGACAAGCTTCAGCATTAGTGGAGACTAGTTGTAGCTTTCATGAGGCAAGGTTTGTTACGCAGTGAGGTAGCATTCATCTCCTAGGGTGGTATGATAGCTATGTCTGAGCATTAAATGTCATTACCAACAAAGTCCTTTGTAATGATACTATGTGTCTGGGAGTAAAGCTCGACCTAGTCGCATTAGTGCAAAGTAGCATGATGGTGGAGCTGCTTAAACTTAATGATCTAAGGGACCTTCGGTAAAATTTGAATGAAATGAGTTTTGCTTATTGTTTATGTTAATGAACATCAAAATACCACTTAGGCTGTAAGTAGTGTGTGTTTGTGCTTAGGAAGCAATGCTTTCACTTAACAGCAGCGAGTCATGAAGTAATGAAAAATTATTTTTCCTATTATGTCGTGCATTGGAGTAATGCCCTCACTTGCAAGTGATAATAATATTGATACGTAGAGTAATTGAACGATTGCACTTTGAGCAGCGATAGTATCCTATGCATCATAGGCTTGCTACCCTAGTTATGTATACTGAAGTACTAGCTCTCATATAGCAGTATTGCATAAAAAGATGCAAAAGTAGGATGTGATCTCTCAGAGACTCATGAAGTTATGATAAGCATCACAAACGAAACACGTGTTGTCGTGCCCCAAAGGGTACCCTAAACGCAATAGCCTGCCACACTCAATATTAAGACTTAAGTATGACAACCTTAGTCATCCTGAAAGTCTCGATATCGGGTGTAAGGCGTCCTTTCACAATCGTAGTGGACCAAATTTTGGATCATGCTATTTAAGCAGTTATGTATAGTAGCAATTAAGAAAATAAATCATAACAATATAACCAATGTTTCATAAAACTTATAAAAAGTCTTTACAACATTAAGGGGGTTTCCCTATCAAAGATAACTATGTCTAATAAAAGGTCTATCGTGAAATACCTTACACTTTCGAAACTCCTCTTCGGATTCCATATCTACCTCTAACTTACACTTCTATCCATAAGATCTTGGCTTGAAGGCATTACCTGGGTAAAATAACCTCTTAGTTCCAACAAAAGGTACAAGAACTGCAAAAGATATCTAAGAGGTTATAAACTCCATGCTTAGTGAGATTTATTTTCACAATTAAACACTCGACATTCAATAATCAAAACAAGCTTATTTAAGCAACAATATGAGATGCACAAGCACATGGGTAAACAATACATATGATTTTCTGGGAATCATATATTAAATGGATTTACCCCTCCATTCGGGGTTAGGTGTTCCAGACCGTATAGGCCGCTATCATATAACATAATTCCATGATAGTTCTTGTTTTAACAACTTGCTTGCTTTTAAAAATATAATCCAACTTATTTATAGTTTATTTCCAAGTCATTACATAGCTGTCAGATATGTTTTAGTCAGTGCTTTCTCACCGCCAGTTCATTCAGATGATTCCTCACTGCTTTATAGTTTTTACAGACTCTATGAATCTCCTTACTAAGCCTTTGTCCCACCAAAGGTAGAGTAATAAATGCAATGAATTCATCAGATGACATGCATGAATTAATTTAAATAAGTACTCATGGCATAATTAAATATTTTGCGGGTGATCATAGAATTTGCAGACAATCATTTTTACACTAGATCAAACATTCATTATAAAAAATTCTCGCCTCGATATACTTAATCGTAATTTCAACCAAGTATGTAAAGCACATGAATTTTTCCATTTTATCTTTTCCTAATTTTAATGCCACTAATTTTACAAGCAAAATCATAAGTGCAAATATATAAGAAATAAACTCAATCGGCCATTTTGTACGGATACTTCTAGTCAAGGAAATCCTCGGGACACGGGAACTTAGTCTCCATGTCACCTAAACAAGAGAAATATCCAAAATGAGTATTTCTTGGAAGTTCTACTTAAACTTATAATTCTACTTTACTAAGTTCTTCAAAACTTGCATAGAGGGAAATTACAACTTAAAATGGCCATAACTTGTTCATTTTAACTTGAAATTTCACATATTATATACCGATTTCTACCTACTCGAAAAGATCTATTCATTTATAAGGATATTTTCTACATAAAAGGTCATCTGGAAATCTAAAATTCATGGTACAAAATCAAAACAAAAATCCCAGCTTTTGAAAAACAATTTTCCAAACTCATCTTTATTTGGAAATCCTTTTAGCAAAAATGTAGATATGTATATAGTTGAAAAATCCTTTGAGTATTTATATAAACTCATATTATACGCAAAGATTCTAATGGTGTTGTCTTAACGATTATTTTTCGTAAAACAATTTATCCTAAGGTATCGAAACTTGAAACTTAACAAAGTCTTTTCTAAGTGTTTTGGAGAAGCTTTATAATTTCTTAGGTTATTGTAAGTAAGTATATTCTTATTTTGTTTTTCCCAATTTCTTTTCCAAAACAATTAAATTTTCCTTTAACTTTAATCTTCTACAAATTTTGCCTTTTGTGGCAAAATGAAGTTTCCAAAGTTTTTTATTAAGGTATTGATAACCTATAATAACTTGGGTTATATATTTCTCCTTTTAAAAGAAAAAATGATTTTGATAAACAAATCTTTTTACCAATTTTACTTAGAAGAAATACCATGTTTCATTATTTTCTTAAGTTATTGATAGTATCTATTGTCTTTGAGATTTATTAAGGTTAAATTCCTTTTATTTCTTTGAAATCGAGTGTATCATTAAAAAACTAAGTAATCTTTATTTTTCTAAGTGAGTTTATAAATTAGTGAGTTGATTTTATCTTAACTTCAAAAACTAGTTTACTTCTTAGTTTTTATTATGAAGTTGAAAAGATTCCAATCCTAAACTTTTTATGAAAAATTTGCATATCACAAATTATTAATACTAAGCCTTAGGTACTCTATCATGGAAAGAGAGTGTTGATATTTTTTTTTGGTTAGTTTCTTTGGAAAACCATCCTTGTTGACTTCTACGAAAATTCATGGTGATTTTGATAAGGAGTTGTAAAAATCATTTTTCTATATTTTGTTGACAATAAAAAACTTTATTTAGTGACAAAGTTACAAGATAAAAGAGTTTGGTCACATTTCCTTTGTTAAAGAAAATTTTCCTCTAAATTTTTGTTGAGACAATATCATTATAATTATGCAAGTACATGAGTATGAAAATATGAAAATATAAACAAGATAAAGGAACAAATTAATAATATCAAGTATTGGGAACCTTAGCTTCATCAAGGTAACTCGGTCAAGTGTTGAGAGCCTTAGCTTTATCAAGGCAACCTAGGACTAAGAATAGACTAGCCCCAAAAGAAAAAGAAAAAGAAAATAAAGAAAAGAAAAGCAATAATAATAAGAGCAAGTTAGAGAATGTTAGTGAGCATTAGGCTCTAAAAATATATAGATATACATATACTTAATAATATATATAGAGTTAGATTAGAAGCATAATAATCAACAATAATAACATTAATAATAACATATATGATCATAATAAAAAATAATAAATTCGAAATTTCTTGGCATATGCAAGAACAAAACATGATCATATTGTTACTTCTACAACTCATATGAGTTTTAAGAAACAACACCATGGTCATGCTAAGTTACATGATATGGGTAAATAGATAGTGATAGAAGTTTACCTAAAGTGTTTTTATGGTAGGAAGAAGATAATGAATGTAGGTTTATATGGTTAGTGTTATATGGTAGATAGTTTGTGTATAGAGGAGGATTTTTGTGAGGAATTGGTGAAAGAGAGTTTTGGTAGTGAAGAATTTTGTAGAGAGGGTTTGTAGACTGATTTTGGGAGAATTTTGTTATGTAAAATGAAGGTGTGAAAGAAGTAGAGGGAGATGTGATATTTATAGTTGAAGATGGAGGGAAATGAAGTATAATAAAATAAATTGAAAAGAAAATAAATTGAGAGAGAGGGGGAGGGAGGTGGCACCGGTTCTAGGAGAAATGGGGAGAGAGTGAAAGAGATAAAATTTGTATTTTTGTAAGAAAATAATTAATATGTAAGATATGATTTGATATAAGATGTATTGGAAAGGTAAAAAGTAAGAAAATAGGTGTATAGATAGTAAGAATAGGTAGTAAGAAAAAGTAGGGATAGGTAAATAGAATGAATAGTAAGATATCACAATGAATAGTAAGCAAGACTAATAAGTTACTAGTAGTAAAGAAAAATACACGTACAATTGCGATATCTGTAATTTTTAATTATAAAAAAATTACAAAATTATATTTTTTTATTTTCTTATATTATTATGATTCTAATGGTAATAATGGAATATTTTTATCGTCCAGTGACCAGGGCAGGGTTTTCAAAAATTGATCCCATTCGGATCTGAAAGACACTAGAAATTGGCGAATCAGATATTTTTCTACTTCCTTATATTATTACGAACTATTATAAGCCATTAACTCAATTTCGTTGTCTAGGGTTTGAGAGTGTGGAATTGCTAGATCTAAATTATAGGGTTTTGGCATACGTTTTTATTTATTAGGGTTTCTTGTTGACTTCCGGTTCTAGGGTTAGAACTTAAGAATTATAAAAAAATCTAGGGGTTTACATGTATCTTGGAAACAAAGGGTTTTCTCTTAATGTGACACATGATTTTAGAATGTGCCTTCTTCCTTATGATCCTATGTGCTTAGAAGCAAAGCTTCGATCAAGCAACGATATTGTTTGACGTGATAGTATTAGAAATGAAGAAGTTTATTGTACTATCAAGTGTATTGAATTAGCATTATTAATTCCTTGTGATAATGTTTAGATAATCCATTGATGGAAAATGATTACTTGTGCTCATGTGGCAATCGTAATATTGATTATCAATCACGCTCATGTAGCAATAGGGGCATTTGTTGTCAATTACGCTCATGCAGCGATAATAGCATTAAGATAGATAAATTTTATCAGTCAATGGGGTATTTCTCACTACTCAATTGCATAGCACTCATTAGGGTATCAGTAGAGTGTAAAATACCATGTGCTAAGGATTACTTATCTTAATGAAACGTGTCAAGGAGATTATCTTCACTACTTTACAACTAGAAATACCAAGAAGAAAATGGTAATGAGTTATCAACATCATGCACTTGGGAGTTAAGCTCTAACCCATCAACAATGATGTCTAAATCATATGTTATATTTATTATTATTTTTCTTTTATTACTAAAGGGTAACATTACCTAGTCCAATGTCAATTTTTCAATTTTTTTTCTAGAACTAGATTTGGATGCTAAGGAGTCTGGTCTCTTACCTTGCAGTAACAATAGCAATAAAAGGAAAATAAGTGGGCACGTCATCATATTTGCATAAACAATACTCATTAATTAAGTAATATAACTCATTCATTAGTAAAAGCATCTAACACTTTGTTTACACATAAAGAGAAAAGAAATGAGCAAGATATATAATAATGCTCTTGATTATAAGCAACTCTTTCTCCAATACATATAATGCTTTGCATTTTCATGCTACTATAAACCTTCTTGCATTTCTTTGCACCTCCAGACAACCACGCTTCTTTCTCCTTTTAAATTCTTGAGTCTTAATTTCTTCCCCTGGATGTAGTGATTCCGTATGGGATTCCACTAAAGTTATATCAACTTCATTTTGATATTCATAGAAGAAGAAAGCTTCAACAAAGTAGAGTTCATTACAGTTAAACGGATTCTTTATCGTGTGGATTAAGATATCACTTCCATTCCAATGACCTTTCATGCCCTGATGCTGTGTTGAGGGTATTAAGTTTTACTTGTGTAGCAATGTCCTTCCTATGAGAAAGTGGTAGGATACCGGTGCATCAATCACATGACATGTAGGAAAGCCATGGATGGGCCCAATGTCAAAGCTTACTTTGACATGACCCATTGTCATTATAGAAGATTTAACAAAGCTATTCACCATGATGGGATGTTTCATTAAGTGTCGAAGATTAATTCTTACAACCTTGAAAGTAGACATCGGCATGATATTGAGTGAGGATCCATTATTGATAAGCGTCCTCTTAATAGGGTAGCCATTGAGTATACTCTCTACATACAAAGGACGATTGTGATTAAGATTTTTCAAGCACATATCAACACTTGTAAATGTAACGGCATAATCCCTTGTAGAGATTGATCCTTTCTTAGGTCAAATTATGTTGTACTCACTATAGTGACCTTGTGCAATTTAGTTAAGGGCAGTTGTTGCTACAAATTGTGCATGACCATCAAATCTAACGAGATCAAAGAAGTTCTTAAAATTTAAAGTCTTCATTAAAGTAAATACAACATTATCGTCCTCATGGATTTCAATTTCGAGTGCATTGTCATTTTCTTCATGCACTCCAACCAGCTGTGTGTCTATTGACTCCATTATGGTAGGATCATGGTTAATGGTATTCACAACACCATGGTGATTGTTATTAGCTGGAAGTAGGTTATTCCTGGCATCATTATTCTCGATGATTAGCTCCCCATTCTGTAAAATAATCCCTAGTAGGATGCCTCATAATCCTATGAAATCTACAAGAATGAGGGTCATTTTGTTCCTCCTAAGTTAGTAAACGTTCTACTCTTTGGAGTTTGAGATTTCCATCTCTTAACCACTGATCCAGCATAGCGTGCATTTTTCCCATTGAGCAAATATATGTTAGTGTTTCCTTTGCTCTCTCATCTCTAGATTTCTTAACCCTTGGTTTTTTCCTCTCTTTGGAATCGTCACTTTGAGCAAAGTCCACATATGGTTCTCTTTTGTTAAACTTCACATTTCCTCCTCTTTGTCATGTAACTGAATTGTTAGTTCTTCATGCATTCTCAACCAGTATAGAGAATGAGACTAAGAAAAGATTTTTCAAGTGTACCACATATTTAGTGAACATACCCTGGATGCAAATTTTTACTAACTCTTGTTCATCACATAAATCTTTATAATCTAGTAAGCGCTCTCTGAAACGCTCAATGTATTCCATCAGGTCCTCTCGAGGCTTTTGTCGAATACGCCCCATATTAATGAGAGTAACTCATTTTTTAGTGGAGAAAAATTTCTCTAAAAACATTTTGCACATAGATCCCCATGAATCTATGAATCTAAGGGGGAGGTTGACATATCGTGTGTATGCTTTCTCTGTAAGAGACTTTAAGAACTCCTTCAATTTCAAGTCATCATCTAATCCAAATACCTCCAATGTCTTAATGAATTTAAGCAAGTGTTCTTTCGCACTCCCTTTCTTACCATTGAATAACATGCACTTATGACTAACGTAGTCCTTAGGATATGGTTTAGCAGCAATGCACTGATTGTAAGGGATTTTGAGATCTAATACTCTTACCAAAGACTTGTTTTGTATCTCTTTCAAGTACATGTCCAGATCTTCTTTAGTAACAAAAGAACCTCTTAGAGTAGAGATCATAGCTTCAACTGGTGTAGTAGGAGGAGTTGTAGTATGAATTACAGGTCCTCCAATTACAACATGCGACATAGCATATGATGATGAAGAACCTTTAAGGTGAATTCCAGTATCTCTTATCTTAGAAGTAGGTTACAGAAGGACAGTTGGTTCTATAATAGGGGTTGGCTCATTGACCCCATGAGCAACTCCTTCATTTACCACAGAAGGATTGGATGATTGAGGTTTTTAAGTAGCCTGTTGCAATACAATAATAGCAGGATTCGGTAGATCCATACCCTGTTGCGCAGTAACAAAGGTACTTACCAGGGCATGAATCGATTCAAAGCTCTTATAGCTTCTTTCATTGTATGCATCATCAATGCATTATCAGGGGTATTATCTTGAGTGATTATAGTAGGATTGACAGCTTCAGGTGCTGGTATGTTTTGATCAACATTATCCATACTAACCTCATGCTCTTGGTTGTTGCTATCAGAAGGGCTAATTGTCTTCTTCCTTGTGGGTACCATTAACATGTTATCAACTTCCTCTGTCCCTAGTGGAGTCGCTAAAATTAAGTGGGGTAGATCCGATCACAGTGGTTATGTGCGTGCAACGTGTGCCTCATGCTATAAGTGGCCTTAAAGGAGTAACGTGGAAGCACACACAGGAATGACTAAGAGTAAGATGGTATAGAGGATGACTTGGCAATCTTAAGGTGTTTGAACGCACTCGTGATAGGTGGAGAAGCTATATAGTATTAACCCTACTATTACAGAGGAAAGGTTGCACGTTCATCACTATAAGCTTTGTTTGATCCTTTTTGCGATAGCACGATGGAGTCTTTGTTAAAATCTTGATCTGGCAAATGAGGAGGAACTCTAGGTATTTATAGAGCTTGGCTCTTAATAACATCCATCGGATTGTATTAGCCATCAATGGGTGAGTGGTCCTTCGAATTGTAGAATTCTCCATGGGCTCTCTAGCCCATTGAAGACCTCTTTAAGTGTATGAGTTCCCTGAGCAAAGTTGAGAATGAATAGGTCGATCCGGTCTAATGGTCCCTACTCCGAGCCCACCATGCCAAATCTCCCTTAATCATCTCAATTTCATGGACTTGATTCTCTGGGCCCCATCACTCAGCCCAAAGAGTTGAAATTTAGATTTAGCCATCTATAAGGGTTAAATGAACTTAGGAAAAAGATAGATTAATTTAGCGAATTTGAAGATGGTAAAATAAATTTAGCTAATTAGGTGATTGAAATAAATATTTGATCATAATTAGGGTGTTGAGAAATTTAAGTGTCGAATTTGGAGAAATTTTTTAAAATTGGAAAAAATGGAAAAATTAGGAAATTATATTTTAGGTGGATGACGAAATTGATGGTTGGTTTAATTTATTTGGTAGGATGAATTAGAAAATTAATGTGGTTTAATATCTATTTTTATTTGAAATCAATTACTAGCTTCAATTTGCTAACTAATCTTATTATACTATATAATTTACTTAATTCACTTAATTAAAATATCTTGCTCAAATTTCTAGTTTAGGTTCTAATTTGGTTCAAAATTTCCCATATTTTTATACTATATAACTTGCACTTTCTTAATTAAAATAGTGAAATTCGGGATATTTAATGAAAATGATATCTCTTTTTACAATAACCATATAAATGAACCACTTACTAAAATTATAGCTTATCAACTCTTCCCACGAACATCTTACAATATCAAATGGTGAATATTGATAAGTATCTATAGTTTTATATGTATGCTAGTTAGTTTATTTGATCATTTTTCACCTTTCCTATATGTATTTAGTAAAGACAATAATCACTAATTTAGCATTTTAGCTTGTTAAAAATACATTTTAGCTTAGATTATTTTAAGAAGTGGATTATAATTTAATTAGTAATTATGGACTTTTATATATTGTGATTTTGGATATATTTTAGTATAGCTTAAGTAAAATAGGATTATATTAGTTATTATAGAGTAATTAACTTATCACTAGGAGTTTATTATATGAAAAATAGAAAGATAAGTTATAAAATAGTAATGAAAACATCTAAACCTATAAAATTATATTAGTAATTTAGATAATAAGTTTGATGTAAAATAAAGGAATTTAGTTATTTTATTCAAATTTACTTATACAATAATTATTTTTCCTAAATCTAGTAGAAAGTTAGAAAATTCATTAAAAATAACAAACATTTGAGAAAAATTTTAGAAAATTATAGGAGATAGATAAAATTATGTTAGAATTTACTCTAAAAAGGGCTCTTCTAGAAGTTGATTGTGGAATGTCTTAAAATTTATACGAATTCTGCCCTCCATTGTTGAGAACCACTACCTCCTGCTACCTTACCCTCACCGTGGCCTTGTCAGGCCACTTAAGAGAAGAAGAAAAAGCATTATGGAGCTTCTTTGAATTTTACAAGTATTCAAATGAGCCATGGAGGAAATAGATGTGAGAGCCAACATTAGTAGATTTATAGGGTCGCTAAATAATTGACAAGTATCCTTATTTTCACATGGAAAAATTTTGTTGGCTTTATAATATGATGACATGAGTCTCAAAATTTTATGGCAATTTTCTTACCCCTTGTCTTTTTTTTTTTTATGGATTTTCCTTGATTTTTTTACCTATTATTATTAATAAAAAATTATTTTTAAAAAATGAGAAAATTGAAAAAATATATAATTAATTTTTATGACCAATAAAATATTGACTCTTGTCTTTATAAAATTGTTAAATATTATGGATATTTTTGTATAAAACTCTAGTCATTTATTTGCAAAAAAAATTAATACAAGTCATGTATTTGTAAATTAGTCAAAACACAGGTTATGTTTTTGTATTTAACCCTTATTTGTTAATTCTTTACTTATTGAAATTTGTGAAAATTATTATTTTTCTGATGTGACATATTTTTATTAATATATAAATGAATAGTGTTGTGTATTTAATGATTTTTGTCAAATCTCTATGTAATTTTGGTTTATATAGACTTATTTTAAGGGTAGAGTATATGTTTTTATTTAACAAGATACATTATTATTTTATTATTTCTTAAATATTTCCACTAATAAATAGGGATACAAGTCATCATTTAATGTCACAACATATCTCCATGTGTTTTTCTTTATTTATTAGTTATGATTTACTATTTTGTCCTCGATAATCTTTATTATTTGCATGCAGGGCAAAAAAAAAAAATTCTTCTTCTTTTTTTTTAAATACCAATGTTACATTTTTTTTCTATCATGGGCCTAAATAATGCGAATTCTATGATTATTTTAGTAATTCTTATATGAACATAAATATCCATTAATAATTTCTAATTTTGATTCTTAATCATAATCATCGATATTAATAAGTATTCATCATTTAACGTAATCCCTTTATAGTTTGACGTAGAGGGGAAGGCATTTTATTCTTACTACTAGCTAAGCTGGTTCTTAATCGGGCCTAAACATTGCACTCCTGAATAATATATTTTGTAGTTTTTTTCATGGAATTTTATGTAATGTTGCCAGTTTGCCCTTGGTCAAGGATTTGAAAAACTTGCCTTTGAAACCAACTCTTTGCATAGTCGCATGCAATATGACTCTTGTGTCTAATTTTAGGATTTGGAGGACAACTTTCAAAAATCTCAATGTAATCCTTAAGAGGTTTCCCAAGTAGTTGTCTCACTAAATATAAGGATGAATTGTCCTTTTCTAGGGGCATTATAGAGAAGAAATGATTCGAAGACATATTCACCAGATCCTGAAAGCATGTTATAGAGCCTAATGAGATTTATTCTAGTCATTTATAAGCTACTCTTGACAAGGTGTTGGGAATCACTTTACAAGTAATGGTAGCATAATACCAGTGCAATAACATTAAGGTTAGAAACTTAGCCATGGTCTTCAGGATCCGTAATCTCATCGAACTCTATCAACGGAAGATTTTTATACACACTAACAATGCTTCGCCCTAGATTGCTTGGATGAAAGGGGACAATTCACATGGAATCATGGCTAGGGAACTCTTCTTATTCTCTTTCTCTTTGGAAATTTTCTTTGTGATGCTCTCAAGTTGGTCATCATTCAATTTTGTAGGGGTAGTATGTAATAGAGTAAGTGGCTTGCACATGCAAAATCGTAGCTTATTATAAGTCAATTGGATTAGAGGTCATTGCTTGCTCACCTATGTTAGAAGCATCTAGGTTCCTACTATTAATGTGCTCTGAACTACTTATCATCGACTCTAAATTAGCCAATAGACATCATGGAATAATCAAGGGAAGTTGAATTTTCCCGTTTCCAAAGATGGTGGAAGAATATTGATGCCTTAGTTCTGTCAATATAGTAGATTGCACCTGGGCCTATATGGTTTTGGGCCTACAAAATAGCAACGGACTAGTGAACATCAGAAATTGCCTAGTGCTATTACTTTAACAATCAAGTTAGTTAGTGTAGCAAATAATAAGAAAACAACCTAGTGGAGTTTTACCTAGATGTTACTAGTTTATCAGTGAAGCACATTCTTGAGCTTGGATTTTTCAATTTCCGTTTTATTTCTTTTAATTTGATTCATATCAAACCTTAAATCGTTTGATACAAACCCTCGATTAGGAACTAAAATAAACCTGATTTTCAAAAATTTTAGAAGTCACCACCGATGAAAATTGAGAAAAAAATTGCAAGTTAAGATTGATGAGTTGGTTGATCCTAACTTAGCCATTAGTTTGTAAAAAAATTGATTTAAACCAACTTTGTTACCTAAGAGATTTTTGGATTTGGGGGCTATCCTATTAAAATCAAACGGTTATTGAAATAGCCATGAATTTCCTAATTTATATTTTAATGTGTTATTGAAATGATATATGATTTTGAAATGAGATATATGTGCACGAACAATATAATTAATGCATGCGTTGAATATGTGTCATTTTGTATGTGCGTAGTGCAATGAAATTAATATTATTGTATTATGTATATTAATGTGTGCATCGTGTAATGAAAGTATGTGTCTTTTATGAATTAATATGTGTGTGTTATGCTTAGAATTTGTCAAAACAACTTTTGATTTATCTAAGAAAATTGTTGACAAAATTTTACAAAGTTTAAGCCTAATTTTTAAGCCCAAATTAAACTCAAATGCATTCCAAATTAAGCCAAATTAACCTAAGTCAAACATATCCCTAAAGTCAAACTTTGGATTAGTATTGACCTTAAATTTGATTAATTAAGGACTCTTTTTGGTAGCCCAATTTTCCATACGAATTTTCTTTCTTTTCTTTTCTTTCTCCTTTCTCTCTCAAAACTATAAGCCCTAACCCAAAATCAACAAAAAGCCTTTGGATTCAAAAATCACTCCAAGCTAAAGCCTATTCATGTAAGTTAATGCAAGCCTAATCTCTTTGTTTTATTTTCTTTCTTGTATTTGGATGTAAAATTTATGGTAGGATGAGTAAATGCCAATTGAGTTGATTGATTTATGCATTGATATATGTTAGATTGTGCTTTGTTATTGTGTGAGCTTAGTTAAGTGTTAGGGAAGTTGTAAGGAGTGTTGATGAGTAGTGGAACTAAGTTGAGTAGTTGAAGTGTGGAATTGAAGTGTAATTGGTATTTGAATGTTGTAGTTGGGTGTTTGATGATTAGAAGTAGAGTTTGTGTTATTTGAATGGTGTTTAGAATATATAACAAGTTTTGGGAAGCTTAGAATAAATTTGGAGGATTTTTGAAATGAATAGTTTTTGTAAAGAAAACAGAGGAAGCAAAACATTTTCGTATAGGTTTATTTTTTAGCATACGCCGGCATCTGGTACTTCAACGCCGCTGGCGTAGAGGCAGTGCTGAAGGTAATTAGAACCTATTTTCTTAAAGCTACTTGAAACGTTACCGGCTTTTGTAAGGAAAGTTTGCCAGTGTTTATGTTTCAAAACGTATGCCTGCTATTAGGGTTTCAACACTGCTAGCTTAGTGGTGGTGTAGAATGAGAACAGAATCATAATTTTTAACGTCAGGTTTAAGGCCGCCGGCGCAAGATCCAAAGCTGTCGGCATACATGAATACACTACCGGTGTTGAGGGTATCTACGGGTGTGGACCAACCTCGTGGAACTCTCAGAAAATTTTTGGAAATTGGAGTTGTAGTCTATACCGGCTCAAGGTTGCTAGCATAGAATGAAGGCTGCCAGCGTATCCTTGAACGCTACCAGTATTGAGTTTTAATGCATTGTGCACCAGTTCAATGCCACCGGCGTTGAAGGCTGGTGTGTTCCCTGCAGTTTTCATTTTCAAAAACTTTCTTCAAAATTTCCTAAAGCTTGATATATGATCAATTAAATAATTGTTAGTATTGTATGATATAATAGGATGTTTAAATGCTCTGTTATGACTTTGTAATAATTTAATTGAATTTCTTTGATTAATTATATTTGGAACTAGTTAATTAGTGCTTAAACTAAGTGGGAAATTCAATATTGTCTTGAACAACTCACTTGGCCAATCCCGTTAATTCCCGAGCTATCTCAAGTATACGGTAACTTGCTTATTTCTCTGCTAGGATAAGCATTACTTCAAGTTACTCTAAATTAAAAAAATTTTAATAATTGATGAGTATTGATTGTCTTTTACGCCGTTGAATCTAATTCGGAGAGCAGGACCTTACTCAGATTGAGGGCATTGTACTTTTTCGTTATTGGATAGATTTATCTAGGAGATATAAGTATCTGAGCTACTTATCTCAACCCCTTGAGCGTCGTGATGCGTTACTCAGGATCCTGTAGTAGTACGAGCTACGTCAGAAGGTGGGGCTGCTTAGTCTGTATGAACAGTAGAGACTACTCAGGGAGGTGGACGTGATATTAGATCCTTGATGTCCAGAGTTTGAATACTCCCATGATGTATGACTCACTAAAGATTAAATAATAAATTATTGGTTGTTGCATTTTGCATTTCGCTTAAGCATGTGTAAATCACTTTGCATTTGTATTCGTTATTGCGTACTAGGCATTTGGCTCATATTTTAACCATTTCAGGTGATGAATCCGACGAGTTTTACATGAGTATGGGGTATGGAACCGATTTCGAGGATTTTCTTAATGATTTGGAGGACTAGAGATGACCTTAGACTTAATGGAATCTAAATTTTGTAATAGACTAGTTATGTTAGTCTTGTGGTTATATTTAAGGTTTTAGTTGGATTTTATATGTATAATTTTGTTAAGGCTTGTAAGAAGCCTTTGGTTGTAATGTGTGTATATATATATGTACTTAGTTATGTATGACTTGAGTTTTTTTTTTTTTTTTTAGTGGGAATTATGATAATGGTGTAGTATGTTTTGTTAATAGTTTTGAAAAAATTATGGTTACTATTATATTAACTATGTGGAATTAGACACACAATTCCTCAAACACTTCTTTTTAGACAATCTTACATATAATCTTACTTGTTATATGTGGTTGAGAAACTGTTATCGCCTATTTTAATTATAGGGATGATAGCGCGTCCTTACAGTTACCACCTTGATTCTTAATTTAAAGTTTATCCCTTTTTTAATGCTAAAAAAATTATCAAATTTACAAATCATGGTATTTACGATTTTATTCAAAAATTTGGGACAAAATCATTCAGCATTTACAACGAACTAATTATTTTAATATTTACAAAAGGCTGTGATGGAACAGAAAATAATTTTTTCATATTTTATATCACCCTAGAGGTGTCTACATACCCGCTAATTAGGATTAGATAATATGTAATTCTTTTTGAATTAATGAAAATTTTAGTTTTTTGATTGATGTTTAGTATTTTCGAACTATTATCACTTTAAGTTCATTAAGTTTTAAATTTTGTAAAATTGATTTTTTTTGTGGCCTCTAGATCTATTAAATTAGTTTTTAGTAATTTTATAAAAAATTCTTTTTCTAGGTGACAAAGGAGTTTTGAGTTGAAAAAGTGATGGTAATAATAATAATAATCATGTTTTATATCATAAATCGTACATCAAACTAATATTGTAATATCAAATATACCGAATCATGTATTTATTTATGGCATAGTCAAAGTCAATATACTGCATTACTCTAGAGAATATTATATGTATAATATAGTTTTCTTAAAAAAATTACACAAAACCAAATTATGAAAAAATAATTTCATGAATAGTATCGTTATATCTCATTTTGAAAGTGCAATACAATTTCTTTTAAATTACACAAGTGTCACATGTTTGACACTCATGTAATTATTACTCGTGTAATTATTAAATGTGTATCGTATGACCAACATGCGATACATAATTATACTTATATCGCATGTTGGCCACGTGATACATATTTAATAATTACATGAGTGTCGAAAATGCGACACTCGTGTAATTTATTGCATGTTGGTTATGCGATATACTTATTCTCACAAGTTTACTCGAGTAGGCCACTATATCATATGTTAGAAGTGCGATAATTGTATAAATTCTTGTGTCCCATCTTTAAAATGTGACATAGCAATAATAGTTTTGTAATTTTTTACTCCAATTTGTATTTGTGTGATTTTTTTCCTAAAAAACATTAGACATGTCTTTCACCTCATTACTCTGGGTATAATAAAAAAGTGTAGTTTCATGAACATCCATATGCTATACTATACATTATGGACTAGAGAATCACAAAAATCATCTCATTCAAAATTTGCCATATAAAGAAACTGTAACACCCTAACCTGTTAGCAATTATAACCCGCCACGTGTCCTCTCTTTCATAGAACACACAAAGGCTATAACTTACTAATCTCCAGAATATATATAAAATAAATGTATACATAAATTCTCAAAGAGTACTTAAAAAGTTCACATATCTGTATCAAATAAAATCTCCTATATAAACAAATTAAGGTTGGCATAAACCAAAGCCAACAAACAAGGATAAACAAAATCCTCTAATTACATAAAAGCCAAAACTCATAAGTCTTTCAAAAATAACAAACTTAGAATAATCTTTATTTAGTCTTTAAGCCCCTCTCTTTCAAAATCCTGTATCTGAAACTAACAATCCTCAGCAGGATAGTCAAGATCACTATCGCCATCCCCATAATCAACAAACATATCGTATCCATATTGATCATATATCATATCCTCTTCACCTGTGCCTGAAAATTGAAAGGAATGAGCAAAATCGCCCAGTATGCCAATCTACCAAACAAATGCATATGCACACGTAACATATATTTATCAAATGCAACTTAATTTAATGTAAACAATCAAATTATTATCTTTATTAAACCAGCAAAACAACATAGTTTATAACTATGAATCCCTAGTCCCAAACTTGGAGTAACTTAGACTCTTAAGAAATCAACCAACTCTTGAAAATAAGTAATTATATACATATATTGGTGAATGGGTACTCTCCAAACACCCGCAGTCATATTGCTAAAACACCTAAATCTATGGGAATCATCTCCAAGTGCAACTCCACTATGGACAATGACACACAAGGATCAATAGGTTGCCATACCAGTATCATGTCTGTCAGGTCTTTACTGGTCATAGTTAAACATACCTAGAAGACAAATTAATTAAGCCGAATAGATTTAGATTAATTATTAATCTATTCTTACAACAAAACAAACAGAATAATAAATCTGCAAGCATATACAACAAACAAGGAATGGTCGTACCTTTCCATTTTCAAGAACAAATCTCCAAAACTACAATCTCCCTCAACAATAACCCAAAATCTCAAAATCTTCTAATAATATAATATGAATAGAAACAATTAAAAACTTCAACATGAAACCAAAATCTAACATATCCAATTTCTCTAAAATCCTAATCTTTTAAGGAAACTCTAAAATAGCACCTTCTTCCTCGATTTAATTCCACAAAATCCCACAAGAATAGACTTTTCTCCAAAAACCCTAATTTGTAAATCAACAATTGTAGACAATCCATCATAAAAATCAATCTTTTATTAAATCTATGATTTAGAGGATAACAACTTACTTTGATTGATCTCAAATCCTGATTAATCACCAAAAGATCGGATCTTTTCAACAAATCCCAAACCCTAGGATCTCCAAACATAAATAGACAAACCCCAAATCAAGAAATCATTTTGATGAAATCTCATGATAGAAAAGAGATATAATTATCTTGAATTGCTTCTAAATTCTCTTCAATCTCCAAGAAATCATATTTCAAATAAAAAATTAGGGTTCTCTTTAAGAATTCCTTAAAAAACATGAGAAATCTATGAGAAAGACGTTGTTTTCATGTAAAGATGCATAAATCGTATATAGATCTTCTTACATGGACCAAAGATCTTGATTTCCTCTTCATTTCTCTCTCAACACTATAAAAAAAAAAAAAAAAGTCCTAGCAGCACTCTTGGAGAAGAAAAGACGATAAAACAAAGGAAAAATGAAACCCCTTAAAAGGATATAAAAACTTAACGTTTTATAACCTAAACTTGCAAGCTACACTTGCTAAGCCGTAGGTGTACACCAGTGGTGTAGGATTCCTAAGCTGGCGGTGTAGTGACCAATTTTCCTTTGTCAAAAGTTATTCTTTAAACATCTCTGGATCATAGACAAAACAATCAACTTAATATTTAGGTGGACCATAAAACCCTATCATTTTTCAACATATGACGACTTTTGCCCTTTATCATAATTTATTGAAGATTTACTATCTTTAAAAATTTATTGACTATCATTAAAATGAGGAATGATTATTATATATCTCATTTATTAGGAACGATCAAAATTTCCTTCTTCTTAATTAACAAATGATATTCTTTGCCCTTATTTATAGAATACTTTTCTGTATATTACAGAAACATTACAGGTTAAGGTAAGATTTGCAATTTGATATTTCCTAATAGATTTACAAAAGCTTATACAATCATGGCATTATTGAACAAGCATGGGTCAAGTTACTACAATATAAAACTACTAATCTACCATCATTGTCACATTTATTAAATTATTACCATGGCATAGTCAAATCAAAATAAATGTTATTAATTTACAATCACTAACAACAACCGCACATAACTTTTTTCGGTTTCCAACTAAACAAATTACGTTTATTACATCTAAATTTTTATTATTTTATTATTATTTTTTTATTTTTTTCTCATTTATTTTATTTTGTTATTATTTTATATATTACTTTATTACTATCATGTCATTATTAATATAAACAAAAAAAAAAATCAAAGAAAACTCACATGGAGATCCTGCACCAACATATCATATTAGATTTTAATTACATTATTATTATTATTATTATTATTATTATTATTATTATTATTAAAAAGAAAAAGAGAGACGTGAACTTATCTGTTTCGAACCAGGAAGTGCATGGACTTAGAAGACGTCGATGAAAACAATAGGCGAGATGGATAGATGGCAGGTCAAATAGCCGGCAAGTTCGGTTCCGACGACTGGAGGATGGCATGGTTGATGAGTGTTGGTTCGATGGGGGTCATCGAGTACGGCAAATACTCTGGTTTTCTTAGTGGTGATTTCACCTAATTTTGCCCTGAAAAACACCAATTTTAAGAAAATTTATTAGAAACGCTAATTTTCAAAAACTACTTAGATTTGAACTTTTGTGTTATTCTCTTCTCCTGTGTTATATTTTTTTTCTATGACGTATGCTAGGTGTTTATAGGTATTTGACATGCTCACCTATCTGCTCATCTACCAGCTTATCTACCACTTATCTACTCGCGTACCTCATTTGACCAATCGGAGCCTGCCAAGTGGTATGCGTGGGAGAAAGAAAAATAAAAAGGCAATTTGCCTCATCATAAAATCAAACACAGGCTAGTGACTTATCCATACAGGCTGTTGGTCTGTGCTTTGTTTTGGTTTGCAGGAAAAAGGTATTTAAGGCTTCAAATGAGCCTAATTAAATAGACTAAATCACATGGACTATTTAATTGAGTCCAAAAAAATTTATAATTAAAATTAGTACTATATCAAGCAAAAAAAAAAAACTTTTTTATGTGTCATTACTATTTTTTTAATTTCTTTATCTATTTATTTTATTTATTTTTTTACATTATTATTTTATTTTCTTATAATAATTTTTCTTCTTTTTAGTTATATATATACATTTTTTTTTGTAATTTGTGAGCTTAATATAATATTAATATTTACTATAAATTAAATCCTTAAATAGGCAAAAATGGGGTGTTTACACTCATCTCAAGGTAATATTTATAAAAAAGAATAGTTATAGATGATTACTAAGGGTGGTTGCACATTGGAGGAATTAGATGAGTACATGGCAGTGAAAGATTTGTAGATATTAAGCCACTGAGTCACTCCACCCGAATGTCTAAATGTCATGAGGGGTTGGAACAATCTAAGTGAAGTGATCAAACGTCGAATAAGATAGTTATGGCTGAGCAAACTCATTATTACATTAATTTGCTTAGCCCTGCTATAAAAAATCGAGTTTAGTCTGGAGGTTACCCATAAAAAAATCTATCATTAGTAGTTTTGAATAAGTGGAGCATGGAAAAATTTATTATAAATAAAATATGTTTTTAATAGTTTTTTTTTTTTTCAGTAGCTAAATATAATGTTTGCTAATATATATACATATATATACATATATAATTGTATAGTTCATCAAACGTCTTGAAGCATGTTTGAATAAGTATTTCATAGTTACTTCATGCTTATAATTATTGTTGTCAATATCAGATCGGGGTTTGACCCAAACATGCTAGGGGCTTAGGGGTTGAACTAGGATCAATAAAAAAATGAAAAATATAATACATAATTGTAGAAAAATTGTAAGGATCCGCTATCACCCCTATATTTAAAATAAGTGATAACAGTTCCCCAACTATATATAATCTGCAGAATTATATGTAAGGTTGTCCGAGAAGAAATGTTTGATGAATTGTTTGTCTAATTTCACAACATAAGTCATTTTGAAAATTGTTTACTTAATAGCTTACTTTCGAAACACAATACCATATATATATACAAACATTATAAGAAAATAGCTCAGGTTATACAAGCTAGGTACATACATACATACATATATATATTACAACCAAAAGGGCTTCTTTCAAGCCTTAGCAAAACTACAAAACATATAGTTCATCAAGAACTATATAAATAACTATCCAACCTATATATCTAGTCTATTACAAAAAGATTGGGCTCCAACCAGTCCAGGGCCATCTCTAGTCCTCAAACTCCTTTAGAAAATCCTCAAAATCTGGACCATAACCCAAGCTCGCATAAGACTCATCAAGATCCTCACCTGAAATAGATAAAATATGAGCCAGAGGCCCAGTACACAAGTAACAAAAGCAAAAGCGAGATGATTCACACAAGCCTAAACTAAATGCAAGATGCAACAACCATTCAATTATTATTTAGTCTTTAGTTAGTAATTCAACATGGGAGTATTCAAACTCCGGGCAACAAGGATAGTGGGGGATCCTGAGTAACAACCTTGACGCTCAGGGGGTTGATATAAGTAGCTCGGATACTTATACCGTTCTAGATAATTTTACAGAAAGCACCTAAATCTACCATGCCCAATCTGAGCAGGGTGCCGCTTCCCGAACCGGATACCAATTCCATCACAGGCTCACCCAAACTGTGAGGGGGCGCCCCTAGGCACTTATGCCACCCTGGGCAGGGATTGGATTTAACGGCGTAAAACACAAATCAACACTCACAATTTAGTTTTTCTTAATATATATATATATGTTTTCATAAATGCCTATCCTAACACAGAGACAAGCTAGTTACTGCGTACCTGTACTAGATCGAGAGTCAATGGGAATAACCGAAAGGGAATCAATCACTGTAAAAAAAAGTAATTACAAACTCACACTTAGTTCAAGTATATATATTCATCAAAGCTCAAGTATAATCATCCAAAGAAATTCAAATAAATCATTATAACATCATCACATAGCATTTAGATATCATATATTATCATACAATACTCAACCAATACTTAAATGACCATTTATCAAGCTTTGAACAACTTTTAGCAAATAACAATAAGTTTTAAACTTTGTTGGAAAGTGTATCATCTAGAAAGAATTGAAATTTAAGCACTGATACTTTTATAATTTGGAAAATCTTAAAACATGAAAGTTGTAGATCTCTTTTTAAGCTTTCCAACTCAACTTGAATCACCTCAAACGGAGGTCGGATGAAAAAGTTATGGCCAAATTACAAACAGGCTGCGAAATAGGGAAACCAACGCCGGACTTCAACGCCGGCGGCGTAAATGTAAAAATTTGCCAGCGTTAGAGGTCGACGATTCTGGTCCCCGAGTGCATCTTCAACACCGAAAATTCCTCATGTACGCCGGCAGCGTACCCTTCAACACCGCCAGCGTACTTTGCCGGCGTACACTCTGTGACAGGTTGCGAAAATTCTTTAAACTCCTATTTTTTTCATGTTAAATTTACACTTCCAAATTTCTCTTAAACTCATTCCAAGTTTGCCAAAGCTTGTTATATGCTCATTACATTATTCAAACAACACCAAACATCTCCAAAACTTCATCAACCCCAATCACTATTCATCATCTTCTTCCAACTTCCATCAAACATCAATTACACTTCAATATTAGGTCATCCAACCACATGCATTCACCAACACTTCCAACACTTCAAAACTCATCCTAAGCACATAAAACTAACCACTCTAGTCATATAACACATCATATACCATCAAAACATCATGGAGCATGAATTTAAACAAATATGGCATCAAGACTACATATTCATGCATAGAAAAGAAAGTTAAAGAACACACTTACCACAAGAACTTCAAGGCTTGGTTTAATGACTCTAGATCAAGCTTTTGATGGTGGATGTTGTAGAAAATCAAGTCTCAAACTTGGTTCACCTTGGGAGCCTTTTTGGAGTGAAGAAGAAGAGGTTTTAGGGCAAATGGAGAGCTTTTGGTTTGGTCTGGGATTTTTGGCCGAATTTTAGAGGTTAAGTAGTTTAAGTTTATCCTATGTTAACTTTAAGGGCATGAGGACATTAAAGGCTTAATGACTTTGTTTTGGGTTAATTAATATCTTTGTCTTAAGGCACATAATGGAGGTTTAATGGCTAAGTCTTTAGCCTATTTTTCTACTACCTAAGGATATTTGTATATATACATTCCACTTATTCTAAGCATAAATAACACACTCTAAGGCATATTAATATTTTACAAACTCAATAAATAATTAATCTAACATATTTAAATAATTCTACACTTTCACACATCATAATACTCATCAAAATTAAACTCACTATCAATATATATATATATATATATATATCATGCTTAAATTCAACAATACACTTATAAAATAAAAATTAAGAATTTCATGGCTATTTCAAAAATAAGAAGATTTTCTAAACATACATGCATGCTAAAAATAAAATTGAAAACCTAAAATTCAATGGAACTAAGTCTGACTTGGAATCAAGGAAGAAATTCCATATAAATGTCATTATTGTTAGAAAGCTCATTGTAAATTTTTTGCATTGAATTTTTACTATGTGCATATTAAAACCTAAGCACTTGTTTTATGTTTCATTGTGAATCCTAAGATTAATTTTCTAAATGTGGGATAAACAAAAGACGCATATTTCATAATTACTAGCTAAAGCTAAAGTGAAGACAATAATGGAGGAAGAAGAGTACAATTTGAGAGAAGTGAAGCTTTTGAATTTAATACTTGTAGTATAGGAACTTGAGCTATAGACTTAAATAGGAGAGAAGGAGGAAAAGAGATATAATTATTACTTCCACATGGGCAGCTAAGGAAAGGGCTATATTTCTAGAGGAATGAGTCATAGAAAAAGTTCAACAAAGTCCTACATTGACTTTATTAGGGAGATGTTTCACTTGTAGTAAGTATATAAGAACACTCTTTATTTTTTTATTTTTTTTTTGGTCTCCAATGGTCTAGGCTTAGTTAAGTGGGCCTACAATGGCTAAGCCAAGTTAGTTTCATAAGCTTAGCCAAGTGTGCAATGAGGCCCGCAAGACTTGTTTGGGTTGTCCAGTTCACGGTTCAACTACTTGGGTTGCCCGGGTCTCACTAAGTCTTTAGTAATCCGGTTTTTCTAGTTGACCGAACTGCTCTTTTGACTAGTTATGGTCAAACCTAGTTGAATTGGGTAGGTAGGGCCGGGTTTGACGACATTGCTGATAATTGACTGATTATGAATGACACAAAATTAAAATGATTATTATATGCAAAAAAAAAAAAAAAAGAGAAAAGAGAAAAGAAAAAGGAGGAAAAAATGTACTTTTTTATCAAGGGAAACTCTATTGACAAATTACATGTGAACCATTTATAATTTGCTTTTCGATTAGGTGTTCGAAAATGCTCTACACGTAATTAAATCATTGAATCAGTGTAGTGGCATTAAGGTCTAGAAATTAGCTACATGATGTTCTAGATCCTTAATCCCATCAAACTCCTTTGATGAAGGGATTTTCATACCCATCGATAATGCTTCATCTTGGAGACCTAGATTACTTAAATGAAAGTGGATTGTCCCATGAAATCATGGGCAAAGCACCCTTCATACTGTTATTTTCTTCGGAAAGTCTCTTCATGAGGCCTCTAAGTTGCTCATTATTTAGTTGCTACAAGGGATAGTTTGCATTAAAGTCAGTAGTTGTACAAGTAAAGCGGCAACCTATCATGGTCTAGTAAGACCTCAACCATGGGGTCCATAAGTTGAGCCTATTGATATGCTTCTTGGTTATTGTGCCCATTTGCATTAAATCCACTTGCACCTTTCGCGAAGATGGCATTGATGCTCTGGCTCATCAATACAAACTTGAGGTCTCTTGACTTCATCATTGTGAGCTGTTAATTCATGTCATACTTTTTCAAGTTCCTCCTTATGTTGTAAGTTAATTAAATTTAGAGGTCGTAACTTGCTCACCCACTTGGGAAGCACCAGGGTCCTTACTACTAATGCGCTTTGAACTCCTCATCATTTATGCTAAGATAGCCGATAGACTTTAAGGAATAAAAAAAGGGAGTTGACCTTTTGCCATTTTCCACAAATCATGCTAAAATGTTGATGTTTTAGGTCTACCAGTAGATTAGATTGGATTTGGGCCTTTCAATGTTTAGGCCTGTAAAATAGCAATGGACCAGTGAACATCGAAAGGTTGTTTGGCGTAGCTACTCCAACAATCAAGTTAATACAATATAAGAGATAATGAATATACAATATAGGAGAGATTAAGCTAGATGTTACTAGCTTGTCAGTGAAGCAAATCTTGAGATGACATTTATGGAAGAATGATAATTGGTGGTTAATGAAAGTTGTTTCACATTCATGGAATTAGAGGAGTGCATGGTAGTTATTGGAGTGGTGGATATCAAACCACTAAACCACTTCTTGAGAATGTTGTGAGTGGGGTAGAATAATTTAAGCAAAGTGACCATATACCGATAACATAATCATGGCTTAGTAGATCAGTCATTACCAATGTTAGCGGATCTAGACTGGCTTACCCTGTTTGACCCAGTTTAATCGAAACCGGCCATGATAGCAAGCTAGTCATGCATTTGGCTCAGATTTGGCATTGACCTAGTTGACTCAATAGACCTGAACCGTCAAATCGAGACTCGGTTAACTTGGCTTGAAAAAAAAAATACTAGAATTTTAAATATATATTCATACTATATTATAATGTCATGTTTGGTATGCAGGAATGAACCTAAAATGAAATCACGATTCCATGTTCCATTGCCATTCCTACGTCTGGTTGGCTTTTGATTCCTAAGAATTGACGGTTTCGATTTTGAGGGGTAATTCGATTCTACTCTTGAGAAGGCGGAATCGCGATTCCATTCCTTTCTCATAAATAATTAATATTAAATAACCCTTTTATCCTCTGACTTATTTATTATTCACATTAATTATTAAAGATATTTTTGACAAATAACAGGTCAATTCCATTCCATTTTGAATGATTTCTGCGTACCAAACATGACATAAATTTGTAAAATATAATTATTATATTATACTTTCTTTTCTTTTTATGATATATATCTTGTATAGATTTAATAGGTAATTAATGGATTTGATTCGAATGTGGTTTTAATTGAGTAATATCATATACATTTGTCTTACACAATAAAAATGTGCCTTATATTTTCTTTCCCTTTATTGATTTCGATTCATCCTCGGTGGAACCTGTTTTGAAGCTTGACCTCCTTAAGCCCTTAACTAGATTCTAGTGACATTGGTCATTACATTGATATGCTCAACCTTGCCATGGATGACCGAGTTTAGCTTGGAGGTTGGCTAATAGGTCATTGACCTATTTTATATCTTAGTCAGGTTAGTCAGACTTGAGGAACCTTAAGTTTAAATTTTACCGGTTAACAAAGTCTAATATTAGTAGTTTTGGAGTGGAATATGTATAATTGATTATAAATAAAAATATATATTAAAGGTGTTTTTCTTAGTAGTGTTGATTTCTCTCAAATAATAATTTTGATGATAACAAAAGGGATTAAGTAATTACTAACAAATTTATTAAAGTGTGCAATACTTAAATATGATAAAAGTTGGTTTATGAAAATATGTTAAAAAAAAATTCAATTCATAATGTATATCAAAAAGTTTGGAAAGTTTTTTCAAGAACAAATGAACAGTTAGAAGGTTACTTAGAAGGTATTCCGCTGGTTTACAAGTTTTTTTAACAGTCAAAAGATACATCAAAGACTACACCTGCAAAACTTGTAAAAGCTGTAAGATACGATTAACAAGTTCCAGATCTGATTTTTCTTGATGGATTCGTTATTTTGAAGACCTAGCTCCAAAGTTGAGTGTGTTTGGGAAATACATTCAATTATGTTCCACTAAGTTGGTTCAAATATCTATGGGGATTCAAGGTTTATTAGGTTAAAGTTTATTTTTGGAAAATAATGTTTTGATAGCCAACAAATCACATGGTCAAGAAGAATTCCATCTCAACAGTTTATTCAAGTTTCTCTTTGGGAATATAGAAGACACGATCTAGATTTATGCAAGAAAATTGTCTGATGAATATTTATCCATATAATGAATTCAAAAATTATAGAAGATACAATCCTATTTCATGTGAACAGTACTAGAAGTTAAAATTCCTCAACAATGTCTCAAATCAAATTAAAAAATTCAAGATTATGATTATCATCTCAACTGTTGGGTACTCAACCTTATCCATTGGAGCAAAACACAAGATAACAACAACAAGATAACAACTCGTTCAAATTTTGGCAGTTGAAGAAAACCAAAACAAGCTGATCCTATTCTAAAATCACGCACAATATCAGGAGCAAAGCTCATCCACTTAAAGTCCTAGTCGTTGGAAGAAACAAGGATAAGAATATGCGCCCAAAAACAGAAAAGAACAGTACAATCATGTGAAAAACAAAAGAAAAACAGAGAACAAGAATTTCCTTCTTCATTTGCGCAAATTACTGTTACTTTAATTATTCTTATTTGTTCGAAATTTTGAGGATTCACATTCTATTTTCTCTTATCTAGATTTATTCATTTTGTGTGAGATTGAAAGTTACAAGTAGATTCAGTAGATTGATTGTTAGCTTAAGAAGAAGCTTAGAGAATCAAATTGAGTGCACTGTAGCCAAATGCTTTGGCAAAGGCAACTTGTAACTTGATTGATTTTTGGATATAGTGGAATATACTAGTGTGCAATACTAGGTCCCTGGCTTGGAGCTGGAAGAGAGGACTGACACTCAAGGTGGAATCTCTATAAATCGATTTTCCACTCTCTTCTCTCTCATCTCTCTTTAATTCGTGCTTAATTACTTATTTTTCTTAGCTATGTTATATGCTCAGAAAGTAAATCAGAGAGTAATTAGAATATATTTTATTAAGCAGAGAGTAGATCAGAAAGTAAATATAAGAATTTAACTTTGAATTTATTGTTTGATCTTTCGTGGATTTAAATGACTTTGATTAATCTAAACTTTGTTTAAAGATTTTATTTATTAAGTTTATTGTTTCGAAGAAATTTTTAAAGCCATTAAAATTGATTAACTAAGTGGTGTGAATTTGTTTAAAATTTTGAAAAGTAATTTTTTAATAATAACCAATTCGTCCCTCTATTGGTTATTCTTTTGAAACTAACAAATAACTAAATATAATGTTTGCTAGTATATATATAATTATATAGTTGATCAAATGTCGCGAGGCATGTTTAATAAAGTATTTCATACTTTAGAGTTATAATTGGCCGATTATGAATGGTACAAAATAAATAATTATTATACGAGGAAAAGGAAAAAAAAAAAGGAAAAGGAAAAGGAAAGAAAAAATGTAAAATATACTCTTTAACGACAGGAACCTATAGACAAATTGCACATCAACCTTTTGCCCCCAAACATGTTTTCTTGGATATTGACAACTACTATCATCGTTATCTGCACTTCTTGTCTAGTTCTTATCCATGCACCCTGTTTTATCGTTTAACTTTTTTTGTTATAGTACGTGTCTTTTCCAGCTTGGAAGATGATAAAAGATATGAATTCATAATTATATTTTAACAAATCAGCTCTTACGTGAAGATAGTCTTTCTATTAGATAAAGGCTATGATTGATTCATCTAAAATGAAATGAAATTGAAAAAGATTATAATTTTTTGTTTTATAATTAAGGATATCATTATATGTTTTTTAGGATTAGTAATTTCTTTTTTATAAAAACAAGGAATAAAAAATTTCTAATCTATATTGCATTATATAAAATACATACTTCTTATGGTAAAATTTTTATATATCAAATAAAAAAATAGATATTTCGTGGTAATAAAGACATGATACTAATTCCATTATAGTGAACTGAATGTAACCTAAATAGATTATCAGGACTTAGATGAGAGTAGATTTGGGATTATAAATCCGTTGATTTGAAGTTTAATAGTATCCACAAATTTTAAAATTTAAAATTGATTTGAACTCCACTTAATCTAAAAATTTAAATTTGAATCCAACCAGAAGTGACATTGATTTTTGTAGAAAATATATTTTATTCCAATTAAAGGATTATTAATATCAAAATTTGATTAGAATTCAATTAATATCTCTCATTAAACTTGTGAGGTGATTGAGGTAAATATTATGGAGTTCGATTTAACAAACTATTCAAAGAACTCGAACTTGGTTAATATATTATTGAATCAAAATAGGGTAAAAATCAATTTCAGTTTGAATAGTTGGCAAACTCACTTAGTTCATTTACTTCACTAATTGACCTAGTCCTAGCTTAGTGATCCCAAATAAATAAAATTGATTCCAAATTATTTTTTAAAATTATTTTTGAAATTTATTATTTCAAATGTTATAATTAAAGTTTTAAAAAAGTTTACAATAAAATTACTCGTTTTTATAATTATTTTGAAATTTGAAAATGAATCTATATAATTTATCTTTAATCTAGTATATAAAAATTGCATAAAATTGCTCTATGCTTATTCATATTGCTTATTAGAGCGTTCCCGGGAAATTTTTCTAGATAAATAACCTTATTGGTATGCAATCTCTTAAATAATATATGAGAAACTTCTATTATGTCTTTATGTTTGTCCTTACAGAATAAAGTTGGCACTTTAATTCTAAAATTTAATTCACTTTAGTAGTTATTATTGGTACCAAGTCTGTCTATTGGATCTAAAACTGGTACTTAGGACCATTTTTTTGGGGATATATACGGATTAATTATATAAATTATTGAATGATTTTATCAAATGCGTACTTATAATTGGTTCGTTAAAATATTTATTAAATTGATTCTAATATTTGAATTAAAATTACCTAAGTTTCAAATATGGGAATAGAACTCAATGGCCTAAATGATAAACAAAAATTAATTCTTTATCTATTAATTTAGGATGACTAACAGGTGCATTATAAGTAAATGATCTTTTTTTTTTTTTTTTTGGCATTACAATGGGTACAAGAGAATTGAAGACCTCTTGTACAAGAGATAGGGAAGATGTATTTGATCATAAGATCATTGATAAGTAAATGATTTTACAATTAAATAGTATAAATATGACGTTCTAAATGGATGAATTAGATTGAGATAATTAATCCGGCATTAAATTTTAAAATGGTTAATTTAATATTTAATTAATTTTTTATGAAAATGTATATAATCTCATTAATACTAATTTTTTTTTACTTTTAATATTAATTAAATATTAAATTAACTATTTACAATGGTTGAATAGCAAATTAACATTATATCCGTACCCAGAAACGTTATTATCTTCAGCAACTTCTATGGTTTCGCTTTCCTCGAGTACGCGTGCAATCTACTCTAATTTATAAAAAGTAACGTCCCTTTCTCCCGCACATCATAAAACTTTAAAAATATGTTTGGTTCAATAGGCACAGTATTCAAATTTTATCATGGCAGTATACCTATTTTTTATTTAATTTAAAAAATTATATAAAAAATATTTATTCTATATAATACAAAATATATAAAGAATCTTTATTTCTTTCTCTTATTAAAGAATTACTATTTCTAACTAAAAATATATATTTTATTCTAAAAATACCTCTAATTATAAAATAAAAAATTATTAATCCTTCATCTTTTGATTCGATAAACCAAATGTTACCTAAAAAGTAACATAAATATAAATCCTTTTTCTTAAAAATGGTGAAAATTTCGTAGATTAGAGATGGGTCGGAGGAAACTATGTATTTTAATTGGTAGATCATAGAACACTCCGGACTCTGGCGTCAGGGATTCCAACGTTTTACAATCAAAGACAAGCCTCACACGACCAATTAAAATTTAAAACAACCATATCTACTTCTTCCTTTCTTCCACGTAAATAAAACAAAAATTACAAACAAAACACGCACATTTTTTTAAGATTTCTTTCTTTTCCTTTTCCCTCCGTTTTAATAGGTACGCGAAACAGGCGTAGCATTTCACACGATAACCACATCATCGAAAAATTAAAGAAACAAAAGGAACAAAAACAAAGGGAGACAACTGTACTAGATTGAATATGTCAGCGGATTTCCATGATGCAGTTTCACCATCAAAAGTGCAATCGCAACCACCACCACCACCATCAGCCGCGACTCCGACTGCTCCTCCTCCTCTGCTGCTCCGGTGGATGTAGAGGCTCAAGCGCCTCCTCCTGCTGGTGGGGTGGTGGGCCGTCGGGTTTTGGGGTTTCATCCATCTTGAGCAGGTGGAGAAGGGATGACCTGGTGAAAAAAGCCTGGCTTGTTTGTAGAGGATTGTCTTTGGCTTTCTCTTTGCTTGCTTTTCTTGTCATGGTCACTAATGAACATGGTGATTGGAAGGATTTCGATAGATACCAAGAATTCAGGTACTATGTTTCTTTTTAATGCCTAAGTTTCATGCTTTATGAAATTAGCAATCTGGGGAACTAGATTCAATTTCATCCCAGAAGTGGATAGTTTCAAGGAGGAATTTCCATTTCGATATTAGGAAAAATCGATGGATTTTGCTGGTCTTTTTCCGCAGGTATCTGTTGGCGATATCGATTCTGGCGACTGCGTATACAGGTTATCAAGCTTTCCGGACGTTTTCGTCCAGATCACGGATGTTGGATCAGCGAAAAGTTGATTTGTACGAATTTATTGGGGATCAGGTGTGTGATTTCTATGCCCCTTTCTCTGTTTTATGTTTGATCATACACCAATTGGTTGAGGAAATTATGAATGTGGCATTAGACATGTTAGATTTTGTATAACGATGTTTGTGAATTGATATGTACTTAGCAGCATTATCATAATCTTGTTTGAAATTTACTCAAGATGTGAAAAACAGCTTTCTCATTGTTGTTGTGCAGTTATTTAGGTCCAATCTCCTGTTCGTACATTAGCTTGGGATGATTGATTGTTTCTTTATTATGACATCCCCGATGATTTTCTAAGATAGATGACTTATTCAAATAGTTGGAATATAGGAAAGGGAAGCAACATTTTTAAAAAATTATATAAGAAGGCATAAACTCAAATTTGGTTAAGCATCTATTAAATAAAGCAAAAGATTGATTGATTCTTGTTTGGACTTTGGATGATCATGAAGCTGATTAAAAATTAACTTAAGAAATTATTAGTGCACATGCCCTACTGACATGGCCAACTTCATGGAATTAAAGGCAGATTCCTTGCCAATCAAGCACCCCAAAAGAAAATGTAAACTGCCCTATTAAATGTATATGACAATTTGATTGGAACTAGTGTATGCTTGCTGCTTTCTGCTGTTGGCTCTTTCTTGCCTGTTCAAACTTGATTTTCACGTGTTCTACATTTGACTTGGATGCACTTTTCTCTGCCATGCTAAAAGCAACCTCATCTTAACATGTTCGTGTTTTTGGGGAAACAGTTGGTGGCATACCTTCTAATATCGGCAGCGTCTACTGCGGTACCAATGACAAATAGAATGAGAGAGAATGTGGATAACTTATTTACTGACGCCTTGGCAGCTTCAATCACCATGGCTTTCTTCGCCTTCTTTACGCTTGCAATATTGGCGATAATATCTGGATATAAACTGTCTACACAGTCCTATATCTAGATTCTAGTTTCTTTGTCTCTCTTATTTTGTCATTCATTCTTAAACTTACGTGTTTGGAGTTATTTTTTCGTTTACTCGACTCAATTCATGACCTGTAGATAGATTTTTTTTCTTCTGCATTGAAAAGTTGCAATCAACTAAAGGCCTTCGTTTCGCCTAATTTGGATTTGTACACATTTTCCTCCCAACAATGTATATTTATACTGAACCTTGTTCCAGATTACATATAAATATATGCTAAGAAGCAATCCCTTTTTTATCTGTAGCTCCTCGATTTTTGCCTGGTCTTATATTGTGCATTTACTTTTCCATGTTGCCCAAGCGTGAGCATATGAATGAAAATTATGCATATCATGATAATTCTGCTTATCTCTTATGCATTGGTCCCCACAATTTTTGACTGTATTAATACTGTGGATTTAGAACCACAACTAATTTAAAAGTTTAAGCCCAAACACAACTTCCACTTGTGCTGAAACTTTCAAACTGTGGACTATTAAATGAATTTCTTAAATTAAATAATGTTTGCATGATGATATGTAGATTTGAACGTAGGGCTTTGTGCTTTGAGACTTTGCTAAACTTCATGATCGTTTGATTCATAGGAAGAATGACAATATAGAGATTTGAACATTCAATCTCTTGTATTAATATTGTATTGGATTTAACTCCAGCTAAGTTGGTCGTGAAGCTAAATTCAAAAGACACAATCTTGGCACTATGGTATAATTTGATCATATGTTCTGTCCTAAAGTTTTCTTAAAGGTTCTGTGAATGCTTGACCAAAAACATGAATTCTGGTATGTCTTTTGAACGTCCGTTAGTAACCAAATTCTGATGAGCTACATTCTTACGTTGCAATCTCTTTTTTAATCTACACAATCATTGGACTTTCACGTTGTCAGCCTTAGCATGCACATTCACACAATTAACTATTGCCTACTGTATTCTTCTTGAAGTTTATATTACTGTGGGTACCATGTTTCTGTTGCCATTGAAAGCATGCTTGTTAAGAAAATCAGCTCGAACCTGAGCTTGAAACTTTGAAAATGCAATGGGAAATTGGTTTATGTATTGGTCTATGCTCATCACAGTAGTTCATTGCATCCTCACGAGACATAGAATAACAGCACTCGTAACCAACTAGCTTGAACCTAGAGAAAAGTTAAATAAATCCCCGTTAGTATTGAAGAATAACTGTAGTTGCTGCCCAAGTTATCTAAATTGCTAAACTAGTCCATGAAAAATAGCAGAGCCGTTACTGTAGCCTTTTGAGTATTCATCTCTGCCTAAAATCTGCAGTAGAAATACGCAGCATGATAGGAGCCATCTGTTATCTAAATTTGTTTTTGGCTTCTTCACTTCTATTAATTTTTCTCAGTATATGTGATGCTGTGCGAGTTAGACAAAATTACCTTCCCTAAACAATCTTCAAAACCTGCTAAATATTTGCATGTAAGAGTCCTAGTTGTACTTGGTTTTTTCAGAAATGATTAAAATCAACATTTCTGCGGCTAATGCTATAGGTTTACAAATTATTTCCTTCTTAGTTAGCCCCAATTCCCTATGAAATGAAAAGGATAAAGTGATACATTTCACATTCTTTCACCCTCCACAGTTAAGTCATTCCTTACAGCAGTGGTACTAGATGGTTTCCTGTAACAGGAAATAAAACTATAGAACTTTTCAAAATGAATAAGGTGCTTCCGGACACGATAAACATGGAAAGTGTATAGGATTGCTGCCAGCGTAACCACCAAACAAGATATGATTGTCAACTTCCAGAAATCCTGATACAAGTAATAGGCAGGCTCATTATATTTTGTGAAGAAAACAACCACAGTAGCAATAACAAAACAGGAATGGTGAAAGAAGATGATTACCTCTGGATTTGAAATGATTATTCCCATTACATATCCCAATAAATCCATTGAAGATTGAAGTGAGTTTTGAACGCCTCCAACAACACAACGATCGGATTCAGGAACTTTGTCCTGTTAGAAGCAGATTTACAAACTTAGAAAGCAAAACTAGTACAGTCTTTGCTGAAGAAGCGAAGCCAATCTCATATATGGTAAATTGAGAGAAAATAATCTCTCCTTAGTCTTGCTTATGTTTCGAATTGTGTGAAATCTAAGTTACCTGCATCTGCTGTATAACAGCCAAGTCGAACATCCACAGTCCAAGTCGAGAGGTTGCTACGCCTCCCATTAGCATGTAGCCAGATATAATGCTATTTTGGACCCATACAGATCCCACACATATGAGGAGCATTGTCCACTGCAAGAAGTCGGAATATGTGAAATTGTGGACATGAAAACATTGCCATTTTTACGAGGTAATTGAGCTTCAAGCAAGATGTGTTGGCTTATAATTACCACAATTCTCAAGTGGAAGTACAATGATGTATGCAACTGAGGCATATGTAATGGTTAGGATGTATACCTGAGACCATATAGACCAAAGTCCAGTTCTAACGGTTAAAATACGAGATTGGATGATTGGATAGACAACTGTGGCAGTAATCCCGATTGTAGCACTTACACCCCGTGCTATTCCAATCACAAATGCAGGTATGCCCTCCCATTCCAATGCAGCTATCATCAATGTTCCAAAACTGAGGAAAACGACAGCCTGGATAAATTTGGTACGTTTTGACTAATATGCTTGCAATGCATTGCCAAAAAATGATACCTTAGGACAGTAAAATACAGCAGAGCCAGTGAAACTCCAGGAATAACAACATCTTGTTGTAGATATACAATCCATGCTTTAACAAAAGGGATCCTTGAGAACTGCTCGATTGAAATCCCTAGCCAACTACGTTCTCTTGACATTGCTTCACTATTTTCCCCATCATTACATGGTCTTACTTCAGAATTGTTCTGTGAAATTGTCTCCAATTTTCGTTGATTACTTAATCCTAGACAAGGAATTCCATTATAAACTGATATCAAAAGCCAATATTGTAGCCACCCGGAGAGGGTACATAAGATTGCTAAGGTCATAGCAGAAGCTATTAGTGATACAAAGCTGACAATGAACCCAGAAACAACTGGAGCAAACAACTTGCAGATCAGATCGTTGCGTCGAATTATCGAATTCATCTTGGTTAGGTGCCCTACAGGTTGATCTTCTGACATCACCACAACCCTTCAATATTGCAAAATTGAAATTAAAATCAATTTGTAATTTCTAATATGTAATGAAACAATCAAGTATATATAATTCTAAGGTGGTCTTGACTTGATTGGGTTGAACGTTTAACAATTCTAAACGTCGGATGTAATTTAAAATATAATCAAAGTTTAAGACATTAGTCCCCAAAATACAAGTTCCAAACCCTTATGCACCTTTTTTTAAGTTTATCTTTGTTATTGTGTTATGCCACATATCATGTATAAATAGAAGCCAAGTCAGCTAACACATTAACAAATAATCAAGGACACAATCTACAATGCATTTATGATTCAGATTCACAAGAAAAACTATTCGAGAAGATAGGCTTTTGTTATTACCATTCTCTTTCAACCAAGATTGTTCCAGCAAGAATGGAAAGCACACCTATGGCTCCAGAAATATTAGTTATGGTGACAAGTAAGATGAATATAGCAAGATTTTCTGACTTCAAATCTGGGTATGCTAATAAACCTATAACAGTTCCTCCGGCAATCAAAAAGGATAGGTTTTGTGTAAGGAGCCAGAGCTGAAGAACCTGCAAGCATGGTGAAACAACATTTTAGATTTGTGTTAAATAAAAATTACAAAAAAGAAAAAATCATAAAGAAAATTGAACAATATTTAAGAAGTCATTTATTAGTTTAACTATTCATTTATATTTTTCTTCAAAATGATAGGGTTTTCCTTCTATTGATAAGTCAACCATATTGTATAAGTGCTAGAAGTTGATAATTTTTTTAATGTATTTCTTAGTAGGTATGGAAGTTGACGATGTTTTTGGTTAGAAAAATCCTATATCATATTTGAGATGTGATGCATAATATATAAATAAATAAATTATAGTGAAGTACAAAGTTGTCATATATTGTTAAATAAGATGATTTTATAATCCACTATAATATGAATAACATTATATTGTTAAATAGCAGATTTATTTGAACAAGTGGGAGTTATCAAAGAAGAAAATGAGGAAGCTGCACAAGCCTGCTGGCTTTGCAATATACACTATCGGCTTTGCATTCTACACCATTGGCGTTGGATGCCAACTTATATTGCTCTAGTTTTGTCTTTCGAGTTTTAAGCCGCTAGCTTTTATTTTACACTACCAGCCTTTATTACCAGCTTATGATGCTCGATTTAATTCTTGATTTTTTTTTTTAGGTTTTTCATGTAATAGTATAAATAGTCTCTTATTCAAGTCTTTCTTTTCATAGCCCCTCATATGCTTTTGAAATCCTAAAACCATACAAACCTGTAACTTACTTCAAGGAAGAACAATAATCAAAGTATTAGGTAAGTTTGCTTCTTTTCAATCTTGTGGTGATCTAAAAGAGTCATCTTATCTGAGTGTTCTTATTGGTACTGAAAGGAGTCCATTTGTTGAAGGAGTTTTGGAGAAACCCTAAATTTCTTTGTTGGAGATTCTGTTGTTCTACGATCAAAGAGGAAAGTGTGTTTGAACCTATGATAGTTGTAGTTCTTGTTAGTTAAGGGTTAGATGACCTTAATAGTATGTTTACATTGTGAAAACAAGTTTTGAGCGAGTGCTTGCTTGTATTTAGGTGTCTTTAGTAAAGTTAGGTTGATCGATCCAAATGTTGTATCAGGTATGTCATTATCTTGTTTGATGATTGTGCTTGTTAGGTATAACATGTAATTGGACTAATTAATATTTGACTATAACCATTTGCTGCTTATGTTTAGCTGAGTTTAGTATTAGGAGTACCGATGCTACTAGGACGGTACCTTGATGATCTATATGTGACGTTGTCCCGAATGGAGTTGTACACAAAGATGATTTTGGTAATTTAGGAATGGTACGAGTACGATACCTAAGGTATGTGAGGAGTATCTAACACACACACACACACACATATATATATATATGTATTTTATACGCATTTGCTTTCACAGAGTTATGAGTTACTCCTGGTTTAGGAGTAATTGCAAATGGTTCTAAAGTGTATTGGTTGCCTGGTTAATTAAAGATAATAACATGTGATTGATGCATATGTTACTATATTGCATGTGGAATTGTATGATGTTTGTTCATGTGCATGTACATGTGATTGTGGTTTGGCATACTGGTCCTTTGCTCTCACTCTTTTATTTTTCAAGGATAGGTAATGACCTAGTGATCTTTGATCTATCTGGTTATGATGTATTCATGGACCATGGGGAGAACAATAGTGGAGTCGATTTCCAGCTAGCTATTAGATATCTAGAGTTGAAGATAGATAAAGTTAAAGATTTTATAAAATTTTAATTAGTTATCATGACTATTGGAGTTTGGTTAGTAGTTTTTTTTTTTTTTTTATGATTTCTGATGTTTTAAGATTTTCTTTTCATATGATGTTTTAAAATGGATTGTATATTGGCGTTTGGTTTAAGCCAACCAACTCATTCATAAGTTTTCATTATGGCATTAATGATTTAGAAGTACCCTTAATAGCAAGACTTTGAAGTTATATGGTGTTCAATTGAGGATTAGTAGAATCATAGCCTTGTCATATTCTTTTCTAGTGAGGACACATGACGGATTGTTAATGCTCTCAGTTTAGGGTGTTACAGCTTAAGTGGTATCAGAGTATCGATTGTACCAAATCTAAGTTATGAACTCCTTAGTACGATGAGCAATGATGAGTGAGGTAGCAAATAGTTAGAGTTGCTTATCTGGATTAGTATTGTTGTTATCTAGTAGTGGTTTTCTATAGTGTTTTAATCCTTATAACTTGTTTTATCTTCTTTCTCATGTTTTGTGTGTTTACCTTTATAGAATGCCACCTAGAAGAAGAGCCTCTGATGCTGGTTCCTCTAGGATTAGTGAGAAAGAAGTTAATGGAGGACAACTGCCTTTGAACCAGCCACCGTTGAATCAGTTACCTTAAGACTTACCACCACTGCTGCCCCTACCTGTAGGCTAATAGTTACCAGTTGATGCTGTTCTACTCATGCAACTTGTGAATACCCTTTTGGAGGTAGCTATACAACAACACCAGAATATCCGTCAGAATGTGCAGGTGATACAGGCTAATGTTGAGGCTAGGAGATAGGAGACATATAGACAGAACAGTAATTGTAGCAATGGTGCTAGACATGCTGATGTGTTGAGTCTGAATAAGTTTGTAAATTTGGTGTAGAAGTTTGAGCCAACATTTGGGAGATTGCTTGACGCTCAATTATGGATAGAAGAAGTGGAGAAGACTTTTTCTAGATTTGGTGTATAAGTTTGAGCCAACATTTGGGAGATCGCTTGATGCTCAATATGGATAGAAGAAGTGGAGAAGACTTTTTCTGCTTGGATATTCTTGAAAACAACAAGGTAGATTATGTCTTTTATTTGTTGACTAGGAGAGCAAATAATTGGTGGTTGAGTACTAAGAGACACATGGTTGGAGTGATTACCGGGACAGATTCCAGTAAGCCTTCTATAGGGAGTTTTTCCCTAAGAGCACCAAACATCATATGCTGCAAGAATAGTATACTCTATAGCAGGTCCGAATGACTGTTGAGGAATAGAAGCTAAGTTGAACATGCTGATGAGGTTTCTACCAGATCTCTGAAGGAGAGTGAGGATGCAAAGGTGAGTAGATTTATCACCCTAAAATTAAATACCATGTGAACCTAATGGATTTGACCAATTACTATGTCGTGGTCAAAAAGCAAGAAAGAGTCAGGTTATTTAGGAAAGCGACCAGCCACTACTATTCTTACCCAGATAAAGGGAAGAGGCCAATCATAGAACAGTTTAGGTTAGCAGTTCAAGAAACTGATAGAAGTGCACCAGGTGCTATGGACCACATGATATCAAAGATTGCAAATGGTTGGCGAATGCTTGCTTTGCATATGGCAAGTTTGGCACAGCTATAGGTTATGTATAGAGAAAGTTATCCCATAAGTGTTTTGTTTTAAGTGTGGACAACGTGGACATAGGGTTATAGACAGTAAAGAGCTTAGCTCTAGGGATTCAGATAGGCCGATCTCAGGGTAGCGGTCAAGGATAGAGAGCACCGGTCAAGATTTATGCCCTCTAACATCGGGATACATCCAGTGTGGATACTATTGTAGGTGCTCCCTATACTCTTGCATCGTGTGTATGTGCTTTTTGATACTGGTACGAGCTTTTCATGCATTTGAATCATTTGTGTCTATATGTGATGTGTGTGTTGAGAATATGATTGAATGCTTGTCTATAAACACACATTTGGGAGTAGAACCATGTTAAACAGGATTTGTAGGAATGTAGATGTAAAGATAGAGGATAGACATCTATTGGGAGTAGATTGGTTAGTAAAGTACTACGCTGTCATTGATTGTCACAATTTGGTAATGGAGTTTAGTATACCAGATGGGGATCAGTTTGTATATAAGCTTGAAGTGCAAAGACCTTCATCTCTACCTATATATAAGTTTTAGGGAAGGTCAAATTTAGGTATGGTAGCCATAATGATAGAAGATAAACAAAAGACAAACCTTGCTCAGGTATCGGTTGTGTGTGAATACCGTAATGTTTTTCTAGAAGATCTATTCGGGTTACCACCAGAGAGAGAGATAGAATTATGCATCATTTGGTGCCAAGTACTTTGCCTATATCTAAAACACCATATTATATGGCCCTAATAGAACTTGCAAAACTCAAAGTTTAGTTAGAAGATCTGCTTAAGAACAAGTTTATCCGACCTAGTGTGTCACCCTAGGGAGTTCTAGTTTATTTGTAAAGAAAAAGGATGGTAGCATGAGGCTATGTATAGATTACGGAGAGCTAAACCAGGTGACTATCATGGATAAATACCCTTATACAAGGATAGATGATATGTTTGACCAGTTGGCAGAAGCACAAGTATTCTCAAAGATTGATCTTAGATCAGGATATCACCAGTTGTGGATTAGGATAGAAGACATATAGAAGACAACCTTCAGGACTAGATATAGGCATTATGAGTTGTCATGCCGTTTGGTCTTACAAATGCACTAACCATCTTTATGAACCTGATGAATAGAGTCTTTAGAGATTATTTAGATCTATTTGCAATAGTCTTTATAGATGATGCTCTAGTGTACTCTAAAACCAAGGAAGAACATGGAGAGCATATGAGGTTAGTTATAAGCAAATTACAATATGAGAAGTTGTATGCTAATTTCACGAAGTATGAGTTTTGGTTAGAGCAAGTATCTTTTTTGGGACATATCATTGATGGAAATGGGATAGCAGTAGGTCCTAAGAAAGTAAAGGTAGTGGTAGAATGGCTAACTCCTAAAAGTATGCAAGAATTTAGAAGTTTTGTGGGAATGCTAGGATACTACAGAAGATTGGTGGAGGATTTTTCTAGGATTGCAAGTCCTATAACCAAACTGACACAAAAGGGGCAAAGTATGAATGGGATGAGGACTGTGAGAATAGCTTAAAAAGATAGTAACTACACCAATTCTAACCTTACTAGTGAGTGGTAAGGAGTATAAAGTCTTTAGTCATGCGTCCACATAAGGGTTAGGTTATGTGTTGATGCAAAGAGGTAGAGTGATAGCATATGCTTCTAGACAGCTGAAGCCTTATGAAAAGAATTACCTTACACATGATCTGGAATTGGCGATTGTGGTACATGCCTTGAAATTGTGGAGACACTATTCGTATCGAGAGAAATGTAAAATATATACGGACCACAAAAGTTTGAAGTATATCTTTACCCAGAGATAGCTTAGTATGAGGCGGAAGAGATAGTTGGAGCTGATTAAGGACTATGGAAGTAGGCAGAGCAGCTGAGTTTCGTATAGATAGTGAAGGTGTCATGAGATATAAAGAGAGGTTATGTGTGTCAGAGCAAGGAGAACTTAAGAAGGAGTTATTGAAGGAGGCACATTACTTTGGTTATTTAATCCATCCAAGAGGTAACAAGATGTATCAAAAATTGAAAAAGCCACATTGGTAAAATAACATGAAGAAAGAGATTGCAGAATATATATCTAAGTGTTATATTTGTCAGCTGATCAATATTGAGTGCAGAAGACTAGTAGGTGAATTAAAGCCTTTATCTACACCTCAGCGGAAGTGGGAGCACATAACCATGGATTTTGTTATGGCTCTACCTAAAATCAGCGAAAAGCTTGATTCAATATGGATAATTGTGGAGAGGCTCACCAAGGTAATACACTTTATACCCATTAAAACTGTGTAAAAATTGGAGCATTTAACAAAGTTGTATACTAAGGAGATGGTAAGGTTACACGGAATACCATTGACCATCGTATCAAACACAGATACAAGATTTATTAGAAGGTTCTGGAAAAGCCTGCATAAAGCTTTAGATACTAAAGTGGTTTGCAGTACTACTTACCACCCACAGATAAATAGGCAACCTGAATAGACTATTTAAATCCTTGAGGACATGTTGAGAGCATGTTATAGATTTTGGGGGCATTTGGGATGAGCACATACTTTTGGTGGAGTTTGCTTATAACGACAACTATCAAGCGTCACTTGGGATGCTACCTTATGAAATATTGTATGGTAGAAAATGCTGGTCATCGATCCATTAGGATGAAGTAGGAGATGGACAGATGATGGGACCAGAGCTAGTACATTGATAAGGTCAAAGTGATTAGACAGAAGTTGCAAACAGTTCAAAGCCATCATAAAAGTTATGCAGAGAAGAAGAGGACACCTTTGGAGTTTCAAGTAGGAGAACATGTCTTACTTAAGATCTTACCAGCTAAGGATGTTGTTAAATTTGGTTTAAGAGGCAAGTTAAACCCTAGATATGTGAGACCCTTTGAAGTCTGAGAAAGGATAGGCGATGCGGCTTATAGATTAGCTTTACCGCCTAGTTTGGATGGAGTACATAATGTCTTTTATGTTTTCATGTTGAGAAAGTATGTGAAGGGTCTTGAACATATAGTAGCCTTGGAACTGTTGGAAATACAACTAAATCTCACTACAATTGAAAAGCTAGTAAGAATTCTAGATGTTAAGGAACAATTTTTAAGAAGACATGTGATCAAGTATGTAAAGTGCAATGGACAAATCAATCTGAACAGGAAGCTACTTGGGAGCTAGTGGAGGAAATGAGAACAAAGCATCCCCAACTTTTCAATGATTTAGGTAACTTTCAAGGACGAAAATTTCTTTTAAGAGGGGGGAGGGAAAGATGTAATATATAAATAAACCATTGAGGAAGGCAAATTTGTCATATATTATAAAATAAGAGGGTTTTATAGTCCACTCTAATATGGATAATAATATATTGTTAAATAGCATATATATCTGAATAAGTGGCAGTCATCTAAGAAGGACATAAGGAAGCAGCACAAAGCCGCCCTTAGGCTACTAGCTTTGGGATATACATCGCCGGCTTTGCATTCTACACAGTCGGCATTGGATGCCAGCTTACATTGCTCTAGTTTCATCTTTTGAGTTTTAAGCTGCTAGCATTAATTCTAGGCTGACAGCTTTTATTTTACACCACTAGCCTTTATTGCTAGCTTATCATGTACGATTTCGTTCTTGATTTTTTTTTTTAGGTTTTTCATGTAATAATATGAATAGTCCCTTATCCTAGTCTTTCTTTTCATAGCCCCTCATATGCTTTTGAAACCCTAAAACCACACAAGCTTGTACCTTGCTTCAAGGAACAATAAGATCAAAGTATTAAGTAAGTTTGCTTCTTTTCAATGTTTTGGTGATCTAAAAGAGTTATCTAATTTGATCATTCTTAATGGCATTGAAGGGAGTCCATTTCTTGGAGAAGTTTTGAAGAAACCCTAAATTTTTTGCTGGAGATTCTGTTGTTCTACGATCAAAGAAGAAAGGTATGTTTGAACCTATGATAGTTGTAGTTTTTGTTAGTTAAAGGTTTAGATGACCTTAATAGTATGTTTAACTTGTGAAAACAAGTTTTGAGCGAGTGCTTGCTTGTATTCAGGTGTCTTTGGTGAAGTTAGGTCAATTGTTCGAAACATTGTATCAGATACGTCATTACCTTGTTTAATGATTGTGCTTATTAGATAAAACATGTAGTTGAACTAATTGATATTTGACTATAATCGTTTGCTGCTTGTGTTTGGCTGAGTTTAGTAGATTAGGAGTACTGGTGATACTAAGACGACGCATTGATGATTTGTGTGTGATGTTGTCCTAAGTAGAGTTACGTATAGAGATGATTCCGGTAGTTTAGGAGTGGTATGAGTACGATACCCAGGGTGTGTGAAGAGTATCCAACACAAATATACACATGTATTTTATACTTATTTGTTTTCATGGAGTCATGAGTTACTCTTTGTTTAGAAGTAATTGAAAATGGTTTTAAACTGTGTTGGTTTTCTGGCCAATTAAAGATAATAACATGTGATTGATGCATATGTTACTATGTTGCATATGGAATTGTATGATGTTTCTTCATGCGTATGTGGTTGTGGTTTGGTATACTGAGCCTTTGTGCCCATTCTTTTATTTTTTAGGAACAGGTAATGACCTAGTGATCTTTGATCTATCTGGTTATGATGTATCTGTGGACTATAGGGAGGATAATAGTAGAGTCGATTTCCTAGCTGACTATTAGATATCTAGAGTTGGAGATAGATAAAGTTGAAGATTTTATGAAATTTTAATTAGTTATCATGGCTGTTGGAATTTGGTTATTAGTTTTTTATTTTATAATTTTTGATGTTTTAAAATGGATTGTAAGTTGGCATTAAGTTTAAGCCAATCGAGTCATTCAAAAGTTTTTATTATAACATTAATGATTTAGTAATACCCTTAATAGTGAGACTTTAAAGTTATATGGTGTTCAATTGTGGATTAGTAGAATCATAACCTCAGCATATTCTTTTTTAGTGAGGACACGTGGCAAACTGTTAATACTCTTAGTTTATAGTGTTACATGGTACAAGTGATGAATTGTCAGTAAAAGGAATGATGAAGCATGGTAGACCAGCAAACATAATACACGGTTAGTGGTGCACCACTAGAGATGCAACCGGACGAGTCAATATAGGTACCTGACTCATTCGACCAGTTAAAAACCCTATAAAGTTTATGCCTATAGGGTTGTAGGTTAGTTTTCTTTTTTTTTTTTTGGCCAAAGGTCGTAGGTCAGGTTTGGGCAATAATAAATTGACCCTACAAGAATCTGACCTACTAAAATTACTAAAATAAATACAATTCAATTATAATTAATACACTTCATGTTTAAAATTATTTAAAAAAAATTAATTATGACAATGGATCCTCTTCCATTCCCTTATTATTTACCGTCTTTTTATTGTGACATTTGTTTGGAGAATAGATGTTCCTTGGGATGAGTATTCACGAGGCAAAAGGAATGTCAAATGGAAATGAAATGATGATACATATACATGGAATGTGAAAAGCTGAGCAGGGCACTGTGCAATTCATTTATAGCATGTTTGGTTCACTGAAATAGAATGAGGCTGGAAAGGAATTGCAATACCTTATCTTATCATTAGGTTATTTTTGGAACAAAATATACTTTTTGGCCAAGAATTGCTATTTCTCTAGTAAAGAGAAGGAATGAGGATTCATTACCTATTATGTATTACATGGAATATACATTCTTTGGATAGAATTTGTTGCATAGATATTTCATAGTAATAAAGGTAGAATACCAATTCCATTCTAGTAAAACAAATGTGCCATTGTATGGTTCCATGCTCACAATCATTTCATTCTCAACAATAATATTCCATGTGAAAAATAGTACAGTAATTGTTACTTTTGTTTCATAGAAAATACAATAAAAAATGATAAGAAGGGAAAAAAAAAGTAAAGAAGAAATTGGATTGATAGAATGGGGTGGGTCAGGGTCATCATTCTATAGGGGCGGGTCAAGGCCATGATCCTATAAGGGCAAGTTTTGGGTATTGCATAAAAAACCATAGAGGGTTACCTGGGTTCGAATCTTATATGATCCATTCTAAACCTACTCTGATTGCATTCTTATGCACCGAGGGGTTGTCCAGTATAGCTACTTTAGTACTTAAGTTAGTTTGTGGGCTTAAAAGAGTAATATAATAGTAAATTAGATATTTTGAGATGAGATTTCAGATACCAATACCTTTAGAGGTGAAAGTCTATTTATAGTCTTTGGTCATAACTTAATTGAGGGCTTGCAAGATCTTATTCCATGTAGGCTTAAACCCATAAAGGTAGATGACCTTAGACTTGATGTGTCCTACTCATGGTAGAGGTGGCTGAACCTACAATTGTTCCTCCGAGGAGGTTCAAGTGAAACATGAAGGTATGGTCTTTAATGAGTAAAGCTAGAGTGATGGTGGGTGAGGACCTAAGGTCCTCATTAGATTGAGGACTTTGTAGAGCCTCATCACAAGGCTAAGGTCCTCGTGCGATCGAGGTCTTGTGGGTTAGGGACCCTATGGAGCTTCTTAACCTAAGCACTTATGAGACTCATCGTCGGCTTATTAGATCAATAAACCAAAGATTCCCTATCAATAGGATACTTATAAAAAGTTTATTACATGTAAATTTGCATGTATTTGATTTCAGACCATTTCCTTCGAAAAATTCTATAGGGTAAATTACATATCAAAATGCATCAAAGTTTGATGGTAAGTTCATTTAAGATATTCACGTTTCAAATGGTTAAAAAGAATAATCAATGTTTAGGAAAAAAAATCATTTAAGATATCAATATTTCAAGTGGTTAAATAAAGTAATCAATGTTTCATAAAATGAGTCAAATAAGGTATCAATATTTTAAATGGTTAATCTCAATAATTTCACAAGGTCATAAAAACACATGGCCAAATTTTAAGGAAGACGACCGTACCATTTATAAGTTGCTTTCAACAGAACATTTAAGAAGGCTTTGCATGTCATTGCATCATTAAACCCATACAAAGACATCGACATGTGGAATTTGGCAATATGGTCCTTACGATCCCTAATTCCATCATATTTCTTTATAGTGGGGACCTTCATTCCAATTATAACTGCTTTGTCTTAGATGACTTGCACAAATGAAGGATCTACCTAGAAGACAATGAGGAAAGCACTCTTTTTCCCTTCCTTCCCATTAAAGATTCCCTTCACAATGTATATACCTAGTCATTATTTAGCCGTTGAGAGGGTCAATCCATTATAGGATTAGTTACCCTAAAATGGGAAGCTTCATTTTATTAGGGCCTGATCATGACTCAATCGCGAGAACTTGTAATTCTAATCTATTGGTCCCTTAGCTAGTTGTTGTACCCACTGGGGTTAGATTCATTACCCCCGTTGGCTAGATGGTACTAGCGCTCGAGTTCGTTAATATGAGCTTGGAGTCTCTACACCTCATCATTATACTTACGTTGTATCCTTTCTAACTTTTCTAGTCATTGTGGAGCCATATAATTAGAGGCAATGGGCTGTTCTCCCACCATGAGACAATAAGATTCTTATTATTAGCACTTTAGAGTTTTTTTCCATGGTTTTTGGTTGAATGAATTAAAGGTTGGATAGAGTTCTAATAGTATAGGCTTTTGTTCTTGTTTCCTACAGATGACGTCAAAATGTTAGTGCCTTAACTTGCCAGTAGAGTGTGTTGGATTTAAACCTTTGAATTAATGGGCCTACAAAACAATAATGGGTCAGGAGACATTAAGAGGTTGTTTGGTGCAACCACTCTAATTATTAAGTTAGCACAGTACTCGAGTTCATAAGGAAAAAAAATTATCAAAGTAATGAATAAAGGTTACAAGAATTATCGTGAATGGGTATCTAATGACGTATTTATGGATCGTCTTGGAAGCAGCTACCTTGGATGTGGAGTTGGTAGAGACTATGGTAACTACTTGCTAAGGACTAATGTGGTCACAAAGCATGTCTTAAGATTGTGGGAAAGAGGGATGTTTTGGCATAAGAGGGAGACCTTAGGTCGATTGACAAAGTTTGACTGAGTGCTTATTGTTTTGACTAAGTATGGAGAGTTCGATGGGAAAAATTAAGGAAGTTAATTGTAAAGTTAAAGGGCCAACTCATGCTTTAATTAGATTAGGTTGGACTTGAAGAGTCTTTTATTTAAATACACTCTTCAACAAAGTCTTATTTGTCTAACAAAATGAATGAGTGGTAAGGTCATAGACCATTGTAAATTGCATGTGCTACTACGGTATTCCCAAGTTTTATGGCCATATTTTACATTAAAAATTTACAATGTTCTTAATGTATTAGTTATTATTACAATATCGAAATTTATTATGAGAAATAATTACAATAAACATAATTGTATTGCTGTATGTATTGGAAACCTACAATTATTTATAAGCTGCTATCATTTGTAATTACATTTTTTTTTTCGTTTTGCAAGTAGTGTTGATGGTGATGTTTTTTGGTCATTACTTAATTCAACATTAATTATAATCTACCTATCCCTTGGAACAAGGGAAAAAAAAAATTACGGATCCTGCGTACCTTGACATATGATAATCCATCAACCAATTGTCCAACGGTAGAACCAAGTAAAGCAGTTGACCCCGATTCCACCACACCATAAACTGCAGCCAATAATAAAGAGTTGGGCCAGATGCTAATCATGTACAATCCTACTGAGAACTCCCACATCCTAAACAAGAAGAAAGAAAATTAAGTAGATTCTATTGAACCATCTTTCAGTGAAGAAATTATTTTTGAATAAAGGTAACGATAAAACATCAATTTCTTGAATTTTGATTTAGATAATTAATTCATCCATTATAAGTCACTAAGGTTGGGGAAAATTTAGATCCAAGGAATAGGGATGCTTTATCATAAAACAACTAACACAAGTTGTATTGCACAAAATATATACATGTATGTATATGTAATTAACTATAGGTAAATTATATAGAAATGTATGAACATTTAGGGATAAGTCTATTTAAGGAATTAACGTTTCAAGTAGTTAAAAATTTTCATTTAATGTATCACATTTTAAGTAGTTAAAAAGATGTATCAACATTTTATAAAGTGAGTTAGATAAGGTTTTTATTTGACCATTAACGAAAGTTAATAAAACTTAATTGAAAATTAATCCAAACGTTATACCTTAATTGAATTTTACAAAACATTGATACTTCATTTGATTTACTATATAAAACGTTTTTTCTTTTTAACTACTTGAAACATTGATACCTTAAATGAACTTACCCAAATTGTGATACTTTCTAACAAAATTTACCCACAAGTTAACTATTAATGCCAAATGTCCCAACTAATAATTTTTTCCTTGTTGGATAATTTTTATTTTCTCTATCTTAGCACTTGACACATTAAGAAGTGATAACATGGGCCTCCCTTCTCCTTAGTATTTTTGACTTGGTACATCGAACAATTTACAATCCATATCTTTAACATGGTATGTCCGATAATCCTCTAGAAGATTACTCCAATTCTATGTCTAGTTATTCCTTATTCAGGCTCCATCCATTTCCCCATGCCAAACCAAATAGATGGATGAGTTCAGGAAGAAGGAAAAGAAACATTTCGCTAATAATCAAATGAGGTGCTCCTAGTTCTAGCTGTAGTGTTAAAAGTATAATATGTGGAGCCAATTAAGACCTTGAATGTAAGTTTTCTTTTTATGCCCCTCTTTTGAGAAGTTTACCATATTGATAGGAATCATCATAGACGTCTTTCTTGTTTGCTTCCTTGAAGAAAATTCATGGCAATTGTCGCAAATTTCAAACATATCTAACTTCGATGGTCCATCAATAACTACCGAGTTAATTATTTTATCATTAAAATAAACATAGTAATTGATGTATTAAATATTTTAACAATGATATTACAATTGGATATGAATTTGAACTATTTAATAATCGATGAGATCAATTCCGTTAAAGAAACAAAAACGTGTCATAGAATTTTCAACTCTTGAATAGATCTATTTTAGATATATGTGGGTTTTTTTTGAATATTTGGCAAATCTTTTCTTTTTTCCCCCATGGTAATATAATAAAACCGCTTGGACATCTTCCAAAACCTGGAGAAAGGTACATTTTCTTCTTTATGGTTCTTCCTGAGCAAATGCGATGGATGGCTAGGTAGGTAGAAGGACCTTTAGCTTAAATAATTAGATTACTTACACTGCCCATAAACTATGTGGCATTGGTTGAAAACCCTGCGCACATCCTGATGTTTGTAAACCCGAAGTGGAATCTCTCCATTTATTTATTTTTTTAATATCTATTTATTTACCCTACTAAAATATAGTCACGTCCAAAATAATGGTTGAGATTGATATTAGTATTTTAGAATTTAGAATATCCATGTCCTTGTAATCCCACTAAACATAGGAATGTGGATGAAGTTTAAGCAACCAGATCATTGCTTAAGGAATGAAAATAGGCTGGCTATAGCTGGATTTTATGGACAAGTTAAAAGCAGAGATGAACATATTGAAGATTGTAATAGAAAGCAGAATAGTAATATATATATATATATATATACACACACTATATGTGGACACACACATTTTGGCAAGTCCACATTCTTGGTATTTCGGTGCACATGGTGGGGTTTTGTAGGTGGAACTAGACATTTGGTTTTCTTTTTTTTTTTTTTTTTAAATAAACCAAGGGACGTTTGAACCTGCTGGTTCGGTCAGATCCTCAGAATAGACCAGATTGGACTTGGCAATCCAGCAGGACCACATGGCTGGGATAGGTCCAAGTAAGGACCAACCTAGATGGCTAGTCTAGGCTGCCCCATTTGGACTGATCCAAATAGATGTTTTGGTGGAGCATTTACATCTCTGATTAAATGTGGAAATTTGCTCAATGTGCTAGAATTGGTAACTACTAGTTAAAGGCACATTACTATGTCCATATCCAATTTAAAGTTACTGCTCAAATGAGTTTTTTCTTTTCTTTTTTAAATTATAATTTACTACAACTTTAGAGAATCGACCCCAATCAATTCCATTGAAAGACCGGTATTCATGTTACTCAGCTACCAAAGTTTTAACGTTGAAATAAGGTTTTAGCGTTCAAATAAGGTTGAAGTGCTAAATAGTTAACTGAAAGAGTGAAGACTGGTCAGCTGATTGTGTAGGTATAACAACAGGATCTATCTAGTGATTGGGTGAACCGGTCGGCTAAATTGCTTACGAGGGGGGGACTGGCTGTGTTCCATGACCATTCTGTGTTACTCCTAAATCTTTATCCCTTTTTGGTTAATATGTTTGCATTTTCCATTTGGAGCCAAATATTTTCCATGATGGTTCAGGTATTTACTCATGAAAATTTGATATTAAAAAGGATCCAATGAAAATAATCCAAAGTGATCAAAACTTTTGACGAGAAAGGACCTTTCTTTTTTATTTTTCATTTTTAAATCCTACAACAACAAATTATAATGGACCGATAAACACAAACACATAATCAACAAGATCATCCTTAATTATATGTAATTGATGTGCAAAATATATGCCAGATAAAGAAAGCAAGAAAGAAAGAAAGAGAAAATTAGAGGGTGAGAAGAAAACCTGGCACCCCATCTGGCCAAGAAATGGCCAGTGTAAAGATAACTGTTGAGGTATGATGGATAAGAAGTTTCTTCAGAAAGTGGGACTTGAGGTGTAAGCAGTGGTTCTCTCATGTTTTGTGTATTTGCTTTTGGGGGGTCACTTCTTCTTGTGAACAACAATACTGTCCTCCTTGCTCTTAATTATTGAACGATTCCTCTCTCTTTCCTCGCATCGTATGTTTGTCAAGATTATTACCGTGTTGGTATGCGTAAGAACCCTTGATGGGATCTGGCGGATTGCATTTAATAAAGAAGAGTAATCATGTTGCAAAGTAAAGAGAATAGCTATATGAAGTTCTAACGTTAGATGTACATATATAAAGGGCGATAAAAACGAGGATATAGCTAGAAACCACACCACCACAGGAAAAAAATATTTAATGGATGACACATAATATATATATAAATAATTATTAATTATATTTTGATACATTAACAAAATAATGGATAATTTTTATCATTTATATGATTACGTATTAAATTATTATTCATATTTATACACTACATATATATATATATATATATATTATACCTATTAGATATAATACCCACGGATGAAGACGGAGAGAGTGCTCACTCTACGTCGGCGAATCTTAGTTTTTCTTTGTCTTTTTCCACGACTATGTCAGGTTTCGGTTCTATAACCAAACATTTAGCGCAGTCGGCTGTTTAAGACTGTTTATGAACTATTACATTTTTCATTTCTTGTTTTTTTATTACTCCTTTCATGTGAATGTTGGAAAACTAAAACCCATCATGTGGAGATAATCTGGGGTCAAATAAGGAATAAAGCCTAAATTTCTGTGTACTTTAGAGTTATGATTGTCATAATAACACGGTTATTGAGAACTAGTACAACATAAATAATCAAATTCGATATCTTAAAATGAAGAATCATGACTTGATGTCATTAGATTATATAGCTATTGACAAATTAACCTATTAAATCCATATTTAGCAAAATATATGCATACAGGCCGGAATCATGCACCATGTGAATTAAAAACACAAATGAACCTAACCGATGGCCCTTGTCTCTTGCGTAGTGCAAAAGTCACAGCGTGCTGCGTGACTAATAATCGAACTTCATGTACTTAAGTTAGTCTTTTCCTCCAAGAAAATTGGGAAAAGGAAAACAAAAAAGTGCTTTAGAAAGAAAAAAAAAATTCCAAACATCGAAATTTAAGGGAAAAAAAGGAAAAAGAAAAATATCTCCCATTTGTTTCAATGAAAATGTTTTTCATGAAAACGTCTTTTTAATTTTCTGTGTTTATTTAAAAAAAAAAAGATAATTTTTTTTTTGCCATGAAAAATAATATAATTAATGAAAACATTTTCCATTGTTATAGAAAATATATATTTTTCATAGTTTATTTTTTGGAAAACGACTTACGGAATATAAATGTGTAAGTCATTTTTCCATCAATCTAGGAGTCAATCTACTAATCATTACTATCCAAAAATATTTATTATTAATTTTTTAAAATATTTTTCTTTTAAATAGATTAATTTCTCATTATAATATATGTAATTTTTTTCATTTTTTATATTCAAAATATATGAGTTACCTCCAAAATATAAATAAAAAAATATTTTCATAAAATTAGCCAAACATTTGAAAATATGTTACTTTTCTGAAAAACTTTATAAAGGAAAAAGTATTTTCATTAACAAATACTTTTCCTCAAAACAAATGACACTTTAATTTTACCATATTTAAAATCAGTTCTCTCAGATTTAATTTCTTTCCCTAATAAATCATTAAAATTATTTTCCTAAAACAATCATGTTAGGTTTGCCAATGTCATTATGTTGCTAGTGTTAATAATACAAATACATAAAAACGCATTTTAAGAGAGGATTTTTTCAAGAAGTAAGATCAAGTACAGCAAAGATAGAATTATTTTCTATATTTTCAGACATTTTAAATTTTTTTTCCATAAAAATGTAATTTTTGTTTCCTTTTCCCAAACCAATTTAACAGTATAAATTGCATCCAAGGTTTGGCCAAAAAAAAAAAAAAAAAAAAAAGAAAATTCCATCCAAGGGATAACCACCAGAAACCTCCAATTAAACATTATATAGTATTTGCTTCCAAGCCTTTATCTCCATAGCTGACCACCAAAATACCGTATTTGGAAGCAAATAAAAAGACCATACTTCTTCAGATATTGTAACCATTCACTGTCGGGCGTGATGTTGAAAGATATATAAAATATGGCAATACGCATACCAACTGGCTATCAATCTTCGACAAGTTGGTTTAGTAGGTAAAATAAAAATGAAGTCAACCGCAGAGAGGCATCAATGAATATTTTGTGCATTACTACTACCAACTCTTCTAATTTCTTGTAGATTAATGAAGTACCTGGAGCTTTCATTTTATATAAAAGTAAACTAGTCTCTAACCTTGCCAACGATCACAAGAATTATTATATACAAGAGATAAAAATTTGCTGTCTTGAGTTTGTCATCTCTATGTATCTCATGAATAGTGCTTTATTTATTTTAGAGATTTTTTATTTTTTTAATTTATTTGATACGTGTCAAATGTTTATTTCTAGAAATTCAAAGGAGAAAACATTACAAGCAGTGGTCCCTTATTACGTGATACTTTTAACATTTCTAAAATAGGTAAGAGGAACCTAATTATCATATTCCTAATTGTGACAACACATCTTTGGATAATTCTTTATGTTCTCATTACAATAAAGAGGAATAGATGTAGCACAACGCCTTTTTGAGAACTTCTATACTTTATTACTTTCCACTTGTGAGCTAAGCATCTCAAGTGAACTAGTTAATTAAATAGGTAAAATAAGCGCATAAACATTTTAACCCAACTCAAGAATAGCCAAATTAATACTATCATTATTGAATCTAAAAGTTTGAACTTATAAATACGATGTGAAGTGAGCTACATTTCACTATTTAGGTGCAAATTCTGGAACTTTTGTGTGAGTAGAATCCAGGAAAAACAGAAATGCCATTGTTTTCCCAATCATGGAAGATGGATGCTCCAACCATCTTGGTGGTTAAAGCACATGCATGCATATCCCTAAAACGCAACTTCTTTTGAACTCTTAAGCCTCGAAGAGGGCAATCACTCGTCGTATCTCTATCGACACAGAATATATTTAAGTAAGCTCAAATCAGCGTGAGGTTCATCAAAGATTGTGGATCTTCTGAATTAGGAACTAGTACACAAGACAAGCTGACCCAAGATGAAGATGACCCTCCACGAGCATAAGGATCAGGGTTACAGCCGTTTAGCAGAAACAAAGACAGGAGGGACCAGAACAACTATAAATTTAATCACATGACTAGAATGGTCACAGTAAAAGAATAAATCAAATATCCAGAACGAATCTATGCAGAAACATGTTCTGAATCATCCAAATATGCAAGCGTGACATGTAGAAGTAATGCAGGATTGATGAATTAACAGTTGCAATACTTCAAATTATAGCACTTTGACTACCAAAGGAAAAAAAAATGCTGTGAACCATACTTGAAATGCAACAATTGCCCTATGATAGAACTGGATGATAGGGAATTTTGCAAGTTCCTTTTCTCCCAATAAAAGAAAAAGGAAAGATCACCACCATATGTTATCTTACTACTACATCCTTATTAAACTGTATTATTGGCTTCAGAAGTTAATTCTATGCGTTCACGTCTACATGCATCTCATCATAAGACCATCTAACTAGAGATAGTATTTTATCCACATGAACAAGATGCTTTCTGACCTGATACACATGAAAACTGTAAAGAATTGCTGCTAATGTGACTGCTGCAAAGGATAGCAGTATCAATTTCCAGAAATCCTGAAGAAAAGTAGTTTGTCAGGTATGGAGCATTTATCTTTAGTGGAAGGACATTTATGCACCACCTTGACGTTTGTCAAAATATGTAATGATAAGTTGCTTGTGCACCACTTCATCATGATCCAATCAGCATATGAGTATAGCTGTAGGAAACAGCATGATAAGGAGTTTACCTGTGGATTGGAAATGATTATTCCCATGACACCAGCCATCAACTCTAGAGTTGATTGAAGTGAGCTTTGAACTCCTCCAACAGATCCACGATCAGATTCAGGAACCTTATCCTAAAAAGGGAAAAGAAATAGACACGTGGACTATGGAAAAATGCAAATATAATTTAAATTCGGATGATTCAGGTGATGTATTTGAAATTGAAAAATTTATTAGCATTTGAGTGTAGTAAAAAGTAACAATGAAAAAATCTTCGGGTTATGCAGATGAATATTCTACTATATGTAAATCAATTGACAAGGGAACTGTTTTACCTGCATTAGTTGAATGACAGACAAATCAAACATCCACAAACCTAAACGTGATGTTGCAACTCCAGCCATTAAAATGTACGCTGATAAACGTTTGCTCTGAACCCAAACTGAGGCAACACACAGGGTCAGAAAAATCCACTGTAATCAGCAAAGGCAAGTGGCAGATAGTGAAGAGGTTAGTCCTTGTAAATGAACTCAAGGGTGCGTGAAAAATCTCAGGCCAGGCGTACTTGGCTCTTCTATTTCATTTTTTAATAGGAATTGGTCACAAAAGGATTAACATCAATGGATGATAGATCTCTCTAAAAATGCCATCCATCTATTTTCTATTTTAAGAAAATGCTATTTAGCTTAGGCCAATTTGCAGAGTTTTATCAGATAATTAACACACCAAATAGACCAGTCCTGAACGCAATGTGGAAATCTGGGATTGCAAAATTGGGTATAAAATTGTTGCTGAAACTCCAATTGCAGCACTTACTCCACGTGCTAATCCAATGATATATGCTGGAATTCCATGCCATTCTAAGGTTGCTGTCATTAAAGCTCCAAAACTGTAAGAGGAATAACAGTTGGACTTTCTCCTCAAGTAATACCTCACATGCAAGTCAGACACAACAATTATAGCTTATTATTAACTAAAGCTTACAAGCTTTGGCACTTTCCGAACATCCATCAGTAGAATCAAAGGAGAAAATAAACGTGGGAGTTCAATAATGTTGTGATGCGAATGCGGACCTAAAGTTGCTTTTATTTTACCTGAGAACTGTAAAAAACAATAATGCTAGAGCTACACCAGGGAGCACCACTTCTTGATTTAGGTACACCATCCATGACGTGATGAAAGAACTCTTAACAAATTTACTCATAACATTCCGAAACCAAGTTTTAAATGCTGGAGGAATATTAGTTCCTTCTGGGGGAACTGTTGAAGCAGACATCTCCTGCTCCAGATCCTCACATGGAACACTCCGTGCCCTCCTCTGATCCCGATCTTTCAAAGCTGGAATACCAGTGTATACAGACATCAGAAGCGAATATTGTAAATAAACTGTCATTACGTTCCATAATAGAAGAGCCTCTGCAGAAGCCTCCAGTGACACAAAGCTAATAATAAATCCAGATAACACTGGAGCAAATAGCTTGCAGATAAGGTCAATTCTTCTTAAGACTGAATTCATCTGTGCCAATGTTTCTGGACGATGTCCCTCCAAAATGACAACCCTGCATCATCCGTGAAATTAACTGATGTATTCAGATTTTAAACAAAGTTTTTTTGCAATAAGACTTATTAATGCAAGATTTTGCTGAAACTTCAAGAAAAGTTCTATCCATCCTAAAGATCCAACACATATTCTACATTATGAGAAATACTCCTTTTGAGTTTAAAGCATCCTAAAGTGAATTTGCTGCAACATATTTAAGAAGAAATTAAAGAGCAAAAAACATTTTATTTTAAAATAAATAATTCACCATTCTCTTTCAATTAAGATTGTTTCAGCAAGTGTGGATAGGATGTTGACACCACCACAGAAATTTACAAAGATCACAAATGATATAAATTCTGCAAAGTTTTCTGACTTCAGGCCCGCCTGTGCTAGCAAGTGCATCACCGAAAGACCACCACATATAAAGGAGAAACTTTGCCCCACTGCACAAAACCACAGGACCTGCATACAGCATCATGAAAGCATAAATAAATCAATTATATCAACATCAAGCAACTTATGAAACAGAGCACTCAGTAACCATATTCCACCCTATAGTTGCAGGTAATTCTGTTTAAATGATAAGAACACTGTAAACTAGATGTATTAGAATGGAAAACCTTATGTTCTTATTATTCATACAAGATGCACATTGGTTACTATTATACGTACGAAAATTGTGATAGATGGTGACTTGATATCACAATGCATTCAAACTGATTCTTACATAATCTTATAAAGTGATAAATATTTTGGTAATTGCAAACAATGAAATGCAGCATTAGAACTGTTCTAGCTATAAACAGCAAAACACCTTTGCGCATGCCAGTGTATCAACCCATTTGCCATAACAGCACCACATAATGCAGTAGAAGCTGACTCGACACGCTGTATACAGCAGTCAGAAGTAGAGAGTTTGGCCAAATGCTGATGAAGTATAAACTAACACAGAATTCCCACATTCTGCAGATCCAGGATAGGAATAGAATCCAATGAGAAAGCACAAAGTAAGAGATGGTTGTTTCATATAGAAATACAACAGCTATGGCATCTTAGCTAAACATCTGGTCTGTGAAGCAGCAATAATCACTGGGAAAGGCAAGATGGTCAATCAAGACTGCTGTCTCTGACAATATATATTCTATTACTCATGTTTTAACTCGATGAATTACAATTTGAAAGTCTAAACATTATTTAACCTTAGAAATTGAAGACAACGGCCGAGATATCCATAAATTAAATCCTGATCTGCAACGAGCATTCCATTAGCCAAACACAGCAAACGAGTTGCACTTGGTGTAATTAAGAATTTCAAATCACAGGTCTGTTTAAAATAAACCAAACTAATTGCCTTCACAAATTTGATGGACCGAAATTATTTCAACGCTGCTACTGGCAATAAAAATTCTTTGTCTAACTTATAACTGTGAATGGGAATTGACATAATAATTTTATTTTAAATTTCATGCATGCATCATTAGCGCTAAAACCAAAACATGTAGGAATCATATTGCACACATGATTATCAAACCATGCGCAGAAGTTATAATGTGACCGATACTAGATCATACCCTCTGAATTAAAATTTTAAACCAGCCAAATTGCACTTCTTAACACAGTCCAGATGTTTGATTAAAGCCCAAAAAAAATGTATGACTTAATCAGACATAGCTTACCAAAACCTAGTGGCATGATCAAGGATGGACCAGACCAAACAAAAAAAATCAAACGTAGGTCTGTACACTACACAACGTCTAAAATCTTTTTAGCAACGTGTGTTTCAAACATGCATAAATATATACACTCACAAAACCCCGTTTTCTTACTTACCCCCACAAGAAAAACAAATAATGAAAAGAAAAACAAATAAATAATACTACATAATTTCATGCTCTCCTCTCCCCCCCCCCCCCCCCCCCCCCCACCCCACCCACCCTCCAAAACAAAAAGAAAAAAAAAAAAAAGAAGAAGGAAAGAATAAACCCCTTGCCGCCAGCAGCAAAACCTCCTATTTCTTCTGGAGAATCTCTTATTTATTTATTTACTTTTGAAACAACTAGAAAGATTCTTATGTATAGGTTAAGGACAAGAGATGAAACTCCAAAACGAACAAAGGTGCTGAATCAATTACAACGTCTAAAATTGAAGAATAGGTAAAGTGTGCGTGCGTGTATAAATATATATGAAATAAGAGATATAAACCTTGCCCCCCATCTGGCAAGGAAATGGCCAACGTAAAGATATCTGATGGGGACTTCAGGAGATGTAGAGGCAGGGACACATAAAACCACGTTCCTATGCTCATCTCTTTCCTCAATCACTTCTTGCTGTTGTTGTTGTTGCTGTTGCTGCCGGAATTCTGATCATTCTAAGTTTGCCGTAGGTTCATGTTCGTTTATCAGCTTTGCCGACTCAGCTACAGAAGTGTCAGGATTACTACTTCCACGTGCATGATCATGGTGATACGGTGACATCCTGAGACCGCCAGGAGACAAATATAAAGATACGAAGGGCTTTTCGCAATTCTTTTCATAGGCTGTGTTTTCATGTCAGATAATTCACGACAGGATCCATATATTAATCCTTAGAAAACAAACGACAAAGGAAAAAGCAAAAAGCCATAACAGCCCGTCCCCTCCTATAAGATTGTCCCATCTATCAAATTTAAAAAATAAAATAAAATGACTATTAACATAAAGGAATCAATGCCTTGGTAAAGTTAAGTTCTTATTATAATAAATTAAATTGAATTGAAATAAAAGTTATAATTATAGTAACTCGTTTATTTAGAACATATTTATTTGAAGGTAAGGATTTTATCTTCACTTCCTTAAATAAATAAGATTATAATGGAATTAAAGAATGAAATAGAATTGTATTAGGATTTTTTTATTAATATTTCATTTAAATAGTGGTATTTTGAAAAAAAAAAAACAGTTCTAGCATTGAATTGACATTTATCAATTTGAATAAAGAATGATTATTCAATGTTTTATATAATAAAGATTCAATATGGAATTACTATTCAATGAACTAATTGCTAGTTATTCGTAAGGAATAAAACTGTAAAAAGGGAAAAAGAAAAAAGATTTCAATATTTAATTACAAAAATATCATTGGGATGAAAATAATTTTAGGGCCCGTTTCTTTTGAGGAAAAATATTTGTTAATAAAAGGGTTAATGACCCATTTGGTACCCAAACTTTTCAAAAAAGAGCAATTTGCTACCCAAATTTTAAATAGATCAATTTAATACCTACTTTAATTTTTCGAAGACATATATCATACTTGGCATTAACACTGTTCCCTCCGTCAACAATATGGTAAGAGCATCCACTCAATGATTAACACGTGTTATTTAACAAGTTTAAAAAAAAAAAAAAACAAAACAACTATTCTAACTAGAGAGTACACTTTCCCTAAACAAACCAAACAAACATAACAAAACCCTAATTTTTTTACTTCAAAATGCTCTTTTCAAACACTCTGCCTAAACGAATCGAACAGAACAAAATCCTAATTTTTTTTTACCAAACATAGACTTGAAAATACTCTTTTCAAACACACTAAAAACCCAAACATAGATTGTTCACCAAACTATAATGTCCACATTTGAAACCTACGACGAATAAGTCCAAAATAAATCTGTGTAGTGTTCCACTACTAAGGACCACCACCTTCTTGTTGTCACTTTGCTGAGAGGAATCTCATTGTGGAACTAGTGGGGACGCTATTGTTGAAAAAGTGCAGCATTGGACTCGTGTGGCCCTACCCGCAATGGAAGGTAATGCCTTTATTGTTATCATATTATGTGTGGGTCTTTTGACTGCATGTTGTCATAAACCTCGCTATTATTATGCTATTGTTGTGTTGTTTTTTCCTTGTTCTTTTTCCTTTATGATGTGTTGTTGTCTTTGAAGGACATTCATATTATATGTTGTTTATATTGGGAACAAAATTTTGATTCTCTTTGTTGATGTCTTATTTTGCTTACAATAGTATTGTAGTTTTGTAGTATTTACTGAGTGTTTATGGTGTACATTGGGTGGCAACTATGTATTTGATCAAAGTTTTATATGTAGTTGGTCTGCATATGTTATTATCGTAATGCATCTTGATGTCTTATTTTGCTTACAATAGTACTGTAGTTGTGTAGTATTAACTGAGTGTTTATGGTATACACTGGGTGGCAACTATGTATTTGATCAAAGTTTTATATGTAGTTGGTCTGCATATGTTATTATCGTAATGGGTCTTGATGTCTTATTTTGCTTACAATAGTACTGTAGTTGTGTAGTATTTATTGAGTGTTTATGGTGTACAATGGGTGGCAACTATGTATTTGATCAAAGTTGTATATGTAGTTGGTCTACATAAGTTATTATCGTAATGGGGTCTTCAAGGGCTTATGATAATGTGTAATGTGAGTTTTTTATTTTCTAATTGGGCGCTTTATATGTAGTCTTTACTGAGTGTTTTATAAGATAATGTGTAATGTGGGTCTCCAAGGGCCTATGATAATGTGTAATGTGGGTTTTTTATTTTCCAATTGGGTGTTTTATATGTAGTCTTTACTGAGTGTTTTATATGTTAATGTATAATGTGGGTCTTCAAGGGCTTATGATAATGTCTAATTGGGTGGCAACTATATAGTCTTTACTGAGTATTTTATATGGTAATGTCTAATGTAGGGGTCTTCAAGGGCTTATGATAATGTGTAATTGGGTGGCAGCCATGTAAATTGGGTGGCAACTGTGTATTCTGATGTAGGTTTTTCATGTTCTTCTAAATTCCAGGGTGAATCTGATGATGCATGTGGGTGGAAGGTTTCATGGTGAAGGAGTGGGAATGAAATATGTCAGTAAGGAGCAAATTGCGTGGACGATTGAGTTGTAGTCTATGAGTGAAGTGTCTGTAATGTCTTTCCTAGGTGATTTTGGCTTTGTGAATGTACAAAAGATATTCTTTCTTATCCCAGGTAAAACTGTTGTGGATGGGTTGCTCCTGCTCGTTATAGGAGAGAATGCGCCATACAATGCCATGACTGCAATTCTTAGAGCCCACGGTAGCGATCATGTGTATGTGGAGCATGTTGATGGAGAGGTCAGGCGCAAAGGTGTAGAGCATCCCTATGTAGGCGAGGTTGAATATGGGATCGAAGAAGAAGAAGAAGTTGTGGAGATTGATTGTTTATCTGATAATGATGAGGTATATGTTGCATGGTCAAAGAAGAAGGAATTCCTTGCTTGTAATGTGGCATATGGACTAGAAGGCTTCACTATAGATGTGGATAGTGTATTTGATGATTTTATGCCCAAGACACGTCGAGGAACACTTCTTATGTTAGAGAAGATAGAAGTCATAGATCCACAAATTGTGATGAGGAAAATCCTTTCTCCAAAGATGAAGGAAGCTTTTTCATTGCTTCAAGTGAAGATGATGGTGGGGTGGTCCAACCCAATCGTAGGCAAAGAACTCAAGACCACTTCGACCCAAATAATGAGAGCCCCCACATATGTGTAGGGATGGTTTTTGAAAATAGGAACCGTTCAAAGAAGCAATGACCATATACTCAATCTCTAATAGGCGTGAACTTAAAATGACTCTCAATGATAAGCGTCGGGTTCAATATAAGTGCAAAATTGACGGATGTGGCTTCTCAATATTTGCATCAGTCGATACGAACTCCAACGAATTTATAGTGAAAACTTTCAAAGATAAGCATGGCCAATATTGTAAGCCAACATTTTCAAATAGCAGGGTCACCTATAAGGTTCTTGGTAAACATTTCTTATCAAGAATCCGTTTTATGCCAAAGATGATGGCTATTGACATGAAGTGATTGGCTAAGGAGGAGTTACTTGTAGATGTGTCTTATGTTCAGTGTCACCGGGCGAAGACATGGGCGCTCCGATGGATTAATGGTTGGTTTAAAATGGAGGTAGACATGTTGTGGGATTATGGTCGTGCTATAAGGAATGCATCTAAAGGCCTTAATAATACGGTTGATATCATTGCTGAACGTTCGAGCCCCTCTTACCCACTATATTTCAAGCGGATATTCGTATGTTTGGATGCATGTAGGTTGGGATTCGTAGAAGGATGTAGGTCAATCATTGGCTTGGACGGATGCTTCTTGAAAGGTGAGTTGAAGGGAGAATTGCTTAGTGCGGTGGCATGTGACGCGAATGACTATATGTATGCTGTGGCATGGGCATATGTGGAAGGGGAGAATCTAGACAGTTGGACTTGGTTTTTGAGTGAGTTGGATCCTCTGGTCGGATTGAGTGAATCCACTAGTTTCACTCTAATTAGTGACATGCAAAAGGTGGAGTAATGCATAATCCTGTGGTTTAATGTTATTTAGTCTCCTATATTGATTACAATCTAACTTTGGATTCATGCCTAACTTTGGTTTCATGGTTGTTGATGCAGGGGCTGGAGAGTGCAATTACATCAAAGTATCCACTCGTTGAACATCGGTTCTGTGCGAAGCACTTTTTTGCTAATAGGCGGAAGAAGCATAAGGGGTCTGATTTACAAAGACTTTTTTGGAGTGCATGTAAAGCTACAACTATTGGAGAGATGAATAAATGGATTGAGGAAATGAAATGCTTGAAACCAACTACTGTGGAGGACATGATGCTAAAGAACCCAAAGCATTGGTGTAGGGCATTTTTTCGGCATGAGACAAAGTGCAATGTTGTAGACAATAATGTTGGAGTGTTTCAATGCCACGATTCTTGAAGTAAGGAACATGTCCATAATTTCTATGACGGAGTGTATAAGGAAGCAAGTGATGAGCAGTATTGTAGAAAAGCTCAAGGAGGGTGAAAAATGGAGTCGGTGCTTCACTCCACGCATATGTGGAAGGATTGAGGCAAAGAAGAATGCAAGTGGAACTTGTCACCCTATTCTTAATGGCAAGTTGGAGTTTGAAGTGCTTCAGATTCCAAATTCTTATGTTGTAGATATGGAGAATAGGACATGTAGTTGCAATTACTGGGGATTAATTGGAGTACCTTGTGCTCATGCTTGTGCCTGCATATTGTACCTTGGTTGGAATGTGGAGGATTATGTGTCCACATGGTACACTGTGGAGGATACAAGAAGACATACAAGCATGTGGTATCTCCACTTCCAAGTGCTAAGTTTTGGGATAAAACAAACAAGGAGAAAATGCATGCCCCAATCCCTAAAAAACAACCTGGAAGACCGAAGACAAATAGGAATAAGAGGAGGGGAAGGAGCAATAGATACAAGAAGCCATCTAGGGTAATGTCATGCAAGCTTTGTGGCCAAGGAACCACAATGCAAGAGGTTATCCAATGAAGTGCTAAAGGTAAGTTGTAATATTGTTTGTCCCATATGTTGGAAATTACATGACTCACATTTTGTGTTTTGGCATGGTTTCCTTTTTTTGGCAATAAAATGACTTAGAGTGGAAGCAATAATCCAACTAGCAGTGTCACGATGGAATGTGAGCCGAATGAAGAATTTGAGGCGAATCAACAAGCAGCATCCACCCTACCCCTACGAGCTCTCACATAAGGCATGATAATCGATCCAATCCAAGCAACGATTCTGTTAAGGTATAAACTACCAATAATGTTTTTCACACGTTCTATGTTACTTATTGTTTTTGACACAATCACCCACATTGATTGAACTAGCAGAAGACACAAAAGGGTGAAGTTTCTTTAGTGGTTGATGCCAGTGCATCCAAGTTCACATGGATGTCTCTAAGGATTTCGAGTAAACAAAGTGCACGATTTGATATGACTCACTCGGAGCCTATGCAGGCACACCCTAATGTGGAAGTGGAACCACAAGCTCCAATGGTTCCACAAATGAATAATACTGATAAAGAACTAAACAATGCAACACAAGAATGCTCAAACATAGAACATGCACCTAGAGGCACGCAGAAGAAGAAACCATGTCTAACACACCGACATGGTGAGTGGTTTAGTGGTGAGATGGCTCGAAGGCAGGCACAATTACAATCTGACATGGAACAGATGTAGGCAATTAAGCGTGCTCAAGCAACAAAAGCCAAGGCTAAACTAGTCCCAATGCGTAGGAGTGAGTGCCAAATGATGCTAAACTTCTGTTGGAAGAGGTCAACAAAACCCATATTTATAAGCTTGGATGAAGATAGCGACAACGAAGGGATAAGCAAGGTCATGACACAAGAGAGTTACCCAAATAAGCCTTGATGTTGTGTAGATGTTAGTGTCTTTTGTTTTTTGCTGAGGGAGAAGGATAGGATTATTCTACATGTGTATGTGACTTACTGTTTTGTATTATACCTGCAAGCATAAGGACTTGCTACTACTTTAAGTAAGGCAATATGGAATATTGTCATGTAATATGATGGATATTGTAATTTCTTAAGTTGGTAATGCTATAAGACTTATTATCATCTTTTGTGTTATGAAATCTTTATACTAAATTAAGAATTGTTTGGCCATAGCAGTTCTCTTGCAAGATCTATAGGAAAGAAATTATTGTTGAGAAATATATAATGCATCGTATTTAGTTTGCGTAGTCTTTTAAATAAGGCATCGTATTTAGGGTTATGTTTATAAGTTATTTAATCTGGAAGGAGTAAGATTCAAAGTGATCTTTTGATTTTTGTTTTGGAACTTGTAAGAAAAGGTCATCTCCATTCATTAGTTGAGATATATTAAGTGCCAAGATTAGCACACTCACTCAACAGCTTCAAAAATTTATGTCCATAAATTTATAATGCCTCATTTCTTTCCGAAAATGTAATTGCATGGCTAATGCAGAGTTAATTTTTATATGAATTGAGTTAGTCATATGTGTTGCATTTGATACTCTTTCTATTACTTATTCCTGTTGAAGTTTTTCTGTTGGTTCTTCTTTTCTACAGAACTCCTTCACCTTACCAAATCCAAATCCTACAGGGGAAGAGGTATAGTTTCTTAATCTAAAGTTTATCCAGCACCCATGCCAATTTTGTTTATTGTAGTTCATCTAGGTTTGAAGGTAAACCGCAATAACATTCTCTGCAAATTGTTACATAATAAATATTTGCCCAAATCCAAATCCCACAGAAAATGGATGACAAAGCATGAGATGCTATGTAATCTTGCACAATTTAACATTGCTTCATTACTTAATTTTAACAAAATAGTACATTCATCACTTCCAAAACACTAATCTAAAATCACCTTCATGTTGACATAAAACAACTACAATAATAAATGATACTAATACCTACAATACCAAAACATACTGACAATCTCCTATAGCTAATGGACACAAAAAACAAGGACATTCACCACTTCCTGCACCCTCAGAACTAACATTTCATATCCTATAAAACAACCACAATACTAGGATCCTAAACAATGACAAAATTAGCAAATACTTGTACACTTCAGTCACCCTTCGTAGCCTATTGATCTCAAGTGATGCATCAGGATCCTTGCCTAACACAAGTCACCTCATCATGGAATTCTCCTCAGACAACCTATCCCTATCATTTCGAGCCTCCTCTAGCAACGTGAGAAGCAGTCTCTCTTTTTTCCTCATCCTAGGCGCAATAACAGAAATTCCACAATCATCATCATCAGAGTTACGACTCCATTGAAAAAAATTGCATCATTCATCCTGTAAAACAATCATACCAATCACTATTACAATGTCATTAACAAGATGATCCATGATTGTTAATCCAAAATATCATTTGACTTACCATGTTGTACTTCGGGCATCCATAGAATAAGCGACCATGTTTTGTCTCTATTCTTGCTCCTGATAGCCTCGCCTCGTATCCGCATTTGCAAAGGACACTACACTTTCTATTGCTTCCTACACAATTTGATGACCGAACAGAGCAAGTAGATTAGACATAACACCTACAAAAGGGAAACTATAAACACTACAACATTGATTACAGATAGATAATGGAAGTTAATCTTAATAGATTTGATTTAGGGGGTAGGGTATTGAACATAAGGTAACAATTTTGTAGATATGTTTGAGGGTTAAGGTACTGTTTACATCTTTTCTAAGCTCACGCTATAGAAGCAGATTCGTTTGGGCAGAGTGTTTGAAAAGAGCATTTTGAAGTAAAAAAATTAGGGTTTTGTTATGTTTGTTTGATCCGTTTAGGGAAAATGTACTCTCTGGTTAGAATAGTTGTTTTGTTTTTTTTTTTTTTAACTTGTTAAATGACACGTGTCAATCATTGAGTGGATGCTCTTGCCATATTGTTGATGGAGGGAACGATGTTAATGCAGGTATGATACATGTCTTTGAACAGTTAGAGTAGGTATTAAATTGATCTATTTAAAGTTTGGGTAATAAATTGCTCTTTTTTGAAAAGTTCGGGCATTAAATGTGTCATTAACTCTTAATAAAAATAGTTTTTCCTTGGAAAAGTTTTTTAGAAAAGTAACATATTTTCAAATGTTTGGCTAATTTTATAAAAATACTTTTCGTTTGGTTACAATAGTGAGGTGACTCTATATTTTTAAATCTAAAAAATTAAAAATTTACGTATATTATAATGAGACATAAATCTACTTAAAAGAAAAATATTTAAAAATTAATAATAAATGTTTTTTATAGTAATAATTGGTAGATGGACTCGTAAATAAATGGAAAAATGACTTACACATTTATATTCTATAAGTTGTTTTCCAAAAAATAAGCTATGAAAAGTCTATATCTTCCAATACAAGGGAAAATGTTTTCCATTGATTGTCTTATTTTTTTTTAAACAAACACGAAAAAATGAAAAGACATTTTCTTGAAAAATATTTTTATTGAAACAAACGAAGCCTTAATTTTAGGAAACTTCAAACTCATTTTTGAAAAGATAGTTTATAAATAAATTTAGCTTACCTATTACAATAATGAACAAAGCTCATTTTCTTCATTATGAATTGATGTATATAGAATTATTCTTAATTGTATGGACCAGTGGGGCACACAATATACAAAAAATAAACTAATCATAAATCATTTTTTGTGGAATAAACGGGTGAAATTTTGATGTGGGAGTGGTTACAAAAACCTATTACACTATTCTAAGGATTGATTTTTCGAGCGCTATAGTGAATTAATTTGGGCTTACCCAATTGAGGTTATTTCGACCTTGAACAAAACTATTTAAGGCCTTGTAATAGGCTGTTTGATGTTTTTAGAGTTTGTAATACTAGATTTCCTTAGATTTGTATCTCTTATTTTAGTTTAAGAGCTTAGAGGTTCGTCAATGGAGATTACAGAGAGAAAATATAAGTTTTGTATTGAACTTGTTTCCCAAAGAGGTGAGTTTAGTGTGATTGTGTAGAAACTCATCGAGTTTTTGAATATTTTTTGAAGTGTGCCTCCTAAACTATTCTTGAAATACTCCAAACTCTCATCTAGTTAATTTAGAAAAAGTTTAATTAAACAACATAGTAGATAGTTAATTTTAAACATAGTTAGACAATTTAAATAAATGAAATGAGTAGACAATAGAGAAAGGAATAGAAATTTGTTATAATTAAATTAATAAATAGGTCCAATTAAGATTTGAGATTTACAATTACTCTTTTAAATCGTTCCTATGTCTCAATGAATTTTATTTTAAAAATTGAATTTCTTATTTAATTCAAATTCTTTATTGAGACTCCTTTTTCTTCAATTTCAATTATTAAATCTTAAAATAAATATTTTAAATGTTTTACAAACTCCTAAACCCTTAAACTTTAGTTATATTTTATTTTGTAAAATCTTATTAATTTTTTAAATCAATTACTAGTTTAAAAATATCAGTTTTAAACTCGAACCCAAATCAATTATAAAAAATTTTATAAATTAAAATTTTAAATTATTTTTTTTGTATCAAGTTATAAGTTCCTAATATATATGTTCTCAAATTATTTTCTAATTAGTTTTCATACTGAAAAAATTTATCAGAAAGGTTTAAATCTAATACCCTATTCTAAGAATATCATTAATTTTCCCTATTTATCTTTTCTTTTTTCCTTTTCCTTATTTCCCTTTTCTGTTGTTTTCCTTTTCTTACCGTTTTCTTTCTTTCCCTTTTTTCTTTTTTCTTCTCTCTTCTCTTTCTTCAATTTAACCATCAAATTCAATTCAACAAGAAAATAAAAAGGAAATTATAGTTGGGGAAAAGAAGATTAAGATAGAGGATGGAAAACAGTGAGGATAGATTATCACAACAGAATAAAGATCAATGAAGTCTATGTTTGTTGAAATATAGATAAGTGTTGTTTTTCTTGTTTTCTTATTGTTATTACATGTATATGATGAATTGTTATTTATATCTAATGTAGAAATTGTGATGAAGTTGATGAATATGTTGGTTTATGTGTTGATATGGGGGTGGGTATGTGAAGAGATGATGAATAGTAGTTGTGGGGTTTGATGGAGGAATTGATGATGTATGATGTTGTTGATTGAATATAGAAGTGTTGAAACATGGAAACTAGTTTATGTGTGTTTAGTGATGTTGTGATGGATAGTGAAATGTATGAAAAGTGTTAAAAAAAGAAGAAAGAAAATAGGGCAAGTCGTGATGATTTAACCTTATCAAACGGCCCATTTGGAGGGGTGTTTGGGGAGTATATGGTGCAAATGGCTTGTGGGAAGGGGTACTAGGCTCTTGGGTGAGTTTTGTGTGCTTTCCCTAGGTTAAACGAGCCTTGAAATAGCCTGTAATAGAAGATGTAGTGCTTATTGGAGTTCATGTGTGTTTTCCCTAAGTCCAAATGGCCTGGCAACGGCCCGTTTTGAGGGGTGTAGGGACCCAAACGTCCTTCCAAACGGTCCCGTTTGATTTTCCCTACCGCGATGATGTTTTGTATTTTTCTCGTAACTTTTTCATCCAACTTTGGATTGAAGTGATTCGAGTTTCGTTGGAAAGCTTAAAAAGAGATCTACAACTTTTATGTTTTAAATTTTTACAAATTCAAAACGTATCGATGCCTAAATTTTATTTCTTTTCAGCTATTTTGTTTTATTAAACAAATTCAAAACTTGTATTTACTTTCTAAATGTTTGTTGTTAAGTGTAAATGAATCTTTTTAAGTTAAAATGAGATAGATAAGTGATATTTGATGTGTTATGTGAGTTAATTAATACAATTAAGAATGTATTAAGTGGAATTATAGATTTAATAAATAATTGGATTAAATATGGAATTTAGTTATAAAATGAACTTAGCTAACAAATTTATGTTCAACTTGATTAAATAGAATTGAATGCGTTAAAATGAATTAAATTGAGTTAGTTTAACCATCTTTGACTTAGTTTTTGAATTAAATGATTAAGGTTAATTAATTTGGCTAAGTTTAAGTTAATGTAAGCTCGGGTTGACATGGATCTAGATGTATAATGAATTAGTAATAAATTAAGTAACATGACTTAATGACTTCACTAAATTAAAAACGGGTTTAGATTTTTTAAGTTTAATAACTTGACTTAGTAAATGAATTAAATGACTAATTTTAATCAATTTGACTAGGATTTAGCTAAAAGGAGTTAATGGTTAATAATTGGTTTAAGTTAATAAGATAGAATGACCTTAGATTTACATGGTGAATATGTTGTTTCAAATGTGTGTTTGCTTAAGAAATAGATGTTTTTGTGAATGAATGCCTTGATTATGCTTTTGTTGATAAAAGACCATAAACAAAGTGAAAAGAAACACTTTGACAGATAAAGAAGAACTGTCCATATTTTGGTAAGGTGATCTTCGCAGCCATAGTAGGGTTCTAAATTAATGTCTGATCAAATAAGGTTATAATAAAAGTTTGAGATAATGGCTAACTAGTTTAATTTATTATATATGAGTTTAATTTCTTGAACAGATGTTTACCACTGAATCAATCCTCTAATCTATCTTCTGAGATAGCTTTTGTCTTATCTTCTACCTTGTTTGGATTTCATATATAAGGTACGTAGTAACTTACATATTGGATGTTAAAATAGGCATCTAAAATGGATAAAAAACTTAAACTTAGCTTTATAATTAATGAGTGTTGGCTGTCTATTATGCCGTTTTGGTTCAGGGAGCAACATTTTTCCATGATGCAATGACACGATAGTTTTAGGCGTTTAAGCCAATCCTGTCATGATGCAATGACTTTCATAAATGGTAAGATGGGTAGTCGATGGGGTTATTGGTATCGGTATAACATTTGCTTATTCTTAAGATGAACTAATATGATTTAATTCAATGTTTATGGGAATACTTGAGCTAGGTGATATTATGGATTAAGTTAAGTGAAGATGAGAAATGGCTGAAAACCCTAAATGAGACTATTTTTCATTTATGGATATATCATCTAGGAGATATAAATCCCAAACAACCTATATCAACCTCCTGAGCATAGAGGTCATTACTCAGGACCCCAAGATATCCTTGTTATTCGGAGTTTGAATACTTCAGTGATGTTTGACTAATTAAAGATTATATAATAACTTGTTGATGTTGCACTGCATTTAGTTAGGCTCGTGTGCCATTTCATGTGTGATTGTGTTGTTGTGTACTGAGCTCCGACTCATCATTGTTGTTATTGTTTTTTATTTTTTCAGGTCTTGATTTGATGATGGTGATGATTATTGTTATTATTGTTGATGATGATGAGGAGGTTGATAATTTGATGATCATGAAGATGATGATGTTGTAGATGATGGAGTTGTTGTTGATGATGATTGATGTGTTGATGCTTGGCTTGGGTTTTGGGCGATGGTTGATGGGTGATGCGGGTTAAAGCTGTGGATATTACTTGTTTTTATTTTTATTTAAGTTAAGAGGCGGATTTATATTTTTAAGTTGTAATATTTCTTAAAAAGGGCTTGTTGATGCCCATGTTTTGTAATTAATCTTTTGTAAAGCTTTGTTTCAGTGAAAATTCTTCCACTTAAGTGAGTGGAAGTTTTGAAATGTTTTTATTTAGAGATTGTTTTATAAAATAGATTTTCTACTGCTAAATCTAGTTATTTGAAAATCTAATTAAACGATTTCATAACCTAAAATTTAGTAGCAATGTTCAACATAAACAAAATCTTTTAAAGGAAAGCCTGAGCGTGTAATATTTTAGAGTATTATACATGGCGGTAGTGCTTTAATCGATTTAATGTTTGATTAAACTTTTAGGGCATTACAATCCTTGATTTTTTGAATATTTTTGAAGTGTTAGAAATAGTCTAACCTATCAACTTTAAGCCTCTACCATTCACTTTCGCGGCTTCTACAACTCCAGTCATTATTACCATTGTAATTTATGTGTGTAGGATAACTTATAAGAGTTACCTTGACCTCTAAATAGTAAAAAAGTTGTGATTTCACCTCTTATACTTATTACAATTTTTGCTGTTGCTACGTCACTAAAATACTTATCCTATAAAGATAAAATCAAAGAAGTGGTTTGTTTTAACAATTCAAATGGATGCTTTAACATCAAAGTTGCATTTGATGAGATGATTGAATATGGTTTCATTTTGAATTGTTCCAGCCAGGTGAGCTAAATAAGTAATGGTTTAACCACCCAGTTTGCATGGGATTATCTAGTCAAATATTAAAATGGGTAAATGCAATGGATTGACCATCTATTATTGCTAATTTCGGTTGGATAGGTTATGTCGGCTGGGCTAGTTTAGGTCAAAAAACACTACTAAAAGCTCTAGATAAAATAGAATACACTTATGTTGTTGTCTCTTCTCTCTCCTTTATCCTTAATCCCTATCTTTCTCTCCATCCCTAAGAACATATGCAACAATCAATAAAACCTTTAGTGTAAGTAAAAATTTTAATGCTCTTGTCTATTTCTTGAGTCTTGTATAGAAGGAACAAGTCTTGAAATGAAATTGTTATTACATCCCCTAATCATCATAGGAAGTATTGGGGACAGTAGGTCCACAAAATCTTTAGGTGCTTTTGGTAAGTACAAACTCAATTAAGATGCTTTTAGATGATTGGATAATGTTCCAAACTATTAAATAGAATAGTTTTATGGTCAGGAGCAATTGCTGTTGATTTTGGATCTAGAAGAACAAATCTGAAGAAAATTTAAGTAGGTTATCGTTCAAATCGTGTCCTTATTTGGGTTGTGGTGGAAAAAATGAGCTCAAGTGTTGGTTTCTATTTTTGAAAGAGTTATAGTTGATAAATTTCAAGCGTATTGCATAAGAATTGAATGTTTATGAAAGGATCAAAGGAAAGTTTACAAACTTGATGTTATTAGGCTAACATGACCTTTCAACACAATTGTGTTCAAGTCGTGCTGAGCCTCTAATCTAAACACTACTCTAGTATGGTCCTGCTCATGTTCATATCATATTCAAGTAGAACTAGTTTAAAACTTGTAGAATGCTCCTCTAAAGCTCATGAAACCCATACAAATCCTATAAGATTGAATTACATTTTAAAACCCTAGAAACAATATCACTAAATTAAATACCAATTTCTTATATTAAATTATATTTTATAAACTAAATTTTTGAACTAAATACATATAAGTATCTTATACAAACTTTGAGCTACCTTAAATATAAATTCAAGTGATTTAATTAACAACTTTGATACCAATATTAGTGTAAGAGTGAGAACTATAAGAACAATTATCTAGAGTTGAGTTTGTGGTAACTCAGGTTTAGAGAGTTCTAAAGGTTCGAGTTCAACATGAGCCTACATTCTAGGTTTGTATACACCTTGTTTGTTGCTTATGTTGTTTATGATAGAATCATAAACTGACAAATTAAATACTTAACCATGAAATTTGTTTATTGCATGTGCTTCACTATGGCAATTAACTGAGAGTATTAGTGATGTTAAGGCGATACCTCAATGATCCTTATATGGTGTTGTTGTTGTGTGGAGTTGCATTTGGATAAGATTTCAATAGATTTAGGTGATTTGGATTCAATGACTCATGGATGTTGGAGAGTATCCAACACTGGACTCATGGTCACAAGAAGAATAATGATTGGTAAACTATTAGTATGTAATGTAGTAGATTAAGAATCTTAGTTACTATGTTGTTTAGAATGTTCTTAATTGAGTGTTGACCCCTCTAGATTGTTTGAATATTTATTTGGCTTTATGTAACATTTAGTGAACCAATTAAGATATAATAACCATGTGTTTGAAGTTGTAAAAGCTTCTAAAGATAATTTAGAAGGTTCCAAGCCTTAGTGTATCCATATTTAACATGGACATGAGGCAGACTGTATGCGTCCTTATATTTAGAGTATTACACACATAAAAAACCATCATAGTGGAAAATGATGTGCATAATATACACCATCACATCTATCCACTAGAGTTTGTTGATGCATAAACTAATATAATTGAAGTTCATATGGTGTAGATTAAGTAATATTTTTTAGGTTTCTCGAATGTAGGAATTGCAAAAAAAAAAAAAAAAAGATCACTAGTGTCTTCTTTACTAATCTAGAAAATACTTTGTTTCATTGTCATTTCCAAACTTAAAAAGGCAAAAAAAAAAAAAAAAATTATCCCTTGTCCACACCATCTTCAAATAATATCTTTAGTTTGTTCTATGTTACTATTTCGTGAATAATAAGGAATTGAAGGTATTTTATGTTCATTGGGAATTATGTGTGTGTGTGTGTGTTAGATGAGAAAAAACAGAATGTTTTGTGTTTTTTGTATAAATAAAAAAAAAAAAAAGGCTATATGAATTATTTGGTGGTAGGATGACACACCAATCACAAAATTGCATTGTAGTTGCTAGGATAGTTAGTGCTCATGATCAAGATACAATCAAAATAATAACAATTATTTTTAGATATTACATACCTTAAAAAATTAAATTGAGTATAATTGAAATCACATTAGGCATAAGTCAATTAGAAAATTTTTGCCACAATTAATGATAGTTGGCAGGACCAAAAAAAAATTATAATATGTCACATTATTGAAATTTTTATTCATTGACTTATAACTATTGTCTTTTTCCAATATATTTATAAAATGATTGCAATTAATGAAATTACACGATTAATACGAAGTTACATGACAACAATAAATACAACAAATAATTTAACAATAATAAAAATAGACTTAAGACAACTATTCACCACTAGAACGTTCACCATCCGAAGAACCTACTTAGGTAGTAGGTGCAATATATTATCCTTTACTCAGCCTCCTCCTCCTCCTCCTCATCATCATCAACTTTTACATATAAGGGCAAAATGGTTCCAACTTTTAGTTGTAATTTTGTTTAAGTTATTTATCAATTTTTGTTCCAAGAATTTTTTATTCAATGTTTTATATATGATATATATTATTTAACGTCTTCATCCTTAATTAAAGATGAAGTTTAATCTCTAAATTCAATCAATCATTATAGTCTAATGATATTAATACTAATTTCCCAAGTGGGGTAATCAGGTTTAAATCTTCCATCCCTTGTTGAAATAGAAAAAAATAATAATAATTCTAGATTATGTTAAGGATTTGAGCTTGAAACAAAAATTTTATAAGAAATGGTGTCATTGATTTATTAAATTTCCAAATCTCATCTCACTATTTACCTACTATATGTGATTGTAAATTTGTTTTAAAAATAGGTTAATGATAGGTCAAGTTCTTGTGGTTTGACTTTTTCTGTATCATCTTTAGATTATATCAAATTAACAATTGCACTTTTAAAGTATGTGCGATTCAATACCTTTGTTAAAAATATTTGATGGATGTTTATTATGATAATATGATAATGTCAAACGAAGTGCTTGTACTTTCAATTTTTAGCAATTCAATGCTGCAGCTTTAGATTTTTACAATTTTTGACCGAGTGCATACTATTATTCCATCATCAAAATAAATATTCATTAAATATTATTTAACGGAGAAACTGAGTTAGACATACTTTAAAGTACAAGTATTTATTTGACACAATTTAAAGATAAGATATTAAATTACAAAAAATTAAAAGTATAAGTACTTGGTTTGTTATTATCTCCTAAAAACTTTAGCGATTGCTAAAGGAAAAATAAAGCAAAGTTATAATCATTTTAATTCAAATTTGTAAAAAAAGTAAGGTCACTAACCTCTACTCGAAAAGCCATGGATACTTTTCCTTCATAGTTTCCATGGTTCCCAAGTTATTATTCCGTTGACCTCACTTTTTCATTGTACCTACACCTACTCTAGCTCTTTTTTCTAAGATTTTGAATACAGGAGTCTAAATTCTTTATTGGCTTCTCCTCATACAAGTAACCCTCTTCTAGTTGATTTAATTTCAATTCATCAATTTTATTAGGATATTGATGTGCCTTTGGAGTAATTACGTGTGATGTAAGCTAGATGATAACTTTAGTATGGCAGATTCTCAACTCGCTCTAGTAACTCTAATTGTCCTTTGTATCTTAGATTTGATTTACATACATGTAATCACCAATTAAAAAATCCAAGAGTTTCTATCTTAAATCAATCTAACTCTTGATATCTCTCTCAAGTTTCCTTCATCTTTGGTCGAATAGTTATTATTTTCTCATTGATCGAGTGAATCATATCAATATATATATTTATCAAAATCATATAAGATCCAATGGTTATTTGTTCCTCCTTTTCCCTACACAATAGCAATGCCATGACATGCATTTAGGATCATGTAATGCTCCGTGTGGTGCCTTTGTATGATTGACTAATAAATATTATTGTTAGCAAATTCAACAAGAGGTAAATGTGTTTCCTACAATAGCTTTAGAAGCATTCTTTTTACAGGTCGGTTGTGACATACTCACTTTCTAATATCAAATAATACATTAAAATGTGCTATGGTCAAGAAGTAGCCTACTTTCTATGTGCACACTCTTCTTCTCATCATTTTAAAGAAACAGAAAGTGAGAAGACCTATGAGAGTTTGATGATTGAAGATCAATTCGTGGGTATGTTGAAGTGTGGAGTTGGCTTGAGAGTGGGTTGGTTAACGTGGGCTTGAACTTGGGCCTATCACCGTATTAAGGTTTAAATGATGAAACATTCATGTTCTTTATTCATGTTAATCACCTTCTACGACATCCTTCGACGTGTCTTACTCGACGTGTCTTAGATGTGTCCAAATCCATATATAATGTCTATTCTTTAAATAAGAAAAATTCTTTCTCGTGATCGATACCTCAAGCATTTTGCATCGTGTCTGTGCAGGATGGTAATTCCAGGATACTGTTTAGAGAGGAGAGAAACAGTCGTAAAGAGTGAGTCTATTGAGAATTATTAAAGTAACCAGCGACATAATTTTTTTTTTAATCATTAACATATATATTGATAAATACAAATTTAACTATTCATAATAAGTAGAGAAAAAAAAAACCTACAGAATTTCCATGCAAGCAATATATCTTTTAGGTCTGTTTATTTGTTAGTAGATTACAGATACAGACATTTTAAAAAAAAAAATTAATAATTTATTTATAAAGAATTAGATACAAATAAAAAAAATTGACAGATTTTATTAAAAGATCAAATAAATCAAACATAGATAAAATATAAAGGTAAATTAGACATATTTGTACATATCATTTTGAAAAAAATACAGATACAGATGAAAAACAAACCATCCAAATAGACCCTTTATCCTACTAATAATAGTTGGGGCTGCAAATAAATTACCTAAATTAGACTTATTTTAAACTCGATTTAGTTTGAACTTGATTTGTAAATGAGTGAACTTGTTTAGGCATTTGCAAGCTACTCCTACATTTATAAACTGGGAAGTCAGCTTGCATGAACATACTCAAAGTTATATATATATTATTAGAGTATAAATGTGAGAATCCCACATGGGAAATATAGTTCTTATATAAAAAATTTTCTAAGAAGGAAAGACTGATTAATTTATTACCTTAAGGTTATGGGTTATACATGATGTCAAAAAGCCCATTAGATTTCTCTCTATTGAAGGTATACTCCAGACCTTAACAATTAGTATCAGAGCCTAGTTGGGTTGGGAAACTCTCATGGTTGGCCCACCATGTGGAAAAAAGAGCTTTGGAGTATGATCTATCCTATCGTGGAGTCACATTTGAGGGGAAGATTGTTAGGATGTAAGTGTGAGAATCCCATTGCCTTAAGGTTTTGGTTATAGATGGTGTCAAAAAGCCTATTTGTATAATCCTTCATAAAGCCCATTGGATTTTTTCCTATTAAAGACATACTCGAGACCCTAACACACACACATATATATATATATAATCAAAAAGTAAATTTTATATAATTAATATATATATAATACATTATAAAATAAGAGATAATATGTATAATATTCAATATAAATAAATTTTTTATTATTGATTTAGTATTAGCTTAAATATATTTTATTGATTTTATATTTAAATTTTAGAGTTTAAATTTATCTCATATTTTAGGGTTGCAAACAAATCAAGTTGCTTATAAAGTTATTTTAGTTTGATCTATTCTAACTTCAGTTTGGTCTAATGAGTTTAAACATAAGTTGAATTTCAACTCGAAATAAATCTCTTATGTTTAACACCTTTAGGTTTGATAAAATTGAATTTGGTTTGAACTATTGGAGTATGAACCTCTGAAAAATAAAGTCAACTCAACACATTTATGCATTAATGATACTTTTTTACGGTGTATCATTTTATAGGAAGTACTTTTTCGATTTTGTAATGGGTGTTTCTAAGTACAATATAGTATTATAATCATCAGGATGTTGCTGAGGATCTATTTTCTAAATAACCATTGCAGGGGTGCTCGGAATTTTTTACAGCTCACTAATCTCTTTTGTCTTTTCTACTAAAATGTGTGGCCGGTGCTATGCGTAGGCTTCGTAAATGGGCTGCGCCAGCGTGGATCGTAGGCCTAGTATGGAATGTGAAAAAAAAAAAAAGACAAAAACACGTGCACGAGTGGGCCGACATGCGGCATGGGAGGCACATGAACTAGCAGGGGAGCCTTTTCTTTTTAAATAGTAATATAAAAAATAGTGATTTATTTTTTTAATATAATTGAAATTGTATTTAAATAAATTATTTTTATTATTTTAATTAAATGTATTTGTCTTCAAAAATATAATATCTTTAGTACATCATACTTGTTTAAAATAATTTCAATTGTATTATTATTATTAATATATTAACTTCAATATTGTTTAGGAAATTAAAAAAAATGAAATTATGAAATAATATTGTAATAGTAATTGATTTATGCCTTTTTTAAAAATAATAATAAAATTAGTGATTTATTATTTTTAATTAACTTTAAATTGTTGTTAAATAAATTATTTTTATTATTTTATTTAAACATTTGTTTTCTCAAAAAAATAATATACTTAGTATATTATATTTGTTTAAAATAATTTCAATTACATTATTATTAATATATTAACTTTAACATTGTTTAGGAATAAAAAAAATGAAATTATAAAATAATACTATAATAGTAATTGATTCATATGCCATTTTTTAAAATAAATATGTAAAATTAGTGACTTACTTCTTTAATTGACTTTAAATTGCAGTTAAATCAATTATTTTTATTATTTTATTGAAACATATTTGTCTTCTTAAAAAATAATATATTTACTATATTTTATTTCTTTAAAATAATTTTAATTGTATTACTTTTAACATATTAAGTTATTAACTTCAATATTGTTTAGGAAATAAAAGAAAACAAAATTATAAATATAATATTGTAATAGTAATTGATTTATGGGCCTTTCTTTTAAATAATAATATAAAAAGTGATTTATTTTTTAATTTACTTTAAATCATATTTAAATAAATTATTTTTATTATATTATTTAAAGATATTTATCTTCTTAAAAACATAATATATTTAGTATATTTTATTTGTGTACAATGATTTCAATTGTATTATTATGAACATATTAACTTCAATATTTTTTAGGAAATAAAAAAAAAATAAAATTATCAAATAATATTGTAATAGTAATTAATTTATATGCCTTTTTAAAAATGATAATATAAAAATAGCAATTTATTTTTATAATTTACTTTAAATTATATTTAACTAAATAATTTTTACTATTTTAAATAATATATTTGTCTTCTTAAAAAATATAAAATAGTTAGTATATTTAATTTTATTTTTGAAATGATTTCAATTGTATTACCATTAACATATTAAATATTAACTTTATTTTTAAATAAAATTATGAAATATTGTTGTAATAATAATTAATTTATATTAAATGCTAAAATTGCTTAATTAATTTATTTATAATAATTGTGAATTGTTAAATAAATGAAATTAATAAATGCATTGAGATCTATGGAAAAGCAAATTTTATTAGGAATAGTTTTTTAACTATAAAAGAATACAAGAATATTGAAAAAAAAATTTTATCAACTATATACCCTATCTCCTAAGAACCTTCTCTAGTCCCACCCCACTATTTCGTCTATGTCTACTGCTGTAAATCGGATGGTGACAATGACTCTCCTGATCCCGAGTCGCTGTCCTCAGGCCACCAAAAGTCTAGATCTGTTTGTTTCCTACTTACAACATCAGACCAATCTTTTAAGCACACACATGCTTCAACAGTGGCAGCTTTTAGCCTATAGCGGTGCGGTTCAAGGACCCACTCACCTGAACTAAAAGCTAACTCTAATGAAACTGTTGAAGCTGGAGAATCCAATACATCCCGTGCCAATATGGAAAGCATCGGCATCATGTGTGTCCTCCTCTTCCACCAATTGAGGACATTGAAATCATCCCTCTCGTTCTCCCCTCCCTATTGCGGTTGTAGTTCCTCCTCATCGAGTTGCTGGACCTCGTACACCAACATATCACTAAAGATTTCTTGGGAAGTTACGTGGCTGCTCCCAACATTCTGAGGATTCGTTTACTTCTCTTTGAAAATCCTTAGGATGAGTGACTGCTAGATCATTATGGTTGGGGTGGCGATGCAATCGTTTGATCACAACACCAATACAAGTCTTTGAGTAAATTTATTGCTGCAGTACGAAAACTTGCGACCTTTGATTTAGGATCGGCCACACTAATATTCTTATAAAATTCTTTGAGGAGTGCTTCAGTCACTCGGAACTTATTACCATATATCTAGCATTGTTAGAAGATGGAAGAGTGAGGAAAGGGGGAAGAGGGACAGAATAATCCGGGAGCTTACTGGCCATTGCAGACATAGTGGCGGCCAGATTAGGATGGAACTGTAGTTACTCTGTACGTCCGAAATGTCAACTAGATGGGGAAGTACCCAGTTGCTAGTGGGGTAGTAGCAACCAGATAAATGTTGTGTTGGGCTAAGAAATGCCTTCAGGACGTCTTTAAGTGCATGAGTTATTTGCCAATTTTGACCCGCTATCAAACCAATGGTAAGATCAGAGAGATTGAGTCGGTTATTGTACAAATAAGTTAGAGCCCTTTTGCACTTCAATGCTCGGTTAAGCATTTTAAACATAGAATTCTATCTAGTTACACAATCAAGTGCATCCATCTTTTCCTCTAAATGGTGTGCCTTGACAAACTCTACATACATCTATTTAAATCTCTACGAAAAACAAAGACAGTTCATTGCAAATATTATATTCTCAATATGTAAGTCAAGACCACAAGCTGCAAGGCTTGCTTGCACTGCCAAATTAAAAATATGGCTGACACATCGGACGTGAAAGAACTTCCCATCACACATCGGCTTCAAAAACTGCTTCAGATTATGAATGGCAGCAGTGTTGTTTGATACATTGTCGAATGATATACTAAATGTAGTATGTATACTGCTTGGTTGTTTGTGTGTTTGTTATGATTTTGTGAAATTTGAAGTTCAATTTTCACTGATCATTGACCGAGTTTTTCAAATTTATAAATATTTTCTAAATCAATAACTACAGTCTCACAGAGCAAGTGCACCCATTAAATGTAGCATAGATAATGATTTAGGTCAATCCTAAGGGAATGGTTGGTAGCTAATATACTCTCAATCCCATTAATTGTCTTAGCCAAAGAAAGGTTTTAGAACAACATAAAGAAGAATGAAACTATGCTAAGTTAGAGATATTCACAAATGTTTAATGGGTAAAATGAGAAATAAGCATGTAACTTCTATGAAATAGTATCTCAGGGTTACTTCACGATTCCTTATCAGAATGATTTCTTAAAAGCAACAACTTCTTAAAAGTTACTTAAAATGGTGTGTTTATACTGCTGGATTCTCTCATTTAAACTAAAGTTTCTCTCGAAGTCAGTAGTTCTCTATCTAACTAAAACCAGTAATATGAAGTTTCAATTAGATCTACATAAAGAATAGGAATCCATTGTTTTGAAAAAAACAACTCAATCAATTTTTAAACAAGTGACAGAAAGTCTTCACCCATTTCTTAACAAGAGGTAGTTAGGATCGACTCCATTAGTAACCACAGATCTATTCAATTGAATGACCTCTCGATCTATTCAATTGAAATCAATCGTTGATCTAAAAGAATGCATCATTCATTTAAAAACCACAAGCTAAATTCAAGTTACTAATTACAAACACCTAATCAAATTTACTTGAAAGCACATTTGAAATCGGACTGAATTAGGAATTGGATTCATAATCCCTAAGTTGTAGGAGTTTATTTCTCTATGGATTTATCAAAATAAGCACATATAAGAAGAAATAAAACAAATTTAAAAGATTAATCAATCAATTACTCAGAAATTCATAGAAATTATAAACATTGGGTTAAATTGATTTTACCCAGAAAACAGAAGAATTTTTCAAGTAAAAGGAAATGGAAATTCTTTTACCCAAAAATCCTTCAGAAATCTACTCTATGGTAATACCGATTTAAAATGTTGGTATATACTTTACAATACACACTTGCACATTTATTTATAAACTACTAGGCACAGAAAGCATGACCATCTTTATGTGACACATAGCAGATTCGACAGATCATTTCTAACATAATTTGATAACTTTTCACATGCGCATATTATCTATGAAAACACTCATCGAATGTCACATGGTCTATTGGTCCAGGCTCGTATTGAGCAAGATTAGGCTCGACTTCAGGAAATTCCTAAGTAAACTGTGTGTTTTGTCGATTGCTCTATCGAGAGTAAAATTGAGAGAGTCAAAGGTCAAATTGTTGAGGTTCGAGATAATTTTGTTAAAGGTTTGGTCTGTCAACACAATTGTTGAGGGTCAAGTTTTGAGGCTCGACAATGTATTTTCTTCATAATGATGCTCGATCACTTTGACTGAAGTTAAGGGTCATATCAAGGGCTCGTAGTTGAGGCTCGATAGACCAGTTTTTGTTGTCTTCTTTCTTTGTTTGACCTCGATTGTGACTTTTACAAGGCTTAACTTTTTCATTTTTTATTTTAATTATTGTTTTAGCTTCAAATCTGAATAAAAACAGTTGATTACTCTTTATTTGATTCTAAAAGCTTTAAAACAACATTATTTATCAAAAACATAATTTTTGCAGGATTTATCAGAAATTCTTAACAAATTAAGCTCAAAATCCTATGAAAAATATAGAGTAAAAATGACTTATCATATACCATACGATTGGATGGCTTCCAGTCTGTTATTTGCTATTGCTTGGCCAGTGTCTCTCTCTTAGAATGGCTTGAAAGCAATAATCCACTTCTGGATTAACCATTGTTCACCTATCTAGTGAGCGGTTATGCATATATAGCTAATTAGTACATTGTTGATGGGAGATTTCCAAACATCTGAGGTAAGGGAGACTACACAAGCAAAATCGATGACATTACTTAAACCAAAAGTAAATATCGCAAATCAGTATATGATCTAAAAAATTACATGAACAACAAATTATTTTAGAGGATTATACCTAGAAGGGAGGTTTGACAAAAGCTTCTTTAGAGCTTCATGCCTTCTCTCAAAAAATGCTCATCATATCATTTTTTAACGTTTGTCAGCCCGTATGTTGGTATAGAGGTTATATGGCTCTCGTACTCCAACTGTCGAATTTTTCGTGACCAACTGCATGGAATGATATATTTGTAGCTACCATCCATTCCACTAGATAGTCTTATGCATCTTGCTTAATGAATTGCCACATTGCGAGATCGACACGCTTAGTGTGGGAGCTATTGTCATTGATGGGGTCATCCATCATAACATGCCCTTTCGATATATGTGCTTCTACGTGTCGTTCTAAATGACAACTTATTATCGCAAGTTCGACAAACGACATATTTAATAGGTTTACCACTTGATATGGATTCTTCAGTTTCTGTAAAATATTTCCATACGGTTGTTATCTTCTTCTTAGAAAGTCTAGAAGCATCGCTGATCATGGCAGAGTCGTTATTACTCTACATTGGATTTGATTGTCTAGTCAAGAAGAAAGTTGCTGCTTACAGATAATTGAGTTGTAATGATAAAGGAAAATTAAACACATCGAAAAGTTACCTCTCCATTGTTCTCACTAGCCGTGGAAGGTGAGTGTGTAATTGTTGGTGGAGCTTGTTAATACCCTACTCCAACTGCTTCTTGTCCGGAAAAATATACTAGCATCGATGGTATAAACATAGGTATTGTATATTCAGGGTTCCCTATCTGATTCATGAAGGTGTTAAAACCCTGCATAGTGTTTCCAAAAATCCATGAATCATCAAACTCATTGAAGTTAGGAAAATTGTCCTAGTTGTTGTTGTTTCCTACCATATTGATATCTAAACGAATAGTTAAAAAGTGTTAATGATGTTTGAATTACAATTTGCAAATGGGTAGGAAATGATAACGGCTGAATTTACTGCAAAATTGGTGGAGTAACAATCTGGAGCCTAGCCGACACTCAATATATTATGTTCCCGGCTAAGTTTTTTTTTTTTTTTTACAGAGATGGTCACGCCAACGGCCAATGTACCTAAGTCAGCCAAAATTCTTTTTTTCTCAGGCGATGTAGGCAAACTATGGGCTAACGTGCCCATGTCGTCCAATAATCTTTTTGGGAGCGATGTGGGCATGCCGGTGGCTAACGTGCACACATATGCCGCTAGCGTGGGCATGTTGGTCGCGACGTGCCTATGTTGGCCATAAAATTTTTTTTTTTTTTCAAAAATGTGCCATGTTCTATATATGCCTTCAACCGACATGACCACGTTGATTCGTAGCCCCTGTCGTTTTCACACCATTACACTCGCTACTTGCACGCTTTTCTTATTTGCCATTTGCCAATTTTTTTAGAAGTTCTTTTTACTATAAATAATAGAGCGTTCATAAAGCTCACGCCATCATACTAAAGTAACCGCACGAATCGCTACCGAGAAAGAACACCTATCTCGTCCCCATCCCTTCGTCATCACCATCCTCACCTTCTTCACCTAGTTACCCACATGATGATCATAATAATATCCATTTGCCCACCTTGGCTATGATAGTACGATACGACATTGATTTCTACTCTTGGCTCGTGCTTCTAGGTAAAAATTATGACACTGATGAGTTAAATCAGCGGTATAACTTCACTAATGCCTTATGTCACATTGGTGTGGCTGCACTCATGGACCTTTTGAACGAGATATATGTCGATCTAGTTTATATATTTTATTCAAATGCCATTATAAATTGTCATAGAATATGGCAATGTGGTTCCTTGGGTGGATAGTAGACACCAAAATCGGGCCTTCATCACTACTTTTATGTTTGGATGTGTTCTCCATATTACCTCGGATTATTTGAATGGTCTATTCCATCAAACCAATGGGGGTGATAGATTATGAAAAAATTAGGATGTCACCACTGCATTCTATCGAGTATTTGATCGAGCTAGTGCCTCAATAGGTGCTGATGAGCATCAATCCAACCACGAGAAGTACTTCAAGTAAAAAGATCCGTTACCAATTTGTAGACTAATCCATCATATGATTGGCTACAATATATATCCACGGTGAGAATTCTAATAATAACTCTATTGAAGACGTCTTCCTGATGGATGCAATAATAGATCCTCGAGTATTAGATGTCGGCTATTTGGTGATACAACGCATGCGTCGGGTGCTCGAGAGAAAAGACACCATCTTACATACGGTCGCCTTATTACAGTCATTTTGACGACATGGGGATTTAACGTTTGAAGTTACAGAAAATCAGAATCAAGGTCAAAATTCACAAAGAGCAACATCGCAAGAAGGTTGGCTTTCAAGTATGATTCTAAAGCTAACCAATATATTAGACATCACGATGGTACATCACAATCGAAAGATGGAAATGAATCAAATGAATAGAGTTTTGATCTCAAATTGGATGATTTATCCATCCCCCTCACATGGCACGGTGAAGGAATGTGAGAGGGCATGGACACGGATAGTGGCAGGGTCAAGCTTAAACACAGCAATAATCCAGATCTGGACCATATAATATGGAGGACATAATGAACACTAACACAGATAGCCAATGTCCATAAAAAACATGGGGACTTACTCAACTCCATGAGTACCCACCTACATAATTTTTCCCAATGGGTAGGTTATCAACTGGTGCATCCTCCACCACCACCCCCACAATGACTACAACCATCATATCCCTATCAGCCCCAAGTGATATTGATGATCAAGACGAATAACAAGGCGGACAATCATCATGTTCACACCATTTTTTTAAAAATTAAATTAATTTCTTTCTTTTTTTTTTTACTATCAATGTAAATAACAATGTAATACATGTTATTATTAATGGAGTTTAAAATATTGCTTCAGTAATTGTCTAAATTTCATTTATGTTTAATGTTAAAATCAATAATTTATTTGTAACTAATTTGAATAGTTAGTTTAATTAAAATTCCTAAAGCCATTGGAAAAAACCCGCAAGCCGAAAATAATAAAAAAGAAATAAACCGTGCAAAAATGGACCCTATTGAAGGCACGCAAACTAGCATGTGGAGGCACGCAATGTGACACGTGAATAAATAGGCCGGTAAGATACAACATGTGAAAAAAAAAAGCACACGAAGCACGGTACGTAAGGCACACGAGCGCAATTGGGCCAGTCATGCAAAAGCACGCGACACGTAAAGCACGCAAAATTGACACGAGAACGGCACGACACAACCCATTTACCATGCCTAACTATGTGCTGGTTATATACATCAATATCTCCAATCTTACATAAGATATCGTAAATAAAATTTTTGTTAAATTATGTGATTATTATATAAACTAATAATATTGATTCTTCCAGTTGAAAATCTATATTTCATTATAGATATGAAATCTATGGTAATATTAATTTGACTTTATTGAATAATATAGGAAGCTTGACCAGAATTTTTCTATGAATGCTATAAGAAAATTGGGTTATAAAGATGAAAGTTTTATTTTTACACGTATATTTCCATTGCAAAAACCATATTCACTAATCCTATTTGTAGAAATATAACTTATTTTACTCATTTTCCATTATAGAATTTCTACCTCTAAAAGCCAATTTTTTAATGGTGGAAAATGTGGGCATTTAAAAGTCATATATATATTTATTAATTTGGAGCTTAGCTTTACCTAGGGCTCAATGTTGGTGCCTGGTGGTTAATGTCATGCCTCACAATAGGGGCCTAGTAGGATTACCCTAAAGTTATCATATTACGTGTCCACTTGTAATATGAACGGTTTGCAAGTAAGAGGTTACAAGACTCTTTTTATTTATCAATATCTCTTACTTAAATGATACATATACATATAATAGTATTATTGAAGTTCAATTATGATTCCGATTTTCTACATTCCATCAAAATCGCAGAGAATCGGTATCCCCTATCAAATAATAAAAATTAGCTTTCAACCTACAAAATACAAAATCTCTTATTGTTTATACAGTTTATCAAATTTGCATTCTAAGTTCAATATAGCCTATATTTCTAACTTCACTGTAGTCTGATGGAGTAGCACTCTTCACACATTCTCAGCCCAGTTCCAACTAGCATTATGCCTACACAAAATCTATTGGGGGTGAGAGAAACCATAGCTCAATCAGTTTATTCCTCACTACTATTGGTCACACAAGTTATCAAGTATTAATTGTAAACCTCGGTATACTCAGTAGTCAAGAAACCCCCGGGAGTGGAAACGAAACCCTAATCCGGTCCAGTTTGAGTCTAGTGAGTGAAGCCTAAGAACCCTAAATCCGGCTTTCCTTCGGTTTTATAATAAAATAAATATTATAAAGTAAATGAATTTGAATTATTGTTTAAAAGTACATTTTAAACCTTTGAAAGTTTTAAATTCGGGAATTTTTCAATTCCGGGCCTTCCCGAGCTCAATTACGGAAAAGCGTGCCCTGGACCACGGATTCAGAAAAATGTTCCGGAATATTCATTAGAATCATAATTTTATAAGGATTCCAAAAATATCAATTTGTAATTTTCCAAGCTATAAAAATTACAGTTATAGCTTTTCCCGTGTTTTCGGAACAACCGGTAAAGTAGATGTCTTGTCTACTATTCACAAGTACAACCTACACTACACACTACCCATACCCTATTCTTACATCCTTACAACTACTCATTTCAATTTTCTTTTCCAAGAAATTTTGTCTCTTAATCAATTATCACATTTATTACATTTTAATTAACTAAATTACAAATATCAAAATTTCAAACACACACACACACACTGAGTGGCCGCGCCCCCCCCCCCTTTGTTTCCCTCTTCATTTATTATTTACTCCATTTTGTATACTAAACCCTAATTTACTTCATATATATACATATTTTCTCTCTCTCCTCATTTCTTCTTGTTTCAAATTTGTAAAAGAGTAAAAACTCTCTTTTCTTCCTCCTTTGTGCCGAGCACTCCCTCCCCTTTCCTCTCACTTTCCAACTTTGTTCCTTCTTCTTTTCTCCTTCAAGACTCCATTGGTATGTGTATTCAAGCTTTGTTCTTCCTAATCTTGTAATGGCAAAGCTATATCTTGTGTGTTTTCTCATTTAATCCCAATGAGCTCATGCTAGGGACATGAAAACACATGAACAAGAATATCAAGCCATCACAAGACATGGATCTAGTGTTTAGATGAGTTTATGTTAAAATATCAACTTGTTCATGCATGTAAAGTAGAGATCTTGTACATATATTGTTGTTCATGCCATGAGATCCATGATTCATGCATTATATATAGTAGATCTAAAGTTTAGACATCCACATCTTCATGTACATGCATGATCATAGGTTTATTTTGTTTTATATGCTTTGATGATCATAAAAATGAAGTCTTGTTCATGTATAGAGATGTTAGATAGTAGATCTTCACATATAGAAGGCAAGAACATTGAAAAAGGAAGGACTTTGTCAAATATGAAATGTTGAAAATTCGGATGAAATGGGAACCCTACTTTAAAGACCACCAAAATCACTTTTGAACTCATTTCATATGAAAAATGTAGGGTATGTGTAGTAGATATTGAAAGAATGATTTTCATAAGATTAGATGAGTTTAGGCATGATAGGAATGTAAAACAAGTGGTGGAGTTAGAATGAAAAATATTGGAATGTTGATCAATAGTTAAAATTCGTAACTTAGGTTCATGCCTACAAGAACACTTGGTATTTAAGTCTAAATTGGATGTTTTATAAGCTAAATGAAGTCCTTATATAATGTATATGTTAAAGCTTCAATTTTTTAATGCATTAGACAAGTTTTCCCTTAAGAAAAATGCAAGAAAATGAAATTTAGAAAATTCGGATTTTACAAAAAGCTTGTTCAAAGACGTGTTTACCAAATGAAAAATGGGAATTTTTATGCATGAATGAAGGCCATGATTAATATAGACTTGAGAACTTATTTCTAGTTAGATAAACAAGTGGATTACAAGATTAAAGTCAAAGAAACCTAAGGAGTATAATGTGGAAAAAAATACCTTCTTAGAAATAACCTTTATGGATTTCCAACACTAAGAGTTCGTAAGAGTTTATTATCACAAAATTATTATGACCATGCATATATTAAGTTCATCACATGGCATTCAAATTAGAATTCATTCCCATATCATTCATGCATGAATCATCAACTAGGAACATTTCTTATCAAAAGCAAAACAAATTTTTGAGATTGGAACATTTGCGGACAGATCTGATCCACTGTGTACCGTGACCTTACTATTTTCAAAACTTGGAAATAATACTAGAAATAGGCAGATCTTTCGAAGTAGATAGAGATCGATATAAAATTTGCGAAATTCCCAGTTAAAATGACCAAGTTATGGCCGTTTTAAGTCGGAACTTCCGCAATAGCGAGAAATCCGAATCCATTAGTTAGATGTAGCTTGATTTAGTTACATAATGAGAGTCATTAGGATTATTCTTGCTTGGTATGTGATCTGAGCAGGACGACACTCTACTACCTCCCGACTACTACTACTAGGAAGATTGGTGTCCAATGGTCGAGTGAGTTTTACTTCACTCTCAATTAATGAATGTGATTGTAATGTAGTGGCACTAGTGGTGTAGGCAAAGATAAAAAGAAATTGTATATGCATGATGGGGTATATGGGAATTATATATGTTGTCTACTGCTGATATGTGAATTGGAACGTAAGGAATATCGAAACGGGTGTTAAGCTATTGACTGATTAGCTAGTATCTTATGATGAATGTCTGTGATACTTATTGGTCACTTGAAAGAATTGATTAATTAATATTCGGTTTCAAATGTAAATTGAATCCATTCATATCATGATGGGGTGGAGCATTCGCATTGGTTGGTTTTTCGTGATCCATAAAACGGATATGTTGGTTAATCGTGATCCATAAACGAATATGTTGGTTATCGTGATCCATAAAACGAATTTGTTGGTTAATCGTGATCCATAAAATGAAATATTGTTAGTACCGTGAGCTTAAACGCGTCGTACCGTAGGATTCGTTAATCTGCTAACCCGGGATGGAGGGCGCAAGTCCATCCACATATGATTTCCGGTTGGTCATATGTTTGTTGATCACATCTGTATGATGCATACACTGGCTTGAATAATCACTTGCTTGAATGATTATATTTAATTGTGTTATGGAAGTTATTACTCACTAAGCTAGTTAGCTTACGCCCCCATAGTTTTTATCTATTACAGCACGAGTTTATATGGTTTAGGCCGAGGCAAGCCACAACACAGGTACCGGAGATAAGAGTTTCCCATAGAAGTTTAATCCATTCTTGTTGTATAGACTTCCATTGGAAACTAAGGACTCTGGATGACTGTAATGGACTTGTTATTCTTTTGCAGGGGAATGCTCCCTAGATTTTGTAAACTATAATTTATGCGTTTTGATTTATTATCTATGGCTAATGAATGCCACATTAAACTGTTTAACTCCATTTGTTGAAGTATTCTATTGTCGTAAAGGAGCGCTTTACATCTACTTAAGACTCCCGAAGGACTCGGGTAGGGAACTCGAGAGTCTTACTTAGTATGTGGCGGGCTGTTACGTTTAGGATACCTACGGGGCATGACGTTAATTAAACGTTCATTCAAATCTATCTATACGCTATATGAATGTATACGTGATGAATGCATACGTGATGAATGCAAGCAACATATTTATAGGAGTTCGGAGCCATAAACTATGTAAATTTGTGCTGTCTATATATCAGTTTTCTCCTATACTTATACGCATGGGACACCTCATTTGGTGTAGCATGGAAGCATTGAATTAACAAAACCAATTTGACAATTGATTTCAAAACGTGAACTTAATCACACAATTGCTAAACAATTGCAAACTTAGAAAAATCTTCTCAATTCAATATCAAAGATGTCAAATATCAGTTGTTTTACAAAACAAGTCTTAGGCATATTTATACTATTACAGAAAAATCCTAAAAAAAGTAAAATAATAAATACTAATAATAAAGACAAATAATAAATATAAATCTAAAAAAGGAAATAATAAATATAAATAAATAAGTTGACTAGTGATAAAAACTAGCAGACTGTAATTAATGCTGACGATTTGAAAATTCAAAAGATGAAACTGTCAGCTATGTAGGTCGGCTCCAATGCTAGTGACATATCTTCCAACATTAGCGGTGTTTCTTCTAAGGCCGGTAACGTATCTTCCAACACTAGCAGCGTTTCTTCCAATGCCGGCAGCGTTTCTTTGTAGCAAGTGGTATAGATATTTATTGTCTACATCATTCTCTCTCACCTGAGAAGAACTTGACTCTGAGTTCTCCTTTAGATAAAATAGAGAATCATCGAGATGGAATGGAAAAAGATCAGTAACATTTCCATTCCGATCAATAGAATGACGAATCCCAATAGGAGAATCCCTCTTGCCTTCCTTCTTTTCTTCTTTTACGATCGCTTCCACTTTTGGTTTCTCCTCTTGTACCAGTGTTTCCACATGTTTATTTTCAACGAATTTAGAAGTCTTAGTATCTTTTGTGGCAGTTTCAAGTAGTATATCAGGAACAGATCCCTTTTTATCAGGTTTAGTGGAAATAACTGGAGGATGTTCAATCTTCTCATCTATAAGTTTTCTATCTACTTTAAGAGGGATAGTTTCTAAAGATTCAAATGAGGTCTCTTTAGGAGTCACTTCAATGTGTTCTTTCCCATACTCTTTTGCAATAGGAACTTCTTCCCCTTTCAAATCAGTATTTTGCGTCGACTTCAAGAACTCTACAGGATATTCATGTATCACTTTCTGTTCTTGATGAAATCGGTGGTCCTATTGAAACATGGTTTCCTAATAATTAAGAGGATAGAATTCATTTTCCAACAATAGCTTCATCCTAAACCACGTTCTAACAAGTGTTTTTCCTTTACGACTTAATTTTTTTTGTAACCTTTCCTACCAAATAGATGCATAGCCTTTAAACATACATTTTACCAATCTTACCGTCTTCTCCTTTGGCACCTTCATAATATTAAAAAGTGAAATACCCCAAACCTTCACATATATTAGAAATTGGGTTTAGATAGATTTGAATGAATTAAATTAATCATAGGATATAAATAGACAAGTTGACAAAGTTAGATTAGTAATTAATTAAATGAAATTTGAGATTTGAAATCTAAATTCTCTAAACAAGTCATTGAAATGTTTAGAGGATTTCTAAACTCTTGATTCTTAGCCTAAACACTAATTCCTAAATCTTTACAAAATTTGAGTTCATTTGCTTGAATAAAAATATCAGTTCTTAAACCCGAACTCAAATTAAACATCTTTCATCCAAAATAGATTCCTAAATTAAGTTCTTATTTTAAGTCCTTAATTTCTAACCTATCGGTTCTAAAATTAACTTTTAAATATTCCTGAAACTATAGATATTGATCTGATAGTTCTAAACCTATACCCTATTTCTAAAATATATAAATTTAATTTTATCCTTTCCTTTTCTTCATAATCTTTTGCTGCCTTTTTTTCTTTTGCCTTTCCCCTTTCATTTCCTTTTATGTTTCCTCTCTTTCTTTCTTTCTTCTTCTTCTTCTTTCTTCTTCTTCTTCTTCTTTTCTCTCTTCAAATTCAAGACATGAATCTCATTTCAACAAGATAGAAAGAGGAGATCAAGTAGAATTAGCTTCCATAAGAAGAAGAAGAATGAATTGCATGAGTAGGCTCAAAAAGCTAAGTTTTCTATTTCTATTTCTCTTTGTTTTTACTTGTTATTTACATTTATAATTGATGAGTTGATGTTGAAATGGGTTGAGAGTGTTATTTATATATGTATTTGTTGGTTTCATGGTTGATAGAAGTTGGGAGTTGAGTTTGAGGAAGAAGATGATGAATAGTGGTTATGGAGGTTGATGAAGTTTGAGATGTTTGATGTGGTGAATGTGAATTTTATGTTGTTTGAATGTTATATTGATCATGTAACAAGCTTTGGGAACTTTGGAATGAGTTTAAAGAACTTTGAGAAGTGTAAAATGCATTTAAAGAACAAAGGATTTCGTAATTTTCTCGTTCCAGCGTGCACAACCTAATGCATGGCCGTGCACATGCCCATGCAGGCCTTAAAATCCTTAAAATTTTGTCTCGGGTCACTTTTTCATGCTCAGCACGGCCTCGAGCACGGCCATGCACTCGGTCGTGCAGCCTTCCCTGTTTCGCAGCAGTTTGTATTTTAGCCATAACTTTTTCATCCGACCTCTGATTGAGGTGATTCAAATTGCGTTGGAAAGATTAAAAAGAGATATACAATTTTAATGTTTTGAGTTTTTACAAATTCGAAAATTATCGATGCTTAAATTTTGATTCTTTCCAGCTGCAACACTTTCCAAAACAAAGTTAAAAACTTGTTTTTGTTTGTTAAATGTGTTTTTGCTTAGGAAATGGATCTTTTGAGCTAAAATGAGATAGATAAGTGATATTTGATGTGTTGAGTGAATTAATCATGTAATTAAACATGGGTTAAGTAGATTTATAGATTTAACAAATAATTAGGTTAAATCTAGAAGTTAGTTATAAAATGAACTTAGTTAACAAACCTAGGTTCAAACTTGACTAATGAACTTGAATAGGATAAAATGATTAGATTGAGTTAGTTTAACAACTTTGGCTTATTAAATGATTAAGTTTAACTTATTTGGCTAAGGTTAAGCTAAAATGGGTTATTAACAAATAATAGAGTTAAATGAATGTGTTAGGGTGATCTTTGAATAACATGAGGAGTATGTTGTTTTGTATATATATATTGATATGTGAATAATAGGTTGTGATATGGCTTACATTTAATATGAATGAGTACTAGCTTAAGTTCTTATGTGAGTTTAATTTCTTGAAACAGATGTCTGGTTTTGGTTTTTGGTTTTGATTCTTTTGGATTGGCTTTGATCAACCTTCTAAGGCTTTGTTTGGATTTCATATTCAAGGTACGTAGTAACTTACATGTTGAATGTTAGGATAAGCATTCTAAACTGATTAAAACTTAAACTCGGCTTAATAATTGATGAGTGTTGATTGTGTTATTCGTCATTGAATCCGGTCCGAGGAGCGATCACTTGTCATGATGCAATGACAATGTTAGAATAAACGCTTAGGCCACTTGTCATGATGCAATGATTTGGCTCGGCGGGTTGTCATGATGCAATGACAATATTATAATAGGCACTTAGGCCACTTGTCATGATGCAATGACATGGCTCGGCGGGTAATCGAAGGGAATATAGTAACAGTGTAACATTTACTTAAACTTGGAAAGAAGTACCATAGTTTAGTTCAACGTTTATGGGAGCGTGTGAACTAGATTCATGTTATGGATTGAGTCTAAGTAGAGTGGGGTAACAGCTATAAGCCCTGGATGAGATTACTGTTTCTTTTTCAGTGTAATGTTATCTAGGAGATATAAGTATTTGGGCTGCTTATATCAACCCCCTGAGCATCGTGAGCGTTACTCAGGATCCCCAGATTCCCATGTCTTGATTCGGAGTGTGAGTGCTCCTGTGATAGTTGTTTATTTACTTTAAAGAAAAGATAATAATCTATGGCTGTGCATTGCATATAGTTTAAGTCGTGTGCCACTCCGTGTATGATTGTGTTACTGTGTATTGGGCTCCGGCTCATTATTGTTGTTGTTATTCTTTTTACAGGTATTATTTATTATTGATGTTGATGATGAGTATGAGGATGGAGATGGTGATGATGATTGATGTGATGGTGTTTGTCCTGGGTTTTGGGCGATGCTGAAGATATGGGAGAATGAGTAAAGTGTGATAGGATCGAGATATTACTTGTATTTTGTTTCTTCTTTTGTTTTGTTTTGTAAGAGGACTAGATATGTTTATAAATTGTATTTTCTTTTAAGGGCTTGTTAATGCCCAATTGATTATAAATGATTATCTACCCCTAAGAGTAGATCATAAAGTGTTTTTATAAAGTTAGTTTCTTAGAAAACTGGTTTGCTCTGTAGGGAGTAGAAGTTTATAAGTTGTTTTATAAAATTTGATTTTCCGCTGCCGAATCCAGTTATTTAGAAATCTAACTAAACGATTTCATAAATTCTAAATTTGGTTTAGCAATGTTCAACATAAATACCTTCTTTTAAGACAACCTTACGTATAATTCGTAAGAGTTATACGTGGTTGGGGACTTGGTGTGCTTAATTTGAGAATTGAGCATGTCGTGTCTTTACAAAAAGCCATTCAACCTTAGTAATCCAATTCACAAAATTGTTAATCCCTAATTCTCCTCTAAAATATGGAATATCTCTTCCAGATCTACAACTAATGCCTCATCTTCATGGCCACTCTTCCTCCAACAACTCATCTTCCTCATTAGAATCATATTCGTAATAATCATCAAAATTACGACACTTATCTCTATATTGACCCTTACGATTAACAGCAACAAGTCTTACAACAGGATCGTTGTGAGCATACTCTACCCTTGGTTGTCTCCCATAATCGTTCCTGCTCCTGTTGGTATTAGATCGCTCGATCAAATCATCAAAGAACTACTCCTAACGCCGGAATCTCAAATCCATGCTACCCAACACTGCCCTTCAAACTTATGGCTTGGTTCGTAGTACTTCTACATCCCGAAAACCGTCAAGGACATGACCACCTTCTAAACTGCTATCTTTTGACATCTTCGTAGAAACTTACCTTGCACTGATACCAATATGATGTAGCATGGAAGAGTTTGAATAACAGAAACCAATTCGACGATTGATTTCAAAACGTGAACTTAATCACATAATTGCTAAACAATTATAAATTCAGAGAAAATCTTCTCAATTCAATATCAAAGATGTCAAAATATCAGTTGTTTTATAAAGACGAGTCTTAGGCCTATTTATACAATTACATAAAAATCCTAAAATGGTAAAATAATAAATACAATATTGACTAATAATAAATACAAATCTAAAAAGAAAAATAATAAATACAAATAAATAAGTTGACTAGTAATAAAAACTGGCAGATTGTAATTAATGTTGATGATTTGAAAATTCAAGAGACGAAACTATAATCTACTTAATTTTATATAACCCGATTATAATAAATATTATAAATAAAATATAGAATCATAAAATAACTATAATAAAAATATCAAAAATCACTCCAAATTTTTTGCAATTTAAATTTTAAGTATAAACAAATTATAATAAAGAATCCTTATCAATGAGACTTTAAAAATACAGAATGTTCAACATAAAGTAAATGAAAGAATAAAGAAAACTATTTAATATTTAAGAACCTAAGTTTTAATATTCGAAACATGTCAATACGTTTATGTTAAATAATTCTGAGTCTATAGAAACTAAAATTGTGATCTAATCTAATAAGTTATAATTAGTAAAAATAACCAAGTAACAAATACTAAATAAATATTAAATTTCTAATTTAATAAAAACTCTAGAATAAATCTATAAATAGTAATGAATTCATATGTAATTTCAAACCCTATAAACTTATAATAAAGTCAAATTAAGGCAATATAACTATTAATTTATCAAAATACTACCAAACAAAACTTTTAAACAGATAAAATATAATTTACGATAGCAGCTATAAAAGTTGAAAAGTAAAAGCCATAAACTAAAGATTCTATATATACTATAGTGTTCAGAATATTTAATACCGATAATATGTAAACTTTTTTCTAAAAATATTATCGAATAAGTATTTATCATATGTATCATTTGGACTCGCAAAATTGACTTTTTGCTCAAGTTCATATTTTTGCCTACTCCTTATATAGTTATTGGTTATAAATTCATCATATTCTTTTTATTTTTGTATTTTCATTCATTCTATCTTCCTTACATTTTTTTTATTTTCTTTTCACGTTTTCTCTTTTCTTCATCTTGATTCTTCTTTGTACGTAACAAGACATACACAATGACATACATACACATGTCTTTAATAGAAATTTTATGTATACCAAAGTATTTGAAATATTTAATACAATAATATGTAAAATTTTCATCTAAAAATATTATCGAATAAGTATTTTTCATACGTGTCACTTGAACCCACCAAAATGACTTTCGGCACAAGTTCATATTTTTCCCCACTCCTTACACAGTTATTGGTTATAAATTCATCATCTTCTCTTTGTTTTTGCATTTCTATTCACCATATCTTCTTTACATTTTTTTTATTTCTTTCCATGCTCTATTTTCTCCTTAATTTTTGAACTTTCCCCTGCACGCAAGAAACAGAGGCAAAACTCTTAAAATAATTGTAATATGTGCACTCGTTTAACTTAATAAACTACCCTAAAACTAAGATAAATAATTAACTAAATAATATTATATTATTATTTGGATTGTTTTCGATGCAAATTGCATTAGACATACGACCAGAATTTTTCCAAGCTTCACCATTCCTTATCCTTTGCAAGTGGATCCAGTAGCTTATAAGATGTCAAAATACAACCAATCACAGACTTACAAATAGCCACTTTAATTAATGATAAATTGAGGCATGTACAAGTTGAGAACAGTGCATATTTTTTTCTTTCCCTCAATTTGGCGAAAATTAACATGGAAAAACTTCAGCCATCTTTTGCCTATATATAACTCACTTGAGGACTGAAAACAAAGGCCAAACAAACACATATAATTTTTCCTTGCTACATCGTGGAGATCAAAACAAAAACATACACATGACTATCTTGCTAGGTACGCGATTTCAACCCCAAAAACAACAATAAATACAAAATAAAAATTAGCAAAACTCAAGCACAAAACAAAGCTTAGGAAATCAATAAAAGAAAGATCAAAACCAACCTAAGAACGAAGCCCAAAACACCCATATCAAGCTTCTATAAGGTAAACTCGAAAAACCTTAGTTACACCATTTTAATTTCGAAATTCAAGGATTGTGTACATGTTATTATGTTATGAGTTGATATATGTGTATAGATAACATGTAGAAACACTTAGGAAAACTTTAGAAATAATTTTAACATGTAAAATGGAAGAAAATCGGATCAAACCAACGTGGAAGACGATGAACAGTACATTTTCTAGATGAGCACGGGTAAAACACGCCCGTGGACTTCCCCGTGTACCTCTCGGCTTCAATTCGAGGTTTGAAATCTAGAAGAGCATGGCTGGTACACAGCTGTGTACCTCGCAGATCTTAAAAAAATTAATTTAATTTAAATTATAAAAATCTGATTTAAGTTCCGATATTATTATTATTATTATTATTATTATTATTATTATTAATGTGATATGTAATATTATTATTGTTGTCATTGAAATTACTAAAGTTATTATGAAAAATAATATTAGTAACATTATTATCATTATTGTTTATATTATTGTACTTTCTAAATGAAAATAAAGTATAGTAATTATAAAATATATATTTTATACATAAGAATTGAAATTTAAATAAGCTAAATTTTTAAATAATGTGATACCTATATAATAAGAAAATTATATGAAGTATATAAAAAGAAACACAACGACACTAAAAAATAATAAATAAATACAAGTACTATAGTAGGTTAGATAAGGAACAATATAAAAATAACAATAATAATAATTATAAAAATATAAGCCTACTAAATACGACTTTTTCAAATATTCGATAGATATAGATAAATACCTAACAAGACTAGGACAAGCAAAATAAAAATAAATATTAAATAATAATTGATTATCATAGGACCATTAAAGGACCAAGACATGTAATAGAAATTAAATTAAAGATAGGACACTTAGACAATCATAGAAGTTTAGTTGCATTATTTACATTATGTTAATAAGTATTTTATCTTAATAAATAACAATAAATTGTAAATAATATAAATAGAACTAATATATCTTAAATGGATTATTTTACTAAGTAAAATCATATTAGATTGATTAAACTAATTAAAGTAGATTTAGTAATTGAATTAGGTGATTAGTTTCAATAAACTCGGCTTAGATTAATATACTAGATAAAACCATAAAAAGAAAGGAGTACATAATTTCTAAAATACATCTAATTTAGAATTAGTGTAAATTATAGTATAAGTTATACCATAATTAATATGGTGAATATGTTGTTTCAAATATTTCGGAACTAATAAAAAGATAGATTGGTTAAATAATAAAATTGGATAACCATTACAAATAGGAAGACTCTCTTATAAATTCCATGACTTTGATCATAAGAAAAAAAAAAAAAATATATATATATATATAAAAAAATAAAATTCCAAGTTAAATAAGAATTAATAACTAGGACCTAAAAGAATACTGTCAATGTCATTATATAAATAACAAAATAATAATAAATATCTGTTATTTCATTTTCATAGGAAAAATAGATCAGTTCTTGGATTTCTAATAGCATATTTTGATAGTTTAGTGAGGACCACAGGTGAGTAACTTTGACCTTATCACATTGTTTTGTGTTTGTAGTATAGCTGCACTTGTAATCATATAATAAACTGACAAGCATGTGGGATTGGGTATACTGCATGCTGCCTGATGTATGTTTGGCTATCAAAACACTATATTGTAAGTGAAAATTCATTACATGATGTTTGATGTATGAATCATGTTATTGTTTGTCTATAAACTGTATGCTTACCGAAAACTTGACTAAAAACTACTGGTATCATAAAGAAAATGGTCATGCATTGCATGCATCACATAAATTGCATATATTGCATAGAGTGTAGCCACCTACTCGTGTTAGTATTTTAGACCTTTGATAATGCTTGATAAGTCTAGGCCTATAAGGCTAATAGTCATACGTAAGGTTACCTTAGAGTCTGTTGGTACCATAGGAACTAAAAGGTAAATGAAGGAACGCCGCTTATGGTATTACTTGGAAGGACTATCACCTAGTGAAGGAGTCTAAGGCAGAAAATAGGAAATGAGAGAGTTAAGATATGGTTAATTTAAAGAAATAATTAAAGTGATGATTGTTGTATTCTTGTATGCTTAATCACCCCTAGGTAGGTGAACCATATAGTATTGTGATTCCTTTAACCTCTAAGAGAGGACGTAAATCTCTATTGATTTGGATTCCGGTCATCCAAACTACGCATATCTCATAGGGTTTCTTGCAACATTTCATATGTTTGGTAATTATACTTGTTAGTTATTGTTTGATGTGTGGTCTGGTCAGGTTATCTCACTGAGCCTGTGGTTCGCTCACCCCCCATTAGTTTTTGTGCAAGATTAATACTAGTTAAGATTGGGCTCCTCTCCAATAGACTTTATCGAAGAAAGAAATATAAGATATGGTAAACTTATAATGTAAATTAGATAAATTATATAACAATTGAAATTTGTAAGTTGTAAGTTGGAAACCCTATTTTCATTATTTGGTAGGAGATACCGATTCTCTGTGGTCTTGGTAGAAAGTGAAAAAATCGGATTGCATAATTGAAATCCAAATATATAATTATATGCAAATATATCATTTAGATGATAGACATTAATAAAAAGATAGAGTCTTGTACACTCTGACTTACAAGATAGTTCTTATATTACGAGTGTACACGTGGTATGATAGCTTTAGATTAATCCTACTAGGCCCTCTTTTGAGGCGTGATAGAAACTGTCAACAATGTAGGCCGGCTCCAACGCTGGCGATGTATCTTCGAACATCGGTGGTGTTTCTTTTAAGGTTGGCAATGTATCTTCCAACACCAGCAGCGTTTCTTCCAAGGCCGACAATGTTTCTTTGTAGGACAACAGTGTAGATGTTTATTGCTTGCATCATGATCTTACCCTAAATGAGGTTGCCTGGTGATATTGTCCATCCAAACTTGACCAATCATTAAACGTCACTGGTAAAAAAAAAAAAAAAATTCCCTAAAGTGGTCATGTGATTTATGCTGGTTAATATTAGATAATATTTAAATTTAACCATCACCAAATAATGGATAATTGCATTGACCATCACCAATCAATGGTGAATCAAGTAAGTAGACCCTGAATCAGGCAACATTTATTGCCACTTGACAAGTGGACCCCAACTTAGGCAACCACCACTATCAAATCCATACTTGGAAATGTCCTATGTTTATTTCATAAACTCTTTTAGTAAAACTTGTTTAAGAGATAAAAAGGGCGAATTAAGATTTTCCAAGTCTTGGTCTTTTGAAAATACAGTTGATTATAAATCCAATACAGGGGATTTCAAGCACATGCAATGAGTATATTCGATTTGTTTATTCGAGTGATTATACATATCCATTTATTTGGGCGATCATGTGGATGATAGCATTCATAACAATCGGTCATTCATCAAAAAAGTAATACGACAAACATAACAACAAACAATAGCAAACACAAGCAAATAGTAGATCATTGGAATTCCCTCACCTGAGCATTTTTGTTTACTTGATACGTCCTTGGAAGGTATTCGGGGTTTGAGAATGTGGGCATAATATCTCCCAAGAAATAAAATAACAATTGCTTAATACCATATTTATAGTTTTGTAATAAGTCTTAAAATCGGTTATTATTATTTTTAATCCTATTTTCTTATTTCTGACCCAAATTTGACTTATAGAATATTTTAAGTCCTAATTTATTTAATAATTTTATTATTAAGCTTTATTATTATTAATTAATTAATTAATGTAGTCCTTTTAGTATGTCTATCCTAAGATAGTTGATATTTACTATCTATTATTTATTTTCATTTTACTTGTCTTGATCTTAATTAATATTTCTATTTCTATTTAAGGTATCTTCATTATTCTTCATTTAATGTAGTCCTTCATCCTTTGATAGTAGATTATTATCTTTTTTTTTCCCACCTTATCTATCTTTTTAAGTTTATACTTTTATTATTTAAGGTCACATTCTAGTATCTAGTCCATTAGAAAAATTCTTTTAACATATTTGTAGGCTAATGGAATTATATATATATATAATGTATATGAAAATTTATTAATTTTAAATAAAATAATTTTTTAAATGTAAATATAACCGTAATATGTGGAATATCTCGTAAAAAGTATAATTTAGTTTTATGTTGAATATTAAGTAAAAAATAAATTTTGAAAGTCTAGGTGCTGTTGGGGCTGTGCTGATGGGAGGGCATGTTATATTTTTCTGCCTCTCCTTTTGCACTGCCAGTGCTCGTAGGAAGGATGGTTCATTTTGGTCTTTACCCCTCCTTCTGTAAGGCTTGTGCTGAAGGGATGGATGAATTGTCTTAGTTCTTTGCTTAATTCTAAGAGATGATTTTATGCTATACTTGTAATGTTGGACTCCTTATTAAGTCTTTAAGGTCTCTTTTGTTAAGTTTCTTCTTCTATTCCAAGTCCTAGATGCATTTAACAAAGTTTAAGTTAGCTTTGTTATATTTTAAACATGGTTTTGGTTCCTCCCTCTTTAGATTTGAATTTTCCTAAGCTCTAGAGTTCTAAGTTCTAAAGTTAGTGTTTTCATGTTTCTAAATAACCAAGAATCATCATCATAATGATAGTTTATCTTTTTTAATTCATCGAATAAGCATCTACTCTGCCAAACACATAAGCTCTTCCAAAAACAACTCAATCCATCCTAATGTCTATACATGAATGTATTAGGAAATCAGCGTTAGGATAGAAATCACCTTGATTGGATATGGAAGAGGATACTAAGCACTCTTCCTTGAAAAGAATCAATCCTAGCATTTAGAAGATAGTATAATGAGTAATGATAAGTTTTGAAATAAATTAGCTAAACCAACACTGTCCTTACCTATAGTTTTTTATTCCTAAAACTTTGATGATTCACGATGGGACTAAGGAAAAATCAAAGGCTATTTTGTTTTGGTTTCTTGTTGCTATTTATAGGGAGAGAGATGGTTTAGTTGCGAGTTAGGAAAAACAAGGGTTGATGATGCCCTATTTTTCGTTTTTCCTTGGTTTATCATGGTGGTTCTTTGACAAGGAAGATGGGATGTTCGTGTTGGGTCTTGGGTCTGACTTTTAGATCATTCGTTAGGGAGTAGTTGTGTTTGTTTGTTAGCTAATTACTACCTATTTATATGTGTCAAAGAAAAGTTGAAATGGGTGCAAGTGGGGGCTGTTTGGATGTGAAATGAAGGAGCTGGAGTTGTTGTATTTCATCTCAAATTCTAGGGGGCCAAAGTCGGTTGTGTTATGTGCTTTTTAGCAGATTTTGTGGGTCAATGTTTAAGTATCCACGTGTCTATTTGATGAGATTTTACTGGAGCTAATTTGGTCAAGATTTCAACCTTTGTGGTTTATAAATCCTATGCTACTTAAGCTATGTTCGGTAAAGATTATGGGCTAAGAATTTTGGGTACTACAACTTGGCTTTTTGTCTCCTTTGCTATAGTTGCTTCCACGAAAATTAAGGAGGAGATTTAAGGCTAGTTTTTCAAGTTGATTAATGGTTGTCTTAGCTCATTTAATGCCTTTCTTAGTTGGAGTTTTTTATTATTTGTTTAGTCTTTTTCATGTTGACTTTTGAAGACAAATGGATGTTGAATTCCTTGAAGTAGCTAGTGTCTTCCCTTCTTCAAGCAGCAGTAGATGAAGTTTTGTTGTAGTTTTCCCTTTAGAAGCTATTGGTCCCGGAATTTGGGGAGGAACTTGAGTCGATGGAACAAGTTGATTTTGTGTGTGTTTACATGAGTGGGTTTTGGGTCAACATAAGCTCTCCTATGTGTTCTTTTGATGGGTTTCTATTGGAGCTTTGGTGGTTACTTTGTCAAACTTGTTGACTGGAGTTATACATGTAATTCCTACGGACAAATACAGTGAAAGCAACTTGTAAATTTTGAAACATGTTGTCTCTTTTCTAGCTGCAATTCACGGTGTAATTGGAGCTGATTTTCTTCATATTTGTGTGAACATATTCCTCATTGGATAACACATCATTTTCACTTGACTTTTGAAGACCGTTTGGCTCAAATTATTGAGCAAGTGGCTTTGGATTTTATCAAGATTTAGCAGCCGATTTCCTTTCTCCTTTTCCACCGTATATCGTATAGTTTAGTTAGAGTTTTAGTTATGTTATAAATTATCTAAATTTTCAAGTAGTTTATTAAGCTATACGCATATTTATATATCAGTTATATAAGGGTTTTATCTCTAAAAGTTTGTTTAAGGTTTTTAAAAGTTCTCTAGATTATTTATGAGTTCAAATCTTGAGTTTAAAGTTTATGCAATTAAATAATTTTTGAGTTTTACCTTATGCGATTAGAGTTTCGATGCCCAATATGCTAAATTAGAATTTTAGTGTCTATAGAATGAAAATTTTCTAACTAGATCGATGGTGCAAAGTCAAATATTTATTTGAAGTCTAGTTTATTAGTTATGAATCTGTTTTCGTTCTTATTGCGTATTTACAACTCTAGCAGTTTATCTTTTAGTTATCATGTTATAATCAATAGGTTCTATAAATAGATTATCTTTATCGGGTTTGAAATTTAAGGCTATTTCTAATTATATGTTGAGTTATTGACTCAAGATACATAATCTTGTCTTTGGTATCACTTAGGGCCAAAGAAATTTCTATTCGAGGTTTTTTAACTATAAATAAATTTATTACTACTCATAGGTTCATTCTAGGGTTTTTATTGGGTCATAAGTTTAATGTCTATTATATTTGCTACTCTATTCATCTTACTAGTTATAAAAATTCTTGGCCTTAAAAGGTTAAATCGAGACTTTAGTCTCTATAGACCTAAAATTTTCTCATTAAAATATTGGTATAATTCAAATATTTATTTAAGGTATAGATTCTTATATATTGATTAATTTTTTTATCTTTTCGCCTATTTTGTAATTCTAATGATTTATCTTTATATTATCTTTTTATAACTAGTAGGTTATAAAAATTAATCATCTTTTATCGTAATTGAATTTTAAGATCAACTATGATTATTTGTTGAGTTATTGATTAGTGTTGCAGAATCCTGTCCTAAGAATTATTTATTTTAATAATTGATGATATAAATTTTCTAAGTCTATTTTAAGGTTTCAAAATATTAAGGATAATTTGAAAATCATTATTTTATTATTTTAACGAGTATATGATTTATTTTCTAACTATTGAGCTTCAGTTAGAAGGATTTTGACGTTTACAGTAATGATTGTTTTATCATCAATCATTGATTGTCTAAGACTTACAAAAGTTACATTTTATATTTTGAATTTTATTGGTAAGGATTCTAATTTTTCTAACTATAATTAAATTTTTTTATATTTTAATAATTTTTAAGAATTTTAAATTACGAAAAATCAGGAATGACTTTTGTGACTTTTTATTATAGTTCTTTATGATTCTTTATTATATTTTTAGTATTTATTCTAATTAGTTTTTGTAAAGTTAGGGAGATTAGAGTTGAGGACTTGGAAGATATCAATATATTTTCATATAAAGTGCAATATCAATATATGCGTCGATGATTTTGGATTTATCCGTAGATTTCTTTTTTTGGGCCAAGAAATCCTATTTTATTTATGTAATTTTAATTAGTAGATATCGATTTGATGGCTAGTTACCAGCAAACTGAGAGATGGGATGATGGGACTAATTAATGCCTGGTGGTATCAATGCTAAAAGTGCTAATTACTTTACTAATAATAATAATAACAACAATAACAATAATAATAATAACGAATTTCTTTTTATTAATTTATATTAGAAAATAAATTTGTATCAAGGATATTTTCTCAAAAGATTGCAATTATTTCTCTTTTCTAAAATCTAGCAATTGTTTTCTTTGAAAAACAATGCACGATAAGTTGATCTTTCATTGTACCATCGTTTAATATATAATATATGTAAAGACTCGACCCACTAAATCCCGAGATTTAATGTACCGAGTCTCCAACCACATATAACATTTTTACATTATATGTAAGGTTGTCCTAAAACTAATAGTTTATAAGAATTGTTTGATCAAATCTACTGACACTTTATAAACAATTTTTAAACAAAAGAAGATTGCTAATAAAAGCAATCCATACATATATATATATATATATATTATATGTACAAGGATTAGTATCAATATAAGACATTACAAAATTAGAAGTTGTTCTTGGTACAAAAGATAACCTAAAGAGATCTTAAGGTCTTTTACAACCTAGGCTTATTTAACAAGCCTTATATACAGAGAAATATGCTTTAAGCAAAAGCTTCTCCCAAAAACCAAGGGCATTCGAGTCCTACTCGTTCCACTCGTCCATGAACCTCTCAAAAGCTGACCCATAACTCAGATCATCATACAACTCATCTTCAATACCTGTAAAGTAGCACAAGTGAGCCAAATGCCCAATACGCAATAATAAATACAGAAATGTATTGTCAGGCAAGCTTAATTCAAATGAAATGTATCAACAATCAAGTTATTATCTTGTTAACTTTTCTTTTAACAAAACAACAGTAGGGTATTCAAACCCTGGAATCACGCTCTGGGAATTTAGGGGTCCTAAGTAACAACAGCTGCTTTGAGGATTGATACAAGTAGTTCGAATACTTATATCTTCTAGATCTATTCCATAAAGAAATAGATTTATTTAGGGCTCAAAAGCCGTTGCCCGACTCTACTTAAACTCAATCCACAACATGGATCTAGTTCACAAGTCTCCATAAACTTTGAACTAAACCATCACATTTCCTCCTAAGTTTAAGCAAACGTTACTCGGATACTATTCTCTATATCAGCTATCCACTTAACCAAAAACGAATCGCTATTGCATCATAGCATACAATTACATCATGGTAAAGTCATTGCATCATGACTTAGGTTAAGCACCTAACTAACATGTCATTGCATCATGACAAGTTTGCTGCTCTTCGAATCAAATTAAACAGTGTAATAGACATCCATTTCATCAAAGTATTAAATCGAATTGAATTAAGTCAAATTTAATAATGCCTATTCCTAGCATACAATAAGCAAGCTATTACGTACCTATACCCAATAATGCATTACTATATTCACTCGGAGGGGAATTAACTGAAGAACCTTTAACTGAAATAAGAAATATCAAAATAAATCAATAATCGAACGTAGAATATATATACAACATAATCCTAAGTTAACTATACAAGGAGATTCAATGAACTTAATATATAGTTTTATCATTTAATTCATATATAAAACATGGTTATATAGCTTATAGATTCATTAGAAAACTATATATGAAGTAAAGAAGGACAATTGAAGAAGGTTGAATTTGTAAAACTCATGGGATACGCAGCCTATTTACACAGGATAAATTGAGTTGAACACCAGCAGCGTCAGAATTATACGCTGGCAGCGTTAAGCCCGGCGTTAAGAAAATCGATTCTGTTTGCATTCAACGTCGATTAAAAGCTGATGGCATTGAAACCCTAGTGGCCGGCGTATGATTTGAAAAATAAACGCTGGACAATTTCTTCACAAAAGCCGGTTGCATTATAAGCAGCTTTAGAAAAATTGGTTCTATTCACATTCAACACCACCTCTACGCTGGGACATTGAAGTACCAAATGCCGACGTATACTCAAAAACAGACCTGTTTGAAAAGTGTTTGTTTCTCCTGTTTTGCACTTTGAAAATTTATAATATATAACACTTTTAATCCTTCTTCAAACACATATTTAGCTTCATACACTATCTTCTATCCACATTAACCAATCCTAGCAACTTTGAAACATCATTTCAACACATCAAACTACCTCATTTATAAAATCCTCTCCTACTCTTCACTTCAAACTTAACTACTCAAATCAACTTCAATCCTCACCAACACTTCTCACTACTTCCATAACCCATAAACAAGTTCATATAACAAAAAACACACAACCTAACATTTATCAATACAGAAAACCATTCAAAGTCATATGACAATAAACTCATCCTAATATAAATTATATATCTATATTACAAGAAAAAAATAAACAAAGATTTTATATTTGCATTAAATTACATGAAGAGGCTTTGGCTTGGAGAAATTGTTGAATCCAAGAGCTTGTTTTCGACTAAGGTTTAGGGCTTATGGTTTGAAGAAAGAAGGACACGAGAAGAAAAAGAAAAGTGGAAAATTCATATGAATTTTGTAAGCTGCCAAAAGAGGCTCTATTTGATTAAATTTGGGATTTATATTTATCCTAAGTTTGACTTTTGGGGTATATATGAGTTTGGCTTAATTTGGCTTAATTTGGAGCTAATTGGAATTTAATTTGAGCTTGAAAATGGGTTTAACTTCTTGAAAAATTCTGCTAATAAATTCTTAGGCATTTCGAAAGTTGTTTTTGATAAATTTAAGCATAACATATATATTAATTCATAAGAGATACAAACATTAATTATACTAAGCACATTAATATATAAAACATTAGCATTAATCTCATCACACATATACACATATATATCAATAATTTACATTAATAAACATAGTATATCAAACCTATTTCTACACATTCATTTTCATATATCAAAATTACTTCAAACTTAATATTTAGAAACTAGTATATATTTACGTGAAAATTTAATTATTGAATAAATTAGTTATTTCAATATATGTACATATAGATGCTATTTTTGAGCTAGGCTCATTGCATGAACTTTAAATATATTACGTACGAATTATATATTAGACAGTTAGATATATATATATATATATATATAACATATTTATGTTACTTTCTTTTATATCTTTACATGCATATGTTTTAGTTTGAGAAAAAGCCATTTTAGTATTGAAATTTTGACGAAGTGGACAATTAGGTACCTAAACTTTTAAAAAACCTAATTAAACTTTTCATGCTCTTTTTAGGTATAAGAACTTTTAAAAAATCTATACCCAATTAAACTTTTTGTACCCCTTTTTACAACCTATACTCTTTTATTGTTTTTTAAAATAGTTAGTACATGTCAAACAACGATTGAGTGGGTAGTATTTACATGTAGAAAAAGTTCAATTAGATATAAAATTAAACTTTTTAAAAGTTCAGGCATCTAATTGTTCATTTCATCGAAGTTCATATACTAAAAGAGACCTTTACCCTTTTAGTTTTTAATATTTTGTATCTATTTATATGTTAAAAATATGCACACTAAACTCATATGGTTGAAAAAGAACAAAAGAAACAGTCTAAAAGCATTTAAATTAGAGAAATAGAAGAAGGTCAACTTTTAAACTTTGACCACATTTGTTAATAGCCTTATAACCTAATGGTATCTCCCTTGATCGCTTAAGTGAGAGATACCAGGTTTGAATTCTCCATTTCTTATTGTAATGACGAAAAAAAAAGGAAAATAACTTTGACCACATGTGGATGCAATTTCTGAATTATCACCCTGCCCACCTGCCACAGCCTCCACCTCCCCGAACTTCAATTAATTGGCAAATAGCATTTAGAAGTTAAAAATATTTTTCTCAGCTTTCACACCCTCTCAACTTTCATCTTAGTGTGTGTTGGCATCAACCTTTGCAAAAAATGGTAGTGAGGGTGGCGGTCGAGCATGAAATTATAGGTAAAATGATAGCACAATATTTTTATTAATTATCTCTTGGGTTAAGCCCAGTGGCTCCTTTAGTATCATTTTAAATAATGGTTGGCCTGCATACATGAGTTAGGAGGTATTAGGGGTGATTTCGACATTGGCACAACATTGGTACTCCATGCTTAAGTCAGTAAAGTGAAAAGTATAACAACAACTAATAGAGAAAATAAAGTTACATCAATACATTGGTTAAATATTTGGGCACTTACCTATACCTACATAATATGTAGGTAACACTCAAGTTGTAGAAGAGGAGTAGTTTTTAGAGCTCTTATCTACCAACAAACATTTTAAGTGCTTATTTTTAATATTTAAATAATGTTACGTAAAGTGGGGAAAAATACAACATGTATTTAAAGTGTATAAAACTAAAACACATCTACGAAATGAGAAGGGAGAAAAATAATTCAGACGGGTTTCTAGAAATGAATCCAATACAAAGGAGATTAATCATATGAGTGCCCCATATTATATTTTCTCCTAGAGTAGAAGACAGAAATTTCTGAAGACTAGAGAAATACAAAACAGAAAAAAAAAAAAAAACAAAAAACAAAAAGCAAAAATGAAAACATGTTAAGGGTCTGTATTTTTTTTTTTTTTTTATATTCAAGTCATTTCAACATAATACTTTTATCATTTTTAAATCAATATTTGATAAAAAAATATATACTGATATAAAACTGTTCATAAACTAACTAAATAGATATAAAATAAAGAAGTTATAGGTGCAAATTGTATATGGATACGATATGGGAATAAAAATCCGACAATCCAAAAACACCCTAAAAGGGAAAACTGACGTTTCGCGCCCGAGCTGTCCCCGCAGCTGCACCTACACACATTAATACATCTCGTTACCTGCATGAGACATGGTAAGGTTTGGTCAAATAATGTGATCATTAAATACATAGAGAAGATCGATTCTGCCAGCTTGCAGATCTCTTTTGCCTAATTGGCAACTTAGCTTTAACTAAGGAAGAACCAAACCTTTTTATTACTTTTCTTAGAAACCTTGTATTATATTTTATTATATTTTTCTCATATCATGTGATGATCCCTGTCTCTTTTCTAAATCTACAAAAAGATTTCCTATGAAATAAACATACTCTAAATTGATCTTGTATGTTGGAAGACGTTAATAATATCCCCACAATAGCATTTTTGAGCTAGCTTCTTTGCTTAAAATATATTATACACGAGATGGGTGCATATATATTATAATAAAATTCAGAAGTGTCCGTATACTTGTCATGGTATTTTAGTAATATAAGTGCATATATAATTTATTCTTTCACAGTAAAAAGCTGAAATAATAATGCCCATGATCTGGAAGATGCATGAAGGAAAAAAACAATAAAAATAAAATGACAAATTGAATGAAGGCTTAGTTTAGTTATTCCCAATAACCAATCAATTTGAGCGTTCCCGCCACATACGCTGGGTCAAATATTTTTTTTTTTTTATATCTACTAGTCTAGTTGGTAGTTTGATGACATTTGATTAGTTCGAAATATACGATATCTTGTATTCCGCAATATTATTTGACAGTCTGGCACGATCTTGGACTACCAATTAATAAAAGTTTATCTCCTGGGTATATGAGTCAAGAATTTGCCTTTAGAACTAAAGAATAACCACATGAATTATGTGGGAGAAAAAGAAAATTACACACACAAACACACACGAATTATTATTTCAATAAAATAGTTTGGCTTGCTAACATATCTCTAGAATTCTACGCGAAAAAAGTCTTACTCATAGTTGTACCGTTGATGCGCCTATAATCCCTAGGTCACAATTTTTGATGTACTAAAATAGAAGAGTTAAACGTTTATATTTATGTATGGATATAAAAAGAGAGAATTTTTAAGTGCTTTTGTGTTAGTTGTAGCAAAATAAAAAATATATAAATAATTAGTAATTAGAAAATCTAATCAATAATCAAACTACAAAATTACATTTTTGTAGAATATAACTCACATTTCCTAATAACGATAAGGCATCAAAACAAGAACTGACATTACTCACAGTAATTCCACTCATCTAGATTGACATGATCAATATTGTTGATTAATAAGATCAAATATATGAGGAATCACTCAAACAAATAAATTATAACTCAGTATGATGAGAAGTCTTTATATGGGCTATTACAATAAAGCCCTTAATGTTGATGAAAGATGGAAACGCACAAAAATATAAAATTGGGTGAGCAAGGAAAATGAATAAAATAAATTAACACTTGTTTGTCTTAGGTTGACTGCTAATGAAATGCTCTTGCCCTCATTCTTGTAAATATCTTGCTTCATATGATCACTTGATGGTCCTCTAATCTTCTTTAGTGTGTCTTGGACTCTAATTCCTATTATCTTCACTAAGTTGGTGAACATTCGCCCCTAAGTCTAACAATGATTGTGTTAGCTAACCAAGGATAAGAAGTCTTTTAATCAAATAGTATTTTGATCCTGTTTTCCCCTAGTGACATGTTCTTTCCTCGCTCTCGGACTCATAGTTAATAATAATATCCAATTTCCATCTCTTTTAAAGATATAGATATATTTGAACCCATCACATAAACACCTTTTGGTAATATTATCATGATCTTAGAAGGATATGTATAGCATCCATAAGCAACATGTCACATGTAAATTTATCAACGTACATGCTAGTAGACTCAAATTGTCTTCTTCTCACTAAACCAATGAAGATTATGTAGCTTTGGATGTGTCACAATTTTCAAACCCTAATAACAAACAGAAGTAGTAAATATTAAATTAGTAAAACTGCCTCCATATGTAATTAAGAACACGAATTTTCCTTTGTTGTTCATTGTTTGAATAAGTTCTTTTGTTGTTCATTTTTTGGATGATTAAGCAATCGCCAAATCGTGCTTAGTATCGAAGGACGTTTTTTACCTTGATTGTCATACTTAAATTTGCAGTCATCAGCGGCCTTTTGCTCCTAGGTACCTATAGTATGATCCTTTATTTCCACTTTACTATCTATCTCAAGTTTTGGAACAATGCCCCTAACATTCATGACCCTTTTACTTATGCAATTAGTAGCTAGGTGATCTTAATCCAGGCATCTTAAGTATGTTATCTCACTTATCTTGCTCCTATACGTGTTGCCTTTTCTTGTCATCTACATAAGATGTATCTAATTGAGAAATTTTCTTGCTATCCTCACTTAGATCATTTTTCTTGCCATCTCTTTTACTAGACTCAAAATCTATATGCTTTTGCTTAACTCAATGCATCTTCTTATTAGCACTAGTTATAATTCTGCTAGTACTAATTAGTCTTGAAGAAAATATTAGTGAATTGAAAATTATATTTCTACATGTTAGCTTCTCCACTTTAATAGAAAGTTGTACAGTTTCATTCATAGTATTATATTTCTACATATCAACCACAATATATTTCAAACTTCAATCTTGTGATAAATCTGGCTGATGATCTCTAACCGGTTGATTGCTTTAGTCAACCATTCTACTTGTTGTCAACACTTTGTTGATAGTCTTACCCCATACGGCTACTTCATTCTCTTTTTGAATAAAATATGTTATTTTATAGTAAAATAATTCATTATATCAAATTGAATATTATGACCTTCCTAAGGATCCCACATGTCTATGGTTGGTCTTAGACTATATTTTTGTCACTATTCATGCATGAGGGTGTAAAATGAGTCAAATCTACTAACAAGCTATATGAGTTCAGCTCAATATTTACTTGAATTTTATTTGAAAGTATTCAGGACAAGTTTGATATTGGATAGTTTATCTAATCAAGCTCAACAGTTTTAGGAAATTTAGCTTTAGTAACCGCACACCTAATAGAGTTCGAGTTAGATTGAGATGTTAGTTACAATTAAATAATGATGTTATTTCAACAAAGAATATTTTTTTCTTAGTGTGCATAAAAAGTTTAATAAAATCATATTTGAGCCCACTGAATATTTTGCCTTAAGCTTAAACTTAGAACTTATTCAAAAGAGTTTGAATATGAGTTTGAGTTTAATATTATATCGTTTGACTTGTTTGATTTACATCCTATCCAATCAAGCTCAATATCTTTAGAAAATTCAACCTTGGTAACTTGCACCGCTTGTAGAGTTCAAGTTAGATTAAGATGTTAGTTGAATTTAAATATTAATGTTATTTTGACAAAGAATCTTTTTTCTTTGTCTTGAGTTTAATCTTAGAACTAATTTAAAGGAGTTTGAATACAAGTTTGCATTTAATATTATGTCATTTGACTAGTTTTTTTGTTTACACCCTATAGGTGTCAGCTTATTTATACGAAAATCACTCCAAAATCAATATCCAAGGAATGGAACACGTAGAGCCAAGATTTACTAGAGCTAAACCGTACATGTTAAAATTTTCATAAATCAATCCGTACGTGTTCTTATGCCAGAAATTTAAGACTAACTTTAAATCTCAAATTTCTAGAATATGTTTTATATCCCATGAAGCCAGCGAGCCAGCACTAGCTTGCAAGCTAGAAAAATAACAATTTCTATTCATAATAGATACCGTAATGAACCTTACCAAACAAAATTCTTAGTTCCATATACATAGGATATAATTATTAATGACGGAAAGGCAGAATAAGACAAAAATGGTTTAGGACCCGCAAGACATCGAAGGTTAGTGTTGTCCAAGTTTGATAATAACGATGTTCAAAACCAAGACAATGGCTTGACTGTGCACATCTAGGGTTTTGAATGCCTTTGACAAGTGGGTATGTTGATAGTACGAAAATTCCACTTGGCATGGTCCTAAACTTGGGATGATAATTTTGGAGACAGCGCCGAGAGTCAGTAGGCAACCACATCGAAAATTTCAAAGTCATATGGCCGTAGTTGAATTACGATTTTTCTGTCAATGAGGTCCAGCTGTATGCTATGTTGAAAAATTCCAATCATGTTTGGACCAGAGGATATGTACACACTCGATGTGTTAGCTGAATTAACACCTCATCCGTGCCTGTCAAGTATGTTGAAAATGCGTCAAACAGGTTCTTTGTTCCCTTATTTATTTTTTTCCCTGTGGCAGGAGACGACTTGTCAAAATATATTTGGTTCATATTTTATATTTATTTTAATTAAATTATTTATTACGAATAGATACAAATAAAAAATAAATATTTTTATTTATAAATAAAACATATAAATAAGATACATATAAAAAAATAGATCATCTAAGAGACTAGACTTAAATTGTTATTTATTTATTTTAATTTTAGATAAGTTAATGAAATCCATTAAATGGATATGGAGATTTGGTAAAAAAACCTCTCCAGGAAATGAAATTTCCACTCTTTCTTGCATGGTAGTCTCCGCGTTTTTTATTCGAATTATTTGATTATGCCTATTATTAAGCAAAGTCTCGTTTTTAACTTTTCATATTTTTTATAATATGAGGAAGGAGAATTCAAATATGTCTCATCTTGTTGGAAAATAATATTCATATTTAGATGCTAATACTATAGCTACGGAAAAGTAAAAAAAACAAACAAAACTTTGACTTATAGGGGAATTGAAAATGATTGAGAGAGATAGCAAATATGAGAAATTAATTCTGTTCTCTTATTTGCTTTGAAATTGAAAGATAAGGGAAAAGAAAATTGATATAATATTCCTCTATGTTATATCATTTTATTTTCCTCTTCAAAATGGAAAGAATAAGAAGAGAAAAATGGAAATTTTTTGGAAATTAATCTTATACCATTTTTGTTTAAAAACAAACTTATTATTGTTAGGAATATATAAGAATTTTACTATTAAATTTTATTTTGTTTTTCATAATAATTAAGATCTCATCCATTTTCGTTATGTACTTTCTTATTCCGTTCCATCATGACAAGCGAAATATTAGGTGCAACATTAGTCGCTACTATATATTACAGGGAGCCTTTATGGTCCCATCGATGAGATAGTCCGCAATTAATCTAATAATTAAAATAAATATAGTAAATGAAATTTTAGCTATTTTAGTGATTTGATTATGATTAGGTATGGTGTGAGCCGTTGGATGATGACGGAACCGAGATCGTCAAAATTAACTGCGAGACCATAAAATTTTCTTCTATTGCATTATGTACACTCACGTAAAGTAGGATAACTATCCCATTATAGATGCGATTAGCAATTTTAAGGCTAAAGAGCTATAAAGCAAAGATCCAATTAACAATATGGGGGACAACTCAAATAGTTTCTTAATTAATAATAATTTATCCATTAGGATTTGATCTTCCTTATAACTCGTGGATTTGTTCATGTCTTTAGGGCCACTTATGAATAATAATAAAAAAAAAAAAGGCGTTGTCTACGTAGTTTTGGAATGGAGTGATCTCTCAAATTTCGCTGCTGCAATCTGCACTGTTTATGAAATATATCGTGGTTAGAATTCAATAATTGATGATTCTATTCCTTTTTCCTAGGGCAATTATGCATTATAATAGTCGTATGTCAAGCATTATGTATCTATAGACGCCCTTAATTAATTTGCTAACAGATCTTCTCGGCTATCCCAAAGTGCTTAAAATATCCAGCTAAATCTTCGTACTAGCTATGCGTCGACGTCAATTTAAATTATGTATTTAGATTAATAAAAGCAATAAAAAAACGACAATGTATATTTTTAAATGTCGGGATGTTAGGAATTGTGTCATTATATGGGGAATCATTCAGAGATTGCAACTCTAAATTATATTATGAGATAACAACATAATATTTTAAGAATTATAAGTATAATTGAGCCGCTAAGTAATGATATCTTTAAGTAAGTACTATAGAAACCCATTCAAATATTAAATATTTGTAAAATATTAGTATGTAACCTTAAACAATATTTGACCCTAATGATTTAACTTGATTGAACTTGACTTTTCCTTAGAATTTAGCTAGTTTAGCCACAATTTAACTCCTATTCAGCCCAGTTTAACCTATTAACTCTTAACCCTTTGGTCCTCTAGCTTATCTGAACCAATCGCTTAGATTGAGTCTCACAACATTCATCTTAAACATGGCATAAATTACATCACCTATAGCAAGATATTGAAGCCAAAAGGCCCCAAACTGCTATGTTGTATTAGTGAAAGGGAAAGACAAGATATTGTACAAAGTAATATACTATGATATCTTTATTAACTGCCTTGTCTTCTGTTTTCACAATAAGTAAAGTACCATGTTAGTTAAATAAAAAAGTTGAAGTAGATTTTATTTTATTTTACTTTTTTTTTTCAAGAGTAATAAGACCAAAAAAAGAATGGCCGTATTTGTTCTAATATTATCGATAAATTATAGGATAAGACATTATTCTCACCTGCATTTGATGATCGCTTGGATGAGGATGACACCAATGAGACATTATAAATAGTAGCGATTGGAATATACAAAATTTTTATAGTGATTTATTATTGTTCATCCATAAAAAAATAGTGAAAAGGAAGTATTTGTACTCTTGTTACCAACATAGACTATTTTCTTAAAGACAAGATACACATAGATATATGGCTCTAGGAATGGAAAATGCCAGCGCATCGATTTTTAACTAATAATAGCTTGATAACAAAACAATCTTACACTAACTCATCCTAAAGTGACACATTAGATCTCATGAAACATTATCCCGCAATCATTGCATCTATTTCTTTACCTCCCTTACCGGAGTATTTGTCATTGAAGCCAAGTATTAATGCAAGTAGGATGCAAACACTCGAGTTTGATTCGTTCACATTTAAGATGAGTTCAAGCTCAAACTATTCAAATAGTTTATTCAATCAAGTTTGAATTTATAATCAAGTCGCAATATCGATCAAGATTTATCGAGCTCAAGTAGAATATAAATATTAATCAAATTTGAATCAACCTTAAGCATTGATATTATTAAAATTAGATTTTAAAAATATTTTTTAAATAAATCGAATCTAAATAAGCTTAATCGAATTGAACTTGAACTTATCCAGCATTACTTTGAACCTGATTCAAGCTTAACATATTAACTTCAATAGAATTTGAGATGCAAAATTTCAATTCAAGCTCAAACTCGAACTTAATATTATACCATCTCGACTAAATTTATTTGCAGCTCTAAATGCAACTGCTACTAAACAATTTCCATGCTTTACTAGTCGCATTCAATCTTGGTAATTGGCACACCAGACTCTCTTTATAACTAAATGCATCTCCCTCAGGCATTCGAAATTCGATTATTTTCTTTTGATAGTTCAAGAGTACGTAATGCTTAATCAAGTAGTCCATGACAAGGTTTACATCACATCCTTGATGTTTAGCAATTAGCACCAATAACTCTATTATTACATTCTCATTTTCTAGCATACAGCCCACTGTCTCCTCCGATGTAAGTGATTTATATTAGGTCTACCAATGGGTCAAGTCGAATCAAGATGAAACAGTGCTGAGCTCGAGTTCCAGTTTAGTTCGAAATTTTAAAACTCAAACTTGGTTCAAGTTTAATCAAGCTTAAGATTTTAAGCTCGAGTTCCACTCGAAACAACATTATATAATCTCAAATTTGACTTGATGAGTCTCATTTTATTAAAAAAAAATGTATTTTTAATTCTAATTAAAATTTATATTAATACCCAAACTTGATAAGAATTTGATTAATATTTATATTTTACTTAAACTTGAGAGCAAATCGAGATAAATATAGAAAGTTCAAGCTTAGCCTGGTAAACTATTCAAGTAGCTTGGGTTAGATTTTGAGCTTGACTAGACTATTCCGGAGTCAAATTCAAACAAATGTTAAGCTAAACTCTAGTAATTTATAAAGAAGCTTGATTCATTTGCATTCTAAGTTTAGATCCTTATATATTTTTGGTATTCAATTGACACGTTCCTATCTTTCATACACTTTTTCCAAATATATACATCGAGCCTTAAATTTTTCTTTTTCCTCAATTTAACGGCATTAAATTGAAGGACGTTTAATATGGAGCTTGATACGATTAGGAAAAAATTTAAAAAATTAAACGTTTTGAACAAAAAACTAAAAAAATTGATGCCGGGCAGCCACCAGCTAAAGGACAAAAAAAATTGAAGAAATTAGTTGAACTAAATGAGCCAACAGCTATGCAAATTTCTAAAAGAGTAATTATTAGAAAAAAATAAATAAATCAGAGGGATCCATACTTGAGCTATCTCATTATACCAAACAATTATCACTCATAAGCATCCAAAACTTTTAATTAAAATACCTTTTTTTTTATTATTCACAAAAAAAAAAGCTAAAAAGCAGCAAGACTATAGTAGATAATAAAAAGTACCTAAACTCCACTACAAATCAATAAATTACAGAAAATTCGCAACAGCAAGTAAAGTTAGCAAATATTACAAAATACTAAAAGTTACAAAAATAATACAAAGTTATTTACAAAAATATGTTTAAATTGTTGAAAAGTGTAAAAATATTAAAGAACGAAAAAAAATTAGAAAATTAATTTTTTTTTCTCTATATATTTGTAAAGGTTGCTTTTTAAGTGCCTATGTATAATGCTAGCCGTAATCAAATTCTTGTAATTTGTTTTTTATTTTATAAAACTTTAATTTGTTGGATTAATTTTAATTCTCAAAAACCGTTGGATGAAATTTGTTAACAAATTAAGCTTTATTAACAAAATTACCAAAAAAAAAAAAAGAAAAAACTAAATTGAATTTCCAACTTTTTGGTAAACACTTAATGTAAACCCTAACTTTGAAAATTGTTCCAAGTTAATATGTTAATTTATATGAGATCTGAAAACCAATCTAAGTGATAAGAACATGATCTTTATGCAAAATGGTCCCAAATATCTCTTTTATTTGAAAATTAAAGATGCAAGAGCGATGAAAATATGCAAATTTTGATAGAAAAAATGATTTTTTACGAAATATATGCAAACATTATAAAAAACATATTATATACTACATTTTGAAAATGATGTGAAAAATAGGCATTTCATGATTTTATGTGATTATTAATTAATTTCAGTAAATGGAGCACATAATCATATATGAACTTATCACAAACATAATGAATATCACCTACATCATAAATACAAGCTATATATTTTATAGCTGATTATGCATTGAGTTATGTCATTACAACCCAATCTCCCACATGTCATATAACTCTTCATGGAGAAGTGTTTGGTATCTTGAGTATCTTTCTTTCATTGTGCCTCTACCAAAAAATATTTGGCATATGTTAAATAAATTTAAAAAATATAGATAAATTTCTAAAATATAGGAAACACTTATTGACACGTATCACATATTGATTTGTAAAGACACAATGAAGATAGTAAAGTAGGGATAACAAACTTTTTTTCCATTTTTGTTAATGTTATTTGGCATGAAAATATAGGTGAAAGCAGCCCAAAAATATCAATAAATAAGATTCTTAGATGTGTTACTTGGCATAGCAATCAAAGATCAAAGTTGCTTAGTAAGTCAAATAGTGAGTTGCTTACTCTCTTTTCTATTTTAAATTAGTAGAGTGTGAAACGTGGTAAGCAAAAAAAAAAAAAAAAAGCCGTTAAGGAAGTGGTTTAAAGGAACTCGCATGTAAAGTTGAGAGTTTCATGAAGAAAAATGCTTAGCACCAAGATGACACTCTAACAAACTCCCTAACTCAATAATAAAGATTATCTCAAGACTCATTCATGAGGGTGTCTTGCAGTAATTTCTCCTCCTTAATAGTTGGCCACGGTTTTCCAAATTTCATCAGGATCACTACTGACATCACCGTGATGCATGAAAATTAAAACTTGCTGGGCCTCTAATATAAATTTATTTTCGTTTTTTCACTTTCCATAGATAATTTTCTCTTTAAGGTACTGGATTATTTTCCATATGTAAGTCCTATTAACAAAATGCAAAATGAATAGGACTTTTCCCGATTCAAATTAACACCGTAAATTTCTTTTGAAAATTCCACTCCACCTACTTTTTGTCTTTTGTTCTCCATCTAAACAAAAATAAAAAATAAAAAATAAAAAAAATAAACCAATTAAAATATGACAGAACATTACAGTGACAGACAAACATAATTACATGCGAGATATTTTTTAGATTCATCTAAGATAACTTAATTAGCCTGGTTGACGTTTAAAGCAATAATTAAATTCAAAAGTAAACTTTTCTTAGCTAGATCTATTATGGAACGTCATGAAAGTGGACGATAAATATGTTACTGTAGTGCAAGGGGTGCAGCGCTATTTGTAGCACTTTTACGCTGTTGCCAGATTCACCAAATCAGGTATAAAGATGCTTCGGCCTATTCCCTGGCATTGTCTGTTTACTATTCTTTTCTTAATTTCGCTCTTCCTTCCTTAAAGTAATACTAATACTATATTGATTTATTTTTAAAAAATACATACGTCAGGTGCCGTGCTTCAAGGAAGTTGCCATTTCCTTACGATACGAGTCATATACAGAAGATATACTCACGGAATTCCACCAATTCCGTTCTTGCTACCGCCTATAAAAACCCTTACTTCTCTCCTTCCATAAACATCCCTCTCTCTCTCTCTCCATATATATATACACACATATACATAAACTTGGTGAGATATGGGCTCAGCAGCCATGCCTGCTCAAATGATGTCGGAAGCAGTCCATGAAGTTCACCATCTTCATGGGATGGAAACGAATAATACTGCCTCATTCAGAAGGTATAAATCTTTTTCTTTGCTATCCCCCTCTTTATCATTCCTTTCTCTAAAAGATTGAGGTGTCGTAGAGAAAGGTTTCGGTAAGTGTTATATGCCATGTCTAATATATGCATGGAGAGTAACTATTAATGATTTTTTCTGATTTAGCTAAGGACTTGTGAAAACAACTGTGTATCTTGAGATTTTATAATAATAAGGCATGTAATTATCTTGCTTGTAATGGGATATATTAATACACTACATCATTATTTGCAAATAGGGTTTCTTTTAGTATTTAAGCTAACATTAATTTTTGTACATTCGGCTGCAGATTGGAGGGAAAAATTGCCATTGTGACGGGTGGTGCTAAAGGAATTGGAGAGGCGACAGTAAGGCTTTTCGCAAGACACGGTGCCAAAGTAGTAATTGCGGACATTGAGGATGTGTTAGGAGCATCATTAGCCAACACTTTGGGCCCATGCGTTACATATGTTCATTGCGATGTTAGCTCAGAAGATGAAATTGAGAATTTAATTAATTCGACCGTCTCACGTTACGGGCGCCTCGACATTCTTTTCAATAATGCGGGTGTTCTTGGTAACCAATCTAAGCATAAGAGCATAATCGATTTCGACATAGACGAATTTGACCACGTGATGCGTATTAATGTACGAGGTGCAGCACTAGGAACCAAGCACGCAGCTCGTGTTATGGTTCCTAGACGCTCTGGATGTATTATCTCTATGGCTAGTGTGGCCGGGGTCATGGGTGGGCTTGGTCCGCATGCCTACACGGCTTCAAAGCATGCCATTGTTGGGCTTACAAAGAACACGGCATGTGAGCTTGGTAAATACGGAATTAGGATAAATTGTATATCGCCTTTCGGGGTGGCAACTTCGATGCTTGTGAATGCATGGCGGAGCGATGATTATGGAGAGGACGAAAGCTTAAATTTTGGGTTGCCGTCTTCCCAAGAAGTTGAGAAGATGGAGGAATTTGTGGGAGGACTTGCTAACTTGCAGGGTGCAACACTTAGGCCAAAGGACATAGCGGAGGCTGCTCTATATTTAGCTAGTGACGAGTCCAAGTACGTGAGTGGTCACAATCTTGTTGTCGATGGTGGAATCACAACTGTCAGAAATTGTGTTGGGTTGTAACGGGACGTTATTCTTTGTTTGTTTGTTTGTCTTCTTTTTTTTTTTTTTTTTTTTTTTTTTTTCAGACTTCTCCTCTAGTGATTTTATGTCAAATTAATCTCCTTCAAGTGTAAAATTTAACATGACCAAACCAGATTTTTCAATTTTCTTTTTTTAATATTTTCCCTAATGTACGCCTTTCATAACAAAAAGGTAATGAAGAATATACTTTAATGTATCATCTCTCTCTTTGAACGTTCTCTATTGACACTACTTGTATTAATTGGGTGTATACAGATAAGTAATTTTCCTTTTTTCTTTTGAATTGGTAAAAGTAGCAATCTTCTTTATCGTTGTACAACACTTTTATGATGCCGATGGGGTTCAATAATGTTCTCACTCTTAAGAAATGGAGACAAAAATTCGGATATTAATTTTGAGGTAAAGTAGGGTGGACTGATATTCATTGCACCTTGTAGCTTATTTAATTATTTGGTATATATGTTTTAAGTAAATGTTAAAAGTAACGGAACATTTTATCCGTACAAGAAAAAAGATTTCATGGATATGATACACCACATGTTTAGATGAGTGATGGATAAGTACCAATATGTTTTAAACAAAAGAGAAAAAGATTCAGAAAAGTCATAGTTTTCATAAGACGTTTTATACTTTATAGATTCTTTAAAGTACAATCGGTTTGATTCATCCCTTCTTAATTTGTATGTGATTTGTTTAATACCTTTATGTTGTCATGTGTTTTTCTAAAGATGAATGATAAAAAGAAAAAAGATGATGAAGGCATAATTTTACATATACAAATTATATAAATCCGATATAGATGTACATATAAACAATCTAAACAAAAGAATTAATTTTAAATTAGAATACCAATAGGATTTTATATTATTCTTGTCAAACAATATAAATAATAAAAGTAAACTTTGAATTTTTTTTTAGCACAGCTAGAGAATCTGATTCTTTGACATGGTAAATAATAAGTGATGGCGACGTTCTAGTACTATTTAATGAAAATGCTTTCCACTAGTTACACTAATTAACGTGTGTTTGAAAAGTCATCGGCCGGCTACCTAAAAAGCAGTAGTTGCTGGGGCAATTTGCATGGACTACTGAAAGTCAGCTTTACAATATATAGGGAGAGAGACCCACACACTAGCGAACAAACACACCCCTAATGTATTTGTAAAACTAAGAAAAAATGGAAATAATTTTTGTTACAGAAAATAAAGAGAAAAAAAAGAAAGAAGTAACCATTTAACAAGATAAATATAAAAAAATTAACTATTGTTTTTTTATCGTTTGGCACAAATAAAAATGGATGCACTAATATTAATTAATATATATATATATGTATGTAATCACATGACCTGGAAAGTTCAAATCAACCCACGTCTCCAAGTTTTGCATTTGCGTGTCAATACATGGTAATTCGAGAGAATATTTAGGTTGCTACGTAAAGTAAAAGACTAAAGACCAGTTGGCAAATTAATCAAACTTTGTCAAGGTCCTTGCCGAGCGCATGGACGGGATGTTTTGACTATTTAGTATATGGAAAAAGGTGTCCTAGTTGGAATTGAAAAATCAAGACAACTTTTAGCATAAAGTAGGAAGAATGCGAATACATTCCCAAAACTTTTAAATGATGACTGATTATTTTCTAATGTTCCAAAATGATCACATCTATTAAAAGTTGAAAAATATTGCTACTAATTATCCTTTTAACGTAAAGATTAAAATTAATATTAGAAAAATGTAGAAAAATCACTTATCAATTATCTATATCATGGATGAATCACTCTCTTGAAAGCGAACTTTGACCGATTGAGGTGCAAATCAATAAACGTCATTTGTTCCCCAAGATTAACACAGTCAGTTTCTAACGTGTATTCACGATAAAAGCTTGAAACAATGAGATTTACAATTGCCAAGAGGAATTTTTTTTTTTTTTTTTTAGAAAAACGAATAAGAATATTTTTGTATATTAAATCTTTTTTCCTTTAGAACTCGAAAAAGTTGAATTTTTCGAAATAAAATAACTAAATTTTGACTGTTTCAAAGAATAAACTTTTTTTGTTTCTGAAATGAATTTTTTAGTTAGAAAAAATAAAGGAAATGTTGATTCTAGGAAAAATAAATTCTAGTTACATAATTTGAAAATTTTTCGATTATGAAATTTGAAAGTTAAAATTTAAAATTAAAAAGAAATAAAGAATAAGATAGACAAATAAGACTTAACCCAGCCTGAGTAGGTGGTGCGCGTGGGTGGTCTCATTTCCGAAACATTTTACTAAATACACTTAAGCTCACAATAAATCACATCTAATAAAAACAAAAGATTAAATGGAAAAATATGCCATGTAGGATAAAATTCATGAGAGAAAGAAGTGAAAAACTTATGAAGCCATTTTCTCACAAATCCCCCACAAATGGCTTGATAATGGAAACGAATAAATTTTGGGCAAAAGAAGAGACAAGCACTTAAGTATTAATATCTTTCAATTGAATTAATGCATAGTGAAGTGATGCAACAATTTAGTTAATGACGAGAACTATTCTTGAACTTCAAGAATTTGGATTGAGACCCCCTCAACACGTATTATTCTCTTAAGTCTTGTTGATTTATGATGCTTTAATTTAAGCGCTTTTAATGGCTATACACACACCTTATGTTCTCATGAATGCTTTAGAAAGACAATCCAAGTCTTTCATAGAAGGCAATCCACCTTCATACTCAAGTAGGTGGTTTTATTAAGTTTATACTCTAGGCTATCCAATGTAGAGGCTATTAAACCATTAAGAGCCATTTAGACTCAAACATTATAATACAACATCCATCAAGTTCATTTAAGATAAACTACCACAAAGGGCTATGGATCCATTATAATCAAATAGTGAATCCATCAAGTCAATCTCACTAGAATCACCCAAATACAGGGCCATGGATTCACATGGCTTCATTTAATCAAGTAAAGGTATTCACTATATTACCTTAATGCATGGGCCTAATCCCCATTCCGCTTGATGACTCAAGGAAAATTTTTCTTGGTGAACCTTTAGTGAGAGGATATGCTAAGTTCCTCTCAATGCTTACATATTCCAAAGAAATCACTCCATTCTTTAGTAGTTATTTGATTGCATTGTTTTTATTCAAATATTTCCTCTCTTGCCATTGCAAACGTTGTTCTTACGATTCCAATGGCTGCTTGTGAATCATAATGTATTGACATAAATACAAGGGAATTCCACTATAGTGGTATATTAGCCAACAAACATCTTAACCATTTAACCTCTTGACCTACTAATTTTAAAGCTATGAACTCAGATTTCATGGTAGAACAGGCTATACATGTTTGTTTAGAAAATTTTTATGATATGACACCTCCTACTAAGATAAAGACATAGCCATTAGTTGAGCTAACATCATCGTTGTTAGTAACCCAATTTGCATCACAATAACGTTCCAACATGGTAAGAAATTTGGTAAAATGTAACATAAATTCATAATACCTTTAAGGTATTTAAGTAAACGATGAAGTGTATTCCAATGCTCATTATTTGGATTATGGTTATAACGACTTAATCTACTAACGGCATATGCTATGTCAGATTTTGTATAGTTCATAAAAACATAACACTTCCTATGATCCTAGCATATTTGGATTGTGAAATACTAAGGCCTTTATTATTCTTAAGAGATATACTAGGATCATAACATGTTTTGGTAGACACCACATCAAAGTAGTTAAATTTTTTCAACACTTTCTCAATGTAATAGGATTAACACAAGGGAATACCATTTTCAATTTTCTTTACTTTGATACCAAGAACTATATCAGCTTCTTTTAAGTCTTTCATATAAAATTGAGAAGACAAGAATAATTTCATCTTATTTATGACATCTATATTGGCACAAAAAATAAGCATATCATCAGCATACATATAATATATTGTCACGCCCCGATGGTACTCTGGTAGTAGTAGACAAGTCACACTTGAATACTATTAATAGATTACCTTCGGAGAGTGACGTATTTTCTAAATAACAGGATCTTTTAGTTGCTTGGATAAGTAAAGATAAATACATGCAAGATATAAATTAGTAATTAATTGTCATCTCACTCATAGAGTATCATAGATTATTACAAACCATGTAGCTTTTTCATAATTCTCCACATACATAACTGAAAAGATAATGCTGGCTAATCTATCCTAAGGAAAATATAAGCCACATATCTCCAAATAGAGCTATAGGCTTATAGCTTTTAAACCCTCACCAGAGCCATATTCCTGAAAGTAACTAACCAAGGTCAAAGCGTAAACCTGAAAAGACTAAGGGAGTGTGAGCGAAACAACGGCTCAGTGAATAACTAGACATATTACACATTAAGTAAGTTATTAACACATCATATGTGATATAATCAGTCAAACATATGCTCAGATACAAGATTGGATGATCTAGAATCCAAACAGGAAAAAGATTTATGCCTCCTTTTTAGGATTGAAGAACATTTACTTTATGACCTACATGCCCAAGAGAGACTAAGTTTACAGGAAAATCAACGATTTCTCGTCTTAGGGTTATCACTTTAAATTTAATAACTACTTTAACTGACCATTTCCTGTATCCATCCTTAGAAACTCCCTAAGTATTAATCATTTCAAAGCGATACTATGGGCGGCGTTCTTCGTTGCCACTTAGTTCACGTAGAACCAACGGAACAAAGAAAACCTTGGAAGAACTAACACTTTAGAAAAACCAAACATTAACAGAGAACCGAAATATTAATACGTAGCAGGCTATTGCCTGTTTCTATATGCAATAATGCAGTATATGCAATGCATGACCAGGTTATTTTAATGAGTCAATAGTTCTTATTCAGTTTTATGGTGGTCATACATTACACATAATAATCATTATACTACTTCACATCATCCTACCATTGTATTATCACTTTTGTAATGGTAGATTAACAATCACACAATCAGATCACAATACATTTCAATCAAAACATTCATATTATTATCTTTGCATTACATATTCAGCTAATTACAAGCACAAACAGTATAATATGACTAAATTACTCACCTGCTTATAGTGACTAGTCGTAGTAATCAGCTGGAAGGTCTTCTATAATATCAAAGTCACCTATTGAGATGAATAAAATATTCATCAATATAACATAGATTATATGACTAAACTCCTATAAGTGTCTAGTGCCCTAAATTGATATTTGGCTCGATTTCTATTACTTAGTTTGGTCCTTTAATGGTCTTATGATAACAATTATCAATTAATAATATTTTTTTTATTTTCATGTTGCTTGTCTCGGTCTTACTTGATATTTATATACATTTATCTAGTATTCGAAAAATTGATATTTAATAAGTTTATATTTTATAGTTATTATTACTATTTTTATGTTATTCTCTATCTGACTCCTTATAGTAACTCGTATTCGTTTATTATTGTTTAGTGTCATCGTGTTTCTATTAATCTACTTTATACAATTATTTTGTCATTTTTAGAAGTCACATTATTTATAAATTTAGCTTGTTTCAATTTCCATTCTTACCTATTTATCTATATAAAACAAATACTTGACAATTATAGTTGCTAATAATACTTAATATTTCTCTACAATTTCTAGGGTTTTAGAAGTTATCGAATATTAAACATATTGTTATTCTAAGTGTTTGTATTTATTTATTTTCTTAGTAATTTCTGTTTTGATATACATATATATAATATGTTTATCATTATTTATTATATATATTCTATCCGTGTAATACAGACTTTATGTAAAAAAAAAAAAAAAAAAAAAAAAACATGCTTGTACGCCGGCTCCAATGCTGCCGGCGTTTAAACCCAAATGCCAGTGTTCTTAGGTTTTACATTTTATTTTGTATCAGGGTACACTGGCTTATAGGCTGCCAGCTTTACCACGTACACCGGACTATACGCTATCGGCGTATAATTCCAGTTAGCCGACGTTTGTTTACTTTACATAAAAATAAATTTTACATAGTTTCTGTTTCAGTGTAAGCCGTCTCAACACTGTAGGCCTATCTTCGTACGCCGTCGGCGTTGAGCATGTACACTGCTGGCTTATGATCAGTGTTAACACTGTTTATCATCTTCTCCGATGAACTAGTTCGTATTTCTTCAATTTTCTACGTTATAATCATTTCCAAGTCAATACTAAGTGTTTCTATGTGATATATATACGTACATCAACTCATAATAGTATAACATTTACATGATCTTAAATTTTCGGATTGAAATTGGTGCAACTTAGGGTTTATAGAGTCTTACCTTATTAGGGCTGATACGAACGTTTTGAGCTTGGTTCCAGGTTAGTTTCAATCCTAGGTTAATGGAAATATTATTTAGATTAAAGTTCAACACTTAAAACAACTTAAAATGGATTTTTCTTACCTTGCTCTTCCTTAATCCGAGCTTAAGCTAAAGTTTTGATGGAGTTTTGTTGCGTTGTTTTTGGTGTTGTTTGTGTGTGGTCTATGTGTATTTTGTGGGCTGTTTGGAAGCACGAAATTGAGAGAGCTCCAACTGTTGTTTAGTTGTGAGTTAAAGTTTAGTTTTATGTTTATTAAGGATACTTAGATATATAGAGGAAGAAGAAAGAGGCAGCTGCAATCTCTCAAGGCAATTCTCCATCGAACACAAGTTGGTCAATAATTTTCTTAAGCATTTAATGACTCAGCTGATTTGGGAGCTTTCCATTGGTTTATACATAATTTGCATTGACTTTCCTTTGCTTTTTTTGTCCAAATTGTTATGCATTTCGGCTGGAAAAGTAGAGAAAAATTGCAGCCACTAATCTTCACTAAATGCACCAAAATTTGAGTGAATTATTATATAATAATATTTAGTTAGTTAATTATCTTAGTTTTAGGATAGTTTAATAAATTAAATGAGTACAAATATGACAATTATTCAAGAGTTTTATCTCCAAAAATTTATATAGTGTTCTACAAATTTTCTAGATTGTTATTAGGTTCAACTTTGTGTTTATTCTTTACGCGATAAATTATTTTTTTTAGAATTTTATCTCTTGCAATTAGGGTTTTCTAAGCTTATTAGGTCAATTTTTGTTTTAGGCTCCAATAGCTTAAGATTATCCTAAATAAAAACAACGGTGTGATCCAAATATTTATTTGGGGTCTAAATTAAGTGTTATACATCTGTTTATATTTTTATCGTGCATTTATAATCTTAACTGTCCATCCATAAATTATCGTTTTCTAACTATAAGTTTAGTTGGCTATTTACTTTTTATCGAATTTAAAATCTTAACTAAATTATTATTATATCTTGAGTTTTCGATACCCACTAAGAAATCTTATTAGTAGTATTTAATACTATATAGGAATCTTTATTTTAAGGTTTAAAACTATATATAGGCTCAATATGACTCATAGTTTTATTCTAAAGTCTTTCTTGAGTTCAATAATATCCATCTATTTTCTATATTTATATTTTTATCTATTTCTATTTGTATGAAAAATCTTAGAGTTTACACATATGATTACGCAATATGTTTCAAAGGATTTAGAATAAACACAAGAATCAAATATATTCACAATATATCCATTTATTACTAAAGTTTGGTCAATTTTTTTGTAAAATTGTTTAGGAGCTTGCTTAAGACCATAAAAGGATTTCTTGAGTTTACAGATGTTATTTTCTTGGCGAGGAACCACAAGACCTTCAAGTTGCTCAATGTATATTTCTTCTTCTAGACAACCATTTAGAAATGTTGTTTTCACATCCATTTGATATATTATCATGTTATGAATAGCAGCAAAGGTGATTAGAGTTCTCATGGTAGCTATTTCAGTCACAGGGGAGTAGGTCTTAAAATAGTCGATTCCTTTCTTTTGAGTATAGTCTACAATTACTAGTCTTGCCTTGAATTTTTCTATCGATCCATCTAACATCATTTTCTTTCTAAAAATCCATTTGCACCTAATGGGCTTCCATCCTATGGGTAAATCAACTAGATCCCATGTATGATTTGTCATTATGAAATCAACATCACTTTTCATAGCTTCTTTCTAAAAACTGGCATCTATGGAGGTCATTGCTTCTTCATATGTTTTAGAATCTTCTTCAATTAAAATAAGCAGATACTATGTCTTCATTTATTATTTTAAAATTATTATTTTGAATTGTGAAAGTAGTGATAAAATCTAATGCAAAACTAGTTTCTATTTTTTTTTCTTTTGCTTCTTCTAGGTTCATTCATAAATTTAGTTGAAGTAGAATCAACACACACAGCAAGCACAAAAGCAAGCCTCAAAGAAGTGTTAAATGCACCAGTAACATCACTAATAACATATTTCTTTAAAGGAAATATTGTTTAAAAAAATCTACATTTCTAGATTCACACATAGTATAATCACTAAAAAACATAAATCTATATGCAGCACTATTTTGAGCGTAGCCGATAAACACACAATCAAAGAGTTTTGGTCAAATGTTAGCCTTTCTAAAGTATGGTAATCCAACTTTTGCTTCCCCCTCACACATACCCACTTTTAAAGTGCAAAATCTTTCCACATTTTATGAGGGGTTTTATCTAGTTTCTTATGTGGAACCTTATTATCAATATAACATATAGCTTTCCTCTACTTATTAATAGACATACGACAACTTAATATCATTGCATTTATCATTCCTTTAAGTGTTCAATTTTTCCTTTCAACTATGCCATTTTGTTATGGTGTATAAGAAGTAGTATTTTCATATATAATGCCATTTGTTTTACAAATTTTTTTATGAAAATGTGTTCTAGATTCTCCATCCTTATCAAACCTAAGCTTTTTAATTTTCTTATGCAATTGATTTTCTACTTTTGCTTTATATTTTAAGCACATTTTTGTAGCTTCATCCTTCAATTTTAGCAAGTAAACTTTGGTGTATCTTGAAAAATCATCAACAAAGTTAATATAATACTTTTTACCCCATTTACTAATAATGTTCTTAAAATATACTAGATCTAAATATATTAATTCAAACAATTTAATACTTCTAGTTAAGACAGGTTTGAAAGTTGTTTTTAACAAATTTTGCTTCTACACAAATAAAGCATTTGGAGCAATTATCATCATCCATAATTTTTATCAAGTGAATATTCTTCAATATTTTAATTGAGGCAAAATTCACGTCTTAACGTACCTTGCTATAAATCAACAAATTCAGCAATATAAACAAAAGTAGAAGCATTAACATTAACATCAAAAGTGTTGTTTTGAATAAATTATCCATTAGCTAAGTATCCATTCCCTACAAAATCCTCATTTTTAGTGATAATAACTTTATTAGCTTCAAAAAAAAAAATTTTAAACTAGCCTTATTAAATAAAATACCAGAAACTAAATTCCTATGCAAGGATGACACATATAAAAGGTTGGTTAAAGCTAAAGTTTTTTCAAACATTAATTTAATAAAAAACTTTCCCTTTTCTAGTCACTCCTGTAGTAGTGAAGTTCCTTATGTAGACACATTCTCCATCTGCAACTTCTTTAAAATGGTAAAACAATTACTTATTGGCACACGGGTATCTTAAAGCTTCAATGTCAATCACCTAATCAATTCTTTTTTCCACCACATTAGCCTCCACTACTATAGTAGCAATAATCTCTTCCTTTTCATCAAGGTTAGCTTGAGATGAAAGTTAAGGAAGAGGTGTTGATTTCTAGTTCAAACTATGTTGATTCTTGCTATAGAAGCATCGGTACACCTTGTGACCAGTTTTGCCACAAACATAACAAGTGGCTTGTTTCCTTTGAATTTTACCCTTGTCTTTCTTAAACTTCTTTTTTCTGTTGGACACCTTTTTGAATTTTCTTTCCTTTGATCTTAAACATGCCTTTGGTGGCACCAGTAGACTCAACAAAGTTAGCTTTAATAGGAAAGGAAGAAGAGGAAATTTGCTTATCTTTTAATCTATTGGCTTGTTCAGTTCTCATGTGACTGATGATCTATTGTAGAGTCAGGTCCTTTTTCTTGTGCTTGAGATGGTTTGTATAACCACTACCGGAAGATGGAAACTTATTCAGCAACACATCTGCTTGTAGAATTTCACACATTTTCATACGTTCATTAAGAACATCAGTTACTATATTTCATGCTCATGTACTTGATCCATGATTGGCTTGTCATCAACCATATGAAACTGCAGTCACTTTTCGATGACGTACTTATTCATTCCTCCATCATCAACTCCATATCTTGTTTCCAAGGTATCTCAAATGATCTTGTTAGATTTCTGATTGACAAACACATCACCATAGTGTTATTCATATGGTTCGATATGTGCCCTCTTATTGTCTTATTATCTTTTTTGAATTTTTTTATCGTTTCATCTTGAAAAGCTTTAGCCTTTTTAGTTGGAGTTGTGGTCATAGGAATGGTTAGCATGTCGCTGGATTGAGCCTTTGCTAGATGCTTTGTGAAGAGAATATAGTCTACCTCTAACTACTTGAAGAATATGAGCAATTTCCAAGTCTAATGCTTGCAATTGGTTCCATCTAAAGGCTCTAGCCTAGAGAGATCTAGAAGTGTTTTGTTGAAAGTAATTGCCATTCTCACTTTCAAATCGTTAGAAATATTAATAAAAAGTACAAAAATCACTTATCAATTGACCGTGCTATGGATGAGCCACCGCCTTGAAAGCGAATTCCGACACGATTGAGGTGCACATTAACAAATGCCATTTGCTTGGAATAACAAGATTTACAATTGCCTATAAGGAAAATTTTTTTGAAAAAGACAAAATTGAATTCTTCTGTATGTCATATTTTTTCAGAGCTTGAAAAAGTTGAGTTTTTTCAAATAAAATAATTGAATTTTGACTATTTTAGAGAATAATTTTTTTTTTCTATTTCTAAAGTGAATTTTTCAATTAAAAAAAAAAAAGAAATGTTGGTTTCAAGGAAAATAAATTTCAGTTATAGAATTTGAAAAAATTTTGGTTATAGAATTCAAAAGTTAACACTTAAAATTAAAAATAAATAAAGAATAATGTAGATAAATAAGACCCATCCTAGCTCAGAGCGGGCGGGCACATGACACGTGCTTGTGTCATCCAAAAACACTTTATTACACACACTGAAGCCCATAATAAGTCACATTTCAATAAAAATAAAATAATTAAATTGACAAATATCCTATGTGGGATAGGATGACAGAAGGGAGTGAATAACTTATGATGTTATTTTCTAACATACATATCTATTAAAACTTGAAAAGCATTGCCATTAATTATCCTTTTAACGTAAAGATTAAAATTAATATTGGAAAAATGAAAAATTAATTAGTATTTTGATATATGTAAGAAACATAGTTACCTAGCCTTAACTCAATTTGGTTGCCATGAAATTTCTATTTAACAAAGGCTGTCGAGGAAGAGGAATGCCAGATTTCAAATAAGGCTACAAACAAGCTGGGTTGAGTTAACCTTTTGAAGGTTCAAACATGACTTATCTATAAATTATCAAGTTTTAGCTCAAGCAAAGTTTTTTATAAAGCCTGCAATCTAAGCTCAAGCTTGGCTTGTTTTTGAACACGAGCTTGACTTATTTACAGTTTGAGCTTGAAATGAGACAAATTTTTTATCAACCTTAAAATTCTCAACTCGTTTAGATTTATTTTCTTTTTTTAACCTTAAAATAATATGTAAAAGCCACTAAATATATATACACACACACACATAGGGTAAAGTACACTATGAGGTCCCAACGTTTAGAGGTAAGTTTGTTTGAGGTCTTAATATTTCGAGTGGTTTAAAAGAGGTTTCATTGTTTAGAGAAGTAGGTCAATTGAGGTCTATTGACACGTATCAAGAAGAGAATGGTCTTTTGAGTTTTAATTAAATATTTCTCTTATTGGCACATGTCAATGAAGATCTCACTTGACCTCTTTTTCTAAGTGTTGGGACCCCTTTCAAATCACTCAAAACGTTGGGACTTCAAATGAATTTAACCCTAAACCTTAAGACTTTCTAGTGTAAGTTACCCTATACATACACATCAAATAGAGATTAGTTTTTTTTGTTTTAATTATGTATTTATATATAATATATCATAAATATAAAATTTACAAGTCCACTAATAGGCTTGTTCATGCGCTAGCTCATAAGCTTGTCCATAAGTTGGCTTGTGAGCTTAAATCAAAGCTCAAGTTTGATTCATTGAAACGAATGGACTTTATTTTAGCTTAAGATTAGCTAGTTTACTAATTAAGATTGCGCTAAGGTTGTGTAACTTATAAATAGTTTTGCTCATTTACAATCCTTGCTACAAAGAATTTAAGCTGAGTCGAGCTCAACTCGTTTAGATAAACGTATTTTAGTTTAAGTTTGAGTTCGGTACATTTATAAATTGGCTTGAGTCAAGATAACTTTTTTATAATGCTTGAAATGAGGTTTATTTTAGGCTCATGCTTGACTGACCTTCCATTTAAATTTTTCATATTTTTTTTTGGACCTATAGGTATTTGATAAGATTTTTGAAATACATGTAACATATATATTAAATAGAAGTCAATTTTTAGTTTTGATTATATATTTATATATAATATAAATAACTTACGAACCGACTAGCGAGCTTGTTTATGAATGTATAAAGCTCATACAAATACACATATAAATATACCTATAAATATTTATAAAGCTCATCACTTGAATTTGGACAGAACAAAAAGAGGAAAATCACCACAAAAAAGAACATAGATAGTTTATATCTACAAACTGGTTTTTGTTCAATTCCACTACGACTTATGGTTTCAGATAGCGAACAATTCTTTTCTTTTCTTTTATTTTTTTGTTTATTTGTTTGCCTTAGCTTATAAATGTTGGATTTTATTTTATTTTTTTATATTTTAATAAGCTATGTTTTTTTTTACTATTTTAATACTTGAGAAGTAAGTTTAGATGGATCCTCCAAAATTAAAACCAAACCCGGCGGTTCGGATTCCGATTTAGACTCGAACACGAGACCATAAAAACTCTGATGGTTTAATAGGAAAAACTATTGATATTAATTTATAAAACGCATTTGTTTGACTTTTGGCTGAGTCCAAAATGCTCCTTTGCACCATGTTACTCAGCTGTCAAGCAAATTCTCTTCATTTCCCGGAAGAATGGAAAAAATAAAAAATAAATTGTCAGTTGTCAATCATCCCTATCTGGTCTGCTAAACCCTAAAACTAAGCAAATTATATTATCAACTTGCTAATTGTTACTAGTGGGGCTTCTTGAAATGAAAAATAAACCATTATCTTCCACGTTCATAGATTTTTTTTTCGAAAACTTTCCAAATTAAAAGGGTTTAGCCAACTGCATGACATTCGGACTCTAGCTTGAAAGGCAAGATCCTACTGTACTCCTTAATTTTGATTTGGAAAGGCGTGCCTCTCCAGCTAAGAGCTAGGCATTGCTGCGTGTATATGAAATCATCGATAGACAAGTTCAAGATCTATGAAAGTTGCGGTGTCTCCATGACCTCAGTGATACATACACACATGCAAATATAATTATATATTATGTATGTTTAGAAATTTGTCCGAATTTAAGTCTACATGTCACATTCTACTAGTTAGATAGGAGAAATAAAGTAAATAACTTACTTTTTAAGTTAGTTAATTAAAAAACTTTGGTTTCGATTTCTATGTTAAGCAACTTTTCTAATAACCTTATTCATTAGCATTTCTGGATTGCTTGATCAAAATTCATGTGCTAAGCAATCCCAGTAAGATGCTGAGTTTACAAGACATGGGAGATTAGGTTGTAATGTCATAACTCAATGTACTTAGGTAAGGGAGTGCACGGTAAGGTTCGATTCAGTTTGCATCTTGAACCGAATCGCACCATATTTTACGGTTCAGTTTTTCTTTTAAATTTGAACCTAACGACATGGTTCGGTTCGTAATTTTTTTGAACTGAAAAAACGGTTCGGTACGGTTCAGTTTGTGGTTCGAATCGTTTTTATTCAAAAAATGAAAAAATATATTCTATCGAAAAATTTCTATTACATATTTCTTATCATTAATGCAAATATAAATAACAATATTTTAAATTAATCATTTACAAAACAAATATGCAAAACTTATAAGAAGGAAGAGATTTCATTTATTATACAATAATAATTGTGACTAGTCTCATTGTTTTTTTTATTATCTTGAACTATAATAGTGTATTAGACTTTATCTCAATATAAGACATAAAATTTAATTCGTTGTATGCTTCTAACTAACATATTACCAGTTATGTAAATTAATAAGTAATTAAATAATAGAAGTAGATTAATTAGTAAGGCAAATGGAAAAGAAATATACAGGAATTAGAATACTAGAGGCTAAAATCTAAAATCTATCTTATTTACAGACAATGTAACAATTAAAACATATTATGAAAAATCTAATTTTATTCTAATGAATAACATGTATCTAAGTCGCAAATTTTTAAAAAAATTAATTTTTTACAAATTTTAAAAACAATTAATTTTTTTAAAAAATTAATTGTTTATTAAATTTCTTACTTAGATATGTATCATTAATAAAAAAATTAAGAGTAAAAATAATATGTTTAATTTTTTAATATACAAAACGGTTTGGTTCGGTTTGAATCGTACAGTTTGGTTCATAGTCCAGAATCGAACAGCGAACCGTTTGCTCTTTATCGAACCGAACCACGAACCGAACCGTTTAAAATAAAAAACCAAAATTTCAATTTGTTTCGGTTTACGGTTCGATTGGTTTTTTTTTTTTTTTTCACAACCTTATACCTAGGAATCATGGTGAAAGCGACTATGATATTTAGGTACTCACTTGTGCATAACATGCAAAATGAACAATGCAATATCATACATTTTCAAAGATGTAATCTGATCACAATAATAGAGATCGAGAGATAGTTTTATTTTAGTACTCTAATAAAAATTTGTAATCCTATGATACTACTCACAATTTGAATAAGACTATAATGAATTTATGTAACTATATATACGAATGTGTTGAGAACTCTCATAGTATTTTGATTATAACAAATTGGGTTCAATGATGTCTAAAATGTGTGCTAAGTGTCCAAGAATACCCCAAAAAAAAAAAAAAACCTAAAGAAAAATCTAAGTGTGTGCATAAAAAGAATTAAAAGGATGCTTTTGTACACAAAAAATAAATCAAAGGGTTGTTTGTACCCAGATGATATTTTGGATAGTAATAGTGAATAATAAACTCAGAGGATAACTTGGAGGATGTTCATTAATATAAACAAATTAGATCAAGTACTTTCTAGATTCTATTGAAGGAATGAAAATTCGCTATCCCATAAATGCTATCTCTAGCCTGCCCCGACTAATATAAGTTTGATACGTATTAATAAATTTAAAATATAAAATCATTTCTTGAATAAATGAAACAATTATTATCATTTTTACATTTACATGGAAATTATGTATTTGATAAGATAAGATGGAGACAGCATATGTGACAGCAAATATTTTTCCTAGATTGAAGCTATTAAAATTGAATATTCAAAGACCTACCATCATTAATTGAATATATTCAAATAATATATTAAATATGTCTCAATAAAAGTTTTGACATATATTCATGAGGATTAAAATCATATTCAAATCATCAATTTTCTAGGAACATGTTTGGAGAATGGATTTTGTTGGGTTATGGATCCAACTCATATGGGTCTATAAACAAGGAAATCCTAAGTATATAATATATATTTAGAAGAAGACTTGGAAAATAAGGAGATTTGTGCAAAAAAAAAATGTGATTTGACATTGTACGTTGGCCACTGGAGGATCAAGGCCACCGGCCTTGAATGATCTATAGGCAACCTTGAATTGAGAAATTATTTTCAAGAGCTGTGGTTGGGCAAGGTCAGTGTTGAAGTCACCAGCCTATATGGATATGTTGCTGGCCTTTAACCGGCATTGATTTGTTGAAGCTCCCAAAGCTGCCAACCTTTATTTTTTTCATGCTAGCTTATGTACAATGCGTGCTTTCACTTTGTTGTTTTATATAAATAGTTCTTATTTTTTTCTTAAGGTATAACTTTGCTATCCAGAAAACCTAGAAAGAGCTCTAAAGAGACAGATGCTTGATCCTGTTGATTGTAATCTACCATTTGCGGTGAAGATTGTGATCCACTAGTGTTATCTAGTGAAAAGAACCTATGTAATCTCATTATTTTTTATAATGGAAAAATTATTTACGCTGCAGTCCCATGATATTTCCTTAATTGGGGTTTTCCGTATAAAATCCTGGTGTTGTTATTTTTATTCTGTAATTTCTTATGAATTTGTCGTGATTGCTACAAGTAAGAGAAAAAATCGTTGTAATCGTTTCTAGGTTATTGAGGATTTTTGTTCTAACAAAGTGGTATAAGAGCGCCATGTTAAAAAAGAAAATTACGGTTTTATAAACATAGCAGAATCATCGGGTACGATGATTAAATTGAATTCATCAAAATTATTCTATCTGGAAGTCTATGATGGAAGATCTAATGTATTGTATGTAGCCCTTAGATTTTATGCTACGTTTTATGTTTAAACCCTAGAACCGAAAGTCAACAAGAAACCCTAAAGTCAACAAATCTATAACAAATTCTAATGAATTTAGATTCGGCAATCCCACGCTCTTAACTCTTGAACAATAAAATTGAGATAATCATATATTATTGACCGTAATAATATAATAAAGCTTAAAAAGATCATATCAGTCAAAATTCGATTTGTTTCGAACCAAAACGTGATTAGTTTTAAAAAAATAAGTCCAAACACGTGAAATGGTAAAAATATTCCGATAACACCATTAGACTTGTAATAATATAAGGATTTTAAAAATATCAATTTTGAAATTTTTTGGTATCTAAAAATATCAGATATAGCCCACTAACGCGTATTTTCTTTACTACCAGTATTAATTTGTTATGTCTACTATTCACGTTACTATTCTATACTATTCACTAATATTCCTCTAACTTTACTTTTTCTTAATACCTATTCTTGTCTTCTACCATACCTATTTCTTATAATTTTCATTTCCTATAAAACTTTATTTACGTCATACCTTACATACTATTACTTTTTTATCACAAAACAACAAAATAAATTATTTATCTCTCTCTGTCCCCCACAACCAAAACTGGTGCGCCCTCTCCTACACTCTATCTTTTTTTTTTTTCATTTTATTTAATTACAACTAATTTTTCTCTATATTTATCTATAAATACTCTCTCTCACTCTATTTCTTTCACACACTTCTTCAATATACTAAAACTCTCTCCACAAAATTCCACTCTAAAATGTCTTCCCAACTCTCTCTATTTTTCCATACCATTACTATTTTCATACAACATCGACCTCTTTTCTTCTACCATCCATTTCCTTATCTTAGGTAAAAATTTCTAATATATTATTCATGGTCATGTTAACATAACATGACTATAGTGTATGTTTTCTAAACCTTTAGGTATTATGAAAGTAATAATATGTTCATGTATTGTTTAACAATATTCAAGTATTATTGTTATTGTTATATTGTTATGTTTTATTATTTGCTACCAATCTAACTTTTATATATTGCTAAGTATATTTATGTATGTATGTTCTTATAGTATATAAGTTCACTAATATAACTTTTATTTATGCTCATGCAATTTATTTATTTCTTTCTTGCAATTTATTTATTTCATGCAATTTTGTTAAGACTAGTCTTTCTAGTCTTAAACTTGTCCTTATCAAGTCAAAACAATTTTATTTTATTTTCTTTTCTTTTATGGGACTAGTCTATCTCTAGTCCAAAAGCCTTTATACAAGCTAAGACTTTTAATACTTAACTTTATTTATATGTTCATATGCTTATTTAATTTCTTATATTTCTATATTCCAATGAGTTATTTTTCTTCATATAATATAATTATATGATCATGTTCATGCATAATCATAATGTTGTTGTCTAAATAAAAAGTGTTCTTTTATTTAAATTAAAGACTAAAATCATTACAAAAATAATCTTGGCACTTAGGAAAAATTTTCTTTTGAGAATTTAAATAAGTTCAACCTAAATATTTAAGTGATGATATTATGTAAAATTTTTCTAAGGCATAGTAAGTAGTTCCTTAATTCTCTTTTTCAAAACACTGAAAATAAATTTATTGTTAAATCTTAAGGTTGATAATCCTTTGTTAAACAAGTTTTTATTAAAAACTTATTTAAAAGAACCCATACCAACACTCTAATAAACACTAAGAACTAGATAAATTTCTAAGTTAAGTTAAAATCAACTAACTAGTTAAGAAAACTGTTGGAGTTTGTGACCCGTTTTCAGTAGCCGTTTTTCGTAGTCAAATGTATAATGAATGAATATTTGATTATACATTTATTACTCACTCATTATACGTTTAAGAGCCATAATTTTGGTATTTATATAATGAATGAACATTTGACTATACATTTATTATTCATTCATTATACATTTAAGAGCCATAATTTTGGCATTTATTGTCGACTAGCTATATACACATATAAATATGTGTTTTGTTAGGGTTTGTATGTGAGTGAGAAAATGAGAGTTTTGATTTGTATTTTGCTACTCTCTCTTTTGTACTCCATTATCGACATATAGTAAATTCTTTCTCCTTTGCCCATAGTTTTTCCCAAATTGGGTTTTCCACGTAAATCTTGTATGTGCTTTATCATTTTTCATTTTTGCCATTGCTCGTCTTATAACAAGTGGTATCAAAACCAAGGTTTTGGTTTTGTTTTCGCTACAATGGCAACTATTAAGTTTGATATTCTATTCTTGGATTGCAGCGCGAAATTTTCTTAGAAGAGGTGGTGAATGTTCTGTGTCGATTGAGCCTTTTTATGGGTTTTGTAGAAGAGGCAAAGAATGTTTACTTTTATGTTGAAGCTCCTAAATCCTTGTCAAGGTGAAGATTGTTAGAGTTTGTGACCCGTTTTCAATAGCCTTCTCCCGTACTTAAATGTTAATGAATGAATTTGACTATACATTTATTATTCATTCATTATATATTTAACAGTCATAATTCAGGCCTTTATTATTCATTCATTATACATTTAAGAGTCATAATTTTGGTATTTGTATAATGAATGAATATTTGACTATACATTTATTATTCATTCATTATACATTTAAGCTACATAATTTTTGCCTTTATTATTGGCTAGCTGTTTACACATATAAGTATGTGTTTTGTTAGGATTTGTATGTGAGTGAGAAAATGAGAGAGTTTTGATTTGTTTTTTGTTACTCTCTCTTTTGTACTCCATTATCGACACATAGTGAATTCTCTCTTCTCTACCCGTGGTTTTTCCCGACTTGAGTTTTCCACGTAAATACTTTGTGTGCTTTATCATTTTTCGTTTTTGCCATTGTTCGTCTTGTAACAAGTGGTATAAGAGCTAAGGTTTTGGTTTGTTTTCGCTACAATGGTAATTATTAAGTTTGATATTCTATTCTTGGATCGCAGCACCATATTTTCTTGGAAGATGTGGAGAATTTTTGTATCGATTGAGCTCTTTTATGGGTTTTGTGGAAGAGGCAAAGAATGTTTTTATTTTTATGTCGAAGCTGCTGAATCCTTGTTAAGGTGGAGATTGTTGGAGTTTGTGATCCATTTTCAACAGCCGTTTTTCGTAGTCAAATGTATAATGAATGAATATTTTATTATATATTTATTATTCATTCATTATACATTCAAGAACCATAATTTTGGTATTTGTATAATGAATGAATATTTGATTATACATTTATTATTCATTCATTATACATTTAAAAGTCATAATTTTGGTATTTATATAATGAATGAATATTTGACTATACATTTATTATTCATTCATTATACACTTAAGAGACATAATTTTGGCCTTTATTGTTAGCTAGCTATTTACACATATAAATATGTGTTTTGTTAGGATTTGTATGTGAGTGAGAAAATGAGAGAGTTTTGATTTGTATTTTGTTACTCTCTCTTTTGTATTCCATTATCGACATATAGTGAATTATCTCTCCTCTGCCTGTGGTTTTTCCCAATTTTGGTTTTCCAAGTAAATCTTGTGTGTGCTTTATCATTTTTCATTTTTGCTATTGCTCGTCTTATAACAAAAAGATATAGGAAAGTAATATCATTAAACAACCTAAAGTAACAAATTTTCAAAAATATAAAAACTTATTTTTATAAAGTCTAAGAAGTAGGAAATGGTAGTTAGAATATAAAAAGTACTCACTTAAAGTAGACTAAAAATCTTAGTTTTCATTTCAATAAATTTACCAAAGAAACTTGTAGATTCTAATCTTTCAATTCTTAAAGAGATTGTTTTATGAAAAATCATAGTTTGGACGACAACACTTGAATCATGCATGTAATGTGAGTTTATATATATATATATATATATATATAGATTTTTCAACTATATAAATACCCATGTATTTGCTATAGGATTTTTGATTGATGAAAAGCTTGGAAAAATGTATTTTTAAGGGCTGGGATTTTCGTAACAATTTTGCACCGTACCATTTTGAGACCCAAATGATCTTTTATGATAAAAATAACCTTAGAAATAGATAGATTTTTTTAAGTAGGTAGAAAACGACATATAATATGCGAAATTTTGAGTTAAAATAAGAAAGTTATGGCCATTTTAAGATAGAATTTCACTCCATCTAAATTTTAACGAACTTAATAAAATAGAATTGACAGGTTTAAGTAGAACTTCCATGAAATAATCATTTTGGGTATTTCTCTTGTTTAGGCGATGTGGAAGGTGAATTTTCCTAGCCAGACGGGTATTTTGACTAGTAGACTAACGCACATGGCTGAGTCAGTTTATTTATTACATTTCGTACTTATGTATTTGCTTGTAAAATAGGAACATTAGAATTAGGAAAAGATAAAAAGGTTAAATGCATGTGTTTTACTTACATTGTTGAAAGTATGATTAAGTATATCGAGGTAAGAATTGCTTAAGTAAATTGATTAATTTAATATAGTATTGATATGTCTACTAATTGTATGATCACCTTTAAAAATATCTAACGTCATGCTAAGAATACTAAATCAAATGAATTTATGCATAACACGAAGTGAGTCATATTGCATTCATTACTTTATACTTAGTAGGAGAATGACATAGTATTGAGATCCGTAGAGCTCGAAACTCTGCATAACAGCGAATGGTCGCCTGAATTAATTTAATGGTGAGTAAACACCCAAATGAACTACATTTTAGTAGCTTGTAGTAGCTTGAATAAACTAAAAAAATCTTATTTGCGAATAGCGGTCTACATGGCTCGGAACACCTAACTCCGAATGGAGGGCGTAAATCTATTCAACATATGATTCTTGGAAATTCATGTGTATTGTTTGCTCACGTGTTTGTTGTACTTCATACGCTTGTTTAAATAATTTGTTTGATTATTGGTTGTATGAGTACTTTATCGTGGCAATATCTTTCACTAAGCAAGTAAGCTTATACTATATCTTTTGTAGCACCGCTACCTATGGTTGAAGCCTAGTGGTTATTTCACCTAGGTACCATCTTTTGGATTTCAAGAGCTTTTGGAAAGAAGTCAAGGACTAGATGTAAACTTAGACTTCTAAGTAAAACTTCGGTGTATTTATTTTCCAATATAGACTTGATGGTTTAAGTATATATTTTGGAGTAGGTATGCCTCCTTGATATTTGTAAGACTCTTTATATTATATTTAAGTTGTAATATTATGATTTCCATTCTTAATTGCTATTTTGCATATCATCTTAAACAACTTGTTTCAAAGAAAGGTCCTCTATGATTGTGAATATACGCCTTACATCCGGTATCGAAGCTTTTGGGATGACTAAGATTATTATACTTAAGCTTTAATATTGAGTGTAGGGGACTGTCACATTTAGGGTACCCTTTGAGACGTGATATTGTAAAGATCTAAATTTACCTTTGGGCAGTGGTACTGTGAAGCCAACAGATAAATCTAATGTAAATTGGGCAATCATGCATAGAAAAACTATTAGTTATATCCGACAATCGTTTGATCATAGTGTGTATCATCATATTGCGCAAGAAACCAGAGTTGATGTTCTATGGAAGACATTGGAGTCCGTGTATGAGAGGCAAACTGCCTTGAATAAAACCTCCTTGATTAAGGGAGTGGTAAATCTGAAGCATAAAGATGGACCCAATATGACTGAGTACTTAAAATTATTTTCAAGACTTGGTGAATCAGTTATCTACTATGAAGCTTGTGCTTGTAGATGAGATTTAGGCACTTTTATTGTTGAGTTCACTACCTAAAAGTTAGGAGACATTTGTGGTATCTGTTAGTAATTATGCTCAAGATGGAAAGCTCACCATTGTAATGGTGAAAGACAGCTTGATGAATGAAGAAGCCAAAAGAAAAGATGTTAGCATGGGTTTTGGGACTCGGGCATTTGTCATTTATAAGCTAGGAAGATGTGGTAGAAGTAGGAATAGAGGCTCAAATGATAAATCTAATAGATTTGATAAATCCAGGGAAAGATCTAAATCAAAAAAAGAAATAGCAAATGCTTTTACCGTGACAAGCGAGGATATTTCAAGAGAGAATGTAGATTTTAGAAGAAAGAGTAGGGTAAAGGTAAAGGTAAAGAAAAAGATGAAGACACTATTGCTGCAGGTGGTGAGATTATTGTTGCCTAGGATGAGGATTGTGTTAGACTTGTAGGTCATGATAGTGATTGGGTTATCGATTTTGGTACCCCTTTTCATGTGACAACATATGGTGAATTTTTCTCATCCTATGTTGTTGGTGATTATGGCAACGTTAAGATGAGAAATAATGAAACATCTAAAATTGTGGGCATTGGAAATATTATTTTAGAGATTAACACTGGTTGTAGGCTCGTTCTCAGAGATGTTAGACACATTCTAGATATCCACCTAAACTTTATATTTGCAGGGAAACTTGATGATGAAGGATATAATAGTTACTTTGGTGAAGGCAAATGGAAGGTTACTAATAGTTCTCTCATAGTGGAAAAAGGAAAGAAAAGTAATACCCTATACTTAATGTCACCAAAACTAAGTAAAGAAGATGTGAATTTGACAAATGACGCTTTTATGGAGCTTTGGCATAAGCAGCTTGGTCATATGAGCGAGAAAGGGCTCCAAATACTTGTCAAGAAACAACTTCTGCTTGATGTAAATGGTACTCCACTAAAAACTTGCACTGATGGTCTTGCTAGTAAACAGCATAGGGCTGTATTTCAGAGAAATCCACTTGCTAGGAAATCTCATATATTAGATTTAGTTCACGCAGATGTGTGTTATATGAAAGACAGGTTTGTAGGTGGTGCTCTTTATTTTGTTACATTCATGGATGATCACTCTAGGAAGTTGTGGACTTTTGCTTTAAAGTTCAAAGATCATAAGCTGGATGTGTTTAAGCAATTCCTATATGCCCCGGAAAATCTCAGTAAATAATTCCAAAATAAACATCGAAAATAAACTCTAAAAATGACTCCAAATTAAAACCGAACTTCAACTAGTCCTAAATCACGAACGAATCTAGAAATTTCTTAATCTTAAGAAAATGAGATTCCTTGAAAATAAAATAAGAACTCAACGGTCTTCAAATTCAAAAACATTACGTATAAAAAATTCCATACTTAATTCTGAATTGTAAAATCGCGTAATATAGAACCCAAAAACAAATTATTAAAAAGTAAATAACGATAAACCTTCGGAAATAAAACTCAATTCAAGAATTTCGAAAATGTTGAGAGATATTAAATACTTACAAAAATAAAATTTAAAATAAATTTCTCAAATTAAATATATTGTATAAACATAAAACACCAGTTTCCAAATTGGCAAAGATCTAAACCGGAAAATCACCTGGGAACTCTAAGTGGAATACAATAGTTTAAGTCCGGCAATCTCGGGCTCTTAGCCCTAGAGGCCGAGGTGTGGTTTAAGAGTGTAGAATAGCTCGTAGTAATATAAGGTCAATTAAAAATATCATATTGGTAAATTTGTGACATATTATCTTATTTTAATTATGAAAAATCAGCTACAAATATTTGGAATGAATTTTCTATTTATTTTTATTTTATTTTATTAAGAAAGTACTCTTACAACCCATACCTTTAAGTACACCTTTTACACATCACTTCTTTTTCACTTCAATCTTTCTACACTTTATTATATCACTTCATGGCAGATTTTCCTCTTCTTTATGGCTGTCTTGTCTCTTGAAATACTCCAAAAATTAATTAAAATAACCCTCTTTCAATCCTTCTTCAAGAAGCTACACTTACACATTACATTTTCAAGTCAAAAACCAACCAAACCTCTCTCTCTCTTGCTCATTTTCACCCCTGCTGTAGTAGTTTTGTTGCTACCCATTTAATTATTTTTTTCTTCATTTAATGTGTCTTTAACTCATTTTTATCTTTCTCTCTCATTCACACATTAACCCTTTGTCATTCTTTACACTTTTCCTCTCTATTTTCCTCTCTTTCTTTCTTCCTTTGTTCTTGTTCTTACAAAGAATACAAGCTGCACCCATTCTAAATCTTGCTTCCACACTCCATTCTTGAAGATCCTTTGAGTAAACTTTCTTCTTAAGCTTCCATAGATGATATAGGTAAAGTATATTGAGAGTTTCATGCATCAAATGACCTTCCATAAGCTTAAAAGCTAAGGATGATGATGCCAAAATGAAACACTCCTTATCCATGATTTTTTCTTGTATTATTATTTTCTTGCTAAAAGTAGTTTATTTGTAGATCTAGCTTTTTATGTAGCTTTGATTATGTTTATGTTTAGATCTATGAGTTTATAGTTTACTACCATGGATTTCTTTTATATTTATGCCCATATTAAGTGTAGATCTTGGTTTTGAACTCAAATAAAAATAGTGAAATTCGTATCTAGGCAAGATCCATTTTTAAAAACCACTTTTCAAGTCTCAAAATGGAAGTTTTAGTTGAGAAAATAAAGGTTTAGTGGATGTATATCATCAAAACTTCTTTTTACAAGAATCAAAGGTGATTTTCAAAAGTTATTTTCAAAATAAAAATCTCATTTTCAGATTTAGGCTAAAGCATAGTTTAAAAACATGTTTTCTAACTCAAAAATGAAGTTTTTATTCAAGAAATGGAAGGTTATTAAGATAGGATATGTAAAGGATGATTTTTCCTAAGTTTAGATGGATTTTATCAAAAGATATGTCCAAAAATAAATTTGGTAAATTCGGATCTCAACCAAGACCAATTTTGAAACCCATTTTTCAACACCAAAATGAAATATTTGTTTAGAAAATGGAAGGCTTATGGAATAGGTATCAATAGGAGATGTTTTTGATAAGTAAATGGTAGATCTACTAGTAGAAATTCTCAAAAATAGGAAGAGATTACAAAATATGAAATTTGAGTTTTATCTAAATTTTGTAAATTCGGATGGTTTCAAGACCATGCCTTAAAAACCCTTTTATCAACTCCAAAACTTGTGTTTTATAGGAAAAATGAAGAGTATAGGTCATAGATATCATCAAGTAAAGATTTTTATAAGTTAAGATGGGATTTGCTAAGAAAAATATGTAGAACAAGAAGTAGAAATGAAGTAGGAAAATTTGAGTTGCTAGTCAACTTAAGAAATTCGTAATTTTGGAGTAAGGTCATGAAAACACCTATTTTCCAAACTCAAAATAGAAGTTTTATTAAAGAAATGAAGTCCTTAGTGGCTAGGTATGGTTGAGCCTTGATTTTCTAAGTATCAAATGAGTTTGCTTAAAGGAATCACCACAAAAATAATTTTTACAAATTCGAATTTTGGGATGAACCAATTTTAAAAACATGTTTACAAAGTGTAAAATGGAAATTTTTATTGAAAAACAAAGGACATAAGGAATATACATAATGAGGACTTAATTTTAACAAAAATAAATGAATTTTATCAAGGAATTTTTCTAAAAACAAGTGGGGATTGTCAAGAATACAAAACTAGCCTTCTAAGTTGATTTTTTATAAAGTCTTACAAAGAAAAGATTTTCTAAAGATTTCTTTTATTAAATATCATCAAGAACATGTATATATCATCTCATGACATATCATTTATGATAGTAATTTTTTCATATAGCATGAATACTTACTTTGGATAGTAGAAACTTCATGAACTTTCACAAAATCAATTTTCTAAATCGGTTTTGCTACTGTTCTGATCTGATCCGATCTTTTCGAAGCTTCAAAATTTTCAAAACTTACATATGATATTAGAATTAGATAGATCTTTTGAAGTAGATAGAGATCGATATATAATTTGCTAAATTCCGAGTTAAAACGACAAAGTTATAGCCGTTTTAAGTTGGAATTCCCGCTTAGAACGAAAATTACGAATTTGATAGTTTATATGAGATAGAATGGATTAGTTTTAAGTAGAAATACTCATTTGGCTATTTCTTCCTTTTTAGGTAACTCTAAAATTAACGATTCCATACCACTGGATTACTTTTACTAAGAAACCGATGATCCAATGGCCGAGTGAGTTTTCTTCTTATTTTGGTACCTTGTTTGTGCTTGTAGCTAGTTACATTAGAATTATAGGAACAAGATAAAAGCCGATATGAATGGGGATGGGATAATCGATGAGATTTTGATGTATATATGCCAAAGAATACTAAAGCATATCGAAACCATGATTTGATTGGATAACTGCACTGTTCACATTATTTCTGTTTATGTGTATGATATTGGTTGGTCACTTTAAAGAATGTATGAATGATTTGACTAAGAAAATTAAATTGGTCATGCATCGCATCGGACATGTTGCATTTAGTAGGCGTATCTGCAGGTCAATTTGAATGGTCAAGGACTCGTTTGGATAATGAGACCCGGTATCAGAGCTCATTATAGGGAACTAAGGCACACGGGGATGCATTCATGTGTGAGCTAGCTGAGTCGAGTGCTATAAGCCGAGGGCTTGGGGATAGCAGCGGTGTGTAGACTTTCAATACCATCCCTAACCCAAGATATAAAGGGCATAAATCCGTTCTGCGTATGGGTTCCGGATACCTATACATAATTGTTTGCTCATGTGTTTGTTCATGCATAGCATATGGATGAATTATAGCTTGCTTGTTATGGTACGAAATTAAGAGAATTCTCACTAAACTAGTGTAGCTTATACCCCAATAGATGCTTGAATGAACAAGTTATCTCAAGAATGCTAAGTGGGGACCGAGATGGTTAGAGCCGAATATGACTTCAGGATTTCGGCAGGAAGTAAAAATGCTTGAAGATATTAGCTAGGTTTTGTGAATTGCTTTGTAATAGTTCTATGTAGTGAAATCTTTTGATAAATTGAAATTAAAGTATAGTGATTTGTATTTGAATTATAATGAACTGTATTTCCTTTACATTCTTACTCAAGTTGTATCAATATAAAATGTATCACTCCGATGTGTCTCCTCCATGTGTTAGATGCCTTGTACATAGTATGGAAGCCTTTGCGTGAATGAGGCGATTATTCCTAGGCTTTAATATTGTGTACGGCGGACTGCCACGTTTAAGGTACCCTTCGGGGCGTGACAATTCCATAATAGAGTTGAAAGAGAAACAGGAAGACAATTGATTTGTGTTCGAGCAAATAATGGTGGTGAATACAGAGGACTGTATGAAGAATATTATAGAGATCATGGGTGAAATACCCCAAATCATCACCAAGATTAGAAATTGAGTTTAGATAGATTAAATAAATCAAATGAATTATAGGATTTAATTAGACAATTTGGCTTAATTTAATTAGCTAATAATTAAGTTGGCTTTGAGATTTGAAATTTCTAAAATCCCTAAACGTGTTCTAAAAATGTTTAGAGGATTCCTAAACTCTTAATTCTTAGCCTAAACACTAATTCCTAAATCTCAGCAAAATTTGAGTTTGTTTGCTTGAATAAAAATATCAGTTCTTAAACTCGAACTCAAATTAAATATCTTTTATCTAAAATAAATTTTCAAATTAAGTTCTTATTGTAAGTTCTTAATTTCTAACATATTGGTTCCGAAACAAACTTTTAAATATTTCTGGAACTATAGATATTGATCTGATAGTTCTAAACCTATACCCTATTTCTAAAATATCCAAATTTTTAAACTATATCCTTTCCTTTTCTTTAATTCATTTTGGCTGCCTTTTCTCTCCGCTTTCATTTTCTTTTACGTTTCCCTCTTCTTCTTCTTCTTCTTCTTCTTCTTCTTCTCTCTTCTTCTTTCTTCTCTCAAAATTCAATATATGAGTCTAATTTCAGAAGAGAGAAATGAGGAATCAAACTAGAAGATGAGATAGAAGAAGATAAATCAAGTAGAACTAGCTCCAACAAGAAGAAAGAAGAGAAGTTTCATGTCTTCCAAAATAGCTGTATGGTTATATTGTTTGTTTGTAGTTTATTGTTTATATATATTGCTTTGATGTGAATTGAATTAGAATGCTGTTTAAATTTGTATTGTTGGATTAACGTAGTGGGAGTTGAGTTGTGATGAAGAAGATGATGATAGTAAAGTGTTTTTGTTGAAGTAGGTGGAGTTGTTTGATGTGTTAAATGAGTGTAGAAGTGTTGTTTGACTTGATATGAGTAGTATATAGCTTTATGAAATTTTGATTGAAGTAGAATGTGTAAAAGTTTGATTAAAATGAAGTTTTAAACAATAAATTCGTAAGTCAGGGAAACCATGAATCGGGGTGATTCAAGCCTTGGTAGGCTCGGTTGGACAAATTTCATGAATCATGGGCGTGATTTTGAGAGAAAAAGCTCTGTTTTGGGAAGTTTTCATGAATTCAGGTCGTGATACATCCCTTGATGGCTCGGTTGGTCAAAACTTTGAACTCAAAAATCACGGTCATGATTCTTAATCAAAACCATTTTATGGCAGCTTTCCAAAAATCACGGCCGTGACTCATATTTTCCCGACGCAATACTATTTGTATTTTATTCATAACTTTTTCATCCGATCTCCGTTGTGGTGATTCAAGCTGCGTTGGAATCTTATAAGATATCTACAACTTTCATGTTTTGACTTTTTGCAAATTCTAAAAGTATAAGTGCTTAAATTTCACTTCTTTCCAACTGTACATTTTCCAAGCAAAGTTAAAAACTTGTTTTTGTTTGTTTTATTTGTGTTTTCTTTAGGAAATGGATCTTTTGAGTTAAAATGAGATAGATAAGTTATGTTTGATGTGTTATATTGATGTTTGATTTTATATTAACATGAGTAAGTAGATTTATAGATTTAACAAATAATTATATTAAATCTAGAAGTTAGTTATAAAATGAACTTGTTAACAAACCTAGGTTCAATGGACTAAATGAAACTGAATGAACTAAAATGGTTTAGATTGTTTAAATTTGATGAATTTGGATAGGTTTAATGTTTGGGATTAAGTGACTAGATCTTGTATATAATGAATTAGTAATTATCTAAGTCCAACTTGGCTTAATGAACTTCACTAAGCGAAAATGAGTTGATTATTTTGTTTAATCAACTTGACTTAGTAAATGAATCAAATGACTAATTCTAATCAATTTGACTAAGGTTAGCTAAATGGGTTAATAGTTAATAATTAGTTTAGATGAATGAATTAGGATGATCTTTGAATAATATGGGGAATATGTTGTTTCAAATGTGTGTTTACTTGGAAAATGAATGTTTTTAGTATATGAATTCTTTGTTAATGCTTTTGTAATAAAACACTATAAATAAAGAGAAAAGAAATTCTTTGACAGACAAAGGAGAACTGTCCATATTTTGGCGGGGCGATCTTCGCAGCCATAGTGGGGTTCCTATTTAGTATCTGATCAAATAGGGTTCAATAAAATTAGTTGAGATGAATGGATAAATAGCTTAAGTTGTTATATGATTTTGATGAAGTGGATGATTAGTTTAGTTTAGTTTCTTATACAAGCTCTTTCCTTAACAGAAGTGGATATCTGATTTATCTTCTAGAATTCCTTCTGAGACTCTGTTTGGATTTCGTATATAAGGTACGCAGTAATGTGTTTGTTCTTTTCTTAGGATAGGCATATCTTTAATAAATTTTAATATAGAAAAACTTAAACTTTTGTTTGAATTGGATGTCTCTTATGCTATTTAAATCCGTATCTGGCCTAGATGGCAGATCGGTATATGGTTCGGGGAGTAGCACCTTGCTCAGATTGGGGGCACGGTAGATTAGGCGCTTAGGCCACCCCTGTCTTTTGATAAGACTTTCCTAAGTGGTACGGTGGGTAAATGATGGGGAAAACGGTATCGGCGTAACGTTTGCTTAAGCTTGGAATGAAATAATATGATTTAGTTCAAATGTTTATGGGAACAGTTGGACTAAGTGATGTTATGGACTAAGATAAGTGAAGTTGTGTAACGGCTGTTAACCCTAGATGAAGTTATTTTCTCTTTTATGGATATATCATCTAGGAGATATAAGTATCCGAATTGCTTATATCAACCCCCTGAGCGTCGTGATCGTTACTCAGGACCTCCAAATATCCTTATTGTTCGGAGTTTGAATACTCTAGTGATATTTGACTAATTAAAGATTATCTAATAAATGAGTGATTGTCGCATTTGCATTTAGTTAAGCTCGTGTGTCACTCAGTGTGTGATTGTGTTGCTGTGTACTGGGCTTCGGCTCATCCTTGTTGTTGTTATTCTTTTTACATGTATTGTTGATGATGATGATGATGATGATGATGAGATGATGACTTGATGATGATGTAGAGGTTGTTGATGTTGTTGTTCTTATTATTGTTGTTGATGTTGATGTTCATGAGGATGGTGATAGTGATGGTGATGATGATTGGTGTGATGATGTTTGTTTCGGGTTTTGGGCGATTCCGAAGATATGGGAGAATGAGTGAAGTGTGATAGGATCGAGATATTACTTGTATTTTGTTTCTTCTTCTATTTTGTTTGGTAAGAGGACTGGATATATTTATAAATTGTATTTTCTTTTAAGGGCTTGTTAATGCCCAATTGATTGTAAATGATTATCTACCCCTAAGAGTAGATCATAAAGTGTTTTTATAAAGTTGGTTTCTTAGAAAACTGGTTTGCTCTGTAGGGAGTAGAAGTTTATAAGTTGTTTAATAAAATTTGATTTTCCGTTGTCGAATCCAGTTATTTAGAAATCTAACTAAACGATTTCATAAATTATAAAATTGGTTTAGCAATGTTCAACATAAAACACCTTCTTTTAAGACAACCTTACGTATAATTCGTAAGAGTTATATGTGGTTGGAGACTTGGTGTGCTTAATTTGAGAATTGAGTATGTCGGGTCTTTACAATGGGACTAAAAACTCTACAGTAGAGTGGCATTGTAGAGAGTATGAATCAAACTATCATAGAGAGAATGAAGTATATGTTATCTCATGCTAAGTTGCTTGAATAATTTTCAAGTGAAGCTATAAGGATGGCTATCGACCTGATAAATTTATCTCCCTCTTATGCTCTAGATGGAGATATCTTAAAGAGAGTCTCGACAGATAAAGATATTTCTTATGAACACTTATGTGTGTTTGGTTGAAGGGCATTTGTGCATATTCCTAAGGATAAAAGAGCAAAACTCGATGCAAATTCAAAGCAATGCATTTTTCTAGTTTATGCACATGATGAGTATGGGTAAAGATTGTGGGATCCAACTGAGAAGAAGATTGTTAGAAGTAGAGATGTGGTCTTTTTTGAAGATCAAACAATTGAAGATATTGAGAAGCCAGAAAAGACAAAATCCTCAGGCGAGATCCCTACAAATGTAGTTCCATTGCCCTCACTTGAAGATTCTAATGGTGGGGGAGATGTGGGTGATTTAGTTGAAGAGTCCCAAGAGCCTCATCAGCAGATTGAATTTAGGAGATTTTCAAGAGATAGAAGACCATAAGTGAGATACACTCCATATGAGTATGTCATGTTGACAAATGGGGAAGAACCTAAATGTTATCAAGAGGCTATAGTACATGAGCAAAAAAAGGAATGGGTTAAAGGCATGTAAGATGAGATGAAATCCTTACGTGAGAATAAGATATATGATTTGGTATAACTGCCAAAAGATAAGAGACCTCTAAAGAATAAATGGGTATATAGATTGAAGAATGATGAAAATAGCTCACAACTAAGGTACAAGGCAAGACTGGTTGTAAAGTGGTTCAGTCATAAGAAAGGGGTTGATTTTGATGAGATTTTCTCGCCCGTGGTGAAGATGTATTCCATTTGGGTTGTACTCAGTATTGTAGCCAGTTTGAACCTGGAGATTGAACAACTGGATGTGAAGATAACATTCCTTCATAGTATCTTGGAGGAAGAAATTTACATGGAGCAGCTTGAGGGGTTCAAGGTCAAGGACAAGGAGCAGCTTGTCTGTAAATTGAAGAAGAGCTTGTATGAGCTGAAGCAGGCTCCAAGACAGTGGTATAAGAAGTTTGACTCCTTCATGATTGATCAAGGTTACACCGGGACTGCATCAAACCATTATGTCTTTATAAAGCAGTTTGCTAGTGGTGAGTTTCTTATATTTTTATTATGGTAGATAACATGCCAATTGTTGGCCATGATGCTAAACAGATTCAAGATCTAAAGATGGCACTGAATAAGTCTTTTGCAATGAAAGACTTAGGACCCGCATACTAAATTCTTGATATGAGAATTGTTCTTGATAGAAAGAGCTAGAAATTATAATTATCACATGAGAGATACATTAAAAAAGGTATAGGAGAGATTCAACATAAGCATGGAAAAACTTGTTTTTTCTCCACTTGCAGGTCACTTCGAACTCAGTTCTCAATAGTTTCCTATAAGTAAGGCAGACAAAGAAGAAATGAAGAAGATACTGTATGCTTTAGCTATTGGTAGTCTAATATATGCTATGGTGTACACTAGACCGGACATTGCTCATGCTATTGGTATGGTTAATTGCTATCTCTTGAATCTAGGTAAAGAACATTGGACCATTGTTAAATAGATTCTTAGGTATCTCAAGGACACTTCCAGGTTAAGTTTACAATTTGGTGCAGCAAACCTGTATTAGAAGGGTTTTTAGGTGCTGATATGGCTAGAGATTTTGATTCCAGGAAGTCCACTTCATGTTATCTAATTACATATGTAGGAGGAATGGTGTCTTGGCAATCTAAGTTGCAAAAATGTATTGCACTATCCACCATTGAAGCAGAATATATTGCTGTGACTAAAGCCTACAAGGAAGTCTTGTGGATGAAGAAGTTTTTAGAAGAATTAGGTCAAGAGCAAGAAGAATAAAGGGTGTTTTGTGACAGCTAGAGTGCTATACATCTCAGTAAGAATCCAACATTCCATTCCAGATCCAAACATATTAATGTCAGGTATTAGTGGATTCGAGATGTATTGGAATCAAAGCTTCTAAAGCTAGAGAATATCTATACTGATGAAACAGGTTCAGATATGATGACCAAAGCTCTACCAAAGATAAATTTGTTTGTTGCAGATAGATAGAAGGTATGATGGAACTCCCCATATGACTTGGAGAGGGAGTTTGTCGGGTTATGGATCCAACTCATATGGGTATATAAACAAAGAAATCCTAAATATATAGTCTATATTTAGAAGAAGACTTGGAAAATAAGAAGATTTGTGCAAACAAAAGAGATATAACACTATACGCTGGCCACTAGAGAATCAAGGTCGCTGGCCTTAAATGATATATAGGTAGCCTTGAATTGAGAAATTATTTTCGAGAACTATAGTTGGTCAAGGTCAGTATTAAAGCCGCCAGCCTATATGAATACACCGCCGATGTAGGCTTAAAGGCCGCTGGCCTTTAGCCGATGTTGAATCACCGAAGTTTCCAAAGCTACTAGCCTTTATTTTTTTTATGCCAACTTATGTACAATGCATGCTTTCCCTTTATTGTTTCATATAAATAGTTCTTATTTTGTCTTAGGGTATAACTTTGCTATCTAGAAAACCAAAAGAGAGCTCTAGAGAGACAGAAGCTTGATTCAGTAGATTGTAATCCACCGTTTGTGGTGAAGATTATGATCTACTAGTGTTATCTAGTGAAAAAAACCTATGTAATCTCATTATTATTGATGGTGGAAGAATTATTTGTACTATGGTCCTATGGTTTTTCTCTAACTGGGATTTCCCACGTAAAATTTTGATGTTGTTATTCTTATTTTGTAATTTATGTTGAATTTGTTGTAATTGCTCTAAGTAAGAGAAAAAATCATTGTAATTGTTTCCAGATTATTGGGAATTTTTTCCTAACAGATTTTATACAGACAGCACTATCGGGTTCGAAGAGATGGCAAATATTAATCGAATATACTATGCTAGTGTTTCACTTTTATTGGTGTTGGTTTGTAAATTTCCTTCCAGGACTGTGTTGCTTTGATGGCCTTCTCCTTCGATTAAGGGGGAGGGCTTAACATGATGGGCTTATGATTGTAATTAAAACAATTCAAATCATGTGGATTGCTTTCCGACTGTCTAGGCTGGACTTTCGTTGCAAATTGAGGGCTTGACGTGTTTGCTTCTCCAGCCATGTGCATGGCTTATTGGTTGTTAAATAAGTATGGATCGGTGGCCTATGCTTAAACATGGATAGAAGAGACGTGGGCTTCCTAATTCATCTCGGCCTATCATTCTAATGCTTTGAAGTTGCATGGCCGATGGCGTGAGCTGTGGGCTTGTGTTATTAATTTTTAACCCCCCTTTTTTAATGTAATTTTTACACTGGCAATAATTAGTTTGTGTTTGTCCAATTTTTTCATTTGTCCCATCAAAAATATAAAAAATATACATATAATCATAGTTGCTAAAATCGCGATTTAAATGAACTATCCTACGAGTTCATGGTTTTATATTTTTTTTAATTAAAAATGATGTAAAATTATTTAAGTATTTTAATTGAAAATGATGCAAAATTATTTAAGTACAAACTTTAAGTAGAACCATAAATTCAAGTACATAATTTCACATGGTTACGATTTTACTGATTATATACATTCTAATGAATAGTAAAATCATGAGTTTGATAACTATACATATAATTATAATATAAAGTTGAAATAAATCCATATATTTTTTTTATGCTTATCATTTGTTGAGAGCTCATTCTAACAAATTTCATTGCATTTGTGTATGATTAGTTTACCTCCCTAAAGTTTTGTGGAGACATAAGTGGGAATCCCTATTTATTTATAAGGTTTAGGGGACTTTTCAATTTTAAAATATTTTATGGGAAGAATAAGAAAAAACTTTATAATATTTAGATTGGTCAGAGAATACTGTTGGAAGATCCATTTATTCTAATTTATTAAAAGTTTGGTGATCCATATGATTGTACCTAAGGACAAGCAGGTACAGGGCAAGTAAAGCACGACATACTGCTCATACTGTACCTTATAATGTATATGGTATTGAATTATGTATTCGAAATTTATCTTGTGATATATTGTGCCCAACCTATATCTTATATCTTGTAAAACTTGCAAGGCACAAGATATCCAGTAAAACCTATAGATTTCTCCACAAAATTTTTGTATATATTTTTTCTTTCTTGAACTTCAAGTTTAAATTATTAAATATTGTTTCATGAAATATATAAAACTACCTTATTTTCATATATTCCTATAAATAACATGTGGAAAGAATTTTTGAATTTAATTTGTTGATACCACAAATTTTCCAACATACGAAATTTGTTTATGGTTAAAATTTGAAACTTGTAACATATACATGTAAAACATATTTATGTGCTATTAAACAAATTGTAGAGCTTATAGAAAATTCCAAGATTAAAACTTTTTTAAACTACTTCTATATTAATTAGTTTTTTAGCTAATAAACAATAAATTTATATAATTTGGGAGATCAAGTACATATATACAATCATACTTCTTCTAAAATAAAAATAACAAGTTCTTCTAAAATAAAATAGTGCTAGTTCTTCAATAATAATTTTTTTTTTTTGGAAGATTGTCTATAAATAAAAAGTTTAAACAAAAATAGTCATAAAATAAAAAGTAGAGTATTATTATTTACATCTTTTGTATTAATATAACTTTACAATATTAAGTAGGAAAAATATAAGATAACCTATACTTTGTACCCCCTCATAACCATACCCATCCTGTGAGAGAAGGTTTTGGAGAGTCCATACTTGTATCATACTCTATGATCCTTAATACTCATCAGAACTCTATCTAGTTGAATAGGATCCGAATGGATACACTATACAATAAAGTTACCCACTCACCACTAACCTTATCTAATTGATTGAAGATGGAGGACTTGGATTAAAGATTTTCATCTCCGATGTTCATTATTATTGCTAATTTAAGAGATCATCATTGTAAATTGCCAACACTATCTCAGTGTTAATTATTTAAGCAATACATTTGATACATATCTGAAAATTATAAATGAACGACGATGAATTATAAAGATGTTTTGAAATTTCTACGTCTATTAAACATAATTAGGACATTTATTTCTAATGCATTTTGTCAAGGATTCTGTCGGTATGATCCTCGAAAACCAAATAAGAACTTCTCTGGTTTACTAATACGTGGCCCTTTACTGGCCTAGACGTCTAGTGCTTTTCCACAACAACCAACATGCAGCTTGACGACTGGCCAAAGAAAAAAACACGCAGCTTGAGGGGAACCACCCTCTGGTTAGGAAGCTTTGCACGTCACACGTGGGTTTCACTTATTTATTGTAGATCAGAGGTCGTTGTGACTTAGCCATCAAAATGATTGGGCAATCCATTACCAAATGAGCACTGATTTTGATGCTTTCTGACGCACGCCGTACATAGCTCGGAGCCTCTCCAATGAAGGGACCCAACCACAGTTTTCAATAATTATATGTAAGCAGGACAGGTCGTTATAGGGTGTTCGACCACCCAATCGCTAAAAACTCTATAGGATCAAACTTTATAAGGTTTTGGGATGGGTTTTGAGATTAAAAAAAAAAAAACCCGATAAGTTATCGGATCGGGTTTTGGGTTTATTATGTAACCCGTTGGAAAAATCCAACCCGACATAAATTCAAAATATTAAAAAATTAAAATATTAAGCTATTAAAGCAATGATCCCATTTATATTATATGTATGTGAAAGAAAGTGAAAATGAAGTGTTTGCATCATTTTATATGATATTATTATCTAAAATTCATTCTTTCAATATAATTGTTTATATCATTAATAACTTAAAACAAAATTCTTTTTTTTTTGTTTCTTTTTTTTTAAGAAAAAAATTAAAAATCTTGGAGTTGAGTCGGGTCGGGTCGGGTCGGGTTATGGGTTCCTTAAATCCCAGCGGATCGGGTTTTAGGATTGACAAAAAAAACCCAATAAGGTTTTTCTCGGGTTCTGGGACACTCATTAAGGAATCGGATAGGGTTTCAAAAAACCCGTCCCGAACCCGCCCCGGTTGCATCCCTAAAATATATATATAGGTTTTTTAGACATTGGTTATATATGTGAAGAGAAATCGATTGTACTAGAATTGAAAATTTTGAAGAGCAATAATATTAACAAAATCCTTGTCCTTGGTATTTTTTATGGCCAATGTTTTTCACTTCATGGTGTTCTGTTAGCCAATGTTAAATAAGTCGACAGGAAGTCTTATCTCTTTATGGACCCAGCAACAATAATTTGATTTTGATGTTTGCATCCGACAAACTAATCGATTTTTCTTTGTAATTTGACGCATTCAATTAAGTTGTAGGCCCTTCAAATTTACCAGCACATCGTCCTCATTCGCTCTAAGCGGCTACACTACATCAGTTATATATCTACTGCCCATTAAAATAAGACTGAACAATAATATTTGTTATTGAATAATATAATAAAGGTGCAATAAAATTTAAAAGTTATTAAAATTATAATATTTATTTTGCTTACCAGAGTTACAAATGAGTTGAGTCAAAATAATACAACGCTAAGTTTGAGTTTGATTTCGACTCAAAATTTCAATGCTTAAACTCCACTTGAGCTCGACCAAGTTTAAAATTTTTAACTTGCGTTTGATTTAATGAAACACTAGATAAACTCGAGCTCCACATAGTTAAGCTCATTTAGGTTCAATTTTGTTATAAAAATAATTTTATTTTTAATTAAAATGATATCATAATACTTAAACTCGATTCGAATTTAGTTAACTTTTGTACTTAACTCAAGCTCAATAGAGTTTGATTAGGCTCACATGCTAATTGCGTTAAATTTATGGAGCTCGAGCTTGACTCGATAATAGCTCGACCATTCTTGCCTCAAATTCGAATAATTTGTAAATTGATTTGGTTCATTTGTACCCCTATAACCACATACACATATAACTAGTTTTATAAAATTCAGTACAACGTTCTAGAAAATTTAACGATATAGTATCTACAATGCAATTTCCAAAAACAAATTCCAAATTCATGGTTTTTAACACTTTGTTTGATATGATGGAATGGATTATGAAAGAAAAAAGTGGAGGAAATGAATTATTAGAGAATTTAAACACTTTTATGTGTTTGGATAATGAAAGAAAAAAATGAATGAAATCTTAATTACGATAAAACACAAAATATGATAAATGGTAAATTCTTTATATATGCCCCTAAAAGATAATAAGTAATTTTAAAATGAAGGGTACAACAGTAATTAAAAAAAATCTCTCTTTGCTTCCTAATTCTCTTCATTTTGGAGAGGACAAAAAAAGTGGTGGGACCCAAAAAAAAATATCATATCCATCATTCCTAGAATTCAACCCTCCCCTATTTCCTCCCCTCCTCATTCATTCCCTCCCAATTCTCCTATACTAAACATAGTGTAAGAGTTCCAAAAATTATTGTAATTAGCATCTCATAACTTGATAAAATATAATAAAACTTTCAACAACTCAAATGTATAGCAAAATGATAAGGATATTATATTGTCAAATAATAATTTAATCATTTGAACTCTAAAACTAACACACACAAGAAACAAACAACAGTAGCCACATATCTAATAAACGTAAAATCTTATAATCTCAATTCCTTTCGTAAAAAAAATTTAAGCTTGCACTTTTCCTCAAAAATCCACACCACCTAAATCCTCTTTCTTTTCTGAAAAATCTTCGTTTAAGTTAAAGTTTTCCCTTTTTTTTTCCAAGAGCACACATAAGCATAGGTAGTCCTTAATTAAAATTTGTTGACTGAAGAAGGTAGGTTGAATTATGGCCCTACCTAGGTTGGGTAACCATTGGTGATTGGCCCAGACCAGTTAGTCAATAGCGACCGACTAGGTGACTAGGGTGACTGATCAACTTGATTTGGCCATTTTCTTTAGTGGCTTATTATTTTATGGATTTGTCTTAGATTCTATTTCGGTAACGATCTGGTTATGCTTTGTGGTTTTCTCCATGTTTTTGCTTGAAAATGAAATCTTTCTTCTCTTTCATCTCTTAATTTAATTTTCATCTATATCCTACCAATTTCATGAGTAATTACTGCTTATCCTTTATAATCATTATCAAGATTCAAACTTTAAAACCAAATCCTAATTAAAATTGAGTTTCTCTTTAGTTGCATTGAATTTCATGTCTTTTTGATTTGTTAATACAATCTATTATTAATGTTGTTGTTGTTATTGTTATCGTCATTGTCTACACATCAATCAAATCATAAAATGCAACAAGAACAATTAAGTTTTCCTATCTTAACACACGAATAACCTTAGTCTCATAATCTCCGACTAACAATGGTCTCACAACTTGTAAATGTAACTCCTATGATATCACAAACATGTTTTTCTAATTGATGTACTCAAAGCATAATTGATTTGTCATAACAAATTCTTATCTTCAAAGGTTTCAAAATCTTCTCCTTCGATTTCATTAATGTCCTATCACGAATAGGATTCATTACTACCATCCATAAGTTCTCTTAAAATGATGTATAAAAGATCCCATGAACTTTTTATTATTCATGATCTCTTGTTTGTTTGATCTGTTATTAGCTATTCATAATATGAAATGTTAAAAGGGTTGGTTGTGATTCATGGGAAATGATCTAAGAACAATTTACAAGAAGATTCATAGGTTTCTTACCTTCTTAGAGATTTTGCCAGTCCTTTTAAAACCCCTACAAATAAGGGGTGTGTTTTAAGGAAGGTTTATATAATGAGAGAGATGAACATCAAAGTTTAAGAAAATTAATAGTGAAAAACATCTTCTGGTTTATTTATTATTGTATGTGGCTTTAGTTATGAAATATTTTTTTGCTATTTTTTTATTTTAGATAATCAATGAGCTTGCTTGTTTCTTAATAATCACTCGGATTTAATCTTGTCTAAAGTATTTGCTTTAGAGTGACAATAGTAATTTGTTATTCTTGCAATGATCTTGTCACTCAATAGTCATGCTTAGACTTCAATTCTTCTCTTTCTTCATAAGATATGTTTCTTGGTCTTTATAGTAGAAGGGGTTCTTCATGAAGTAGTTACGCACGCATCACGTGATATCATGCCTTACACATGACTTCAGAGTATTACTGAGGAGATGACACTTGATAACAGGATGACTTAGAGAGAATGACAAGGAGGAGAAACATGCAATCTTAGTTTCTTGAATGTACAAGTAACAGATAAGGAATCTTGAGTAGACTCCATGCATCAACTTTACAATTCTTGAGCAGTTCATGTAGAAATCACTTAAGTTGCCTTGTTTGATCTTTGTGAACAGAGTCTCCTCTATAGAATGTTGTTTGTCTTCTCTCCCCCCAAAAGTCAGAAATGAGGAGAAGTAATTGAGTATTTATAGGCTTTGGGTATGGATGATGTCCATTAAATCATCTTAGTGAGTGACGGATAAAAGGAACAAACTCAATTCATGGTCATCCTGATGAGTTCCTCATGGGTCATGGCTAATAGTCATCTCCTATGTATATTAGCTTGCCCAAGAAAGGTTAGATGCGGCAGACTAGTCTAAAAATCCCTATTCCAGGCCCATCAATTCAAATCTCCTCGAGCCATCTCAATAATTGAACTAGACTCACTAGGCTTTGTCTCCCAACCCACAAGTCAAGCCGAATGAATAATAATATTTACATTTTAAGTCCATTTATGGTTTTTATCTTAGATTAAACTATATTTTCCTTCCATGGCTTAAGCATGGCTTCTTTTATTTGCCTCCGTGACCCATATGTGTCTTTTTTGTTCACTGCAACTTGTTTTGTTTGCTAATGTGAGTTCCTTCACTAGGGCCATATCTTTGATTGGGTTATTAACATCTAGCTCTTGGATTGCAAGGGTTGGTTGTATGATGTTTTGTTCGTCATTGGAATGGTTTTTATTGAGATTTTTTATGCATAATTGCATTTTGCTCTATGATGTTAGCTATGAAAATTTGTATCACTTTTAGTTGATAGAAATTTACCCATTAGCAAATGAAAGGGTATTATAAGTTTTCCCCATCCATCTCCTTGATTATCTAACTTTCTATCTCTACAATTGCTCTAGTACGTTACTGCCCATGGGGCATCATTCACCTACCATAATTGCGTCAAGTCTTGAGATGCGTTGCCCAGCATATGCTTTGTTGATAGAGTGCAATATAAGGATCAATTTTTTCCATGCCGCATAACCATCCTTGATTAAAACTATTGCCATTATTTTTTCACAATTCACCTGATTTGTAATCTTCGACCATCCATTTCCACGGGCTTCGAGGTCTACCCTCTATTTTTAGGTCATCACAAGTTCATCAGCTTGTATCTAGGTCTTTCTCTTAAATGCATGCTTATTGGCATAAGATTAACCCTGACAATAATGATAATATTCTTAGTCCAACTCCAACCGTAGTTATAGTCAAGTCAGTACCAGAACATAGACTTAAAAATCCACGTAAAACAAAATTTCGAACCAGCTCTTATAAATTGGGATAGGGAAAAAATAATAATATTTTTAATAAAAATAACAAAAATGCAAATAGGAAAAAAGAAAAAAGTAAAACTTATCCTTTGAAGGATCGAGTTTGAATTGTCATAAACCTGTCTCTTCAATAAACGAGGATAGTGTAATTGCAATAAACTCGTCTCTTTAGAGTATGAATTTAATACAACTTCAATGAACTCACCTCTTCAACTAACGAGTTCAGTACGACTTAAACTTGTTTTTTAAAAAGAGGAGTTAAGTTACCTAATTTTGAGATTATTTTTATTTTAGTGGTAATTTTATAATATTTTTTTCAATAAAATTATTGTTGTTTTTTCCTTTTGCCCTTATAAGTTACTAGCATTAGTTCTCCAATGTGACACTCACAATTTCCACTCCTCTTCTAATGTTATAATTGTTTTACATTAATCCTACAAGTAAATACCACGCACTCGTGACCATTTTGTGGAAGAATATTCATTTAAGTGATTTGACGAATATATAATTATACAAGTTAATTTTTTTCTTGATCCTTCTCACCACTCCTGATTCTAAGTCATCTAACACATTGGAGGCTTTTTTTTTTTTTTTTCATTTTTTTCTCATCAGTTATTATTAATTCTGTGGGTCAGAAGATATCCAAAACCTATAAGATTGTTAGGACCCAAATGGAATCTATCCCATACCATACATTTAGGTCTGTAGGTCAGTCGAGAGTAAATGGCTTCACCGTGTGGACTTTGAATAGGTTCAGAGAATGTCACAAACAAACCTCGTGTACACACGGATGGATCCATCTGTAATCCTTAAATAACTGGCTCCACTTATTTATTCTCATAATTACTTAATATATTATGCTGAATTCTAAATTTTAATTTGAAAAAAAAAATTGAAAGAAAATCTTTTTTTAATATCTTATGTCATCTTTGATGAGGAGGAGTAGTCTGAAGTACAATGAGTTGGAAGAGAATGATATATTTGTATTTGTATATTTAAAAATATCAACAAAATTTATAGTTCAATCTATTCTTATTTATATTTACTTTTATAATACTCAAAATAGCTTGGAATATCTATAGTGGTATTTGTAAAAAATACCTTAATTAATGATGCAGTAAATATAACTAATATAATCGGGTAGGTCCATATATATATATATATTTTTTTTATTACAGCTCCATTGAAAGTCTAAATATGGACATTACTTATTAAGAACTTCTCAAGTATCTAAATTTCCAGGCCCCTTAAAGCTATAAAAAAAAAAAAAAAAAAAAGAGCAGAAATTGAGCTTATAAGAACCAAATCGAAATTCATTACTACTTGGTCATTTTTATTTGATGACTTAAATTAGATACACTTGCAAAACTTGGAGTCTTGATTAAAATTACCTAAATAAAGATCCATAAACATAAGAAAGAAAAAAGAAAAACAAAACATACACTAGAAAGGGAAGAAATGTCTTGTTTATGTTAAAAAGAAAAACAAAAAATAAAAATAAAAATAAAAAAGAAGAAGGAAAGAATAAATGAAATTGCATGGTAAGTGTTACATTTCAACCAATAAAAATTGCATCAAGAGGTTGCTTTACTAAAAAACTCTCCAAGTAACTCATTTTATTTGCGAAAAGAATAGATTCGGATGCGAGCAAATCTTTTAGAAAAATGCTGTTGTAATATCATAGGATATTAAGTCGCTTTAATCACCTTTTAAACTAAGATTTTCTAATTTGAGAATTCCTGCTGCTCATTTTTTCCCTTCTCCCTCTCCGAGAATGAGTACTATCTTGATATGAACTCCTTACATCTATCGGAAGTGCGGATAGAAGTATAAAACTGTGATTCAAACTTCCTATGAAGTTTAAACAAGTATACACCTATAATTGATGCAAATATATATATATATATATATATATATATAATGACAATAATGCAAGTGCTTCAACTTTTAGATTTTGGCAAAAATTTCATCTTTTGTAATTTAATATTTCTACTTTAAAAAGAAGTAAAATATAATGTTTCAAAGACAAAGGCACTAAAACGAACTTCCTACACAATAATTGCTAAAATTTAAAAGTAGAAGAAGTCTTTAATTAACCCATGTCTACTAAAAGATTTGCTGATAATTGTTTGTTTGGAAAATTGTTGGAAGTATGTCAACTCTATAATTTGGTGTGGGAGAGTTGATGTGGAATTGAGTCCTACTAATCAATGGTCACTTTATATCTAAAGTGTTTGAGGCCTAAAGACAATCTAGACTTGCTGTCCCCTATTATTCAATGTGGGACTATTATATTTTTTTCTATTTTATAATACTTTGATATGAGACAATTATGTTTTTGCTATTTTCTAGTACTCCCCCTAGCTTAGTAGGTGCTTACTAAGATTCCAGGTTAAGTATTGATGCAGGGGAAGAGATGGCAAATGATGCAATGGAAAAATGACATAGGATAGAGAGGAGAAACAAGTGTCCAAAATCCTATATTGGCAACATACGCCGTCGGCCTTTAGCTTTATGCTGCCAGCCCTTAGCTTTACGCTACTAGCCTTGAAGAGATAAAGATTGAATTTACACTTGCCAGCGTAGAAATGTACATCGCCGACCTTTCTTGTTTGGATTTTATAATTTTGGAATTTTGGAATTTTTTTTTTGTTTCCTTTATAGTGTAAGCCACAGGGCAAAACATATCAATTTTTTTCATATTTTGAATGAAATTTCATAGAGTCATCTTGCTCTTTATCCCAAATCTCGAATTCTTGTATAGGATTTTTATTTTTGATACTAGGTATCTAGGTATTTTTAAAATCAATGGGTATTTGAAGATCACAAACCAACAATTGTGCACGATTCAACGATCTTGCGATAATTGAAGATTACACTTGTAGCATTCCTTGAATCAATGGATTTGTAACAATCCATGTGCTTGTACGCTGCATCAAATTGGTATCAAAGCTGAGTTCACTCCTAGAGAAGATGCCTCCCAAAAGACAAGGCAATTAATGTTCCACTGCAATGGATGAAGATCATTGCTATTAGGAAATAGGGATAAAGATGGAGATCCCAAAATTTCATGATGATTTGCAAGCAGAGAAAGAGACAATGTTTGTTGATGAAGATGTGGATAAGGTAAAGGATGACTCTTCTTCTATTGAGGATGATGAGGATAATGAAGCTGTGTTTGAAGCTATGGGTGATGGAGGACCTGTCTTCGACACTGAGTATGTTGAAGAGGATTATGATGTTGTCTTTGAGGCTAGAGGAGATGGAGAACCTCTATTTGATATATAACACATGGAAAAAGAGATTTTCATAAGTGATGGTAGGGAGAATCTTGATTCTGATCAGAAGGGAATCAAAACCTTAATTCTTTTTTAGGATGCCAATATCACTTTCCTCAAAGACCATGGTTTTATTTCATCCATAGACTACATTATTGAGACAACAAAGGACTCTTTAATTCTGACCAGTAATGATAGCAATGTTGTTCTGCTAGAAAACTTGGATGGATTTGAGATATGTTTTAAAAGACCACCTCTGAAGCAACTGCATGCTCACGCATACATAGTTTGTGCAGTAGAACACACAAGAGTTCAATCTCAAATGGCTTGGATGATTAATTCCAAGTGGATATTGCATAGCCTGGTGAAAATTCGAGGATGAATTTTGTCTAACTAGGGATGTATGATACAGGGGAAGAGATGGCAATTGATGCAATGGAAAATAGCATAGGATGGAGAGGAGGAACAAATGTCGAAAATCTTACATTGCCAACATACGTCGCCGGCCTTGAAATCTGCGCTGCTGGCCTTTAGCTTTATGCCACTAACCTTGAAGAAGTAAAGATTGAATTTACACTTGCCAGCGTAGAAATATACATTGTTGGCCTAAGAATGTACACTGTTGGCCTTTCTTGTTCGGATTTTATAATTTTGTAATTTTGGAGTTTTTTTTTTTATGGTTTCCTTTATAATGTAAGCCCTAAGGCAAAACATATTAGTTTTTCCATATTTTGAATGAAATTTCACAGAGCCATTTTGCTCTTTATCCAAAATCTCGAATTATTGTGTAGGATTTCAATTTTTTATGCTAGGTATCTAGGTATTTTCAGAATTAATAAATATTTGAAGATCACAAATTGATAATCGTGTGCGATTCAACGATCTTGCGATAATTGAAGATTACACTTCCAACATTCCTTAAATCAACGAATTTGTAATAATCCATCCGCTTGTACATGCGTCAGATATGTTTTTTTGTATTTTCCTTTTCTGGATAGATTCTACGTACCCCTTTTTTGGTGGTTTTTTTAAATTTATAGCTTAATAGTTGTGATTTTATTTTTTAGCTTAGTAGGTGCTATGTTAGATTTTTTATTTCTTTTTCTCTTTTCCTTTAGATGGGTTCTGTGACTAAAGCATTGGGCTCTAATTCTACTTGTTGGAAGTATACAGCTGCTAGATTTTTATGAGGAGTTGACATGGAATTAAGCCGTATTAGTTAATGAAAGCTTTATATCTAAAAAGCCTAAGGTCGAAGGTAATATAAACTTCCTATATTTTTATATATTTTTTCAATTAGTCGTCAATTATTATTTAACGTGAGACTATTATATTTTTCCATTTTCCAATAAAAATTCCAAAAACAGAGCAAACATCTGAAATTCGTCAAGTTTTGTGATTTCAGGGCTGACCTGTCGATAACTCGATGAAATTTTTGCAAGACTTGGCTCATGTGATTGCCAAAAGTTCTACTAATGCTCAATGAAACATTGAACTAGCGATCATTGCGTAATGATTTGCTTGCAACTTGTTAGTTAATTAGGTTTCATTCATGTCCAATATGAAAAAATTTGACTCGAATTTAAAACATATATTTGAATTTCTTCGAGAAACATTTGATACAAACGTATTATCTACAAACGTAATGCTATTGGCTACACAAATGCTCGATATTTATCTAATCTATTTAAGGATTGGACTTCTACGGGAGTCGTAACGCAACTAGTTCATTACATTTTGCAAAATAAATACCTAATACTATTTCTGCAAATGTTGTAATGGTAATAGTAATTCATGAAGCAAGTGGATGACGTGTAAGGTCTTGATCTATCACTCAAGAAATTTGAGAAACGTATAAATCGGTATATTTATGTACAACTTAATTTAAAAAATGGTTATATCAAAGGAGATAGTTCAACGCGTATTTTATCAAAATTATTTTTCACCCATGATCTTTAAATGAATGGAGAATTGATGTCCAATAAATTTGTTTAAGAGATAGTTTTATAGACTTGTTTGTTACGACTAGAAGCATTAGATTGAAGAAACAACCTTGGTGGATGCAAGATTATGTAACAAATTAGTTGAAGTAGGACAATACAGCTAGAAATGGTTGAGAATAGTCAAATACAGTTACTTGTAAATAGATTTGCATCAGATCTAAAGCATATAAAAGGAAAAGAAAAAGGAAAGGACAGAGTTGGCCCCGTTAATCTTGAAGATTGCTACCTTGAGCATTTAAAAGCTTGTATTTGAGCTAGAATCAGATAATACCTTACAAACAAACACAATAAACATTAGTTAGCAGTAGAAGAATTAACAAAATACACTTTACAATAAGAGTTAGGCTTTTAGTAGTACTTACAATAAAGAGGCACGAGAAGTGAACATTGAAGTAAAGGAGGTTTAAATACCTAGGGTTGATATGTGGGCTTAAGAAAATAAGGTGGGTTGAATTAATTTGTGCTCTTGTTGATCTTTTCATCGCTTCTTCCACTCACTAGACATCTATGAAAGAGCAATTTAGTGAATTTGCTGCAACTTTGCAGCAAAATCTTTTTCAAGTCTTACTTGGCCAAATTGACAAGGAGTTTTTAGAACTTTCCAAGACTGTTTCATCATAGAATATAGGGGATCAAAATCCTACTAATGGTTAGCAACAAGCTTGTAGTGGTAACGGTATAGGTTCATCATGTCCTTTTGTGGATCATAACCATGCTAATCAATTGCTCAAGGGTATCAAACAAGAGATAGATGCATTGGGTTGGCTATTTAAAACAGACCAATTTTTCAATTTTCATAGCATACCGGATGAACAAAGAATCACAGTAGCCTCATTTGCACGAGAAGGGAAAGCTTTAGATTGGTCCAAATGGATGTACAATAACAAACAACTTAGTTCGTGGGACAATTTCAAGAAAGCATTAGAACAACATTTTGGTCATTTAAAATATAAGGACGTTCAAGATACACCATCTAAGCTTACTCAATTTCATTCAATAGAGCAATATCTATAGGAATTTGAGTCCCTTTCTAATAGGACAATTGGCTTATCACATTCATTCTTATTATGTTGCTTTATATAAGGTCTTAAACTCGATATAAGGCATGAACTCCTCATACGCATGCCCACTACTCTTATGTAAGTTGTATCTTTAGCCAAATTGTATGAGAGTAAGTTTCAAGATCAGTTTACCTAGCTTTCTAAACCATCTTCTTCAACTTTTTCAAATAACCCTCCTCTTACCAAGAAACCAAACACTACCTCATTGCAATTTACTAAGCCATTTCATTCTTCTTAACTTGTAAACACAAACCAAACAAACACCACTACACAAAAACAAAAATTACCCATAAAAAAAAAAATTAGCTATTGAAATGTTGCAAAGGAGGGAACAAGGATTATGCTTTAACTATGATGAAAAATATCACAAGAACCATGAGTGTAAATCTAAATTCCTATTATTGTTGCATGAAGAGCATGAGGATGTTGTAAATGACATTGTCATTGACAATCAAGATGAGGTTATACAGTTGGATCCTATGTCGATTAGTTTTCATGCACTTAATGGTGCATTTGTTCCAAGAACTTTATGCTTTAGAGGCACACTAAATGGACACTTCATTTTTGTTTTGGTAGATACATCCACTACCTACAATTTCATTTAAAGTCGAATGGTTCATTACTTAGGGTTGATGGTTAAATATGCACCTAAATTTTCTGTGATGATTGGAAATGGAATGAAGATAACATGCGAAGGCCGGTGTGAAGAAGTTCCAATTACAATTCAAAATTGGACATTTTCAAATAGATTTTACGTACTTCATACAAGGTGCTAAAGTGGTATTAAGTGTACAATGATTATCTAAATTAGAACTGATAATAGTAGACTATGGCAAATTGTTAATGGAATTTTTAGTTAATGGAAAATCCATTTCTCTGATGGGTGAAAGTGAGAATACTACACATATTACACATCATCAATTGAGGATATTAGTAGCTACAAATGTAGTGGCTTATTGTTATCATTTGTTGGCTCTAGAAGTGTAATCTAACACATTGGAGAGTATACTAGCAATCTCTTAATTTCTAAGGTTTTGGATAGATTCTCTCGAGTGTTTGAGGCACCTTCATCATTGCCTTCCCTTAGAGATGCCGAGCATCACATAACTTTAGTAAATGGAGCCTTACCTATGAATGTACGACTTATAGATACCCTCACTTTCAGAAATCAAGAATTGAGAAGCAAGTAAAAGATATTTTGGCTCAAGGGGCGATTCAACGAAGTACAAGTCCATTTTTATCACCTGTTCTTTTAGGAAAAAATAAGAATGGCTTATGGACGTTTTGCATTAATTACCATGCATAAGTTTTCTATACCCAATGTAGATGAATTAATTGATGAGCTTAGATATGCTTACATTTTTTATAAATTGGATTTGTGTGCTAGTTATCACCAAATACGCATGGCTCCTATTGATGTTGAAAACAAGGCTTTTAGAATGTAGGAAAGGCATTACAAATTTCTTGTTATGTCTTTTAGCTTAAGTAATGCTCCTTCAACTTTTCAAGCAATCATGAATAGTATGTTTCAAAGTGTTTTGAGAAAATTTGTGATTGTCTTTTTAATGACATACTAGTTTAAACAAGTAACCATATTATACTGCTTTAACTAATTTGTTACACAATCTTGCATTTACTGAGGTTGTTTTTTTAATTTGATGCTTCTAGTTGTAATAGTTTGCTAATGTATTACCTACTTCAACAATTGAGAAATTAGCGTGCAAAAGTGGAGTGTATCAACTTAGAAACTTTCAATAATATTGTGAATTAGGAAAGTATAGGGAATAGTATACTTTTTTCCCCCTTAATTGAAGTTTTTTCTTTCTCGATAAAGCTTTCTCTAGTAAGGGATTGATGATGCATAATTCATGAACAATGGACATTCATAAGCGAATGCAATGAATTCATTAACTATTATGGATGTTCATTTAGTTCCATAACCTACATGTCCATTGAATCTTCTTTGTGCCTGTTAGCTTTAATTTTAGGTTATTCCTCATTATGTTTATGTGACTATAAGAAGAGGATTATATGAATCATTCAAAAATGAAGAAAAGAGATTTCAAGAAAGAAGAAGAAGAACTTTATCACCTCATATCTATGTTCCATTTATTTCTTATCTTTTCTTTCCATTCTTTCTTTCATAAAACTTTACAGATTTAGAGCTTTAGTTGATGTTGTAATATGCATAGTGTCTGAATTTCAGGCTACATGTGATTTTAAAAGAGTAATACATATATGACACTTAAAAACATGGCTTAGGAAAAAAAAGTGCTTGCAAGGAGGAACGAGTTACATCAATAACTTAAACATGATTATAATAATTAAGGGGGTTATAAATCGTTAACCTTAGCCTGTTCTTTGCTTAGGCCTTGTTTGATTTTTGAGAGCAGGGGTCTCAAAGACTTTTACTATTGTCCTAATCTATTGGGTTTCTAAAAGCATCAAATAAGAATGTATGATTAAATATTTATAATATCTTAAACTTAATGTTATTCGTTTGATTAACATAATGGTCGATGGATGAGATGAGACTTCCTCATCCTAAAGTTATCTTATGAACTTGCCACAATCCTAAGGCCTGTAACCATCCTTATTGAGTACATCAACTTGTTTTTGAGAGGTTAAAACAGAGCAGAATGACAAGTATAGACCGAATTCTTTAAATTCTATGAAATACCTCAAATTCTCATCTAATTAAATTAGAAATGATTTAATTGAATAACATAATAGACAATTAATTGTGGTATTGAATTTGCGCTTAGTTAGAAATTTATATTTGATAACTAAATAATTGAAGTAAAATAAACAATGATTTATGTTTAGATAATTTGACATAAATTAAATTAATAAATAGATCTAAATTGAAATTGAGATTTTAAATGTTTTGTAAAATCCTAAACCCTTAAATCTTAGATAACTTTCATTTTCTCAAATCCCGATAATTTTTTAAAACAACTACTTGTTTAAAAATATCGGTTTTAAACCCAACCCCGAAGTAAACGTCAAGTTTTCATAAATTAAACTTTTGAATTGTGTTTTTATATTAGGTCATAAATTTCTAATATATATGTTTCCAAATTATTTTCTAACTAATTACGATTTTTAAAATAAATATCCGAAAGGTTTAAACTTAATATCTTTATATTTTATTTTTTACTTGCCTTTTCTTTTTTTAGCCACCTACCCCCTTTCTTTTCCTTCTTTATCTTTCTTCTTTCTTCCTCTTCTTTCCCATTTCTTCCTCTTCTTCTTCTCTTTTTCTTTTCTTTCTCCAAACTCCAAACCTAAATCTCAAATTCAACAAGATTATGGAGGAATTCAAACATAGAAAACAAGATAGAGGATGAAAATCATTTAAGGACCACCTTCAAGAACTTAGAAGGACTAGTGGTAGAAGAGATCAAAATGTTTGGATTGTCTAAAAAGATAAGTTTTGCTATTTTTCTTGCTTTAGTTGTTGTTTATGTATGTGAGTGTTGAATTAAATCCAAATAGATATAAGACTTGTGATGGTAGTGATAAACAAAAGATATATGAACATATTTGCTAAAACCTAAATATGGGTATATTTGTATATGCTAGGTGTTTGATAAAATGAAATGAAGGAATATGATATGGATGTACATATATATATATAGATATAGAAGTGTTTATAGGTTAAGACTATACATGATTATGCTAATAACAAGATGATTTTGTTGATGTATGTTGAAAGCAAGTAATTAAAATTAAAGTAAAAGATAAGGAAAAAACGTAACAAGATTCCCCTGTCCTTCACGGCTGTCCATGATACAAGTGGAAAATAACTTTAAGGAGGATAATAGGAGTGACGAGAGGCTAATCTCCTCTGATAATGTATTTTTGAAGGTAATGGCCTATATCATGGCTATGACAAGGGGTGTGATCTCCTCTGGTCATGAATTTTCTAATTGTCATGCCCATGACAAGACCCGTGATTACCATCACGGCCTCCATCATGGGTGTGATGAGGCCAGTGATGGGTATTACAGCCCCCATCATGGGCATGATCTATCACGTAGTGCTATTAAAAAATAAAATAAAATAAAAAGAAAGGTAAAATGAAATAGATAAGTGATAGATCAAATGACATGTTAGTGTTTTTATAATTAGGAATGAGGTAATGAATTTGTTACACCCCGAAGGGTACTCTAAACGTGGCAGTTCGTCGTACACAATATTAAAGCCTAAGAATGACCACTTAGGTCACACGAAGGCTTCCATACTATGTACAAGGCGTCTAACACATGAAGGAGACTCATCGGAGTGATACATTTTATGTTGATATAACTTTGAGTAACAATGTAAAGGAACTTCAATTTAGTATACTCCAAAATATAAATCATTAAACTTCAATTACAATTCATCAAAAGATTTCACTACATAAAACTAATACAAGGCAAAACATAAAACCTAGCTAATAACTTTAAGCATTCTTATTTCTTGTCGGAATCCCGAAGTCATTCTTGGCTTCAACCATCTCAGTCTCCACTTAGCATTCTCGAGATAACCTGTTCATTTAAACATCTATAGGGGTATAAGCTGCACTAGCTTAGCGAGAATTCCCTTAATTTCGTACCATAACAAGCAAGTTATAATCGTTCATATGCTATGCATGAGCAAACACATGAGTAAACAATTATGTATGGGTATCCGAAACCTACACACAAAACGGATTTACGCCTTCCGTATCTTGGAGTAGGGATGGTATTGAAAGTCTACACGACCGCTGCTAGTCCTCAAGCCCTTGGCTCATAGTACTCGACTTGGCTAGGCTCACCCATGGAATGCATCCCCAATGCGCCTTAGTTCCTTATAAATGAGCTCTGGCACCGGTCTCGTTATCCAAACGAGTCATGGACCATACCGATCGACTTGCGTAGGAGTAGCACGATACCAAATGCAATATGTCCGATGCGATGCATGACAAATTTAATTTATTGCTTAGGTCAAAATATTCATACATTCTTTAGAGTGACCAACCAATATCATACACATAACAGAAATAATAAGAACAGTGCAGTTATCCAATCGAATCGTGGCTTCGATATGCTTTAGTATTCTTTGGCATACATTCATCATAGTCTGATCATATATCCCATCCCCATTCATATTGATTTTTATCTTGTTCCTATAATTCTAATGCAACTAGCTACAAGCACAAACAAGGTAACAAAATAAGAAGAAAACTCACTTGGCCATTGGATCGCCGGTCTTTTAATAAAAGTAATCCGGTGGTAGGGAATCGTCGATTTCAGGGTCACCTAAAAAGGAAGAAATACTCTAATAAGTATTTCAACTCAACTAATCCAAACGATCTTATACAAACTATCAAATTGGTAATTTTCGTCTTAAGCGGGAATTCCAACTTAAAACGCTCATAACTTGGTCATTTACACTCGAAATTTTACAAATTATATATCGATTTCTATCTACTTCGAAAGATCTATCTAATTCTAATAATATTTTCATGTTTGAAAACATTTGGGTCACACAACAGAGGGATCAGATTTGATCGGTAACGATCTCCATTTCCGAAAAATAGTTTTGTAATTGTTTGAAATGTTTCTATTTGATAATTCAAGTATACATGAAATATGAATAATTTCCTAACATGAATGACATGTGATGAGTTTAATGTATGCATGATTTTGATGATTTTTGCTAAAAGAAAATTTTATAACTTTTTATTTTGCAAGACCACAATAACCACTACTTATGAAAAATCTAGTTTTCTAACTTTGACAACTTACTTGTATTTTGGGATTAATTCTTAGGAATTTCTAGTTATCTTAGTTAAAATTGAGTCTTCATAATATATACTACCCAAGGCCTTCATTTTTACATAAAAATTTGTATTTTACACTTTGCAAATATGTTTTCAAATAGGATTTACTCAAAAATCCGAATTTTTAGAAATCCACTTTTTGAATGATTCATTTGGGAAAAACTTGTGTAATGCATTAAAATCTAAGACTTTATGATACCTATTACTTAAGGACTTCATTTAATACATAAAAATTTTATTTTGAACTTGGATAATAAGTGTTTTCATGGGCATCATCCAAAGTTACGAATTTTACAAGTCGACTACTAACTCAAAATTTTTCATCTTGATTCTACTTCTTGTTTTACACATTAATCTCATCATAACTCATTCCAACTTGTAAAAATCACTAATTAATGATACCTATTACCTATACCCTTCATTCTTCACATAAAACATGAGTTTTTGAGTTGATAAATGGTTTTCAAAATTGGTCTTGGTTGAGATCCAAATTTACCAAATTTATTTTTGGACATATCTTTTGATAAAATCTATCTAAACTTATGAAAATCCATTACTTACATATCATATCTTAAGAGCCTTTCATATCTTGAATAAAACTTCATTTTTGAGTTGGAAAACATATTTTTAAAATATGCCTTGGCCTAAATCTAAAAAATGAGATTTTTATTTTGAAAATAACTTTTGAAAATCACCTTTGATTCTTGTAAAAAGAAGTCTTGATGATATACATACATGAAGCCTTCATTATCTCAAGTAAAAATTTCATTTTGACACTTGGAAAGTGATTTTTAAATAGGGGTCTTGCCAAAATATGAATTTCACTATTTTTGTTTGAGTTCAAAACCAAGATCTATTTTTAATATGAACATAAATATAAAAGAAATCAATTGTAGTAAACTATAAACTCATGGATCTAAACTTTACTCATCAAAATCATTCATTCATATTATCTATTCCCTAAGCCCTTCATTTTAAAGGAAAAATACACATTTTGAAGTTGAAAAATAACTTTTCTAAATATGGTTCATTTTTCATCCGAATTTTCAAAAATGATTTTTGTTGAAAATAAAATAGATCTTAAGCTTTTTAAAACTTTCCTACTATCATCATACTATTACAAGTTGTTTATGAACATAAAACAAAAGTCTAATGCATTTATGAACTCAAAACACTAGATCTAGCTTACTATACTAGTTATAAATGCATGAACACTAAGATGGTTATGTGAATGATGAATATATATATAAATCATAAGCAATAACAAAAATAATAACTCAAATGACAAGATCTAAGGCATAAACGAAAATCAAAGCTACAAAAAGTTAGATCTACAAATTATAATTACTTTTAATAAGAAAATAAGAATGATACAAGATAATAATCATAAAGAAGAGGAGTGTTTCATTTTGGCATCATCATCTTTAGCTTTTAAGCTTATAGAATGTCATTTGATGCATGAAACTCTCACTATACTTTACCTATATGACTTATTGAAGCTTTAAGAAGAAAGTTTACTTAAAAATCTTCAGGAATGAAGTGTGGAAGCAAAGTTTAGGAGTGGGGGCAGCTTGTGTTCTTGCAAGAACAAGAACAAAAGAAGAAAGAAAGAGAGGAAAAAGAGAGGAAAAGAGAGAGGGTTTCAAAGGAAAATGAAAGGAAATAATTGAGAGGCATTAAATGGAGAGAGAAGTGTATTAAATGAAAGAGAAAAAAATAAAACAAGGGCAGCCAAGGGGAGGGGAGCTGCACGTGAAAGCGAGAGGGAGAGAGAGAGAGGGAATTTGTTTAAATTTTGACTTGAAATTGAAATGTGTGATTAATGTGTATATATTGCTTCTTTAAAAAGGATTGGAATATATTTATTTTAGTCAAATTGGGAGTAAATTACAGGACGAAGGCAGCAAAAAGAAGAGAAAAATCTGCCACGAAGTGTGGGATAATGTGTAGAAAGATTGAAGTGAAAAGAAAGTGATATGTGAAAGATGTACTTGAAGTATGGGTTGGAAAAAGTACTTTTTATTAAAAAATAAAAAATAAAATTAGGAAAAATATTTTTAAATGAGTGGCAGAATTTTCATAAATAAAATTAAATAATTATTTAAATTATTTTAGTATTTCAACAAATATGTTACCGGTATGATCAAAATACGCGAATATGGGCTATAAATGATATTTTTATAATCCGAAAAATTCTAAAAAATTATTTTATGAAAATAAAAATATTTTTCAAATATTTTTAAATTATAAAATTAATTTATTTTATTTTTAGTATCGGGTCTTAAACAGAATCTGATCTCGTAAAAGCCCGAAACTAACTAAATTTCAGAAAAACAAAATTTTCTATAATATATAAAATATTTATCTAAAATTATAAGGGTTTATAAGAATAATAAAATCGTGTAATGAAATAGAGGTGAATAGTGCAAAAGACTGATTAATTACTGGTAGTAATGAAAATACGATAAAAAAGTTATAACTGTAACTTTTGTAATCCAAAAAATTATATAACTAATATATTTGAAAATCTTATGAAATTACCAGTCTAACGGTACTAATGGTATATTTTTTATATCTCGAGCCCCGAGATATGCTTTTCGAAGTCTGTATCCGAACGGGTTCGAAATAAGTCAAAAATTTACCAATTTGATATTTTTAAGTGAACTTATATTATTGTGAGCTATTCTACACATTTAAACTACACTTTGGCTTCTAGGGTTAAGGGTGCTAGATTGCAGGACTTAAACTATTGTATTCCACTTAGGGTTTCCGGGTGATTTTCCGGTTTAAATTTTTGTCAATTTGGAAACTGATATTTTATGTTTATGCAACATATTTGATTTGAGAAATTTATTTTAAATTTGATTTTTGTAAGTATTTAATATCTCTTAACGTTTTCAGAATTCTTGAATTGAGTTTTATTTCCGAAAGTTTCATCGTTATTTACTTTTTAATAATTTATTTTTGGGCTTTATATTACCCGATTTTATAAGTCGGAGTTACGTATGGAATTTTTCGTACGTAGTGGTTTTGGAATTGAAGTATGATGAGTTCTTATTTTGTTTTTAAGAATTCTTATTTTCCTCAAGATTAAGAGATTTCTAGATTCGTTCATGATTTAGGATTAGTCGAAGTTCGGTTTTAATTTGGAGTGATTTTTAGGGTTTATTTTCAAAGTTCATCTTGGAATTATTTACTGAAATTTTCCGAGGCTTACAGAATTAATAGGATTAGTAATTATCTTAGACTAACATAGTTCTAAAGCATGAAATGAACTTAATTAGTAAACTTAGGTTCAACTTGACTAAATAAACTTCAATGAGCTAAAAAGAATTAGATTAATTAAGTTTAATCACCTTGGCTTAGTAATTGAATTAAATGATTAGCTTTAATCAATTTGACTAAGTTAAGTTAAAATAGGCTTAATAGCTTATAATTGGTTTTGGTTAATGAGTTAAGATAAACCTTAATTAACATGGAGAATATATTGTTTCAAATATGTATTTGTTTGGAAAATGAATGTTTTGATGATGTTGTTGTAATAAAATATTATAAACAAAGTGAAAAAAAAAATACTTTGATAGACAATGAGAAATTGTCCGTATCTTAGCAGGACAATTATCGTAGCCATGGCATAGTTCTTACTTAGTGCCTGATCAAATAAGGTTTTAAAATAAGATTGATGTAAATGGATAATTAATTAAATGCTCATATGAGTTTAACTCTTGAACATTTATGGATATTTGATACATCTTCTGAGATGGCTTATGAGTCTTTGTTTGGATTTTATAAATACAAGGTATGCAGTAACTTGCATGTTATATGCTAGGATAGGAATTCCAAACAGACTAAAACTGAAACTCGATTTAATAATTGAATTTTGCTTGTGCTTGTGCCGTTGAATCCGATCTAGGGAGCGGTAATCTTATCTTGGGGGCACACGGTAGATTAGGCGCTTAGGTCACTCATGTCATGATGTAATAACTTTCATAAGTAGATTGGGGGATAGCTGATGGGGCAAGTGGTACCGGCGTAACGTTTGCTTAAGCTTATAGTAAAGTAAAATGTTTTAGTTCACATTTATAGGACTGGTTGAACTAACTCATTTTATGGACTGTGATTAAGTGAAGATGAGAAATGACTATGAACTCTAGATGAGGCTATTTTCTTATAATATCATGTAGGAGGTATAGGTATTCGGGTTGCCTATATCAACCCTCTGAGTAGCTACTGTTACTTTGGACCCCAGATCCTCAGAGATTATTCCGGAATATGAGTGCTCCCATGTTGTTTCATTTACTTTAATGGAAAGATAATAACTTGTTATTGATGCATTATATTTTGTTAAACTCGTATGTCATTTCGTGTGTGGTTGTGTTACCGTATACTGAGCTTCGGCTCATTATTGTTGTTATTGTCTTTTTCCACGTGTTGTATTGATCATTGATGATGATATATTGATGATGATGATGTTGACTTAGGTTATGGGAGGAGGAATGAATCAAAGTAGGACCGTTGATTTTATTTTGTTTGTTTTTGTATAAAGGGCTGGATTTATATTTTGTAATTTGTAATATTCTTTGAGGGCTTGATGAAGCCCGATTTTTGTAACTTAAACTTTATAAGGTTTTGTTATACCCTTCAAGAAAGGTATTTAAGATACCTGATGGTATTGTATGGTTCATGAAAGTTGATCCACTCGTGTATGAGTGAAAGCTAGAAATATTTTCATAAAGTTTGTTTTCTTATTACAAACTCAATTGTCTTCAAAATCTAATTAAATGGTTTTAGAACTTAAAATTAGCTAGCAATGTTCAACAAAAACAAAATTCTTTTAAAGAAGCCTGAGCATACAATACATGAGGTATTATATGTGGCGGTATACACCTTACTTAAATATTAGGGCATTACATTCTATTACTTAATTTGAAGACTTAAGCTAAAAAAAAAATAATGATGAGTTTAACCATTATTTTAATATAATGAATAATATTTTCTTTGCCATTTTGGAAATAAGAAACACTTTCCTTCTATTTATTTTAGCATCTTAAATGTAAATATACTTGAGCGAAGTTTAGGCTCGAGCCAAGATCTAACTTGCCTTAGTGGGTTACCAACAAACCACATCAAACTCATGAAGGTGGAACCTCAAACAATTCATATCTTGGTAAGAAGTTGGGTCAATAGCAGGATGGCTTCATTGACTTGTTGAACTTGATAATCTAATTGAGCCCTTAGATAAAATAAAAAAAATTATCAAATAATAAATAAGACAGATTTGAAATGAAATAGAAACAAACATTTAAATAACACCAAAATTTTAAATTATTTTTATGTTAATTGGAAATAATTATATCTATTCATATCATTTAATGTGTTGTGGTTAACAATATAAGACATAAATGTACTCTAAAGCTTACGTGGTTTGACTTTTCTATAGATCTACCAAAGAAAAGTTTTACTCCTTAACAATGTACAATGTTAGATTAGCATTTATTTTGTAAGCTTCTCTGTAGCTCTAAACCTTTTGTAGTCTCATACTACTATTACTTGAATGAAGCTCAATGCAGATATATATATATATATACATCTTTGAAAAATATTTTGAAAAAAGAAAAGAAATAGAAAAAAACTAAAGATTTCAAAGTTCTTGACATTCCTTCTATTGTAAATGTTTATCTTTTTAAAGAACAAAACTCATTAAGTAGGTCATGGCCTCACATCCTAGATTCATGCCATAGTGAAGGCACCATCTCGCCTTAAGTGGGCACATGCTTGGATCATCATAGTTGGACCTACAATCGACCAACTGTTGCTTGGGTCTAATAGCTTGTTTGGTATGTAGAATGGACTAGAATGAAATCTCAATTCTAGTTTCCATTCGTTTTTTTTATGTTTGGTAGCATTATGAGAAACTAAAATCATAATTCCTTGGAATCAATAATCTCAATTTTAAGATGGAATTCGATATTGCCTTTAAGAAGAAGGAATATGATTCATTTCTATCTCCATTAAAAATTTTTACTTTAACTAAGATATGAATTTATTATCTTATTTATTGTAAAGAGTATTATTGCTAAAACAAAATATAAACTAATTCATTTTCCATTCCATTCCGTATCTATATCCAAATAAAGGAATAGGTTTGTCATTCTCTTATGTTACGTTTGGTACGTAAGAATGATTCGGAATGGAATGGATTGGATTAGATTGGAACAAAATGGATTGGAATGAAATAGGTTGGGAATGATAAATCCATTCCTATATTTGGAAGATTACATGGAATGAAATGCCCAATAAGAGCAATTGTAGGGAATGTCCTTAGTAATAAATGCAAAATATGAATACATGATAGGATAAAAAATTAATTACACTACATATGATTAATAAGAGTGGAATGGAATCACGATTCTGCCTTCTCAAAGGCGGAATCAAATTCCCCTTCAATGCTAGAGTCGTTGATTCCAATGAATCATCATTCTAGCTTTTAAAAATGCTTCAAAACATTGGGAAGGTAATAGAAGTTGGAATCATGATTCCGTTACAGTCCATTCTTTTGTATCAAACATGCCATTATGGATTTCATTCCACCCCATTCCATTACAGACAATTTCTGCATATCAAACTTGGCATAAGTGTAATTATACCATCAAGCCTTCAATTTTTCTTCAATTCCTTTTAGAGTTGTACAAGCTGAGTGAACCTACTTCCCTTACTTCAATGCATGGGTTATGCAGCCAAAATTTTTGGCCCAAAGATCTTTTATATGAAAAAATTACTATAATAATATTAAAAGTATAAATTATTATTTGGATGTGAATTGTGTGAGGTATGTATTTTGATTATTTACCATAAATAATAAATGAAAAGTGCAATCCTCAAAATTGATTGGAATAAGCAAAAACAAAAAATATATATTTAAAGTTAATTAAAGATTGATCATTGTAAATCTTAAAAATATGATTCAGAGAACTATATTAGGAAAAATCCTTCTAGAGTAGTTCTATGCTTGCAACTTTAAAAGTTTATATCTATGATTTCGATTTATACAAGGTTTCTTATCATAATATCCTAATTGTTTAATTAAATCCAAAGGTGGTCAATCAAAATCTTTTGTTCATTTCTTGAATTTATTGTAAGGTTCTTGCTAAAAAGAGAAATTTTTGAATTCCTTCAAATTTAAAAAAAAAACTTTTATTTTGAATTTGATTCTTTAGTTTCTTTAACTAGGTGGGGCAATATGAAGCATAGACAAAACTTGTTAACATTTCTTCACCTTTTTTGTATTATTTTTTTTGTTTAACGTATATAGATATATTTTAATGTTGATTAGGTTGGTTTACTTTAACTCACGAGTTATGCTTGATAGGCCAAAATGGATAGCACCTAAGTAGAAAATTTTTTTTCCAATCCATTTTTCATTTTTGGATTAATCGGAGCTTGTTTACACCACTCTAATTCTTTTCTTACACTAGTCAATTCATGCAATTGGGAAGTAGATTCATATTCTTAATTATTTCACACTTCTCATAACACTATAGAAATTTGAATTCCTTGTAATCTTATTCTATGGTATCGCAGGAAAAAAAATTGTCATTGTCGAGCCTGGATTTTTTCACTATCTGGTTCATTTCTCCTAACCCAATTCACATTAAACCCGAACCCATTTAACATGAATCCTCGACTAGGGGTTAAAAGAAATTTTAATTTTTCAAAACTTTTTAGAGTCGCCACCCGATATAAATCGGGAAAAAATAAAAGCTAAGATCAATGGGTCGGTTGATCCTAACTTAGCTACTAGTCTGCGAAAATTTGATTTAAAAAACCAAACTTTTAAAACCAGATATCATGGATTCGGGGGCTAACCTATTAAAACCAAATGGTTACCACTTTTGGAATTTTAAATTTATAATCTATCCTTTTCATGCTCAAAAATTCAAATAAAAATATTTACAAGTCACATTTTTTGTTTTTCTTTTTATATTTTTATATTTTTTATTGCTCAAAAATTTCACAAAAATAACCAAAATGATAAACAAAAAACATTTTCTCATTTTTTATTATCGCCCTGTAGGTGCCTACGTACTCATTAATCGAGATCAGACAAAACGTAGTTCTTTTAAAAAAGAACTTAATTTGTTGATCAATTTTATATTTTGAACTATTCTCACTTTAAGTTCATTAAATTTTAAATTTTTATGAAAATCATTTTTGATGATCCTATGATCTAATCAATTGATTTTTTATTTTATGAAAACATATTTTTCTAAGTCCAAAAATCATTTTTTCTAAAACCAATTCATGATAATTCATGGCTACTCTAATGCTACATGAAAAATCAATTTGATTAAACTTGAATGAATATTTTCATAGCAAATTTATGAAAATATTTTGATGAAATTTTATTATTTTCATAGTAAATTTATGAAAATAATTTTAATGACTTTGATTATTATTTTCATAGTAAATTTATGAAAATAATTTGGTTAAAAACTTTGAATATTATCTTCATAGCAAATTTATGAAGATAACTTATTATTTTCATAGTAAATTTATGAAAATAACTTAGTTGAAATTTTATTATTTTCATAGCAAATTTATGAAAATAATTTGATTGAAGAACTTGGAATATTATCTTCATAGCAAATTTATGAAGATAGTTTTGATACAAACTTGATTAATATCTTCAAAGCAAATTTATGAAGATAATTTTGATTGAAAACTAGGATTATTTTCATAGCAAATTTATGAAAATAATTTGATTGAAAACTTTATTATTTTCATAAAACCATAACAAATTTATGAAAATAATTTGATTGAAAACTTGATTATTTCCATAGCAAATTTATGAAAATAATTTGATGAAAACTTGATTATTTTCATAGCAAATTTATGAAAATAATTTGATGAAAACTTGATTATTTTCATAGCAAATTTATGAAAATAATTTGATGAAAACTTGGATTATTTTCATAGCAAATTTATGAAAATAATTTGATGAAAACTTGATTATTTTCATAGCAAATTTATGAAAATAATTTGATTGAAAACTTTTGGTTGACTATTTTCATAGCAAATTTATGAAAATAATTTGATGAAAACTTTGATTATTCTCATAGCAAATTTATGAAAATAATTTGATGAAAACTTGATTATTCTCATAGCAAATTTATGAAAATAATTTGATGAAAACTTGATTATTCTCATAGCAAATTTATGTAAATAATTTGATGAAAACTTGATTATTCTCATAACAAATTTATGAAAAAAATTTGATTGAAAACTTGGATTATTCTCATAGCAAATTTATGAAAATAATTTGATGAAAACTTGGATTATTCTCATAGCAAATTTATGAAAATAATTTGATTGAAAACTTGATTATTCTCATAGCAAATTTATGAAAATAATTTGATGAAAACTTGGATTATTCTCATAGCAAATTTATGAAAATAATTTGATGAAAACTTGGATTATTCTCATAGCAAATTTATGAAAATAATTTGATGAAAACTTGATTATTTTCATAGCAAATTTATGAAAATATTTTGATGAAAACTTGATTATTTTCATAGCAAATTTATGAAAATAATTTGACGAAAACTTGATTATTTTCATAGGAAATTTAATGCTATATGAAAATATTTTAGACTGAAAAAATTAATCCAAACTCACCTGGACCGTTGGATCGTTCGGATCAGATCTGGAGCGCTGATCTGGATGTGGACTGTTGACCGTTGACTGCACGAGTAAACTGTAACCAACAATCAATTTGCTTTCTTCCCCTAGGAACCTGTTTGATTCCAACTTTTTTGAGTGATTTTTGCTGAGATATTTGTATGGAATTTTTCTCTCTATGTTATATTTTTTTTTGTTTTTTTTTATTCTCTGTTTCTTTTTCTTTTTTTTTTCCTCTCTCCGTTTTTGTGTTTTTCTTCTCTCTAAACCCTTACTTCGAAAATTTTCGAATGCTTTGAATCTCTGAGTAATCCTTGCAATTGTTGTGTCTTTTGTTCATGGATCATTCCTATTTATAGATTCATGGTCTGATTTCAGTTACGAATTGTATTTAATGACTTCCAAATTTTTCGCAAAAAATTTAACTCGAAAATTGGAATTTGATTCGTTCGTAACTGATGAAATTGATGATCAGTTACGAATTGCATTTAATGACTTCCCAATTTTTCGCAAAAAATTTAATTCGAAAATTGGAATTTGATTCATTCGTAACTGACGAAATTGATGATCAGTTACGAATTGCATTTAATGACTTCCCAATTTTTCGCAAAAAATTTAATTCGAAAATTGGAATTTGATTCATTCGTAACTGACGAAATTGATGATCAGTTACGAATTGCATTTAATGACTTCCCAATTTTTCGCAAAAAATTTAATTCAAAATTGGAATTTGATTTGGTCGTAACTGACGAAATTGATGATCAGTTACGAATTGCATTTAATGACTTCCCAATTTTTCGCAAAAAATTTAATTCGAAAATTGGAATTTGATTCATTCGTAACTGATGAAATTGATGATCAAATCCTCGAATATTCGATCCTATCTCTGTATAGGATCAATTGAATCGTTCAAATTCATTGAATTTGATCAGCCGCCATTGATGATTTTTCAATTTTTCCAGATTTTCGAAAATTTTCCCAATTTTCAATTGAAAAATTGGGGCTGTTCGAGGCTTGATTTTCGCACACATTTAATACAAATCCAGTCTATCCCATGCCGACATTGAATCCTCATCCTTATTTGCCTCTTCATGGAATCAAACCCAGGTCCTGTGGCTGGTCTAGTCATATGGGTCAGTGGTCTTAACTGTTAGGCCGTTGGCCTGTGCTTGGTTGGGTTCAACAAATTTAAACTTTAAGGCTCATTCAAAATTAAACAAAATAATTTTTGAAAATTTGTTTAATTATCTTTATGAACAATTTACAACAAAAATATGTATTATATCAAGCTCAAATAATTTTTTTTTAATAATAATGTATTTTTTCTTTTTTTTTTCTTGTTTATTTTGGAAAAGACACACTTTTTTTTTCACTTTGTCTTTTTTTTTTCTCTCATTTTTTTTATTTATTTACCTTACTACTTCTTATTTTTGCTATTTTTGATTTTTTTGTGCTATTTTTTTATTTTTATCTATTTTTACTATTTTTTTGTGAGCTTGACATAATACCAATTTTTATCATAAATTTGAGCCTTAAATTAAGCAAAAATTGGGTGTCTACAGTCATGTATAGTGAGGTTGAAAATTTACACTCCTATGGATCAATATTTGCTGTCCCAATTTTGATATCTCAATGTTGTCTCTATCAATTGTAATTCACTACAAGAAAACTGGACTTTAGAGACAAAATTTCTGTCTCTAAATGTAAATTTCCGTCGCAAAAACCATCGTCGCAAATTTTATTTGTAAAATTATAACTACATTTTTTAATTTCCATAGCAAATTTTTTGTCTCTAAAGGCATGTTTTCTTGTAGTGATTGTAAATGTGGAATCTTGGCTTTTTTACGCTCATTCCCTATGTATATAATTCAAATTAGTAGATAATCGTGTAAACATTAACATGTGGATGTTTTCTTTTAAGTTCATATATGTTTAAAATAAATAATGATGATGACGATGAACCCTATATTAATAAAATATATTATTCTTGTTTGACCTAATTTGACACTGGTTGAATACCTTGAACACTAACCTCAGCTTCGTAAGTTGAATACAGTTGTGACAACATTTATTTAAACGGATACAACTTGAGTGGAGAAATGATGATGACATAATACACATGATAGCAAAAAATAAAAATAAATAAAAAACAGAAACAAGTAAAATGTAAGCGAACTAAATTCCCATAGCCTACGGATAAATAATTAACTCCATGTGGTTTTACTACTTTGGCTAGTAGAAACCATAACAATATGACACAATATATTTCCAATCTTTATTTGTTATAGGAACTTCCCTACTACTATTGAGTAGACGATTTAGTTTAAACATAAAGGTTAATGTCACGAATTGTATAAAACTTATACAAAATATACAATTAGGTATCTAAACTTTGAAATTGACCAATTTAGTACTTAAAAAAACTTTTCATGCAAGCCAATCATATTTTCGTCAAGTCATTTCATATATTAAATTAATCAATTTTAAAGTTGTTCAAATATCAAATTGATCAATTTTAAAGTTTAGGTACTAAACTAAATAATTTCAAGGATTGGATAATTAATTGTATATTTAATCAAAATTTAGGTACCATACATTATCCCTAAAAGTAAATATAATATATAATATATTAAATATTTTAATAGTACAATAACATATATGAATCCATGTAGTTAAATTACTAATGGGATTTGCATTATTAAAAAATATGATTTGACATAAAACTTTCCTTTGTTTTAAATTGCATGATGGTATAAGTAGAATTTCCACTAGCAAGAGTTTTCCTTTTTTTTTTCCCCCTCTTTTCATGGATAAAAAAAAATTACATGTAATATAAAAATAAATAAATCATAAAGAAAGGCAAGAATGTCATATGTGGTTAAATAAGAGGGCAAAATAGTCCACTAAAAATATAATAATAATAACATGCCTCTTTATCTCTCTCATCTAAAAATATAGTATCTTTCTCTAAGCAGTTTCATAAAAAGATAAACCCTAAAACCTCTCTCAAGCTTGTATCTTGCTTTAAGGAAGATCAAGGGTAAAATAACTCGGTAAGTGTTCTCCTTTTCAACCCATTATTGATTAGGAGGAGTTGTCTTTTTTGAGTTACGTTGTTGGTGTTGAAGGGATTAAAGCATTAGAGAAGTTTTAGAAAACCCTAACTTGTCTTCTTGGTAGTTGCGGTTATTGATTTTGAAAGGAATAAGGAAAATTTCAGGTATCATGCTTGTAATATTTCTTTATATAAGAAAAGACATTTTGTTTTGGAGTTGCATGGTTTGGAATAAGAAAGAGGTTTTCTTTTAGTTTTTTTTGCGTTTTGAAGCAAAGGAAGTATGGACAGAAGGTCATGGCAGCAACAAGGGTTGTGATTCCCCCGGGTTGACAATTTGTGGTCGATCATGATCATGATGGCTGTCACCATCCCCATCATGGCTGTGATGGAGGCTATGCACCCCATAATGGACATGACGAGAATTTTTGTGTTTTCTTTTCTTCCCGAGGCTATTAAGCCCCCTATCACGGGCATGATCAATGGGGGAATGTTGTAGTCTTCTTTGAACCATGTTTTTGACCTTCTCAAACTCCTTAACTCTTAGTCTAACCTTTAGTATACATAAATCCAAATAGTAAGACCTATCTTGAACCTAAAGTAGTTGTAGTTCTTAATAGTTTAGAAGGCTATATGATCTTAGAAGTATCTTTATTGTTTAAATCAAGTTTTGAGTTAGTGTTTGCTTGTGCTTAGGTGTTGTTAGTGAAGCTAAGTTATTTATTTCAAACGTCATTTCAGGTACATCCTTACCTTGCTTGTTGTTTGTGAATGTAGGCTTAGAAATTGTAAATGAACTTAATGCTATCCAGCTTTAAATTGATTGTTTGTTATGTTTGGCTGGGTTTAGTAGATCAAGAGTATCGGTGTCACTAGGATGACACTCTGATAATTTATGTGTGGCATTGTCCCGAGTGGAGTTGTGCACAAAGATGATTCTAATAGTTTAGGAGTGGTATAAGTATGGTACCTAAGATGCATGGGAAGTACCCAACACTAGTATATATATAAGTATTAATGTATACATATTTGTTTTTCATGGAGTCATGAGTTACTCCAAATTTGGGACTAGTTGCAAATGATTCTAAACTATGTTGGTTGCCTGGCTAATTAAAAGATAATAAACTATTATTGCTGTATATGTTGCCTATTATGTGTGAATTTACATGATGATTACTCGTGCGCATGTGATTGTGGTCTGGTGTATTGGTCCTTGCACTCACTCCTTTTATCTTTTAGGAACAGGAGATGATCCAATAGTCTTTGACTTGTCTGATTATGATGTTTTTGTAGACTATGAGGAAGACGATAGTGAAACCAATTTCCCAACTAATTATTAGATGTTTTGCATTGGAGACAGCTAGAGCTAAAGACCATATGAAGTTTTAATTAATTGTTACAACTTTTGGAGTTTGTATATCAGTTTTTACGATTCTGGTGTTTTAAAATTTTTCATATGATGTTTTAAGTTTGATTTAAGTTGACGCTTGGTTTATGCCAACTAAGTTGTTTAGAAGTTTTTATTATGATATTAATATTTTAGAAGTTTCCTTTTATATTTTGTGTTAGAGATATATTATGTTATAATTGTGGTTTAATAGAATTCAAGTCTTAACGTGCCTATCTCTAGTAAAGATACGTAGCGGGATGTTAATAATCTCAGTTTAGGGCATTGCATTACCACTTGAGCTAGATACGTTTTAAAGTCATACTTAAAGTTTGAAGTTTAACTATATACAATAATCTATAAGATATATTAAGTTCCTTATTAATATCGGTCTCCAAGAGGAAGGAACCATATCGGAATATGATGTAATCATTGAGAAAATAATTAACCAAATATTCAATTATATCAAATTTTCAAATTAAAATCTTAAATTACTAAATGTCATACTTAATACCTATGAATTTACTATGTGTAGCTTTCTCAGTTATGGTTTGAAATTATCACCCATACTTAAATGAAATTCTACTCATAAAATTTACTATATCCATCAGTTTTAAAAAGTTAATGTAATAAAATGCTTATTTGTCGAAGAGTATAAGTACATGATATGAGAGATTAATTAACAAAAGATAGATAAAAGTCTAATCTAATCGATATTCATAAACCATGAGATCTTATAAATGGAATTTTGATAGTAGATACTGAATATGACATGTTTAATAACTCTAAAACAATATTTGATAGGACGAAAAAATTTTCTAAAAAAAATAATTAAGTTTTGGTATTAAATTTAACCTTAAATAAAATTTCAAAGTATATGTTTATTTTATAGTTTATTGATGCTGACACTACTCTTCCCTCTCTTTCATTTTAAACGCCTTAAGTGTCTGCGATTGACTGCTTTGACCCTCAACCACATCTAAAGTGCATGTTTTTAGAATTTGATGGCAAAAGTGAAAGAATGCGGAGGCCACCAATCACCACTTTTAGCTGTCGCCATCCCAAAATGGAAAGAGTACATTGCCAGGCTTGCATCTCTGGGCCGCCAACGTTCCCTTTAATCTAGCTGAAAAGATTAAGCTCTCCCTCCACGTGCCTCTCTTTTGTCTTCTTCTGCCCAAAATAAAAAGAGTAAGGGTATTTATGGTACGCGTACCGATTGCCAACTATGACCTTGATCTTCAGACAACCGGAATTTTTTTTTTTTTTAATTTCTTAGCAAAATAATTAAGACATAGTAGGCTATAGATCATGCCACATTGCCACTAACCCGAGATGAAGAAGATTATGGATTTGGATTTTTTTTCTTTTTTCAGATTTTCTTATACATACATACATACATATATACATATATATATATATATATATATTTTCCGTTTCGATTTCTAACCTGGCACAAAATTTCTAAAATAGAAATATTTGACATATTACTATACGTATCATATATTATGTTCAAAAATCATGAACATAAGCAAAACTGGAGAGATTTACATAAGTTAAAGGGAAGAATTTGTTTGATTTTTAGACATAATAGCATCTGTGTAAATTTATTGAATTAATTTATTCAGAACCATAATTTTTTTCGCTGAACTTTAACGTCTTATTAATTTATGGTTCACTAATATATACACGTCAGATGTTATGTAATGTCCTAACTTGATGGTAATGACAACCTGCCACATGTCATTATCTTATAAAAGATACACAAAGGCTATCAAAACTAAATCCACGGTTACTAAGACTATTTCATCAAATTACTCACATAAAAGGTATCTCTTATGATTCAAAAACAAACTTTCTGAATAACATAAACCACGAATATAAACTATCTATTACATAAAAATCCAAGTCTCATAAGACTCCCAGAATTTCTAAACAAATTTTGAAAACAATCCTTAAATCATATTTCAAAAGATCTATAAATTCTTTTCTCAAAAATCCCTATAATTGAAATCTACGAATCCTCAATAGGATATTCAGGACCACTATCGTCACCCTCTTGATCTACAAACAGATCATATCTAGATAGATCAAAGACTACATCATCTTCACCTGTACCTGAAAAATGAAAGGAATGAGCAAAATCGCCTAGTATGCCAAACCACAAAATAAATGCATATGCACACACAACATATATAATCAAATGTAACTTATTCTAATGCAAACAATACAATTTATTATCTTATTTAAGTCAACAAAACAACATGGTCCAGAACCATTATACACTAGCCCCAAATCTAGAGTATCTCAAACCCCTAAAAACAAACAATATCGAAATAGGTAATATATATACATATATAGTGAGTGGCCATATAACCAAATCCTAATCTACCAGAATCATATCAATATATGAGTTTACTAAGGACAACCTCACACAAAGATCATCAAGTTGCTAGCATTAGTATCACTGTCTATCAGGTCTTTACTAACAGCAGTCAAACATAAATAACAGACAATGTAACTAAGCTAAATAGTATTTGGTTAATTATCAATCTATTCCTACAACGAAACGATCAATATACTAATCCTATAAACACATACAACAAACAAAGTAAGGTCGTGTCTATTTTTTCCAAATTTAGGAACAGATTTCCAAATCACAAAATCCTTTAAGAGCAACAATCCAATTCTCCAATCTCCTGATTATAACATATGGACATAAACAAATTAAATCACCATCATAAAACAAACCCTAACCTATCAAATTCTTCCAAAACCCTAACATTTCAATAGAAACCACAATTGCACCTTCTTTCTCGATTGAATTCCACAAAATCTCATAATAATAGACTTTTCTCCAAAAACCCTAATTTGCCATATAACAAGAACGAATATTCATCATAAAAAAAATCTATCTTATATTGAATCTAGGATTGAGAAGATAACACTTATTTTGATTCTATTCTTAATTCCCGATTGCTTTCCCAAAGATCGAATCTTGAATAAGAACTAGGGTTTTTATCCAAAAATCCCTTCAAAATCCAAACAAAACCCTAAACAACATGTTTGATGCATAAAGAACTTGTTATAAAAGAGCGAAACCACTTACTTTGATCAATCTCAGCCTTCCTTTGAAGCCACACACCTAGAATAGATGAAACAAGCCTTAGAGACACTCTGAAGGAGGAAAAGCTCGAATAAAACAATTTGTTTTCAAACTATCATCAAAACGTCTTATTTATAGATTTTAGGTATACACTGGCCCTAAGCCGGTGGCGTATAATGCAAAACTGGCAGCATACACTCAACAACGGCAGTGTTCATCGCAGCCTTGAAATCCAAATTTTTGATCTAGACAAACATACACCGACATTACAAAATCCAATATCGGTAGTGTTCAAGGTAGCATTAAAGATTTAGTACTGACCATTCTCAACACTGGTTCTATAATGACAGCATTCTCATCCAACGCTGGCAATTCACTAGACAACGCTGGCAGCGTACATGGCAGCATTAATGTTTTACATTCTGATCACTTTTAACACCGACCCTATGTCGACAACGTAGCTTCCTAGAATGGCGACGTTGAACTCAGATGTCACCTGCAGAATTTTCATCTCAACAACTCTTTTCCAAACAACAAAACAATCAATCTTAACTTAGGATTTTACTTTAAAACCCTCTTGTTTAATCTCAAATGACTCTGTCATCCTTCTTTATAATTTATTATTCTGTATATTACATGTTAGGTTCTTGTTGATGTTATCATCCAAATATTGTGTATCATGCTGCATAGGAACCCAAAGGAGTAACATGTGGATAGTACTTAAGGAGACAACTTAGAAATAAAATTACAGGAAGAGAAAACAAATAATCTAACAGGCATAAACACTCTAGTGAGAAGTGAAGAAGTTATAGAACATCAATCTCACAACTCGTAGTAGTGTGAATTTATTCTTTGCTTGTAATCTTTTTGATGTATGAGCGTACAGAATTTACAACCAAACATTATTTCTCTTATCATTAAAGTTTCTAATAGCATTCAATGAGAATGAATAATTGAGTATTTAGGTGTGATGATATCCACAATATCATATTAAGGATTAACATATGACATTAAGCTTAGTCATTAAGGGCCAACCTGATGAGCTTGCTATGAGCCTAAGGCCAGTGGCTCACAATATTGAGTGCAAACTTGCCTAAGAAAGATTGAGAGTGGATGAGTTGGTCCAACAATCCTTATTTCAAACCCACTAAGCCAAATCTTTTTAAATTATTTCACCCAAGCCACACAGTTGGACTCAATTAAATAATGAATTATTAAAGGTTTAACACATTATAAAATTAGCCCTCAATATATATATATATATATATATATAGACATAGGCATGGGTTGGGTCGAAGTATCATTGGCGGGTCATGGCCCGAGGCTCAATCCGGTCATATGGATCATGACCCGCCAGCCAACTCGTCGACTCAACGGGTCAAAGTCGGTTCAAGGCCTTGACCCATTGACCTAGCAAGTAGGGCGAGTCAAAATAAAAAATACCAGCAAAAAAAAAAAGGAAATAAATATTTAAACTCATTTTAATATGAATAGATAGTATTTATTATGAAATTGTCTTTTTTTTTTTTCCCTTTATTTGTTCAAGGATGCTATTTTAGCCTAAGTGTGTGTACTCTAGAATGACTTTCCTATTCAAAGGTGCTTTCTTTAATAAATTTTATCTGTTTTGCACAAGTTTGTAATTTAAAATTTTCTATATATCTATTGTATGATGATCTAATAATGTATTTTTGTTATCAATTTAATTAAAAAAATTTACAAATTTTTTTTAAAACAAATCATTCATAGATCAAAGGGTCATGAACCTGCCCTGAACCGCCGGTTTGAACTGGCCCGGCTCTTCATGTCCACGGGCCGATTCTAGTTCAAACTCAGCTTGAACAATGGCCTGGCGGTTCTAGAACCGTTCAACCCGATGCCCATCTCTCTATATATGTATATATATATATATAATACTTGATTCGATTCGATTAGGGTGAAAAAGAATACAACAAAAAGAAACCATAGTTCTAATCACAACTGTGATTTTGATAACAAAAAGACTAGATGGTTGGCCACATTTTTCTGGACAAATTATTCTTTACGTTGAGAATGTATCGTACGAATTGGAGTACGAATATTACTATATCCAACATTTTCACAAGCATTTAATTGATGGAAGTTCAGAATTAAATAAATGAGCAGAAGCCATATAAATCAAGGACGTTTATCCTTTTATGAACCACTGAATTGAAATGAAAAAAAGAAATATATATTTGTAAAGCATATGCGCGTAGACTAGACATCGTCACAGTTGCGGAATTGAATGAACTGGAACCGCCCACTTCGGGTCTTAAAAATAAGGAATCGGAACTGGACACGTCTCCCACGGTTTATGTTTTGGAATCGTGGAATCGTTTTTTTTAAGTAAAAAAATAAAATATATATTTGAATAAAATAAATTTTAAACTCAAAATAATTAGTTATTGGTTCTAAAAGTATTAAATTATTTAGCTAAAACTTATAACAATTGTTTTAGAATGCACATTTATTTATATATAAACAAAACTAAATCAATTATAATTAGTAATATGAGATCGTAAAATACTCTAGAGAATAACAAGAAAATTATAATACAAAAAATAGTCCCATGTTATTAAAGAACGAATTTTTCTTTTAGTAGAAATTTATATAAACTAAATTATTTATAATTTTAAGTTATGTTTATTTGTGTTATTGATAATAAAACATTAAATATTGTAAATAGGTAATAATTTTTACTATTCATATGAAATAGTGTAAACATTAATAATTATATATTTAATATAATTTTTAAATTTTTTTACATAATTCTTTTTTTTTTTTTTAATTGAATCGGTTGGAACCACTAATTCCACCTAATTCTCAGCTTAGAACCGTCTAAGAACCGAAAAACTGGCAATTCCCTAGCCTATTTTAAAACAGTCAAACTAGTTCAGTTTTGGTTCTAGAACCATCAGTGACGGTTCCGATTTGGTTCCTAGTTCGGAATGAACCGTGCCTATGTCTAGTATAGACATTGAAAGGTTTATACTTGAAAGAATAAAATGAAATAAACCTTTGCGCGCAATTAGCTGAAACATTATCTATTATTATTAAGCTAATCTAGTTGTGTCAAAAAATCTATTTTTATGATATGGTATTATTTTATTATGCTAAATGGTTATTACTATCTCTCTTCTCCTCTCTTTCTTTTTCCCCCAACAAATCATCCTCATTATCTTTTCTTTTTACTATAGCACACACAGCGTGGGTGTATTTTCCCCTAGTACAATATTAAATCAATTTAAAGGCACTGCATTAGCACATGGGTGCTTAAAAATTTGAATGATTAAGTAATGACCTAAAACAACAATCTAGATTAGCTTATATAATCTAGCCATCACTCAAAATAACTAAATAAAATAGCTTATATCTATACATAATGACAACCCAAACCAAGTTCATCTTTACTTGTTTTATTTAAACTTATTTGAATTGTTGCAAGGCTCCAGAAACATTTACTTGCTTTAATATTATAGATGTAAAATAAGAATGAAAGTAGGTTCACTTTAAAAATGACCATGACTTGCCTTATATCATGTTAATGGATGTCTATACCTAAATATAGGTACGATTCAATTTCGAACCAAGAACAAAATTGGAACCATTACCACCGGTTATGGAACTGCCTATTTCACAATTCCTAAGTGGTTATTTGGCCGGTTCCACCCGATTCTATTGAAAAAAAAAAAAGAAAAAATAATATTAAATATATAATTATTAATATTTAAATTATTCCATATAAATAGTAAAATTTATTACTTATTCACAATATTTAATATATTATGATCAACAATACAAATAAGCATAACTTAAAATCATATATAGTTAGTTTAAATAAACTTTTCCTAAAAGAAAAATTCATTTCCTTAATAATGTGAGACTATTTTTTGCATTGTAATTTTCTTTTTACCCTCTATAGTATTTTTCAATCTCATATTACAAACTACAATTAATATTGGACGTGTTTGTATACAAATAAATGTGCACTCTAAACAAATTATTAAAACATTTGATTCAATAATTTAATACTTTTAGATCCAATAATTATTTTGAGTTTAAAATTTATTTTATTAAAAACTATAATTTATTTATTGTTTATTTTTATTTAAAAAAGGGTGATTTTGCGGTTTCATGGAACCGAACTAAAACTACAGGACACGATTTCAGTTCCGATTCCTTGATTTCAAGATCCAGAATTGGCATTTTCAATTCTGCTTTGGTTCGATTTCGAAACCATGCCCATGTCTATCTATACCATGATAATTGTTCTCAATAATAATAAATAATTAAGTAAATAAATTGCATGTGACATTATCGTTCAAAAAGAAAAATGCAAATTTTTTTCCTCTAGGAGGTAGTTAGAGACCATCTCTACTAACCAGCTGGGAGAACTTCTTCCAAACTATAATTATTTTCTCCATTTTTAAATTTATTTTACTAATATGATTACTATATATCATGTATTGTTGTAAACGAAAGGATTAGATAGAGCATGATCATGACTAAATAACTTGATATGATAAAGACAAAAGAAAATGGACATATAGCTTTTAACATGGAAAACCCCCAAATAAATCAGGGTAAAAACCATGGGCAGGGTAGAAGAATTTCACTATGAGAAATTATTATAACCTCTCTAGATCGTAAAAATAAACAATTAAAATCCTCTCTTGAACACTAGGAGAAAAATATACAACTCTTTAATTTCTCTCTTCAATACTAGGAGAAACTTAACTCACAACTCTCTCTATAAATTCTCTCTCTAAGACCTTATGCATTAAACTTTGGACATCATTGGGACGAACATTTACCGTTAGTCGAATTTGCAATAACAATTATCAATTAGTGATACAAATGACCCCATATGAAGCCTTGTGCGAAAGAAAGTGTTGATCTCCTTTACACTGGGATGAAGTGGGTGAACGAGTATAAATTGGTCCCGATTTAGTACAACTAATGATTGATAAAATTCAAATGATTAATCAAATATTGAAAGTAGCCCAAGATCGATACAAAAGTTATACTAATGTGAGAAGACCTTTGGAATTTGAGATTAGTGATAATGTCTTTCTTAAAGTCTCTCTAACCAAAGGAATATTCATATTCAGGGTAAAAGGAAAATTAAATTCAAGATATATTGGTCCATATCAAATCCTTGAGAGAATTGGGTCATCAGCATATAGATTAGTGTTACTTCTAAGTTTAGTGGGCGTGCATTATGTCTTTCACATGTCTCAGTTGAGAAAATGTATATTTGACACTGACGTTAGCATTGATACAAATCAACTGTAAATCTGACTAGATCTCACTACAATTGAGAAACCTATCAAAATCTTGGGAAGAATGGACAAGATTTTAAGGAATAAAACAATTTCCATAGTTAAAGTTCAGTGGAGTAATCAATCAGAGCATGAGACTACTTGGGAAGTTGAAAGTGTCACAAGACAGAAGTACCTAAAATTATTTGATCAATAAGGTAAGATAAGTTTCGATGACGAAAGCTCTTTAATGGGGAAAGAATGAAATAACCTAAATTAAACCTACTAAATTAATTTATATATATATATGATTAATGATTTGATTAATGATTTTTTATTTAAATTGTTATAGTTAAGTTATTATAAATTGATTTGATAATATGATAAATTATTAGTATAAGAATATCTTATAATTGAATCATATGTGTGTTGGTGAAATTAAGTGATTGCAGTAATATATATGGAATTGTATTGAAAATAATAAGATATGTTTTATTTTGTGATAATTGGGAGACTTCTTAGCTGCAAAATTTATAGAAAAGCCCAAAGCCCATCTTCTTCACAAAATAAACTAAGCCCCCACACACACTCAAGCCTAAGCCCATGTTTTATGATCTTCTAAACGGTTCTAAATGTTCAAAAAGTCAAAAGAAGGCAGCAAAATATCAACAAAAAACAAATCTTCTTCTTCCTCATTTTCCAAAATACAAACAAGCCTAAATTCCATCTCAAAATCTCTTCTAAATCTTACCTCACCAGTTTTTAAGCGAAAAATCAATCCAAGGAAAAAGTAGAAGTAAGATTTAAATCAAGAAAGTGGAAAGAAAGATTGGTTGATTCTAGTAGCCACAAAAATAAGTAAAGTAATTTCTTGCTAATTATGTTTAATTATAGTTTCTAGTTGATGTTAATTGTTGAATAAGAGTAGAACTTTGGTGTTTCAAACAAGTTGATGGTTTGATGACATGTAGATTAGAATAGATATACAAATAGGAACATGTACCTTAGGTATATGAGGAAATGAATTTTTAGTTTATGATGGGTTGATATGTGTATTGATGCTGTTAGTGATAAATGAGTAGAACTTGAATGATTAGAGTGATAATAGAGTTCTACAAGCATGAATAATGGATTTATGTTTTAGGTTAAGATTATTGTGTATATGTATATATATGTGTGCGTGTGTATGTGTGAAATGAACATATGAGTGCAAGAGAACTTGATGATGTTTGGTGTTGTGATTATAGGTTAATTTTGTCTAAGCAAAGAGTTAAAGGATGTAGAACTTTGAAATTTTTTAAACAAGTATCAAAGGACCAATACCTTATTCATATCGAGCGTGTTCGAGGCCATTATCTTCTTAGAAGCATGTTTTCCTAATGGTTATATCCCTTATGAGGCTCGTTATCTTCTCTATTCATTTTTAAAACATGAAATGGCTTTAATCACGGTCATTACAAGGGTCGTTATCTCATCTGTGTGATTTTTAAAGCTTGATCATGGTTGTTACCAAGCTCTTGATATCCTTTGACCTCTTTTTCTTAAATGGCATAGCCTAGATTAAGGCTGTTACAAAGACCATTATCTCCGTGGATGATTTTTGGACAAATTTAAACAAAAATATTACGGGCATATTCGTCATCACCGCTTACATCATGACTGTTATAGGGGACGTGATCTCGTAATATGGGTGTGATAAGGTAGTAAGAGACACCACAGCCTAAGATCACGGCCGTGATGGTACCCATAATAGACATCACGGTCTTTGTCATAGGCATAACAGACCCTATGATATTGTTCATATAAAAAAATAAAATAATAACAAATGAATAAGTAATAAAATGAGATATGTAAGTACAGATACATGTGTGGATGTAAAGTTATGATGGTTTGATATTTTATTTGTGTTTGATGAAGGCAAATGATTTAATGTTTAATTATGAATTAATGGTAGTTTACATGAAATGGTTCTTTGACAGATTCTCGTATTCAGTCGAGTTTGAATACTGGTCATTTACCCGATAGTTTTGATTATCCAGGTACGCAGTAACTTGTTTGTTGAATGCTAGATTAGATATTACCAAATCAAATTTAAATAAAGATTGGCTTAAAATTTGTGTGAATTGTTTGTGCGTGTGTTGTTGAATTCGGTCAGAGGAATGGCAACCCTGTTAACGAGATTAACATTATAGATTAGGTACTTAGGCCACCCCTGTCATGATGTAATGACTTTCATAAGTGGCTTAGCAAGTAATTGATAGGAGGAACGGTATCGGTGTAACATTTTTTTTTCTTAAGAAGAAATAATATGATTTAGTTTACGTTTAAAGGGACAACTGAACTTGGTGATATTATGGATTAAGTTGAGTAACGGCTGTGAATCCTAGATGTGATTATCAATTGTAAAGTTATGTAAGAGAGAAAAATATTTGGGCTACTTATATCAACCTCCTGAGCAGATGTTGTTACTCAGGATCCCCAGATTCCCAAGGATTGAAATCAAAGTTTAAATACTCTAGTGTTGAAATGTTTTATTTAAATAAAGATAAATAATTCTATTGTTTCTTGCACGGCATTAGTTAGGATTGTGTGCAATCGGGTATTTGTTTACATTGCTATGTATTGAGTCTCTGGCTCACTTTTTCCTCTACAGATATCAATGATGATGAATGCTATGATGATATGGGTTATGGTATTGATTGGGAAACATTCCTAGATGAATGAGATGACTAGGGTGATGGACTATTCCATTTTGTTTTCTTAGAAAACAAAAAAAAAAAAAAAAAAAAAAAAACAAGACCTTATTTTGAAAGGTAATAGTATAGACTGAGGCTATCTCCAAGCCTATGTTTTGTAATATTAAGCACTTGAGTTTTCTATTATATATATTTCAAGTTTGGTTTTGTAACTTTTAAAGTACCATGTTTGTTAGTACTACTAGATGTGTTTACATAAAGTTGTACTCTTAATTCAGTAGTATTTGTAAAGTTTTCATTTTAACTGGTTGAGCAAGCAATTTCCATAAACTCCTTTCTATTCAATTAACCTTACGTATAATATTTCCATATATTATATGTAGTTGGGGACTTGACAAGTGAAGTTTTAATTACATACTTGTCGGATCTTTACATTTGTCTTTAAATGAAAGGTTGGATTTCTTACAAGATGCAAGGCACTTTGACTATCACAAAAGAGAGAAATTTCTCTTGTTTGTTTTATGACTGAGTTCCTTCAATACCATTTTCAACCATACTACTTCTTTATTGGCTTATGTAGTTACTACATATTTTGCTTTTGTTGTTGACGTAGCCACAACTGACTGCATATTTAAGACCCAACTTACAACTCCTCTAGCAAGTGCAAACACATATCCCGTACTAAATTTTCTTTTATCAAGATCACCTACATAATCTGAATCAACATATCCTCTGACAATGCAATTTGATCCTCCATAACATAATGCAACATTTGAGGTCCCCTTAATATATCATAGGATCCTCTTCACAACACTTTAATGCTCTTTACTAGGATTTTCCACGTATCGATTTTCTGCTACTACTGTATGCGCAATATCCGGTCTCGTACATATCATAGCAAACATCAAGCTGCCCACTACTGATGCATACGGTACTCGATACATTTTCATCCTCTCTTCTTTGTTGCTAAGACTCATGTTGGAATATAACTTAAAATTAATAGGATGTAGAGTAGAGATTAACTTACTGTCTTGCATGTTGAATCGTTGCATGACCTTCTTCAAGTAATTCTTTTGAGAGAATCATACCTTCCTATTATTTTTGTCTTGGTAAATTTGCATCCCTGCATCCCTAGAACCTTGTTTGTAGGCCCCAAGTCTTTCATTTCAAATTACCTAGCTAGTTAAGCCTTTAATTCCTTAATATGATCTTTGTTTGGGCCTACAACCAACATGCTGTCTAGATATAATAGCAAAATAATGAAATCGCTTTTACCAAACCTCTTGAAATATGCACAAGGGACTGCATTGAGTCTATTGTATTCAAGGCTAATGATGAAGGAATCAAATCTCTTGTACCAACATCTTGGTGCTTGTTTTAGACTATGCAGAGATTTGTTCAACCTACAAACCAAGTCCTCGTTTTCGTTTTTCTTCAAAGCATTATGGTTGGAGCATGTAGGTTTCTTCTTCAAGATCTCCATGAAGAAAAGTTGTTTTCACATCTATATGCTCTAGATGTAAGTCAAGTACATCACTCATTGTTGTAAGTCAAACCACAGGGGAAAATGTTTTGTTGAAGTCAATCCTTTCTTTTTAAGCATATGCCTTTACCATCAATCTAGCACGATATCACTCCACTTGATCTTCACCATTTCTTTTGATTTTGTACACCCATTTATTCCAAATGGGTATTCTTCCCTTTGGTAGCAACACAAGTTTCAAAGTTTTGTTTTATGAAAATCTTCAATTTCTTCTTTCATTACGATCATCCATTGAGATGCATCTGAACTATTCATTGCTTCTTGGAGAGTTGATGATTCTCCTTCCTCAATTAGAATACAGTATGCAACATTACTACCGTAACATAATTGGAATACTAACTCGATTCTTTCCTTGTGTTGTTTGATTTCCACATTATTGGAGCTTCAGGATTATGTGCTCCTTGATGCTTTGATATCGCTTTAAAAGAATCAATTTTCTTAAACTCCATCTCTACTTGTAGGCTTGTAGTGTTTGAATTTTCATTTAGAGTGTTATTATATTTGTCCTTTCTTTGTAACTTTTTTTCATATAAAGATAACATTCCTGTTAACTAAAACCTTGTGGGAGTGAGATCCCATAGGTGATACCCCTTTACTCCATTAGCATACCCGATGAATAAACATTTTCTAGATTTTAGATCCAATTTTGTTGTTTCTTGGGCACTATACATCACATATGCTAGACTTCCAAATATATGGAGGTTTGTATAATTAACTTATTTACTAGTCCACATCTCCATTGGTGTCTTCAACTCAATTGCTGTTGATGGGACCTGATTTACCACATAACAGGTAGTGTTGACTACTTCTACCTAAAATGTCATTTTTATGCTAGCAGCTCCAAACATTGCTCTTGTTCTTTCTAACAGAGTCCTACTGATCCACTTTGCCACTCCATTTTGTTGAGAAGTATATGCCATTGTGAACTATCTTTTGTTGGTAGAATTTATTAAATCCATCACCAATGTACTCTCCTCCATTATCTATCCTCAAACACTTGATCTTATTTTCATATTCAAGTTCAACTCATGCTTTGAAGACATTGAAAACTAAAAACACATCTGCCTTCCTCTTGATAGGATATACCTAACATCCCCTAGAGTAATCATCGGTGAAGGATATGAAATACTTTGCTCCTCCTAGGCATTGGTTAGAATGAACCAACTCTAAAGTACTCTTACTTCTAGAATTTGTTAATGATTGTTTGGCAAAAGGTAAGTATTTTTTTAATAATATATATAACACGCGCGCGCTAATAGACAAGCACTTGCGATGTATAGGCAAAAGTTTGAGAAGAAAATAAAATATCGTATATAGGATCTTAAAAGTGTGGCAACGGGAAATGAAGAAACAAAACAAACTTAAGAATATTAATATTATATAAACATCTAATAATTTAAGAAGAAAAAGAAATTTTACTTTTCAATTGTAATTTCTATTTAAAATGCACACACACACGGAGACAAAGAGAGATATCAAGGAGAGTAGTTATTAAAATAATAAAAATATTGTTTATTTATATAGAAACTAACATCATAATAATAATAATGAAATAAAAATAAAGATTAAGATTTTTTTTGGTCTGTATTATTTTTGAGTCCAAATTGAAACAATACTCGATTAATATATATGTAACATCCTAAAAATAAGGCATTACAACCTGCCTCGTTTCCTCTCTTCAAAGGTACACACAAAGGCTATAAATATCTAAACCACAATATATATCATCACATAACTCCATAACTCACATAAGTGATACTCAATATGAAATCCATATAATAAAACTTAAATAACATCTATATTGGCATAAACCAAGCCAACTGATAAAGACCTCATAAGAAACATAAAACTAATAACTCATAAAACCTTTACAATTGGAAATCTAAAGGAAATGTAATAACTCATTATAATCAATAAAACTCCACTCCATCCATTTACATGTCAACTGGGTAATCGGGTCCACTATCATCCTCCTCAGGCTCTATGAATACATCAAAGCCAGATAAATCATACACTATCTGGTCTTCATCTATTCCTAAAAAATAAAAAGAAATGAGCACAAAGGCCCAGTACATCTAAACCGAAAACATAGGCGTATGATCATACATCAAACAGTTCACACACGACTTAGTATCTAATGTAGCAAGCACCAATTATTATCTTTTTATTAATCCAGCATACAACACAGTTTAAGATTATCCGCGATTAATCCCAAACTTGGAGTAACTCAAACTCCTTAAAAACAAGCAGTATAGGAAAATAAGTAATATATATGGTGTTGGGAATCTCCCACACACCCGGGTGTCGTACTAGCACTACTCTTAAACTACCAGAATCATCTCTATGCACGAGTCCACTCGGGACAACCTCATACATAGATCATCAGGTTGCCAGTGTTAGTATCACACTTTACGTGGCTTTACTAACAGCAGCCACTCACAACCAACGCTCGACTCAATTAAAGTAAATATAATTAAGTCAGATTTATAAACTAATCCTATAAGCACAAACAAACAAGCATGGTAAGACGTATCTGTTTCCGCTTAAGAAATAGAAATCCTATTCTCAAATTTACACCTGAACAAAGAATCATCCATTCCGCAAATCAATTTACACATTGATAACAATATAAGAAATATAAACCCTAACCCTAATTCATTAAAACTAGAGTCTCCAACACATCTTTTACTCATGAAATTCGTAGAGTCACCAAATCTCCAACTCAACACCATGAAATAACGAAACCCTAATTCATACGAATACTTGTTCACTATTGTTCATACATTCATAAATCATCCTCAACAACAAATATTATTGAATTCTCCTAAAAACTTAAGATCTATGAGTTATAGTTCCAGATTGACTCTCACCTGCTTCAATTGATTGTAGATCTGAAATCCCCAATTTCCATATGTAGGGTTTTCCTTCAATTTCCACCAAATATCAATTCTCCTTCACCAAACAACAACACAATCTTAGAAAGAAAATATCCTACAATGAACTAAAGGATTAAGAAAGGTTACTTGCCCAATTCCTTGGTAAAATCCACCTTGAAGAGTGTCTGCTAGGGTTTCTATATTTTTAAGAGAAGTTATGAGGGTTAGGACTAGTTATAGGACGTATTTATATGGTTGTAACTCGAAGGGATATAGATTGGATGAAGGGAAAACAAAGTTGGTGACTTAAAACTCTCGGGTCGCAAAATAACATCCAAGGCCACCACTTAGGCCGGCGGGCTTCTTGGGTACGCCGATGGCCTACCCTTGTACGCTGGCGTATGGCCAATTTCTCAATTCGCATAATTTTTCCTCCAAAACTCCAAGTTGGTGTTTAGGCCGTCGTCCATGGTATTTAGGCTGACAGCTTAGGATTATAGGCTGGCGGCCTATATGCCGACCTACTCCAAAATCGTCCAATCATTTGCGTGCATCTTCTTCGAGTCCCAATTCATCTAGGGTTTTAACTAGGGAATAGTGTGACAAATTCGTAGGTTAAAAGTCTATTTATAAAGGTATACTGCTTAGGAAAAACGTTAGGTTCATGTCCAATTTAAGCAGCCTTATGCCAAAATCCATTCTTAATCAAGTTTTTGCCATGTGAACACAATGCAATTATATTCAAACTTTGACCATAAAACCTTCTTATTTAATATCCTTTGACACTTAAACCCTTCTTAATAATCCTTTTATGTACTTTAGGGTAGACTATAAAACTCTTTTATTTTATATCGAATGACAACTTGCCCTTCTTTATAATTTATTTATCTATATATTATAATATATTTCACTTAATACGGAAGTGTAGATAATATGATTATACATTATTATAAATAATATGAATATAAAGAAGGAAAAAAACCCTAAAAGGAATTGAGTAATTACAGAGGAAAGATAAATTTGGAAATGATAGTAAATGAGACAGTGCAAAAGGCTATGAATTACAAAGGGATTACTCAAGCTTGACTTGGCTCATTCTCAAGAATGAGTTGAGCTTGAGTTTCGATTCAAGCTTGTGCATCGACTTGGAAGTAGGCTTGTTTAGACTTGTGAATAAATTTGTTAACAAACTCATGAAGAAGCTCCTTAGCAAGTTTTTGAGTTATATATTTATATATAATAATATATAAATAATAATTAAAATACTAGAAACTAATTTTGATTTAATATGCATGTATATGTATTTAGTAGCTCTTATATGTTAATCTTTTACTTAAAAAATAGAAAATAAGATACCAAAATGAGTCAAGTTTGAGCTTTAATTTCTAGCTCGAAAGCTTGGTGGTCTCAATAAAAATCTCAGTTTAGCTCGAGCTTGATTTATAAACAAAATAAGTTCGAGCTCAAAACAAAGTTTGTTTAGCTAAACGAGTCGAACTTAAGCTTTATAAATATTCTTAAAAATCATATATATTATTATTTATTTAGACTTGACTCTCAGGCTGAGTGATAGGCTCCAGCAATTCTAGTTAATTAACTAGGATAGCTTGGAAAGATTTGGCTTGAAATAGAGATGGTTTCATATTTTACCGCATCCAACATTTCTTAGGTAGGCTCATACATACATAAGAATGACTATTAGTCTTGGCACATAAGGAGCTCATTCGGGATAACCATAATTGTGTTTGTTTCATCTTATCCATCAATCACAAAGATGATCTAATGGTTATCATTCATGTCAAGTGTCTATAAATATTCAGTCACTCTTCTTTATTTCAGAACTTTTAGAGAGAGAAAACAAACAATATTCCATAGAGAGGCTCAATTCATGAAGATCAAACAAGGTAACTCAAGTATGTTACAACTGCAATTGCTCAAGAATTGTAGAGTTAAAATGTGAAGTCTATTCAAATTTCATTGCCTGTCACTTATACATTCAAGACACTACGATTTTCCGTTTCTCCTTCCATCATTCTCTTTAAGCCATTCAATTGTCACATGTTATCTCATCATCAATACTTTGAGGTCAAATGCAAGACATAGGATCTATGTGATATGTGTATGACTATGCCACGAAGAACCATGCATCTACAAGCTTGAATTCCATGCTCGACAAAAATTTTAACTCAAATACAAGCTTAATAATTACTAAAGGAGTTAAACAGCTCGACTCAACTCAATTTGGCTCGATACGTCTCCATCCCTATCACCACATACATAATTTCCTGCCAATTCAAGGATTTTCTCGTATTAATTTTATATTAACTAGTAAAAAGTCCCGAAACTGTTTTTACCACAATGGCTTGAGTGAATTCCCTGCCAGCGGGAGATTTGGGTGGGATTAAGGCATAACAAAGACACTCGCTGTGTCGTTTAGAAAAAGTGACCACTAGAAACCATTTCTGATTGAGGGTGGATTGGACATTTTCAGAGGAAAGTCACAAAAAAGATGTTTTGATGCTATCTGGTGGCGGTGCAATCCGAAAAGCACATTATTTGGCCTTTGGCCAGCATTAATTTTCTAAACATTAATTTTGGGGCCTCCCCAAGTTTGTTGTCATGTCATATAAATTTAATATAAAATAATGAAAGAAAATCTAAACCGTCGGATCATCCATGTCTTCACCACATCAGATTACGACCACAAATGTCTTCATTAGACTTACTATGGTTCCCACCACCCGCACGTCCATCCATGCTCTATATATATATATAGCCCATGCACCATAAAAAACCAAGCAAAGCCTAACTCCTAAATAATACCATATTAACCCTAGGAGTCCTCGTCTTCGTCCCGTCCCATTGTAGATCATTTGTCCATCGAATTTTGCACCCTCTTTCTAGCTTCATAAATTACTATGGCAAACGATAGTACTAGTGTAGAAATTGAATCAACCATGAAAGCAAATGAGCCAACACAAGAAATTGAAATCGAAAACAAGGAAATTGTCAAATCCCTTTACCACGCACTGACCAAAGAAGACACCGATACCGTAGTGAAATTGCTTGCAGGTGACCTAGAATGGTGGTTCCATGGCCCTCCAAAATGCCAACACATGATGAGGGTGCTCACTGGGAAGACACTTGCAGCCGAGTTCCTGTTCGAGCCTCGGTCCATCACCTCTATTGGTGATTGTGTGATAGTGGAGGGATGGGAAGGGGCACAAGCATATTGGGTTCATGTTTGGACTCTTAAAAATGGTTTGATCACACACTTTAGAGAGTATTTCAATACTTGGCTTACCGTGAGAGATACAAGGCCCTCATCAGTTTGGGATATTAGAAAGAAACCTCATAAGTCTAGCGATACCCTTTGGCAGAGCCAGCCAAGGGATCTGTTCAATAGGTCATTGCCTGGCCTTCTTCTGGCTATATAATTACTAAACCTTATTTCGATTTCAATGTTTAAATTATGTTTGTCGTACCATTGTGAACTATGAGTTTGGACCACCAATATGTATGCGGTATGCCTGTCAGCCTGTCATATATTATTGGTACGTTAGAATGAGTGATGGGCCCTTTTGTTAACTAATTGAACCCTCCTGTAATGTGGTAATCTTATTTGCTTATGCAAGCAATGGTTATTATGAGTTTGGACCACCATATCTAGTTTTCAACCAACATTCTATTGAAAGACCAGTATTTATACCACTCGACTGAACCAGTTTAAACTTTTTTTTTTTTTTTTTGGCCTCCATCTCCTTTGATTTCGCAAATGGAAGTACGTTACTGTAACAGTAATTGTCTGAGACCCGAAATAATAGTCAGCTTTAAGCTAATAATAACTCGCTAACACTATAAATTTGTAGTCCATACGAATATTCTCAATCAAGGGTGTTTCAACGGATAGATCAATGGGAATATCGAGAATATCTTCGACGGATTACGTTGGATCCAAAAAAATCAAACTTACCAGTCGATTGAAAGCTAGGAAAGACGAAGACGGGTATCATTATTGATAAAGTTGAAAAAGAAATAATGAAAGCTCCGACCGGAACAAATTCAATCTACAGTTAACGTTATATATCAGGAGGATATCATTATTGTCAAAAGTATAAACTATGAATGTGTATGACTAGTTGTAACCGTATGATTGACATTATATGTGATAAGTTCGGTAATAATAATAATAATAATAATAATAATAATAAGGGTTAATGTTACAAATGGTGCTTGAACTTTGAAAAAATATGCAATTAGGTACCTAAACTTTAAAATTGATCAATTTAGTACTTGAAAGAACTTTTCGTGGACGTCAACAATACCTCTGTCAAGTTTTTTTAGGTACCAAATTGATCAATTTTAAAGTTTTTCAATTACTAAATTGATCAATTTCAAAGTTTAAATACTAAGATAATCAATTTTTACTAATAATAATAAATGTTAATATAACGAATAGTACTTCAATTTTGACAAAATATATAATTAGGTACCTAAATTTTGAAATTGATCAATTTAATACCTAAAATAACTTTTCATGCACGCCAGCAGTAGCTCTGTCAAGTTCTTTTAGATACTAAATTGATCAATTTTAAAATTTTTTTAGTACTAAATTGATCACTTTCAAAGTTTAAGTACGAAATTGATTATTTTAAAAGTTTAAATACCTAATTGTATATTTTTGTTAAAGCTTAGGTATTATTCATGATATTATTGCTGCTGCTGCTGCTGCTGTTGCTACTACTACTAAGGGTTTATGTCATGAATGATACTTGAACTTTGACAAAATATATAATTAGGTACCTGAACTTTGAAATTGATCAACTTAATACATGAAAGAACTTTTCATGCATGCTAATAATACCTCTATCAAGTTCTTTTAGGTACCAAATTAATCAATTTTAAAGTTTTTCAAATACTAAATTAATCAATTTTAAAGTTTAAGTACAAAATTGATCATGTTAAAAGTTCAAGTACTATTCGTAATATTATCCCAAAGTTTAGATACTAGTTGTGATACTATCCCTACTACTGCTGCTGCTCTTATTGCTCCTACTCCTGCTCCTATTGCTACTCCTGTTACCACTACTACTAGGAACAAGATCATCACTAGGAATACATCGGTAACACTTCTTTGTTGTGACTTTTATAATTCTTGGTTAAGAAAATGACTTAGATGATGTAGTTTGGGTGTTTTTAAAAAAATAATTTCACTATACAGTAGGGGTAGCAAGTTTTAGTTGAATAAGGGTCTGTTTGTTTGACTTTTTTTCTTGCAGATACAGATACTTTTTCCAAACTTTTTTCTAACAAATTATTTATCAAGAAATAGATATAGATAAAAAAAAAAAAAGTTGGCAGTTCTTATCAAAAGATCAAATATAAATAAAATATAGATGCAGATCAAACATATTTACACGTATCAGTTTGAAAAAAATACAGATACAAATGAAAAATAGACCATCCAAACAGACCCTAAAAGCAGGTTTGAAAAAGGTACAACAGAAATGTGGAAGACTCAAGAATAGTCTCGAAATAATTATAAGTGATGTAATTTTGACATTAATTTGTTATCTTAGGTCATATTATGTGTCGGGAATGTACAATTATGACTTTCATGGAAATGTTAAGGATATTAGATTTTGTTTTTGAAAGAATTTTCGGTGGATAATTGTAAGCGTATAGCAAAAGAATTAAATCTTATGGAAGAATCAAAGAAAAATTTACGAATTCAATATTATAGGGCCAACATGACTCTCAACATGATCTAATTCATATCGTGTTTAGCCTCTAATATAAATACAATACCTACCATAAAGTTGTCTTCAAGACGTATTGAGCCTCTGATACCAACATGACCCTAATATAAGCTCGTTTTCAATTCGTCTTGCTAACATAACCCTCAACACAAGATTGTGATTAGGTCATGATTACAACAAGACCTCCTAGCATAGTCATGCCATGTAAAACTTCTTCAAAACTTGTATATTCTCCTCTAAAGCATGAAATCCATTTAAATATTTTCTTTAAATTTGAATTTCCATTTAAAACCTTGAAATCCAAACAAAAACAAATTTAACACCAATTTCATGAGTTTATATACAAAATAACTAAATAAAACCTAAAATATCATATAAGACTCTATGTATGTGTAAGTGATCTTAACACTAGGTGATGTAGAAGTAGTAGAGTGTTAGACATTATCCAAACCTACCTTTCAGGTTGCTTTTACCTTATTTGTTCCCTGTGCTTATCTATGGTAGAATTGAAGAACCAGAATAATCATTATCTAACTTTAATTGATGTGTTGCTTTTGGCTATGGTTAGTGGATTGAGAGTGCTAAATGCTAATGCAACACCTTGATGATCCTTATGTGTTGATGTCCTTACACAGAGTTACACTTGGAGATGATTTTGGTAGATTGAAGTGACTTATGGACCTATGAATGTTAAAGAGTACCTAACTTTATACGTATGTATTATAAATGTGAGTAACCTAGGATGCTAAGTTGTCCCTTTCACATTTGTATGGCTAATTCAAAGAAAATAATTGCATGCTTGTTGCATGCTTTTTGACAAATGCATGTATGATTGGCTCATATATGCTCATGTGAGTGTGAGTGGTACATATTGACATACTGAGCTCCCGCTCACCCTTCTCTTCTTTTTCAAATTCAAGTAATACTCCCATCGTGTTTTGTCTTTTAAGATACAATGTTGTACTTGAATATGGGAATGATAATGGTGGAGAGGACTACCTAGAAGATGTCTAAATTAGCTTGATCCTTTGGAGACATTTACTTTATGTAAATATGACCATGGTTTAAACATTCATGTACTGATGCATCATGATAAGGCATGAACCCCAATTGGTTAATGGCTAGTGTTTTCAGTTTGGATTAATGCACTCTCTAAGTCGCATGGTGGTCAAACTTATGATTTTACTATTTATAGGAATAAATAGAATTGGTAGAATTATATAAAATCATGCAAAACAAATAAAATCATAAATATGTGGCATCATATACCAAATTTCATAATTTTATCTAAAGTCAACACCTAAATAATTTTGCATCCATTTTAATGAAGAGAAATCATAAATCGTAGAATCATATATTTAACTCGTGATTTTAACACATATTCTAATGTTAATGATATGTAGTCTTGTGGTTACTCTTATGATTAAGTGTGAAGCTATTTATTATGTATTAGTTGACTTAAAGTTAATGTGACAAATGTTGTGTTTGAAGTTATAACATATTAAATTTGGTTTCTAGTAGGTTATGGGCCTTCACATGTTACATTAAATGTAGATAAAATTCCAGCGGTAAAGGTCTCTAAATTTAGGTTTTTACAGCTTACATGGTATCAGAGCTAAGGTTTAAAGTCTTTGGGAAACTAGGTTTTAAACTCCATAGGATGGTGAGCAATGATGAGAGGGGGTACAAGGATATCTGTTGCAATTTGTTTCTTTTTAAAGAATGAATACATAATATATCTATAATTATATATATATATATTAACTTAAATAATTTGTATGTCTAGATGTTGTTTTCCTTTTTATACAATGCTTAAAGGAATCATTAGATCTAGCTCTTCCAGAAAGACTAAGGAAACAGAGGTTCCTAAGGTTCAACTGTCTTAAGTTCCTTTTTAGCAAAGAGTGCAATAAGTGTTGATGCATGATAGAGATACTCTAAGTTGTGAATTCATTAATTGGAGTAGTTGTGCATTAGTAGAGGCACATTAGTAGAGGTAAATTTAAGTAGATGTGCAAACTATTCAAAACTAATGCCAAGATATGGAGCCAAAAGGGATAGAAGCTAATAGGTGGTAGTTCACATGGACATGGTGAATCCCTTAACCTTAATGAATTTGTGGAGTTGGTGTAGAATTTTGAACCCAAGCCAAAGAAACCATTAGAAGTTGAAAAGTGACATGAAAAGACATTTGCAGCCTTAGATGTTCTCAAGGGCAAGAAAGTTGAGATACGACAAATGATTGGTAGGTAAGCACTAAGATGCTAATAATTGAAGAGATCACTTGGGAGAGATTTAAGCAGAGCTTTTATGTTAAGTATTTCTTAGAAAATGTGAGATAACTGATGTTGCAAGAGTAATATGCTCTCCAATAGGACAAGATGACTGTGCTATGGAAGAACGTGAAGTAAAGTTGAAAGGCTAATGAAGTTTCTATTGGAAACTCTGAAGACGAGTGAGTAAGCCACATTAGTAGGTTTTTAATAAGATTAGAGGTCTAGATCTAGCATGAGGTTGAGGTATTTGAATTAAAGACTTATGCAAAGTGGTCAACAAGGCTAAGCTAACTAAATAGGGTTAAAGAAGACAAAAGATCAAAAGACACAAAAGACCCAGATACTATTAACACTACTAGAAAACTAGCCTTTAGAGACAGAAAATTTGCGACGGAAAATTTCTGTCTCTAAAAAAATGAATTAGAGACAGATTTGCGACGGATTTATAATGACATGAATTATGAATAATTTTCCAATTTTTATATGCTTTTGCGACGGAATTTGCGACGGATTACACATTGATTTGCGACGAAAATTTTTCCGTTGCAAATTTGTCTCTAATTTTAGAGGGAAATAAATTATTTTAGCGCTAATTTCTATTTTTTTAAATTCTGTTGCAAATTTGTCTCTAAACCAAATTATTACATATATCTATATATAAATAATTATGTTTAAAAATTTATTTTAAATTATACATATCTAATATATATATATATATAAATGTGCATTATATAATAAGGACATATATTATATTTATAAATTAATTTTATTATAATAACTATAATATGTATAATCATTTGTTATTTACAACTATTATATATATTTTATTTATAATATATTTAACATTACATTACATATTTATATATAATAAAGTATAAAATAAAAAGTACTTAAAACATAAATATTATATTTATATCTTATTATATATTCTTTTACATAATAACTTATATAAAAACTCAAATTATACAACTTAATAAAATAGTGTATAATAATAATATAATATGTTATATGCAAGTAATATCATAAAATACTAATTAAAAATAAAGTATATTTCAATAATAATATATGTAAAATAAAATAATTAATATAAAATGTAAACTTAGTATATTTAAACATATACAAATATATAAATAATATAATAAAAATATATATATTCATATTATTTATAATTTTTTATTATATATTTATTATGACTATTCATATATTTTTTAATATAAAAAAATTTATTATACATATCTTACATAATTTATATTTACATACTATATTTTATTTAAAATATAATAACATATTTCAGGAAAAAATAATATACTATGTAAAAATATAGTATATTTAAGTAATAAAATATGTAATATATAATAATTAGTTAGATATATTTAAATTGGTATTATATATTATTTTATTAATATAATAATGAAAAATATATTTTATATTGTTTACATTATATTATAATTTATTAAGTGCAACAAAAATGAAATAAAAAAAAAACACATTAATTAAAAATATACAATTTATTAATTTAATATTAAATATTAAATAACTAATGTAAAAAGTATAATTATATTATATATCATTAAATATATATAAAATTTATATGTATAACATTATTTATATTTACATAATATATAATATTTTTTAATAATAATATCGTATTTGGAAAAAAAATATAATATACTACTGAAAATATTATATATTTATAATAAATATATAATTTAAAATAATTATTATAAAATGTAAACATTGTATATATTAATATTATATATTATTTTAATAAAATATTAATGAAAAATCCTTAATAAATATGTAAAGTGAAATTATAAAATAAAAATAAACTATAAAAGATATATAAAATGTTTTATAGTTATAATATTGTAAATTGTGGTATCTCTTAAATAAACAGTACTGGAACTTTACTCATGAAGATAAGAATTGGTTTATCGGTTTAGTGCTTGTGAAAACTTCAATGTTAAGTGTGCTTAGTATGTAGCATTCTATGATGGGTGACCTCTTGGGAAGGATAAATAAGAGGCAAATGTGTATTTTTTTAATAATTTGTCTTAGAATCAGAGACAAATTTGCGACGGAATAATTTTATTTAATATTTACTAATTGGATATTTAAAAATAACTAATTTTAAAACAGAGACAAATTTGCGACAGAAATTCCGTAGCAAATTTGCGACTGAAAATAAATCTGTCTCTAAAAGAATTAGCGACGATGATATTTGAAACAGAAATTTGCGACGGAAATTATGTCTCTGAAAGTCTTTAGAGACAGATTTTTCACTTTCAGAGATAGAATTTTTTGTCTCTAAAGCCAAAATTTCTTGTAGTGTAAGCAAGAGACCATAATGATTCAAGAGAAAGGAAAGAAGCCTTTGACAATTTATACCAAACTTTTGGTCCAAAGTTATGTAGATAGTAAACATATTAAGTGGTTACGATTTGAAAGACTGCAACTCACTTGATAATGCATGGTTTTCTTATGGCAAGCTAGGGCATGACAACAAGAATCGTAATTAGAAAACTACGCCACCAATGTTCTAGTTTAGGTGCAAGTAGAGGGTTCATAGAGCCATTGATTGTTAAGAAGACAATGGGATCACTATAATGAAATTCCCTTGTCCCAACGAGATGTCTCCCAACAACATTAGTTTTATGGGAAAAAGAATACCAAGTCACAACAAAAATCATGCGGTTGTTGCCATAAAATAAAATGACTTAGTTTCTTTGTTTCAATAAGACGTATGGGTGGGCTTTATAAAAATATAAAGGGGGAAAAAAAAGAACTCCCTCTACTATCCTTAATTTGCTTTTCCCTTCGCAAATTTTTTCTTGGCCATATTTTCCCTCCGCAAGTTAGTAGGTTATTTTTTTGTTCAAACTTTTTATTTTCTATTCCTTCACTAATTCAAAAACTCTAAGCTCTCTTGAGTTCTTTATCAATTTTGGAAATTCTGTACATTTTTTGTAGTAACTTCTATCGATTCTTTCTACATTCCTCTTATATATTTACTCAAAGGCCAAGTTTATCTATTTTTTTCGCTTTAAAATTGATATATATTTTTCATAAAGTTCTAAAGCTATCATTTACTTTCAAATTTTGTTTATTTTGGCCAAAAGATTCATCATTCTAGTCCGATATTTGGTAAGTTTCTATTCTTTTTTAATACTTGTTCTTATTTAAAGGGGGAAAAAAAAGAACTCCCTCTACTATCCTTAATTTGCTTTTCCCTTCGCAAATTTTTTCTTGGCCATATTTTCCCTCCGCAAGTTAGTAGGTTATTTTTTTGTTCAAACTTTTTATTTTCTATTCCTTCACTAATTCAAAAACTCTAAGCTCTCTTGAGTTCTTTATCAATTTTGGAAATTCTGTACATTTTTTCTAGTAACTTCTATCGATTCTTTCTACATTCCTCTTATATATTTACTCAAAGGCCAAGTTTATCTATTTTTTTCGCTTTAAAATTGATATATATTTTTCATAAAGTTCTAAAGCTATCATTTACTTTCAAATTTTGTTTATTTTGGCCAAAAGATTCATCATTCTAGTCCGATATTTGGTAAGTTTCTATTCTTTTTTAATACTTGTTCTTATTTATTTACAATCATAAAGCGAAAATGTTAAATTATTTTAACATTAATGGCCCATGTGACTTATGGTGTGACTCTAATATGAAAGGTTCAATATGATGGTCATTTGGGCATAATGGTAATTTTGAGTCATAGGGTTTCAAATCCCTCCACTCTTCTTATTTATATATGACAGTTAAAAGAAAAGTATTGTGACTTTTCATTACAAAATAAATTTTCATTCTCCACCATCGAAAGAGAAACAGAAAAGAGAAAGTTAGAGTGGGAGAAAATCACCAAGACAAAATCGAAACAGATTTTCTTCTCTTGATTGGAATTCAAAATCATGGACAACGGTATGTATTAAAACCATTATAATTTTGATTGTTTCTATCATGTTTAGAAGATCCTGATTTGGAAATTAGTTTTACATAAGATTTGTTTTTGTAAAATCTAAGAATTTCAAATAATTGGTATCAGAGCGGGTATGGAAAACCTATTCAATTTAATTTTCCGAAATGTTCCTACATTTGCATTAAGAATTATTGCTTTTCATGTTTTCCGTTTTGGAATTTACCAGGATATCATGTAATGTTCATTTTTTCCGTTTCAAAAAACAATAATATTTCATAAAACATGAATGAAGGAACATATGTTTCCGTAATATAAATGTTCCATGAAATATTCCTGATTTCCGAAAATGAAATATAGACAACAGGATTTAACATGACGTGATTTTGAATCCTAGAATTGGATTTGACCGAAATTGGAAGTGTACGAGTACGAACATTTAACGGAACGTTGAATTATGTGTTCCTATTTCCAAACATAGTTTGGTCTGTGTATGCTTCACGAACATGGAAAATAAAAATAAACATCTGCAAATATATATATGTGCTATATTTCTGATATTTTCCGCATTAACGATAGTTTATTGATATTTGTTAATTTGAATGATCTTAATGATTGAAAAGTTTGATGTTTATTGAGATTATGTTAGTGTAAATGAAATGTCAAAAGCTTGTTAGTCACCAAAGTGGCCTAGCTTGGAAGGATTTAAATATTTCATTGTGAATTTCAAAATGATATAAAAGTTTGAAATGAACAATTGTAATCATTAATCATAAGGCTAGGAGATCATCCACAGATGGATCATTGCTTATAATTAATGATACTAAAAGAGATTCATTGATATACTAGGTGAATATAGCTGTATATCCAAAGATAACATACATATTGACTTAAGTATGATTGATTGATCTATCAAAGTATATTTATCTAAGCATCATTATTGATTAAAGTTATGTATTAAGGTATCACCCAAAGGTGACCTTCAATACATAGTTCAAGTTTATCATTTGTTTGTATCCATTTAAGTTTACTCAAAGCATTAATATGTATATTTGGATTACATTTATAGCTTCTAGTAATTTGTTCGCTTTGATCTCAATGGGCTAAACTATGTGGAATGGTCTGAACAGATCCAATTTCAACTGGGCATTTTGGATTTGGACCTAGCAATTATTTCTGATGAAAAGCCTGCAGCCATTATTGAGATTAGTACTGAGTCAGACAAGTCTCTTTATGAGACTTGGGAACGGTCTAATAGGCTGAGTTTGAACTTGATGCGAATGACGATAGCTGAAAATGTCAACCCTTCAATGCCTAAGATGGAAAATGCAGGGGAATTTATAATGAGAATTAAGGAATACTCTCAATCAGATCTAGCTTACAAATCTATTGTAGGGAGCCTAATGACTGAGCTAATGACCAAGAAATTTGATTAGTCACAGCCCATTCATGATCATGTGACATGCATGGCTAATCTAGCAGCAAAACTGAAGTTAATGGGTATGGATGTGAGTGAATCTTTTTTGGTTCAATTCATCATCAATTCGCTTCCTCCTGAGTTTGGTTAGTTCCAGGTGAATTACAACACCATTAAGGAAAAATGGAACCTTCAGGAAATAAAGGCCATGTTGGTTCAGGAAGAAGGGAGATTAAAGAAGATGAAGGATCACTCTGTTCATCTCACTGTTCATAATGATGCTGGTAGCAGTAAGTCTAAACCAGGCAAGAAGGGTAAGAAGAAGGACAAAGCCTCTATGAAAGTTGGTGGAGGTCAAATCCATAAGGATCAGAAGTGTTTTTTCTGCAAGAAAACGGGTCACTTCAAGAAAGATTGTCTAAAAAGAAAGGCTTGGTTCGAAAAGAAAGGTATGTACTGTATATCAGTATGTTTTGAATCAAATGTAATTGAAGTGCCTAATAATACTTGGTGGTTAGACTCTGGGGCTACTATTCATGTGTCACATATTATGCAGGGATTCCTTTCAATCCAGCCCATAAGAGGAACTGAACAGTTTCTTTATATGGGAAACAGAATGAAGGCACGAATAGAAGGAATTGGGACGTACAGATTGATTTTGGATACTGGGTTCGCCTGGATCTAGAAAAGTGTCTCTATGTTCCTGAATGTGCTAGAAATTTAGTTTCTGTTGCAAAGTTGGATGAAGTAGGTTTTAACTTTAAGATTGGAAACGGTGTATTTTCATTGTATAGACATTCGTACTATTATGGATCTGGTACTTTAGTTGATAATTTATATCGTTTTAATCTTGATGTTATGTATGCTGAATCTCTGTTTCTTGTTGAGCATAGTATAGGTAACAAACGTAATGCACACAATGATTGTTCTGCTTTCTTATGGCATCAAAGATTAGGTCATATATCCAAAGAAAGGGTAATGAGGTTGGTGAAAGGTGAAATCTTGCCTCAATTGGATTTTACTGACTGGGATATATGTGTTGATTGCATAAAAGGTAAGCAAACTAGACATATATCAAAGAATCCAGCCACAAGAAGTAATGAACTCCTTGAATTGATACACACTGATATTTGTGGTCCTTTTGACATTCCAACATGGGGTGGTGAAAAGTATTTCATCACATTTATTGATGACTACTCACGATATTGTTACTTATATCTACTGCATGAAAAGTCACAATCAGTTGACATCCTAGAGGTGTTTGTTAATGAAGTTGAAAGGCAGTTAGATAGAAAGGTGAAAGTAGTGAGATCAGACAGAGGTGGTGAATATTATGGTAAATTCAATGAAAGTGGACAATGTCCTGGTCCATTTGCAAAATTCCTTGAAAGTCGAGGCATATGTGCACAGTATACAATGCCTGGTACACCACAACAAAATGGTGTGGCTGAAAGGCAATCGTACACTTATGGATATGGTTAGGAGTATGTTAAGTTACAGCACTGTACCTTTATCCTTATGGATGCATGCATTAAAAACTGTGCATATTTGAACAGGGTTCCTAGTAAGGCAGTCTCTAAGACTCCTTATGAATTATGGACAGGTAGGAAACCCAGTTTAAGGCACCTTCATGTTTGGGGCTGTCCAGCGGAAATAAGGATATATAATCCACATGAAAGAAAGCTTGATGCAAGAACCACTAGTGGTTATTTCATTGGCTATCCTAAAAAATCAAAAGGGTACAGATTTTGTTGTCGTAACCACGGTACAAGAATAGTTGAGTCTGGTATTGCTCGGTTCATTGAAAATGGTCAATTTAGTGGGAGTGGGGAATCACAAAAGGTGGATATTAGAGAATTTCAAGAAGAGACCCCTACAGTGTTTCTACTCAGATTGTTGTTCCTTTTGTTGCATCATAGTCAAGCAACAAGCTGAAACGACAAGTTGATGTTCAAAACACACAAAGTGAACATATTAAAGGTGAACCAAGCAACAATGTGCAAGTCACAAATGAGCAAGGGATACCACAAGAAATGGCATTACAGAGGTCTATGCGACAGAAAAGACCAGCTATATCGAATGACTATGTGGTTTACTCACTTGAACACGGATCTGACTTAAGCATTGATAAAGATCCAGTCTCATTTAGACAAGCCATGGAATGTAGTGATTCTGAAAAGTGGTTCAATGCCATGAAGGAAGAGATGAACTCAATGGATGTAAATAAAGTCTGGGAGCTAGTAGAGTTGCCTGAAGGATCAAAACGAGTTGGCTGTAAATGGGTCTTTAAGACTAAGCGAGACTCAAACGGCAACATCGAAAGATATAAGGCCAGACTTATTGCTAAAGGTTACACTCGGAAAGATGGCATTGACTATAAAGAGACCTTCTCTCCAGTTTCTAAGAAGGACTCCTTAAGAATTATTATGGCTTTAGTGGCTCATTATGATTTAGAGCTTCACCAAATGGATGTGAAAACCGCCTTTTTGAATGGTGATTTAGAAGAAGAAGTTTATATGGACCAACCTATAGGTTTCATAACCACAGGATAAGAAAATTTGGTGTGTAAGTTAAAGAAGTCGATATATGGATTAAAACAAGCTTCCCGACAATGGTATATTAAGTTCAATAATACCATTACATCATACGGTTTTGTAGAGAACACCATTGATCGGTGTATCTATATGAAGGTCAGTGGGAGCAAGTTTATTATATTGGTCTTATATGTCGATGATATCCTTTTGGCTACTAATGACATGGGTTTGTTACATGATGTAAAGAAATTTCTCTCTGAAACTTTTGAAATGAAAGATATGGGCGAGGCATCCTATGTGATAGGAATAGAGATATTTCGCAATAGATCACAAGGATTGTTAGGATTGTCTCAGAAAAGCTATATCAATAAAGTATTAGAGAGATTTAGAATGGAAAATTGCTCTGCAGGAATAGTTCCAATTCAGAAAGGGGACAAGTTCAGTGAATTGCAATGTCCAAAGAATGATTTGGAACGAAAATCAATGGAATCCATTCCCTATGCATCACTGGTTGGAAGCTTGATGTATGCTCAGACATGCACTCGGCCAGATATTAGTTTCGCTGTAGGAATGTTAGGCCGATATCAAAGTAATCCTGGAATAGATCATTGGAAAGCTGCAAAGAAAGTACTTAGGTACTTACAAGGCACCAAGGATTATATGCTTACTTATAAAAGGTCAAGTCATCTTGAAGTAGGGCTATTCGGATTCAGATTATGCTGGATGTGTAGACTCGAGGAAATCTACATTTGGTTACATGTTTCTGTTGGCTGGAGGAGCAGTTTCATGGAAGAGTGGGAAGCAGTCTGTCATTGCTACTTCCACTATGGAGGCTGAATTTGTGGCATGCTTTGAGGCCACTATTCATGCATTGTGGTTGCGGAATTTTATCTTAAGGCTTGATTTAGTCGACAGTATAGATAAGCCGTTAAGAATTTATTGTGATAATTCTGCAGCTGTTTTCTTCTCTAAGAATGATAGGTATTCTAAGGGTGCGAAACACATGGATTTGAAATACTTATCTGTTAAGGAAGAAGTGCAAAACCAAAGAGTGTCAATTGAGCATATTAGTACTGAACTGATGATAGCGGACCCGTTAACTAAAGGTTTGCCACCAAAACGTTTACTGGACATGTTGAACGGATGGGCATTTTAGACAGGTCCTCACAGATTTGATGGTTAATGTATAAATATATATATAATGGTTGTACTGCTCGTATTATTATGACACTTATGAATTCAGTTAAAGTTATGGTTTTGCTTGCTCTTTTGTTATCTACATCAGGTTGTATACAGTTATTGTTTATGAGATAACTAGTAGCATATTTGGAAATGACAATTTAAAGTTTTAATGTTCCTCGGTTAAGTTATTATGAATTATAATGATCATGTGATACATGGAAGGAATCATGTCATTAAAAGATGTGTGACCGCCATGATCCAACCATTTTAATTCAATTGAGAATTCTGATTTGATGAACTCTAAATATGGTGCACTCTTATTGGTTATTGATTCATCATGTCGTAACATGGGCCAAGTGGGAGATTGTTAAATTATTTTAACATTAATGGCCCATGTGACTTATGGTATGACTCTAATATGAAAGGTTCAATATGATGGTCATTTGGGCATAATGGTAATTTTGAGTCATAGGGTTTCAAATCCCTCCACTCTCCTTATTTATATATGACAGTTAAAAGAAAAATATCGTGACTTTTCATTACAGAATAATTTTTCATTCTCCACCATCAAAAGAGAAACAGAAAAGAGAAAGGTAGAGTGGGAGAAAATCACCAAGACAAAATCGAAACAGATTTTCTTCTCTTGATTGGAATTCAAAATCATGGACAACGGTATGTATCAAAACCATTATAATTTTGATTGTTTCTATCATTTTTAGAAGATCCTGATTTGGAAATTAGTTTTACATGAAGATTTGTTTTTTTTGCAAAATCTAAGAATTTCTAATAGAAAAGTCAAATCTTGATGTCTTTAATTAGGGAGTAAGCAATAAAGGTGGAAATTTTATGGCTTTCTTGGATATTTACATGAATTTTTATCATGAAAACTGTTTTGCATTAAAAGTTCTTCTATGGTAATGATGCTCATGAAGTGATGTCCGCATTCATTTGTTTGTCTGTGGGGAGATAGATTTGTTTGAATATGGTGATAGTTTTATTCTTTCAATTTAATCGGTGTATTGATTTTTTATTGCCATGGATATTTTGATTTTATTTACATATTTTGAAAACATTAAAACAGGTAAGGTCATTTGCTTTTTCGTTTGGTATTTTGGATATTCATGCAACTTGCATACTTTACCCCAGTGGCTTGAATTTCCATTTCCATTGTCTACTTATGTTTTGATTCTAAGATTTGTTTTATATGGCTTAAGGTCTCATTTTCTTTTTAAAATTTTTTCTTGTATGTTTGATGTATCAGAATTAAATAAAATTATGTTAAATTTAACCTCATGCTAAAGAAGATATAATGGAAATAATTTTTTTTTAGGCACAAGAAGAGTAACAAAATTCTTAAATGTTGGATAACCAAGATTATCTAATTGTTCTCGTATAAGATAATTTTGCACATACCTATTTATGAAGGGATAAGCATTGTTTGTTGGAAAAGAAAAGACACTAATGGTTCTTAATTTCTTATTTTTAAAAACGATATACTAGCATATAAGGGTCTTGCTTATTGTGTTGCACCTGACCGTAATTTTGTGATTTATTTTGTGAAAAACATTTTTCAAAGCAGTGTTGTATGTTTTATTATGGTATGCATATTTTTCATCTCCTTTGTCTTTCTATCTCAACATATCAAACAATTTTATACTGCCATGTCAAAAGAAGATAGAATGATGTTGTTAATAGACAGAAAATAGTAATGCATACAATAATGGTACTAGTGAATGTCGCTCGCTTGAGGTGAAAGATCTTTTTTCTTTTTTTTTTTTTTTTAATGTAGTAGCTAATGAATAACTGTAATAATTGAGCAAATATATCTTTATTTATGCTACCATTTATGAAGCATTGTACGGATGCAAAAGGTATTTAACTACCAAATAAGATCCCAATGAAAGGGCGTCGAGAAACATAGGCTATGATCTTTTATAGCACCTATCAAGATGAATAATATTGATAGGTAGGCCATCAAAACCAAAATATTTTGAATAAAGATGGATATTAAGTAACTCCCTTATAATAAGGATGGATATTAAGCAATGGATAGTTAAACTAGATCTCTTGTAACTCTCTGTCCATAAAGTTGTTGATAAGTAACTTAACAAAATAAGTTGAGTATTTTTTTAAATAAATATATTTTATTATATGTATTTCTATTATGAAATCTTGTGGTTAGTTATTAGGTGGCTAGTGATTTGAGGCTTTAAGTTTTTTCAGGTAATTTGTGTTACTTTCCGTATTTTACTATCCTTTTATAGGACATAGTATAGGCGGTAAAAATCATATTGCCTATTTTAGTATATGGGTATGTTCTTGTACTAATTGCATGGTTAGTAATGCATCTAGGATGTTGATTCTAGGATTGTATATATTACGATCAACAACAATTCATGATCTAAATAGCTAAATGCATATTGAATGCACTAGCTGTTATTCATCATCCTTCTAACTCGTAGCATTAATTATATATCAATTATTTCCTGGAGCATTTTTTTGTTATTTTTCATATGATGTCCTCTATTTGTACACTTTGGTTGTGAGACTGTTCCATATTGTTTTTATGTTCTTTTGATGGGTGTTGTCATATAAGTGGTTGAATGGGGATTTTTTTAATGCATGAAACTTTCTTTGTTTTTGGTAAAAAAAAAAAAAAAAAGAATGGTGATTTTTTTTTTATGTTATGAGGAAAATAGTTTTTTAACCAAATATTTAGTATAGTTGGTATTTTTTTTAATTTATAATTCGTAATTATCAATGATTACTATCAATGAAATGAGTGTAAATATAATTGAATTTGTTGTCACTTGAAAGTTTTTGAGGAGTTCTCTCGTGGCTAAGTTAAATTGAGGGTAAGGAATACCTTAAATATTCCAATGATTAGGTAAAAGAGTATATGCTTTTCTTGTAAGACAATTTGGTTAAAGGAGTTTGAGCCCTATTATGCGCCTGTAAAATGAAACAATAGAATTTTTGTTGGTTGATAAATTACAAAGAGAAAAAACTAGCACTAGTCTCATGTTTTGCATTATTTTCAACAAGGTATCAATGACTAAGATTAAGTCATCTTTACTAGGAGAAAATGCCATAGATAAATAATCCTTCTCAATGTATAATCAAATACGCATTTATGTTTGTGCACATTATGTTCCAAAGGGACTAATATGACAATATTGAGGTCTCAATGTATAATCAAATACGCATTTATGTTTGTGCACATTATGTTCCAAAGGGACTAATATGACAATATTAAGGTTGAATCTCTCGTTAATTATTAATTTGAATACAAATTTATAGTCAAGTATAATTCAACTATAGGTATAGTTATAAATGCTAATCATTAATATGACAAAAAGCCCTTTTTTTGGTAAATAGAGATCAAGTGGATGAATTGCTTATAGATGAAGAAAATTGTACATATCATGCATAAATTGAAAAGCTGGCATCCTTTAGGAATTTCTTTTTTCTATAATTTGAAGTTATGTTTAGAGGATCAATTTCTGACATAACAATTGCATTTCTCAGGATTGCAATGTAGTTACTATCACTAACAAAAATGGTGGCTAAGTTGAATGGTCCAGAAAAAATTTGTAAGGTAGTCATTTCTTTTTATATGCAAATTGCTATATCTAAGACTTGAAATACAACAAGAATGAAGAGAGTTAGTATGACTCGATTATTTAAGAGCCACTCAAGGTTCTTAATATATATACAGTTATAAGAATACTCTTTTATTTACTTGTTATTTGTAATGCCCTAAACTAAGGCATTACAACCCGTCACATGTCCTCTCTTCGAAGGTACACACAAAGGCTATAAATATCTAAACCACAATAAATATCATCACATAACTTCATAACTCACATAAAGGATACTCAATATAAAAATCCAGATAATATAATTTCAATAACATCTATATTGGCATAAACCAAGCCAACTGATAAAAATCCTCATAAGAACGTAAACTAATAACTTATAAAATCTTTTCAATTGGAAATCTAAAGGAAATTTAACAATTCAACATGATAAATAAAACTCCACTCCAACCATCTACAAATCAGCTGGGTAATCGAGTCCACTATCGTCCTCTCCAGACTCTACAAACACATCAAAGCCAGACAAATCATACACTATCTGGTCTTCACCTGTTCTTGAAAAATAAAAAGGAATAAGCACAAAAGCCCAGTACATCCAAAAAGAAAGCAGAGGCATATGATCATACATCAAATAGTTCACACACACAACTTAGTATCTAATGCAGCAAGCACCAGTTATTATCTTTTCACTAATCCTACATACAACATAGTGCAAGATCATCCACGACTAATCCCAAACTTGAAGTAACTCAAACTCCTTAAAAACAAGCAATATAGGAAAATAGGTAATATAATACATATATGGTGTTGGGAATCTCCCACACACCCGGGTACCGTACTTGCACTACTCCTAAACTACCGAAATCATCTCTATACACGAGTCCACTCGGAACAACCTCACACATAGATCATCAGGTTACTAGCATTAGTATCACACTCTGCATGGTCTTTACTAACCTCAGACACTCACAACCAACACATGATTCAATTATAGTTAGATATCATTAGGTCAAATTTATAACTAATCCTATAAGCACAAATGAACAAGCATGGTAAGGATATACCTGTTTCCGCTTAAGAAATCAAAATCCTCTTCTTAATTAAACACTTGAACAAAGAATTACCCATTCCACTAATCAATTACATTTTGATAATAACATAAGAAATATAAATCCTAAACCCTAATTCATCAATCTAGAATCTCCAACGCACCTTTCTCCTGTGAAACCCGTAGAATCACCAGATCTCCAATCAACACCAAAAAATAATGAAACCCTAATTCTCTAGATCACCTGTTCATCATTGTTCATACATTCACAATCATTCTCAACAGCAATTATGATTCAAATTCTCCTAACGACTTAAGATCTATAAATTATAGTTTCGGTTCGAGTCTTACCTTCTTTAATTTGTCATAGATCTGAAATCCCCCAATTCCTACATTTAGGGTTTTCCTCCAAATTCCACCAACGATCAATTTCCTTCACCAATCAACCACAAAATCTTAGAAAGAACATATCCTAGAACGAACTAAAGGATTAGGAGATGCTACTTACCCGATTCCTTGATGAAATCCTCCTTAGAGAGTGTCGTCTAGGGTTTGTTTATGTTTAAGAGAGGTTATGAGGGTTAGGGTTGAGTTTAAGATGTATTTGTAGAGTTAATCCTCAAAGGAATTTAGGCTGGTAAGCATAAGAAACAAGGCTAGTGGCTTAAATGTCTTAAGTCGTTCTAAATTATTCAACGCCACCATTTACGTCGGCGGCCTTCTTGGGTACGCTAGCAGCCTAAAGGCCGGCATAGGGCCAATTTTCCCATTTCGCAAAATTTTTCCTCTGAAGCTTTAAGCTGGTGTTTAGGCCATCGTTCTTTGTATTTAGGCTGACAGTTTTGAATTATAAGCTGGCGGCCTATATGCCAACCTACTCCAAAATCGTCCGGTCATTCACGTACCGCTTCCCTGTGTCCAAATTTATCTGTTCCAAGACAAACATACCCTTTTAAACAAATATATATTACACTAATACCCCTCACTATGAAATATTTTCTTGTATATTACATTATTTATATCAAAATGCATTAAACTTATTTATTTTTCTTTTATAAGTAAAATGTTAGAATACCTATACATAGTATGTCTAGGAAAAATCCTAGAGGAATAAAGAAATATTAGGCTTGAAGTGGTTTATTTTTACTATGATATTATTTCTTTTATATCAACCTTCTAATAAATTGGTGATGTTGATGCTTTTCAAGTATGACTTTGAAAAAAAAAATGAGGTGTAGATTAATAAGAAAGCCATGGAGAAACATGTATGTTTATTTCTCTTTATGTCAACTCTTTCATTTTCCATTTCCTTATTTAGTTTCAATTTTAGCGGCTTTTATAGTACATCTAGTTGAGTAGAATAGAAACACTATTTTACAAGTTTATTGTGTTTTTGATGAATATGATTAAGACTTTTTAGTTGATGTGATAGGCAAAATAATCATTTACTTGTAATTATATATATATTGCATTTAACCAATTATTTTAGTATTATAATTTATTATCATGTATGAATTAGTGTTGAATTCGTTTTTTCCTCTTCTAGGTAATAATGGTGGCTCTAACTTCACTTGTGGAGTGAAATTTCAATAATGGAAATTAGAAGGCTATAGCAAGAATTTCTAGATTCTATTTTTTATGGATGTTATTTTCATTTCATGGTTGTAATGTGTATTTTCTATATTGCAATTTCTTTTTTTTTTTTTTGTAATTTTCAAACCTTATTATATTCGAATTAATAAAATAATTTATAATTTTTTTTCGTATTTCAACTGATAACTTTTCTTATTATTTATGTAGGCAATTAATGTAATTGATCATTAAATACATTTTTTTATAATAGATAAGAATAATTGTAATTAATTAGAAGTCTATATTAACTTTATTATATGTTTTTACTCTTACAACATGATTGGTCATTGCTACAAAGTAAAAATTGTTGGGACAAACTACTTAAAGAACAAAATAGATTATTCTAAAAGATTGTATTATTATTGCCATAGAATATATTTTTGGCAACAACTTTTTTCTTCATATTGGTAAAGCCTTAGCATGAGCCTTCACCAACGATAAGAGTTGTTGGAAGAAGCTCTTAGGATGATAATTTTTTGTTTTTGGCAACAAGCTTGTTTTGCTAGTATAGATCATTTTTGTTATAGTAAATCTTCATAAGTAGGGCTACAAATGAGTCAAGCTACTTATAAGCTACTCAAGCTTGATTAGGCTTGGCTCGACTCAAGCTTAATTAGTAAAAGAGTCGAACTCGAGTCTAAAGTAAAGCTCATTTGTCTAAACAAACTAAGCTCAAGCTTTGATCTAGGCTCACGAGCTAGCTCGTGAACAAGTTTGTTTAGGCTTGTGAACAGGCTTACGATTAGGCTCGTTAATAAACTCGTTAGAAGATTTGTGAATTTTTTAGGAATATTATATATAAAAACACAATTAAAACAATAAAAACTAATGTATATTTACTTATAATAACACTTATATATTATATTTTAAGTTTTCAAAAAAATAGAAAATTGCTTATCTAAAAACATCGAGTTCGAGCTTAAATTCTTAACTTAATAAAAGCTTGATAAAAAGCTCAGCTTGGCCTGAGCTCAAACTAAGGCTCGTTCAGCTAAACAAGCTTACCTTGAGCCTTAATTTCAGGCTTGATATATATATATAATATATATATAAACTCAACACGAGCTCAAACTCGATAAATTTTAAACGAGCTAAGTCTAAAAGCTTAGTTTGGCCTAGCTTGTTTGCAGCCCTATTCATGGGGATACTGGATTAAATGCTAGCAAACAAGAGAATAGAGGCAATGGGCACCAACCTATGTTTATGCTCTTTGGCACAAGGATATCCCTAACATGGATACTACTGTAGGTGCACTATTCATTCTCCTGCATAGTGATTATATACTTTTGGACATAGGTGCGACCTTTTCTTACATAGTTGAATCTTTTACGGTTGCATGTGGTACTTATTTAAACAAAAATCTGATTATATCTTTATGAGTACACCTTTAGAAAATAGGAGAATATTAAATAAAATATGCAAATATATAGACATGGAGATAAAGAGTAAACATATGTCTATAGATTTAATAGTGTTAAACATGCTAGAATTTGATGTAATTTTATGGGCTGATTTGTAATTAGATATCATGCTATAGTAAATTGTCAAAATCTTGTAGTAGATTTTAGTTTCCCTGATGAGGATGCTCTTACACTTAAGTGTAAAGCTCAAATAGCTCCAACCATACCTTCTTACGAGTTTCGTGGTAAGTCTACTTTAATTATGGAAACTATATTTGTCAAAGAGAAGCCTGTGGCAGATGTTACACATGTATTGTGGTGTGTGAATACCAAGATGTCTTTCTAGGATTTGCTTAGGTTATTTCTTGAAATGGAAATAGAATTTTTCATATATTTGTTGTTAGGTACAGTACCTTTATCTAAAGCATTGTATTGCATGGCACCCATAAAGGCAAAGTAGAAGAATTAATTGAATGAATTTTTTTATAAGGGTTTTATCAAACCTAATGTATCACTGTAGGCGACTCTAATACTTTTTGTGAAAAAGAAATATGATAGTATGAGATTATGTATAGACTTTAGGGAATTAAACCATCTGATTATGAAGAATAAGTACCCATTACCTAAGATTGATGACTTGTTCGATCAATTGATAGGAACTCAATTATTTTTCAAAGATTGATTACAATCTAGGTATCATCAATTGAGGATTGAGAATGAGAGGGGGAAAAAACAGTTTTTAGGACCAATTATAAGCACTATGAATTCTTACTGATGCCCTTTAGTCTTATAAATGCGCCAATAACATGTGTGGATCTTATGGATAAAGTCTTTAGGGACTACTTGGATCAATTTATCGTAGTATTTATTAATGGCATTTTAATATACTCAAGGACTAGAGAAGAGCATGATGAACATTAGGTCAATGTTAAGTAAGTTGCCAAAAGAGAAGTTATATGCAAAATTTAAGAGATGTGAACTCTACCTAGAACATGGGGCTTTCTTAAGCCACATAATCAATAGAGATGCCATAATAGTAGATCTGGAGAAGGTGAAAGAAGTGGTAGAATGATGTACTATTAAGAGTGTGTAAGAGATTGGGAGTTTCCTTAAATTGGTAGGTTATTATAAGAGGTCTGTTGAGAGGTTTTCTAAAATAACAAATCCTTTTACCGAATTATTTAGAAAGGTGTAGAGTATGAGGGGGATGAAAAGAGTGGAAAAAGCTTCCAGCTACTAAAGAAGAATTTAGTAACATCATCTATGTTAGTTGGTAAGTAGAGAAGAGTTCACTATATATAATGATGCTTTTATATACGGATTAAGGTATGTAGTTATGCAAAATGGAAAGGTGATAACTTATACATCTCAATAGTTGAAACCTTATAAGAACTATCCTACACATAATTTGGAGGTAGCACCAGTAGTGTTAGGACTCAAATTGTCGGGGCATTGTCTATGTGAGGAAAAGTGCAAAATATATACATGTCATAAGAGGTTAAATTACATCTTTACATTGAAAGAAGTTAAATAAGAGGAGGTGATGGTTTGAGCTAATAAAAGACTGTGATGTTGATATTCAATATCATCATGTGAAGTCAAATGAAGTGGTAAATGCAATAAGTAGGAAAAGAGAAGGAAATTTTCTAGCACTGATCTTCTCATAGCGAACTTTATTAAAATATATGAGAAAACTAGACTTGGAAATCCTGACAAGAGAAGAGGGAGTAAGGATAGCAAACTTTAGAATACAACCAACACCGATCCAAAGAATTAAAGGTGCTCAACTCAACAATAAAAGCATATGGGAGATTAGAAGGAGGATGGAAATAAGCAAGGTTATTGAGGGAAGCACATTATTCTAGTTATCCATACACTCGGGTGGAAACAAATTGTACAATGATTTGAAGCCCTTGTATTGATGGAATAATATGAAGAAGGAAAATGTGGAGTATGTATCCAAATGCCTTACATGTCAACTGATTAATATTGAACGCTAGAGATTAACGTGATTTGCAACCTCTACTAGTACTAGAATGAAAATAGGAACATGTGACATTAAACTTTGTTACGACATTTCCTAAGACAAGAGAGACATTTGACATAGTATGGGTAATAGTTGATCGACTTCCCAAGTTAGCACTTTTCCTACCAATCAAGACAAGTTATTCATTAGAAAAGTTAACAAAGCTTTACATCAGGAATATAGTGAGGTTACATGGAACTACAGTGTTTATAGTGTATGATAAGGATACTAGATTTGTTGAGAGATTTTGAAGGAGTTTGCATAAAGTAATACGGACTAAGTTAGTATTTTGTACAACTTTTCATCCTTAGATAGATGGACCATTAAAAAGAACAATATAAATACTAAAGGATTTGCTATCAGCTTATGGATTATATATTGGAGGTAATTACGATGAGAACTTTCCTTTGATAAAATTAGCTTATAATAATAGTTGTCAAATAACTAATTAAATGGCACCTTATGAAGCTCTTTATGGGAAGAAGTGCATGTCACCTATTTATTAGGATGAGTCAACTGACAAGTAGATTTTGGGAATAGAATTGGTACAATGTGTAGTATATAAAGTCAAAGTGATTAGACAAAGCATGTAGACAACTCAAAGTTGTCAGAAAATTTATGTAGATTAAGGGCATTGTCCATTGAAGTTCCAAGTAGAAGATCATGTATGATTTCACTAACTAAAGGAGTAATTAGGTTTAAGTTAAGGGGCAAGTTAAGCCTTGGGTATTTGGGCCTCTTGAAGTTCTAGAGCAAATTAGGGATGTTGCATATAGGCTTGAACTATTGCCCAATTTGACCAAAGTGCATGATGTAACCTATATACCTATGTTGTTGATAAAGTTTGTATCAAATCCAGACCAAGTGTCTGCTCTAGAACCATTCGATGCGCGACCAAATGTTACTTCAATGGAAAGACAAATCTGAATTGTTGATGCAAAGAAGAATATATTGAGGAAATGCATAGTCAAGTATGTTAAAGTTCAATAGATAAGTCAACTTTAGTGGAAGGTTAATAGGGAACTAGAAGAAGAAACGAGGAAAAAGTGTCCAAGACTTTCTAAGAATCCAAGTCACTTTTGAGGATAAAAGTTCCTTAAAGGGCAAAGAATGAAATGGTTTAATAATAATAATAATAATAATTTTAATTTTTCAAAATAGAAAGAATTTAAAAGTAAGAGCAAATAAGTCTTTTCTAACCTAACTTTTAATATATATATATATATATATATATATATATACCTTCTTTTTGTCAAAGTATCTTGTCTCCTTGACATATTTCCACCCTTTTCTTGAAACATAGTATCTCTCCAAGAAAAATACCATCACTAGGATTGTGTTGGTCAAACTTCTTTCTTGTGAAATATGTGACTCTTGGTTAACAAGATGACTTAAAAGATGTCTTTAGATGTTTCACTATGCAATAAAGGTAGCAAGTTTTAGTCGAACAAAAGTAGCTTCTAAAAATTACACTAGAATCTTGAAAGGATAAATACTAGTCTCAAAGTAATTATAAATAAATGATGTGAGCTTGGCATTAATTGTTAATAGGTGTTATTTCTATGTTGGGAAAGTATAATCATGAGTCCCATGGAAGGATGGATGTTAGCATAGTTATCAAAATCATGAGCTAAATATACAATTCTATGAGTTTAAAATTTTAAATGTTTTTTCTTATTTAAAATGAATGCAAATTTATTTAAGTACATAATTTAGGTAGAATAATGAATATAGATGTATAATTTTTCATGTTTACAATTTTTCTAGTTTTTGCATGACTTTGTACAATTTCACTGATTCTACATATTCTAGTAAATAGTAAAATTGTGACTATAACAACCATGGTTGGGGGATATTGGTTTTTGTTTTGAAAGAGTTTTTGATAGATAACTTGTAAGTGTACAACGTAAGAATGGAATTTTATGGATGAATCTAGGAAAAATTTTTGAATTCGATGTTATTGATAGAACCCTCAATACAGTCATGTTTAGCCTTTGATATTAATACAATACCTAGCAAAAGGTTGTGTTCAGGTCGTATTGAGCCTTTAGTACTAACAAGACCTCCAGCTTCAAGTTGTTTTCAAATCATGTTGCCAACACGATTAGGGCTGCAAATGTCACACCCCTATAAGGTACCCTAGTTGAAATAATACACCATGTAACTAATTGAGACTACAAAAAGTTACACAATTACTACATAACTAACGTTCCCCATTTGAAGTGGACAATTAAGATAGGATCGATAGTTGTTTTGGGTGAGAAAGAGATTGCGTGTGTATATATATATATATTAACCATAAAAGAACAAAACATACGAATTTAGGCCATCACAAAATATTACAACTATGGTCTTCAGGGCTTTATCAAAACCTTTTTACAAAAAAGCTTACAAGAAATACAAAACTTAACTTTTACTATTACAAAACAATAACTAAGTCTCTATTACACAATAGTCTTCTTTCCAAAAGAGCTCATAAGTCCACCCTACATTAACTCCCACACCTGGACTTGGTTTTGGTCTTCTTGCTTATAACCCTATAAATCAACGGTCTAAGAGAGCACGAGCATATAAAGCCCAGTGAATAACATAATCTTAACACATATCACTAGTATCAAATAACTTTTGTTAGCAACCATATGAAATGCACTCATCAAATATATGAAGCAAACATGGTTTGAATAATCAAAATTCAAACCTATAGGGATTTATGCCCTCCCAGGGGGTTGAAGGATAAGTTTAATAGTTCATGCCTATGAGAATCTCAAAACTAAAGAAGAGGGGACTATTCCATTCTCTTTTATAATTTCCAAAATAGTTTTCACATAAATACTCTCCACTTCGTTTAGAACTTGAGCAATCTCACTAAGTATTAACACTCTAAAGCCAACTCTAACATAAGCGACCTCCTTCGAAGCCTACTTAGTTCTTTTGAAGCTTACCACCCTATGGCAACATACAAGCAGATCCACTAGTCCAAATAAGCATTACCATAGAATCAAAATGTTAACATGTGACATGAGTACTATACTAATGTAGTATGATGTTATGAAATGCATGACATATTAACTTCAAAAGTCCAATGAGCTTAACTCCATATTATCATGTCTTCATATCAATTTCAGACATTCAATAATGTAAACTATAATTTAATGTCAAGCAAGTAGTTATCACTTTGATTATGAAGATTTACAACTCAAACATTCAACATATAACATACAATATTTCCCAATCCCATGCATTTGGTTCCCTATAATTGTGATTAGACTATATTCAACTATTCTACAATCATAAACAAAGTGATAGGATTCATGTTACTCACTCATGCATTCTCCTTAATCGACACAATAGTCTACCAATAAGTCCGAATTGTGATCTAAGGTTCCTATACGATAGGAAAACTTATATTACTATCTACTTAACAAAGACAAAAAGGTTTAAACATGATTTTAAGACTAAAGGAGACAAAAAGATACTTTAAAGTTGTCACGCCCCTTACCATGCCCTGTACCAAGGGCACTAAGAGACAGGCAACATACAAGCTTCAGCTCATCCCATATGGAGGATCACTTGATGACTAGAGGCTACCACGACCCTTGCCACGCCCCATATGGAGAATCACTTGATGACCAAAGGCCACTACGCCCCTTGTCATGCCTCATATGGAGAATCACTTGATAACCAGAGGCTACCACGACCCTTGCCATGCCCCATATGGAGAATCACTTGATGACCAAAGGCCACTACGCCCCTTGTCATGCCTCATATGGAGAATCACTTGATGACTAAAGGCTACTACGCCCCATGCCACACCACATATAGAGAATCACTTGATGACCAGGGGCTACCACACCCCTTGCCACAGCCCATATGGAGAGGGGTGTATCCACTCAAAACATGAACAGAACTTGCCACGCCCTCCTCCACACCCTGTGGTCAAATAACAGCGATATATACTCATACACTTCACAATTTTATATACTTTAGCCAACTTTACTTGTCTCAAATCCATCTAATACACTCCAACATCATCATACAAGTCTCAAATTCATCATCCACTACTTCAACTCTTCCAACCTATCTCTATTTTTCACATCAAACAACTAACCAATAAACGAACCATTAACTTTAAGCTTTAGAACTTTAAAACCACTTCTCTATCACTCTACTTCTTATATTAAACAACCAAACTTATAATCATCCCATATCATCCATTAACCAAAAACAACACTAATCTTATAACTACTCAAACACAAAAACAACAAAGATAAAGCATGAGCTAAATTACCTATACTTGCTTTTACTTGAAGATGAAGGCTTGTCTTACTTTTCTTAGAGATTTAATAGAAGAAATTTGAAGTTGTAAAGTGGAGTGTTTGTGTGCAAGAAATGTCGGTTTTTGAACGAGAGAGAGCAAGGAGGAGAAAATAAATTCTGCCATTAAGAGATAATTATATTCATATATACAAAACTTTACTTTTACTTTTAATTTTGGGGCAATTTAAAAGAGATTGTGTGTGTATGTGTGTGCATGTGTGTGCATAAGAGTTGCAGTAGGTCATAAAGATTAATTTTACAGCCAAATAAGTTCAAAATAAACACATATTAGACCAGTATATCTCTATAATATTAGTATTATCAATTATTCAAACTCAAAATATAGTTTAGCAACAATTTAGTTTTTAAATCCTATTTGATGAAATAATTCCTTATAAGAATTTACACCAATATTGTTGGCCATTTAGAAATTAAGTTTACAAAACTCAATTTTCTATAAGAGTACAAAGAATACTTAATTGACAATTTCCTTAAATCAATTCAATTGATGATTTTAAACTTCTATTCTTACTAAATTGATTTTATAAAAGCTATTATACTTAAATTTACTCAAATTTCATATACCATAACATACTCATTCAAAAATACATTAAATCTTTATTTTCTAATTCTATTTATGAAAACATGAGCATTACAATAAACGAACTGAGCTTGAGCTTTGATTTAGGTTTGCAAAATAGCTTGTGAACAAGCCTATTTATGCTCATGAACAAGCTCACGAGTAGGCTCGTTACTAAATTTATGGATTTTTTATGCATGATATATTATACATAATTACATAATTAAAACAAAAAAAAACTAAGTTCTATTTAATATTTATGTATATATTTATAACAACACTTATATATTATATTTTAGATTTTTCAAAAATGAAAAAATGGTCTATCAAAACAAGTTGAACTCAAGTTTAAATTTTAAGCTTGATAAAAAGCTCGTCTCGACTCGAGCTCGAGCCTAAATTTTAGGTTGGATAAAAAGCTTGGCTCGAGCTTAATAGATTTTAAAAAACCAAGTCCGAGCCTTTAAAAGCTTGGCTTAGCTCATTTGCAACCCTAAACATATCCCTCACATAAAGTTGTCTTCTATTCATGTTCATAACATGACCTCCTAGCATAGTGATGTTCAATACAACTTCTTCAAACCTAGTTAGTTTTCCTCTAAAGCTCATGATATCACACCCCAAGGGGTACCCTAAACATGGCAGTCCGTCGTACACAATACTAAAGCCTAGGAATGACTACCTTAGTCATGCAAAAGCTTTCATATCATGTATAAGGTGTATATCATAACCAAGGGAACACATTAGAGTAGCGCAACTTATATTAATAAAGATTAAGTAACAAGATAAGGAGAATATTTATTATAAAATATAAACATGGTTGACTACAAATCTTAGGGGCATACCCCCACCATTGTCTTTAAGTCTATCTAAATACATTACTTAGTAATCACCAAAATACTAACATAGCATACATTTTATATAAGGAAATTACAAAATGACTTCATCCTATGTGCCCATTGCTTCCGTAAGAGTTGAAAATCCATCAATGACTTCCTTAATGTCATGATCTTCAAATAGAGCCATGGATATACCTGTTTCAACAAAAATCTAGAAGAGTATAAGCTTACAACTAGCTTAGTGAGATACTCCCTTTCATTCACACTGTGATATCAAACAAGTTTGTTTAATTTTCATACATATGTTATGCATGTGATGCATCAAATCACATGATTACACAAATATATATAGAGTTATCCGAAAACCATATATAGAACGGATTTAACCCTCCGTATCGAAGGATAAAGAATTCTTGATAAAGATCCTCTCGACCTTCTACTACTAGTCCCTAGGCCACGCCCAAAGCATTCGGTTGGCATGGCTCCGAACCTAGAGTTGCATTTCCCAAGTGATGTAGATTCTCTAAGAAGGAGCATGGCTCGTGTCCCAGCATGTTAACAACCCATCCAACTCTACGCGTAAGAGTAGCAGCCTTCCAAAAGAAATGTGACTCGATGGATGCTATGTGTGAAAATTTTATTTTCCTTAGGCTAAACCTCATTAAGGTTTATTAAGGGCGATCAAACAATTTATCAAACAATAAGCAAGCATACATGTAAGTAGATAAAAATACTTAAGAAAACAATTCGAAATTGTGATATTTTTAATTCTCATTTCATCACATAAACATAAAATCACATACGTATATATATATATATATATATCATTGAGTTCCTCATACATGTCTATTTTTATCTTTTCCTAATATACTAATGCCACTACTTTACAACTACAAGCAAGGTAACGGAATTAAGAAGGAAAACTCACTCGTACATTTCGCATTCTTCTTAGTCTTAGTAATCCTTAAAAAGGGAAATCTTGTATTCCTTGTCACCTAGACAAAAGAAATACCCAATATGAGTATTTCGTAGAAGTTCTCATTAAACTTTCTAATTCTATTTCACAATGTTCACAAAAAATCGCATAGAATGAATTCCAACTTAAAATAGCCATAACATGCTCATTTTAACTCGGAATTTTGCATATTAAATGTCGTTTTCTACCTACTCGAAAAGATCTATCTATTTCTAAGATTATTTTTATCATAAAAAAGCCATTTGGTTTTGGAAACGTTAGGGTTTATAATTATTACGAAATTCCAATTCCTTAAAACACAATTTTTAAAACTTTTCTTCATCCAAAAATCCTTAAGCAAAAATATAGATATATATATATATATATGATTGAAAATTTTTTGACTATATATATTATATATATACTCATATTGTATGCATGATTTTAGTGACGTTGCCTCATAATAAAGTTTGTAAACAATTTTGTAAAGATAGAGTTTTGTGAAGGTCATTTTTTGAATTGTAATTAATTTGCTATTTTGTAAATTTATGACTTAGTAACAAGAAGGTCATAATTCAATATATATATTTTTAAAATCCTCAAAGGTTTTATATTGGTCACAAATTCTTATTTAACAATTTATTTTTATAAAACATTTCCCTATTTGTGACATAAAAACTCAAATGTATTTCTTTTTAAGGAATTTTCTAAGTTTGACTCTTTAAACAAAATTCTGATTTTTTTAGATTTTGTAAGTGTGAAAATTAATTTTAAAAAATCATGATTTTGTACTTATTTTGAGCCCATGAATGTTTTATTTTTTTGTTAAACTCTTTTAACTAATTATTTTTCAAAAAATGAACCTTTATGTGGTTATGAGGAAAATCATTCCAAGTTGTATAAAAGATGTTTCAAGTTTTAGTATATGAGAAAAAAAAAAACTTGTGAGTGATTGATTATAAACCTTCATGCTTACAACATTTCTTTATTAATTCATAATTTTTCCATACATGGACCTTCATTTGAAAATCTTCAGTTTGTTACAAGTGAGTGTCTAATCATTATAAATATTATTTGTATTTCCTTAGTTCCATTAAAAAAATGGATTTTTTGCTTTTTAAAACTTAGTTCGTTAAGTCATATACCGATTTTACTTCTAAGTGGATTTTAACTTAGTAAGTCGGTTTTATCTTAACTTTAAAAACTAGTCTAGTTCTTAGTTTTTATTATGAAATTAGAAAAGAAGTCCTATAATTAAGCTTTTGTGAAAAAATTGGATATCAAAGAGTTATTAACACTGAGTTTTAATTAACTTTATATTACTCATTATAAAAAGATAGTGCTTATTTCCTTAGTTAATCACATTGATAAAGTCATCTTTATCGTCCTTTAAGAAAATTAGTGATGAGTTTGAAAAAAAGTTGTTAAGATGATTTTCGTATGTGTTTGATGACAAAATTTTTATTTAGTGACAAGGTTATATATTAAAAGAGTTTAGTTTCATTTTCCTCAAAGAAAATTCCTCTTTATTTTTGTTGAGACAATATCTCTATAATGATGCATGCGTATGATTATGTAGCATGAAAAAGATGAAAATATCACACAATAATATATGAAAGATTACAAGAAGCAATAATAAGCAAAATAATAAGGTCAAGTATTGGGAACCTTAGCTTCATCAAGATATCCTGATCAAGTATTGAGAGTTTTAGCTTCATCAAGGCTTCCAGACTTAGTCATGGGCAAGTCCATAAAGAGAAAAAAAAAAAAAAGAAACTCGTTTGACTTAATAAGGACAAGTCTAAGACTATAAAGACTAGTCTTAATGAAATTGCATGGAATAAATAAATTGCAAGAAGGAAATAAATAAATTGTATGAGTATAAATAAAGGTTATGTTAGTGAGCTTATATGCTCTAATAAATGTATATATATACATAAATATATTTAATAACATCTAGAAATTAGATTAGAAATATGAATAATGTAACATAAAAATGTAATAAAATATTGCGTGAACAAGAACAAAACATGAACATATTGTTGCTTCCTTAACATCATGGTTTTAGGAAACACACACTATGATCATGTAATGTTGCATGACATGAAGAAGAAACACTAGGAATTTTCACCTAAAGTTTATGTTGAGAGGGAGGAAGATGGGTTTTGTTGTCAGTTGTATGGAGATAGTAATAGAATGGAAAGAAAAGAGAGAGTTGAGAAGAGAAATTTAGAGAGGAAAATTAGAGAGAGAATTTGAAAAATGATTTTGATAGAGTTTTGTTATATTTTATGAAATGTGTGAAAGAAGTGAAAGAGGGAAGAGGTATTTATAGATAAATATGGAGGGAATTATGAGTTAATTAAATAAATGAAAAAGAAAAGAAATGGAGGAAAAGAGAGAGGGGAGAGTGGATGGCAATGGGAGAAGAGTAGAGAGAATTTGATAAATAATAATTTTTGTAAAGAAAAGTAATAATGTATAAGGTGTTATATGAATTAAGTTGTATACGAAAGGTAAATTATAAGAGATATATATGGTAGAGTGTAAGAATAGGTTGTAAGAAAAAGTAAAGATAGTGAAATAGTAATGAATAGTAGAAATAGTAATATGAATAGTAAACTAGACAATTAAAATACCATTAGTAAAGAAAATATGGGTAAAAATGCGATATCTGATATTTTTAGCTACCGAAAAATTATAAAATAGATATTTTTAAGCTTCCCTGTATTATTATGAACTATTATCCATAATTATCTTAATTTTCTTACTTAAGGTTTAAGAGCGTGGGATTGTCAAATTTAAACATTACGATTTGTTGTAAACATTATTGACTTTTAGGGTTCTGGTTTAACCTTCGGCTTTTTGATTTATTCATAAGATCATAAAATTTTGGGGTTTTTGACCGTGTTATATTTTTTGTTCAACATTTATGTCTTATTTTATTTTATTTGTGACTTATCTAATATTTTTTCAGCTCCCGAGATTGGTGGCAATTGAAATTTTTTATTCTAAAATTCACTGAAAGATTTAATCTTAATAGATATTCCTTCAAAAATTCTCGTCTGAACACTTCCCAAGTAATCGGTTGTGACAAACTTCTTTGTTTTGAATTCCACTATATTCTTGCTCTTAATCTTAATAGATAAGTTCCATAAGACACTTTCAGAGCTTCAGGTACTTGGAAAACATCCAGGGATCGCTCAATCTGAGCCAGCCAATCTTCAGCTTCTTCTGGTTTTCCTGGTATACCTTCAAAGTATCTGTTGCATTTAATAAATTCTAGCAACAAATTCCTCTGAGGACGTAAAGGTGGTGGTGGTGGCAATTCTTGCTCATATCAAAGCGGTCCTTGCACCTCTGCAGCAGACCCATTTGGGTTCACTGGTCCATTTTCCTGAAATTGAACTGGTGGAGTATGCATTTCATGTCCTCTGGGAATAGGTGTAGGAATTGTTGGTGCCCCAGCAGGTGGTGCTACCTTTGTTGCTTGCATATTTTGCAAAGCTTGCAAAATCAAGACATTTTGTTGTTGAAGACTTTGTAAAACATCCTCAATTCGGTTTTGGGTTGTTGCAGGAGCATTTATTGGGGGATCTCCAGAATTTCTAGCGTTTCTACTTTTATTTCTTCCTTTTGGCATTCTATTAACATTAAACAAGTTATTTAGATTAGATCATAACTCATCTTCACCAAAAGTCATCAAAGTCATTCATATATATATGACACATATATATACATATCCCAAAATACATACGAGCTGCTCATGGCTAGTGCATTATGTACACATAAAAAATGGCACTAACACTAAACCTAGTTTTTCTATCATAGTTATCCAAAAGGTACATATACACATCATCAAAAGTCTACTGATATCGTCCTGTCATGTCATCATAAATATGTAATACATCATCATCATAATATACTAAATCAGACTCAGGGACTGAGGTAAAGACGACCCTTGCCCTTCTCCTGAGGGCCTAATTGAGGATAATCATCATCTCCCTCTAAACTACTGTCACCAATCTCGATCATTGTATCTCTATCTCCAGGTGGTGCCAAATTCAGATCGGTATCCATCACCCGAATATCTCTGGGTGCATGCCTCAACTCACTCTCAGCACTAGGTGGCATATCACTCTCAATCCATCCTCCATGTGCTGACCCGATCCATCTAGCATAGTTAAAATCTGAGACATACTTCTTTGCCTCTTTCCTTCGTCTCTTACCCTCTCTTTCATCCAGCAGCTCAGTTGTTATACTCCTTGTATGAACAGTAGTCTGTACTGACTTCTGTACCAGTCTATCCTGCACAAAAGTAGGGCGCTGGAATTCACCTGCTATCTCGGGTATAATGGGTGGTTTCCTCATCAAACTGTGTCTAGAATGACTGCATCTGCTAACCCGAGCAAGCATCAAGGCATCATCATAAGCTGCATCTCCTCTGACCCGGGTATGATCCTGTCTAATATCATGAGCATAAACTGCTCCTCTCCCAAAATCTACCCAGACTCTAAAATCTTGAGGCTCTGGTCTCACTGATCTGGATGAGACTATGAATGCTATATTGTCAATCTCCAGACCACCTCCTTTCTAAACTATCAGCCTCTCAAATCTATAAAGCGTCTCTATAGCTAATCCATTATCTGGAAAAGCCCGCTCCATCAGAAATAACCAGCCTTTAAACAAAGGTTGTAATCCTCTCTTCCAGGTGCTGAGAATCTCCTCTAAGGTCTTGGTAATCCCACACAAATATAAGTCTTCTACCAGAACTCGTAATCTGCGCCTGTAATCTGTCAATGTCTCCTCTTCCTGCATACTAAAAATCTCCCATCTAATATGACATGTAACAGAATTAGTCTGCACGCAACAAAAATTGCATGATTAATAATAATCACACATATTTTATTCCTAATCGTGCGGCATAACTCTACCCATAACTACCCAACTATTTCTACAGGGTACTAATTAAATCTAAACTTACTACATTCACCAAATGCAATTCTTTCACATATTCATTTTTCTTATACTAGCAACCATACTATGATACCAACTAAATTCTGTCACGCCCCAAGGGTACCCTAGTAGTAGCAAACAAGTCACACTTGATTACTATCACTAGATTACCTTCAAAGAATGACAGGTTTTTATAACAACAGGATCTTTTTAGTTGTTTGATAAGAAATAACAAATACATGAAAGAAATAATTTAGTGAATAAACGTTACAGAACTATTACAAACCATATAGTTCTTCTAAACTACACTACTAAATAATCTATTCTAATAGTACATAACCATTAAACTAAAATAAAACCGTAGACTTCCAGCTCCTAAGCCCTTACCGGAGCCATATTCCTGGAAGTGACTAACTAGGGTCGTAAGGTAAACCTGAAAAGACATTTGGAGTATGAGCAAAACCACAGCTCAGTGAATAACCACACATACCATACATCACACAAGTTATTAGCAAATCATATGTAATGCAAGCACTCAACCATATGTACAGATACAAGCTTGGGTGATCTAGAATCCAAACAGGAAAAAAATTTACGCCCTCTTTTTAGGGATTGGAGAACCATACTCAATGACCCACCTGCCCAAGAGAGGCTAAGTACACAGGAGAATCAACGATTTCTCGTTTTAGGGTATCACTTTGAATATAATTGATTAAACTGACCATCTCCTACAATTCCCTTAGAAACTCCCTAAGTATTAATCATTTCAAATCGATTCTACAGGCGACGTTCTTCGGTGCCACTTAGTTCCCATAGGACCGACAGACCAAAGAATATCTTGGAAGAACTAACACATTAGAACAACCAAGCATAAACAGAGATCCGAAATATTAATACGTAGCAGGCTGCCACCCCAATATATATGCAATAATGCAATTCGTGCAATGCATGATCAGATTATTTTGTTAAGTCAATAATTCTTAATCAAGTTCATGGTGACCATACATTACATACAATCATCATTATACTTACTTCACAACATCAAATCATTGCATTATCGCTTTTGTAAGGATATCTTGACAATCATACAATTAGTTCACAACATATTTCAACCATACAATCGTTTAATTATCTTTGCATTACATATTTAACTACTTACAAGCACAAACAGTATAATATGACTGAATTACTCACCTGCTCATACTGACTCAGTCGTAGTAATGAGCTGGTAGATCCTCTAGCGTATCAAAATCACCTATTTAAGATGAATAAAGTATTCATCAACATAGATTATAGAATTAAATTCCTATATGTGGCTAGTGTCCTAAACCCGGTATTTATCAAGTTTTATAATGACTAATACTTATTCTATGTTATTCTATACTGATCTCAATAGAAAATTATCTCTATTTATTATTATTTAGTGTTGTCGGGTTTCTCCTATTTTATCTCACATAATCATTTCGTTATTTTTAGAAGTCATAATACTTGAAAATTTAGCTTATTTCAATTTCCATTCTTACCTATTTTATCTATTTAGAACAATCATTTGACTAATACTAACTTTGATTAATACTTAATATCTTTTCTTAATCTTATGGTTTTAGAAAATATTAGATATTAATCTAAATATTTTAATTATTTGTACTTACTTGTCTAAGTATTAAATTATGTATGGTTATGTATATATAATATACTAAGTAGATGTATTGCTATATATATATATATATTTTTTTTTTTTCTGTTTAGATCAGAACAAGCTTTCGTTGAAGAAATTTGGTTGTACGCCGGCTCAAGGCCACCAGCTTTCAAACCCAGGTGCCAGTGTAGACTTGATTTCGAGAATTATTTCATATTGAGTGCACCGGCTTTGAAAGCTATCGACTTTCAACGTACGCCGGCCCTACTCCGTTGGCGTAAATCTCCAGGTAGCCGGCTGTCGTTCAATTGTTATGTGAAAATTATTTTTACGTAGCCTCTGATCAGTGTAAGCCGTCTCTACGCCACCGACCTATCCATGTAAGCCGCCGGCGTTGAGCGATTACACTGCCGGCTTTGAGACAGTGTTAGTACTGTTCATCATCTTCCTCCTCTGTCCGATTCAATTTCTTTAAATTTTACACGTTAAAAACATTACTAAACCGTTCCTAAATGTTTATATATCTTATATAAGGACATAAAACAATTTTGAACACGTCTAAAAACATATATATTTAGATCTCAATCTTATGAAAGTAAAACTAGGGTTTCGGAGTTTTACCTTGTTTAAGCCGATCCGATGGAATTTGAAGCTTGTGGTTATGTTTATTACGTTCCTAAGATTATTACAAGTTAGTTATGAAGCTTATATTTGAAAGAAAATCATTCGAATTACCTCAGCTTACCTTTGAACTCGTGTTCAAGGGTTTTTAGTAATGTTTTTCCTTTGATCCGAACTTCGATGTGTTGATCTGCTTATTCTCTATTTTCAGTTCATTTTGGTTGATATTTGGGAGTAGTTTCGTGCTGAGGAGTTTGGGAATTGATGAGCTTTGTTTATTCTCCATTATGAGCATTGAATACACATATATATAGAAGAAAAAGAAAAGGACTTGTGGCTGCTTCTTCCCTCCGAATCCGTTCGATTGTTCTCCTCATTTGATCTGTTATTTTCGTTGCAATTAATGTGGAGTTGAGTTGTCATTATTTGGTTAGTCTTTGGAGTTGATTTGGTTGACAATTTGAGTGAATTATTGGATGAACTTCGGCTCTCTCTCTTCTCTCAAATTTCTACCGAATTGCAGCTGTAATACATATATATATATATACATATTAGTTTATTATTTTAATTTAGTTTTAAGATAATTTAACGAGTTATACGGGTACAAATTAGCTAATATTTGGGAGTTTTTATACAAAAATATGTTTATAGAGTTATGCAAAACACTTAGATCATCAAATAATACAATTTTAGGTTTTATATATACGTAGTTAATTATTCGTATAATTTTATCTATCGCGATTAAGATTTCTTAAGCTCGTTAGCTCAATTTTTGTTTCAGGCTTTAATAGCTTAAGAAAACTCGGTTTAGAACAATAACGTGATCCGATTATTTATTTGGAATTCAGATTTTGAGTTATTTAATAGTTTATGTTTTCGTTGTGTATTTATGATCCTAACAGTTTATCTTTGGGTCTTCGTTTTCTGTCTATAAGCGTAATTAATCGTTTACTTAGTATTATACTTAATACGGAAACTAAACTATATACATATCTTTAGTTTTGACACCTGACATGAAATCTTATTAGTAGCTATTAATACTACCTAGGGATCTTGAATTTAGGGTTTAAATCTAAGTACAGGCTCACTACTTCTCATTGTTCTAATCTCAAATTAATACCGAGATAAAAAAACAATCATTTAATCTCTATATTTGTATTTTTCTATTTAAATCTTATTGTATATCAGGTTTTGGGTCTAAATTTTAGATTTTCTTTTAATCATATCTTGAATTATTCATTCAAGACACGAAATCTCATTTTTTGTATCAACTAGGGTTAAATAATTTCTTTATTCGAATTCTAAATCCTTTATCTAACCAATTTCTAGATATTGATCCATTCTTAGACTTTGATTAGAATCTAAATCTATTATCTAATTCATACAATCTATTATAAAGTCGTGTACTAATGTGGAAAATTCCCGGGGTTTACAAGTTTTATAGACTATTTTTCTTCTATGAGAAAAAAACTTTCTTTCATGATGAAATAGTATTTGTACATGGATAAAAGACCTTATTAACTTCCAAAAAGGCTATCAAAGCATTAAAAGGCCATTAATGCCTTTTTTAAAAGGAAAACTACCAAAGGGTTTCTTAAATATAATTTCTAAACTTTTATTAGAAGGAGTCAAACCATTACATTTTTTTAATAGGAATGGTCATTAAGCTCCTTCATGATATTTTATTTTTTTCATAAGGTAATTAAAATAAAGTCTTTAGTATTTCCAATAAAAAAAAACAAAAAAAAAATTCCATCATTTTAGGGTAAATCTTTTTTAATTCGAAAATGTTCATATGTGCGACCCTCTAGGTTTTTATATACAAAGGCAATATCTAGTATAACACAGACCAAGGTAATCATCTAGAAACAATTATTGAACACCCAACGTGATAAAAAAATATCAAAACCACTATGGACCAATTACTGTGAAATTAAATCTCTTCATCAAAATATCTTGATTAGACCATTGCATATAAAGTCATGAATGTGTAATCAATTTACTTGCTACCAAGATAAATTAGACTCAATAAAACTTGTCATGGCCAGTGGCTATGAGTCATTCTTATCTCAACCAAGTGGCAATAGATATTATCTCACTTATCGAAGTGAGTGATGAATTCCATCTTAACTCAATATTATCCTCTCTCTATTTCACATCATACCCAATAACCATATTATTTGTACTCTATATTAAGATCGTATTTAACGGTATCAAAATGCAACATTCTATATATATAGGATATATAAAGGTCTTAAGTCTAGGGATTATTTTCGCCCATTCCTATTGGAGGGACCAATGGTTATTTTAAAACATGTGGTGCCCTTTATCACTGGGTCATATACAGTGTACCCACTTATCTCCCAGGCACCTACTTGTATGACTTTGATATCTTTTCCTTAGTTTAGTGAGAATAATCTTAGTCATACAATGTGTTGGTCTAAATATCTGTCCCTCTAGATATTTATTCGACCAAGGATAAAATTTTAGATAATATGATGTCTTAGAATTCCCATTTATAATATACATCATTATCATTCCTGACATTTTCTAATTATCTATGAGATTTTATTGTAAAATATATACAAGAAGAAAAGCTTACAAAATAAGAAAATACTTACCTTTTATTAATAATATTCATAAATACATTAAAAGTGTCTTAGCATATTATGCACAAAATACAACAATTTTGAAACCTTAAAATCGAGACAAAATCAAATTTAATTCCAATTTCATGAGTTTATGTATCAAATTATTAAATAAAACTAAAAATTTCTTGTAACTCTAAATACGTGTAAATGGTCTTAATGCCAAGTGATTTAGAAGACGTAGAATGTTGAATGTTGTCCAAGTCAACCTTTTAAATATATTTTTACCTTACTTGCCACTTGTGCTTGTCTAGGGTAGAATTCGAGAATCAGACTAGTCATTATTTCATTCTAAATAATGTGTTGCTTATGCTTAGTTGTGGTTAGTAGAGTGGGAATATCAATAATCCCTGTGTGGTGCTACTCCTACTTAGAGTTGCACTTAGAGATAATTTAGGTAACTTATTGACTTAAGGGTATTAGGTAGTACCCAACATCGTATATATGTATTGTTTATATGTGTAACTCAATATGCTAAGTTATCCTTTTGTTGCTTGTATGTTAATTTAAAGATAAATTTAATGGTTCTTGTATATTTTATAATAAATGCGCATTTGACTGACTCTTGTATGCCTATGCACATGTGAGTGTGGTATTAGTGTACTAAGATCTAGCTTACCCTTTTCTTCATTCTAAGGTTCAAGGAATACTTCTATTTTATTTTTCTAGATATCACACTATAATTAATCATGGGGATGATGCTAAGGAGAGGACTACCCAGCTAATGACTATATTAGCTTAATCCTTTGGAAAATCCAATTTGTCAATGAATGTTGTAATTTTGTTAAAAGCATCTTGATACTCTCATTAAAATTAAACTTAAACAATCCACATCTTTGTAACAATGCATAAATTATAATTTCTTTGATTATATCAATCCCTTTATAAATTTCACACAACAAGTCCAATATATCATTGGTAGTTTCAAATGATGAAAGGGTTAATGACCCAAATACTAACAAAACTTTACATGAAAGAGCAATTTATTGCCTGAATTTTTAAAAGATCAATTTGCTACTTGAAAATACTCTTTGAGGATGCAAACATTACCTGACTCAACTCTGTTAAGTTCATCATCCTACGTATCATAACTACCCAATGTTTAAGTGATGCATGCTAGGCATGGATTTGTAATTTCCCAGACCCTAAAAATCGATAGCAGACTATGACCCAATGAAATATCCAGAATAGAATCTGAGGTATAATTAAATTTGAGCCTAAAGCTAAGAATTCCATGAACCTTTGTGAGGATTGATTAAAAAAAAAGATCTTGACACATTGGTTGAGTAATTCTAAGAACCTTGATATAGAGATATCAACCCTGTAGGAAATACTGACCCAGAACCGTGGTATAACGAAGAACGCAACAAGAATATCAAATTCTTGAAGAATTCACAAGCTCTTGAAAGAACTCAAAGAGAATAATTTTGTTTTAAAGGATTTCAATAATCAAAAGTGATTTGTCCTTGAAAACAAATACAAAGGACTAATATAATAACCAAAATGGCAACCTAAAAAACACAAAATAAAACATGTCTGTCAGCTAATCAAAGTTGGAGGCCTAAATAACTATGCCGGTGGCCTCTAATATAAAAGCGAGCGGCCTTTAGCTTTTAATCCGCTATTTCTTGGCTCCATCCAATATAAAAAGTTGCTGACCCACGATGTTGAATAGCTTTATTTCTCCTTCTGCAATCGATTCAATGTGCTTTGCTTGATCCTCCATGAAGTTCTTGTAGTAACCATTAAACGTATCTCATAGTTTCTTAGCTCGGCTTTATGTGATCATACTTCTAGGTATTTGAACTTGTTGTGGCAATCTTGGCACAGTCAAGTTGTCATCATTCCCCTTTTCTTCAATAAGATTCGTCCTCAAATCAATTTCACCTACATCAAAAGGACTTAAGTCATAAACATTTAATGTAACGCTCACATTGTACTCACCTGGTAAGTTTAATTTATAAACGTTGTTGTTGATTTTCTTAACCACTTGAAATGGTCCATTGGTTTGAGGATGACAAAGAATGGAGACTAATAATTTAGTACCCACTTTGCTCCACAAAACTTGCCAAGAATGGCTCAAAAATTTGACATTCCTGTCACTATCAATGCTCTTAGGAATGCCATATAAACTAACAATCCCATGAGGCATCACCTTAAATACCTTCTTACAAGTATATGACTACCAATTTTCTCCACATCCCTTTGTATCTCCTTAGTCTCTTCAGGAATGCTCCTATATGAAGGTCGGTTTGGGATAGAAGTTCTAGGTATGAAGTCAATTTGATGTTTTAAGCCTCTAACGAGGGTAACCCTCCAAGAATCTCTTCTTCATATTTCTGTAAAATAGACACAATAGAACTAGGAAAAGTAGAGTTAAAATTATTAGTAGAAATCAATGCCTCATTGTACGTAAGTACAAATAAAGACCTTTTGTCACTCACAAAACTCCTGATCCCACTCTTAGTGGCAACATAATTCAATTGTTTTTCCTTTTCACTCTCTTCTTTTTTCTTACTAGCCACTTTGTTTCTTCTCTCTATCACTTGTGTTCCATCCTCGCCAGCCCTCATGTTTTTTCTCTTTTTCTCACTATCTCTCAACATCTCATCTTCCTATTTCACCTTCTTTTGATCCTTCTATAGTTGTTGTGGTGTCTCTTTAAAAGGAGAATTTAAGTGAAGAGAATCATTGGTATCCATCAATGTCTGCCTCTCATTTTGTCTCTCTTCCCATGCCTCTAATAACCCCATCTGAAAGAATAGTTAAGTCACATCCACCACCTACACAATCATCACCTTTAGGGAATTTAAGAGAAGGGGGAGAGCCCCTTCAACGACAACCTGAACAGGAAGAGCTCTTAAAAGGGGGCGAGCCCCTTCAACGGTACCTTCACTAGGAAAAGCTCCTACTGCATTCAAGGAGACCATGAATTACTCAACATGACCAACCATCATAACCAGAGAATGATCTACTACTACTACCTAAAGTATCACCTCGGATTGATGATTTAGACATTCCTATTACTATTCGAAAAGGGGTAGGATCTTGTACAAAACATGTTATTTTGAACCACTTATCATATTACCATTTATCTAACAGATACAGTTCTTTCGTATCTCAATTGGATGGTGTGAATATTCCTTTGGATATTTATGAGGTGTTAAAGGATAAAAGATGGAGGGTTGTAGTTATGGAGGAAATGAAGGCTCTTAAAGATAATGGCATGTGGGATGTTGTGGATATGCTTGAAGAAAAGAAACTACTTAGGTATAAGTGGATTTTCACTATGAAATCCGGCTCAACTAGTAGTGTAGATAAGTATAAATGTCGACTGGTGCCTCAAGACTACACTCAAACATATAGGCTTGACTATGAAGAAACATTTAAACTCTATCAGAGTTTTATTATCTCTAGCAGCCAACTTAGATTAGGAACTCCATCAGATAGACATATCTAATGCTTTCTTGAATGAAACACTCGAAGAGGAAGTTTATATGAAGCTTCCTCCTAGTTTTGAAGAAATAGGATAAGAAAATGCAGTATGCAAATTAAACAAATCTCTTCATGGATTAAAATAGTCTCGTCGTGCCTAGTTTACCCACTTTAGCTTAACAATGAAGTAGTTTTGGTATAAGCAAGGGCAAGCCGACTATACTTTATTCATCAAGCAATCAAAGGATGATAAGAAATCTATTCTAATCATGTATGTTGATGATATGGTTATCACAGGTGATGACGTTGAAGAGATTGAGAACCTCAAGAGGTTGCTGTAACAGAGTTAAAAGTGAAAGATCTCGAGAGACTCCAATATTTTCTTAGGATGGAAATAGCCCGAAGCAAAATTAGCGTTTTCATTTCACAAAGAAAATATACCCTAGATCTATTAAAGGAGACAGGAAAGTTGGGCTATAAACTAGCAACCATGCCCTTAGAAAAAAAATTGGAAGCATAAAGTTTTTGAAGATGATCCTCCCACTAATAAGGACAGATATCAGCACCTTATGGGAAAGTTGATCTACCTATCATTAACTAGACCTGACATTGCATACGTTGTCCATTTGTTGAGTAAGTTTATGCATGCTCCAACCAAAAGACATCAAGAAGCTGTTGACTGAATTCTCAAATACTTAAAGGGGACACTAAAGAAAGGGCTACTATTTAAGAAAAATCATAACAAAGAAGTAAAGGGATTTGCATATGTAGATTGGGTAGGTTTAGTTGAAGACTCAAAGTCTACCATTGGGTACTGTACCAAGCTATAGGGTAACTTAGTTACTTGGCGAAGTAAGAAGCAATCTATTATGGTAAGGAGCAGTGCCAAAGCAGAATACAGGGCAATTGCATAAGGGATGTATGAGTTGATTTGGCTAGATCGATTACTCTTAGAATTGAATGTTCCTTTAAAGGGTCTCATGAAACTGTACAGTGACGATAAATCAGCTATAGCAATTGTTCATAACCCTATTCAACATGATCGAATGAAGCATGTTCGGATTGATCGAGATTTTATCAAGGCTAAAGTGGAAAGTAAAAGGATCAGCCTATCCTATTTGCCAACAAAGCCACAGGAAGCAAACGTACTCATTAAAGCTCTATTGAAACCTGAGTTTGAGTCAAATGTGAGCAAGTTTTGGAATGATAGATAGTCATTCACCAACTTGATGGGGAAGTGTTGGAAAGAGGGCAAGTTTCCCAAAATTAGGGAATAATCAAGTAAAAAATTTCTAATTGATTAAGATCCTCTATATTCGGAATATTTCATTAATTAGGGTTGAATCATAGGTTGATTATTTCATTAATCAGGGTTGACTCTTAAGTTGGTATATATAGCTTTGTTACCTAAAATATCTTATATCTAAGTATATATATTTTGTACCTATGGTTGTATAATACACAGAATAAAAAAAAATATTTATATTTTTCAAGATTATTCCATGAGTATCGTTCTCACCATTTTTTTTTCAGTATAGTCTCTTATAGTAATATGAAGGAACAAACCTTTTTCTCATGATCTACTTCAACTTTCTCCATATGGTAATTGACTCCTCTAAATTTCTTCTTCTATTAAGGGTAAGTTGATTCCAACATGTGCTGGCATATCCATTAAACTCCACAATAGCCAATTTGACTTTTTTCTCCTTCAAATAGTTGTGACAGGCAAAGATCAACTCAATTTTGCAGACCCACTCCAAATAAGCATCTGGGTCATTGTGGTCCTGAAAAGGTAGAATCTTGAATTTTACAGAATTCAAGTTCGTATCAATTTTCTCACCTCCTCGACCAATGTTATCTCGTGAGCTACTTTTGCCCCTGGCCCTGACAGGCTTCCTGTAATCCTGTTCCTCATCAGAATCTAGCTCTCCCTTCGAACCTCTATCGTTCAAGGCGATCCATTCACAGCATCAATCCCTCCAACATCTCTAACATTCAAGCCATATCATTAGTCTCTTCCCCCTCCTTCTTTGAGGTGCTAGACATCTTGTGATGTTAGGGATAACCAAATAAATAATAATAAAAATGAAAAACCTCACTACACTCCCTCACGTATATCACTCGCAAAATATAACACTCAACCATCGTGTGTTACTCAAACTCAATAATGCACTTACCACCTTACCTCTCAATCCTTCATCTTATGGTTCTTTATCAAGCTTGCGACCTCAATTCATGAATTTCTTTCCTGTATTGTAGCTCGCGACACTTCAATTCTTGATAGATATATATCAGGATCGAAATACTCCAAAAATCAAAGATAAATCACAAATCAACTTGTGGTCTCCTTTCATATAGAACAATTCCTTCAATTTTTATTCTTTTTCTTTTGTTTTTGATATTATTTTTCTTTTCTTTTCACTTCTTTTTTTTTTATTATTAATAAGATCTTTAAGAGAAAAACAATCAATTAAACAACTTATCAAAAAGATTCAAATCAATAATAGATATGAACGATATGAGTTAAGGTTTTGAATTACCACCCTCAAATCGAACTAAATGGTTGATTCTTAGAAAGCCTTGCTCTTATTCCAATGTGATATGTACTAGGCAAAAATTTACAATTTCCCAGACTCTAAGAATCGATAGCGAACCTTGACCCAATGAAATATCCATAATAGAATTAAAGGTATAATTAAACTTGACCCTAAAACTGAGAATCCTACGAACCTTAATGTGGATGGATGAAAAAAACCTTGACTCATTGGTTGAGTGATTCTAAGAACCTTGATATAGATATCTCGACCCTATAGGAAATACCAACCAAGAACCTTGGTATAACAAAGAACACAACAATAATATCAAATTCTTAAAGAAGTCATAAGCTCTCAAAAAAACTTGAAGAGAAGAATTTTATCTTAAAGGATTCCAATAATCAAAATTAATATGTCCTTGAAAACAAATACAAATGACTAATATAATAACCAAAATGGAAACCTAAAAGACACAAAATAAAACATGTTTGTTGGCCAATCAAAGCTGGTGGCCTAAATAACTATGTTAGAGGCCTTTAATACAAAAGCAAGTGGCTTAGCGAGTGGCCTTCGGCTTTTAATCCGTTATTTCTCAACTCTATCCGATATAATAAAGTTACTTGGATCTTTGGCATTTCGACCCACAATGTTGAACAACTTTATTTCTCCTTCCGTAATCAATTCAACATGCTTTGCTTGATCCTCCATGAAGTTCTTATAATAACCATTAAACTCATCCCAAAGTTTCTTCGCTCGGTTTCGTGTGATCATACCTCCGGGTACTTGAATTTGTTGGAGCGATCTTGGCATAGTTGAATCGTCATCGTTAAGTGACATGTGGCATTTCCAACATTGAAAAAAAAAAACCTAATGCACATTTTACTTAGTAAATTCGTTGGATCAACTTCATAATTAAAAAAGAAAAACATAAGCCTAGTTTAAAATGTAGGTTAAAACTCCCAAAAAAATAAAATTATACCACACTACCTTAAACCCTAAATCCCTCAACATTAGTTGAGGAATCTAAGCCCTAAATGAATAAAAACCCTAATTCCTTATGGAAGCGAGAAACCCTTGCCTTGTTCGTAAATACCCTTAAGAAAACCCTAATAAGAAAAATTACACTATCACATGCAAATACTTCGTCAATATTGGTAGAAGATAAAGTTGTGGTGGCTACTGCTTATCGAAAGAAGACCTACCTTCATGATCCACTTTGACATTATTATCTTTTTTATTGAGGGAATCTCGATGTCAGTACTTGTGGGGACAACGTTCTTAGACAATCATAGATAAGGACACTTATGGCCCTACTTATAGTGGAAGGTAACTGCTTTTTCCTTTAATTTCATATCTATGTGTTGGTTTTCAGTAACAATATATGGTGCCACTATTTCTTTATTGTATTTGTTTGTAGTGCCTTAATTAGTTCACCATGTACTTGAAGCTCCCAAGTGCATAACTTTTGCTTAAAGTCATAATAGAATGGAATTTATTATGTATTTGTGTTGCAACTGCGTATAAGGTGTAGATCAGTGAAGTTTTGAAAAATCCTAATAGACTCACATGATTTACGACTTTTCGTAGAAGTGAAGCTTTTTCTATTACATTTCTTATCACTTGGGTTACTAACTGTCTACATTACTATATACCTATCAGCAATTGTCTATTTCTATCGTTTTATTAGTCCTTATGTAACAATTACCTACTATGTTGTTTCAGGGTAAACTTGATGGTTCATGTTGGTAGTAGGTTTAAGGGGGATGGTGAATTGAAGAAGTATGCTAGTGATGAGCAAATTAATTAGACCATAACTTATGGTTTCTTATACTTAGGAAAAGTGTAGTTGATGGCTTGTTAGCACTCAGAATTGGACAGGATGCACCCTATAATGCCATGGTCTTTATACTTACTGGTCATGGCAGTGGACATATGTATGTCGAGCATGTTAATGGGGAAGTAAGGCAAGAAGGTGTTGAGCATCTAACTACTGGTGATGTTGAATTAGAAGTTGACGAGGAGGAAGTGGTGAAGATAGAGTTCTTATTAGATGATGATGACGAAGATGTCCACACAGCATGATAAAAGAGGAGGGCTTTTCTGGCCAACATAAGGACTTATAGTATTGAAGGTTTTAGTATGGAAATCAATAGTATATTTACTGGCTATAGGCTTAAGATACGTCGAAGGAAAACTCCTTGTGAAGGGGTAAGCAAAGATGAAGCTCCGAGAGTTTCGATGATGAAAATAATTTTTCTGATGATAAAGAAAGTTTCTTCACAAGTTCCAACGAATGTAAGGATGGGTTGGTCCAACCAAGGCGTAGGCAAAGAACCCAAGATCACTTTAATAATAGCACAGATTACCCTCACATATGTGTTGGAATGGTCTTTAGCAATAGGAATCAATTCAAAGAAGCCATGATGAAATATTATGTTAGTAATAGGCATAAGCTTAAAATCACTCTAAATGATAAGCGAAGAGAGCAATGCAAGTGTAAATGTCACACCCCAAAGGGTACCCTAAACGAGACAGTCCGCCATACTCGATATTTAAACTCAAGCAAGACAACCTTAGTCTCTCCATGAGTTCGAACATCGGGTGTAAGGCTCACGTTCAACATATAAGGACCATACTTTGCTTCGAAATAGTTTAAGAAGACATACATAGCAACAAGAATGTGATCATAACAGTTATATCTAGTTTTAATCCATTACATGATCTAAAGGGCATACCCCCATCAAAAATATTAAGAGTTCTTAAGTTCTCAAAAATCCCTTTCAACATCCATCAAATGCCAAATTAGGAGATTCAACTAGAAGTCTATGCCTACATCTAGGTCCTGACTTCTTCAAAAAGCTCCTAAAAGTCCAAAAGATGTACCTGAGGACAGTGGCTTCTCGGAGATAGCCATAAATATTCATACTGCAATAGAAAACTATTAGGGTATAAGCTTACATGCTTAGTGAGATTCACTTCCAAATATTTAATACTCAACAACAGTATATAATAGACAAGCTATTAACAAACATATAACATGCACAAGCAAATGAGCATATAAGCATATGACTTTCCGATAGCCATATGTGAATGGATTTACGTCCTCCATTCAAGGTTGGGGTGGTCCATAAGTCATGCAACCATAAATCCAATCTTGAGTGGGATGGTCCATAAGTCATGCAACCATAATCCCGATCCCTTTCTCTTAGTTACACAACCTCTGATGTTTTATTGTGGTAGTTTTAGGTGCCCACCCCACTTCCGTTAACTTAAGCGATCTTGCATCCTTAATGTTAACACAGGCCCCCATGCCTCCGCTAATATACTTTTGTCCCACCAAAGGTATATTAGCCAATGCAATGTGACTCACTACATGATATGTATGTACAGTTTATTCATATAATCGTGGCATGTTAATTATGTAGATTAAGTCCGATCATAGAGAATTTCAGACACTCCAAGTCTATACCAGCTCATATAATGATTTTACAGCAAGTCTCGTCTCGATATACTTATCATTCATTCAACCAAGATTAGATCATAACTCATCATAATTTTGTCTTTTCCTAATTCTAATGTCACTACGATTACAAGCACATACATGAGCACAACTATTTAAGAAATCAACTCACTTTGCTATGGCGCGGAAATCCACTTAATCGTAATAGTCCTCGGGAAAGTCTAGTCCGTCTCACAAGTCTCCTAATAAAAAAAAATAACCCTAATGAGTATTTGTATGAAGTTTAAATGTACTTATAAATTCTGTTATATCAAGTTCGTCAAAATTCGGCTAAGAGGAAATTCCAATTTAAAACGGTCATAACTTAGTCATTTTAACTCGGAATTTCGCATATTATATACCGATTTCTACCTATTCGAGGAGAGCTATCTATTTCTAGAGTTATTTTCAACAAATGAGGTCGGTTGATCCATGAACAGTATGGTTAAGGATACTGCACGAATTCTCATTCCACAATTCAACTTCTAACCTCAAAACAAACATCATATTAAAGCTTTGATAGATACTTAGCTATCATTATATCTTATAAGACTCTATTATATATATATATATATATATAACTCAATATCATGCATGATTCATGAGTGTTGGAAAATTCTAATTTCTCTTGTACTTAGATAATGTCAAATAAGAAGTATATGACATTACTTTCCTAACTTTGTTTCTACAAGTGCATCATGTATTTATGCAACACCTACAAGCTATTGTCATGAAGGTTATAATATGAACTATCTATATGTATATTCTTAATGATATAGTATCAAAAATTCTTTTCGAAAAACTTTTACTTCACAAAACTTTTGAAATTTACTAGACTTAAGAAATGTGGTTTTCTTTCTTGAAAAATCACATTTGCTTTCATCAAAACTTAGCCTTGATGACCTATATAGCCATTACCTTCATTATTTTAGTAAAAATCTTCATTTTGGGGTTAGAAAATAGATGTTTAAATAGGTGGTTTGCCAAAATACGAATTTTACAAAATTTTAAAGAATGAAAACATTATTTAACCTATTCTTTGAAACCATTTATTGTTCTAAGATTATATTTTGATAAACTTCTCTTATTCTTGTCAAAATTGGGTCTTTATTACATGTATCCCCTAGGACTTCTATTTTTCTATAAAAATTATCATTTTGGCACTTGAAAATAGGTATTTAAATAATGATTATTTTTAAATCCGAATTTTGAAAAATTCATTTGAGTTTGTTTTCTTTGTAAAACCTAGTCTTTCAAAAACTATTTACTAATCAAACCTACCTCTTAAGGCTTCCATTTCTTTAATAAAAATATTGATTTGAAGTTGAAAAATGGGTGTTTACATTTCAAGCTTCTTTTATTACGAATTTAAAACTAATTTTTGAGATTGAAATATAACTTTCGTAAACTTACCTTTGTTTTGAAAATATTCCTTAGTAGAGCTAAGATTTTCTCATCAAGATCATTCATTTATGATATCTATTCCCTAAGCCCTTCATTTTAAATGAAAATACACATTTTGAAGTTGAAAAATAGGTTTTCTAAATATGGTTCCTTTTTTATCCGAATTTTCAAAAGTTATTTTTATTGAAACTAACATAAATCTTGAGCTCTCTAATACTTTCCTACTACTATCAAGCTATTACAAGCAATTTAAGAACATAAAACAAAAGTCTAATGCATTTATGAACTTCAAACAACTAGATCTAGTTTACCATACTAATCACAAATGCATGAACACTAAGATAGTTATGTAAATATGAATAGATGATGAATATATGCACAAATTATTGATAATAATAACATAACTTAATAATAAAACAAGATAATAGCAAAATAACTTAAATAACAAGATCTAAAACATTGTGATGGCAAGGATCTCATGTTCAAGTGTTTCCATATCCCTAGCTTAAAGCTCATGGGGATTTTTATGTGGAATCACACATGAATGAACTTGCCATTACATGTTTTTAAAATACTAAGGTATAGATCTAATACTTATTGGTTGTGTAGAGTAAGAAACTTTGAAAGAAAAACAAAGTGTGTATGTGTATAGAGGGAGGGGGGGAGCTCACGGTTTTGAGAGAAGAGAGGGAGAGAGACTTTGAAAAAAATTTCTAAAGTGAAAAGGAAGAAAGAAAGAAAGTGAAATGAAGTGGGCATGGGGAGGTGTATATAGAGAAATGAACTAGGGTTTGCTTTAGATTAAAGAAAAGAATATAAAACAAATTAAGGAGAGGGAAAAATGGGAAGGGGGCACCGGTTCTAGAGAAAAAGAGAGAGAGAGAGATGTTGTGTAAGTTTTGGAATTAAATAAGTAATTTAAATGATAAAAGTTATATTGGAAAAGTAAATTATAAGAAAAATGATTAAATTGTAAGAGTAGGGTGTAAGAATGTAAAAAATAGGTTATGGATAGTTGTAGTTGTGAATAGTGTAGAAGAATTCAAAAAGTAAATTTGACATATAAAGTACCGGTAGTAATAAAAAAACGATAAAAATGTTATAACTATAACTTTTACAACCCGAAAAATTTTATAACTGGTATATTTGGAAATCTATGAAATTACGAGTCTAACGGTACTAATATCAGATATTTAATATTTCGAGCTCCGGGACACGCTATTCAAAGTCTGTATCCGATCGGGTTCGAAATAGATCGAAAACTTGCTAATCTTATTTTTCAAAGCATCCTAGTATTATTACAAATCAAACTACACCCTTTACTCATATTTCGACTCCTTGGTTTAGGAATACGAGATTAACGGATCCAAACTACTAGGGTTTCCTGAGAATTTTTTGACTTAGGTTTTGCGGTTGACTTTCCGGTTTAAGGTTTGAACTTGATATTACCCTAAAATTTAGGGGTTTACATGAACTACTATATTCCACTTAGGGTTCCCTGGTGATTTTCCGGTTTACATCTTTGCCAATTTGGAAACTGAGGGTTTATGTTTATACAACACATTTAGTTTGAGAATTTTATTTTAAATGTTTTTTTTGTAAGTATTTAATATCTCTTAACGTTTTCGGAATTATTGAATTGGGTTTTATTTCCGAAGGTTAATCATTATTTACTTTTTAATAATTTGTTTTTGGGTTCTATATTACACGATTTTTATAAGTCAGAGTTACGTATAAAATTTATCATACATAGTGGTTTTGGATTTGAAGACCGTTGAGTTCTTATTTTATTTTTAAGGATTCTCATTTTCTCAAGATGAAGAAATTTCTAGATTCATTCGTGATTTAAGGCTAGTTGAAGTTCGGTTTTAATTTGGAGTCATTTTTAGAGTTTATTTTCGAAGTTTATTTTGGAATTATTTACCAATATTTTCCGAGGCTTACAGTAAATTTGATGAATGTAACTTCACCATATTTGCATCAATTGACTTAAGCTCTAATTGTTGTGAAGAATTTCAAGGATAGTCGTGGTAACTTTTATAGGTCATCTTCCGCAAACAATAGAGTTATCCATAAAGAACTAGGGAAGCACTTCTTATCAAGGATTCGTATCATGCCTACAATGCAAGCAATTGATATAAAGCATCTTGCTAAGGAGGAATAGCTTGTGGATGTGTGCTATGTGTAGTGTCAATACATGAAAGCGTGGATATTGCGATGGATTAATGGACATTTTAAAATGGAGATCGATAAACTATGGGGTTATGGTCGCGCAAGCATGTAAAGGGATCGAGAATATTGTTGATATTATTGCTCAATGCCTAAGCCCAGACAACCCTTTATATTTTTAGCACATGTTTGCTTGTTTAGATGCTTCTACACTAGGATTTCTGGAAGGTTGTAGGCCCATCATTGGGTTAGATGGATCCTTCTTGAAGGGTGATTTACAGAGGGAATTTTTTAGTATCATGGCCCATGATGCAGATGACAAAATTTACCCAGTTGCATGGGCTTACGTTGAAGGAGACTCGTGATAGTTGGAAATGGTTCTTGATAAAGTTAGACTCTTTCATTAGTCTACGTGTTTTACCTGGGTTCTCCATAATAAGTGATATGCAAAAGGTACTTTCACCAACTTGCATCCGTTTTTGTTTGTTTGTGTGGGCCATGTGAACTGATATTGTCTACATCTTTATCCATATAGGGTCTTGAGACTACAATTTCAACTAGCTAGAGCATCGTTTTTGTGCAAAGCATTTCTTTGCAAATTGGTGAAAGAAGCACAAGGGTTCAAAGTTACAATAGCTATTTTGGAGTGCTTGCAAAGCATCTACCATCGGAGAGCTACATCAACATATTGAGAGTGCGAAAAAAGTTAAACCATCGGTTATAGAGGACTTAATGAGAAAGCATGCGAAGCTAGAGCCAGATAAATGGGCTTTGATCCACGCACCGACCCGTTTAACCCTTTTTAAAAATGAGTTAAGGCCAATTTTTTTTAGCTCATTTAAAAGTAGGCCAATTTTTCCTAGCCCGTTTAACCTGCGAGCCAAAGTAGGTTGGCTCGGAGGTTAAATGGGTTGGCCTGCTAGCCCACTTTTATTAAAAAAAATAAAAAAAAATTATAGGGGAATAACCTATTAATGTATCATTGTTCTTGAGACTTGTTAATTATAACAAAGAATGACAATTTGATGAACATTTATCATAACATTTTTTTGAAGTATATTATTATTGTTTTAAATGAAATATAATATCTAATAAATTATTTTAGAAAACTTATTTTTATATAAAAAATAATTAAAATAATAATGAAATTAATCATTAATATACATATATAACCCTATAAAAATGGTTTTTTAATTATATATATCTTATTTAATTAGTATAAATAAGTTAAATGGATCAACTTGACCCATTTAACCCACAAAGTATACAAGTGGATTAAAAGGGTCAAAAAGTGGGTTAGCCCATTTAACCCACAAGCGAAAGTGGGTTGGGTTAGGGTTAAGAAATTTTATCTCGTTTAACTCGTAAGCTAAAGTAAGTTGGGCTAGGTTGGCCCATTTAACCCACTTGTCCAACTTTACCCGAAGCACAGGTATAAGGCCTATTTTCAGCATGAAACTAAGTGTGATGTTATAGACAATAATATATTTGAGTGCTTCAACGCCACCATGCTTGAAGCAAGGTACGTGTCCATTATCTTCATGATGGAGTGTATTCGAAAACAAGTGATGACTCGGATAGTCAACAAGTTGAGTGATTGTGAGAAATGGGTTCAGTGATTTACGCCATGTATATGTAAAAGGACTGATAAAAAGAAGAGTGATATCACTCATTGTCATTTGTTGCCTAATGGAAGACTAGAGTTTGATGTTCTTCAAATACAAGATTCATGTGCAGTTGATATGGGGAATTTAACATGTAGTTGTAACACATGATACTTGACAAGAATACAGTGTGCTTGCATTTTATTCCGTGGTAAGAGTGTGGATGACTATGTGTCCACTTGGTACACAGTAGAGTAGTACAAGAAGACTTATGAACATGTGGTGAGTCCTATTCCAAGTGCTAGGTTATGGAAGAAAACTAACAAGGGAAAAATGCATGCACCCATCCCTAGAAAACCACATGGGAAGCCAAAATTAAATGAATGAGGGAGAAAGGTGAAGGCATTAATTAATATGAGAAGCCTACAAGAGTGATGTCTTGCAAAAAGTGTGGTATGTGGAAATACAATGTTAGAGGTTGCCCTATGAGCAACATAAGAAAAGATCAGCCACTATTGCTTCATTCATTTGTAATCCTTTAGTTTTGACTCTACTAATTAGTCCAGTAACTTGAGTAACCTGATTCTTTTCATTTCCTCGGGCTTACGGAAGCTTTATCCTCAAATCTTGATTAATTGTAATTTGATGCTCATCACAAGTACTAGTAGATTTTGTGGCTGAGTACTCCTGTACACCCAAGCTCGAAGATCACTAGTCCTGTAAGGACCTCACGAAATCAAAATTTGCTACACCCTTAAATTTGGATTCCCCACAAGCAATAACGAGACATAATATAAAGCCCTACTAGCCGTACTGGAACTTGCAACAAGCATCGGTGCAAACATAGGACACCTCAAAATATTTGCAAACTCTCAACTTGCAATGCAATAAGTTAAAGGCATGTACGAAGCAAAGAGTAAAGAGATGGTTGAATACCTTAAGGCAATTCGATCTCTCACTCAAGAGATACCTCTGAGGATATCTTCAAAAAACCTAGAGCCAACAATTCAGAGGTTGATAAGCTTTCCAAGCTTGCCTTTATGATTGTCCCTGACCTGACCAAAATAGAAGGCAAAATCTTTGTGGATTCCTCCTTGAAAAGTCCACTACAAGCAAAACCCACGAAGTGCCCAACCTACAACAAGCAACCCTACCATCATGCTGGATGACACCAATAAAAAGGTATCTCAAGGATGGTACTTTGCCCATAGATAAAGCTGAAGCAAAAATATTGATGTACAAAGTAGCTAACTACACATTGATCAACGAATTCTTGTACAAAAGGGGCTTTAACTTTCCCCTACTCCGTTGCTTTCACCTAGAGGAAGGACAACAAGTTTTGGAAGACCTCCACACCAACAAATGCAGCAACCATGTCAAAGCTCAGTCACTGCATACCCGAGTCGTGCAAGCTAACTACTTCTGGCGACAATAAAGAGTTCATATAGTGATGTAAACGATGCCAAAAAATCACCCCCATCGACCACATCCTGAGCTTACAGCTACACTGCCTCATTAGCTCGTAGCTATTTTGTCACGCCCTAAATTGTACCTTAGACGTGGCAGTCTACCACACACAATATTAAAACTCAAGAATGACTACCTTAGTTACGCGAAAGTCTCAATATCATGTGTAAGGCATACAACATAATGATAGGAGATGCCGGTGGAAAGTGCAGTTTGAGTAAGTAATATAAAGCATACAAGAATCTAGATAAACATTAACCCGCATACATAATTTATAAGTTCATTACAAAAGCCTTAGGGGCATTCCCCTGCTAAATGTTTTCCAAGGATCAAATCATAAATACTAAGTCTTTACAATAAACTTAAATAACTTCACTAAAATATTTTAAAGGAAGTCCAATCTAGGTCCGTGATTGGATTTCCTCCAAAAACTCCCAAAAGATGAGTTACGCGCATAAATGGACATCGTTGGTACAAAAGCAAATGCTCTTGTGCATACAAAAATCTATAGGGATGTAAGCATTACTAGCTTAGTGAGAACATTCCCGGTTTACCATACTCTGAACAAAATTTGTCAAGCAAGTTTAATTATTCAAACAAGTGAGATGCAAAAAACACATAAGCACACAAGACATATGGTTTTTTAGGAAACATATGTTGAATGAATTTATGCCCTTCATTCAGGGTTGGGTATACTGGTCAGTTATGGCTAACTAATAAATTTATAGTTCTTATCGGCTACTAATCGCCACCAAAGATATGTAGATCTTACCAGCTACTACTCACCATATGCAGATAATACCGATTATGCCAACCACCATCACTATATACTCGTCCCATCAAATGTATAATAGCGCATGTAATGAGGCTCTATTTGTGAAGTGCATGATTCAATTTTATTAAGAGTTTAGCATTTAGTTACATTATTTTGAAGGTGATCATACAATTTTCAAACATTACAACATGGTAGTAATACATATAATTTATTATAAACAATTCATGACTCGATATGCTTAACATAAATTCACCAAGTAATATAAATCATATGCACTTTTCCATTTTCATCTTTTTCCTAGTTCTAGTGCCACTAAGCAACAAGCACAAACATGAGTATGAAAAATAAAGAGAAGTAGACTCACTCGGTCATATCTTAACAATAGTTCCCTTAATCAAAATAGTCCTCGGAATAGAACGTCTCGTCCTCCTCATTCATAGGCAAAAGAAATACCCAAAATGAATATTTTATAGAATTTCTACTCAAATTTTCTAACTCTAGCTTCTAGTTGCAGTAAAATTCCTATTTATGGAAATTCCAACTTAAAATGGTCATAACTTGCTTATTTTAACTCGGAATTTCGCATGTTATATGTCGTTTTCTACCTACTAGAAAATATCTATCTATTTTTAAGGTTAATTTTATCAAAATAGGTCATTTTTTGTCTCAAAAAAGAAGGAGGCATAATAGTTACGAAAATTCCCAACCCTTAAAATACAAATTACCAAACTTTCTTTCATCCAATAACCTTTAAACAAATATATGGATATTTGTATAGTTGAAAAATCTTTTGAATATATATATATACTCACATTGCATGCATGGTTTTTGTGGTGTTATCTCAACATTGATTTTTCATAAAACAATTTGTCTTTAAGACTTTAAAAGATAGAAACTTTAATTTCCCCTTTAAGCTGTTGAAAGGAAAACTTAAAACTTCTTGAGTAATTATAAGTGGGTGTTTTCTTATTAAAATTTCATTTCCTAACTTTTTCAAAGATAGATTTAACTTTTCAAAATCTTGGTCCTTTTTAAGATTTCTACCAATTTTTATTTCTGGTGATTAGAAATTAAAGTTTCCAAAATTTTTCTTAAGTGGTTTATGATTTCTAATGTACATGTCCTCTTTATGTTTATATTCTTCTACTTCTTGGTATTTAAGTCTATCATCTTTAAAACTTACTTTCCTTGACAAGTTTTTATTTATCTAAGTGGACTTATAATCTAGTAAGTTGATTTTATCTTAATTTTGAAAACTTGTCCAGTTCTTGATGTGTGTTATGAAGTTGATAAAAATTCTTATAAATAAGTTTTTATGAAAATTTTGCATAGCAAAGCATTATCATCATTAAAGTTTTAACTCAAAATTTTCATGTTATCATTTTGAAAAAAGATGTATCTCTACTTAGTTAGATTTTTAAAGAATTCCTCTTTATTAACACTTGGGAATTTCATGATGAGTTTGTATAAAATTTTGAAAAGAATTTTCTTATGAACCATTTTCTAAATCTTGGATGAGACATATTTGCTAAGTGACAAAAATTCATTTTTAAGGTGAGTTTAGTCTTATTTTCTACATTAAAGGAAGAACCCCTTTTTTATTTTTATTAAGACAACAACAACTTAATCATGCATGAATATGATTATTTAGCCATGAAAAGATAGTAATAACATGTAATAAAATATAAAGAGATATATAAGGAGCAAATAATAATAATAATAATAAGGTCAAGTATTGGGAGCCGTAGCTTCATCAAGGCATCATGGAACTAAGAAAAGACTAGTTCCAAAAAAAAAAGAAAAGAAAGAAAAGAAAAGGCATAATAAGAGCATAATAGCAAAAGCATAATATATGAGCAAGAACAAAACATGAACACATTATTGCTTTCTTCACCTCCATGGGTTTAGAAAACACACACTATGTTCATGCTAAGTTACATGAACATAAGAAATAATCTAATAACAAAGTCATAATATAAAAATGCATGTATGAACAAGAACAAAGTATGAACATATTATTGTTTTCTTAACCTCCATTGGTTTTTAAAAAACATACACTATGTTCATACTAAGTTACATGGACATAAAGAAGGTCTTAAGACATTTAAGTATTGGTTGGAAGAAGAAGAAAGAGTTGTAGAGAGGAATTTGTGGAAAGGAATTTTGTGGTGATAGTTTGAGAGAGTTTTGCTAAGGAAATAAAGTGTGTGAAAGAATTGAAGGGAGATGGGGTATTTATAGAATTTTGTAGAGAGAAATTAGATGTAATTAAATAAAATAAAAAAGAAAAAAATATAGATGCATGCATGGGGGAGTGGCCTCGATTTGGAGGGATAAGGAGGAGAATATTTTATTTAATTTTTTGTTTTGTAATGAAAAGTAATAATGTGTAAGGTGTGATGTGAATAAAGTTTTATATAAAAGGTAAATTGCAAGAAATAGGTGTATGGGTATTAAGAATATGTAATAAGAAAAAATAGAGATAGGTGAATAGAATGAATAGTGATATGAATAGTAGATAAGACAAATTAATACCAATAATTAAGAAAATACACATAAAAATATAATATCTGATATTTTTAGTTATCGAAAAATTATAAAAATGATATTTTTGAAATCCTTATATTATTACGAGTCTAATGGTATTATCGAAATATTTTTACTATTCCAAGCCTTAGGACACGTTTTTCAAAAACTGATCCCGTTCGGGTTCAGAATGAATTAAATTTTGACTAATCTGATCTTTTTAAGCTTTCCTATATTATTATGAATCATATTCCATGATTATCTCAATTTTATTATTCTAGGATTAAGACCGTAAGATTGTCGAATCTAAACACTAGGATTTGTTTAGTCTTTGTTGACTTTTAGGGTTTCCGGTTGACTTCTAATTCTAGGGTTTAAATATAAACTTAGCATAAAATCTAAGAGTTTACATATTCACCATATGAGGCTAGATATCCTTGGCCCTTTCCCCATTTCTATAGGATAAAGAAAGTTTATCATAGTTAGATGCAATTAATTAACAAAATGGGTAGAGGCCAAAGTAGTAGCCAAAGCATGGACAAGAATGTCCAGCACTTTCTCTACATGAATATCTTAGTCAGATTTGGAGTCCCTCACTCCATCACATGGACTATGGGAAACAGTGTAACTTGATAGCAATCAAAGATTTTTGTGCCAAGTACAAGATCACGACACACTATACCTCGATCACCTACACTCAAGCAAATGGCCAGGATGAGGCAATCAACAAAACCATCATGCAATGCTTAAAAGCTAGAGTCAACCGCCTAAGTGGCAAGTAAGCAAACAAGCTTCCCAACATCTTATGGGGATATTGCACAACCACCAATTGAAGAAACCCCTTTTCGACTAGCCTTTGGATCTAAGGTTGTCCTTCCCATTGAGCTTGAGTTCCCTAACATCCAGGTCCAATCTTATAATAAGTTTATCAAGGCAGGCCTCAGGCTCGAGCAAGACGCCATAGAGGAAACTTGAGACATAATGAGCAAAAAGGTTGCAGCCTATCAACAAAGAGTCACCAAATACTATGACAAAAAAATTCATACACAAGGTTTTCCTACCGGGTGATCTCATTTACAAAAAGCTAAAGGCTATGGAGCAGAAGAGGCTCATGGTAAGCTCGCCCCAAACTAGGAAGATCAGAGTCAAAGAAGACTTAGGAAATGGAGCATACAAGCTCAAAACACTAAAGGGCGAGCTCATCCCCAAGACTTGGAATGATAAAAATCCGAGGAAGTTCTTCAAATAGATGCGACTTATTTTCACCATGTGCATGTAAAGCCCAAAACATGGCTTTCTAAAGTCGTGAAAATAGCAAGAATAAAATAGGTTTCTACACTGATATGTTCTCTTCAAATGCCTTTTTAGGAAAAAGATAAACCAAGTCCAGTAGTGGTCTTGGGAGTTTAATAAACTCCACCTTCATGTGCTAAATAAGCTCAGGTAATTCCCTCTTAAGGATAACTCCTAGTAAAAGCTCGGGTAATCCCCTCTTAAGGGTAACTACCCCTATGAGCTCAGGTAATTTCCTCTTAAATTTAACTCTCCTGGTGAACTCGGGTAATTCCCTCTTACGAGTAACTCCTAGTAAGAGCTCAAATAATTCCCTCTTAAAGGTAACCCCATTCGTAAGCTCGGGTAACTCCCTCTTAAGGGTGACTCCCCACTTAGAGTCTGAACTCTGAATATCTTCTCCTTACGAGCTCATATGCAACATGATTAAGTCAACTACTCACAATTAAAATTGTTGTCAACGTATGATCTAAAAGATAATGAACAAGCTCTAACAACATTAAAAGAGGATCTTAAGGCAAAAAAGAAAACACAAATTTCATTAATTCAAAATAGATTATTGTAGTAGTTTTAACTGGCATCTCGAAAAAATTAGTTTTGATTGGCATCTCGACAAGAATATTACAAGACAAATTCTTGCAAAATAAAGCTTGCTTCTGATCTTCAAGACTAAAAAAGTGTGATCTTCGATCTTCAAGATAAATGCATCATAGGCATGTCAGTCCTACGAGGTCACAAAAGAAGATCCAACTCTTTCGACAGCAAAGACCCTAAACAAGGTGAAGAAGACATTAAAAAGTAGCCCATGAAGGATGGTGCCAAACCATCCACATAGGAATCCCAACTCGAGAGGCAACTTCTAATCAAACTCTAACAAGAAGTGTCAAAACTCGAAGCCACTACTCACTATCACTCCAAGCACTGAGCCTTTTTTTTTTCCAACCAACTTGCTAAGGAAGAGGACTAGGGATAGAACTTAGAGCATGAGAGAGGGGACATCACTTCCTCCATGATAATCTTGACATCAAATAAATCATCAAGAGACCGAAGTTGAAGAGGGATACGAGCCCCTATAAATCCTATTGCCCTCACTTGCTAGAAAAATGGCCCGAAGAAAAGAGCTGGAAAGCAGGAGAAAAGGTCGAGTGTTTCCTCCACAATGACTTTGGCCTTGAATAACCTGCCAAGGAACCAAATCATCATAAAGGGCGAGCCTCCGCTCATACACTTGCCAATTAGAACAAGAACATATTGACCTTGACATACAAAACATAGAAGCGAAACATAGTCCCAGGTCAAGTGAATAAACAGGCAATGAGGATCGAAACTTAGACAACATGCCCAACCCATTACCTGACCTCAGTAAAAAACCCAAGTAACAAGAACCATAGAGCATCCAATCCCCTTAAACAGAGACAGCTGAGCATTAGTCGAGCCTTCTGATGAACCAAAATTATTCCTATTTTACAAGTGCTAAAACATATGTTTGATGGTCATTTTTATTGGGAATTTAGCACTTGAATTAATGGAGTTAAGCTTTCAGGTCTTTGAAAGATATATTTTTCAAGAAAAGCAAAGACGGGTCAAAAATGTAAAGTTTGGATCAAGACGAACTCAACATGACAAGAACAAGCCATGTCTTTCAACCATTACAAGAAAGAAGCAAAATTAAGGGCTAAATATCAAGCTTTTGGAAGACATTTATGAGACACGACCTGTCCCAAACCATGTCAATCTAGAAAATTAACTTTGCAAGGGACATTTCTGGGATAAGCCGTGTCCCAAGTCATGTCAGTGAAGAAAAAAAGTGCACAGCAAGGGACATTTCTGGGACAAGCTGTGTCCCTAGTCATGTCGATTTCCATAGTGAAGAAAACAGCCAGACATTTAAGTGACATGACCTGTCCCTAAACCTGTCGATTTGACAGTCCGTTACTTTTTGAGAAACAACTTTTTTTAATGAATAGTAACCCCCTATTTATTAAAGAAACGTCCATTGTACATTAAAGGGGTGTTACTTTGAAAATTCAAAAGACCCATAACTCCCGTAACTTCCCATTTCCTCCATCAATGAGCATTCAATTCCATTTATGTGTTACTTTGAAAAGCTAAAAGACCCGTAACACCCGTAACTCCCGTAACTTTCCATTTCCTCCATCAATGAGCATTCAATTCCATTTATGCAAAGATCATTATAAAATGAAGATGGAAGGAAGAAAAGAGAGAAGAACAAAAAAAAGGGAGAAGAACAAGAAAAGGAGAGACAAAGACAAGAAAAAACACACTTTTATGTATTTTTACAACATCATTTGTTCTTAAGTGTTTCAATTTATCAAGGAACATCGTTTGTATTGCTAATCTAATTTTAGATCATTTCTATTTCTCCTTGTTATTGATTTATATTGTTTTATCTATGGAGGAGTAGTTTAATATTGCTTGGGTATTGTGGATCCTTGATTGATTTCATGTGATTCTTTTGTTCTTAATTTCAAAATGTGTTGATTTTATTGTATTCAATAGTTTACGCCTAAAGAATGAGTCTAATTGGATGGTGCATCCCATTGGATTTATGTTTGAATTTTGTTAAAAATAGACCGAAAGGTTGATTTAATGAATAGATCTAAAGCTATTGATGAGATTGCTCATAATCATCTAGAGATAGGGATAGTGAAATCTTCTGTCACTCGTTTTGAATTCATCAGTTTGGTTTTAAAACGAAGGATTCTTGTTCTTTATGCAAATTTAAGTTGCTAATAGTCAGGAAGACATTCCGACAGTTTGGCTTAAGTTTAGGTACTTTTGACTTTGAGAGAAGCATTAGCATAATTTAGTGAATCCGATGGTTCAATAATCAATACAACTTTTTGAGAAAATTCTTGAGTCATATGAATAGATCTTAGGTGAAGCATGACCCAAACAATCTTGTGAATTGATTTATCCTTTTGTATGCTTGCTGTGAAATCTGTGAATATTATACTTAGTTTAGTTTCTATGTATCTAAAACCAAATCTGAATTTTTTTTTTTTTTTTTTTTTTGCTAGATAGTAGGAAAAGAGTGAGTAGAAGTACTCATCAACGTTCCCTAGGAATACGATCTAGATCATTTCTCTATGCTACATCTGATGGGTGCGCTTGCCCTGTAAGACCATAGTTGAAAAGAAACTGATTTAGAATTATAAATTTAAAACTTGGTCTTTTGAACCTATCACCTTCCTATTGTCAAATTCCCCCTAAAGCCCAACCTCTCCAACCAAAGGAGATCGGCTAAAAGTGACCACATAATTCAATCAATTACTAGGGATATTAGAATAAAAGAGAGGCTTTCATAAAAGAATTATAGAGTAAAAGACTGGATTTGTGATATGAAGAAGTGTTTTTGCCAAGAGAACTATTTACAGGATAAAGTAAATAGCATTACGATCGGCATTTAATGCAACCAAGTCATGAGAATCTCGAGTACAACCCGCCTCAGCCATTCGATCAAAACTTGGAAACATGCAAACCTTGAAAAGGAAAATCTTCTAACACGTGCAAGTTTACCTAAAAACCAACATCACAGCCTACAATTAGCCTGTTCTAAACCTGCTATTACTAAGTCGGCCAATGCTACTCCACATACAGAAACACAATGCATCAAGCATAAAACTAGACAAAAGGCGAAGCGACCTCACTTAACAGATCAAGATCAAGCTCGAACATAACCTCTGAAGAACTTACTGTAGAATTTTCAACAAATGCAAAAAATCACAACCAATGGAAGAAATAATAAAGTAAGAAAGTTTGTTAAGTCGATAGAAAGATTATAGTACATACCAATAAAAAGACAATAAGAGGTTCGGATGAACTGATAGAGTAGCCCGCATTATAATGATAATATATATAGAGAGAGAGAGAAATCAAGCCCAAGATATCGGCCCAGCACCTCACCAAGGACAACTTAAGTACTCTCCTTTGCAATTATTTGTTGGAGCTTGCTCCACCTCTGACTCGTAAAGAGCTCCTCCTAAATTTGCTTCTTAGCTACATCAAGGACAACCTGGCCGCGCTTAAAATCGGCCACTCGAGCCTTAAAAAAAAGAGTGAAATAAAAAGTAAATATTTACATGATAATAAAAAAGGGAGGGAAGACCAAAGATAGGAGGAAGCAAAAGACCCAAAAAAAAGAAACCAACCTTAAGATCAACATTTTCTACTCTCCGTGAGTCCCTTCACACGAAAGGATAAAGCATCTATTCCTGCCTTACGCCCCTCCACTTCTTCTTTAGGTCATTAACCACACCACTTAAAGAAGACTGGACTCGTAATGCCTTGCCAACTAGACTTGATGAACCAATTGCTCCCTCTCGTCCATTAGCTTAGTGACTCTACTCTACAGCCCAATCCTCTTCCACCTCTCCTCAGAGGTCTCTTTCTCTGGCTTGGCAATGTAAACCTTAAACAGCTCTAGCTCCTCATCGCCCTAACAAGGAAATGCTAAGTCAATAATGACCACAAAATTAAGAAAACTATGTGCTTGATAGGAAAGAGAAAGATCAACTCACAGCACCCCAGCTCGACCGTGCATATCTCATAACTTTAGAAAAAACCGCCACAACTTGTAGTGAAAAAAAAAAAAAAAAAGGAAAGAAGAAATAAGATGGCAGAAAAGAGAAATAAGGAGAGAACAAAAATAGGAAAACAGCTCATTGATATGCTTTTTCGTTGAAAACTATTTTTATTGCATAAAACTACTACCCAATATACCTGGTGTGTATGCAACAATAAAATATGGTGAGTACCAGGTCGAATCCATAAGGAGCTAATTATCTAAGTACTAGATTATGGTGGCTCTACTCTAAGCTAGGAAATCGAATAGGAGGTTGAGATTTCTAACTAAGTAAACTACTTTTGACATTACCATTACAAACTACAACTAATCTAACACTAAAAAATAAACTAATTCTAAGACTACTGAGTGAATCTCCTCCAATAATTTGATATGGGATTATGTAATGGTTTGATTAGGATTTCTATTCATTGCTTTATAGTTATAATCAAGTTTGTTCATTTGGATTTCGATTAAACTCACAAGAATTTACTTCCCTCTTAAGTTGCAAGATTCTACTTGTAAGATGGATATCCCTCTCAAGTATATTATTTATAACCATTAGTTAAATAACACACTCCTCTCACAAGCCATGTTATTATAATTGAACTTATGGTTCAATCACGTGTCTGTGTCGATAAACCACAATTTCAACTGCATTAAGAACATGAGTTCTACAACTTGAGCCAAAACCACATGTGTCTATGTCGGTTCTGAAGTTGTATTTTATATTTCAATCGGATCATCAAATCTCTCTCGAGTGTCTCAAGTCCTAATTTGTAAGAGAATTCATTGATAAATTTTATTTTATGAACATTGAAACAGAAATAACCAAAGTTCTAAATCAACAAGACCCATTATAAAATACTAATCAACAAGACCTGCTATAAAACGCTAATCAACTACTCAGGAAATCCATAAACCATCACATAATCCCACTAGATAGTTCTAGCTCATATTGAAAAGTGGAATTTCATAAATGATTAGAACATGTAAACAATCCATTTCAAGAGATAAGGAGAGAATACACCTGAAAATACTAAAGATGTCTCCTTAATAATTTGGGATCCAACTCCACTTTGAGTGTGCGTAATGGATTGTACCAAAGATGAGATGAAGTGAGGTCAAGGTCAGTGCATGAGGTGAATGTGAATGTGAATATGGATGGAAATGTGGAACGTCTAGACCTAAGAGGGTCAGACTAAGACCAAGACTTGGTCTCTCTAAGATGAAAGACCAATAAAAATGAAGACGACAAATGTTATATAAAGTGTATGTGAAAGGTGAGTTAGTATGTAGAGGTATGGTGATGTGAAATTTGATTGGGTTTGGTGGCTATGATGATAGATGCGAGAAGTAGTTATTGTATAGTGGGTATATTCTAGCAAAGTGGATCTCCAAAAATAGCAAAAAGTACCAAAAATAGTCTCATAACATATTTACAAGGCAAAATAACAAAGGAAAACAAAGACATCAGGTTGCTTAAGTTGATTTTGGCAGGTGGTCATTGAGATTAGGTCAGCTCGTATGTAGCAAGTTAATCCTTGTGTAGCCCTACTTGATTCGGGTTGCTTGTTTCCATTCTTGGAACTATCGAGGTCGACATCAAATTAGATTTGTTTAGTGTATGGAAATGGCTTGGTCGATTCAACACTTGATTCAGGTCAGTTGATGTTGTAATGGAGCTCAGCGGTTTGTTCCTGTGTGAACTACTCCCTATTTTATATCAGCTCTGTTACTACTAGCTCCAAGCTCAAGTTACAGCATCAGGTTGGTGGTTAATGCTCGAGTTTTCCGGTGCTTGCTACTCGAATCCTGATCAAGACTAGTCAGTATGTACAGCAGGTCAGGTTGGTAGATCAAAAGCTGTGCTGGTTCAGAGCTTGCTTCAGCTGCTCGATGCATGTCATAGTCGACGCTTGGTTTGTAGATGCTCACACTTACTACTCAAATAGGTCAAGTTGTCCATAAATCTAGATCGGCTTAGCTTGCTGCTCGCTTAGATTCAAGCAGCTCGTCATCTGCTGTTTTGGTCTGTATACGACTCAATTTGCTTAGTTGCTGTGTCGTCTGATTTAGTCGATGGAGCTTCTACTTCGACCTATTTTGATCAGCATGGGCACTTCTAAAGATGCTTGGAACGTGTTGAGGTTGGCTGGTCCATGTCCGAGGCTTGTGCATGTGTAGCTTGTGAAGTCTTGCCAGAGCACTCGATGATTATCTGGAGCAAGTGCTCGGCAGCTCGGCTCTGTTTCCTTGCTGTTATGTTCGGTATTTGCTGTTGCTAGTGTGTGCTATCCTGTTGTTGTCTTCATGGGCGCTCTGCTAGTGGCTTATGGTTGCTCAGTTGTGACCTGCTTGAATGCTTCATTTGCATGCAGTGGGCGCTCTATGATCTAGGTGCAGGAGCTGGCCAATGGAGCTTCTGTTCTCGCCAAACATAAGTGCTCGGGCTATTGGTGATGAGTAGCTGGGACTTGTTCCAGCCTATCACTTGGTCTTCAAGGAGCAGCTTGAATTTAAAATCAGCAACTGCTTTGTGTAAACCCCTCAATTTTAGTGTAAATTTAGAAGTAAACCTTAACCTTAGTCAAATTAGAACTTTAAAAGTCAACAAAGATCAAGGCATACTAGTAGTTTTAACACCAGTAATTCCACGCTCGAAACTTGTGGACAATAAAAATGAGTTAATGGTAGACTATAGTTTAGAATAATATAAAACAGCTTAAAAAGATCATATTCGTCAAAAATTTGATTGTTTCGGACTCAAACGAGATTGGTTCTCGAAAAATGTCTCGATGCTCGAGATAGCAAAAATTATCCAAAAATATGGTTAAGCTCATAATTTAACAAGGATTCGTAAAATATCAGTTTCGTAATTTTTCGGCACCTAAAATTATCATATATAGCTTTTTTATGTGTATTTTCTCTATTACCCATAATTTAATTGTCTAGTCTACTATTCATTAATATTCACATATCTCTATTTTTTCTTACCACCTACTTCTTACACCCTACATATCTATCACTTACAATTTACTTTCCTAATAATACTTTTTACATAACTTCTCTTTTGCTTCTTTACTTTTAATTATCAAAACTAATTTCTCTCTCTCTCCCTCTCCCTCCATGAACTGTCGGCTCTCTCTCTATCATCCATCTTTTTTTCTTTTTTTTATTTAAATTTATTACAACAATTTACCTCCACAAAATCTCTATAAATATCACATCTCCCTTCACTTCTTTCACACATTTTCATTTCACTTAATAAAACTCTACCAAATTTTCTACTCAAACTTTTCTCTTCAAAATTTTCTTCCCAACTCTCTCTTCTTTCTATAAAACTATCCACTAATATTTCATTTCTTCTCCAACCAACAAATGAACTTAGGTAAAAATTCCTAAAATTATCTTCATGTTCATGTTAACATAGCAAAACCATAGTGTATGTTTCTTAAACCCATGGGTGTTATGGAAGCAACAATTTGTTCATGTCTTGTTTAACAATATCCAAGTATTATTATTATTATTGTTTTTATATTATTATGTTTTATTATTGCACCTAATCTAACTTTTATATATTACTAAGTATATATATATATATATATATATATATATTAGAGCCTATAAGCTCACTAATATAACTTTTATTTATTCATGCTCTCTATTTCTTACAATTTATTTATATATTCCATGCAATTTTATTAAGACTAGTCTTTCTAGTCTTAGACTTATCCTTATCAAGTCAAAATAATCTTTTTCTTATTTTTCTTTATGGAACTGCCCATGTCTAAATCTGGGAAGTTATGATTCAAGCTAAGACTTCCCAATTATTGACTTTTATTATGTGTTTATTTTATTTCTGTGTCTTTTATCTTTCATATGATTCATTTTTATCATGTTACTTATCTACAAGCTCATAGGCATCCATGATTATATTGTTGTTGTCTTAATAAAAGAAGTTATTCCTTTGATAAAGAAAATAAGACTAACATCTTTATAAAAAATGATTTTTGTCACTTACGAAAAATTTTCCATTAAAGACTTGGTATTTTGTTACAACAAAGTTATCTTCAAAAATTTAGACAAGTTCATTATAAATTTTAGTATCGTTATTATGCAAAACTTTTTCAAAATTTAACTAAATAGTTTCATTACTCTCTTTTTAAACTACCAAGAATAAAATTTATTATTTAAAACTTTAATGTTTATAATTCTTTGCTATGCAAATTTTTCCTAAATATTTCTTTATAAGATTATCACCAACACTTTAATAAAAACTAAGAAATAGATAAGTTTTTCAAGTTAAGCTAAAATCAACTCACTAGATAAAAAATCCACTTAAGAGTAAAAGTTGGTAGATAACTTGAAACACAAAATTTTTGGAACTTAATTTATCCTTTAAAAGTTAAAGAAAAATAATTATAATGAGAAATCATTTGCTTACAATAACTTGAAAGTTTTTAGTTTTTTTTCCAACAACTTAAAATAAATTTGTCAAATTTCACTTTTTCAAACTCCTAAGACAAGTTCTTTTAAGAAAAATCATTATTGACACAATATCATTAGAATCATGCATATAATATGAGTTTATATATGTATAAAAAGGATTTTTCAACTACATAACCATCTATGTGTTTATTATTGACTTTTCGGGCGAAGTAAAATTTCGTAAAGTTATAATTTAAGGGCTGAGATTTTCAGATCAATTTTGTACCGGATCATTTCAAAAATCAAATGACTTTAAATGTCAAAAATTACCTTAGAAATAGATAAATCTCATCGAGTAGGTAGAAAACAATATTTTATATGCGAAATTCCAAGTTAAAATGAGCAAGTTATGGCCGTTTTAAATTAGAATTTCTACAATCCAAATTTTATCGCGAATTTCAAAATAGATATAGAAAGTTTAAGTAAAGCTCCCATGAAATACTCATCCAGGGTATTTTTTTTGTCCATGTGACGAGGAAAGAGAAGTCCCGTATCTCAAAGATTACTTTGATTCGGAGCTTTTCCGCACCATTTTTGTACTCATGCTTGTGCTTATAGTGTTAGAAGCACTAGAAGTAGGACAAGATGAAAATGAAAAGCGCAAGTGTCTTATAAATTTGTAGAAATTATGTTAAGAATTTGAGGTGTGAATTGTTGTTAATAAAAAAGTTTGATATGTATATTGCCATGTTGATGTGTTTGTAAATTCTATGATCGCCTCTAAGATATTTTAATTGCATAAAAAAACTAATAAATGGATTCATGCATATCATGTAGTGAGTCACATTGCATTCACTATTATACACTTGGTGGGATAAGGGTATAATAGTGTTGGTTGGTATAACAAGTAGTATCTACGTGTTGGCGAGTAGTAACTGGTACAATCTACCTGTTTTGTGTTGGCGAATAATAGTCGGTATGATTTATAAAAGTTTTATTTATAAAAAGGTTAGTCATAACTGGCCGGTATACCTAACCCCAAATGAAGGGCGTAAATTCATTCAACATATGGTTCCCAGAAAACCATATGTCTTGCTTACTCAAGTGTTTGATGCATCTCATATGCTTGGCTAGTTTTAACTTGTTTGATATTTTGATTTGAGTATGATAACCCAGGAATATTCTCATTAAGCTAGTTGAGCTTACACTCTCACAGATTTTGTTACTATAAGAACATCCCTTAATCTACCCGTGGTCTTCTTATATCCAGGTTAGACCACGCTTTTGAGAAGCTTTTTAAGGAAATTCAATTAAAGGTTTTAGATAGAAATTCCGTTAAAATCTTTTGGCTATAGAGTTTTATGTATGTAAGATTTAATGTTATATTACAGATCCTTGGAATTTTATCGGGAGAATGCCCCTAAGTTTATGTAAAGACCTTATTATGATTAATCTGATGGATATATGTTTATTAGTTCTTGAATGTTTTATATTACTGCTTAAACCATATATCCCAGTGTCTCCTAGTGTTGTGTCTCCTATCGCTATATTAGATGCCTTACATATAATATCAAAACTTTTACGTGACTAAGGTAGTCATTCTTAAGTCTTAGTATTGTATATGGTGGACTGCTACGTTTAGGGTACCCTTTGGAGTATGACACTTTGTGCTTTGATGAATGCTGTGAACATTCCAGCTTCAATTAAGTGCTCAATAGATTGCAAGCAAATACTTGGAGCACATGTCTATAAGTAATTAAGCCAATAGTTGTGAAAAACATGAATTTATCATGAAAAAACTCCATTTTTGGTCCATTTTCTCTAATTTCAAGCAATTGAACCATAAAATGGACATTTCATAACTTTTCAACAGATTATACATTAAAACTCAATGAAATGCCGGTTTTTATATGAATTTTGGTAGAGATAAATGTGTAATTTCATACATTTATCACTCATACAACTTATGAGCTGAAAAATCCAAAACTCGATCCTTCGATCTTAGCTCACTCAACAGCATTCTCACCCAATTCTTGTCCTCCACTACAACAAGGTCCTCAAACATCCCCAAGTCAATAACAACATCGCTCCACTTAAGAGACTTACCTCCAACAACATCGATTAGGGGCCCAGCATTAATCCCGATAAGCTAGCTTCTAGCAACAACTAACCTAACTAGGTCACTAGTGGTCCCTAAAGCCTCAACCTGAGGAGACCTCCGGCCAATAGGGGAAATAACAATAGAAGAATAATGAGGTAAACTCTGCATTTTAGGCAATCGGGGACCAGAAGGAGTATGAACAGCAAGCATACAAAGATCAACAATAGGAACCTTCTTGCCATGCTCCTTACGAGGACTCAGTGATGACTCAAGTTAAACCTCCTCGATAATAGGGGCAGATCGACCTTGCCCCTTGCCACCAACAGCTTGCCTCTTTACAGGCACCTTCCCTTTGCCTCTGGTCTTCTTCCTTTTAGTCGAAGAACCTATGAGGATGTCATCAATGTTAATCATCTCCATCGGTACCTTTGCAAAAGAAAAAAAAACAATACCAATAAAAAAAGAGATTCTAAAGTTTGTCGAGTCGAGCCCATTCGCCAAGAAGGCAACAAAAACGCAACAACTGGCTAGAGTAAGAGCTTGACTTGATAACCTTCAAAGAGGGGAGAGGGGAGAGAGAAAAAGAGGCTACATCCATAAAAATGGAACCACACCTTGACGAATAGCGTTCTTCTCACCACGAGTGCAGCATTAAAAGGCCTTTCACCTCATTCCTCCATCACCTAATTCAACACCTTCAGCCCCGTAGCATTGTAAGGCTTCAGCTTTGGAGGTTTTCCACCTCGGATGGGCTTACACCAATCTACTCGAAAACCAAAGTCACATTGGATGCCTTCTTTTAGCTTAACCTACCCAAAAGTAACTTTTCCAATCATGCCCGTTTGAGCTAATGAGCCCAAAAAGAAGCCTATGCAAACTTTTGGGCCGCTTAGTAAGGTACTACCACCTATCGATCAACCTCTTATATGATAAATACCTTTGGAATAAGGTCAAGGTAGGTCGTATAGTCATATTGAAGTAGATGACCTCAAAGGCCAACAGGATCCACCAGGCATTGGGTAACAATTGAGCTGGGCATAACCGATGGTACTTGAAAAACTCCTTCTAAAATGGAGAAAAAGGCATATTCAAGCCAAATCGAAAGGCATTACTATACAGAGCAAACCTTCAGCCACAGAGAAGATAAACCCAATCTGAACTCGGAGGAATCATAACCTCCCGATCTTAAGGAGCCTCTCATATCTCTTTTCAACAAATGGCCTGAAGGGCCTTTCCATAAGCATACAACAAATTCCATTGGGATCATCACCCTCTATTGCCTCAGCATGTGAAGGGACGATGGCCCCCTTATATAGACCATCGGGGGGATACTCATCCACAAGGCACCGATAGAGCTTATCTGTAAACTCCGCGAATGAGACCGAGTCCAAAATAGTTCGCTTCTCTGCCAACAACACATTGACCTCACCAGACCCCTCTTCATAGCCCCTTATAGAAGTCGAACCGTTGCTCTCTAACCTATTGCCTCTGCTGAGGTTCGAGCTCCCCAAATCCAAACTAGTCTTTCCCTCACCTCTCCCCATTTTGCCTACAATTTGATGACCATACCCTCAAAGTCATGAGAAAAATACTAGGTATTAGAGTTACCTAAGCTTGAAATCTTCTCTAGGGATGAACAAAAGAAAACACCTAGAAAAATTTTTTCTATGAGAAACGAAAACCTATGCTAAATGTTTTTCTTGTGTGGATGAACTCGCATAGGAAGAAACACATATATATAAAGGGAGTGAGGGAAGACGAAGAGGTTATTTGCTACTCGATGCTCGAAAACAATGTAGCACAAATGCTCTGGGCTCACCAATACGCTGAAATACCTAAAACAATCATCATGATTGACATGACCCCTATCACACCTCTTGGGAACCCTACAAGGCTTCCCCGGCAAATCTGATAAGCACGAGACCTGAAATGACAACCCAGCTTACCTTAGATAAGCTCAAAAGATGCATACCCTAACAACAATAGTATTCAGGAAGATGCAGCTTTGATAAAAGAGCAACGACATCAAAAAAATGTCAACGATCAAATGACTATCCCAAGTCTATGTCATGAGCTGAGTCCAGGTCAATCACTCTCTTTGTCCTTGCATAATGAGGGGGGGAACAAATGTTGATGGAAAAACAAAAGTCACAACCCCCTCAACCCACCACTTCCATGATTGGGCCCTATAACTCAACAAGCCATCAGCCTTAACAAATCAAGAAAGGCCCACACCAGGAAAGACTTTGGTCCAACCTAGCAAAGAATCCCCAGATGTTACTTGCATCGACCAATAGAATGATCCATGGAAGGCCTCTCCATGAGCTCAACCTCAAAGATAATCTCCCAAGCCTACCAACGAGCTGCCATAAGGCTAAACTTGTTGATAATGACTTCTGTTGGCTCGCTCAAGCTTCAGAGGTATAAAATATCCATGTCCCACCTCGAGACCAAGGAAACATAACCATCCTGGCCATGCTTCATACAAGGTAGAGATTTGCGCTAGTTAAAAAGATTTTATGGACCCATCTTAGTATGGCCTTAAAAACTATAAATAACCATTTCCCCTTAGGGAAAGGGAGAGCCCACTTTTCTTTATACAAGCAATTATTCTCTGGATAAGGAAGGACCTACGAACTAATTTAAGCGTTAGAGAGGTCGTGCCAAGCAACCCCCAGCGCACCTCTAACTGTCTTTTTGTATTTGCAGGGGCCTATCTCTACCGGCCTAATTAGCTCCTGCGTTAGAGCACATGACAGATGGAAGAAACACATGTTACCAATGACATTCCAAGCATAGTAGAGTTGTTGTAGCACTGATCTTCCTTTTCTTTTCTTTTTTGGGCATATTTATATTGATCTACGTATATACTCTTTCCGATATTCGAGAACAAATCTTTTTTACTTATGAATGATAGGAGTTAGATTATACAGAAAAAAAAAAAAAAAAAAAAAGAGAGAGCAAAGATATGTATTGTTCAGCCTGCCAAAATTAATCCCATATGCTATTGATATGTTACTTTCCTATTCTTTTATTCGAGATATCTTGGGAATGAGGTATATTTTTACATACATGACTTTCCTATTTTTGTTTACATAATTTAGGATTGAGTCATGTTTTTAAAGCATCTTACTTTTATTTGATATTTTATTATTTGGCCACTTTCCAAGCATATTAAGTCTTGTTAAAATTGTCATGTATACCTATATATGTGTTGGTTAGTTTGATAATAGAATTCTGAGTGTTCTTTCTTTGTGAGACTCTTGAAGTCTTATGATTTGAATATTGAGTGATATTTTTCTTTATTCATGTGTACTAATCAATCTTATGACAAATAGTGGCGAATGTGTTATTTGAATCCTTCATTCATTGAGCATCTGTTGTAGCTTTATAATCCATGGTCTCTATGGAATTATAATTCGAGTTACAAACTAAACCGTTTTAAATATTCATTAAATCTATCAAATATTAATCACATTCACATGTTAAATTTATATTTATTTTAATAAATCAAAATCCTGATTTAATATCATAGCAAGAATTAGCTCGTGCAATAGAGCACATGAAAGATGGAAGAAACACATGTTACCAATGACATTCCAAGCATAGTAGAGTTGTTGTAGCATTGGTTTTTTTTTCTTTTCTTTTCTTTTTTTTTTTTTTTTTTGGGGGGGGGGGAGGGGGGGGGCGGTTGGCGCAGATTTATATTGATCCACGTTTATACTCTTTCCGATATTCGAGAACAAATCTTTTTCACTTGTTAATGATAGGACTTAGATTAGGCAAAAAAAAAAATGAGAGAGAGAGCAAAGATATGTAAGGTTCAACCTGCCAAATTAATCCCATATGCTATTGATATGTTACTTTCCTACTCTTTTATTCGAGATATCTTGGGAGTGAGTTATATTTTTTTAAATACATGACTTTCCTATTTTTGTTTACATAATTTAGGATTGAGTCATGTTTTTAAAGCGTCTTACTTTTATTTGATATTTTATTATTTGGCCAATTTCCAAGTATATTAGGTCTAGTTAAAATTGTCATATATACCTATATATATGTAGGTTAGTGTGATAATAGAATTATGAGTGTTCTTTCTTTGTGAGACTCGTGAAGTCTTATGATTTGAATATTGAGTGATATTTTTCTTTATTCATGTATACTGATCAATCGTATGACAAATAGTGGCAAATGTGTTATTTGAATCCTTCATTCATTGAGCATCTGTTGTAGCTTTATAATCCGTGGTCTCAATGGAATTATAATTCGGGTTACAAGCCAAACCGTTTTTAATATTCATTAAATCTATCGAATATTAATTACATTCACATGTTAAATTTATATTTATTTTAATAAATCAAAATCCTGATTTAATATCATAGCAAGAAGAGATATGCATAAGAACAACCATTCTATTTATGTTCTTTTGAAACTTTGGATTGAGGGGAGTAAAGATTATTTGACTGTGACTTATACCAATAAGATAACCCATAGACTAGTCTTGTTACGATGAGTAATATTTGAGAGTGAGACTATTTATAATCCTTAACTTCCAATATACAATGACATAATGATAGCAACACCCGAGTAACTTACGATTGTAAATAAGCCAATCATTGATGCCATTGATGCTTCTATTTGCTTTTGGGTTAACATTACATAAGTTATATCAAATTTGATAAAATATGTAATTAGATACATAAATTTTAAAATTAATTAATTTAATACTTAAATTTTGAAATTAATCAATTTGGTAACTAAAACAACTTTTCATGCACATCAACGGTACTCCATCAAGTTCTTTTAGATATAAAAAAATGATCGTACTAAATTGATCAATTTCAAAATTTAGATACCTAATTACATTTCCTGTCAAGATTTAGTTCCATTCATACCAATATCGCTTTGCTTTTATCTCCTATATCCTTGTGGAACTAAAATTAATCGACGGGAATATCCACTCATGGAAAAGCTATCCAGATCTCGGTTGAAAATAAATAAGGTGTGGCCTAGAATCGGTCAAGAATGGTTTGAATGCACATTTAACATCTTCACGATATATCAGCACAAAGATGATCGATACAGGGTACCTAAAGCATCGAGCGCTTTCAATTTTCTGTTCATCATATAGCGTCTTGTTCCATCGAGTGACAGAAGACGCGGTCCACTCAATACCAGCTGTCCCAATCTTCTATATATATACGACTATCGCGCTTAAAAGCGCCAGGTAAGCTCCAGTGATCAAGGTCGACTATCATAAATGTTCACGTCATATGGTTCTTTCAAAATTTTGTGAGAATTAGAAGAAGTTGCGTTCATTTTGACGACTCATCCACCTGTTTACAGGGACGACATCTCCTTTTGGTCTAATAGCGACTTCATTTGATAAAGCGACATCCCTTGGAATGTTTTGTTGACTATGGATTTATACAATCCATGTACCTGAAACAGTATTTATTACTGGAGTATATTTAGGACTTGTATCTTATATGTATATAATATGTATTTGTTTTGTGTTCCAACTGTAACTATTTAAAATATGGTAATTAAAAAAGTTATTTTATCAGATTTTTTTTTTCTATTTCATAATTTTGATGAGGGTGATGATTGAATTGGAATGTGAATTTAGACATACTTTCAAACCTAAAATCAAAAATCCTAAATTGATGAACCATGATGTGAATTTCTAAATCGATGATAAATCTACCCCTAATTTGAAGAACTCTCCAATTTGTATTGCGATAAACCATAATTCATATCCCGCACACAAACCCTAACGTCAATTCTTGAATGAAAACCCTAACAGATGGTACGAGGAGCATGTGGTGTGGTGATTTCTCAATACAATATCTTCAATTTTATCGTTGATTTAGATTTTCTGTTTTTGTGTGCCAAAGCTTCTATTGGATTTTGCACATGTTTTGCTACCTTGTGTTTCTGGAATTCCTTTGTGTCTTTGTTCTTCAAATTTGAGAACATGTGAATGACATCAATGCCTACATGTGTTGTGTGTGAAATATTGATCTCACCCTTATGGATATTGGAGAGCCAGTCTTCGCTATCAACAAGGAAAATGATTCCAATTTCTTCTTTAGTTCGAGAAAGGAAAGGAAATTTGTATTCCTAATTTTTCATGAAACATTTTCATTTGAATGAAGATTATTTCTTATGGACCACTATATTTTCTATTGTGCATCTCTATAAAAAGATTGGAGTGAAACAATCAATTCTGTTTGTTTTTTTCTAATACCATATGCATGTATGTACGTATGTATATGTGCGTGTATGTATGTATGTATGTATGTGTGTACATTGTGTTATTCAGTCATTAATTATTTTTTGTGGATCATTGTCTTATTTTTCTTTCAAGAATGATTTAGTAAAGATTCCACCGTTCATATGTGGCTTCACTAGGGCAAAGAATAAAAAATATACAATAATTTATGCCAACCGGCATTTGACCAAGAAGTTTAGATGGTGGTAGTAACAATTAGTCATACTCACTTACTTCATCGTTGCTTCCCCTTTTTTTTTTTTTTTTTTTTTTGCCTTTCTAAATATTGATGCCTTAAATAAACTTAACTTCAAATATTAACACCTTCATATGTAATTTTCCTAAAGATTTAATGATAGAAAAAAGGATTTAGTTTAATGTGATGATGTTGTCCCAGCTTATCGAGAATCTTATCATGGTGATGACATAATCAAGAATATCATATTTCTCTCAATATAATAGATGTAAATTGTATGACAAACTATGGTGGATGGACTAGAGAGAAGGTGATGGGAGAGAAAGGGTGTTGACTCAGATATTAGAGTAAGATCTTGCCTGCATGAAGCCGATAGAGAAGGAAGAATCATTAGAACTAGCAAGAAAAATAACTATCATAAGTTAAAAAATTTATGTAAGAAAGGGAACATGTGTTGGTCCCGAAAAGATAACCAAGGGGGGGTGAATTGATTATCTAATTGCCTTTTTCAAAATTTAAAAAAAAAAAATTTCACTCCACTTGGTTATTCAATTAAAATGGCTTTAAGACTTTGTTAAGACAATAATCTTAACTAATAAAAGCTTTAAGGAAAAATTCGGATTAAAATTGAAACAACTCTTTCAAACTTGTAAACCTTCTGCCTAACTCTCTGAGTAAGAAAAATGTTAACAATTTACTTTCTGATTAACCTTCTGAGTAAATATCTATATGTAAGTTACTTTCTGATTAACCTTCTGAGCAAATATCACACATATAAAACATAAACAATAAAGTACGAAAATAAAGAGAGATAAGGAGAAGAAATTGCAAATCGATGTATAGAGGTTCCGCCTTGTGCATCAATCCTCTCTTCCAGCTCCAAGCCAAGGTCCCGGTACTCCTCACCGGTGTGTTCCACTATCCAATCAAATCAAAGAAGTTACAAGAAGTATTTGCCAATCTTTTAGCTACAATTCACTTAGCTTGATTCTCACAAACAATCAATCAACTAAGCCTACTTGTAACTCTCAACTCACAAATAGTAAAATCAAATCAAGAGGAATATAAAATTTAAGTTTCCTCAATTTTTTTCGCTCAATGAATAGTAAAAAAATTGACAGATTTCGAATGCTTGGACTTTTTTTTTTTTTAGTTTCTCGTGTTGTCTCTGAGTTGATCTCAAAAATTGTTCTACGTCTCTTTACTTCGTCCTGTTTCTTTTATTTGAAATATTGCAACGGTTAGAAGCTCAATTTGCTCAATTCTCCCAGATTTTTGCGCGTTGAATCAGCTTAGTCATTTCCGAAAAATCTGCTTCCAGTTATCTTCGATTGACTCAATTTGAATTTGAATGTTTGAATTCATCTTCATAATCCAGCTTCTGATGATAATATAAACATCTTGCAACTGATATGTTTATCTAAAAACTGAAAAATCGGACTTAATCTTGATCGTGTTGATTCATTGCACGTTATCCACTGTTCATGCTCATCTTCAATCTTCACGTGAAATGATTTGGACACAATCCACAAATTTCTGTCCTTGTAAATTCTTCAAACTAACTTTCTCCTTAAAATAATTATTACTTTTGAACAAATAAAAATTAGTTTGAACTTTTCGAATTGAACTTGTATTTTCTTCAAAAGTATTTTCGTGTTCCTTCAATCATTTTAAGAATTCTAAAACAAACCCTGTGGATTTAATCCAACTTTGTGGAACACATTGAGTATAACACCCAATTTATACTCAACATTTGGAGCTAGGTCTTCAAAATCTAAATCGCGTTTGAAAAACACTTGATTTTTGTGCAGTTCATGTACCTTCTGAGTTTCCTTCTGAGTATTAAACTCATCACTGCAGGTCTTATATATATATATATATATATATATATATATCTTCTGAGTAACCTTCCGAAAAGTTATTCTCTCTATGTCCAAGTCTCTGAGTTACCTTCTGATGTATAATATAAAAAATATTTATCCTTCTGATAAACTTTCTGATATGATTCTATATTGCTAACATTCATTTCTGCACACTTAAACAAATTATATGAGAAACATTTCTTTTTGTTATCATCAAAATCTTCTCTTGAGAGAAATCAACAACATGAAAGATGTTCTTTAGATGCAAATGGTGACTATTAATACAATAAGTAAGAATACTTACGTGAGAAATGGGTAAGAATATACTATTACCCATAAGAACCTAATCATACCGACATAAGGTAAGGGGGATCAAATAAAGAGTTTATCTCATGTGCTATGTACCACTAGAATCTAGATACTAATAGGATTACTCGGGTTTTCCAAGAAAGAAAGCATTGAACTCTAAGGTACATTAGCATATGACTCATTGAATCTATGATAGCTATGGAGCTAAGGGATCAAGTTTGCCACATATGTAGCAGGTGAACCAAAGAGTTAAAAGAAGCACAATGCAATTTCGAGTGGTGTAGATCAACACTTCATGAAAAAAACCATGATTGGAGGTAGAGTTCCACTAATGTTAAGATAGGAAGAAACACTATTTTGAAGTAGGGAAGTCTCCATGCCTTGTCAATCAACCACAACCATGGCTTCGACCCCAAGAGATAGCAAATGTGGTATGGTATTAAAAGTAGCAAAGCAAGAGGCATGGCATCATCCTCATAGTAGCTGGGAAGACTATAAAAGATTTGAGTGATGAGATTTTGTGAGCTAAGTAGTCCATTGATGAAAAACATATCAGCAATGGATATAAGCTACCAAAAGGGTTAATTTATTTTACGGTACCTAAATTTATTCAATTTAATAGTTTCATACCTAAAAAAAATTTTGAACCACAAAAATATCTAAACTTTTAAATCTTTCACCAATGGTACCTTTAGATGAATTCCGTCCATTTTTCCTTCCAACCACTCGCGTGACAAGCGAACCAGGTTAAAATATGATAGTGAGATAAGTAGTCCATTGATGAAAAACATATCAACAACGAATATGAGCTACCAAAGAGGTTAATTTTTTCATGGAATCTAAATTTTTTCAATTTAACAGTTCTGTACTTGAAAAAAATTTAGACATACAAAAATATCTAAACTTTTTAAATCTTTCACTTATAGTATCTCTAAATGGATTATGTCGATTTTTCCATCCAACTGCTTGTGTGACAAGCGAACTCGATTAAAATGTTATTTGATATATTCTACTTGGCATTTTAGTATTTTCTAAATATTTTTTTTTTTACTTTCCTCTCTCTCCATCTTTTTTCCAACTTCATCTTCCTCTCCATCTTTTTTCCAACTTCATCTTCCTCCTTTTCTCTCTTCTTTAAAAAAAAAAAAAAAAAAAAAAAAAAAAAAAAAAAAAACTTAAAAATTCATAAACACAGACATCAATTACAAATCATTAAATCAAACACCAACACAATGACAACATGCCTACCTAGAATTGAAACCATTTTTTTCTATCGATTAGTACTATAGTTGCCTTAAGATTATGCAACACACTTTGTTCCTAATGCATGGTTCAAAATTGCTAATATGTCTAATCCAATAACAAGGTTTTTACCATTATTTTATCACTTCACCTTGGATAGCTCCACCACATAATATCTACGAAACTTTTTAGACCCCATAACTTAGTCTCAACTCTTTCCATCTAAGTAAGCAGAAACTAATGAATTCAAAATACACTTTTTCTCCCTTTATCTCTTTCAGAGGAGCTGGGTCACTTGGCTCAAAGGTAGCGTGCGGTTTTGAATAGTGGTGGTGATGGACATAGGCGTGGCATGGGGTTCGGAGTGCTTGGGTTAAGTAGTGGTGGTAATAGGCAGCTCAAAGTGGTTGGGATGGTTGCAACACTCTAGGTCTAGTGGTTATTGGTTGGTGTTGGAGTTTGGTAGATAGATGGAGGTGGTGTACGTGTGGTCAATGAAGATCAATGGTGGTGGTTATAAGCATGGTGGACGTGGGTTCGCGCGACTATCGTGGTGGTAGGTCGTGAGGAGTTGTTGATGTTAGTTTCAAGCGGTGTTTGGTTTTGATTTGATGGATGAAGGATACAGTGTGGTGTTTTTGTGGTGGTTGGTAAGGTAGCTAGTGGTGGCGATTTAGAATGGTTGTTGAGATGAATTCTTGGGGTTTATGTCGTGTGTGGTTAAGTTTGAGATCGACGGTAGTTGTATGGTGATCGGTAATTTGGTATCAAAGGTTGTAGCCAGAGGCGATGATGGTTGGTTTAGGTTTGGCTTTTGGGAGTGGTGGAGGGACGATAGCAATCACGGTAGTTATTAGCTAGTTATGCGTTGTGATTGGCATTGAGATGGTGATGATGGGCGGAGAGAGGAGGAAAAAAACCAAACAATAATAAAAATGCCAAATAGGAATTAAAAAATAATAATATTTTAATCAGTTTCACTTGCCACATCAACAATTGAATGGAAAAATAAACAAAGTCCATCCAGAAGTACCAAAAATGAAGTGAAAGACCTAAAAAGTTTTTAAGTATTTTCTTGAACAAAAATTTTATTTATATATTATTCTATTAAATCGACAAAGCGCAGACACCATGAGAGAAATTAAACCTCTAGCAAAGGTAGTTAGGCATAGAATTATTATTAAGCGATAAAATTGACCCCTCCAAGTTGGCTTTTGGATTCATAATATCAAAATTAGATTCTAGTTTCTTAAACCATCTAGGCTGTTCAAATAGCATGTCAAATTAGGATCTATTTATTTATTGACAGATTACAGATTACAGACACTTTTTCAAACTTTTTTCTAATAAATTATTTATAAAAAACTAGATACAAATAAAAAAAAGTTAGCAATTGTTATTAAAAGATCAAATAAATCAAATATTGATAAAATATAAATATAAATCGAATATATTTACACATATTATTTTAAAAAAGATACAAATATAGATACAAATAAAAAAAAAAAAAAAAAAAAAGACCGTGCAAACAGACCCCATAAGAAACCATAAGAATACAAACATAAGTTTTTGCATTCACAATTGTAGAGATGAATACAACTTGGAGCTTTTTGGTTTAAATATACACCAAAAAGAAAAAGAAAAAATAAAAATAAAATAATAAAAGAAGAAGAAGAAAACGAAGACGAAGACGAAAACGAAAAAGAAAGGAGGGGTTTCTTACAACATCACACTTTAAGGCCAAGAAAATATGATGGTTATTAAACTTGGTGTCATCCAAGGCAATGGCACCACATTTAGTATAGCTAATTAGCTCAAATAGTTTATGTAGTAGAATGTTTTTGCAAACTTGACTATGCAAACCTTTCTGATCCCAAATCAAGGAGGGTTCGGAAGAAATTCTGAGGATACATGGGATCTTCTTCTGCAAGGGCCTAAAATGTAAAAAGCAAAAGTAAGATAAAAGCAAAGTGCAGAACAGGTATTAATGGAGATTGGTCAACTTTGAAAGACAGACTTCCGTATAATTACTTCCATTAGGAACGGTAACTTCCATAAATTAACACCTAAAGTATAATGCCCATGTATGAGTGTAATCAACGCATAATTATAAACAATCTGCAAGAGTTTATTTGACTTCCAGATTGTAGGCTTCTATCCGAAATGTCCCCTTTTTTTAAAATTTAATTCTATTTTGTATCCAAGTACGATAACTATCTTTTTTTCCCCTTTTGATGAATGCTAAGCTGAATGATTCAGAACGATAATAGCCTTAAACTAATTAATCATTATGGAGTGAATGCCACTAGACTGCTCAAGTGGATATATCAGAGGATCACCTGATGAATCAAAACAGTCGATGGAGTCATTCCAGGCACAGTGTTCACCTCTATAATCAAAACCTACAATAAGCATTATCTAGCGTGAACTTAAAAATTTAGGTAAAATATCGGCAGGGTTATTATGGGTTCATTAAAATATCATAAAGAGGAGAGGACGGGCTCTTAACAACTCTTTGGTCACAATGATGGAACTAATATGATGTCACATGCCAAAGAATTTTGTTTTCATGCTGAGCCAAGAATAAAGTGTAACATACCTCTCCACTGTCAACATTCACAAATGCATCAATACGTGAGAATCCTTCTAATTGTAAGGTATTTGCAATAAGCTCAATCCTCTGTTTACATTTTTCTAATGCTCCAGCACTGCATCAAGAGCAAATGAAAATTAACTAATGTATTCAATAGCTAGTACCATGCCTATATAACTCAAAAATGAATATATCAATATGACAGAATCAGGAAGTCACGTAAAACATTTAACAGATCAAGTTACATCAATTGATTCTTAGGACTAAATTGTGAATGCTACTAATGGAAAATGTTCAGCCGGTGGTGGGGTGGGGTGGTGGTGAAACGGAAAAAAAGGTAAGTAATTGAGGATCATTGGAAACCTGATAATTGATGAAGGTGGTGGAGTCAAATTTATCCCAGTTCCACCTGACAAATATTGAAGCTTTATATTAGATCAGAAATCAATACATAAAAGACATGCTGAAACGAAAACATAATCCTCTCCTTCAACAATTAGTCAAGGAAAATCATGTTGAATTGATTGTTGAATTCCACTGGGGCCACATTCTGGAACTGGAACTTTTCATTTAGAGGTGGTAAATTTCCCATTTTTCTTGCTTGGTAAATTACCCAAACCTTCCCTTCACATTCCATCGTAATTTTTCTTCTTTTGTACCAGCATCACACACACGTGCTTTAACAGTAAAATTCATATCGGCTTCAAAAATACCTTGGAACTTTTCTTCCAGGGATAGAATATCACCACTTTCCTTGACAGTTATACTTGGACTTAATGAGCACATTAATCCACGCTTTCCTATTACTCCAACAGTAATCTCTACCCATCGGCTGTGTCCTTTCCACGTTAGGCGAGATGTGTCATTAGATTTGGAAGCAACTATGATCTCATCCGTCTCAATAAATGGTTCAAAGATTAACAGCTCTGGAGGTTGATTTGGCATCTCAATCATCCCATGTGCCTAATTATCAATCAAATGAATAAGCATTATCACATTTTCACTTGGCTACCTTTAAAAATTTGCAAAGAACTTAGGCCTCATGACTGATCAACTCAAAGTGCAAGCTAGACAAGTGAGATAAGGAAATTCATACTAGGTCTATTTGGATGGTCTATTTTTTATTTGTATCTGTATCTGTATCTTTTTCAAAATGATATGTGTAAATACATCTGATTTATATTTATATTTTATTTATATTTGATCTACTTGATCTTTTGATAAGAACTGCCAACTTTTTTTTTTATCTATATTTAATTCTTTATAATTAATTTATTAGAAAAACGTTTGAAAAAAAGAATCTGTATCTGTATCTATAATCTACCAATAAACAAAGTGACCCAGATCACTAGTGCTAGGGTGAAAAGGGGCAAATTGAGACTTCATGTTATTATGAAGTATGACACATCAATTGTGCATCAAATAGGATAAAATTTTACAAGAATGATCAGTAATAAAAATGACTTGAAACGGTTTGATTTGTATTTTCCTCCCCTTATATTTTACATGTATCTAATCTATATTTCAGATGCGTGTGATCAAAACGCCCAAAGTTGTGTTGTTATTTTATCATTTTGGTATGTTTTGTGCTCAAATACTTCCATATTAGTGCAAAAATGATATTTAAAATTTAAAAATATATATATGAAGAGATGAAGAAGAAGAAGAAGGAGAAGGAGAAAAGAAACCAATGGTTTATCATTTTGGTAGCTTTTGTGCTCACATACCAGCTTCCAAATAAGTGAAAAAATGATAAAAAAATGATATTAAAATATATATAAAAGCAATGAGCAAAAAGGCATGCTTGTAAGCTTTTCTACAAATGTATGTTATAAGCAACAGCTTTGAAAGCAAAAATTCAGTACCTTTATTTGCTGAAGGAGCTGAAAAGATTGAAAAAATGAGAATGAAATAATGGTACGTTCAAACTCCTAACCTCCAACACTAACACTAATATCATACAAATTGAATCATTATCATAGCTAAGTCATCCAAAAGTATAATCTTATTGATATTAAAGTGTGTGAATGCTTGATAAGATCTCTTTCAAGAGAATTGTAGAAACCTTATCCAAATATTTTTAGTTCCATACACTTTTAAATGTGGTTTAAGAAGTTTTTGGAGTAAATTATTAAGAAGTTTGACAATGTTTGGTTTGAAAAGGTATCTTTTGATCTTCTTCACTCATTTATGATCCAAAAGAAAACAATTTTTATAACATCCTTAAATTTAAAAAAAAAAAAGAAAGAAAAGGAAAATAAAAATATCTACAAAACGGGTCAGTCAAAGGGATTAGTTATTTCAAGCAGACTAAAGATAAGAGTGGTGATCATTCAAATAATGCAATTTGACAAAATTTCCAATGTCAACTTCAGAAACAGTGTCAAGATTATGTATCTTGAGATGGCTGCATCCTCTCAATTGCCACATAAACTACAAATTTACTGCATCACATTGCACTTCTATATCATGTTCACATTTACTGTGTCATGTATTTGCTCAGTCTTCTGAAATGTGGCAGCAAGTCATAACTGAAATAGCCAAACCATTATAGCACAAAAATGCATCTCAGAAGGGGACTTTGCAAACTCAATATTGTACACTCTCTTTTTGGAGAAACTGCTAGAATTACAATCAAAGCAAGCCATTAGAAAAGATAGTTTTGAATCCCATTTTAACAGATATATTAGGTGGTAAAATCATTTCCATTTTACTAAATGAGGATTAGTGTAGCATGACATAAGTAATAGCTCCATGTACTCCACAATGTAACAAGGTGGGGTTCCCACCTTTTATTCATCCACTAAATTCGTTGCAGACTAGTCAGTTAGACATCGGCACGGTTCGGGTCGGTTCCAAACTCGAACCGGAACCGTGTACCGCCCCCAACGGGTTTCGGTTTCACACGAACCCAAACCATGTTTTTTTTTTTTTTTTTCTTAGGAGGCCGGCCCCCACCCCCTACCCCTCACGTCTGTGCCACAGAAGTCTTGGGTGATCATTGGTCCGATGCTTCAAGCGAAACCAATTCCTAGGGTGTGACGGGCGGTGTGGGTGAACCTCTCCTATAGGCCACTCAAACATAGAGAGATTAAGGACCGACTAGCCAGCCCTCCCTATTATATCTCAGTTTCTATCGGACGGTGTCAGTGTCAACCAAGGAAACGGACCCTATGATGTGAGATGAGTTCTTTTCGATTAGGACACACAGCAACAACAGGGAAGCAATCAGGAATGCAGCAGGAGTGGAAAGGGACAACATTCGATCATCGGGCTCGGGAAAGGATCTGATCTACCTTATGCTATGAATGAACAGATCCACGAGCTCTATCGATTAGAAAACTACTTTCATGCAAGGGTCAGTATAGCTACTGATTCCATTGACCGAAAGATTGCTATTGCTGACATCTTCTGTGAGGGAAGCCAAGGGAAATGCCACCAAGAGAAGACGCGAGGACACAACTTCACCGACTAGGCGAAAGTAGCATTCAAGCATCGTTAGAAGAACTACCCCTCTGGCTAATTTCCTAAAAGAACTCATCTCTGAAAGTTGGACTTGAGTGCCATGATTCTTTAATAAGCCACTCGTCTGGCTAAGGGTTTTCCCTACTATTTCGCTCCTCGTCCTTTTATATACCTTCCAACCCAGTTTATTTTTAAGAAAATCGAAAGTCTTCTCTTAAGAACTCAACTGGGAAGGCTTCTACTCGTTTTTTTTTTTTTTTTAAATTTATATATGTGACGGGTCAGAACTAGTTGAACCGTCGGTTCCGCATGGAAGAACCGCCGGGCGGTTCATAACCGTCCCCGACGGGGCGGTTCATAACCGTCCCCGACGGGGCGGTTCATGGGTACGGAACCTTCGGGGCGGTTCGCGGTTCGGAACCGCCCGGTGCCGATGTCTGTTATCCACTAATCATCAACCATGGAGACTAAACAGATAATAACCGCAAAATTCACCTATTCTTCTATGAAACATCATTTGTTAATTGCAATATAATATAATTGATTGGACTACTATTGAATAAATAGATCATTGTCGTGTACTCCTGAAAAATATCCTGGACAAGATTACATCATGAAAGGTCAAGAAGTCCTTACCTTTGACAGGCTATTAGGAGGGATCTGTAAAAGACACTCATCTAATGCTTTAACATAGACCTCAAGGTCTTCTACACATCTGCAAGCATCAAGATAAAGGACACACTTATACATATTATTTAAAGATAAAGAAATAATTGTATCATATTGCAGACCGATACACATCATTTATAGATATCTATATAGGCTCTAAGGATGTTAGAAATATAAGGACGTACCGCAGTCTTGCAACCCCCGTAGAGCATCCATCTTTTGCTGGCTTTATGCATATTGTCTTACAGTTTAGCTTTACAGTTACATCTTGCCAAACATCAGACAGTGGCTTACTCAGCAAATCTGTTTTCTTCCATATTTCCTTCTTTATCGTAAGTACTCCCGAGTCCGCCAGCTGATCATTTTAATCAGATAACATTGAAAAGTAATATAATCAGATATCAGTTGAGCGTTAGTCAGAAAGGAATTTATTGCTTGCGTCCATGGTGAAATGTCAAGAATCACATACATGGCTGAGAGATTGAGAGGTTAAAACTTTGTCCATGCAAATCTTTGAGGCTGATACACCAGGGCCTTCAGAATAGCGCAAAAAAGAGTAAGGGGAAGAATAACTATCGACATCAAAACTTCTCACTCTTATATCCCAAGGAAGTGAAACCTGTGTATGGCACTCCTTCTGCTTCTAATAAGGATTGTAATGTACCATCCTCTCCAATGCCACCATGAACTGCATATAATGTCATGAGTGTTTCAACATTAGCTTACCACTTCAGTTAACTGTTCTTGTCATACAAAAACTTCCATAATCTGTCACATCAATTTTGACACCGCTAATCAATGTCAAACTTTCTATTAACAGTTTCCCGTGCGATTCCTAACAAAAAATAAAAATTAAACTTAAAATAATATATACTTATATGTATGGTAGGAATACAAAGATAATGAAGGAACAAGAACAATTAAGCTTTATCCCTGGTTGAATCTTCTTGAAGGCATACATAATGAGAAAACTTCAAATAATCACATATCAAGCATGCTTTAGCAAAGAATACTATTTCCCTTATAACCATAGTAGAGCTGTTGGACAAGGTCCAAAAAATCTTCATATGTTGGCAAAATGGCTTAGATCATTTAGGAAGACATTGTCTTGGATCTTATAACTCCTCGCTGGGCCATTACCAAGGAAGTGGTATAGGATAGGCTAATTATCAGCATTAACTTCTATGTATTGAGGCACCAAAAGGAGAAGTCATAAAGGCCAATTGGAGTAATTTGGTGCTATATCTTGGGAAGAAAGTTGTTTGTCACATGAAGCCACAGGGTGCATTTCCTTAGATTATAAAATGCATTATGCTGACATCCAAAGCAGCGAGGATCGGGTCTATGCCATGTCTTATGATATTGAAATAAACATGGAAACTGCCTTTCAAAGACTTGGAATAAATGATAAGTTTCTATCCTAAATATTGGTTATCCAAAGACAAAGGCATAGGGATTGAAGAGCACAAAAATGAAGTCGACTAGAAAATGATTAACTTCACTGGTGAATGTTATAGTTGGTACTTGAACTTTGCTATTTTGTGCTATGAGCTCCCTAAAGTTTAAAAGTGTCAATTTACTACCTAAACTTTGTCAACTTATGCAATTAGCTACCTAAAATTTACTTGTCTAACAATTAACTACCTCATCTAAGTACTATAAATGAACATGAAAAGTTCATAAGTAGTAAATTGATATTTTATAATTTCAGGTAGTTAATTGCACAAATTAGTAAAGTTCAACTACCAAATGTAGCATTTATCCTATTCAAATATGAGCCTTGCAGTTTCTTGTCCAATGAAGAAATTTCTCAATATCTACAAAGATATGCAGTAGACATCGTCACGGTCCGGTTCGGGTCTAGAACCGGACCCGAACCGCCGGTTCCCGGTTCCAAAAGTGGTGGAACCGGAACCGGACCCGTGGGAGCCGGTCCGGTTCCCGGTTCTTAGGAACCGCCGGTTCTCACGGTTCGGTTCCGGTTCTAGAGGAACCGGGAACCATGAAAAAAATAAAAAATCAATTAAATAATTTACTTAATTTAACTAAGAAAAAATATAAAATAAATTTTTAACTTGAAATAACATTGAGCCTAACAATAATTGTTCATGGCATTAGTTAAAAGAAATTTTATAATTAAGTATTTATTTATACACAATCACTTGCACTTTTTTAGTTGTTATATTAGCAATGTGACACTATAAAATATTCAAAGATATAAATAATTCTCAATAACAAAAAATGAATCACACATTGTTAAGAAAGAAAGTCAACTTTGATTAGAAGTCTACATAAATTTAACAATATATGATTTCAAATGTAACTATTACTTATGTTGTTAATAATAATACATTAAATATTGTGAATAGAAAATAAATTTTTTATTATTGATGCAAAAATAGTTTTAAATATTTATTTTATAATTACAATTTTTTATAATTTTTTTTCTTTTTTTCTTACTTTTTTTTATAATTTCTATGGTGTAGAACCGCCGGTTCTGCCGGTTCTTGAATCGACGGTTCCAAAACCACCGGGTCATGCGGTTTTTAAGGATGGAACCATAAGGACCCGTCAGAACCGACGGGTCCTTTACCGGTTCAGACCCACCATTGCCAGGCCGGTTCCCGGTTCAGTAACCGCCGGTGACGGGTCAGGTCGGTTCCCGATTCGGAACCGACCCATGATGATGTCTAATATGCAGTCTTTGTTGGTTTATATACTTATCTTTGGCCTTATCTATCACATATGTGGTGTTGCCTATTCAACCAAGTTATATGCTTCAAAGTAAGGGTAAATATCAGATTTGATATCTAAATTTTGCTAATCTGTGCAATTAACTACCTAAAATTTAAAGTATTAATTTTACTACTTAGAAATTTTCTAAGTTCATTTATAATATTTAGATGAGGTAATTAGTTACAAAAATAAGAAATTCAGCTAGTTAATTACAAAATTTGACATAATTCATTGCAAAAGTTGATAAATTTTAGATATTAAATTGATATCTTTAAATTTCAGGTAATTAATTAAAAATTAAGTACAAGTACCAATTGTGACAATGACCCTATTTGAATACCAAAGGCTTCCTACGTAATACTTGGACTTGCATCTTTGTGGAATCCTTACATTATTTGGTTAGCAGACATTAACACACAATTGTTAGCTTTATACTTGACGGAAAAGAAAGACTCATGTTACAATATAGAAAGATTAAAGTGCTTATAGCAAATAATGACAAATGATTAAAAAAAAAAAAAAAAGATTTAGAAATATTATGGCAAGAGAGAAGATTTCAAACAAGAAGAGAAAAGCTTACTAGAAAAGAAGACAAATAATTTATACAAGAGAAATCACTCAAACCCAAACCCAAACCCCAAATACACCAAGTCTCACTCTAAACACACTCACGCTAGAATTGATATTTGTTATTGTGTATATTTTTCTGATCACTCGTATTGTAAAAACTGCAAATGAGAGGATCTATTTATAGGATGTCTGTAACATGATTTAGTGGTAGTAATTAGTAACAATCTCACAAACTACCCTTCCTACTATATATTCTAGAATATTTCTAGATAAATCCTAACTAAAATATTTTAGAAAACTTACTTACAACAACAACTAAAAAATTCTACAATTAAGTACAAATATGTGGCACAAGTTTAAGCCACATTATAAATCTCCACATTGGCTTAAACTACCACTAATAGAAAACATGTATACAAATCAAGTTCATACAATGCTTGAAGTTGGCTACTGGAAGAGGCTTTGTTAGCATGTCAGTTGGATTGTCTTCTGTATCAATCTTCTTTACCACAATGTTGCCTTAGGATATCACATCAAAAATAAAGCAATATCTAATATCAATATGCTTTGTTTTCCCATTAAACATTTGATCTTTAGTCAAATGTACAGCACTTTGGCTGTTATAAAAAACATTTGCAGGCACCAAATCTAAATTGAGTTCACTATATAAACCTCGTCACCAAATGACTTCTTTTATTGCCTCAGTCAGTGCTATATATTCTGCCTTTGTTGTAGACAAAGCAACTATAGCCTATAAGGATGACTTCCAACTGATATCACAATTACCCAGGCAAAACATAAATCCAGTGAGTGATTTTCTTTTGTGAAGATCACCAACATAACTTGAATCAACATGACCAACTAAGCCTCTATTCTCTTTTCCAAATTCCAAGCATGCATTAGTTAAACCTCGTAAATATCTAAGCATCCATTTCATTGCTGGTCAATGTACTTTACCAAGGATAGCCATATATCTACTAACAACACTAATAACATATGAAATGTCTAGACAAATACACACCATGGCATATATCATGCTACCAACTACACTTGCATAAGGAACATTTGCCGTGTCCATAATCTCTTTATCGGCCTTAGGAGATAAAGGTGCTAAAAGTTTGAAATAAGCTGCTACTAAAGTACTAACAAGCTTAACATTCTTCATCCCAAAATGCTCCAAGACTTTTTCAATATAATGTTTTTGAGATAGAAATAACTTTCCAATCTCTCTCTCTCTCTGTGTGTATATCCATGTCGAGAATTTTCTTCACAGCACTCAAATCTGTCATCTCAAATTCATTTTTCAAAAGCATCTTCAATTGGTTAACTTCAGTGATGCTTCTAGCGGCAACGAGCATGTCATCCATATATTGGAGCAAATATATGAAAAACCCATCTGATAATTTTCTAAAATAAGCATAGCTATCGTACATGCTCCTTAAATAGCAATAGAGTGATCATGAAAGTGTCAAACCGCTTATACCACTGCCTGGTAGATTGTTTTAAACCATAAAGGAATTTCTTCAGTAAGTAAATATGGTCTTTCTTGCCTTCAACAATAAATCCTTCTAGTTGCTGCATATAAATTTGTTCCTCCAAATCGCCATATAGAAAAGCGGTTTTAAAAGCCATTTTCTTCAATTCCAAGTCATACATAGCTACTAATGCAAGCTGTAGCCGGATGGAACAATGTTTTACAACAGGTGAGAAAACATCGTTGACATCTACTCCTAGCACCTGACTATAGTACTTTGTAACCAGGCAAATCTTATACTAGACTCCTTCATTTGCTAGAGAGGACTCTTTCCTTTTGAAGACCCATTTGCAGCCAATAACCTTTTTCACTTGTGGTGGCTTGACTAGCTCCCAGGTGTCATTATTTTGCAAAGACTCAATTTCTTCTCGCATTTCCACCATCCATTTATCCGAACCAACACAAGAGGTGGCTTCTAAAAATGTGGATTATTCAACATCTCTATTAATTTCCTCTGTTGCTGATAAAGCATGGGCGACCAACATAGCATAATCAAAATATCGTGGTGGTGGTCGAATTTCTCTTCGTCCCTTACCTTTAGCTATGCTGTAAGGAACTTCTTGCTCAATCCCACCTGAATGAGATGACCCATCCGAACAGGAAGTCTCTAGTGCAACATCTTATTTGGTTACTTCCAACTCAAGCTTCTCTAAGTTGTTCTCTATTAGATCTTCTTCAGAAGACTTTGCTTCTTGCTTGAGCATGGATCACTCATCAAATATTACACCTATACTTATTACAACTTTAGGCGACTTAGAGTCTAGGCACCATAATCTATATCTCTTCACACTAGAAGGGTCCCCATTGAATATGCATTTCTTAGCATGTGGCTCTAATTAGCCATCATTGATGTGCATGTAAGTTGGACAACCAAATATCTTTTAAGTCAGAGTAATCTGCAGGATGGCCAAACCATACTTCCTCTAAAGTCTTGCGACCAACTGGGATTGTTGGAGATCGAATTACCAAGTGGCAAGCCATAGATGCAGCCTCAGCCCAGAACTCCTTCTGTAAACCAACATTCGAGAGTAAGCATCGTCCTTTCTCAATTAGAGTTCTTTTCATACGTTCCGCAACTCCATTCTGTTGGGGTGTATTCCTAACTGTGCGGTATCAAACAATTCCCTCATTTTTGCAGAACTCATTAAACTTAACAGTACAGAATTCCATACCATTATCTGTTTTGAGCCATTTGATCTGCTTCCTGTTTGTTTCTCAATCGAAGTTTTTCATTGCTTGAAAATGAAGAAAACTTGATCCTTATGCTTCAGGAAGTAAAACCCAAACTTTTCTTTAAAAATCATCAATAACGGTCTACATATATCTAGCACTACCTTTTGAAGGAACACAGGAAGAACCTCAAAAGTTTAAATGAATATAATCCAGGATGTCTTTAGTCCTATGAGTGGCTGTACCAAAACTGATTCGCTTTTGTTTCCCAAAGACACAAAGTTCACAAATCTCCATACTTCCCGTACTCTGGCCACACAACAAGCCTTTTTTACTCAATAAGGACATACCTTTTTCATTCACATGTCCTAGTCTCATATGCTACAATTTCGTAATATCGGAATCAAAGAGTGATGAAAAACTTATAGCAGCAGCACCGGTAATTGTCTATCCATCCAACACATAGATTTGCAGACCCCATGGCTTTCATCACAATAAGAGCACCTTTAGTGACCTTCGTAACTCCACCTTCAACTGAATACCTGCATTTGTTAGCATCGAGGGTGTTGAGTTATATACGTATACATAGGCCACACATAGCTTAGACTAGAATAGATGGTCTTTAGTATATGTATTTATACTAGTACTGTACATTATTTTTATAAACAATTAATAAAATATTTGAGGTTTCTCTCTCTTCTCTCTATTCACAAAGGGTACCTAAGGAAATGAGATTCTTCTTCAAGTCTAGAACATGACAAAAATCAATTAGTGTTCTCACAATGCCATAATGCATTTTGATCCGGATTATTCCTTTCCCACAACTTGGTAAGCAACATTACTATCCATTAGCACGGATCTACCTATAAAAGATTCATATGTTGAAAACCAATACCGATTGGGGCATATATGATAGGAACAACCAGAATCCATGATCCACTCATCTTTGGACTAACATTGGCATCAGTAGTGACAAGAAGATCTATAGTAGACCCATCAGCTACAATGCTCACTTCAATGAATTTCCCTTTCTTGTCATGTTCCGATTGCTTAATTTTAAGCTCAAAGCAATTAGCCTTAATGTGCCCTTTTCTTGTGACAATAGTTGCAACTCAAATTTCTATATTTGGACTTGGACTTTGACTTTGAGTTTAACCTTGACCTTGTATTGCTACTACTTGGACCTCTCTCTTGTGCCCTTCCTCTCATAATCAATCCTTCTGCTCGATTATCACCTTTGTTGCTACTTGACAATTCATTGTCAATAAGATGCTTAGATAGAAGAGCAGATTCGACGTCTTCTAACGTTACATGTGTCTTGCCATAGAGGAGGGTTTCTCTAAAGTGAGAGTATGAGGCGGCAAGAAACACAATAATTTAAGGGCTTGATCTTCATCATTAATTTTAATGCCCACATTTTCCAAAATCCAATATAATGGACATAAAAGTGTCAATGTGAGATTTAATGGATGTACCTTCTTCCATTTGTAAGCTATAGAATAGAAGCTTCTTATGAAGCTTACTAGTGAGAGATTTCTCCATATAAAGCGACTCCAATTTAGCCCACATGTCGGCAACAATTTTCTCCTTAATGACCTTTTTCAAAACTTGATTAGACAAACACAGTCGAATTGTAGACATAGCCTTCTCATCTAAATCATTATTTTGCTCTTTTGTAAGTGACTTTGGCATGTTTGCCTTTCCCAATAAAGCTTTATGATATCCATAATAAACTAGGATATCATACATCTTGATTTCCATAAAGCAAAGCTAGAAACGCGATCAAATTTCTCAATCTCAAACTTTGTTACCATCATAAACCAATAACCAAACCAATTTGTTACAACCCAAGAAGATTGAGATGCTTATAGCATGGCAAAGGATAAAAGAGAAGATTGAGAAATATTATGAAAAAAGAAAGAAGATTTCAAAGAAGAAGAGCAAAACTTACTAGAAGAGAAAATTTATTTACCCTAAATACACTCAATCTCTCACTTTAAAGACACACACTAGAAATAATATTTGTTGTTGTGTACATTTTTGTAATCACTTGTGTTGTAAAAACTGCAAATAAAATGACCTATTTATAGGGTGCCCACGTGGTTTGGTGGTGGTAGTTAGTAACAACCTCACCAACTACCCTTCCTACTACATATTCTAGAATATTTCTAGATGAATCCTAACTCAAATATTTTAGAAAACTTACCTATAACAACAACTAAAAAATTCTACAATAAGTATTTAATATGTGGCACAAGTTTAAGCCACATTACAACTCAGCTACCTGCAATGAATTATATTGACTTATAATTTATTTCCACCAGATAAAAATGCATCTAACTAAACAAGGCTGCGCCACACATTTGGACAAACATATGAACCTAAAAACATTTTTCCCATTATGATTTCAAGGGAATCATTTTATGACCGGCAATATCACATCAACAAAAGGCAAGGCCATCAAAATTTTGCAAATTATAAATTAGTTAAAAGAATGCAAGAAGGCAAAAGAATACACAGGACAGCAATGCAATATGGATGTTTCAAAAAATGAAAAAGAAACCTGCAATAAAAACTGTCGCATGTAGCTCCTTTGCAAGCAGGATCCACTCCTTCAGTGAATATTTGATTGGAAGCTCATCCGCAATATCAAAACCAGAAAACCAACTTTGTTTTTGGAGACCTTCCATAAGATCATTCATCACTTGGATACGCAACTGAGAGGTCAATGCTGCCCGTGAGGGTTCAACTGCCTCAACACATGCTGCAAGCACTTCCTCGGTGGTGTGTCGAAGCACGAGAGAATAACTGTAAAAGAGCAACGAATGGACCGATCATCTTTCTAAATAGTGGAAGATCATTATAGACACAAGTTCTTTGATATATTTTCAATTTAGACATGTTCAACACTATATTCTTGGGCTGATTCAATTGGTTCATTTTAGCCACATTGCTTGCCTAATACTAAAATCACTTCCACAGTGAAAGTTTCTTCGATTTATTGAGAATGATAACATGGCTCATCAATTCCCTTTATAAGTTGCACTGCATAAATATTAGACAAATTCCCCATGTCTTGAGATGTAAATTTTGTGACCCACTTCTCAGTTGACATATGAGTATTGAACATGAGCTCCCAGTACAGTTCCTGTAAATAAAAACATCTGAATATATCTACCTTAACATATCAATTTTTTTTTTTTTTTACGCCTTGCTTATTTTATCTGATGTTTTGCGTTAAGATGTTAACAAGTTCATCATGTACTTGAGCTGAGCATCTGTTTAGCATAACAAGGATTACTTATAAACAAAAAGTATAAACAAAGGAGACCAACTTAACAGGCTTTTTGTCATTATCAACTTGCCAGTCCAGCATAGATCGGATGCTAACAAAGATAATTAAAGATGAATATCATGTCTTCCAGTTTAGACTGACCTAGAATGCTGCTAAAATGAGAATGTGCTGCTTGAATACTCAAGCTTTTACATGTAAACCCTTCAGAGAAGATGGAACAGAGAAAATTGGAGGAGTCATTCAAATAACTACAACTCTACAGCAGAAAGAGTCAATGGCCCTAGTAATACATTTAACCCTAATATATCATTTCCAGGCATGCAGGGACTGCTTTGATGCAAGTTACATAAAACATTAGAATGCCCAAACTTACGGCAATAACCAAACTGTGTGTGATGCCACATCAGAATCTTTCCCATCTGAGGATGTACTGGCTGAATGGTAATGTGATGGGGCAAGCAAACATGGAGTAACTTCAAGCTGGGGCACCAGAATATCCAATATGTGAAAAATATACTTATTAGTATGACCATCAAAAATATATCACGAAATGCCAAAGCCTGAAAAAGGATGCATATATTTATCTGATTTCCTTTTTGTGTGGGGTGGGGGGAACACGACCTGGAACATTTAGAATACAACTGCATTGAAATGGGACAATGAGGTAGTTTTTTTCTAAACTCATGTTAATTGTTAGCCATATTTCCTAATCTCAAGCTAATGGTGAGATAAGCATGATTCTCGTATTAGAGTTGATTGAGAGTCAAATATGCAGCTTTGCCCACAGATTTGCTTGACTATTGTAAATGGCTGTAGAGTTGCATAGATTAAATGTGTTGATATAATATACATAGAGACAAGTGAACAGTCTCTAAATTCCACAATGTTTCATTTTATTTCAATTTAGTTTTTCTCTCTTCCTCATTAAGATCAAAACTTTCATAGTTCAATCCCTTGAGTAACTCAAATTCTAGGCATTTTCTCTTATTCAAGATTGAAACACACACGACAAAAGTATTGAAATATAATACATCAATAGTCCCACCACCTACAAGCTTAAAATTTTAAATAAGTTTGATGTGAATCGAAAATCTTTAATGTAAATGACTTGTTATCAGTAATATTCCTATGAACATGAAGCAGCCATGCTATTACATCCAGCCTCAATGTCTTCATTTTTTGTTTTTAAAAAAGTATGGCCTACTTAGAAAAGCTAAGTGATCCATTGTTGTCTACACTGCACAGAAGCACAGAGAAAAGTGAAAGCTATCTGAATAAGTGAGGAGGCTTTTTATGGTACTTCTCTAAATATCTTATAACTGAAAAGTTTCAGCCGTATAATTGCTCTCCTACATGCATCGTAGGACACAAATTGATGGAGGAACTCACAAAAAGTAGAAACAAGAAAAGAAATGATTATTGCTTCCAGATTCTAGCTTTGACAAAATCTTCTACCAGATATTTTGCAACCATGGAATTTACACCTGCATATGACTAGCCTAGTAACTTCTCTGCAAGTATTTCTGCTTCATAGTATGCTGAAAAAAATGGAAAAACACCTGTGTAGCTAGGAGAGTGTGAAAATTTAGGCTTCTAGTTCTTACATCATCAAATGCTTGCAAGTTGAGCCAAACATTTGTTCCACTCATGAGGGAAACTTGCCGCTCTGAAGTGTCTCCTCCAAAAATAATGAAAACCTTGCGAGATTTTCCATATTTCTTTGAAGTTAAAGTAGATCCCGGATTATTGGACGTCCTTGGAAGATGGCCTAGTGCTTTATTGTGAAATGAAAGTTGAGGAAACCTCAAGCATGCATGATGGATTATGCTTCGAAGGATATTTGAGTGAGAAAAGCCCACCTGACCATAAGAAAAGATCTCCTTATGAATTATATTCGGTAATAAATTTTACCATGATCAAAGATGTGTAGCTATATCACAATTATGGTTTTATAAAACTTTAAAGGAAAAGGCTCATAAGAAACACACATCAAATGCTAAAATGCAAGATAATGGAACCTCAAATGAATAGAGCAGGAAAGGGTTAAAAAAAAAAAAGCAAAAATCCAACATTTACAATCATGATAGCTCATCAATTCCTCAGATTATATTTGCTCAAGCTGGCAGCAAGATTTTCAATTTTAAGCACTTGCTCTCAAATCAATCAAATACATGGATTGAAATGTGGATCAAAATAGGATTTTATTTTTCATTATTAGGAGTTAAAAAGAAAAAATTCAGTATCCAAATCTCAATGTGAAACAATATGGAAATTGCATTACTAAACAAGCTTTAAGTCACTCATATGTCAACAATTTCCTCATAAGCATGTCGCAAATCTAAAATCTAAAAGATGTTAAATTATTAGTTTTAACACTGATGCTAACTGTGAAATATTAAATTAATAAATATATTAGCATAAATTCTATTTCCACTTCACCTAAACCAATTGGAGAACAAAATTTCATGATATAATATGGACTCATCAAATTAATTCATTTGTGCACAATTACCACATCCAACTGGCTCCATCAACACCTTATAAAGTTAGGTCAACCACAGATCAAACTTATGAAATTGAGCTCTTGAGACATTTGCTGCAAACATTCACAGGAAGCAGCATTGAGAAACATGCAAATTATACAGTTTCAACAGAAATTTTGAACCCTATAATGACAATATGGTGAAGGTTAGTACCACAACCATTTATCTTTTTTATTAAATTTATGAAAAAAAATGTTTGGGGTCCTTCAAAAGTGACCACAATTTCTAGAAAAAAAATGATTTGTGACTTTTATCAACAATCATATACATCTTTGTTGGATATACTTAAAGAGACAAAAATCTGACATAGAACAGATTTTTAAAGAATTTTATAGGATAATTGAAACTCAGTTTCAAAAAAAAATCAATATTTCGAGATCTGACAATGGAACTGAATATTTTAATAAAGTTTTGGAAACCTTTTTAAATGAAAAAGGAATTTCACACCAATCCTCTTATTCTAACACACCTGAACAAAATGGCATTGCTGAGCATAAGAACAAGCACTTATTAGAAGTAGCTAGAGCCATAATATTTTATATGAACTTTCCAAAGCAGCTATAGGGTGATGCTGTACTGATAGCTTCGTATCTAATCAACAGGATGCCTACCAAAGTTTTACAATATATCATCCCATTGGATTGCATAAAAAAGGTATTCCCAAAATCTAGAATTAGTTATGATTGGCCCTTAAAAATATTTGGTTGTACGCCGTAGTACACACACTAAAAAGGCTAAGGTCTAAATTAGATCAAAGAGCTTAAAGATATGTTTTTGTAAGATATGAACCTAATAAAAAGGATTACAAATGCGTTAATCCCCTTACAAAACGTTTTTTTTGTCTATATAGATGTTTCTTTCATAGAAAATACACCATACTTTGCCAAAAATTTGCTTCAGGAGGAGAAGATAGTTGAACAAAATTTCTGGAAAATTGCCGAACCCTTACCTAGCACACTTTTTGATACTTCTTTATGAAAAGGAAACCTTGGATACTAGGCCTAAAGAAATTGAATTTGAAATTGGTATGATAGAAAAAGAAATACTACAAAAAAAAAAAAAAATACAAACAATCTTGAGCCTATGGCTTATTCTAGGAGAGGTATCGTTAGAGGTGGTAGAAACCAAGCCATTATCCCAACACATGGTCAACCAGAAGCCCTAAATAATGGTCATCCAAATGTTGCAGGTAATACTTCTTCTATTCCACTTCCTCTTCCTCTCCTATTATCGGCTTAAACTTACCATTACAATCAGATTCTAGGGGAAAGAACTCTGCACTCGAACTTAGTCCGGAACCAGCCCCTATTATTCCTGAACAGAATCTTGATCTTGACCTTCCCATTGCCCTTAGAAAGGGAACCTGAACTTGTACCAAACATCCTATTCCCAAATATATTTCCTATCAAAACGTCTCTGACAGTCATAAAGCATTCACTAATAAACATTTCAAAGCTTATTATGCCTAAAAATACTAAAGCAGCACTTGGTGACTGGAATCGGAGGTTAGCTGTGTTTGATGAGATGAATGCCTTGAAGAAAAATGGTAATTGGGAGATTGTAGAATTATAGAAGGAAAAAACGGTGGTGGAACGAAAATGGGTGTTTATTACTAATAGTAAGGCAGCTGGGAGTATCGAGAGATACAAAGCTCGTCTTGTTGCAAAAGTTTTACTCAAACCTATGGGATAGACCATCAAGAAACCTTTGCTCCAGTAGCTAAAATATACTCGATTAGGGTCTTGTTGTCTCTTGTTGTTAACTCCAATTGGTCATTACACCAACTGGACGTTAAAAATGCTTTCCTTATTGATGACCTTGAGAAGAAGGTATACATGAGTCCCCTACCAGATTTTGAAGAAAGGTGTGGAGATGACAAAGTGTGCACATTGAAGAAGTCCTTGTATGGACTTAAACAGTCACTAAAAGCTTGGTTTAAGCACTTTGGCAACATGATAAAGCACTATGGATTTGTTCAAAGTCAAGCTGATCATACAATGTTTTACAGGCATTCGAATGATGGTAAAATAGCTACCTTGATAGTATACGTGGATGATAGTGTTAACAGGGAATGACTTTGATGAGCTAAAAAGGTTGAAAAAGAAACTGGCTGAGGAGTTTGAGATTAAAGATCGCAGGGCATTGAAATACTTTCCTGGAATGGAGTTTGCCAAGTCTAGAAAAGGCATTTTTGTAAATCAAAGGAAGTATGTTCTTGACTTGCTAAACAAGGCAGGCATGCTCGGGTGTAAACCTACTGAAACCCTTATAGAACCTAACGTGAAATTGCAACCTACAGAAGCTAAGAATGTAAAGAATAGGAAGCGTTATAAGAGACTTGTTGAGAGATTGATTTATCTATCCCATACACGCCCAGATATATCCTTCTTTGTTAGTATGATCAGCCAGTTTATTCATGCCCCAAGACCGACACTCTTTGAAGCTGTCTACAGAATTTTAAGTTATCTAAAGAGGACACCAGGGAAAAGAATTCTATTCAAGTCACGAGGACACTTGCAGATCAAAACTTACACAGACGCTGATTGGGCTATGAGCATGACACACCAAAGATCCACTTCTGGATACTGTTCATTTGTAGGTAGTAACTGGGTTACATGGAGAAGCAAGAAACAGAATACGGTTGCTAAGAACAGCGCTGAGGCTGAATATAGAGCTGTAGCCCAAGGTATTTGTGAGATCATGTGGATTGGGAGTTGTTGGAAGAGTCAAAAGCGACAGAGTCATCTCCTTTGAAGTTGTGCTATGACAACAAAGTAGCAATCTCAATAGCACACAATCCAGTCTTTCATGATTGCACAAAACATGTGGAGGTTAACAAGCATTTCATCAAGGAGAAAATAGATAATGGAATGGTTCATATGGAACACATTCCTTCTAGAGGAGCAAGTGGCTGATACCTTTACCCAAGGACTACACACAAGACAATCCGATTTCCTACTTGGCAAGCTAGCTATGGAAGATATTTTCAAACCAACTTGAGAGGGAATGTTGGAAAATCAAGAAAAATATTTGCTATAATTGTATATTAGTTGTAACATAGCTATTTAGGTGCAAATCTATGTATTTTAGGAACGTTCTAATTATGAATTATTCTCTCATTAAATCAATGATTTAATCTCCTTAAATCTGTGTGTATAAGAGAACAATCTCAATAATAGAATATATTATTCCTTGCAAACCTATTTTTCAACTCCAACTACACTCTTTCCCAATAGTACGTAGTAGGCTCCCAGTATTTGACCTAGTAGTGCAAGGAGAAAGGAGAGATGCACAAAGTGAACCTTTACATATCTAGACAAAATTTTTAATAACATAAAACAATAAATTTATCTTTTTCCTTTACTCTATTTATCATGCTTGTTTGTTATTTGTGTTGAACCTAGTAATTCAAGCATACATATTACTTCCACACTATACTTAGGTAATCAAATGTTTCCATTAATAAATTTAAAATGTATTAACTGTTGACTCCCCCCTGGTTGCAAACATTGGGAGCTACAATTTATTATAGACAAATATATTAACACGATTTGTCTAAACAAGATTCTACAATTTTACCAATTTCAAAGATTACAGTTAGATAAAAAGAAGTACCTTTGAGGCCTGTTGAAAAAGGAAACTAGTCTGCTCCATTCCACTAATCTGACTCATAATTGAAACCCTGAGTGAGGTATATAAAATGAATCAATTCATTGGCTGCGGAAGAGAATATCATCCACCTTACCAGATTTATGTCTGTAAAAACTATTGTACCATGATCATCCTCCCCAAATTTTTCATTCGAAGATGATAAACGTGTGGCTGAAGGCAAAAACCACCCATCAATCCTTGCAAAGTCGCATAGACCAAGACGCTTAAACAACAGAGATGCTCCTCGCCGGATATTATCAATCACCTCTACAGGAAAACGAGGTGGAGTGTGATAAACGACCTGTGAAGTGTAGATCAGACTTTTCAGATCTTAAAGCTGAGATAACTGAGATAGAATAGCAGATAGAGAACTTTGAAGGTAATTTTTTACTATATGGCATCACAATAATGGATTTCTTTCCTTCTTTATAAATTTTAACTGCATGACAAAGCAACACTGATATTCGACTATCAAATGGCCTAGCCAACCCAAAAAAAAAAAAAAAATAGTCACTCAATTATAATCTGCACCAACATGACAGGGGCAGCCTTCACCTGTTGAGTTGGAAGATATTTCCTGCGGTAGTTGAAAATTGCATCCTTCTCCCTCGCATCAACACTTCCTTGGAATTGGAGTTCCACCTAATCATTGATGCTATAATTTAATCATGGTATATACCTCAAATGATCACCAAACATATTAAAAAGGAAAAATTCAGAAAATAGCACATGAACTCATTGTTGCTTTCTCATATTGTTAGTAAGGAAATTAATTAAGCAATAAGTAAAGATATATGCAGAAAAAGTGAAAATAGGGCTTCAGCCATGCATTAAGAATCACAGCTACCAGCAGATGAGCCCCTTTTAATAAGAAAGATACATCTTAAGAATGGTACCTTGAAAACATTGTGTAATATTGAAAAAATCAATGAAAATGGCGTTCCAATGCCATGGCTTAAACAACAAGAAATGGGTCAACATGATGTTTGATATTAATCTTTCTGTTGATATACGTGTAATATTATTAGTATTATATTAACAATGTAATTAATAGTATGGTAGGTAAGGTAGACCAATAGTCACAATTAATAGTATGGTAGGTAAGGAAAACCAATAGTCACAATTAATAGTATGGTAGGCAAGGTAGATCAATAGTCACAAATTTTTTGTATAAATAGATGTATTCTTGTACAAATTATATATGAAATATACTTCTCAAATACTTTCTAATTTCATCATGGTATCAGAGCCTCGCTGCCATTTGAGGTGAGTTTTCCTCCCTCCGCAGCATTAGGTTTTAGTTTTTTTCTTTTTCTTTTGTTCGTTCATTTTTTCAAAAGAGGTCGAGTTTCCTCCCTCTAATTTTTTGTCACCGCCGCTACAACGAGGAGGAGCGTCCCTCGATCGGCCGATCCCAGAAGTCCGACCGCCGTTGGAAGCCGCGCGTGGACCCACGCGCCGATTGTTCTTCCGCGGAATTCCTCACGCGCCGGCGCGTGAGGGCGCGTGGGAGGTCCGAGCCACCTCTTACGAGTGGTGTTCGGCTCGACAGCCCAAATCCGGCCTTTTCCCGCCGTTTTTCCGCCGACACGACTACTGTTCCGACGTGCACTATTTTTGGATTGTTCTGGTATCTCCTTTTCTTTCAATATGGAAAGTGATAAGAAAATTGTAGCTATTAGTACTGATAATCCTTCACTGCAAATTAGTCCTATCAAGCTTGATGGAAATAATTATCTTGCCTGGTCACGGTCTTGTTTATTGTTTATCAAAGCTAGAGGAATGCAGGATTATATTACCGGTACTAAAGTCAAACCAGCAACAACTGATCCAACATTCAACCAGTGGGATTCTGAAAATTCGCTGGTAATGTCATGGCTTATCAATTCCATGCAGCCCCAAATTTCAAGGACATACTTATTGCTTGACACAGCAGCAAAAATATGGAATGCTGTTACTCTCACCTATTCACAAGTGGGAAATGATGCCCAGATTTATGAGATTCGAAACAAAGTTCATGGTTTGAAGCAAGGAGAGATGACAATCTCGCAGTATTTTTCTGAGTTGAATGGCTTGTGGCAAGAGCTTGACTATTATCAAGATTTTCAGGCTGATTACTGGAGATGCAGTCAAATTTCAGAAACTACTTGCAAAAGAAAGGGTCTATGATTTCTTAGCCGGATTGAACAATGAATTTGATCAGATTAGAGTTCATGTCTGGGTAAGACCCCTTTTCCTTCTCTTGAGGAAGCATATTCCTATGTTCAGCAGGAAGAGAGCAGACGCAATACCATGCTCTATATTCCACAGTTGAAAAATCTGGTTTGGTAGCAGCTAGTGATTCATCTGAGCAGTTAAAGACTCAAAGTTCTAATAAGGATCATGTACGATGTGATTATTGTGTGGAAACCACGTCATACTAAAGAGACTTGCTGGAAAGTTACATGGACGCCCAATGAGAGGTCGTGGAGGCAAACGAGTTAATTCTACTCGGGCAAATTTGTCTGAAACTATAACAACTCCTGAGATGACTCCCTCTGACTTTTTTTCTCCTGATGAGATTCAGTATCTAAGCGTATGATGTCTCATAAAGAATCTTCCTCCGGTGCCAAATCCAACTTTGTGCAGTCAGGTAATGCTTTTTCTACTACCCTTGATACTAATCATTGGATTATTGATTCTGGTGCGAATAGACACATGACGGGCTCCTCAAAAAATCTTCTTGAATACTCACCATGTTTAATAAGGACAATGTCCGAATAGCCAATGGCTCTTTTACCCAGTTTCTGGAACAGGTTCTGTTTTCTGTACTCCTCATATCAAACTATCCTCTGTGCTTCATGTCCCTCAATTTCCTGTCAATCTGTTATCTGTCAGTACACTTACAAAAAATCTCAACTGTAAAATTGAGTTTTTTCCTGATCATTGTGTCTTTCAGGATCTTCAAACAGGGAAGAGGATTGGCAGTGGTAGATTGCACGATGGCTTATATATGTTGGATGAAAGTCAAGGATCTAGTCTCCAACAGGTTTTTTATGGGGAAAATAAAGATGTTAATCAAGAAATCTTGCAATGGCATAGGCGTTTGGGACATCCCTCCTTTTTTGTGTTAAGTAAATTATTTCCTAGTTTGTTTTCAAAGACTCAGTTTGATTCATTAGTTTGTGATCCTTGCGAATATGCAAAACATTCTCGAAACTCTTATCCTTTGATTAATAATAAAAGCCAGTTTCCTTTCATGACTATTCATTCTGATGTTTGGGGTCCTACTCAGACTACTTCCTTGTCTGGTAATCGATGGTTTGTCACTTTTATTGATTGTTGCACCAGGATGACTTGGGTCTATTTACTTAAGGCTAAGAGTGATGTGTTTTCTTGCTTTCAGTCTTTTCATAAGATGGTTTGCACCCAATTTGATGCTAAAATAAAAACTCTTAGGACTGATAATGGCACTGAATACATGAATGAAAGATTTGATTCTTATTTAAGGTCACATGGGATAATTCATCAAACTAGTTGTCCCTATACAAGTGCACAGAATGGGGTAGCTGAGAGGAAGAATCGGCATCTTTTGGAAGTTGCTAGATCTCTTATGTTTACCATGAATCTTCCTAAGCCTTACTGGGGAAATGCAATTCTAGTTGCTGCATATCTGATCAACCGAATGCCTCTTAGAGTCCTTAACTACAAGAGTCCTTTAGAAATCTTAACAGGACATAACACATACACTGTCCCTCCAAAGGTTTTTGGATGTGTTTGTTTTGTTCATACTAAGGATGCTGGGAAACTAGATCCAAGAGCCCTTAAGTGTGTGTTTATTGGGTACTCGCCGACACAAAAAGGTTACAGATGCTACCACCCTCCATCTAGGAAGTATTTTGTGAGTATGGATGTTACTTTCAGAGAAACTGAACCTTACTACAATCCAACTCCATCATCTCTTCAGGGGGAGAATAATGCAAAGGAAGAGATGATACCTAGTACTGTGACCCTCATTGATCTTACCCCAAGAACAAGTGATGATCAGAAGGAGACTATAATCCAGGGGGAGAAAATTGGACGTTTGGATAAACCTGATTTGAAGAGGTACTCAAGGAGAAACAAAGACACAACAGAAGAAGTCATCGTGCAACCTACTCTGCTGCCAAGAATCATCCTCTTCTGGTGAGTTTTTTTGATGATTTAGATAAACCTATTTCTCAAAGAAAAGGTGTTAGAGCCTGTACTAAACATCCCATTTCTAATTTTGTTTCCTATGATTCTTTATCTCCTACCTATAGAGGTTTTGCCTTGTCCATTTCGTCTGTGTCTATTCCACAGGATTGGAAGGAAGCACTCAATGATCCAAAATGGAAGGGAGCAATGATTGAAGAAATGAAAGCCTTGACTAAGAATGAGACTTGGGAGCTTGTTACCTCTCCACCTGGAAAGAAACTGGTAGGCTGCAAATGGGTGTTTACTGTAAAACACAAAGCTGATGGATCAATTGATAGGTTCAAAGCTAGATTGGTGGCTAAAGGATTCACTCAAACCTATGGGGTAGACTACCAGGAAACTTTTGCTCCAGTAGCAAAAATGAACACAATCAGAATCTTGTTATCATGTGCAGCCAATCTTGATTGGGATTTACAGCAGTTTGATGTGAAAAATGCCTTTCTACATGGAGATTTAGAAGAAGAAGTGTATATGGAGATCCCTCCTGGATTTGATACTGAAACAACACATGGGAAAGTATGCAGACTGAAAAAGGCATTATATGGATTAAAGCAATCTCCTAGAGCATGGTTCGACAGATTCAGCAAAGCTATGACTTCTTTCGGCTATCAACAGAGCAATGCAGATCATACTCTATTTATTAAACATAACAAGGGTAAAATTACTATTCTCATAGTTTATGTTGATGATATAGTATGACAGGAGATGATGAAAAGGAGATAGCTCGATTGAAGAAACTTTTGGCCCAGGAATTTGAAATCAAGGATCTGGGAAAACTGCAATATTTCTTAGGAATTGAAGTTGCCAGATCAAAGAAAGGTATCTTCATTTCTCAGAGAAAATATATTCTGGATCTCCTGGAAGAAACTGGCATGTTAGGTTGTAAGCCAGCTGAATCTCCTATTGAAAACAACCATAAGCTACAAGTTGGAATTGGTGATGCAGTTGATTTAGGGAGATATCAGAGATTGGTAGGAAGACTGATATATCTCTCTCATACTAGACCCGACATTGCATATGCAGTCAGTCTAGTGAGTCAATTTATGCATGATCCACGAGAATCACACATGCAAGCAGTATTTCGCATCTTGAGATATCTGAAGTCTGCTCCCGGAAAAGGACTACTATTTGCCAAACATGGTCACCTTCAGATAGAATGCTTTACAGATGCAGATTGGGCTGGATCTCCAAGTGATAGAAGATCCACCACTGGCTACTGTACTTTTGTAGGAGGAAATCTAGTAACATGGAGGAGCAAGAAACAAAATGTAGTTGCTCGATCAAGTGCTGAAGCAGAATACAGAGCTATGGCTCAAGGGGTTTGTGAGCTTCTGTGGGTACAGAAGATATTAGAAGAATTAAGTCTATCAAGCAAAGATACACTGTCCTTGTATTGTGACAATAAAGCTGCTATTAATATAGCACAAAATCCAGTTCAACATGATAGAACCAAGCACATAGAGATTGATCGACACTTCATCAAAGAAAAATTGAATAATGGTGCCTTGAATTTACATCATGTGACATCTGATAAGCAACTGGCTGATGTATTTACTAAAGGGTTGTGTCACAGGACCTATCATACTTTAGTTTGCAAGTTGGGCATGTGTGATATCTATGCTCCAACTTGAGGGGGAGTGTTGATATACGTGTAATATTATTAGTATTATATTAACAATGTAATTAATAGTATGGTAGGTAAGGTAGACCAATAGTCACAATTAATAGTATGGTAGGTAAGGAAAACCAATAGTCACAATTAATAGTATGGTAGGCAAGGTAGATCAGTAGTCACAAATTTTTTGTATAAATAGATGTATTCTTGTACAAATTATATATGAAATATACTTCTCAAATACTTTCTAATTTCATCACTTTCCAATTGATGTTTTCTATAATAAAAAAGGGAAAAGATATATTTAGCTATTAACGGATATCAGGCTTGTATAGAATACATTGTCTGAACAGGATCTACATAGCTAACCCCACAGTGGAAATAAAGCTTGATGTTGTAAGTTTTTCTAACCAGTGTTAACTTTTCCAACATAGAAGGCCGCAAAACTAGGCTCTTCAGTTATATTCTACTCATGAATATATTTGTTACTATATTTTTGACACAATATGATAATACTTTCCTTATAAAATATCTAAAAGCAAGAAGATTTTACGATAAAGGGACGGAGAAAGCATCTGCATAAATTTGTTGGATTTGTGTAGGAAATTCTGTTCTTTGGACTTGTAATGAAATGATATAGAAAAGCTTTTAGATGGTTTGTTATATTGATGAAGGTTTGTCAAACATGTTCAAGTCTAAGTATGCTAGAATTAAGTAACCTCAGAGTGAAGATTGAGACAAAAAGTTCAATTTACCTCTGTAGGCAACAATGCCACAGGATGACTACTCATGTCAGAACCAACATCAAGGACGATGGCAGTAAATTCACTTCCACCTTCAAGAAATATCTCAACAATAATTTTATCATCAATTCCCTGCATGGAAGCATGAAGAAATAAGGAGATGTTAATAATTCATAAAAAATGGAATGCCTCAAAAAGTTAAAAAAACTGTGTTTTTGCTGTTTGTCAATCATATAATATTAATCTTACCTGCAAATATATATATATATATTGTTTGCCGGCTTCACATGAAACATGTACGGATATATTAAAGCTTTTTAAGGTTTTTCCCAAAAGGAACAATAGTCTTGGAGAAGAATAAAATTAAAATATACACAACATAAAGAGAAACTAAAGTCTTTTTAGCAGAAAATCAGAACTGCTGACACAAAGTATTTACAAGCATATAGTCAGATATACAAAATTCTATCCTAGCTTAATCCATCACATGCCATCAACTCCTTAGACTCAGATCAAGTACCGCTGAAATAAGATCAGTGGCCTTTTCAAGAGAATCTGCAATGCCATATGCAACTGTAACTCCAATACTTGATCCTGCTCTAGCTGGCTTCACCTACAAGAAGAAAAAGAAAAAGAAAACAAAAAGGAATAACAAAAGCAAGTGCGTCAAACAGGAAGGCATTTAAAACATGGCCATAAACACAATAGGATTGCATCTTACTACAACTTTCCCTGATTTTGGATTTAATTCATTTGTTGCAAACCACTGTGACAAATTAGATTCATCTGCCTCACATCCCTAAAATCCAATTGGAAAACAATAAGACCAAGTCAGATCTATTTGCAGTATCTCCTACTTATACTGGAAATATAAATAAACAATCAGTACAAGACATAAAATTGAGAAATCACAAAATTTGACATTAACAAAAAGGGGGAAAAATCTCCAAAAGAAAACTGGATCTATTTAGAGTAAGTCCAAATTAATGTCATAATGATCAACATTTCAAACCATGACAGCAAAATATTAGATCATCTCCATTGAAGGAAATCTCCGTTCACAAATCATGCCATTCAATAGATGAAATTAAAGGATCTGATTTTATGGACAGTCAAATAGAACTCCACGAAGTATCAGGAGGTCCTCAGCAGGGAACCATCACCACTCCGAGTGTCACATTGCATAAAGATGTTTTGCTGGGCATTCTCCCTCAATTCATAGTACAACAAGCATACAGTGTTATTCTCTTTGCTGTTCTGTGTCAATTAATATTTTGAAACAAATTCCATTATATTAAGGCAATCTTACAAATAATGTTTAATATGAATAGGACATGCTTATGGTGTTCTACAACCGTGAGATTTTCATCAACAGAGAAAGAAGAGCAAGTGGTTATAGTCTAGCTGCTCTTATTCTTGATACAAAACACAAGGAGAGAGAGGTATGAGAATCATTATCTACAAAAAGTACGAAGTATTTCTTCCAATTGAATTGCATTCCAAATCTAGGTTTGGCATTAATGACATTGGAATCAATTCACAATAGTTTATTCTGGGGTAATAACGAAGATAACGTAAATATTACCAATTAAACTGAGAAGAAATTAAACTACATTTGCAACTGGGGACCATGATACATTATGGGAAAAGAATTACCTGCACAAGGCAGCTTGGAACTGTCACAAATCCTTGCTTGCTCAATTCCATAGAGGCATGATACTGAAATGGGAATTGAGCATGAAAAATGATTTGCATGTTTGCACAAGCTTTATAAATTGTTTTGTAAATCGGAGTTTCTACATCTACGAACATTAAACAGTTCAATAAACAACTATCATTTTGTAAAGCTGCTTAAAATGACAACTTACAAAGAAAGAATCATCTAGACACATCCATATTTTCAGAAGATTCAAGGGATTATAATACAAGAACATGCTAGAAGTAGAGCTAGAAAAGAAAATACGATGCGGCTTGAGATTCAACTTGACTAATTGACACCTTAAACATTGAATAATTAAAATATTACACAAAAATGCAATATATATCCTAATTGAGCCATTGCCGTTTTCCTTCAGTAAAATTTCTAGTAGAATCTAATAAACACATGAATATAGAGGAAATTGTATAATTACCGACCCCTCAAATAAAAATTACTCAAATACTAATTACACAATATTAATTACTAAAATATTGATGCAAAATCATATGTTTAACAGGCGATTTTCGAATTTGCATGTGAATCTCATCTTGAAGATGCGATTCATTAACAAATATGAAACGCCTGTTAAAAATAAGATTCATATACAAAATAAGTGAATCGCCATTTCAAGATGCGATTTATCTTAAAAAAACATGCAATGCCCTTTGAAGATGTGATTTAGCCAAAAGTCATACAGTGCTGAATCCATCTTCAAAGGATGTTCATGGGTAAATTTATGAAAACGCCTGCTTAATATGTAATTTTGCATCAGTATTTGTGTAATTATTTTTGTATAGTTTGTATTTGTGTAATTTTTTTCTACAAAGTTGACAGACACGTGTTTCACTCCATGAACATATGACATGAAATACCACACGTCTAAAAGCAAAACAAGATAACCTAAATTTAGCTCTGGGACTAATAGAACTGTCACTTGACCCTATCAAGCAAAAATGTCTCTAGTACACATAGTGACATAGATTGGAAAAAAAAAAAAAAAGCAATCGCTTTTACCTTGTCAAAAGCTTTGCAACACTCGTTTGATCCAGTTCCAACAAATGGAATCCCATGCTTTTCCAATAGTTCCTACAGAACCCAATGCAGATACATATATGGATATATTTTTCACGAAGCGTAAAATCCTTCTGTAACTTAGAGACTTTTAACCATGACCCTAGATATGTTCACGCAATAATGACTAGCAAAGAAATATAAAATGTCACACCTGGATGCCACCATCTTCACCAAACTGACCATGGATGACAGGAAATACTATGTCTACAGAAGCAGCTAAATGAGCCGCAAACTCAGACAAGGATGGATAGCCCTGAGCTAAGCTGATTAGATGGAAAATGAAGAGTCACCCTGACTTGTCCCGTCTTTGTTATAAGTGAAGGGATCAAAATTATTCTAAGGAGTTCCAATTATGATTGTTGAGCTTACCTGTCCAGTTTAAAGTCAAAATCTGCTGGAGTGTTTGAATACATCTGCCCAAATATAAAAATTATAAGAAATGATCAAGAAAGTGAATGGGAACCATATCTACTAAGCAGCCAAACCCTCTTTGACCAATCATGTAACTGAAACATCCTAGCAATTATGATATCGCTAAAGCTTGAGTTGTAATTCCAGGTCAGCCAAGAAAGGCGCTTTTCTTTAATTCCCCCAACCCCAATAAGAAAAGGATAAAAAAAGGGAAATAGAAAAAGAAGGGAAGCGAGAAAGTATAAAATAAAATAGTAAACAATGCTGCACAACAGCAGCTCACGGCTTAATTGATAACATTCCTCAATAAAGTATTTCTTATATAATAACATTGCTAAAATATGAATGGAGACTGTGTTCATTAATCGATATGACTGACCAACAGACACATATGACAGCACTAAACCAGTACAAGTCTCCAGCAACCAGTCCTCCAAGCAGAGTACTTTTTACCTGGAAAAACAAAACTAGAGAAGTCTAGACCACCCTCTTGGTGTTTAATGCTGTGGGCAACTAATAAAGCTGTATCTTAGCCACCCTGGCATTCAATTGCTACATTTTTCCATTGTGTAGCAATAAATTTTGAGATAAATGGCCTTTGTCTCACCTAGGAGGGTGACGATAAGATTACCATCCTACTGTAACTGGGCTTCCAAGAGACTTTGGGGAACATATATTTTCTACAGGTCCAAATGATTACAGTAATTATTCTAAAGCATCATCATCTATGTACAATAAACCACCATCCGATAAACTAAATCAGTAAATTGACTTGATAGTTGATAGGTTTAGTTAGCAACAAAGTTGCACATGAAATTGGATTGCATCAAACCTGAGCAGAAGATATAGCATAAGCGTTGAGATTGCTGTCAATGTAGTAGCAGCTTACATGCAAATCATTACCCTGTTGCAGGACAAAGTAAATACTTTGAAAGAGAGAGAGACAAAGCATATGCATGTGCTCAAACTTTACACAGTTACAACATTTCAGGTAGAACTCAATAACAGAGGGTACGTGAAAAAAAAAACAACCCAAGCAACTGAAACGTCAAGTATTATTATTATTATTATTATTATTTTGTTGGTTGTTTAGTGTCCATTACGTCCAAAGCCAACTATGCCATGACATTACTTTTTTGCTTGTGAATCTCCAAATATTGTATAAAATTCAGAGAAGCAGGCACAAGACTAATTTGATATGGTTTATACAAGAGTAATTCCACCCATTGCCTTCAATCCATGAAGTCAAAGTCTGCAATATGCTCCATGTCTAGTAAGCTATATGGAGGTTAAATTTAAAGTCAAAGTCCTTCCATGCATTCAATAGGATAATGAAACATAAATCACTTGTTTTATTCACTTCCCTTTGCTTGATTGAAGACAAGAATTCCCTCACTTCATTGTAAGGAATGGCCAAGATTAAAAAAATGCGGCACTCCTATTAGTATAGCACCCCATGCTACTTAGATAAAAGCTTAAAGTTGTAAATATGATAAAGGCCTTTACATGTGATGTTGTGTAAATGTCAAATTTGGTATCTGAACTTCACATGAAAATTCGAACTTTAAAGTGATCAATTTGATCAATTTAATACCTAATCAAAGTTTTTCTAGCTATTTTTACTAGCTTGTTGATATCGTTCGCTCTCTTCACTAACGTAGAAGAAACAATCCATTATTGAATTTTTACAAACTTTTCTAATACCATATAATATTAATAGGTAGCTTCTTCTACGTCAACAAATAAAGCAAACAGTGTAGTAGGGTAATAAAAATAGACATAAAAAATTTAATTAGGTATTAAATTGACTACTTTAGAATTTAGCTATCAAAAAGAATTTCCATGCAAAGTTCAGGTACCGAATTTGATATCATCCTCTTAATGTTTAACAATATCCTTTACTCATGCATTAAACCAAAACCATTAAGTGCATAACTTGATTAAATAAAGTGAAATGACCACATAGAAATTTGAACTTATGATCTATTAATTTTATATTATATTGATTAATGTCATAAACAATTGATCCAAAAGCTCAAACTTATAGATTTGGTATAGAATTTTATATTTGATACTTAACAAATGGGTAAACAAAAAAGCACATCTCTCAATTTTGTAGATATTAAGTCAAAACAAAATATTCATTTAACCAATACTTCAATTTATGGCAATTGCCAAGATTTAATAATTTAATTTATGGCAATTGCCAAGATCACCACTATAACTATTAGATATAAAAGATTAAATGTATAGATTTTTGTAGAAATGACATGAGTTTTATATATACTACTTTGCATTCCCTCACTTGTTGGTTTTGACATTAACTAAAGTTCATTAAGTAAACAACTTATTTGATTGAAGTGAAATGACAACAATAAGAATCAAACACATAACCTTACCCTCTCATATCATTTCAAAATTATCACTATAATCTTCTAATCTAAAAAGTTTAAATCTTATAGATTTGAAATGAACCTTTATATTTGATACTTAACAATAATGGTAATGGGAGCTTCTATAAAAGTATAAATATAAAGCTTGCACCACTTCTACGAGGTAAAATTTTTAATAAGATAATTGTGCTACTAAACTTCACATGATATTAGAACAAAAGGTTCTAGATTCAAACACATCCATAGTCATTTAACCACTATCTAATTAATTCTTCCACTTGATAAATTTGAGTCAAAATGCCAACCCATGTATGAGTGAGAGTGTCAAGCAATGTAATAAATATAAAATTCACACTAAGTTTACAAGCTAAACTTTTTATAAAATGGTTGTGGTACAAATCTGAAAAGTTTCTAAGTTCTACTCTTGTTTTGCAAAAATGGTTAAATGTGCTAAAATTTTATTAATACTTACTAACCACTTTTCAATCCAAGTGGCATACTAAGTGCCAATAAAACCTTTTTCACACTTTGAACTGGTTATCTTCTAATGTTGTGACATCAGTTATAGGTGAAAATGGCCGTTAATATAGTCTAATGGCTGCTGAAGACACAAAGAGTACAATGATTCTGCATAAAATAATTCAGAACAAGCACTTTTTTTAGTGGTCGGATGATATGGATCCTGGAAAGACTCTGGTCGAACCAATTACAAGGAAAATAATATCCATTCAAATGTAACAAAAAGTAATCTTCCACACACTCTGGATCTATCAATGGACTACCACAACTAGCCACAAACCCAGACCATATGTAGTCACCACCTACTAGTGACTATCACCAACCATTGTTAAATATGCAAAATGAACCTTACAACTTTGCTTTAGTGAATTGTGAAAGTTGGCATTCTATGAATAAGTAAGCTCAATATTGCTTTAATTGCAGCTAAATTTTCTCATGTCAAACTGAAGAAACCTCGTGCATTTTTCAATCGTGATGCGTGTAGCAATCATCTTCAGGGCGGTGCATTTTCCTCATGAAATAGTTATATAAAAAAATATACATATATATAAGTATGCTGGATAGAGACCAAAGGAACAGACTTTTTCTTAAAATACCCTTGGTTTCTTCATGAAATATATGAATAATATTAAAAACTAAAAGGTAAGTTTCTTATTTTACTCTCCACAAGTATCTTGATCAATTTCTAGGACCCTACATTGAGTTTAATATCCTTTCCTATGCTAATTACACATTCATCAAAAAGCTATGCTTATATCTAATTAAATAAAAATTTGAAGTTTAAACCTGAATATGATCAAGTACTGATCGTGCAGAGTTCAACGAAATTCCACGTTCAGCAGACGGACCTCCGCATACTATCCCCACTCTCAAAACCCTACCTCTCTCTTCCTCCTCCTTCTCCTCCAGAGTCCTATCATCCTTTACTACAACCACCTTCGAGGTGGCGCATGCAATCCCAAGGCCAATATCACTATGATTCCGCTTCTTACTCGAATTAGGGAGATTCAAGAGACGTCTAACGGAGCAAACAAGCAGGTTTCGGGAAGCGAAACATGGATTGAAATCAGAACCGCCGTCTCGCCCCTTGTGGAGCAGTACGAAACCGGAAGCGAAACCGAACGACGCCATTAGACTTGGAAAAGAGAGCAGAAAGCAAGAAAGAGAGTGGAAGTAGGAGTGAGTGAAGTGATTCGAGTAGAAGCAGTTGGTTTTGATATTTTAATGAAGCTTAAGGGGGGGTAGAGAAAGAGATCAATCATTTTGTGTTTTTTAGTGTTGCCCAAAGAATCAAGAGAGTTTTAAAATTAGTTCAAGACGGCAGAGCTACGCCGAATGGCGACCTCCTCCGTCGTTAGTGTATCCTTTTCTATTGTCTTCAAACGCGGGAATAAGTCCAAGACTAGTTTGGCGTCCGACTTTCGGCAACTTTTTTTAATAAATTATTACCAAAAAATATATATATATAGATAAAAAATATATAAGAGTTCTCAAAAAAATATCAAATAAACTAAAAATGAATAAAATATATTTATAAATCAGTTATATTTACATACAAAATTTAGCTATAGAGATAAATACAAATAAAAAACAAACAATTCAAAGAAATCCTTGGCATGAATAGTTATTATTTTTTTATTGTTCAATGTAAAGCTGTTATTATTATTCATTTCCTTGTAAATCAATTATTACGGTGTTCTCTTAAGAGGAATAACAATTTATAATGAATTGCTATTATGTAAAATAATGAATAGCAATCCATATTCCTATCCTCATGAATGATTCAATATTTTATTTTTCAACTTTATCATAAATACTCGTCTTAAAAATACTTCAAATACAATTACCTTCTTTTTGTAATAATTATATAGGGTATTATAGATATTTTATATTTTACTTTAATAATTATATGTTTTACTTTTATATACTAAATGAATATAATAATAGAAATTAGAATCCTATTACATTCACTTTGAATTAGAATTCTATATATAGCGAACGGGCCAAATAAATTGATCAACTTTGGCGAAAAATCTAGTACATAAGAGATAATACGAGCTAGAGAATCTCTAATGTTATAAAGAAACAAACAAAATTAACTTTATAAGTCAGAAATTATACAAATTAGATACAAGCCTATGCACCGACCCATTAGGTTTAAATCCAATCTTATTCGACCCATCACAAGCTCTTAGAAACTAAGATTGACCACTTGACTTAGTAAGCTAACCCTTTTAATCAGGCACTTAGTAAAATCACCCATCACACGCTCTCATAACTCCATTATTCTTGCCTATGGAATGGGAACATGCCTTTATAGCCTAATGCCTATGTTATCAACATCCACTCTCAACCTATTACCATTTCCCATTCTCTACTATGCTAGTGAGTGTAGAAGTCATAAATATCCACTCCAAAAGCTTTTCAAGACACCTTATTTCTCACCCTAAAATTAGTATCACTTACATTCCACCACATGTCACATATAAGGTAGACACAGTAAAGCTCATCATCTTCTATTAAGCCACAATAAATGTCATCATTAACTTTAAATCACACACATATATAATTCAATAATTTTAATAATTACAAGTGATAAAAAAAACCTATATGAATCCCAAACTATTACAACATTAAACATCACATGAATCAACTTAGGGAAGACTCAACAAAGATTCCATCAATCGCATATAAATGGACATACTCATATACAATTACATCTATACCTTGAACTAACATCCTACTACGTAATGCACGTAAGCATATATGTCATAGTCATGTATACATATAAGGAGTCTTTATCTCTACTATTAATTTACTAGTACATTTATTGACTAAGTAATCATCTCCGTTAGCACCATCTCCATAATCTACCGCTACATTGTAACTAGAAAAATAAAACATGTTGACATCTCTCATTAAGGTTTTAATAATAACAACAGGATTCAAATATTTCTAACAAATTTGCCAAGTGGACACGAGTACCAAGGCTTGAAAACAGTGTATTTTAACATGGATGAATGCTTATTTTTCAAAATGATAGAATTAGAACCTAAAGTTAGAACTTATGATTAGAAACTGAAGTTAGAATCTAAAATCATAACATGATCAGGATGGATGAACTTTCCATATTTATTTTGACTAACATTGTTGAAGGTTTAACTCCACAAATCAAATCTATTAAGGAAATATATTTGATCATTCTACTAAAATTGGACAAAATCTAAGCGGAAATTAATTTTAAATATTTAGATTTTATATTTCAATTATGTCGGGTTGAATAATTTTTTTAGTTTTAAAGTAATCTTGTTACATTAGACTTTCTTGGATGATAATGATTTGAAGAAAAGTTTCAAACTTATTTTGAAGAATTTAGATCAACCTAGACATGAATTGGAGACAAGATACAAAACAAGGGAACTTCTACAATCCCATCAACGGGACCATCTAATCAATCATCTAAGCATTAAAATACATATAGCAATTAGAACATTAACTACTTTAGTGATTCAATCACGGTTGGGTATGATGCAAGTCATTAGATAGTGATGGGACCGAACCTATAAAAATTAGTGATAGGATCATAGAAGTTCCTTACAACACATGCATAAGTCAAGCTAAGTTAATCTTCTAATTTTGAAGGCAATCTTCTTATTTTGTCGAGGATTCGACATGAATATATTACACTTTGCTACCAAGATATGAATAATTATTCCAAAATATTTCCAACAGTTAAAAACTACATGTTTAAGGAAGGTTTTCAAAATTAAAGGCTGGTAAAATTGGATCAAATATCCCTCTAATGGTTACTTGAAGATTTTATCCTTATGGAGCACATTCAAACATTAAGATGAAGCCTATAAATTAGAGATCCATTTCAAAGCTCAAGAAACATGAAAAAGAGACATTATTTACTAAGATGAAAAGGGTCTTTTGCTCTCAAATAGTTGAAAGAATCGAACTAGTTCACTTAAGCTTGATAAACGTACTCTAAAGCTTTATCAAAAGCTCAAAATAAAATCTGCTTCATTACTTACTTTCAGAAGTTTTATTTCACTTGTATTGAATGCTTAAGGATTAATTATGTTGTAAATCCTTATTGTTTGTGTTGTAAACTATCATTGTATAGTTAGTATATTGATAATGCAGCTGTAATGGTTGTGCTATGGGTGTATTGGAGAGGCTTATATGCATGTAAAAAGGGTTGAACCAAACCCATGTGGGACAATCCTTCACGCCATGCGTAGCAGTGGTCCCCAAAAAGGCTGTGAGCGAGAGAGTCCTCCCGGTAGGAACTCCGGGGTTTACAGATGAGGGCGATGCTACTGTGAAGTGGTAACGCTGGGGAAGCCCACATGACTTACACCTAACCCTTTTTACATGCATATAAGCCTCTCCAATACACCCATAGCACAACCATTACAGACTAGTCTGTAATGGTTGTGCTATGGCTGTATTGGAGAGGCTTATATGCATGTAATCGCATATATTTTATCGTTTTGCTTGTGATCAAGAATTTTCTTGATCACAAGCAAAACAAAGTGTGTAAAAAAAAAAATCGATAGACCTCATAACTATAATGTTGATATTAATAACAAATATAATAAAAGCTGATAATTGTGACAAAAGCCAAAATTATTAATATAATGGTTAACTCATATAATCAACTAAAATAAAAAAAGGAAGAATGTAAAATCATTATAAAAAACATCGAGAATCAAAACGACAAAAGTCTAAATAATGATAATACCAGCAAGTGAAATATACCAATAAATAACTCATTTATTGAAATTTATTGGGAGCATAACAACCAAATTAATACAATAATACATATTTATGGTTTTTCTTTCATTTCTTTTTATATAATGAAGTGGAATAAATATGGTGTTTGAAGGAAGTATAGAAATAAATAACCGCTTAAAGTTATTGGCAAGTGTAAGGATGAAGAAAATGCTAATATAGTTGTTGGAGGGGTATTCAAAGTAATTTATAGTAAAGTTTGAGATAATAAGTGTTAGTATGACAATAAAGAGTCAGAACTATAAGAAAATGATTGGTGAAATGGGAGAAAAATAAAGACTGTTACTGAGATAAGACGACAGTATTAAAGATGAGATGTAGACAAAAGTTAGAGGCAAAAGAAAGATGACTAAAGTTGATTAGAAGAAACTGGAGGTATAAAGGAAGTCTTCATAGATGGTTGACAATTATATTATAGCTTAGTACACACATGAAAGTAAGTGAGAAAGGTCATGCTGAAGAATAAAGGTAAGTGAGAAAGAGCATACTGAAGACTAGAGGAGAAGAATTGGAATAATCAGTAAATAAAAGAATAGTTGAATCCTATATAGATATGAATGTATATGTAGAACAGCAGTTGCAAGAAGGAAATGTGATCTTGGTGAGTTGTAAGGTATGAGAAATCTATGAATGATGGACGATAATGACATCTAAACTAATATATGATGATGAGTTTTAGGATGTTTTTTAGAAAAATATATATGATACCACAAATATAAATCATTATATAAAGTGGCAATACAAGTTTTGGAAGACAATTGGAATAGCATAAATGATAAATAAAAGTTGTGAATTATATGGTATCTGAAAATGGTGAAAATTTTGATTAAACCAATTAGAGACATAGATATTATAATCATCTAAAATAATAGGCCAATGTGAGATTTGATCTTTAGAGTTAGGATTGAAAAATATTACATTTTATGATTTGGGTTTTCTAATTGTTATTTGAAGGATTATGAGTGACTATGTTTTAAGGAAGTTTCGATGGAAAGGTATATTGATCAAATAGTGTTAATGAGTTGGGGTTGATATATATTTTTAGTACATCATATAATTGTTAGGACGATGTAATGGTTGATTTATGAATCTTTTGTTGAGAAGTAGATTCAATAGTTATGGAAGGATACTAAAGCCAAGTGAAGAATAATCACTTAATATTAAGGCAATAAATGGATTTGTATTGTGAAAATTTTGGAGACAAAGTGCATTAGTAATCCAAATATTAAAGAAATATCAGAACGTTAGGCGTAATGACATCAAAGGAAGAGTTAGAAGTTATCCGGTGATTTTAAAGGCTTACCTAAAGACATAAGTATTAATTTTAAATTCTCATATATATATTGATGGAAAATATAAGAAAATATATTGGAGATTGAGAAAACATATTGGAAGAAGTATGGCTAGTTAATGAGTTTTGAGATTAGATGAATGATATGCAAGTGATGTGAATTATTTTTGATATGGAACAATAAGGATAAAAACAAAGTTGAATCAATGGAAGTACAAGTAATACAGTGACATTTGGAGCTCAGGCCAATGTAAGATATTGACTTTTGGAATTTAAATTTGGAATTATAGTTATGAGATTTTCAGCTTTCTAAACATCGATCGAGGAAACTGAATTGAAGATTTAATACAATGAAGTCAAGGAAAGATTTCTTGATGAATATTGTTAATAAGTTTAAGTTATAGTCAAGAGGTGTGTTGTGAAGTAACGGAGGAAGTGAATCCAGATTGAGTGGTGAAAGTTAAGAATTAAGGAAACATTGATGGAATTAAATTCTAGCTAGCAGATATAAACATGAAGATGGGTCAATATGGTGTAAAGAATCAGAAACAAGAAGAAAAGGAGTGACAGAGAACCAATGGATGCATGGATAAAAAGGAGATAGTGATTTAGCTAACTTTCGAGGACGAAAGTTTCTTTTAGGAGGGGAGAAATGTAATATAAAGATAAATAAATTATAAAGAAGGGTAAGTTTGTCATTTGTTATAAAATAAGAGGGTTCTATGGTCAACCCTAATAAATGAGATGTTATTATCAACCCTCACATTGATGATGGTCAATAAGTCTTTAAAAATAGTAAATCTTCAATAAATTATGATAAAGGGTAAAAGTTGTCATATGCTGAAAAATAAGAGGGTTTTATGGTCCATCCTTATAAGTTTTATTTATGTGTATTATATGGCAGGCATATAATACATGAGGTGTCTTTTCGTTTCCTGTGCTGTTATAAGAAATCCTAGGGTTCGTGTTTTTCATTTGTAACCTCCTTCCTTTGACCAGAAAGAGAGAATTGAGAGTTTTTGGGTGTTTTTGAAGAACAATATCAAGGGAGATCAGATTTGGATCAAGAGTAAGTAATCTTGCCTTTGTCTATCAAGATTCTTCGTATATCATTTCGTTTCCTTAAGATTTATGTTTGGATTTTGAAGAAGTTCTTTGGAGAAAACCTAGTTTATCAAGATCTGATCTTTTGGGAATCAATCGAAGGATTAGATTGAAACAAGTATTATACGTTCTATATCAGTAAGTATAAGTTTTGAATCCTTTTATACGAAATTGGACGGCCTTGATATTACAATATTGATCATATGATATGTTTTATAGGGTTTTGGTGAAGATTCCGATTTAAGGATTTCAAATATCCGTTCTTTGATATTATTGGAAGTGCTTGGGGTTATTGATCAATATAGGTCGAGTTTGAGAAATTCTATATCAGGTTAGTTTAGATAGGTTGTTTTATGTTAAGATATTGCGATCATGTCTGTTGATATATATACATATTGTAACAGGACATTTGGAGTTTGTGAAACTGTTGTTGATGTGGATATAGGAGTTGGTGGAGATTGGGAGATTTCTTGTTGTTTTTAAGAATTTGTGGATTTGGAGAGACTGTTCTTGAATTGGAAAAGGTACGACCTTTCCTTGTTTGTTGTATTTGCTTGCAGGTTTAGTTTTCTGATTGTTGCCTATAGGAACAGATATATAAATGAACTTAATTCTATTTGGCTTAAATTGTTTTTCTGGATGTCTTTGGCTTTGACCAGTAAAGACCTGGCAGACAGTGATACGGTGAGGCACCCTGATGATCCTTGTGTGTCGTTGCCCCTAGTGGAGTTGCATTTGGAGATGATTCCGGTAGATATAGGTTTATTGGCAGTATGGCCGCGGGTGTTTGGGGAGTACCCATTCACCAATATATGTATATAATTATTTATTTTCGATATATGGTTGTTTTTCAGGAGTCTGAGTAACTTCAAGTTTGGGATCAGAGATCTATGGTTCTAAACTGTGTTGTTTTGCAGGCTTAATGAAGATAATAATCCTGTTGTTTGCATTTAGTTAGTTGCACGTATCTATACATGTTGTTTGTGCATTTGCATATTGTTTGTGGACTGGCGTACTAGACGTTTTCGCTCATTCCTTTCTTTTTCAGGTACAGGTGATTGAGATATTGTTTATGACTTGTCTAGTTATGACTTGTATTTTGATCATGGGGATGGCGATAGTGGACCTAACTATACTGCAGAGGAATAGGATGTTATATAGGACATATGAAAAAAAAAAGATTTCTTGAGTTATTGAAGATTTTTGAAACAATATTTTGATTAGTTATCTTTCTGAGGATTTGAAGTATTGGTTTTTATGTAATAGTTTATTAAACCGGATTATATGTTTTTAGTTGGAAGATAGATCTTTTTTGGATTATTGTTGGCTTTGGTTTTGCCAACTCGGATTTAGTTTATATTACAGGAGATATTTGAAAGTTATAAATTACAGGTTTCACAGGTTTTGTTCCTTTTAGAGTGCCCTTAAATGTGGGTTCATGGAGATTTTTATATGTTTATATTTTGTGGTATTGAGATTTAGAGCCTTTGCGTGTCTCTTTTAAGAGAGGGACACGTGGCGGGTTGTGACTTGTATTTTGATCATGGGGATGGCGATAGTGGACCTGACTATACTGCAGAGGAATAGGATGTTATACAGGACATATGAAAAAAAAAAAAAAGATTTCTTGAGTTATTGAAGATTTTTGAAACAATATTTTGATTAGTTATCTTTTTGAGGATTTGAAGTATTGGTTTTTATGTAATAGTTTATTAAACAGGATTATATGTTTTTTAGTTGGAAGATAAATCTTTTCTGGATTATTGTTGGCTTTGGTTTTGCCAGCTCGGATTTAGTTTATATTACAAGAGATATTTGAAAGTTATAAATTACAGGTTTAACAGGTTTTGTTCCTTTTAGATGGATTTGTATGGTGAAACCCTGAAGACGAAGTGCATTAGTAATCTAAATATCAAAGAGTTATCGGAACGTTAGGAGTAATGATGTCAAAGGAAGAGTTAGAAGTCATTCGATGATTTTAAAGGTTTACTTAAGGACATAAGTACTAATTTTAATCTTCATGTATATATTGATGGAAAATATAAGAAAATATATTGGAGATTGAGAAAACATATTGGAAGAAGTATGGTTAGTTAATGAGTATTTTGAGATTAGATGGATGATATGCAAGTGATGTGAATTATTTTTTTTATATGGAACAACAAGGATAAAAACTAAGTTGAATCAATGGAAGTAGAAGTAACACAGTGACATTTGGAGCTCCAGGCCAATGTAAGATATTGACTTTTGGAATTTAAATTTGGAATTATAGTTATGAGATTTTCAGCTTTCTAAACATCGATCGAGGAAACTGAATTGAAGATTTAATACAATGAAGTCAAGGAAAGATTTCTTGATGAATATTGTTAATAAGTTTAAGTTATGGTCAAGAGGTGTGTTATGAAGTAACGGAGGAAGTGAATCAAAATTTAGTGGTGAAAATTAAGAATTAAAGAGACGTCAACGAAATTATATTCTAGCTATTAGATATGAGTATGAAGATGGGTCAATATGGTGTAAAGAATCAGAAACAAGAAGAAAAGGAGTGACAGAGAACCAATGGATGCATGGATAAAAAGGAGATAGTGATTCGGCTAACTTTCGAGGACGAAAGTTTCTTTTAGGAGGGGAGAAATGTAATATAAAGATAAATAAATTATAAAGAAGGGCAAGTTTGTCATTTGATATAAAATAAGAGGATTTTATGGTCAATCCTAAAGTATATAAAAGGATTATTAAGAAGAGTCAAAGAGTCAAAGGATATTAAATAAAAAGGTTTTATAGTCAAAGTTGAAATATAATTTTATTATGTTCACATGGCAAAAACTTGATTAAGAATGGAATTTGGTAGCCTAATTTGGATATGAACCTAAGGTTTTTCCTAAACAACATACCTCTATAAATATACCCTTAACCTATGAGTTTTTCACACCATTCCTCAGTCAAAACCCTAAGAGATTTGGAGTACGTTTAAGACGGTTGAAAACCGCCGATTTATATATTCTTTCTTTGTTAACAAAAAAAAAAATCAAATTTTAATACAATTTTGGTCACATGACAGACACATGACAGAAGATCAAAAGTCACAAATCCCTATATATTCCACATTTCATATATTCTGATATAATTGTCTGATATTTTCAAAACTTGAATATTTGTTAACTATTAAGAAATAGAACTTAAGATTATCGGACCACAACTTAATTAAGCAATCAAGAGGGACTATAAATTGCTTTTAGAAACTGATTAATGCGGTTTTTAGAATCAAATGAAAGTAAATTGAAGAATGAAAAATAGCTTGTTTTCGTATGTCTTTTTAAAAAGCTAAAGGTTTTATTTCAAAAACTTGCAATTTTTTAAAAAAGAATTTTGTAGTAACCAATTCACCCCCTTCTTGGCTACTTATTTATGGGATCAATAAAACATAACAAGAATGTCACCTAAACTTGAAAAAGAATAATAGAGTGAGTTAAAGCCTAGTATGACACTCCACAAGCACTACACATGAGATAACCTTAGCACGATCACATGCGAGCAAACAACTAATGCAACAAGCAAATAGACATTTTATTATCTCTTAATGTAAATCTAACATGCAACATAGGGATAACCCAATATCGTGAATGCTCTTATTTATAATATACATATAATACTGGGTACTCCCCAATAGCCATGAGTTCAACACCTATATCTACCCATAATCATCTCCAAACACAACTTTATGTAGGGGATAACACCACAAAAAAATCATCGAGGTATGCATTGGCATCACCGATAATCCCTACCCACTAGCCATAGTCAAACACACGCAATAAAGAAATTTTATAGCCGAATATTTGTTTAATAATTTTAGTTTTCTATCCTAAATGAGCATAAGCAACAAACAAAATAACACATGTACTTGAAATGTCGTCTCAATGCATAACTAAAACTATAAGATTTCTAAAACTTGATATAAGAAGTAATTAAGAGAGTATTTAGGATCATCTTACATCCCTTATCTTCACTTATCACATATTGGTCTTACATACTTCTATATAAACTAATTTATGCTTATAATTTGGTTATTTTAATATGAAATTTGTATTTAATTTGGTTTTTATTTTGATTTCAATATTTAAAATATAAGTGAACCTTAAAGAAAGGGGTTGATTATGTTTTATGAGTTTTAGAGAATTTTACAAGTTTGAAGTAGTTATACTGGACATTACATATATAAGAGCTCATATAGGGATTGTGTAGATCGTAGAAGTTAAACATAACCTACATACGAGGCCGTGTACAGGTTATATGGATCGTAAAAGCTAAACATGAGCTATAAATGAGCTCATGCAAGGGGTCAAGTGGGTCTCTAGTACTGGTCATAGATAAAAACAAGTTAAAACTTATACCCAATTCTTGTTATGACCATACAAAAGGCAAGTGTATCTATCGATGATAGTAGTGTAGATTTAAAGCACAAATGCCGCTCCTACAAGGACTAATGAGTACTGATACTTACTATTCTTTTACTATTTAAATGGTTAAGCAAAATATATGATAATATTAATAGAATTAGAGTAATGGAAGTCAAGTTAAAGAGAGCAAAAGCCGTTTAGATCTTGAATCCCCACTAGGTGATATGTGATTACGCAAAAGATAATTATAATATTATTGTTAATGCTCTTAAACAGTAAAAATTCCTAAGGCAATCCAACATCTTTATTGAGACTATTGAAATTCTATCCATGGATTATTAAGTAGAATTTCTTCCTAATTAAAGCTCCTTAGATAACAATTATAGATCTCAAATGCCCTTGTTAAGTTTCACCCTAATCCCGAAGAATTATGTCATCCTAAATATAGAATTACATGCAAGTCCCTTCAATTGTGTAGATCTAATCATACAAACAATCTTTCAATTAATTTGCATGAATATCAAATCAAGAATTAATATTCCAGACTATTAATTCAAGATAACACGTAAGTACAACACAATTGAATTCAAGAAATCAAATGATATATTAAAATCAATGAAGAATTAATCGCATATTCAACCTAGGGTTCATCAAAATCTAAACAAAGAAATTACTCTTCCATGGGAGAAATATTCATCACCCAAAAAGATGAACAATCAAGCATAACCCATAATTATAATTCAAAATTTAAGCACAAACTGATTTGCTAAGATAATAACCTAGATAAATTCGTATAACTACTTCATGCCTTCTTCTGCTCATGGATCTTGATCTCTTGTAAGTGTTCTTCAAGCTTTAGAAGAGGAAATTTCCCTTACTATAAAGAGGAAAGCTGAGATCTTGAAGAATAGGAAAGTTAGTTGTCCTTAATGAGCATGACAAGGTTTTGATTAAGGAAATAGCCCTGTCAAGAATGGAAAGTTGTTAGGTTTCTTAAATGTAAGGAGTGAAGCCTCTAAAACTTCCAATTTCAAGTGTCCTAGCCTTATCATGACGTAGAAATTGACATGATTGAGACAAGTCATGTAACTTTCTATGGCCAAATCCTTGTAACGACACAACGGCGACAAGTCATGTCACGGTCGTGTCCCTTGTTGTGCTAAAATATCCAAATCGACACGACTTGTGACAGGTTATGTCATAGTCATGTCAAGCCAAAATTTGAATCCTTGTCCGCAAGAGCATAATTTTTTTTTTACATGGCTTAGAGATATAACATGTCTTCCTCGTGATGACCATATTTTGCCTCTAAACTTAGTATTTTTTGCCCTAATTGCTTTCCTTTCATAAAATATCACATTTAAAGACTTGAAAGCATAATTTAATGATTTAAAGTGCTAAATTAATAATATTTATCAATAAAAATGACTAATAAAATATATGTTAGCATTTATAAAATAGGAATAGATTAAGTTTATCAATCACGGTGCTAAATCCAACCTATGAACAAGCTCATGCAAGGGGTCATGTGGGTCATAAAAGCTTAGCACGAACTATGCAAGAGCTCATGCATTGGTTGTGTTGCCCCGATAACATCACATTCATGAATTTTCCTTTTGTTATGAACTCAAAACATTCATAACCTTTCAATATCAACATATATCACTCCAACATCATTTTAAACACATGTTTACACATTCTTAACAAGAATAACACTCAATCTATCAAATTATCGCCAAGCTCACATCACTTATTTTTCATTGTACCAAATCTTTTCTTGAATTAAGAATGCCGAAATTCTCCACCCAATAGTTAGTTACTTGGAATCTTGTAAAATTTCCACTTCCCATGCACTTATTCCTACATAATATCTATAAGGGTAAGCACTAGGGTTTATGACTTACTCTTCATAACAGTTATAAAAATCAAGGAAAGGTAAGCTTCATCTTTCATAGTAGGGTAGATTCAATTGCAGTTGTGACATGCGTATAGCATACATCTTGCACTAAATGTGGCCTTAAAGGAGTAACTTGAAAGCACACACAATGAATGACTAGGAGTGAGAAGATAGGAAGGAGGAGCAAACAATCTCAAAGGGCTTTAATTCCCTAATAACAAGTGAAGGAGTTATATAGCATCAACCCATGGTTATAGAAGAGAGTTAGTATGTTCTTTACTCTAACCTTTATTTGATCTTTTGTGAGAGTATTTCAATAACACGATGGCATATATTAAAATTTTTTAATACACCAAATGAGGAGGATCTCTGGGTATCTATAGAATTTAGAAGTTAATGACATTCATCACATCGTATTGGCCATCAACAAATGAAATGAGTCCTCCTATTGATGGATATTTACATGAGCTCTCTAGCTTATAAATCCTCTTTCAGTACATGAGCTTCTTGAGAAAGGTTGAGAGCAAATGGGTCAATCCAGTCTGACGATCCTTTCTCTAAAGCCACCATGCCAAATCTCCCTAAGTGACATAGCAGAATCCTAATTAAAAAGGGTAAATATTGAAATTTATTGAATCACACACAATTATCAAATAACAATATTTCATTTTGTTTGTTGATTCAAGGGAATGCAAGATCAATAGGCATCAAAATTCGAAAATCTAATAAGAACATGAATTTTGGAGAAAATGAATAGAGGCATGCTCTAAATATTATCATGGGGAAAATTACACTAAAAGGTTTCAACATTTGAGGGTAAGTTCATTTTAGGTCCCGATATTTCGAAAAATTCAAAAAAGATCTCAATGATTGGGGGTAAATTCATTTAAGATCCCAATGTTTGAAAAAAGTAGGTCAATTTAGGTCCTTAAGGACACGTGTCAACAAGAGAAGAATCTTTTAAGTTTTTATTAAATATTCTCTATGTTGACACGTGTCCTTTGGGACTTAAATTAACCCACTTTTTTAGATGTTGGGACCTTAAATGAACTTACCTTCAAACATCGAGACCTCTTTTAAATTTTTTGGAACGTTGATATCTAAAATGAACTTACTCCTAAACACTGAGACCTTTTAGTGTAATCCACCCTATTATCATGAAACAGAAAAAACTGAATATCCAACTCTAGGCATACAATTAATAGTGAAATCCTAAGATTTTTCAAAAAGAAAAAAGGAAAAAGATTAAAAAGCCATCAGACATAAAACTAAATAAAACAACACGAAATATACCACAAATGACACTAAAATCCAAAAATTTTGCTAGAAGTTATTACAATTTTAAAACTTTCCAAAAATAGTAAAAGTGTGATTTTGAAGGTCTAAACAATGGAATTTAGTGGAAACTAGTATACTAGTGAACTTTGATCCTTACCCTGTTTTCCATTAAACAAAGTCTTGAAATTGTAAAATTTCAACTTCCAAAAAGTCTTCAAAAGTATGAAATTGCGACTAGTAATTTTTTTCCACTTTTGCATAAAAGCATTCGCAATTTCATCGATTACATCACTTATTCATCCTGATTTTTAGGACTCGACTCTCTAAGCCTATCACTCAACCTAAAGGGCCAAGCCTAAGTTATTATTGGGCTTAAAGACCCAAAATCCATATTATACCATCTACATTTGCACCCAACCAAGGTTCTTCAAATGAAGTTGAAAGGGTTCAGGCATAAAATATATTCTTTTTAATTAGCTATTGTGTTCATTAGCTTTTTTGGGCTCATAAAATAGCCACATAGCTGTCAAGCGTGCTATCATAACTTAACATTTCATTAGGTGTTGAGTTATCATGTACAAGCCTAGCGCCAGTGCCACATGATTTTTTTCCACCCCTTTTTTTCTAGGGTCACAACACGATTCATTTGCGAGCGTCACTTTATACTAAAATACACACATTTATTTATGTACTGCCTTGGGCAATACATAAAATACTAATGATATTTTTCTTCTTTTATTAAATTTTTTTTTATGTTGGCTTGTAACATATCACCATCTATATGTTCACTTGGTTCATATATTTTTATATTTCTCTTCCTCCTTCTTTCCACTTATTTTTCTTTTTTCATTTTCTTTTTTCAATGGAAAATCTGCAATTAATTTTGCACATTCTCTTTACAGAAGCTATGGGTAAATTACATAGAAATGTATCAGCTTTTGGAAGTAAATTTATTTTAGATGTCAATATTTCAAGTGGTTAAAAAGAGAAATCAACATTTGAAGATTAATTCATTTAAGTTATCAACGTTTCAAGTAGTTAAAAAGATGTACTAATGTTTTACAAAGTGAGTTAAATAGTGTATTAATATTTAACCATTAATGAAAACAAAAAAAATTAATTGAAAATTAATCAAAACGTTGATATTTTAAATGAAATTTACAAAACATTGATTTCTCTTTTTAACCACTTAAAATGTTGATACTTTAAATAAACTTACCCCTAAATATTGATATCTTTTAGTGTAATTTACCCCCCAAAACTATACAATAATGTGTGCTAAAGCATGTGATTAGAAAGATCCATGTAATAATATCTTCATCCTTTTATTTTCTTTCTCCTTTCCTTTTTATTCTAATAGCACCTTCCATAAGCAAGTGCCAATATTTCTTAACACATCTTTTATTTATTTATTTATTTTGGTAGGCATTGATTAATTCATAATAAATCCTGCTCTTATTATAAAAATCCATAGAAAAAGCGGTAAAATGAATATTTACACTTAATGGCATAATTAATTTCCTATATCATCGTATCTTGTTGTCATATGTGCTTAAAACTCCTTTTCTATAAATTAGTAGACAATAACCTTGAGAAGTCATACAAGAATAGGTCAACAATGGCAAAGTGGTGTTTATGATAGTTATCTAGCTATCATAAGAGAGAGGGAAATCCTACAGAGAGAAAAGGAATTAAGGAGAAGATGGTTAAGGGAGGTGTTCGGCTTGGTTCTAGGTTTGTTCTTTTTTTTTTTCTTTCAATAATTCTTATTTTGACACATGGCATGTAACATAATGCCATTAATGGTGTCAGTCACTAACCATCAATGATACCTTAAATGAGTCACTTGACAAAATGTTAATACCTCTTTTTAACCATTGCAAATGTTGATATTTTAAATGAACTTGCCCCAAAAAATTGTGACCTTCTATTATAATTTACCCATCGATTTTATGCTTTGTTAATAGTAGACTTAAGTTGTCACACCCCGAGGGTACTCTACTAGTAGTAAACAAGCTACACTTGAATACTATCACTAGATTAGCTTAAAAGAATGACATGTTTTCAAACAACGGGATCTTTTAGTTGCTATGATAAGAAATGACAAATATATGTAAGCCATAAATTAGTAAATAACTATCATCTCGGTGCTTGAATATAATATTATGAACTATACTGTCTTTCTAAAAAGTCTCTAAATACATAAATGATAATTTAAATACTAACTAACTTAAACTAACAATAAAAGCAAATGACTTGTCCCATAATTTTCTATGAACTTCCAGTCTTGAAGTTCTTACCGGAGCTAGATTCGTGGAAGTGACCAACCATGGCCTAAGTGTAAACCTAAAAGGAATCTTGGAGTGTAAGCGAAACCATGGGCTCAGTGAATAATCAGAACTTACCACATACCAAACAAATTTATTAGCAATCATATGAAATGCATCAATCAAACATATACACAAATATAAGCCTAGATAACCCGGATTCAAAGCAGGATGAAGATTTATGCTCTCTCATTGAGGTTGAAAGAACACAATACTATGGCTTACCTACCTAGGAGAAACTAAGCATACAAGAAAACAACAATACTCACTTTAATTATCACTTTAAATTTATCATGTCTTAAACACTCATTTCCTATTTTAGCTTTAGAAACTCCACTAAGTATTAGTTATTTCAAAGCGATAACATAAGCGGTGTCCTTCATTTACCATTTAGTTCCTATAGTATCGACAGAACAAAGGTAATCTTACGTAGAACTAATAGCCTCTTTGGCTAGAAAAACCAAGCATTACCAGAGATCCGAAACACTAACATGTAGTAGGCTTCCATTTACTCAAATGCTGCTTATGCAAATCATGTAATGCATGTTCATTTTATTTATGGTACCAGTAGTTTTTAATCAGGTTTAAGGTGATCAATCATTTTACAGACAGGTAGCATACTATATAAACAATACGATGATACAAAATTTTGTTATTACTATCATTAGAGTAGCTTAGCAATCAACAATTCAGACAGCAAACAATTTTCTTAAACTCATACAGCAATTTTAGGTTATTATCTTTCATTAAAGATCAGTTAAGTTATAAGCATACACAATGTAATAGGTCTGGGTTACTCACCTACTCATATTGGCTTGTCATAATAGTCAGCTGGGAAATCCTCTATAGTTTCAAAATCACCTATTGAGATAAATAAAATATTCATCAATAAAACATAGATTATAGAACTAAACTTTTATGAGTGCCTAAATATCCTATACTGATATTTGGTTTTCTTCCTATTACTATATTGGTTCTTTAATAGTCTTTTGATAATAAATTATTATTTAATATTTATTTTCATTTTCCTTTTCTTGATCTGGTTTGATATTTATATATTTTTATTGGGTAGTTATAGAATTTATATTTAATAGATTGATATTGTTATCGTTACTATTATTATCACTTTTACATCGGCCTTTAGTTAACCTATTATAGTAACTAATATTCATTTACTATTATATAGTTTAATCGTGTTTCTCTTAATCCACGTCATATAATTATCTTGTCATTTTGAGGAATCACATTATTCATAATTTTAACTTATTTAAATTTCCATTCTTATATGTTTTTGTATATAAAACAAGTATTTTACAATTATCTTAATTTTATTCTTATTGCAAGGTATACTAATATTAGCAATAATGATAATAATAATAATAATAATAATATAATAATAATAATAATAATAATAATAATATGTTGATAATATTAATATTTTTCATAATAAAAATAATAGTAATCTTCATGACAATAACAATAATCATAATAGTGTTAATCATAATAATAATAATAATAATAATAATAATAATAATAATATCTTTAATAATGATAATAATAATCATAATAATAATGTTACTAATAATGATAATAATAATCGTTAATGATAATAATATCATTACTAATAAAAATAATCATCATAATAATAATAATGCCATTAATAACTACAACGACGACGACGACGACAACAACAACAATAATTATAATAATAATTTTATTATTATTATTATTATTATTATTATATTCAAAATTAAACCATATTTTATTTATTTATTTTTATTATCTTTTATATTTTTGGTGAAGTCGAGAGGAACATGGCTTGGTACACGGCTGTGTACTAGCAGTGTTCTTCTGAAAACACAACGTTCGTGGAAATTCAATGCCGAGAGGTACACGGGGAGTTCACCACCCCGTGTTTATCCTGTGTTCATCTGGAAATGCGTTATTCTACGCGCTTTGATCCATTTTTCTCTAATTTTCCACATCTAACTTGTTTCTAAATGATTCATCACTGTTTTTACATGATATATCTATATATATATATACATATATCATCTCATAACACATCAACATATTCATAATCCTTGTTTTTTGAATGTAAAGAGTGTAACTAGGGTTTTATTGAAACTTACCTTGTTTTGGATGATTTAAACTTCATTTTTGTGTTGTTTTTGAACCTAGGATCAACAAAACGTAGTTTAAACTATGCTCTAACATATTACTAATTGAAAAAAAGAAATGAAATTACTCACCTTGTTTTTTTTTTCCTAAGCTTATTGTTAAGCTTTAATGGCGTTGTGTGAATGTGTTCTTATTGTTGTTATTGGATAACCTTAGGCACGATTTTAGGGTTATGTTTGTATGTGATTTGAGTTGCTGTTTTGCTGTTATGGTTGAGCTCTTAAATGGCTTTGTTTTATTTGCATTAAGATGTATAAATAGGCAAAGATGGGGTTGCAAATTTTTTGGCCGAAAAGTGATGCATTTCTCCACTAATTTGGCTTCTTTTTCATACCCTCTCCCTTGCATTAAATGAGTGTCCCACTTGGCAGTGTCTCATTGGTTTATGGTTGATTTTTGCTTGACATTTGTTGCCTAATTTAACTCCTTGCATCGTAAATTTCGGCTGTGCACAAATTGAGGAGCTTTCAGCCTTAAATGTGTTCCAATTTGCACCGAATATGCATTATTATTATTATTATATTACTTAGTTAATTATTTGTCTTAATTTTATGGTAGTTTATTAGGTTAAACAGGTACAAATATGACAATTATTCAAGAGTTTTATCTCCAAAAATTTATATAGAGTTCAACAAATTTTCTAGAATATTATTGAGTTTAACTTTGGGTTTAAAGTTTACGCAATTAATTATTTTTAGGTTTTATCTCACCCGATTAGGGTTTTTTAAGCTTAATAGGTCAATTTTCATTTTAGGCCCTAATAGCTTAAGAATACTCTAGTTAAAACAATGGTGTGATCCAAATATTTATTTGGAGTCTAGATTATTAATTATAGATCTGTTTATATTTTTATTGTGTATTTATAACCCTAACGATTTATCTTTAGGTTATCGTTTTCTAATTATAAGCGTAATTGGTTATTTATTATTTATCACATTTAAAATATTAACCAAGTTACTATTATATCTTGAGTTTTCGATACCTATTATGAAATCTTATTAGTAGTATTTAATACTATTTAGAAAACTTTGTTTTAGGGTTTAAAATTATATATAGGCTTACTACTACTCGTAGTTTTATTCTAGAGTCTTTGTTGAGTTTAATAGTAATCATTTATTTTTTATATTTATATTTTTATCTATTTTTACTAGCATGAAAAATTCTCGGGGTTTACATAAGTCTACTAATGTTATGATTTGTTTGTTGTGTATAGTTTCTCTGTTTGAATGATTACAAGTAAATTCTTTATTAGAAGTGTTTCACTTTATGATTGATGATGACTTGTTGGTGACTTAGTAGCTTTTAAATAGAGGACTAACCTTATGGGGTTTCACTTAAGTGTAATCCTATATATAAGTCCAAGTGATAATAATGAAACTTCAATTTATGAATGACTTGGGAAGATGTTGTAATCCCTAGTGACTGTGTCGATAGCATTGCAAGAAAGAGGACCCATAAGTAATATTTTTTCAGAATTGTGATTACATTAGGCTTAATTTTTGACATATAGAGTTACATTAATAAATCAATTTCTAACTACTACAACAGCTTAGCTAAGCCAGGTTTATAAAGGGTTCTACTCCTTGGTTACTCTTTGCAGCTTTAGTTCCTTGGTTTTACTCTAGCTGTCTAAGATGTTCAGCTAAGATGTTAACTAACCAGATTAAAGCTACATTGAATTAAGATATTAGTACCAATGCATGACACGTGAATTATCATGGCATGCACTTGGTTTGGGGATAAGTGTCACTCAATTTGCTATGAATTTTTGCAAAAATTTTTCTACTTCTACTTAATTTTTTTTAAAGACCTATATGGGAAGTGCACCAGTCGTGTAAGTAGTATTGAGTGAGAAACCAAGTAGTATTTTATTCTCAAGGAATACTCAAGCTAAGTACTAAATTGTAGCGTTCCAAAATAAGTTTAATGTCACAAAAGCTACCTGAACTTTTGTGAAATATGCAATTAACTACCTATACTTTGATTTGATCAATTTAATATCTACTTTAGTTTTTCATGATTATATTCCATTAACTTATTTAACTCTGTTATCCTTGTTGACATGTGAGACCTATCATAATGTGACACATATAAAAAAAGCATTAAAAAGTAATTGTTCCCAACTGCCCAATTGACGTGTAATTGGAAAATTAAATTTTGAAATATGAAAAAAAATGTTCTTATCTTCTGAACTCCTCTCTCTCTCTCTATCACCACCTCTCTCTCACTACCCACACGACCACCAGAAATCAATACCATAAACCACTAGCTACCATCCACTTAAGCATAAAAACAACTACCCTTAACCTAGAAATTGTTGAACCAAAACCCAACTACCAAATTAACACCTTCAACCGCCACAAAAAATCACCATCAACGATCAAAACCAAATAACCGTGCACCACCATCAAATGGATCATAACCAACCAAATACCAAAGCAATTACAACCTACCATTGAAACTACCACAACCACTTAAACTTAAACTAAACCAACAAAAACTACCACTTCGTTGCCATAATGCAAACAAACTCTAGTTAACATCGAGACAAACATACTACCATAAACACCATAGAACCACAAATCACTAATCTAGAAAAGGCAAACACATTCACCATAAAAATTGAAGCCAACTTCCCAAACACAAGTTAAACACACCAAACACAAATATCCATAACCATTTGCTATACCACCACAAACATTAGACCTACAACCTAACAACTGCACATTGACCGCGCCGCTACTGCAAACACAACCTTAACCTAACCAAATTCCCTACCAAAACTGTCGTGACAACCACTACCTTGATCTATTCCAAATCCACCATTCAAGCTATCTCCAAAGCTGTTAAACACTAAATCTAAATTAAATTTTGACCATAACACAAACCTCTTAAACCACTACAAGTCAACTTAAGCTTGAAAGGGAGAGAGAAAGAGAGAAACCCATTGACTTGATCCGTCCGCTCCACATCCACTTGTTTTTGTTGGAGTGCAATCCCATTCGAGCTCTTCATTTCCTCTTGATTAGTCTTATCTCTTTTTATTTTATTGATTTGATTATTTATTTAATTATTTGTATATATCGTTGTAAATCAGTTGTAAGTGCCTTTTAAAAGCTAGCATGTAAGTTTATTACTAAGCATTAAGACACGTGTCCTCACACGATTGGTTGAAGGTACCGGTAGGGATAATAGAGCTAACGCTATTATACCAAGTAGTAAAAGTGTATAACATAAGACAAATCAGGCATTAAATTAACTATTTAAAAGTATAGGTAGTTAATTGCACATATCACAAAAGTTTAGATATTAAATTCGACATTAACCCTTCCAAAATCTAATCTAACTACGCTGAAATTGAGATTTTCAGATTCTAATATACTAGAAACTACTCCTAAAATCATCATTATGAATTGTCACTAAATTAACTACTAAGAACTAGACTAACTCGAAAAATAACTTTGGAAATCTCCTTCAATGCACAAGTGTAAGATTATGTAAGGGTTTACTCTGGATTTCTATTCATTTCTTTATAGTTATAATCAAATTTGTTTACTTAGATTATGATTAAACTCATAAGAATCCACTTCCCTCTCAAGTTGGAAAATTCTAAGTTATAGCATAGATATCCCTTTCGAGTAATCCATTTATAATCATTGAGTAAATAACATGTTCCTCTCACAAATCATGTTATTTTAATTAAATTCACAGTTCAAGCATGAGTCCATATCATAATCACAAATGCAATTGCATTAAGAGCACAAGTTCTAAGATTTAAGCCAAAATTACACGTGTCTATGTTAATTTTGAAATCTCATTTTCTATTTCAATTGGTTTCTTGAATGTCTCTTAGGTATCTCAAACCTTGATTTATAAGAGATTTATAGACAAATTTATCATATGAATATTAAAATATGAATAAACAAAATTGCAATTAAACAAAAATCATTATAAAAACAATTCAACTACTAAATTCAAAGCTCTAATAATACTCCTTAGCATAAATGATTAACTTTAGAAATTTGATAAACTCTAAACCATTATAGTAAAGGGCATCTTGATTAAAGCTACACAAACTCATATTTGAAAGATAATCACATTTGTACTTATGCTGAGTTGTTGATTCCACTTGACCAAATGTGAATTTATGATTCAATTGGAACACATACATAGTAGAATTATGTTTGGGAAATTTTTTCCAATCACTAGGTCGGATTTAAGATCGAACAAGGGATATATGCCTTAAATCAATTAGGGTAATCAATTGTATTTATGCATCAAAAGGCTTACTTTAGGTAATCTTGTACATGTGTTTGTTATGGGAAATGAGTTTTTGGTATATTACACCAAAAGGTTACTAAGGACTTGGATGTGTTCTAATGCAAGATGGTAGAGTAATCACTTATGCATCAAGACAATTGAAACCACTCAAAAAGAACTATCTAATCCATGACCTAGAGTTGGTGGCTATAATTTTAGCCCTAAAGCAATGGAGACGTTTCCTTTTTGGCGAGAAATGCAAAATATACACAGATCACAAGATTTTAAAGTATATCTTCACTCAAAAGGAACTAAATCAAAGATAGAGATAGTGGTTAGAGTTGATTAAAGATTATGATGTTGAAATCTTATACCACCCCGAAAAGGCAAATGTGGTTATTGATGCATTGAGTAGAAAGAAACAAATGAATGTGGCAACCGTGATTATAGATCAAAAAGAGATCTTGAAGATTTTCGAAAAATGGAAATTAAAGTGACCCTGAAGAGAATTGGTGTCATGCTTATTGGTTCAACATTGAAACCCACAATTCTGGATTAAATCAAATAAGGCTGAAAAGAGGATTCCGAAAGTGAGAGGTTGATTACTTCAATAAGGAATGGGAAACGAAAAGAGTTGAGGCTCAGTGGTGATGGTGTTATTAGATATGGAAAAAGAATCCATGTGCCAAAGATTCATGATTTGAGAAAAGAAGTTATGAGGCTTCAACTTATTCCATCCATCCAGGAAGTACAAAAATGTATAAAGACTTGAAGAAAATCTTCTGGTGGGATACATGAAGTGTGATGTGATAATTATGTATCGAAATACTTGACATGGCAATTGATAAGAATTGAACATCAAAGACGTGGAGATGAGCTACAAGCTTTACCAATACTCGAATGGAAATGGGAAAATATAACTATGGATTTTATATCTGTTTTTCCAAGAATACCAGCTAAACATGAAGTGGTATGGGTAATTGTTGATAGATTAACTAAATCCGTGCATTTTATTCTTCTAAAGGTTAGGTGTTCGCTAGAAAAGATGGCATAAATATACATACGTGAAATGTCGAGGCTACATGGCATACCAGTGTTAGTTGTATCCAATAGAGATTCAAGATTTGTCTGTCAATTCTAGAACGGTTTACATGAATCCTTTGGTACATGTTTACAGTTTAGAACTACCTTTCATCTACAAATAAATGGACAATCAGAAAGAACCATTCAAATTCTTGAAGATATGTTAAGAGCTTGTGCTTCAAATTTTGGTAAACGATGGGATGACCACTTGTCATGGATTGAGTTTGCATACAACAACAGTTTTCAAGCAACTATACAAATGGCTCCCTATGAAGCTCTATATGGAAGAAAGTGTAGATCTCCTCTACATTGGAACGAAGCAGGTGAAAGAGCTTTCATTAGTCCAGATTTAGTGCAATAAGCCATAGCTAAGGTTCATATTATTAAACAAAGAATGAAGGCAGCATAAAACATATAATAAAGCTACGTAGATACTACATGAAGACCTATTGAGTTTGATATTGGCGATCATGTATTTCTCGAGGTATCTCAAACTAAAGGAGTATTCAGATTCGGTTTAAAAGGAAAGCTAAACATGAGATACATTGGTCTGTTTGAAATATTGAAAAAGATTGAACCACTAACGTACAGACTAGCCTTGCCTTGCCATTGAAATTAGTAGATGTGTATAATGTTTTCCATGTATCATAGTTAAGAAAATATGCATCTAACCTAGATGCAATTATCAGTATCAATCAGCTAGAAATCTAGCATAATTTGACAACAATAGAGAAACCTATCAAAATTTTGGACTAAATGGATAAAGTTTTGAGGAAGAAGACTATTCCTTTTATTAAAGTACTGTAGAGTGGTCAAACAGAAAGGGAAGCTACTTGGGAAATAGAGAGTTTTATAAGATAGAAGTATCCTAAGCTTTTTAATCAGTGAATATGTTAAGTTTCGAGGACGAAACTTCTTAAATGAGGGAAGAATGAAATATCCTTAGCTATTTATACTTAATTAATTTGTGTTTGTATGTTGAATTGATTAGTGTATGTGTGTATATTGATTGATTTAAAGTATGAATTTGTTTGTAATAATCTAATTAATTTGGATGTATGTGTTTTGCTTGTTTGAAGTATGACATTAGTTGTAGATATATTTAGATGATAAATTGTACATGTTAGTATAAATTAGAATTTTTTTTTTTGTATTGTATTGCTTGTTTGTGTGTAACTTAAGCCCATGATCTTCGATGAAATAGACCAGACACAAACCCAAGCCCAAATACCGAACATTTCCCCAAGCTCAAGTTATGGAATAAATGTCTTTACCCAAAGTAAAGTCAAGGGCAGAAATTTAGCTCATTATCCAACATAAACTTTGCAGAATCATCTCCTAAAACAGAACCTAAGCAGGCGCCAACATCAAGCTCAAATCCTCTATCATTTCTACTCAAATTTCTTTCTAACTTCATCAAGATTTCCTGTAAGTTTTCACCTATAAATCAAGGTTGTCTAAGATAAAGTTTTATTTGCTTTTCTCCTCATTTGATCACTTGTTTCTTTCAAAAGAACAACAACTATATCTAAATGAGTTTAAGTGAATTAAAAATTTGATTAATGAATTAAGTTGATTCTAAAGCCCAGATGAATCATCAGAACTTGTAAAAATGGAGAAATGAAGTTTGTTTTGAATGTTTTAGTGTACAAATGAGTTTATTTAGTTTGTATGCTCTATAAATGTTGAAGGTGAAGTTGATGATGTTATTTATAATGGGTGAGTTAATTGCTTGTATATAGATGTGTAGTGAGTACGCATGAACCTTTTTAAGGCTTGATATCAAGTATATAACTTGAATTTGAAGTGATTAGCTTAATAGGAGATCATAACGATATAATTCAAGAAGTAAAATTTTGAACAAAATTAAGTAGGAGGATTTTCCTGTGCATCATGGGTGTGATGAAGGGCGTTATGCCTATTGATCAAATATTTTTGGACTATAATGGTGTGGTCATACCTGTGATAGTCTTGGATCAAGTGATTTTGAACAATCATGAGCGTAATAGACCCTGTGATTGTCTCTGGTCAATTTTTAAAAACTTGTCTCACCCTTGATCATGAGCGTGATGGAGCTCGTGATGGCGATAATTGCCTCCATAATGGCCGTGATGGACCCCCTGCATCTTTGTTTTAAAATAAATAAATAGAATAGAATAGAATAAAAAAGAATATATTATATGTATATATATGTGTATTATACTAAGTATATATTGCTATGAGTTTTCATTTAAGTTTGATATGTGAATGAGTGCTTAATAATTGTTTATGGATTAATGATGTTTTTCTTCAACAGATTCATCTACTCAGTTCAGTATGTTTATCAATCTTTTACGTGATAGTATAAGTATGCTATAACTTGATTGTCGGTTGATAAGTTAGGCATATCTAAATCAATCGACTTAAATATGTTTTGAATTGTCTATACATGTATCGATTAATCCAATCCGAGGAGCAATGACCTTGTTTAGTGATGCCAATATGGTAGTTAGGCATCTAAGCCACCCCGTTGTCATAACGCAGTGACAATCTATAAGTGTCTCAGTAGATAGTTGATAAGGGAAATAGCATCAATATAACGTTTACTTATTCTTAAAGACAAGTAATATGATTTAGTGCATATTTATAGGAATGGTTGAATTAAGTGATATTATGGATTAAGCTAAGTAAAGATGAGAAACGATTGTGAACTCTAAATGAAACTATTTTCCTTTTTAGTTAGATATAAGAACCACAGATATTTGGGCTGCTTATATCAACCCCTAAGTAGCTACTGTTACTCAGGATCCCCAGCTTCTTAATGGCTTGTCTCCGAAGTTTGAATACTCCTATGTTGATTGACAAACTTAATTAATGATTAATAACTTGATGGTTATTGCATTGCATTAGATTATAAGTATATGTCACTTTGCATTTGTTTGTGTTACTTGTGTGCTGGGTTTTTGGCTTATGTTTTCCTAATATAGGTGTGGATGAGGATGACTTTTATGACCAGTTGGGATATGGGATAGACTTTGAGAAATTTTTGGATGAATGGGACGACTAGAGACTTGACCATGGTAACATATATTTTTGTAATAGAATAGAAGAATGTTTTTATGGATAATCTAATTATTTAAGACTTTTCAAGCTTGATTGTAAACTTTTATTAAGGATTAATCATGAGCCTTCAGTTTGTAAAATATATATGTTTTAAGAGTATTGCTATATCTTAAAATATCAAACCTATGTAATAGTTTTTATTCTATGGCATATTTAAGCAAACAATCATTATAAACATCTTTTTTATGGTTAGCCTTACATGGATTATAGATTCTGGGCATGATAGGACGCAAGCTACACGTTAATGGGGATATAAAACCACGTGAGGTATAGGTTAACGTCATCCATCTGTTGGTTATTCCATCATATTTAAATACATGGGACACCATACGTTAACTTAGTGAGGCTATTTGTAAGTATTGTTGTTGATATCCCATTTTTACCCCTCTCTTAAAATATAAAATTGAGAAAAAAATTTAAAAATATATTAAAAAGTATAAAAGTGTTATAAAAATTTAGAATTTTCAAAATAAAAAAATAATTAAGTTAGAATTCAACAAAGAGACTGTAAAATTTAGAAGAATTAGAAATTTTGAAAGATAAAAAAATTAGAAAATAGGAGACCCTTTATTTGTAGGTTTAACTAGAAATTTTAAATAAAAATTATTATGAAATTGAAAAAGATAAAAATTAGAAAAAAGGAAAAAAAAAGAGCAAGAGAGATATTTAAAAAAAATAGAAGCAATGAAAATGATAATAATAAAATAAATTAAGCTTTTTATTGTTTTAGTTTTATATCATACTGGGCTAAATTGATAAATCTATTTGGATCCAAGGCTCATATTCTTCTCGAGCAACTAGATGTTATTGGTGATGGGCCTTAGCACTTTAAGTTAAATATTTATGAACACCATAGAGAACAAAAAACTAAGCTTAACTCAACTGGTTAAAACTAAGAGGTTTTTTTCCTTTTTTTTTTTTTTTAGGTGGGGGAGCGCTGGAGTTCTTTAGGATAGTTTTTTTAGGGTAAGTTTCATTAGCGGTGCCTAAATTTTTCAATATAATGGAATTATATCTAAACAATTTTTTGACACAAAAATGCCTAAACTTTTAAAATGTTTCTTCTAAAATACCTTTGGCTAGATTTCAGCCTTTTTTCCAATTGAATGCTGGCGTAGCAAAGGGGATATATTAAAATAACATTTTTCATTCCAATTAGCATTATTTTATTTTATTTTTTATTTTCTCTCTCTCTCTCTCGCCCCCCAACCCCCCTCCCCGACTTCTTCTTCTTTGCAAAATTAAAAAAAAAATGCTACCCAAACTCAGGCCAGCTCCACGACCTTCAATACACATGAATGTGAAGACTCAGTTCCTCAACTCGACGTTGACTCAGTCCTTACTTCTCAGTTATGGAAGCCTCCTCCGCCTCAACTTGGCATTGACTTAATTCCTCCATAACCTCTACCCACCACGGCTTACCACTACCACTACCACCCATATCTCACCACACCACAAAATGGTATTGCACCTTCACCATCCCTCTACTCTTTGCACCAAAAGAGAAAGCTTTTCGAGAAAGCTGAACCCTGTGACTCATTCTCTAAGCTCTCATCCACACATCTTCTTCCTAAAAAAAAAAAAAAAGCTATGGTAGGACCTTGACACCACCTTCACTGAACACATCACTGAACATTAGTGAACTCAACCCATCGAGCTTGCCGAGTATACTCACAAGAACTAACACCTTCTTCAACAACCTAAAACTATTACCACCATCTACATTAGAAAAATTCACTACCGAAACCAAACAAGTTCATTAAAGTCATAATCACAGTAGACCGAACTCCTCTATTACCGCCGACATCTCTTAACTCACTAGTGGTTGAGGTACGCCTTGGTTGTGGTGTCTATTGATTTTGGTTGTAGTTAATAGTGATGGATTTGAGTGATGGTAAAAGTAGATCTAGGGGGTGATGGAGGTTTCAAATGAGTGGGTGATTGTTGGTGGAACTATGACAGTTTAGTTAGATGATTATGTAGGGGTAGTCGCTAATAGCAGGCCTGGTGGTCGTATAGTTTTGGTCGGGTTTGAAGTGGTGATTTGTTGGATGGCGATGTGATGGTCTGGGTTAAGTGGTGATGGTGTTAGTAGGTTTAGGTGGTGATGTACGACTGGGGTTAGCTTTTCTTTTCTTTTTTTTGTTTAATTTAGTGAAGAATTAAGGAGGAGGAAATAAAAAATAAAAAACAAATAAATAATGCTGATTGGAATGGAAAAATATGATTTTAATCAATCCCCTTACCATGTCAGCTCCGGTAGAAAAAAAAGGGCTAAAATCCAACCAAAGATATTTTAGATGAAAGATTTTAAAAATTTAGCTGTTTTTGTGTTAAAAAATTTTATATTAAAAAAGTTCAAGTACCATGAGAGAAATTAACCAGTTTTTTAGATATTCGGCAAAGGCAAGGTTTTTATTTTTTTTCCAAATTGGCGCATGCATTGTAGGGAGGCATGCACGTGAGCCCTTGCATGTCGTCTCCTACATTCTGTTCGTCCGTTATTTTTGAATCTTAGGAGCTTAAGCAAGCAATTTAGTGTATCAGTATGCGAAGAGGAGCTCGAAAGATGGGGCCTTCGAGTTCCCAAAACTACCCATTTAATGTCAAAATTGAAGACTTGGCATCTCATTAGAGAGAAAAAACGCACACATGAATTCCAAAAGGCACGGAGACAGACTTAACTCCCCTATTTCCCCTTCTTTAGGGACTCTTTCGCAACTCTTCCTCTCAATCTCTCTTGTCTCCCTCAACTCCTTCCTGGCACCATCTTTCTATTTCTCATCCTCTCATATCGCCTTTCTCTCTCTCTTTAACATCTCACTTTACAAACCCTAAAAGCCACAACCCTCCACCATTGAAACCACCACAATCCTTCACCATCACCATGCCCCCCAACACAATCTCCCACAACCACCCTACCAAATGCCAATGCTCCACGAGCACTATTACATATCGTAAAGCACAAACACTACCTGCATAACCTCTACTCTCGCAACCACTAGAAACCACCTGCTCAAATTAACCCCACACAACCATGACCCCAACTCCCTTCACCGAACCACCCTAACATAAAAAACACCAACACCCAAAACCTATAACCGCCAGCTACTAATTTGAGCACCAATATATAAATACACATCTAATAAAAGCCATTCGATTTCATCACTATCAACACCAAACATCAACTTAGCTCGAAACCCACACGCACTAGAATAACCAATATAAAAACTACAACCGCCACCAAAACATCAAACGCTAGTGGTACCTGCCTCGAGCACTCGAAAACGACCACCTCCACGAGAAAACACAAACTTGCCAATGCCAACCCTTGACAACCCTAAATGCAAATCCGAAACCTAAATTCAACACCATATACTCCAATGCCTAGGCAATCCCTTTGACACAACGAAACCCGATAACCTAAACTGACTCAGCTACCAAGCATCCTTTATCAACTGAACCCACGCCCACATTAGACCCAAATCATTTGGGAGAGAGGATCGGTGTCTAAACCCACACCTGCCAGCCCATGCTTGACCCTTGGATGCCCCCCAATGCATTTTGTTTCTTTGCCTTTTCTTTTAAGTTGTGATTATTGGTTTTAAATTCTTTTTTCCTTTTTTCTAGTTTATTATTATTTTTATTCATTATAGGCTTTAGTTTATTTATTGATACCATCGTAAGACATGCACCGGTATAGTTTTTATAGTATATCATACCCTAATTTTTTTAGGTAGACCATATGATATACATATCAATGATGATAAATCAACATATAATATATCTTGTTTATGTGCTTATATATTATATGATTATTGGCATGTTACATACTATTGTTTGAATTTAATAAAACATGTGAATAGATGGAAAAAAAAAGGATATAATATATTGGATTCACAAATAAATGGCCAACTAGAATTATCAAACGATTAATTTGTCCATAAGAATTAAAAAGGACATATACTTATGTGAAATAATTATGTGTTACGGGCTGTCACATTAAGTTAAGCTCAATTAAAAATAATTAATAAGGTTTGTGTATTTTGGCTTTGATGCATCTAATAGGGTATGATCCTTTTATGTGTAGAGACTTTATGAGTAATTTCTATTTTTATGATGGGTTAAAATAGAAATACCAAAAGATAACATCGAGCTATCTCTATAAATAGTAGTTATGATTCCCAAGTTACACGTATAATTTTTTTTCTGATATCTTCTGAATCCCATCATCAGAGAGTGTAGAGAGAAAACTAAAGGGATCTCTCAAGAAAATCGTGTTGATCTGGAAGGCCAACTGCACGACTCTAAAAGTCATTGATTGCTATGAATTTAGTTATGCTTCCGGTTAGTTATTTGTAATTCTTAATGATTAAACGTGAATGATCTAGGATTTTATATGTGATGGTTTTCACAAAAAATTAATCTGGATCTAACAAGTAGTATCAGAGCATACATGTTCGATCATTAAGAATTACTTTAGTAATTTATACATAGGGTTCTTTTTCTTAATTTTAAGGGTTAGGGTTTTAAAGAGTAAAATTAAAAGGATTAATTTATGAACAAGAATTCATCGAATTCTTGGAATATTACTATTCATGAATCTATTATTGAATACTCAAATATATATATATATATTTTTTTTTTTTTCAATTCAATGGAACTTAATATGCCAAAATCGCTTAGAGTCACAAATTATATAAATTTTGTTTTGTTCGTGATATCTTTCGAGTTCCATCTTTATGAAGCTCCTTTGATATTTGTTTATTATTTTCGTAATCAGCAAGATATAATGATTTCGTTTTGTTTCACGTTGACGTGTTTTGGAATTTTTTTTAATTCTATTATTCACGTCTGTAATGAAATCTTGTGTCCATCATTCATTGTATTTCGCTTGTGAAATCACGAATGTTGAACCTCTGTGCTTGTGCCTTTGACGATTTGAATGAAGTAATAATGGCGATTTAATATTATATGTGAATCATGATTTAATATTAACATCGTTTTGGATTTTAATGTGCCATTGAGTATTAAAAGAATGACAGTCCTTTTAGATCATATTTATATATGAGTTCTTAAACTCAATAAGTTTTGACTAAAATTAGTTGATTAATCGTAATTTTGACCCAAGTTTGAAATAATTTTAAATTTGAATATTGGTATGTTTATATATATTTTGAGATGAATTAATTAAAACAACATACCGCCAAAGTGGTCCCTTTTGTTGAAATTAATTTGTTTTAAAATATAAAAGATTGTGTGCTTATAACTTATATGAATATTTGATCGGCCTAAAGGAAGATTAATGTTTAATGGAATTGCAAGTGTACCTATAGTAATAAACTTGTGATGATTATTTGGTTTTACATTTGAATAATAAATTGGCCCAAAAGAAGGTTTATTATTTGATATGTTCTTATTGTTAGTGTTTGATTACTACTCCAAGATACCACTTAGTAGTTAATATTTTGTCCAAAAATGAAATATTAATAGGCTGCCCCGTATCTTGAGATCGGGTTTACCTTTATTTGAATATATTATTATTATTATTGTTTTGAGACTTAAATGAGCTTGTTCATTTGCATGTTGTTCTCATTCAGCTATGAATAATCCTGCTAATATTATTGCCAACATCAATTCCATTTATATGCTTAATGGTGCTAACTTCAGTCATAAAAAGAGAATCTCTTGATAGTATTTGGAGTCATCGATCTTGACCTTATGTTAAGGATTGATCCTCCTTCACCTCTTACTGATAAGAGTTCCTCTGATGATACTGCATGTGTATGATGATCATGAAAAAGGCCATTCTAGAAGCATTCAGAGGCATAATATATGAAAAGATAACTAAGGCTAAGGAGTTTCTTAATGAAATTGAGAAAATGTTTGCTAAGAATGAAAAGGCAGAGATAAGTACAATCTTAACAAACCTAATTTGAATGAAGTATAAGGGTAAGGGTAGTATTAGGGAATGCATCATGGAGATGTCTCATTTTACTTCCAAATTAAGAGCACTTAAACTAGATCCCACAGAGGACTTATTAATGCATTTGGTTTTGATATCTTCCGGCATAATTTAGCCAGTTTAAAGTGAGCTATGATTGTCAGAAAGAGACTTGGTCTCCAAATGAGCTCATCTCACATTGTGTTTAAGAAGAGGAAAGGCTGAAGCAAGATAAGATTGAGAGTGCTCATCTAGTATCGAGCCCTAAGAATTTGAACAAGAATAACAAAAGGAAAAGGGATAATGAAGCAGCTAATACAATGCCTTAGAAGAAACAACCAAAGAAGTTAGATGCACCGAATGGTAATGGTTGCCACTTTTATAGAGCTATGGGGCATTATAAGAAGCAATGCACCAATTATCATGCTTAGTGTGCAAAGAAAGGTATGTTTCTTAATTTGGTTTGTTCTGAGGTTAACTTAACTTTGGTACCTATACACACTTGGTGGATAGATCCTAGTACAACAACTCACATTAGTGTGTCTATGCATGGTTGCCTCCATTGCTAAAAACCAAGTGATGGTGAAAGATACATCTATGTGGGCGATGGTAAGACAGTTGAAGTTGAAGCAATTGGAAAATTTAGATTATTATTAAAGACTAGATTTCATTTGGATCTTAATGAAACATTTATTGTAACATCATTTAAATAGAATTTGATTTCTATTTCTATTTTGGACAAATTTGGTTACTTTTGTTTATTTGGAAACAAGAAATTTACTTTGTTTCATGATTCAAAATTGGTTGGGTCAGGTTCTTTATCTATTTATGATAATCTTTACTTGATTTATATTATTGCTTTATTTAATGAATCCTTGCAAGTAAGTACATGAGGTATAAAGAGAAAATTAACCACTGAGAATTTAGGTATATTATGGCATAAGAGATTAGGTCCTGACGGAGAATGGAGAAACTTGTGTCAAATGAAATTCTAAACCCCTTAGATTCTACATATTTTGATGATCGTATTGACTGTATAAAAGGGAAACAAACCAATAAAAGGAGATTTGAAGCCAATGGGACTTTAGACATCTTAGACTTATACATACAGATATTTATGGACCGTTCCCTACAGTTGCTTGGATTGGTCAACAGTATTTTATAATGTTCATAGACGATTTTTCGCGGTATGGATATCTATATGTCATTCATGAAAAATCATAGTCTTTGGAAATGTTAAAAAACTATAAGGTTGAAGTTGAGAACCAACTCAACAAAAGGATTAAAAGCATTAGATCTAATTGCTACGGAAGATATTATGGTTCAGGTAAACAACATCCAAGACCTTTTGTTAACTTCCTAGAGGAATGCGGTATTGTCCCATAGTACACCATGCCAGATTCGCCCACTATGAATGGTGTTGTTAAAAGACGAAATAGGATGCTTAAAGACATGATAAGGAGTATGATTTGTCACTCCACCTATCCAAAATCACTCTAGGGAGAAGCACTTAAAATTGCAGCATATATCCTTAATAGGGTACCAACTAAAGCAACTAGCAAAACCTCATATGAGCTTTGGATGGATAAGAAGCCTAGTTTAAAGCATTTACGTGTGTGGGGATGTCCAGTTGAGGCATGACCTTATAGGACTAATGAAAAGAAACTGGACTCAAGAATGGTGAGTTGCTACTTTGTTGGGTACTCCGAAAGATCAAAGGGTTATAACGTTTTATGATCCCATAACTAAGTCGATATTTGAGTCGGGAAATGCTTGGTTCTTTGAGGATGTCAAGTTTACGGGGGGAGATATGGTTAGAGACATTGTCTGTGAAGAGGAATACATTGATATTTCCATAGGTGTTATTGAATTTGGTCAAGATTCTGTTCTTGGTCTTGTTCAAGACACAGCATACCTAGACAATGGTGGAGATCCCATTCAAGAGACAGTTCTAGAAGAATAAACTCTACCACTTCAAGAACTCATGCCATTAAGGAGGTGCACTGGACCAAGAACAAGTGCGGTGCCAGATGATTACATCGTATTTCTTCAAGAACATGAGGATGACATTGGAATGATGGTAGATAATCCAATCAACTTCCATCAAGCCATTAAAAGTTCTAACTCTCAGAAGTGGATTAATGCCATGAATGAAGAGATAAAGTATATAAAGGACAATGGCATTTGGGATCTTGTACCATTGATAGAAGGTACGAAGCCCATTGATTGCAAATGGATATTTAAGACCAAGAGAGATTCGAAAGGTAATATGGAGATGTACGAGGCTCATCTTGTTCCAAAAGGCTTTACACAGAAAGAAGGCATTGACTATAAAGAGACTTTCTCACTGGTTTCTTCAAAAGACTCTTTTAAGATCATAATGGCATTAGTAGCACATTTCAATCTTGAGTTACACCATATGGATGCAAAGACCGCTTTTCTCAATGGTGACGATGATGAGACAATCTATATGGTACAACTAGAAAAACTTTGCGTCAGGAGATCTAAAGAATATGGTTTGTAAACTTAAGAAATCCATCTATGGACTTAAGCAAGCATATCAACAATGGTCTTTCAAATTTCATCAAGTAATCATCTCATTTGGTTTTGATATGAATTTGGTTGATGATTGTATATACCATAATTTCTATGAGAGTAAGCACATTTTCTTGGTCTTATATGTTGATAATATTTTTCTTGCTAGCAACGATGTAGGCTTATTGCACAAAACCAAAAGATTTCTAACTAAGAATTTTGAGATGAAAGATCTAGGTGATACCTCTTTTGTGTTAGGAATATAAATACACTGAGATTGCTCTCAGGGTGTTCTCAGATTATCACAAAAGAGCTATATCAAAAAGGTACTCAAAAGGTATGGCAAGCAAGATTGTAGACCAAGTGATACCCTAGTGGCTAAGGAAGACAAATTAAGTCTCAGTCAGTGCCCTAAGAATGATTTTGAGGAAAACAGAAATGTAAAAGATTCCTTATGCATCAGTGGTAGGGAGTCTAATGTATGCTCAGGTTTATACGCATCTAGATATTGCATACATTATAGGAATATCAAGCAGATACTTAAGTAATCCAAGATTAGACCATTAGCAAGCAGCTAAACTAGTCTTGCGGTACTTATAGAGAACACAAGATTACATGCTCACTTATCGAAAGATAGATCAGATCGAGATTGCTGGGTATACTAATTCTAATTTTGCTAAATGCTAAGATAGTATGAAATCCACATCATGTTACATCTACTTGCCAACTGGAGGCGCTATCTCTTGGAAGAGTGTAAAACAATCTCTTGTTGCCTCTTCTACTATGGAAGCAGAGTTTGTAGCATGTTATGAGGCGTCCAATCATGGAATATGGTTACGGAATTTTGTCACTAGGCTGTGCATAGTGGATCCTATTAATAGAACACTTAAGTTAGTTTGTGATAATAAGTCAGCTGTTCCATATTCCAACAATAACAAGAGCTTGACGAAGTCAAAGCACATAGACATCAAGTTCCCAATTGTAAAAGAAAGAGTTTAGAGTGGACAATTGTCTATAGAGCATATAGGAACAAACTCTATGATTGCAGATCTGCTTACTAAAGGAGTGCAACCCTAGGTGTTTCATGAGCACACTGCTCATATGGGTGTCATGTCCTTGAGCGATGTTCAATTTTAGTGGGAGTTTGTTGCTTTGAATGCTTTTATGTCATAGACAAACCATAATTTGTTGTTTTCAGTTTATTATGTTTTAAGGATTTTTTTGTAGAAATAAAGTATTCTTCGTTTGCTTACACTCTTATTTTAGTTTATGGTTTGATCTCACTAAGGTTTATGGTGGACCAGTAGGAAATAAACATGTTAGGATCACATTGCATGGAATTTCCTTGCTGCACATCCATATCCATATCATGATCCATATCGACACTATGATCATTGGTGGGTTGAGTTACGATAAATGTAATGAATACTGCTTTGATCCTGTGTTGATACGGTTGATGGACCGGATTGGTTATAGATACATTTTTTGTCGTGATGGCAAATTTAAGCTCATATGGTTGTCTTTTGGAAAAACATAATTATAAAGTTGCACATATAGTCCAAGTGGGAAATTGTTGGCTCCTTAATCCAACGTTGGCCTTATATGTGAAGTAATTATGTGCTACGGTATAATGACCCGATATGTACTATATTAAAACATGACATGTCAAGTCTCCAACCACGTATAATATAGGGATGTATTACATGTAAGGTTGTTCGAAAAAAAGAGTGTTTATGTGAATTGCCTGTTTAATCTATTCAAATACATAGCTTTAACAAAAACTAATCAACAAAGAATAGATACTTTAATATAACGACATATGGATACCAATAATTTGGTATCCTAAAGTTTACAAACCATATATTACATACTGTATAAGCAAAAGTAAATACTTTATATTATAGTTTAGGCTTATAAACAAGCCATGTCTATACTATTACACTTTTAAACAAAACAAACTTTGAGTTGGTCTCTTTTGCCAGGAAAACAACAAAGTCGATCCAAGAGTCCTTGTCATCATACTCATCTAAAAAGTCCTCAAAGTCCGTCCCATAGCCAAGGAATCATAAAACTCATCATCTTTGATACTTGAAAGAGAGAAAGTGAGCTAGAGGCCTAGTACACAATAATACAAACAAATACGATGTGACACACACTCCTGAACTAATGCAAGGTAAATCACAATAATTATTTCTTTTTAATTAAGTCAACTATACAACACTAAAGTATTCAAACTTTGAATTCAATCTTAGGGAATCCGATGGTCCTAAGTAACCGTAGCTGCTCAGGAGGTGGATATAAGCAGCCTGAATACTTATATCTCTGTTATATCCTCATAAAGAAAAAGTAATTTCATCTAGGGCTTATAGCCATTATCAACTTTACTTAACTTAATCAATAATATCACCTAGTTCAACCATCCCCATAAATGTGAACTAAATCATATTATATCCTTTTAATAGTAAGTAAATGTTATAATGATACGATACCCCCCTATCAATTACCCATTGAGCCACTAAGAAAGGTCATTGTATCATGACCAGTGGCTTAGACGCATAAACTACCATGTTAGCCTTGTAAACAGGGTTGTCGCTCCCCGGACCGGAGTCAATGGCGAAAAGCATAATCAATTCAAACAATTTTCAATTCCTCTTTGGTTAGAGTTGGTTTAGAAATATATATATATATATATATATATATAATCTAACAATCAACAATCACATTACTGTGTACCTTCAGACAAAAGACCTATATCCGAACTCAGTCGAGTACTGGAATCTATCAAAGAAACCATTTCATATAAAATATAATTAACTCATAATAATAAATTAATTCATTAATTACTCGTTAAATTTAGACAAAACTCAAATCATTATACAACACTCTATTTATACAATTATAAATATTCACTTCTTTTTTAATAATCATTCATTTATTATTATTAATTAATTATTCATATATTTTCTTTCTTTCTTTCTTTTTTCTCTATGAACAATACTGGAGGTACGGTCCAACCCATTACATAGGCAGTGATATATATAACGCCCCCAATCACGACCGTAATATAGGTTGTTATGTCCATAGCGTAATTAGCTTCGTAAAAATTCATTTAAAATTAATCCGGGAAGATAATAGGCATTATTACCGTCATAATCTAGGTCGTGTTTGTAATACCCCTCAAATATAGGAGGTGAAACTCTAATCATAGATATGCCTTTTCGGTGTAATGGCTTGAAGTTTGTTAGAACTCTAAAATTAAACGTGCTCTGTGCAGAGCAATCCTAAGATGAGTGACCTTTTGGGAAGCGCTGGTACCAAAATGACAAAACCGTACGGGTTATGGCTAAAGTGAACAATACCTCGATGGGTAGAGTTCCGAGTCGTTACATAGTGTCTCCGGTGTCTTAGTTGTGCCTGAGGGTGCACTGGGAGGGTCAATATACCTGGCATCATGATCCTTGCCTAAGGTGGCTTGAGGGCCTAGGGGCGCCCCTTCCGCTGTGATGGAGCCTGGGGTAGTAGGTTGTGACAATTGGTATCAGAGCAGTGGTTCTGGACCTGTGTAACGAAACTAACGGGGATATCAGTTTTATAAGTGGGGGAGTATGTAATATCTCTCAAATATAGGTGGTGAAACTTTAATTACAAAAGCGCCTTTTTGGTGTAATGGCTTGGAATTTGTCATAACTCCAAAGTTAAGCGTGCTCTGGATAGAACAATCTTAGGATGGGTGACCTCCCGGGAAGCGCTGGTGCCAAAAGGACAAAATAGTACGACGTGTGGCTAAAGTGGACAATACCTTGGTGGGTAGAGTTCCGAGTCGTTACATAGTATCTCTGGTGTCCTAGTTGTGTATGAGAGTGCATTGGGAGGGCCAGTGTACCTGGCATCATGATCCATGCCCAAGGTGGCCTGAGGGCCTAGGAGCGCCCCTTCCGCTGCAGTGGAGGGTCGTGATCAAGAAGAGATAACGACCTCTATTACGACTGTAATCGAGGCCATATTAAGTTTCTGAAAGCACTCAGAAAAGATCATCGGCTTTATGATCGTCATGATCAAGCTTTGAAAATTCATTTGACAAGTTAACAGGAAAATTTAACTCCAAGAGGATTACGACCCCGATTATGCCTGTGATGAACAGGACATTCACCCCATGATACTTGTTTTGAAATTTTTAAATTCCATCTCTTCTAATCCTTTACTAAGCTCTTATATGCTCATAAAAACATATCAAAATTTGTCTATATAAAATATTGGACATCATCAAGTTCAATTATTCACATAAGTCCCTCTCACACTCATATATGTGCACAACAACTTAACCTAAAAACATAAGCTCATCATATCTGCTTATTAAACTCTATTACTACTATAATAATCCAAGTTCTACTTACTTGTCACTAACAACTTCTATATACATGTCACATCACCACAAACTTCATCTTTCATTTCATCAAATATTTAGAATACATATACATATTGGCATACCTAGATCAATATACACAATAATGTGCCCTTAATTCACATCGAACATCAAAGTTTTACTCTTATCTAATATTAATACCAATCAAAATCATACATAAGCAAGACATACAAGAAATACACTTTTCTTACTTGTTTGACTATTTCTAGAAACCAAGTTTTCTCTTCCAACTTTCTTGGCTTTCTTCTTACTTCTTTTAGGCTTATATCTTGTCTCCTAGCTTTGAATCTTAGTTGTGAGGGCTTAGAAGAAATTTCAATGGACAAGATTTGGAGTTGTTTTGGGCTTAACGAGAGATGATGAGGAGTAAGACAGAGAGAGAGTCTGTTTTGGATCGATATTTTACTTAGTTTTGTTGACTTTTGAGGCATTATGGAAGCTTATGGAAGATGCCATAACATAGGCTTGGGCTTTAGGTTTTGTTTGGGCTTGGTTTTTGTTATTATGTTAGGCTTGGGCTTCGGTTAAAGGCTCTAAAATCTGCCAAGCCGTGAATCCACACACATACAACTTAATTTGATAAAATTCAATAAGCATACATATTACTAGAATCTTACTAACACACATATACATAAATTTCAGGAATTTCTTATACAAATATAATTCATTATATTATCAAATTAAATTATACTAACTTAATTATAATAATTAAATTCACAAATCATCAATTAATCATAAAAAAGCAAATTAATTTAGTACTTTAGACTTTTGTTTATTCCATATAGGCTGTCACATTAAGTTAAGCTCAATTAAAAGTGATTAATAAGATTTGGGTATTTCAGCTTTAATGTATCTAATAGGGTATGTCCCTTTTATGTACAGAGATGTTATGGGTAATTTTTATTTTTATGATAGGCTAAAATAGAAATACCAAAAGATAATACGGAGTTATCCCTATAAATAGTAGTTATGGTCCCTAAGTCACAAGTACAATTTTTTTCTAATCTCTTCTAAATCCCATCATCAGAGAATGTAGAGAGAAAACTAAATGGATCTCTCAAGAAAAACATATTGATTTGGAAGGCTAACCGCATGACACTAAAGTCATTGATTGCTATGAATTTAGGTACGCTTCCGCTTATTTATTTGCAATTCTTACTGATTAAATATGAACGATCTAGAGTTTTATATATGATGGTTTTCATAAAAGGTTAATATGGATCTAACATGGTATTGTATATAAATATTAAAATACAAGGGTTTAGATTTTTATTTTGATAACTATAACGCCCTAAAATAAGGCATTACAACCCGCAACGTGTCCTCTCTTGAATAGGACACGCTAAGGCTCTAATATCCACAAAATTTCAAATATCACCTGTAAACACACATAAGGTATCTCATAGGGTACTCAACACAACCTGTATAACATAGAACATAGCTTCTGAACAAACTTCTGATTTAAAACAATCATACAAGTTGGCAATACCAAGCTAACTAAACCAAACCGCCAATTCACATGAAAACCTTCTTCACAACCTAGAACTTCCTACAACATAAAATCCTAAAGTCTTTACATAAAACATAAAACATAAAACATAAACAAATAATTTCTAAGTCTTCAATATATCTAAACACTTCTCTCCTTCCATAAACCTGTAAACTGCAAATCTAACTCGCAACTGGGTAGTTAGGTCTGCTATCGCCATCCCCCTGATCAAAGATCAGATCATAACTCGAAAGATCATATATAATGTCTTCATAACCTGTACCTGAAATTTTAAAAAGTGAGCTACGAAGCCCAGTACGATAACTCCAATCCTTAAAAGCAAATGCAAATGCAAATGCACATGCAATAGGTATATATATCAAATGCACTTAGTTTAATGTAAGCAATCAGTTTATTATCTTTTTATAGTTAGCAAATCAACACAGTTTAGAACTATGTATACTCTAGTCCCGAACTCGAAGTAACTCAAACTCCTCTGTAAAAACAACCAATTCTTTGAAAATAAGGTAATTATATACATATATGGATGAGTGGGTACTCCCCAAACATCCCTGTTTCCCCCTAATTCTACCGGAATCATCTCTATACACGAGTCCACTTGGGATAACCTCACACATAAATCATCAGGGTGCCTTACCAGTATCACTGTCTGCCAGGTCTTTACTGGTCAAAGCCAAACACAACAAAGCAGACAATTATTAAGCCAAATAGAATTAAGTTCATCATAAAGTTCTATCCCTACAAACAATTAAGCAATATTAATCTTACAAGCAAAAATAATAAGCAGGGATTGGTCGTACCTTTTCAATTTCAAGAAAATTCTCCAAATCCAAAATCCCTTTTAAACAACAACAAAAAATTTCCAAATCTCCTTTTATGGAAACCACAATAGCAACTTCTTCTTCTTCTATCAAACTCCTAAAAATCCCAAAAGAACATATCTTTCTCCAAAATCCTAATATGGAAATCAACAAGAACAGACAAATTTCTCTATAAAATCGAACTTTTATAGAATTTTTGATTTATAGGATAAGAACTTACCTTTAATTCTTTCTGAAACCCAAACCCTAGGTTTTCTTCAATTATCATTAGATAAAAACTCCAAAAAGAACAAATTCCTCCAAAACCCTAGAGTTGAGAAATTAATAAGAACAGACATGATTCTTCAAAAATAATCTTTTCATTTTAAATCTACGATAAAGAAGATGTAACTTACTTGATTCAAATCTTACTCCTTGATCGATTCCCCCAAGAATTTATCCTAATTGAAAACTAGGGTTTCTTTAAAGAATTCCTTCAAAAACACAAAAATTTATGAGAAAGATGTTGTTTCCATATAAATCTGCACAAATCTTGATTAGATCGACTTACCCGGATCAAAGATCTTGATTCCTTCAAATTTCCCTCTCAAGCGCTCTCAAAACCCTAACAAACACTCTTTGGTCGAAAAGAAATGAAGAACTTATGAGAAACACGAACCCTAAAATTCTATTTATAATAAACATTTCGGGCATGATAGCTGATACCTACGCCGATGCCTTTCCTTCAACGCCAACGGCCTTTGTTCTTACGCCGGCGGCCTTTATGCCGGCCTTCACCAATCTTCACAAAAAGTCCAAGAGCTTTACGCCGACAGCTTTCACATATAGGCTGGTGGCCTAGAGACCAATTTTCTTTTGTTAAAAGCTATTCTTCAAACATCTCTAGATCATAGACAAAACCATCAACTTAATACTAAGATGGACCATAAAACCCTCTTATTTTTCAACATATGACAACTTTTGTCATTTATCATAATTTATTGAAGATTTACTATCTTTAAAGATTTGTTGACTATCATCAATGTGAGGGTTGATAATAATATCTCATTTATTAGGGTTGACCATATAACCCTTTTATTTTATAACAAATGACACCTTTGCCCTTCATTATAAAATATTTATCTTTATGTTACAATAACTTTATTGTTACACCATGCTTAAAATGAATAATATTAGCCACCATTCTTTAAGGATTTATTGAATTTTTTTTAAATGTGTAAATAAAATTAACAGAGTATAATAAGTTAAGGATAGTGTTATATTGTTTATTATGCATTATTCGATAAGGATATTAATTTCTTGGCGCTTGTTGAGACATATGTACGTAAAAGGTTTGGCCATGAATGTTTTCCCTTTAACATTAGAATACGTGTATTATTGATGGCATAGACATAGGAGAATAATTATGCTTTTTTTTTTTTTTTTATAAATGTGAATATGCTCATGTGAATTTTACCTTGTATGACTGCGGATGCCCTAATACTAGATATTTTTATCTATTATATTATCTGTTACTTATAAATAGATACATAACACATAAAATTGAATGTATTTTATGCTATGTAATCGATAGATTTAAAAATCTTAAAAATTTCTAATAAAAAGTCCAGTGTAACAAACTTATTATAAGGTCTTCACTCTTGAATAGAAATTATATACATGGTTGGTCGGTTTAAGATTGGAAATAGATTGCTTCTTAATTGCTTGTATATAACATATTAGCATGATGTTTTTAGGTCCTTGTAAATATCAACATACTTCAATAGAAAAACTAAAAATTGAAAGATTTCATAAAAAAGAACAAAATATATATATATATATATATATGTTTTTTCCTTTTCCTATAAATGAAATACTTATAAATAATAAAAACCATTTTGTCGGTTATTTTTTAAATTACCAAAAGTAAAAAAATAAGGGGTTTCTTGAAATCATACTTTTCTTTCTAGGTGTTTTCAAAACCATGGAATAAAAACTTGAGCTCTTTATGGTATTTTTTTAGTAAAACAAAAATCAATTAAACTTGGTGAACAACACACTAAAGTTTTATAAAAATCATAAACGGACTACATGGACTTGATTCTAACTAACAGATATATAGACATCTATGGGGTAGTCATAAAAATAAAAAAATTAGGTATTTTCAAATGAAGAATCCTAAAAAATAATAAAAACTTATTTCATGAAAATCATAAAAAGAACTTTTTTGTTTAGGACTTTTCCTTACGACTTGTTTCCATAAAAATAAAAAAAATATATAAAATAAAAATTTTATAAACTCTTTTTAGAAAAACTAAAATATAAAAAAAATTTAAAATCTAGATTTGAAAAAAAAAAGTAAATTCCTCTTTTTAGCAAATTTTAGGCATGTATAATTCAAATTTTCCTCTTAAAAAGCCTAGATAACCACTTAAAGTTTTAAAACAGCAACTCCTAAATACATTAATATTTTGTTTATACACGAATCAGTAGCCAAACCAAAAATTCAACCACCATTTGCGGACGGGGCTTAATACAGTAGGAAACCATGAGAAGGATAAAATAAACTAAACAATTGACTTTAGTTGAGAAGGTGCCACATGGGCTGAAACAAATGAATCTTGACTTAGAATATCATCACATCAATGCCACAAGGCCCAACGTAAGTTATATAGTGTTCGGTTATAGAAGTGCTCAAGCTTTGCTATCATTGAATTATTTGTAAATTTAAGAATTTTGATTTAAAAATTATTTGTATCATTATTGAAGGCTTGAGATAAGTCATGCTACGTTTCAATAAAGTTCATTTGATAATAATTTTTACAAAAGGTTTGAACACTTTCCTTCCTGATCCCAAAGGTTTAACTACAAGTGATAGGTATGATTAGTTATAGCCAAGTAACTGGATCTTACCCATTAATCAAGCAATCGTATCAAATAATTAGTAAAATAGACAATTAATAACACTTAGACAAATAAGTTAGTGTCAAGTTGCAAGTTGGTATTAAATCATTAAAACTACCTCATTAGGAAATAATTGCTCATTTAACACGACCCTAGGGATTTCTTGAAATAGTAAATGAGCCACATAAAGCTGGAGATCTTTTACAAGGCAAGTGCAACTATCATTAGATGTGGTATAGCAAACGAGACAAAGTGACGTCTCAAAAAGGTCACAAGCACTTCTACTCACCTGGATCTTATTATCTAACTAATAATTATGAAATTGCTTTTCTAAACTAATTTAAAATTTTCTAATAATAATTATCATCAATCATAAGATATATGATAACAAATCCATAAATATGTATATTCAAACATTATTTCAATTATAATTGATTATACTCCCATATAAAAAATAACGGTTAATTCCATTTTCATATTTTTAGATCATGGAAATTCTTAAATTAATATGACAAATGATATCTAAAACTTAATAAAATATGCCATTAGATATATGAAATTTAAAAATGCTCCGTGATGAGCATCTCTCTATCTCAAATTAATCCAACAACGAACTTTTAAATGACTGCATGTGTATTCACATGAGTTCATCCAATCCGTGCTTCCTATAAAGCATTAAGCTCCACTTTCAAATTTGAATAATTCTAGCACCAAGTGCATTTTTAGGGCATATGTAGATTAAGTCTCCAAAGAATGTTTACTAAGCTTAAAGAAACTCGAATATTTTTTCAAATTTGATAAAATTCATCTCCAAAATTCATACGATCAAGATATTAGCAATTTATGTGGCTAACATATTCGAAATACCCATAAGACTATTAAGGGCATCATATAATTCAACCTATAAAATATGCATAAATACAATTTATCAGCATATAAATGAAATATGCTAGGAATCGAGCATAACAAATAGAACATTTGAGTTACACTAAGAGAAAAGAAGCTAGGTTTCTTGGTTGTAACCTTTATTCGTATTCTAATTATAACCTTCTTGCTTGAGTCCAATTTTCACAACCAAATTGATAATTTAAAGGTTTTTTAGTGTACTTTCATGTGGTTAGGTCCTTTTTGGCATCCGAAAGTATATTTATGGGTTTTTGGTTCTAAAGGTTCTCTTCGTTTTATAAGATTATTTGTATTAAGTGTTAAACTAAATTATTCTACATGTGATTATGATGAGGACAAAAGATATGTAAATCTTTTTGTGAACACACGTCACTTGATTGGGATTGATAATCTATATAAGAAAAAATATTTATTAAGGAATCTATCCTCTGTTTGTATGTGCACTTTGCTTTTATATTTGCAGGAGTTGCACCGACGAGCTAGTACAAGACAAGAAAGCATAGCCTTGATCGAGGAGGCAATTCAAGGTACGGCTCTTCAATTTTAAAGGTGTGATAAGTTTGAACTTAACGTGGACTTTGGACAAGGTAGCTAGTAGAAGGGTACATTGGTGAGCCTCTGGAATAATAGAAGTAATCGTTGTGCACATTTAATGTTTGTCATTTGTTTCATGTTATCTCCAATGGATGTTTGAACTTTTGAATTCTATAAATACGCATTCCTTAGGAGATTCAAATAAGCTTGAAGAGCCTTCATTTGCTAATAAACAAATTTGACATCCCCTCATAATTCTTGTACTCTTATTCATAATTTTGCAAAATTTGTAAAGAGAGAGAAAATTAAATTAGTGCTTTATTTTTATATTTGTGATCTATAAGAGAGCACTATAAAAGAGGAAAAATCATTTATTTCTTGAGTGTTGTAATTTATGTATCGCTCCATTGGAGCTTTTGTGTTTGGAATTAATAAAGTGTGTGAAGTCCTCCATCAAAAGTGATTTATGTGATTGTAAAGATTAGGAAGCGGGTCGAACTCCATGTTATATCCAGGCTTGAATTTTCTTTTCCCATCTTTTTTATATTTCTTATAGTATTTTATTATTGCTATATCTACTGTTATCAAAGTTTAATTTTGATTTATTGCACAAAAATTCATTGTTTGGGCATTTGAGGTCAAATACTCAATTCACCTCCCTCTTGAGTAATTTCTAATGCATTTCCATTTGGTATTACAGCTTCGTCTCTAATTTTCTTGTGCATAATCGTATTTAGAGTAAAAATCATAGCATCATATGCACTAGGGTTTTTAGAATGATAAGTTATCAATAGATCACTACTTCTAACTGGGGGAAACTACCCGCATTGGAAATGTAGAATGAAAATCTTTCTAAAAACCCAAAATAGATTAATATGGAATGTAATAGAAAATGGGCCTGTAATTATTGAAGGAAAAGAAGAAAGAGATTATAATGAAGAAGATTGGAAAATATTATATCTAAATGAAATAGCTATGAACATATTGCATTGTGGGTCAAATGAAAATTATTTCAATAGAATCTGTACATATAAATCTGCTAAAGATATATGGGATGAATTAGAAAAGACTTATGAAGGAAATTCAAGAGTAAGAGCTACAAAAATAAGTCTTCTATGTGGACAATTTGAAAATTTCAAAATGCTTCCAGATAAATTAATAGATGAGATACATAATAGATTCATTAACATCATAAATCCCTTAAATGTGCTTGGGAAGAGTTTCGCTAATGTGCAAATCAATTCTAAACTACTCAAGTCCCTACCCAAGGATTGGGAGGTTAAAAAAATTGCTATTGAAGAAGCACGAGATTTAAGTGCCATCAGCAAAGAGAAACTTCTTGGAGCACTTAGGACACATGAGCTAATTAAGAAGAAAGAAGAAGAATCAAGCAAGACGGCTATTGCTTTAAAAGCTACAAGCAATGATTCCAGTGAAGAAGATGATGATGAGGATGAGGAGCTTCCTTAATGGCTAAAATCTTCAAGAAGTTCATCAAGTTCAACAACAAGATAAAAAGAAAGGATGATGATAGTAGCTCTTCAAGATACAAAAAGGAAAAGAAGGATGTGATAACTTGCTACAAATGTCACAAGCTAGGTCACATGTAACAGTACTGTCTAATGCTCAAGAAAGCATCTAAGGGGTCTAGGAAGGAAGCTCTCATTGCTACTTAGAGTGATGACAACTTAAGTTACTCGAACAAAAATGTGTGCTTCATGGCACTGTATGATGAGGTAAGTTCACCATCATCTCCTTCTTATAATGAATTAGCCACCATGTATGATGACCATTGTAAAGAAGTAGTGAAACTACAACAGAAAAATCAAGTGTTTATAGAAATGATGTCAAATGTAGGAAATGAGATGGATGTGTTCAAAAGAGAACATAACAAGTTGAAGGATGAAAATGAAAACTCAAATGAGGAAAATAATTATTTGAAACTTGAAAATGACAAATTAAGTAAAGAAAATGAGAAATTGAAAATTGAAGCTGATTTCTTAGACATAAAAAATAAGACCTTAAAAGGTGATAATCATACAGATGACCGTAACAATGCATGCTTAAAAGAGATAGAGGAACTGAGAAATGAAAATATCATATTAAAAGCTAGCTTAGATGATTCAAAAGCAACCATAGCCACGTTCACCAAAGGGAAAAGAAATTAAATGCACTTCTTGGAAGTCAAAGGTGTGATTCAAACAAATATAGAATTGGCTATGAAAAAGAAAATAGTTGCAAGCCTCACAGAATTTGAATTATGAGAACCACTAAAATGGGTCATATTGCACATGATTATGTAATAAGAAGAAACATGCATTTGAATCATAAAAGCAAGCTAGTTTGGGTTCCTAAGAGAGAAATCCTTATTATATCTAACAAAAAAGGACCTAAACTCAAATAGGCACCAAAGAAATAATCCTTTGCTTTGTAGGAATCTTCAAGTGAAAACAACAAATGACACTTGGATATTGGCTACTTTAGACACATGACTAGAGATACGTCAAAGTTTACAACTTTGGTTTTAAAAGATCAAGGGAGTGTCATCTTTGGAGACAATCGTAAGTCAATTGTTCTTCGTGAAGGTAAAATTCCAGTAAATAGAGATTTAATTATTAAGAGTGTGCTTCTAGTTGATGGTTTAAAGCATAATTTACTTGATGCAAGCCAATTATGTGGTAATGGCTTTAAAGTAACATTTCTTATAAATAAATGTTCTATTGAAAGAGTTGAAAATAATCAAGCTTATTTTAAAGAGTATAGACAATAAGTATTTACAAAATCAATCTAGATGATTTCAAATCTTCAAATTAAACTTGTCTTTACTCAAAATGACAATAGTTGGCTATGACACAGAAAATTGAGACATGCTAGCATAGTTGTAATTTCAAAACTTATTAAAAAAAGAATCTTGTCAAAGAATTATCAAAATTGAATTTTCAAAAAGATAAGATTTTTCAAGCATGTCAATAAGGAAAGTAAACTGAGACTTCTTTTAAGTCTAAAGATGTTGTTTATGCTTCAAGGCCATTAAAATTATTACATAAGAACTTATTTGGTCATACTAAACTTCAAATTTGAGAGGAAAAAAATATACTTTGGTTATTATTGATAACTTTAGTAGATATGCAGGGACATTCTTCGTAGCATCTAAAGACGAAACGAATAATGTCTTTTTTGGATATTGCAAGAAAGTCCAAAATGAAAAAGGTTTTCATATTGTGACTATGCAAAATGATAATGGGGGAGAATTTGAAAATTATGAAATGGATGGTTTTTGTAGTAAATCTAAAATTGAACATACCTTTTCACCACCTAGAACACCACAACATAATGGTGTAGCTGAAATGAAAAATAGAACTTTAATTGAAATGGTTAGAATAATGTTGTGTAAAAACAAACGACCTAAATACTTTTGGGCTGAAGCTGTTAATACTGCATACTATATATTTAATAGAGTCTTATGAAGACCAATTCTTAATAAAAGCCCCTACGAGCTTTGGAAATGAAGAAGACCTAATATCTCTTATTTTCATCCTTTTGGTAGTAAATGTTACATCTTGAATAATGGAAAAGATTAACTAGCTAAATTTGATGCTAAAAGTGACGAAGGTGTTTTTCTAGGTTATTCTTTAACTAGTAAAGCTTATAGAGGTTTTCAATAAAAAGAACATTGGTTGTGGAAGAATCTATTCATGTCACTTTTGATGATTTATTGCTTCATATATGGTCAAGTGATGATATGGATAATGCTTGTGCTAGTTTGGACAAGTTTTCTCTTGAAAATATTAACAAAGAAACAAATGAAGGAAATGAACATAAAAAGGATGTGGATAAATTTGCTAACTATGATTTTCCTAAAGAATGGAAATATGCTAGATCACACCTAAATGATCAAATAATAGGTGAACCTTAAAATAGGGTACAAATAAGATCTTTCCTAAGAAATATAGGCAATCTAGTCTTCCTATCCCAAACCGAGCCTAAAAATATAGAAGAAGCTTTAAAAGATGAATAATCAATAAGAAGACATAGATTTTGATGAGACCTTTTCCTCAATTACTAGATTAGAAGTCATTACAATGCTTTTAGAATTTGCTGCATTAAAAGATTTTATTCTTTTTCAAATGTATGTCAAAATTATTTTCTTAAATAGTTCTATAAAAGAAGAAGTTTAAGTGGAGCAACCATCGGGTTTTGAAAATAATGAATTCCCTTATCATGTTTGTAAACTAAACAAAGCTCTTTATGGTCTCAAGCAACCTCCTAAAGCTTGGTATGTGTAAACCTCTGAAATTTCGGTTAATTTTAAGTGTAATCTTAGAATTAAAAGTCAACCGGAAATCCTAAAAGTCAACAAAAGACTAGTACAAACCCTAGAATTTAGATCTGGTATTTCTGTATTCTTTAGCCTTAGAAAACGAAGTTGAAATAATTAGTTATAATAGTTCGTAATAACTTAAGGAAACATCAAAATATCAGATTCACGAATTTCGAGTGTCCTTCGGACTCAAATGGGATCAGTTCTCGAAAAGTTTGTCCCAAAGCTCGGGATAGTGAAAGTATTCTGATGATACCTTTAGGACCGACCCAATATAAGGATTTCAAAAATATCAGTTTCGTAATATTTTGTAACTAAAAATAATAGATATCGCAATTATACACGTATTTTCTTACTATCGGTATTTTACTAGTCATATCTACTTTACATTATACTATTCATTACTATTTTATGCTATTCATTTATCTCTACTTTTTCTAATACCTACTTTTACAACTCCATACACCTATTATCTTTATTTTTTATTTTTCCCATAACTTTATATCACATCTACCTTACATATTATTACTTTTAATACACAAAATTACAAAAAAAATTAATCTCTCCCTCCGTCCTACACTAATGGCCAGCGCCCCCCCCTTCTCTCTCCCTCTTAATTTTTTTTTTCAATTTTTCTTTAATTAAATCACTCAAAACCCACTCCCTATTTTCCTATAAATACCCCCATTCTCTTTCACTTCATTCACACATCTACTAGCCACAAAAATTACTCTCCCAAAATTCTCTCCAAATTCCCTCTCAAACACTCTCCCAAAACTCTCCCAAAATTCCTTCTCAAAACCCTCTTCCACTACCATTCTTACTTTAGGTAAGAAAACTCTTCAAAACTTTCTTACTATGTCATGTAACTTTACATGACTATGGTGTGAGTTTCCTAAACTTAATGTTATGGAAGCTACACTATGTTCATGTATTGTTCTTGTTCATGAATATGTATTTATATTTTTATGTTGTTATTTTATTTTGCTTATATTATTGTTGATATTATTTTAACCTCTTATATATATATTTAACTAGATATAATTATGTACTTATATATAATCTTTAGAGCATATAAGCTCATTGTTATTTAGTTACTTCCAAGTTATGTAATTTATTTTATTCCATATTGTTTTAAGACTAATCTCTAGTCTTAGATTTGTCCTCATCAAGTCAAAACCATATTTTCTTTCTTTTCTTTATGAATAAGTCTATTCTTAATCCCGGGATACTTTGATGAAGCTAAGGTTCTTGACGTAACCTAAGTTTACTAAATTAATGTCCGATAATCCTTTCCTATATTTAGGTTAACTTTAGGCAAGTGCACCTATCAATTGCAGTATAGGATTAGATTATAGGGTCGTATTCCTCAGGGCCATAAACAAGTACTACTACTCACCTTGTTAATTATTATCTAGCAATCGAATCAAATCAAGATTTACAATAAAATAGTAGACTAAATTACAACTAAACTATATTATAACATGAATTAACAACTAAGTGTAACTTTCACAATTAATCAAATTAGACTTACTTCACCAATGAGTTAACATGTAATACATCTTTGTTATTTGCATATCCTTCCTAACTGCGGGATTCTACCATTTAATTCAATATCTCTCTTGAATCTATTGAATCCTAATCCTAGCCTTGTCAAACTGAAATCTGTTCCTAGTTAACAGCCGACTAGAATTGCATTAGGGAAATGATCCCAATGGTAATTTCAATTACATATGTAGAAGGTTTCATAACCATATCTCTAGGCATCATGAGCAACCTCTCCCTATAGCTTAGATCTATTCCATAGGTAGATTTCTCAATCGCATCCTATGGAAATCTGGTCTAACCCTAAGTCGTGCACTACCTAGAATTAGTATGCTTTAACTTACTATGGAGATTAGTGAATTCTATAATATTAGCAATTATTCCATGTATATACATGCTAAAACATGGCTACACAAGCCTTAACAAACTACTCACACACCATGGAGACACAACAATACATATAAAATACAAAAATACACAAAAGATAGAGAACAACCCTTAATGATTAAATAACACTCAAGAATCTGATAAAAATACACTCATGCACGAACATAAATGATGATGGAACAGAAGTGTGTTTTTATAGATAGTTAGTAGAAAAACAAAGAGAGAATTTTTTCTAGAAAGAATGTGTCTACTCTATTACACTAATTTCTTCTCTCTTCCTCTTTGCAATGATTTGGAGGACTATTTATATGTTTTCCTCCAATCAACACATCAAATGGAGGAAGTTAGGCATCAAATGGGCTTCATTTCTCTTCAAAAAGACACTTTGATTCTGAATTGGTGTGAAAAGAAGCAATTCGTAATTGCAATTATGGCCGCAATTGTAAACCCCGGGAATTTTTCACATTAGTACTCGACTTTATAATAGATTGTATAAACTAGATAATAGATTTAGATTCTGATTGAAGTCTAATAATAGAATAATATTTAGATTTTGTATAAATGAAAGATTTAGGAACCGAATAAAGAAATTCTTTAACCCTAGTTAATATCAAAAACGAGATTTTGTATCTTGAATAAATAATTCAAGATATGATCTAAAATTTAAACCCGAAAACCTGATGTACCATTAGATTTAAATAGAAAACATGAATATAAGGATTAAATGATTGTTTTTGATTCCGATAATGATTCGAGATTAGAATAACGAGTAGTAATGAGTTTATATTTAGACTTAAACTCTAAATTCAAGATTTCTAGTTAAAATTTAAAAGCTACTAATAAGAATTCATGCTTGGTATCAAAACTAGAGATATATATATATAGTTTGATTTCTGTATTAAGTCCAATACTGCATAAATGATTATTTATGCTCCTAAACAGAAAATGATGATCCAAAAATGAACCGTTAAGATTTTAAATACACAACGAAAATATAAACTGATGAATAACTCAAAATCTAAACTCCAAACAAATAATCGGATCATGCTATTGTTCTAAACTGAGTTTTCTTAAGCTATCAGAGCCGGAAACAAAAATTGACCTAATGAGCTTAAGAAATCCAAATCGCGGGAGATAAAATTATACGAATAATTAACTACGTTTATATATAACCTAAATTTGTATTATTTGAAAATTTAAGTGTTTTGTATAAATTTATACACATATTTTTGTACAAAAATTTCCAAATACTAGCTAATTTATACCCGTATAACTTGTTAAATGATCTTAAAATTAAACTAAATAAATAAACTAATATATATATATATATATATACATATTGGGCTGCTGATTTTGGTGGGAATTCGGTGAAGGAGAGAAACCAAGAATGGAAAATCATGCATCTCAAAAGTCCACAAAAATCAACCATACAACCAACCAAACAATGCCAAGTCATCCTAGCATTAATTAGGATGAAAATAACAGCCCAAGGAAGATCAAATCGGAGGAAATCTGGAGGAGAACAGCCGGAACTTCATTTCCCTTTCTTCTTCTATATATATATGCGTATTAAAGGCCATTAATGAAGAACAAACAAAACTCATTCATTCCCAAGTTCCACAGCACGAAATAGACTCCAAATAACAACCAAAACGAATCAAAAATAGAAAACAAACAGATGATAAAACACAAGCTCGGATCAAAGGAAGAATAAAGCTAAAAACCCCCAAAAAACGAGTTCAAAGGTAAGTTGACATGATTCAAAGGATTTTCGTTCAAATATATGAATTGTAATTGACTTATAATCATCTTAGGAACTTAATAAACACAAACACGAGCTTTGGATTGCATCAAACAAGCTCCAACAAGGTAATAATCTAAAACCCTAACTTCAAGTTCCAAGAATCGAAATCTCTATATTTATATTTTTAAACGTGTTGAAAGTTGTTTTATGTCCTTATATGTGATATATAAACACTTAGAAGTAGTTTAAGTATGTTTTTAACATGTGAAAATAAAAGAAAAAGAATCGAACTGAGGAGGAAGATGATGAACAGTAAAACACTGCCTCAAGGCCGGTAGTGTAAACGTTGAACGCCGGCGGCTTATAGGCGGCTTACACTGATCAGAGACTGCATAAAATAATTTTCACGTAAAACATGAACATAAGCCGGCTTCCTGGAGATCGACGCCGACGGCATAGGGCCGACGTACGTTGAAAGCCGGCAGCTTTCAACACCGGTGTACTCGATATGAAATTTTCTTCAAAAACAATTTTACACCGGCACCTGGGAATGAAGGCCGGCGGCCTTGAGCCGTCGTACAGCCAAAATTTCTCCAACGGAAGCTTTTTCTGACCTAAACTGAAATTATATATATATATATATATATATAATACTACTAAGTATATATATATGTTTGTTAAACAAATATGTATTAGATAGTGACTATAATACAAGTATTTAAGTCTATTTAGATTTAACATCTAATAACTTTTAAAACCCTAGAACTAAGAAAAATATTTAGTGTTAATGAAAATTATAAATAGTTGAAATATTTGTTCTAAACAGATAAAATAGGCAAGAATGGAAATTGAAATAAACTAATTTCTTGAGTAATGTGACTTCTAAAAATAACCAAACAATTATGCGAGATAAAATAAGAGAAACACAACGACACTAAGTATTAATAATTACCAAAATATCGAGTCTAGGATACTAATCACATATAGGAATTTAGTTAATTTGTATTAATGAATACTTTGTTTTAAATAGGTGACTTTGACTCATTAGAGGATCTACCAGTGGATTACTACGATTGAGGCAGTATGAGCAGGTGAGTAATTCAGTCATATTGTACTGGTTGTGATTGTAAATAGTCAAATACATAATGCAAGATAATCAAATGAATGTCTGTTGAAAGTATGATTTGATTTGAGTGTATGATTGTTAAAATATCTTTATAAAAGCGATAATGCAATGATTGATGTTGTGCAGTAGAATAATGGTGATTGTGTGTAATGTATGGTCATTTCGAAATTGATTAAAATCTATTGACTTAATTAAATAAATATGAACATGCGTTGCACAAATTGCATTATTGCATATATGGTTGTGACAGCCTGCTACGTATTAATATTTCGGATTTCTGTTTTTGCTTGATTGATCTAATGTGTAAGTTCTTCCAAGGTTCTCTTTAGTCTGGAGGTCCTATGAGGAACTAAAAGGCACCGAAGAACGTCACCTGTAGAATCGCTTTGAAATGATTAATACTTAGGGAGTTTCTAAGGAAATTGCAAGAGATGGTCAGTTTACTCAGTGAGAAATTGCTGATGATCCTGTGTACTTAGTCTCTCCTGGGCAGGTGGGTCATTAAGATTTGGTTCTTCAACCCATTAAAAAGAGGGCGTAAATCTTTTTCCAGTTTGGATTCTAGATCATCCAAACTTGTATTTGTGCATATGGTTGAGTGCTTGCATTGCATATGAATTGTTAATGACTTGTGTGAAGTATGGTATGTCTGATTATTCACTGAGCTGTGGTTTCGCTCATACTCCTACAGTCTTTTCAGGTTCACTTTACGACCTTGGTTAGTTACATCCAGGAATATGGCTCTGGTAAGAACTTTGAAGCTAGAAGTCTACAGATCTATTTTAGTTTGATGGTTATATACTATTAGATTAGATTATTTAGTTGTGTACTACAAAAGAACTATATGGTTTGTAATAGTTATGTAATGTTTATTCACTAAGTCATTTCTCTTATATATTTGTTATTTCTTATCAAGCAACTAAAAAGATCCCGTTGTTTTGAAAACCTGTCATTCTCTGAAGGTAATCTAGTAATGGTGTACAAGTGTAACTTGTTTACTACTACTAGGGTACCCTCGGGGCGTGACAGAATTAAGTTGGTATCAGAGCAAGGTTACTAGAATAAGAAAGATAAAAATGTGAAAGAATTGCATTTAGTGAATATGTTAAATTAGATTTAGTTAGCACTCATTAGTAGTAGTTGGGTAGTCATGGGTAGAATTATACTGCACAACTAGGAATAAAGTATGTGTGATTATTATTAATCATACAAATTTTATTGTGTGTGCAGACTAATCCTGCTACGTGTCACATTAGATGGGAGATCTTTAGTATGCAGGAAGAGGAGACTTTGACAGACTACAGGCGCAGACTACGAGTTTTGGTAGAGGACTTGTATTTGAGCGGGATTACCAAGACCTTGGATGAGATCCTCAGCACCTGGAAGCGAGGATTATTGCCTTTGTTTAAAACTTGGTTATTCTTGATGGAGCGGGCATTTCCAGATAATGGATCAGCTATTGAGACGCTCTACAGATTTGAGAGGCTGATAGTCCAGAAAGGAGGTGGTCTGGAGATTGACAACATAGCATTTATAGTCTCATCCAGATCAGAGAGACCAGAGCTCCCAGATTTTAGAGTCTGGGTAGATATTGGCAAAGGAGCAGTCTATGCTCATGATATTAGGCAGGATCATGCCCGGGTCAGAGGTGATGAGGCCTATGATGATGATTTGATGCTTGCACGACTCAGTAGATGCAGTCACTCTAGACGCATGTTGATGAGGAAACCGCCTATTATCCCTGAGATAGCAGGTGAGTTCCAGCGTCCTGCTTCTGTACAGGATCGAGTAGTACAGGAGACAGTTCAGACTACTATCCACATGAGGAGTATTACCACAGAGCTGTTAGATGAAAGAGAAGGTAAGAAAAGAAGGATTGAGGCAGAGAAGTATATCTCAAATTATAATTATGCTAGATGGATTGGATCAGCTCATGGAGGATGGATTGAGAGTGATATCCCACCTAGCGTTGAGGGTGAGAGGAGGCCAGCACCCAGAGGCATTAGGGTAATGGACACGGCCCTGACTCTAGCACCTCCAGGAGATAAGGGTGTGATGATAGAGATTGATGATAGTAGTTCTGAGGGAGAAGATGATTACCCTTGATTAGGCCCTCAGGAGAAGGGCAAGGGTTGTCTTCATGCCAGTCCCTGAGTTTGATTTTAGTATTATATGATGATGTGTATTATCTGTTTATGATGACATGACAGGACGATATTAGTAGACTTTTGATGACTTATATATGTATCTATTGATGACTATGATAGGAAGCTAAGTTAGGGTAGTGCAATTTTTGGATATGTACATAATGCACTAACCATGAAAAGTTCTGATGTATTTTGGTTATGTATATATATGTGTTGCATATATATATGAATGACTTTGATGACTATTGATAAAGACGAGTTATGATCTGATTTAAGTAATTTGTTTAATGTTAATAGAATGCCAAGAGGAAGAAATAAAAGTAGAAATGCCAGAATTTCTGAAGATCCACTAATAAATGCTCCTGCAACACCCCAAAACCGAATTGATGATGTTTTACAAAGTCTTCAACAACAAAATGTCTTGATTTTGCAAGCTTTGCAAAATATTTTTCAATATAAATATTTTTAAAATATTTTTCAATTATTAAATTAATTTATTTTATTTTTAGTATTGGGTTTTAAATAGAATCTGATCCCGTAAAGACCCGAAACGAACTAAATTTTAGAAAAGCTAAAATTTTTATAACATATAAAATATTTATCTAAAAATATAAGACTTTATAAGAATAATAAAATTTTGTAATGAAATAAAAATGAATAGTGCAAAAGACTAATCAATTATCGGTAATAATGAAAATACGATAAAAAGGTTATAACTGTAACTTTTATAACCCGAAAAACTTCATAACTGATATATTTAGAAATCTTATAAAATTACGAGTCTAACGGTACTATTGGTATGTTTTTGATATCTCGAGCCCCGGGACACGCTATTCGAAGTCTGTAATCCGAAATAGTTCGAAATAGGTAAAAAATTTACCAATCTGATATTCTTAAACAAACTTATATTACTATGAGCTATTTATATATTAAACTACATCTCGGCCTCTAGGGTTAGGGGCACTAGATTGCCGGACTTACACTATTGTATTCCGGTTAGGGTTTCCGGGTGATTTTCCGGTTTAGCCTTTAATTTGGAAACTGATATTATGTTCATACAACATATTTAATTTGAGAAGTTTATTTTAAATTTTATTTTTATAAGTATTTTTATCTTTTAAACGTTTTCGAAATTTTTGAATTGGGTTTCATTTTCGAAAGTTAATCATTATTTACTTTTTAATAATTCGTTTTTGGGATCTATATTACCCGATTTTATAAATCAGAGTCACGTATGGAATTTGTCGTACGTAGTGGTCTTGGAATTGTAGTATGTTGAGTTCTTACTTTGTTTTTGAGAATTCTTTTTTTCCCCAAGATTCGGAAATTTTTCGAATTCGTTCGTGATTTAAGACTAGTTGAAATTCGGTTTTAATTTGGAGTGATTTTTAGGGTTTATTTTCGAAGTTCATCTTAAAATTGTTTATTGAAATTTTCCGGGGCTTACAAAAGTACATCCTCAATAATTGAAAGTTATTAATGTTCTTTGATGTAAAGAATAGAGCCTTCAATGCTTTCTAAAATTATCTCAAGATGTCTTTTTCTTTAAGCTAAAGGAGGAATCTTTCCAATTTTAAGTCGTCTCCTAAAATATCTTTTCTTGTCCCAAAAAAAAAAGGGAGATCGGCCGTGTCGTCAAGCTATGTAGAATTTTGTGCTTTAAAAGTTTGAAAATCTAGAAACGACACAACTAGAGACAAGTGATGTCCCCCGGCTGCATAACTTTCTATGCCTAATTTTTGAGAACGACACGACTTAAACAAGTGATATCTCTTGCCATGTTGCATCAAAATTCAAATTTTGCTTTCTAGGCTCACTTTTCTCAACATGGCTTAGGGACATGGTCTGATGAGGATCAAAGGGCGACAAAAAAAAAAAAAAAAAGAATTCAAAGAATGTTGGAGCTTCAAGAGACACATAAAAACTAAAACATGATCAAAGCAGATGAATGAAGCTTTACAAGAATTGATCATAGAGATATAAGAGGATGAAGCTATACAACAAGACTCCAACACAAATATTAAGCTCATCGATATGCTAGAAGTAAGTAAAGAGGATTAGAGCTGCTAGCTTAGATCAGAGATTATTCGGCCTTCAATTAGTTTGTTGTACATCGGTGAGTACCCCGCTAGTGTTTTAGAGTATGCCGCCAGCCTTTATGGAGTAAGCCACCGACTAGCAAGTGACTAGAATCAAAATTCTAAGAGCCAATGTCAACAGCGCTAGTGTTGATAATATAGGGTATCGACGTTAGATATGTAAGCCGCTGGCTTTTGGTCAGCCTTTCCTTGTTCAAAGTGACTCTTCTAATTTCTCTTAATTTTGTTTGTTTGTTTGTTTGTTTGTTTTCTAAGGATATTTTGAAGCCTATATGAACCCTTGTATGGTTGTTATCAATATATCTTATGATTAGTTGATGAATATATTTCTCTTGAGAGAGATTTCTCCAGTATGAGAGATTTTCTTTTGGTTCTTGTGATAATAACTATTACCTAATAACTTTAGCTATAATTAACAGGTTTGATTAGGGTCAATTTTCGTATCCTAATAACTGTAGTTCCTAGAGAGGTTTGGTTAGAGTCAAGTTCTGATTTTGATATCGTTGGTTCTAATCGATAGGTTTGATTAGGGTCACATTCCTATCCCGTTGCTTATTTACTCATTCAAGATGATCCTTAGATTCAATTTTCATGAGCGAATGATTGGGTCTTAGGTTTTTCATACTTAGGTTCACGCGATCATGTCATTTGGTATAAGAGATTTGTCTTCTTGAATTAGGTAATTCATATCTGGTTCAATTACATGTAACTTAAAGTTGATCATATCTTTTGATTGCTTCTATTGTTGGTGTTCTATTAAAAAGAGAGAGAGAGAGAGAGAGAGAGAGAGAGAGAGAGAAATTCATGGTAAAAAAATTGTGATTTTTAGGGTTCTTGTGGAATTTATGGATTAGGATTTGATCTTTGTTTGATAAAAGAAGAAGAAGAAGAGATTTGATTTTGATTTGATGTTTAGTTGTTGTTGGTGAATTATGGATGTAGTGAATTATTTAATATTTAGTTGTTGTTAGTGAAGTATGGCTATTGTGAATTGAGAATTTGGGATTCTTGTTGTTCTGTTGAAAATGATTTTTATCGTTATCATGCATCAAACTTTTTTATAATGGTGGTTCGAGATGTCATGATAAATCAAGGCATATTGATAATAATGACAGGGGAGTTACTTGTGAAGAATGTCATAGACAACGTGAAATACAAGCTATAAAACAAGAACGTAAACAAATAATGACAAACATAGATGAATGGATGGAGAAGTTTAGTTGTAAAAAGGAATCTAAGAGAGAAGAATCAAAGAGAGATATGGTAGTGGGTGACAATAGGGAAATGATAAAGGAGAAAACTATTGAAATTTTTGTGGTGTAAGACGAGGAAGAAAAGGTTGTTATTACTACTATTTTCTTTTAATTTGTGGGCTCAAGAAAATCCGATGCCACCATTGAAAGATGATAGTCAAGTTGAGCAAGAAAATGAAGATCCTATGCAACATTGAAGGAAGATAGTAAACTTGAGTATCTGACTCAACAGAAGTCTTTGGTGAATCAATGCGATTTGAATGTGTAAGTTAAGGAAGAGGATAATGAGGAGTGTAGACACCCAATTTTTGCCCAATTAGTTAAGGCTTTAATTTATAAAGTTAATTAAACAGAATCTTTATTTTTGTTTAATTAAACTCATTTTTCCAAAAGCCTTAATTAAGTATTGATGAAGTTGGCTAAATGATCAAGGCACAGGCCAAATGGCCCGTTGGTTAAATACATTGACCTAAATACACACACAAGCTCAAGGACACAGGTTCAAACCCTAGCAAAGGCAAATTTTTGCCTTTTTATCATCTTATTTTTGCCTTTTTATCTTTCTCAAAATTGACTTTTTGCCTTACTTTGCATCAATTTTTAACTGACAAAACATCATTAATTGTTGAAATTGATGATGCAGTTGCAAAGTAGACATGGAATATGAAAAATCAATACACAATTCATGTGTAAAAACAACCCAAAAGTCACAAAATTCGTGCTAAAAAAAATTGGAAAAAAAATGCAATTTGTGAGCATTCAATTGCACATGAATAGGGAGTTACAAGAATTGGAAAAATTGGATAATTAATCTACCCACATTGAATGATTTGATAAAGAATATGAAAGATTAATCATCAATTCATCAGTTTGAAACAAATTAATCACGAATTTTCGAATTAAATTCGTGAAAAATAAAGAGGCAAAAATCGATTCGTTTTCGAAACTGTACGAAACGTAAAATTGAGCTTGCAACCTATAAATAGGGGGTCCTAGGATCAAAAGGCACAAGTCAATTTCGAAGAAACACACACACAACAATATCAATTCGAAACTTTCGAATTTAGAATATAGGATTTGAATTTTTCAAATTCGAAGTGATTGGATCAGATTTGATCCAAATTGAGTGTTTTAGGAGTATTAGAAACTTGATTTTGATGTTTTAGTGTGCTTGGATTTGCTCGAATTGATCGGATTTCTCTCTGCAATTTTTTTTTTATTTTTCGAATTGTACCGCCGGCAACCACCTCCGCGAACCGTCGCCCACGGTGGTTCTGGGCGCGAACCACCACCTTCAGAGGACGCGCAACCACCATAGGAGTCGGGCCGACAAGCTTCCAGCCGCCGAAGACCGCCAGAGCCGCCGGAATCCGCCCCGAAAGGTCGCGTAATCGTCTTCTTCGCCCGATCGGGTCGGATCCGACCCGAAATTTGACCAGAAAATCCGAAGTCCAACCCGCCCCTGGTCAACGGTCAACGGTCAGCTCTGATCAGACGGCTCAGATTCAATCAAGCAGATCAGACGGTCCAGATTTGATCAAGCGGATCAGCGGCCTAGATTCAATCAAGCAGATCAGACGGTCCAGATTTGATCAAGCAAATCAGCGGCTCAGATTCAATCAAGCAGATCAGACGGTCCAGATTTGATCAAGCAGATCAGCGGCCCAGATTTCATCAAGCAGATCAGACGGTCCAGATTTAATCAAGCAGATCAGACGGCCCAGATTTCATCAAAACAGATCAGACGGCCCAGATTTAATCATCTCGATCAACGCCCCAGATTTGGTCAATTCCATCAGACGATCAGGATCAGTCAACGCGATCGACGCTCCAGATCTCGTCCGCTTCATCCAACGGTCCAGGTCAATCCACATTATTTTATTATATTTTTATTATATAATTAATTTTAGAAAATAGTAAAAAATTTATAAAAATTCATAAAAAAATTCAGAAAAATTCAGAAAAATCCAGAAAAATCAAAATAATTTTTTTTATAAATTTATTTTTTTATATTTTAATATTTTTTGAATATTTTTAATATGTATTTATACATAAATTGCCTTAGAAATGCATATTTAATGCATGAAAAATTTTAATATATTGTAAAGTATTCTGAATATGTTGTGAATTTATGTGATGATTTTTTTTAAAAAAATAAAATAAAAATAAAAAATAATAATATAACAAAATAAATAAAATGATAAAATTGGATTTTTAAAACCAAATTTAAAAAAAAAAATGATTTTTGGACTTAGAAAAATATATTTTCATAAAATAAAAAAAATTAATTGATTAGATCATAGGATCATCAAAAATGATTTTCATAAAAATTTAAAATTTAATGAACTTAAAGTGAGAAAAGTTCAAAAAATTAAAATTGATCAACAAATTAAAGTTCTTTTTAAAAGAACTACGTTTTGTCTGATCTCGATTAGCGAGTACGTAGGCACCTGCGGGGTGACATTAAAAAATAAAAAAAATGATTTTGTTTTTTTTTTTTAAATATTGTGAATAACTATTTTGTAAATATAAGATAATTGTTGATTATTCATGTTTTTTTAAAAAAAATAAATAAAAATAAAAAAAATAATAATAAAAAATAAAAATGAATAATTGACTTGTAAATTTTTATACTAATGTTTTATTTAAGTTTTTGAGCATGAAAAGGATAGATTAAAATTTAAAATTCCAAAAGTGGTAACGTTTGGTTTTAATAGGTTAGCCCCGAATCCATGATATCTGGTTTTAAAAGTTGATTTTTTTAAATCAAATTTTCGCAGACTAGTAGCTAAGTTAGGATCAACCGACCCATTGATCTAGCTTTTATTTTTTCCCGATTTATATCGGGTGGCGACTCTAAAATTTTCAAAAATTAAAATTTCTTTTAACCCCTAGTCGAGGATTCATGTTAAATGGGTTCGGGTTTAATGTGAATCGGGTTAGGAGAAATGAACCAGATAGTGGAAAAATCCAGGCTCGACAGCTTGGCGACTCTACTGGGGATTATTTAGCTTTTTAAAAAAAAAGAGGGCTAGCCACTTGGAATTATAAATTTTAAATTTATCCTTGCTTATTTTTTGTAAATTACCATGTGAATATATATATTCTTTGTATATTATATTGAATAATTGTTTTGTAAATATATACTAACCTTGCAAGTATGAAAATAGAAAACAAAAGCTTGATTCTTTGTTTGCATTTGCATTTGCATTAGCATGATTGTGTGCTAGATACGGTCGTACCAGGGCCGTCTTAAGAGCCTAAGCGAGGAGGACGAAGTAAGGTCCGGGGGCTGTGGCTTTCCACCCTCTAGATCAAGAAATGTCCTCCCACTCCGGTTTAGTACCACTAAATCGGGGAACCTATAGAACCTTACCAAATCATGCATTCATTAGCATGGGATATGACCAACTTTTTCTAAAAAAAATGGAGTTGAAATATAAATGTACATATGTAAATACTTAAAAAAAATACTTAAAGAAAATTCTAAAAAAAAAAATATAAAAGCTGTAAAAAAAATTCAAATTTTGTATATTAGCTTATACCTTTTAAAAAATTTCAGAAAATGATGTCTTCAACCGACAGTAGCGATAGCTTATGGGCTCGCCTTATTAGAGAAAATCGAGTGGAACCTTTCAAAGATCCAATGCTCCTACTGGACCGATGGTTTGTCAGTTTTAGTCCGGTCCAAAAGTCATTCATTGAAGATAGGTTAGGCCCAATCCTCAGCCTACCAAAGATCCATGTTCCATTCACCATGTTCCGAGCCCTCACTCATCTATGGGAACCTGAAGAAGCTGTCTTCCGTTTGGGTCAGCATGTACTTAGCCCGACCATTGAGGAATATACTAGACTACTCCAAGCACCTCCTACCTCTGAAGGAATCTATGTTCCGAACTTCAAGCATAGCCCGGTCCGTGTTATCTCAGAATTTTTTGGAATCAAGAGGGGACCAATAATTGAAGCCATCAATGATTGTAATGAATATTGCATCCGGCTAACCACACTGATGGACTGGTTTGGAACTGAATACTTTAAAAGCAACCGAGCCACTTTCAGTATACCACTTGAAGTTTGGGAAGAAAACCGGGTTAATGCCTTCATAGTAGCTGCTTTTGCAACCATTCTCTTCCCTAATGGCAACTTGTTCATCCACTTCCGGGTCATAGAGCTGGTTTCTCAATATTTAGCTGGCAAATCCTATGTTCCGCTCTTCTAGCCGAACAAGTCCGTAGTCTGAATCACATCAAGTCTAAAGGACAGGGCAAGTTCAAAGCAAGCATGCACTTACTGATGGTTTGGTTTGCTAGCCACATTAAGCATATGGAAAAGAATTGGCTAATGGATCCCTCATCAGTCTGAAATATGATCTATCCAATCTTTTGCTGAAAGGGTCCACATGGAAGATGATCATCCTCTATGGGATATAATTGCCATTCTTGAAGACATGCCACCTGAAGACATGATGTGGCAAGCTCGCTGGTTCAAAAGCCCTGCAGCCATCCTAAGTTGCAAGGAATACATGGCAAGTACCCCTAATTGGACTCACCGGCTGTACTGGTTATTATCCCTCAAGTGTTATCAGACAGTATGGTATGCTGCAAGATATTACTGTCAAGCCTAATTTGGAGCAAGTCACTCTAGATTATCTGGATCCAACCAAGATACTACCAGCTAAAGAATTCAAGCTAAATCAAATCCGAGCTATATGGGAAAATAGAGAGGTGAAGCCGGTTTTTGAAGTCGAGCCAGAAAGTAAGGAAACCAAGAAGTATAGAGCAACCAGGTGGTATGTGGCTAGCCAAATGAAGAAGAATAAGGATATTCGATATGAAGCTCCCGATATCCTTCAACCAGCACCATCGGAACCTGACCCTGAAACAACTGCTTACATGGAAGCTGTTTCGGCTCGCCTGGAAGTATGTCACCGAGATTTCCAAGAAAGAGAGAGGGAAATGGTGGATCGCCTGCAAAGTGCTGGAAGCAGAATTGCATTCTTAGAGGCTGAGTTGAAGGCAGCTCGAAAGAAAATTCTAGCCCTGGAAGACAAGATTGTTTGCCCCACTAAGACAAGAAGACTGGTTTAGTTGGTTTAGGTTTAGTCCTTAGGAATCAAGGTTCTTTGAAACCATTAGAAAGTAGTTTTGATTCAGTCACTAGGAAATAAGGTTTCTAAACCATTAGAAGTTTTTGTGTTAAACATTATCTTTTAATACAAATGTTTTTTTTAAAATCATTGGTCAATATCCCCATTTGCATCTGTGATAGCATATCTACATTCTTGCATATGTATATTAATTCATTTATTCTTTAAAGAATATTATAAATAATAAATGTCCAGGTCTAGCAAATTCGAGTTTAAGTCAAAAACTTGAAAGATAGCGTCCAAGCCGGTTAGGAGCCCTATTGTTACCAGATCCCGAGCTAAGATGTCTAACACCGGGAGCAACCCCACAGACCAGACCAATGAGCAAAGACTCAACACCGTGGAACAAACCCTCCTTGGAATTGCTGAACAGATGCAGGCTTTAACACAGAGTCTTGCACAACTTAAGACCCCCACAACTTCTGAAGAATCCTCAGGGCACAGAAAGGAAAAGAAATTGAGGGCAGCTTATTCAGCAAGAGGAGTCACCAAATGAGTTTAATGCGGCTGAGTTGAAGAAAGAACTGGAAGCTCAGGCTAAAGAGATGGAGAGAAAACTGCTTGAGAAAATGAAGACGTTCGATGGTTTTGATCAAACCGCGATCCTGAATTTGCCTCAATATGAGGAAGGTGCCTTCCCTGAGAAATTTAAGGCACCGGAATTTGAAAAATATGACGGGACAGGTTGTCCTAATATGCATACCAGATTGTATGTACGACGAATGGGGCAATATGCTAAATTTGACAAGCTGATGGTGCAAACCTTCCAGGACAGTCTTACTGGTGCTGCTTTGGCCTGGTACGCCCAATTAGACCATCAGGAAATTGATACTTGGGACAAGTTGGCTAGGGCATTTTTTAATCAGTATAAGTTTAACATTGAGATGGCGCCCTCGGTATGGGATTTAAGCAATCTGAAGAAGAAGAAAGAAGAGACTTTCAAGGAGTATGCTCAGCGCTGGAGAGCATTGGCTGCAAGGATCACCACCCCGATGCCTGAAAAGGACCTCACTTTCACTTTTATCAACACATTAGAGGAACCTTTCTTTTCCCATCTGATTGGGCATGCATCAGCAAGTTTCTCAGAAGTGGTGATAGCTGGATGCAGGATTGAGAATGCAATTTCAGCAGGAAAATTGCAACAAGAAAAGAAATATACTGCACCGAGAAATGTCCCATACAAAGGGAAAGATTCAACCGTCAGCATGGTCAATACTTCAGATGCAACTGGCCCCACTAAGTCATTCGTGTTGTCAACAAATCAGAATCAAAATCAGAATAAGGATCAGACTCAACAAAGTGCAGTCCCAAATCAACAATCAAGGTTCAACAGGCGGAACTTCACTCGAATTCCGGTTCCCCTTAGCCAAGTATTAGCTAAACTAAGGGCCGATAATCTGATCAATCTTGAAGTTCCTAGGGAAGACTACAGGCCTAAAAATTACAATCCTGAGCTGAAGTGTGAATATCACATGGGGCAAATCGGGCATTCAACAGACAGATGCTGGAGGCTTAGGCATAAAATCCAAGATCTTATTGATGCAAAAGTCATCCAGTTGGATTTCATTGAAGCTCCAAACGTCTCTACTAACCCATTGCCAAACCATGGACCAGTTATCAATATGATTACCGCTGAGATTCCGGATCCAGAAGAGCTTGTGTGCATGATTGAAGGTGGACCTAGATCCATCAAAATCGAGATAGGCAAAGGTAGTGAAGATGGATCAACTTCATCAAAGCCTAGGAACTATACCTTTCAGATACCCCTTGCTGTGAGTGATTATAAAGCCGCTCCATTTGATTATAAGGCGGTAAATCATGCTTCAATGGCCATGGTTGGTGGCCTTACTCGCTCAGGAAGAGTTTATGAGTCGACCGGGGAAGAATGCAACTGTGAATATGCCACAGCAGCAAAATGAAGAAGGGAAGAAAGATGAAGAGAAGTCAGCATTGGCAAAACTGATGAAAGCAAGTGAATACAAAGTTGTCGAGCAGTTGGCCAAAAACCTGCCCAAATATCGCTCATGAGTCTGCTGATTAGCTCTAATGTACACCGTGAGGCTCTTTTCAAAGCCTTAGAAGAAGTGAAAGTTCCAGAAGGTGTATCAGAAGAAGCTTGGGGCATATAATCAACTCAATCTTTGCAAATGAGCAAATCATTTTCTCATCTGAAGAACTGGGAGAGGAAGGGATCAACATAACAAGGCCCTCTTCATCGTAGTCAAAAGCTGTGGAAAGATCGTTTCTCGAGTATTAGTGACAATGGATCCTCTTTGAATGTGTGCCCCTTAGCCACTTTGAGCCTATTGGGGATTGAACCGTCAGACATCAAACCAAGCTCTACTGTGGTTCGTGCTTTTGATGGATCAAAAAGAGATATAATAGGTGAAGTGGAGTTAGAAGTCACCATCGGGCCTCAAACTTTCATTATTCCTTTCCAAGTGATTGATATCCCCAGAACATTCAATCTGCTGTTGGGAAGACCATGGATCCATGCTGCCAGGGCAATACCATCAAGCCTGCACCAGAAGGTTAAGTTCATAGCCAATGGTCAACTCATCACTGTTATGGGAGAACAGGATTATGCCATTTACAAGGAGACAGCTGTCCCTTACATTGGAAAAGAAGGAGAAGAAGACTTCGGGCTCCAAATGTTTGACGAAGTCTGCATGATGAATGATGAGAAAGAAACTCAGGTGGGAACCTTTGGACTGGGTTATTCCCCCACTTGTGCTGAAGTGGCAGAAATGAAAAACCAAATGAGAAGGAGGAAGCTCGACAAGGAGTATGATCCAATTATCAAAATCCCTCACATCAGCCATTCCTTTCCAAAGCCACATCATATCCAGCAGCCAGATGATATCAAAGAAGATGCTTCATCCAAAGAAATGATCTTGAGAAATTGGTTCTCTGTGCCTTGCGCTAGTATTAAGTCTTTTAAGTAAGAACTTATCTAAGACTAGATTTGTGTTTTGTGTTTTTCAGTATTATGTGATGCTCAAATAAGTGTACTTAAACACCGTCCCAGTTTAATGAAATTTATTTTGTTTGTGCTTTCACATATTCTCATACATTCCTCATTCATATTCAACCAGATTCGACAATTGTGATGAAGTTCAGGGATATCTCGCGCGTATAATTAATGAAAATATCAATATCACCTCTAACTCTACTGGGTTAGACGTTGAAGATGATATTGATTATCAATTTAGAACACAAGAAATTTGGCAAAATTTTGAACAAGGAAGGATTGAAATTCCCGAAACCATTGAAGTGATTAATTTGGGAACAAGCGAAAACCCTAGGAATCTGAGAATAGGGGGAAAATTGCCTGAGAGCACGGCACAAGATTTAACCAAGTTACTAGCCGAATACTTGGATGTTTTTGCATGGTCGTATAGCGATATGCCCGGTTTAGACCCATCCATTGTGGTTCACAAATTGCCAACAAAGGAGGATTTTAAACCTATAAAGCAAAAATTAAGGCGATTTAGGCCGGATTTACTCCTCCAAATCAAGGATGAAGTAAAAAAGTTGCTTGAAGTAGGATTCATGAGGTTTCTGATTATTCGGATTGGGTATCAAATATAGTGCCAGTACTTAAGAAAAACGGGAAAGTGAGAATTGTGTGGATTTCAGAGATCTAAACAAAGCAACCCCGAAAGATAATTTCCCATTGCCTCACATCGATGTTTTAGTGGACAATACCGCTGGAAATCATCTATTTTCATTCATGGATGGATTTTCAGGGTATAATCAGATATTAATGGCCGAAGAAGATAAGGTCAAAACCACATTCGTTACAGCCTGGGGAACCTTTTGTTACAAAGTCATGCCTTTCGGATCTCAAGAATGCCGGGGCAACTTATCAACGAGCAATGCTTGCTATACTCTGATATGATGCCACAAAGAGGTGAAGTATATGTAGATGACATGATCGCCAAGACAAAGGAAATCATGTAGTGGTGTTAAGGAAGCTTTTTGAAAGATTAAGAAGTTTTAGTTGAAATTGAATCCAAAAAAATGCACTTTCGGAGTGACATCTGGAAAATTATTAGGATTTATGTTTAGCCAAAAAGGGATAGAAATCGATCCTGATAAAGTCAAGGCGATTCAGGATTTGCCTCCACCTAAACATTAAAAGAAATCAGAGGCCTCTTGGGAAGATTGAATTACATTGCTCGATTCATATCACAGTTGACTGATAAGTGCCAACCGCTGTTTAAACTGCTGAAGAAAAATGCCCTAATAATGGAATGACGAATGTGAAAAAAGCCTTTAATCGGATAAAGCAATATCTGACAAATCCACCAGTACTGGTTACTCCAAAACCGGGAAACCGTTGTTCTTGTACTTGACAATTCTTCCTGAATCCATGGGTTTGCTCGGCAAAAATGAGGAAGGAAAAGAAAGAGCTGTTTATTATTTAAGCAAGAAATTCTCAAATGGAAACAAAAGTATTCAGAGATAGAAAAAATCTGCTGTGCATTATATGGGTTATGCACAGACTTACAGTAATATCTCTTTTTACTCAATCAAGTTGATTACAAGCATGATCCATTGCGATACTTAGCACGCAAACCGGTTTTGGTTGGTCGGATCTCGAAATGGCAGATGCTACTTTCTGAATTTGATATCACTTATATGAGTCAAAGGACAAGTTTTAGCTGATTAATCGCAGAAAGCCCAGTTGATGATGAAAATTAAAGAACAAGATCAGTTTCCAGATGAAGGTATCAATAGCAGAAACAGAAGTCGAAAACAACATTGGAAGTTGTATTTCGATGGAGCAGCCAACGTATACGGGTGTGGAATAGGGCAGTCCTTATCTCACCAAAAGAAGAACAATTCCCGGCATCAGCCAGATTAATGTTTCCTTACACAAATAATGTAGCGGAATACGAGGCATGCATCATGGGATTAGAAATGGCAATTCAAATGAATATCGAGGAGCTCGAAGTGTTTGGAGATTCATCACTTATCATTTTCCAAACTCGAGGCGAGTTCAAAACTAAGGATCCTAAGTTGATTCCTTATCATAATCACTTGGCTGAGTTAGCAGGAAGATTCAAAGAAATTTCCTTCACTTATGTGTCAAGAACTCAGAATCAATTTGCTGATGCATTGGCTACTCTGGCCTCTTTGATCCAATTCACTGAAGGAGTAAGAATACAACCTTTGCAAGTCCGAATAAGAAGTGAACCCGCATTCTGTGCTATGATTGAATCAAGTGAACCATGGTTTCAAGATATCAAAATGTTCTTGCAAACAGGTAGCTATCCTGAGTGTGCTACAAAAAAGGATCAGAAATCATTGAGGCGTCTGGCGAGTCATTTCTTGTTAAGTGGAGATACCTTATACAGAAGGTCATTCGACACAACCCTGTTGAGATGTGTAATGAAAAAGAAGCTCAAAAACTAATGGAAGAAGTTCATGAGGGAGTATGTGGACCTCATATGAACGGATATTATGCTAGCTAAAAAGATTATGATGCTAGGATATTTCTGGTTAACCATGGAATTGGACTGTATCAAACATGTGAGATCTTGTCATTTATGTCAAATTTACGCAAACAAGATAAATGCTCCTCCAAAAGAATTACAGTCAATGTTGACACCATGGCCGTTCTCAATGTGGGGAATAGACGTAATCGGGCCAATTTCGCCAAAAGCTTCAAATGGTCATCGATTCATACTAGTTGCAATCGATTACTTCACCAAGTGGGTTGAAGCTGCTTCATACGCCAGTGTAACAAAAGCCGTTGTGGTGCGATTCATCAAAAGAGATATCATTGCTCGATATGGAACTCCAGAAAGTATCATTACCGATAATGGTATAAATTTGAACAACAATGCAATGACTGATTTATGTCAGCAATTCAAGATTAAACACTGGAATTCCACTCCATGTCGCCCACAGATGAATGGAGCAGTAGAAGCCGCCAACAAAAACATCAAGAAAATCATTGAGAAGATGACAATTGCATACAAGGATTGGCATGAAATGCTCCCATTAGCATTAATGGCATATCGAACTTCTATAAGAGTGTCAACTAGGGCAACGCCCTATTCCCTGGTATATGGGACTGAAGCCGTTTTACCAGTAGAAGTTGAGATTCCTTCACTCCGAGTACTGGCTGAAACAGAGCTCGAAGAAGCTGAATGGGTTAGACAAAGAGTTGAACAGTTAAATCTTTTAGATGAAAAAAGATTGACTGCCATGTGTCATGGGCAATTATATCAACAAAGGATGGCTAGAGCATTTAATAAGAAAGTCAAGCCAAGAAATTTCCAAGAAGGTGATTTGGTTCTAAGAAAAATGCTGCCAAATGTGCAAGATTCCAGAGGAAAGTTCACACCAAATTATGAAGGACCATATATAGTGAAAAAGGTCTTGTGGGGAGGAGCATTAATCCTTTCCCAAATGGATGGACCCGATTTAAAGGATCCTGTGAACTTAGATGCTGTAAAGTTGTATTATTCTTGATCAATAAAATTTGTCATTTCAAGTGATCAATTGGTTTTATTTTGATTAATTATAAACAAAGTTGATATCCCTGAAATTCTCTGAAGTAGGATCAAAGCCTGAAATTCTTTAAAGTCAAATCAAAGCCTGAAATTCTTTAAAGTCAAATCAAAGCTTAACCCACAAAATTCTTCCAAATAAATTTACAACCAAATACCATTGTGAATCATCAGACAAAGAAGTTAGCATCTTATAAACTGAATGAATGCGTTTATACAGTTTGTCTGTTGATTGTTCTTATTTTAAAAGAAAATATACTGCAAGCAAGGATTTAACTGAGAGTTAAAGCACGCTTTTTGGATATGAACCAAAATTATCATAAAAAACTCCTAGTGGAACTAAAAATTCCAAGTACCCCTCAGTCTAGACTCGACAAATAGTCTGGTACTGACTAAACACAAAATCCATCCTTTAGAGATGGTGACCAAATTCAGAAATTCATCTACTAAAGATAGTGATCAAGACAGAATTCAGAAATCCATCCACTAAAGATGGTGATCAAGACAGAATTCAGAAATCCATCCACTAAAGATGGTGGTCAAGACAGAATTCAGAAATCCATTCACTAGAGATGAATTTACTAAAAATGGTGATCAAGACAGAATTCAGAAATTCATCCACTCAAAATAGTGATCAAGACAGAATTCAGAAATCCATCCATTCCAGATGGTGACCAAGACCAAATGACCAAACCAAAGCCCGTAGGTCCGGCAAATGACCAAACCAAAGCCCGTAGGTCCGGCAAATGACCAAATTAAAGCCCATAGGTCCGACAGATGACCTAGCAGTATTCTGAGTCTAGGCCCGACAGATGGCCTATCATTTTTCAAAATCTAGACCCGACAGATGGTCTATCAGTTTTCTAAGTCTAGGTCCGACAGTTGACCTAGCAAATCTCAAAATCTAGACCCGACAGATGGTCTATCAATCTAGGCCCGACAGATGGCCTAGAAAATTCCAAAATCTAGACCCGACAGATGGTCTATCAATCTAGGCCCGATAGATGGCCTAGCAAATTCCAAAATCTAGACCCGACAGATGGTCTATCAATCTAGGTCCGACAATTGACCTAGCAAATCTCAAAATCTAGACCCGACAGATGGTCTATCAGTTTTCTAAGTCTAGGTCTGACAGTTGACCTAGCAAATCTCAAAATCTAGACCCGACAGATGGTTTATCAGTCTATCAGTCTAGGTCCGACAGTTGACCTAGCAAATCCAAAATCTAGACCCGACAGATGGTCTATCAGTCTATCAGTTTTCTAAGTCTAGGTCCGACAGTTGACCTAGCAAATTTCAAAATCTAGACCCGACAGATGGTCTATCAATCTAGGCCCGACAGATGGCCTAGCAAATTCTAAAATCTAGACTCGATAGATGGTCTATCAATCTAGGCCCGACAGATGGCCTAGCAAATTCCAAAATCTAGACCCGACAGATGGTCTATCAATCTAGGCCAGACAGATGGCCTATCATTTTTCAAAATTTAGGCCCGACAGATGGCCTATCATTTTTCAAAATCTAGACCAGACAGATGGTCTATCAGTTTTCTAAGTCTAGGTCCGACAGTTGACTTAGCGAATCTCAAAGTCTAAACTCGACAGATGGTTTAGCACAAGATAAAAATCTTTTTGTTGAAAATAAAATTTGGAAGGAGAAGTTAAGCAAAAATTGGTTATCTTTTTGTCTTTGTGGCAAAAGTTTTGTTCAAACTTTACCACAAAGAGAGGCAGCTGTAGACACCCAATTTTTGCCCAATTAGTTAAGGCTTTAATTTATAAAGTTAATTAAACAGAATCTTTATTTTTGTTTAATTAAACTCATTTTTCCAAAAGCCTTAATTAAGTATTGATGAAGTTGGCTAAATGATCAAGGCACAGGCCAAATGGCCAGTTGGTTAAATACATTGACCTAAATACATACCCAAGCTCAAGGACACAGGTTCAAACCCTAGCAAAGGCAAATTTTTTCCTTTTTATCATCTTATTTTTGCCGTTTTATCTTTCTCAAAAGTGACTTTTTGCCTTACTTTGCATCAATTTTTAACTGACAAAACATCATTAATTGTTGAAATTGATGATGCAGTTGCAAAGTAGACATGGAATATGAAAAATCAATACACAATTCATGTGTAAAAACAACCCAAAAGTCACAAAATTCGTGCTAAAAAAAATTGGAAAAAAAATGCAATTTGTGAGCATTCAATTACACATGAATGGGGAGTTACAAGAATTGAAAAAATTGGATAATTAATCTACCCACATTGAATGATTTGATAAAGAATATGAAAGATTAATCATCAATTCATCAGTTTGAAACAAATTAATCACGAATTTTCGAATTAAATTCGTGAAAAATAAAGAGGCAAAAATCGATTCGTTTTCGAAACTGTACGAAACGTAATATTGAGCTTGCAACCTATAAATAGGGGGTCCTAGGATCAAAAGGCACAAGTCAATTTCGAAGAAACACACACACAACAATATCAATTCGAAACTTTCGAATTTAGAATATAGGATTTGAATTTTTCAAATTCGAAGTGATTGGATCAGATTTGATCCAAATTGAGTGTTTTAGGAGTATTAGAAACTTGATTTTGATATTTTAGTGTGCTTGGATTTGCTCGAATTGGTCGGATTTCTCTCTGCAAATTTTTTTTTTTTTTGAATTGTACCGCCGGCAACCACCTCCGCGAACCGTCGCCCACGGTGGTTCTGGGCGCGAACCACCACCTTCAGAGGACGCGCAACCACCATAGGAGTCGGGCCGACAAGCTTCCAGCCGCCGAAGACCGCCAGAGCCATCGCAATCCGCCCCGAAAGGTTGCGTAATCGTCTTCTTCGCCCGATCGGGTCGGATCCGACCCGAAATTTGACCAGAAAATCCGAAGTCCAACCCGCCCCTGGTCAACGGTCAACGGTCAGCTCCGATCAGATGGCTCAGATTCAATCAAACAGATCAGACGGTCCAGATTTGATCAAGTGGATCAGACGGCTCAGATTCAATCAAGCAGATCGGACGGTCCAGATTTGATCAAGCAGATCGGACGGTCCAGATTTGATCAAGCAGATCGGACGGTCCAGATTTGATCAAGCAGATCAGCGGCCCAGATTTCATCAAGCAGATCAGACGGTCCAGATTTAATCAAGCAGATCAGACGGCCCAGATTTCATCAAAACAGATCAGACGGCCCGGATTTAATCATCTCGATCAACGCCCCAGATTTGGTCAATTCCATCAGACGATCAGGATCAGTCAACGCGATCGACGATCTAGATCTCGTCCGCTTCATCCAACGGTCCAGGTCAATCCGTATTATTTTATTATATTTTTATTATATAATTAATTTTAGAAAATAGTAAAAAATAGTAAAAAATTTATAAAAATTCATAAAAAATTCAGAAAAATCCAGAAAAATCAAAATAATTATTTTTTATATAAATTTATTTTTTTGATATTTTTAATATTTTTTGAATATTTTTAATATGTATTTATACATAAATTGCCTTAGAAATGCATATTTAATGCATGAAAAATAATTTTAATATATTGTAAAGTATTCTGAATATGTTGTGAATTTACGTGATGATTTTTTTTTAAAAAAATAAAAATAAAAATAAAAAATAATAATAAATAAACAAAATAAATAAAAATGATAAAATTGGATTTTTAAAACCAAATTTTTTTTAAAAAAAATGATTTTTGGACTTAGAAAAATATATTTTTATAAAATAAAAAAATTAATTGATTAGATCATAGGATCATCAAAAATGATTTTCATAAAAATTTAAAATATAATGAACTTAAAGTGAGAAAAGTTCAAAAAATTAAAATTGATCAACAAATTAAAGTTCTTTTTAAAAGAACTACGTTTTGTCTGATCTCGATTAGCGAGTACGTATGCACCTGCGGGGCGACATTAAAAAATAAAAAAAAATGTTTTTGTTTTTTTTTTAAATATTGTGAATAACTATTTTGTAAATATAAGATAATTTGTTGATTATTCATTTTTTAAAAAAAAATAAAAAAAAATAAAAAAAATAATAATAAAAAATAAAAATGAATAATTTGACTTGTAAATATTTATACTATAATGTTTTAATTAAGTTTTTGAGCATGAAAATGATAGATTAGAAATTTAAAATTCCAAAAGTGGTAACCGGTTTGGTTTTAATAGGTTAGCCCCCGAATCCATGATATCTGGTTTTAAAAGTTGATTTTTTTTTAAAATCAAATTTTCGCAGACTAGTAGCTAAGTTAGGATCAACCGACCCATTGATTCTAGCTTTTTATTTTTTTTTCCCAATTTATATCGGGTGGCGACTCTAAAATTTTTTTTTAAAAAATTAAAATTTCTTTTAACCCCTAGTCGAGGATTCATGTTAAATGGGTTCGGGTTTAATGTGAATCGGGTTAGGAGAAATGAACCAGATAGTGGGAAAATCCAGGCTCGACAAGGAGCAAAAGAGTGAGATTGTGGAAAAGATTAAGATAAAGATTGATGAAAACACATTAGTGAGAAATGAGAAAAAAGAATTAGAGTGAAATACAAACAATTAAGAGACGTATTGATAAAAGAAGTGAGGATATTTGTTTTTCCACTCATAAGTTTAATTGTTATCTATCTTGTGTAGATGTTTCATTATTGCAGAAGTTTGATGAAAGTTTAGATGAAACACCACCTTTGAAAGATTTACTACCATTACTTGTTGTAAAAGAGATTGCAATTGACTTAGATGATTAGATGCATACGTATAAGAAGAAATTCCTACAGCAGCGACGATCCAAGTTATATCAAAGTGGAAATGATTCATTCCCATGGATTGCAAAGATGGAGAAGATTTGAGGACAAATCTTTTCAAAGGAGGGGATGATGAGGATTAAAGGGCAACAACAAAGAAAATAAGATTTTTCAAAAAATGATGGAGCTTCAAGAAATACATAAAGACTAGAACACAATCATAGTGGATGAATGAAGCTTTAAAAGGATTGGTTATAGAGATTCAAGAGGATGAAGTGATTCAATAAGACTCCAACACAAGTATTAAGCTCATCAATCTGTTAGAACCAAGTAAAGAGGATCAGAGTTGCCAGCTTAGATAAAAGATTAATTAGCCTTTAATTAGTTTGTTGTACACCGATGAGTACATCGCCGGTCTTTAGGGAGTAAGCCCCTGGCTAGCAAGCAAATAGAATCAATAAGAGCTTATGCCAATGCCGCCAGTGTTGATAATATTGGACGCCGACCTTAGATATGTAAGCCGTTAGCTTTTGGCCAGCCTTTCCTTGTTCGAAGTGACTCTTCGAATTTCTTTTGATTTTTTTTGTTTGTTTGTTTTCCAAGGCTATTTTGAAGCCTATATGAACCCTTGTATGGATATTATGATATATCTTATGATCAATTGATGAATATATTTCTCTTGAGAGAAATTTCTCTACTGTGAGAGTTTTTCTTTTGGTTCTTGTGATAAGAACAATTACCTGATAACTTTGGTTCTAATTAACAGGTTTAATTAGGGTCAAGTTCCATATCCTGAAAATTGTGGTTCTAATCGACAAGTTTGGTTAGAGTTAAGTTCTTATTTTGATAGCGTTGGTTCTAATCGATAGGTTTATTAGGGTCATGTTCCTATCATGTTGCTTGTTTACTCATTCAAGATGATCCTTGAATTCAATTTTCATCAGTAAACGATTGGGAATTAGGTTTTTTATACCTAAGGTTCACACGATCGCATCATGGTCAAGTCTTCTCGTGCCACCAATAAATTGCTTCCAAATTCCATATTTTTGGCTAAAAAATCTTCCCTTTTATACAATCTGACTTGAAGGCAAGAAAATAAATTTTAATGATATTAAGTGCTAAATTCATAATAATTATCAATAAAATGATAAAATAAAGTATATTTTAGCACTCATAAATTGGGTTCATCTGCACTCAATACCGTATATGCATGTACTATTTATGTCTGTGATCGGGCTACCAAGTTATCCCTATGTTGCTTGACAGGCTTGAAAACAAAGATAACAATTGACTAGTTATTGCAATAGATACATGACTACATGTTTTTGGATTGTGCACTCTTCTCTTCTTTTTTAGGTTTAAGTGGCATCCTATCAAGTTTGACTTATTTGGTTATGATGAATTGGTAGATTATGGGGATGGTGCTAGTGGAGATGACTACCCAACAAATGATTGGAATAGTCTATTTTTGTGAACACAAACCTTATTTGTGTATGAGCATGACTTATTTATATTTGTAAGCTAGTGTATAAATGGTAGGGTATAGATCACAATTGAAATTAGTAGTTTAATTGATTAATTGTGTTTAATGGACTCTTTGTTGAACCATCACATAGATAATCATTGTAATGCTTGTGGATCTTTGGTTTATTGACTTGTGAACATGTTATTGACCTAGTATTGTTGGAGTTATCTAATTGTAAATGTATGTGTGTTGGAGATAACAATGAAATTTATTGTGGTTATTAGCAGATTTCGAGTCTTAACATGTCTGCATTAAATGTAGATATATGGTGGATTGTTAATGATCCTAAGTTTAGAACATCACAAAGTGAAAGTCATATAACATCATATCATGATGACATTACATCTTAGATGATAGTGAAGTTACTTGTTTCTACGTTAGAGATATGAGGGATGATGATAAAGTAAAAGAAATGAAATATGGAGGTTGAGAGTACACGAGTGACAACAAAACAAGAAAACATAAATATGATTCACATGAATATGAATAGGTCTTACAACTATATACATGTATATATATATATTGCTTATTTTATATTCTTTAATAGAAAGCTGTTCGATTCAATTCTTGCACCTAAATTGAACCATGAATCATATGAGCCTCTTCAAATCAAATTGTGAATCAAATTGAAATGTAAAAGAACTACATCTTGTAGTTAAGTTTGATTTGGTCGGTTTAATGAATAGCCTTAATTACTCCCAATTGCTTAAATTTATAACCTTTTCCATATCTTTTAATCCATAAGTTTATTAATTTTTCTATATCTTTTAATCCCCTTGATATATTATAATGGTGAGCATTTTGAATACTAAACTTAGTTTTTAGAGCCAAATATAGACATAATAATAGTTATGAAATTACATACATACATGTGTGTGTGTGTGTTTTGGTGTTTATATTTTTGTTAATGGAGATAAAATAAAATGGTTATTTTTTCCATAGTGAATTCTATGAATCATACTTTTCAAATATATATGTTGTAAGTACTAGATTGGCAACATATAAACTTAATACAAACTCCCTGTAAATCAACGTAAAATTCACAAGAACTCAATATGAATTTTGCACAAATTCTTATATTTATCTTGGTTGTATCACATATTAAGGACATTGATGAAGATTTTCATCATCGTAGAGGTAAGTAAGCTTTATTTAGTTTGAGTTTAAAATAAAAGCAATGGGATGACAAGAAATAAATTATGTATTCAAATATTTTAACTCTAAATTTTTTTTGAGTTAAACTGTTAAATTCCTCTTCAATGAAGTTTAATGAACACAAAAAGAAGAATTAAAATTGGAATACAAGCCTTTGGCTCTTCAGTGAGGAGAAAGTTACCGAGTTTAAGGGTGTGTCTAGGTCTTAAATTTGGTGAAATATCCTCAAATCATTTAATATTAATTAATTTATCTATATATTTTGCATGATTAATGTATGAATGTGTTGTGTATATCAAAGTTGACAAAATTGTATTTTGTTGTGATTAGGCATTAGAGTAAAATTTATGTCTATATTGAGATTGTTTTTTCTTTTTTTTTTTTGAAAAAAAAAATTGAGAAGCTTTTTTGTTGCAATTCGTTTAGTCCCAACCCAATTCTTTTAACAAACAAACCAAGCCCATAATGCCTAAAGCCTTTTCCAATTTATGTTTACTGCATTAAAAGTCGAAGGGCAAATTTTAAAAAAATTACTAAGTGAAAACTTTTGCAAAATTACTCCAAAACAAACCCTAAAAACCGACATCTAAAAGAAGAAGAGGAAGATAAAAAAATTTTCATCAATTTCCTATAAACAATTCACCCAAAAATCTCTCCAAGGCTTCATCTTTCAGGTAAGGTCAAATAAGGTAGAGTTTGCATGCCTTTATACTAATTTACTTACTTGTTTTCATCATGAATTCAAATTTTCATTTTAATGAATTCTTAGTGAGATGAATGTGGTATTAGTGAACTAAGTTGATTTATAGAACTACATGAATCCTTGAATTTGTGATTGATGAGTTTTTGAAAGTTGTTGTAGTGGTGTCCGTAGATAAATGAATTGGTGTGGTTGGCGTGATGTTTCATTGTTGAAAATAAAATTGTGGGATTTGTTTGATGGAGTAAATGTGGAGTTCATATATGTATGGTGCTTCTAAGTGTATGTGTTGATTGAAGTAAAAATTTGATGTTTAAGTGTTGAAGTGTATATGCCCTATTTTTCAAAGTAAAGCACAAGAGAAACATAGAGTAATGTTTTGGTTGTGTATCTCATTGAACCTTGAAAATAAGGCTACTTGAGAAGAAACACGAGGGAAACACGATGATGCTAATTCCACCGTGCTTCTCACTATGTGTTTAAGGATGCAAAATGTTGACAGCACAGTTAGAACGTAGTTACCCATATTCTATCATGTTTCTCTCTGATTTCTTAAGGAATTTGATTTTCAATGAAAAGCGGCTAGAACATGGTTACACCGATTCTACCGTGCTTCTCTCTGACCTCTAAAACACTTGGCACATAAATCAAATATGTGATAAACACGACATCACACAACTAATGCTATAATGTCGTGTTTTTCTTTTGTTTCCACTTAAGGATAAGACGACTTAAACATAGATTTTCCTATTATGTCGTGCTGCTCTCTGAGTTAAATCCATGAATGAAATATGATGAGAACACGCTAATTTGTTTTTGGTCATATTTCTCACATGAAGAAACATGGGGTGAAACACAGTCATGTGCTTACCATGTTCTTTAAAAATAATAATAAATAAATAAAAATAAAAATAATTTTATTTCCAAATTTAGAATAATGGAATTTGTTATACCTAAATGTTAAGTGATGAATTAATGAGCTTTTATATAAGTTTTGTTTGGATAAAGAACATAATTTTTAGTTATTATTAATATTAAATGTTCTATGAATTGATTTCATTTTCTTACAGCTTTCCTTACTCAATTACATTCGTTTATTAATCCTTTGCCAAATATAACGATTTGTTCAGGTACACATAACTTGATTATTTAGTGCTAGGGTAGGCATTTTATAAAAATGTACTATAAACAAAGATGACTAAAAAGTTTTTGATTTGTTAATGCGTGTACTATTTAATCTGGTCCGAGGAGCGATAACCCTGTTTGGCGATGCCAACATGATAGTTAGGTGCTTAGGCCATCTCTTGTCATGATGTATTGAAATTGTATAAGTGGCTCAATGGATAGTTGATAGGGGTAACGGTATCGATATAATTTTTACTTATTCTTAAAAGAAAGTAATATGATATAGTTCACGTTTATAGGATCGGTTGAACTACATGATATTATGAAGTAAGTTAAGTAAAGATGAGAAACGGTTGTGAACTCTAAATAAAACTATTATCTTTATAGATGTTCCTATAGGAGATATAGGTCTTTTGGCTACTATATCAACCCTCTGAGCAGCTGCTATTATTGAAGACCCCTAGATTCTCATTAGTTTGTTCTCGAAGTTTGAATACTCTAATATTGATTTATTAGACTTAATTATAGATAAATAACTTAATGATTATCGCATTGCATTAGACTAAGGATGTATTCCATTTTGTATTTGCTTGTGTTACTGTGTACTGGGCTTCTGGCTCACGTTTTCTTTTATAGGTACTATTGATGATGAATTCTATGATGATTTAGGGTATGGAATGGATTAAGAAGAGTTTTTGGATGAATGGAACAAATAGGGATCAAGACTTAAGATGTTAGTTTTTGAAAAGAAAACTTGTTAAGTTTCTATGTAAACTTTTATGTATCTTTTGGATCAAGGGCTTATGTGTAAGCTTAGGATTTGTAACATAAAGCGTTTAAGTTTTCCATCATTTTTGTAATGAGTAAACTTTGTAATCTTATGATGTACCAATCAAATAGTATTGATGATGTTTATGAAATGAATATCTCCTCTTGATGAATAGTTTTTGTGAAAGTTTTGTAAAAATGACAGGTTAAGCAAACATTCAATATAAATATTTTCTTTTCGGACAGCCTTATGTGTAATACTTAGGTATTATATGTGGCTAGGGACTGTACATGCTTAATCTTAGGATTGGGTATATCAGATCTTTACATTTGGTGCTGGTTTGACATTTGTTTTATATTTTTTTCAATAAGACTATTTATCAAAAATAGATATAAATAACAATAGACATTTTTGTTCATAACCAAACCTTGTAAATAAGATATGAATACAAATAAGATATATATGCAGATCAGATACAAATAAAAAACAAACCATCCAAACAGATCCTCACTAAATTCTTGAATGCATCAACACATCCTCATTGTTTTCCTGGGAAGAGGATCATGGGACTTTTAGAATCTATATTAGCTACTTGTACAAAATTTAGATGAATATATACATATTTGATCTTACGTCTTTATACGGTTCCAAATCCGCCATCACCAACTTCTGCCTTTGGATCAATAAATTAACTATTGCTTTTTTAATAGGCAAAGGCCGGAAAATTACAGAAAGCATTATTTTTCTAATAATCTACATATACAAGGATTAAGAAGTGATGCTCCTAAGCTATCGGATCTAGGAGCTTGTTATCTTCATTTTAGCAAAGAAGAATATCTTAGCAAGAATAAGGATCGATGCCACAACCAGTGCTGCTTACCTAAGGTGAGTAAAGAAAGAAAATAGCTCGATCATAGATACAAAATATCTTTATCAAAACAACTAATTTCTCAAGTTTTTCTTTTTAGCAGAGGACACTTACAGCGTTAGATTGCTATTAAACGTAGTAACCAAAGGATAAAAAAGAGCCTTAAATATTTGACACGTTCGAGTTTGGATTGTCTTATTTTTATTTGTATCCGTTTCTATATATGCATTTATATCTTATATGCATCTATATCTATATTTTATCTATATGTGATATGTATCTGATTATTTGATTTGTTTATGAGTGACATTGTTTATTTTTTATCTGTATCTTTTTCTTAATAAATTGTCTGACACTACAACATGCCATTGACACACTAACGAACCAAATAGAGACGAGACAATATATAGCACAATTATCATATGCTAATAAATTATGTAAAATTTAAAGATAATAATTTTACCTTGTTAGGCATATAAATGAAATTGATAAAAACAGACACAAAATTTGCACCAATTACACACAAACTTTAGGGGTTCATTTGTTTTGTCGGTATATATATGGCACGCAGACTTTTTCAAACAGATTATTTGTCAATAGATGAAATACAAATGTTTTTACTTATAAACAAATCAAACAGACAGATACAAATCAAATACAAATAAGATATAGATATAGATAAGATACAGATGAAAAAATAGACCATCCAAATAGACCCTAAATGAACTCAACATAAATAATTTAAGGCTATGTTTCCTTAGGAGATGCACTAGTCTTTGTTATCCTACCTGATTGTATAGCTCTTGATTTGATAATTTAAGATATCAATTTTAATTAAAGATGTATTAGAGCATCTACATCTCGTAGAATTTCTATGAGGTTTTTAAAGTGTCAAATAAGTATTTTTAGAACATTTTCTTCTAAACAACCTTAGTATTTTATCTTAAAGATCCTTTACACACAAGATTATTCATATTTTTTAGATATTGTGGATCCTATATACTTTTACATAATACACTTAATAAAATAAAAAAAATATATAAAATAACTATAAAATGATGGTGATCAACTTTACTTTTTGAGATTCTTGACAAATTACTTTAGAAAAGTTAAAGGATCTCTCCTATTATTAAGAACCTTAACTGTAGGGATCTTGTGTAACATCCCCAAAAACTAAACAGCTAATGCTCTTACAATAGATTTTTATTTGGGTACTGCTGTGAAATGAAAGTTTTCTGGGTAGAGAAGATTCATTTCTTCTGCGTTTGATTTGATGTGATTTGATTTGCTGTTCTTGCAGGTAGTTAAATATTATGAATCTAATGATAACTGATTTTGATAAACGTAGGTTGTGACTTCTGTTGCCACGAAGAGTTTGGGTTTTGGGCGTGTTGATGAACCATATAGCCTGGTTGGTCTTGGATTGTGAATTAATAAGACGGAAGTTAATAGAAGGACAAAAGTGTCGAAGTCGAGGTGACTAAACACAGAACAATGGACTGAACTACACCATTTAAAATAGGCAGGCCCAATCCAAAACTATTTAGAAGAATGATCAAGCATTTAATTTATCTATTCGTGGGATTCATTATCAGTAATATTATATTTGATTTTATGATCTGAGAGGTTGTAGTTGAAGTTATAAAGTTTCATAAATTCTTAGTTATTTTTATTGAATCAACTTGTTTTTTTTTTAATTAGTATTGATAATTTGCGTAATGGATTAAATTTGAGTCTCATTTTCGTGTTGAATTTATGAAAATTCCAAAAGTAAATGAAAAAAAAAAATAAAGATAACATATAATTACTATACAGTACACGTTTTTCTCCATCAATGCGAACAAATTAATGTTATTAGTAGCAAATATAGATTTATACATTATATCATGTTTACTACGCAGTATTTCTATCTTTCGTAATGTTAGTTTTCTTATCTTGATCTATAATTGCTTTCTAAATTATAGTGTATTCATATCCGTGCCACAATGTTTTGTTATGATTCGTCGGCTCTAGTTAGAACCCTCTCGTGTTGGGCTTTATGCTGGTTTTGATAATTAATAATTAATAAATTATTGAAATTTAATAAACTATTGCTTGAATTTTAGATATGAATCAAAGGTTAATTTTATTGATATTTTAATTAATTATATGTAAGAATAAGTTTTTTTAATTTATTTGATATTATATTATATTTAAAACAATAAATATATTTAAAGCAATAAATATATAATTAAAATTAAAAGAATGTTATTATGCCTATGGTATGTGAGTTAATCTATCCTCCTCTATTGTCATTACCATCCTTCTCTTTTTACCATTTCTTTAATAGTAGGTCAAACGGGCTGGTCCGACCCATCATGGGTTGGTCTGTTTCATTCTATGGGTTAAATAAAAAATAACAAAAAAAGACTAGTCCTAATCATTTTTAAAACAAATTGAACGAATTAAACAAATTGAATGAATTTAATACCTTACCGATGAGGTATTAAGTAGCATACACGTTCCAACGGAATGGACGGAAGTTGCTATTTGCTAATAGCTAGTGATGGTCTTCATGCTCCACAATTATTCAAATGTAGCATCATATTCACGAGCTGATCGATATAAAACATCGAACTCGTAAATACTCGCATATTCATCAAAGTTATGTTTTTTTTTTATACATAATTAATGAAACATTTCTCGAAGAAACAATGGCACGACAATTGAAATGTACTTGTTATGCCACCTTATCGTTAGTGGCTAGTTTAATCCTGTAAATACCTTCTTATCTCTTAGATTTCTCTTTAGGTGCAATATTGTGATTCTGAACCTTCATGGGGAGCAAATAATCACACTGATTCTCAAGGTTGCATTAAATAGGCAGATGCAAAGGGACCATGCGCTTGCCAATGTAAAAGTTCCAAGTGTTGACTTGTATAGACCACTAAGAGTATGTAGAAAATAAAAATCTCATTTAAAAACCTTAAATGCCACACTATTATCTTACGGAAATCTTTTCATTAAGTATCACTTTGCTTTATTTCTAAGTTCTTATAAAAAAGGCTTGTTAAGAACTCTATGTCAATACTTAAGAATCTTTAAAAATGAGGTCTTTATTAAACCTGACCAATGGGTCCTAGTATAGATTTAGGAAACAGAACCGCCCATCTAAGGGCACAGGGGTTCTCAAATCATAGATCCACCAGTTTAGGAGAAGGTTTGGCCAAACCTACCTGCCCATTTTTTTCTGATTAAATAAATTTTAAACAAAAAATTAATTTAAAATAATAATTTAAACTCAAAATGAAAATCAAGTTTAAGAATGTAGTAGTTGTCAACCTATTTTAACAAGTTAATATTAAGGATATGTATTTATTTATACAAAAACGCATTTATTTGATTTGAAGTATTGACAATGTAGAACTAGAATAACACTTCAAGAAAGGTTAAAAAAATAATTACATTATATAAAACTGAGATTGTTTTCTTGATGGAACTCTCTATATATAAAGCAACTAAACATATTTTTAAATTACATTTATTTTCTTTTTTTTTGTTATTAATAACATATTAAATATTGTGAATAGATAATAAATAGTTTCTATTTATTTTTTTGAAATTTTTCCTTACTTTTTATTTATATTTGTTTATATTTCTTATTTTTATAAAAAATAATATCGATTTTATTTTTTTTATTCTTTTATAGGAAACCCAAGCTGGCTTGTACAAGTTCAATTAGTAGACTCAACAAGAACCCTTTGACTTGTGTAGGCCCACCCATGAATCAAACCCTTCTCCACATATCGAGTTTGAATGTCAAATCCCTGAGTTGGGTCACAGGTCAAGCCCAACCGTAAAGTTGTAAGGAATAAAGAAAGACGAAGATGAAAAATAAATATTGAAACGACAAAGACATAAAATTGTTTACCCAGTTCGTCACGGATTGTTACTACATCTGGGGGCGCTACTAAGCCAGGATTTTCACTAATTAAAAATGAGAGAGAGAGTCACTGTTATATTACATTGATTGGTTATTTATATGGGAAGTAATCCTAATGATAATTTTACGTGAACTGTCTGAAATATCCTTTAAAAAAAATTTTTCATTGGGGGCAGCGTTGCCCCCCTGTAACCCCCAGCCAACTCTCCGGTGAGTTGGATCGCCGTACTCGTGGGAAAAGTGTACAGTATTCAGGCTCCACAACCTAACAATCTTCCACTTGGAGACTGAATCTCGTGTAAGCAACTCCTCAATCTCTCATCAGTAACTTGCACCAAATGGTAGCGCCAAGTCTTTTCTTCAAGTTTTAAGCCTAGTTGAAGCCATGCATAGCTTCAACTTCTCCAAGGTCACAACCTTAGTCAACATGTCAGCAAGATTCTCGCTCCCTTGAATCTTCACTAGCTGCAAGATCTTTCTTTCCAAGAGATGCCGTATATAATGATACTTCAACTCAATATGCTTCGTTCTTGAATGAAATGCTGGATTTTTAGCCAAGAAAATAGCACTCTGACTGTCACTGTGTAAGGTACCAATCTTATGCTTTTTCCCCAATTCACTTAAGAAATTTTGCAACCATACCATCTCTTTACTTGCCTCTGTCATTGCCACATACTCTGCTTCTGTAGTAGACAAGGCTATAATCTTCTGCAACTTAGAACCCCAAGATATTGCTGTACCATCCAAAGTAAATACATACCTGGTTGCACTCCTTCTCTTATCTAGATCACTGGACGCCGAATCTGCATCAACATATCCTGCTAACTCGCAATCCTTGCCTTCAAAACACAAACTCCTATCTGTAGTACCTCTGAAGTACTTAAGGATCCATTTTAGTGCTTCCCAATGCTATTTGCCCCGGATCGCTCATAAAACGGCTAACAACTCCTACTGCATGCGCGATATCTAGTCTCATATAAACCATAGCATACATAATGCTTTCAATTAGAGCTGGGCATACGGGCCTGGCGGGCTGGGCCGGGCCCGCCCACTTCGGCCTGCGGGCTAAACGGGCCAGAAATTTTTGGCCCGTTTTAAAAAGGGCCAAAATCACTTGGCCCGGGCCCGGCCCGCATTTAGCCCGCGGGCTAACGGGCTAGCCCGTTTGCTGGCCCGTTTGGCCCGCATTTTACTGTTATTTTACTATTTCTGGTTTAGGAGCGTTTAGCTTTAGGGTTATTGACTGAACATTAAAATTTTTTTTTTTTTTAAAGCTTTAACTCTTGGCCCGCGGGCCAGCCCGCTTTTGGCCCGCGGGCTAACGGGCCGGGTAAATTTTGGCCCGTTTTTAAATGGGCCAAATTTTTTTGGCCGCAGCCCGCTTTTTTAAGTGGGTCAACGGGCCGGTCCGCGGGCTTTGGCCCATATGCCCAGCTCTACTTCCAATCGCCGAAGCATAGGGAATCTTTTTCATATGGGTTCGCTCCTCCTCACTCGTAGGCGACTCTTTATTAGATAGTTTAAACTGACTACCTAACGGGACACTCATTGGCTTAGCATCTTGCATATGAAACCGCTTTAATATTTTTTCAATGTACTCAGCCTATGAAAGATACAACTTCCTCGCCTCTTTGTCTCGAATGATATGCATACCCAAAATTTGCTTAGCCTCTCCAAGTTCCTTCATAGCAAATTGCTCGGACAACTACTTCTTCAATTTACTCACTTCTCGAGCACTGGACCCTGCTATCAACATATCATCTACATACAGCAGTAGGATGATATAGCTTTGGTCAAATCTCTTGAAGTAGCAACAATGGTCGGCATTGCATATGATAAAGTCAATTTCCTACATAAACCCATCAAACTTCTTTTACCACTGTCTCGGAGCCTGTTTTAAGCCATATAAGCTTGTCTTGAGCTTACACACAAGGTCGGTGTTACCCTCTGGCAAGTATCCTTTTGATTGCATTATGTATATATCTTCCTCCAAATCACCTTGGAGGAAGGTTGTTTTTACATCCATTTGCTCTAATAACAAGTTCTCTACAGCCACCATACTCAACACAATATGTATAGTGGTCAGCTTCACAACCGGAGTAAAAATGTCAATATAGTCATACCATGTTTCTGCTGAAACCCTTTCACAACCAACCTTGCCTTGTAACGCTTGCTTGCATCAACCTCTTGCTTAATTCTATAGACCCATTTATTATGCAATGGTTTCTTGCCCTTTGGAAGCTCGACAAGTTCCTAAGTATCATTGGATATCAATGAGTCCATTTCATCATCCATCGCAAGCTTCCACTTGGCTCGATTTTGTCCCTTGCTAGCCTTTGCGTAACATTCAGGTTCACCACCATTAGTTAACAACAGGTAATAACTAGACGGTGAATACCTGTCTGGTGAACCACACACTCTGGTAGACCTCCGCAGTGGAGCTATGGGTCGCGGTGTACTCTGCTCTGCCTCAATAACAACCTCATCATTCTGAACAGCCTTGCTCCTACCTGAGTTCGAAATATCTAACTCAACAACCTGGGTACTTGCACTGTCAGAATCTGGTGCACCCAATCTGTCCTTGTACAAAACCTGCTCATTAAATATGACATCTTGACTACGAATAACTTTCCGATTACATTCATCCCAGAATCTATAACCAAACTCATCACCGCCATATCCAATAAATGTACATTTAACAGATTTAGCATCTAATTTAGTTCTAGCAGTAGTATCAACATGAACATAAGCAACACAACCAAATACTCGAAGAAAGGATAGGTTTACCTCTTTACCACTCTAAGCCTCCTCTAGTATGCTGTTCTCCAAAGGAGTTGATGGTCCTCTATTGATCAAGAAGGCAGCAGTGTTAACTGCATCTGCCCAAAACATCTTGGGTAACCCGCACTTCAACCTCATGCACCTAGCACGTTCATTAAGTGTTCTATTCATGCGTTCTACAATGCCATTATGTTGAGGGGTTCCTGGCATAGTCTTTTCCATGTGAATACCATTATTAGCACGAAATTCTTTGAACTCACTGAGCTCATATTCACCACCATTGTCAAATCTCAACCACTTCACTTTCAGGCCTGTTTCGACTTCTATAAGAGCTATCCACTTTCTAATGGTATTAAAAGCATCAGATTTATTTATTAGAAAATAAACCCATACCTTTCTAGTGGAATCATCAATAAAAGTCATGTAATATGACGCACCACCAAGAGATGTCACTGGCGCTGGTCCCTATAAGTCACTGTGTACCAACTCAAGCTTTTGCTTTCTCAAAGTTCTGCCAGCCTTCGAGAAACTCACCCTCTTCTGTTTCCCGAGTACACACTCTTCACATAATCCGACTTCAGTTATCTTGAGGTCTGGCAACTTTCCATTTGAACACAGCTCCTTCATCCCTTTCTCACTCATGTGACCTAGCCGGCAATGTCACAAATCTGCATCACTATTTTCTCCTGCAAGAGCAATACTATCCTTGGAATTTGTCATCGTATACAATGTACCCTTCTTCTTGCCTCGAGCCACCACCATGTCTCCTTTTGTAATTTTCCAATTATTGCAGCCAAAGATTACAGTATAACCTTCATCATCTAACTGCCCAACTGAGAGTAAATTTCTCTTCAACCCAGGGATATGTCTTACGCCATGCAACTGCAATACAGATCCATTCGGTGTTTTGATCTGAACATCTCCCTTCCCCACGATTTTCAGAGGTTTGTCATCAGCAAGATAGACCTTACCAAAATCACCAGAAGTATATCCTTCCATTAACTTTGCATCATTGCAAGAATGAAATGATGCTCCAGAATCCAAAACCCATGATTCTAATGGACTGCTCACGCTCAAAATTAATGTATCTTCAATTTCATCTACTATTGCATTTGCCTCCTTATTCTTGGGTGCTGTGCACTGATTCTTGAAGTGATCATATTCCTGATAGTTCCAACACTTGATTTTACTCAAGTCCCTTTTCGAGACACTTCTTCCTCTACTCCGACCTCTTGAATTCGATCTACCCTGATTCGTTTTCTTTGAATCAGATCTACCCCTATTTCCTTTGTTCAAAACTGACCCTGAAGTAATACCTGATTTCTTCCTGCGAAATTTCTTCACTAATGATCAGATCTCTTACTTCGTCAAATTTCAACTTCTCTTTTTCCGATGAAGCACTGACAGATGTAACTGTTCTGCTCCAACTCTCCTGTAAGGAAATCAGCAAAATTAGGGCTTGGACCTCATCATCGAAATCAATATCCACAAATTTTAATTGAACTGTGATCAAATTGAACTCCTCAAGATGATCGGCAACCACAGTATTCTCTGACATCTTTAGGTTGAAGAGACACCACATCAGATGAACCTTGTTTGCTGCTGATGGCCTCTCGTACATCTCCGATAACGTTACCAGCATCTCCTTAGTGGTTTTCGCTTTTGTTGTATGAAGCGCAACGTTCCTGGGCAGAGACAAGCGAATCACGCTCATCGCCTTCCTGTCCAACAATTTCCAGTCTTCATCCTTCATGCCCTTTGGTTTCGTATCCAGAGGCTGATAAAAATCTTTACCATACAGGTTATCCCCGATCTGCATCTTCCAGAATCCGAAATCTGCTCCATCAAACTTTTCAATCGGTGATTTTCCATCACCCATCATATCTATCCCATCGAACCTTGCTCTGATACCAGTTGTAAGGAATAAAGAAAGACGAAGACGAAAAATAAAGATTGAAACGATAAAGACACAAAATTGTTTACCCAGTTCGTCACGGATTGTGACTACGTCTGGGGGCGCTACCAAGCCAGGATTTTCACTAATTAAAAATGAGAAAGAGAGTCACTGTTACATTACATTAATTGGTTATTTATATGGGAAGTAACCCTAATGATAATTTTATGTGAACTGCCTGAAATAACCTTTAAAAAAATTTCATCGAGGGCAGCGCTGCCCCTCTGCAACCCCCAGCTAACTCTCCGGCGAGTTGGATCACCGTACTCGTGGGAAAAGTGTACAATATTCAGGCTCCACAACCCAACAGACATCTAGGTCTTTAGAATGGAGAAATTATGCCAAGGAGATTATATCCTCGATGGTCTAATAATTATGGTAAATGGAAATTAGATTGCTTCTCTATTTATAAATCACATAATTATCGAAATATTAAGGATATTAGCAAATATGCCTTGTCAAGTGCGAAAAAGATCCTCTCTAAATTTATATAATGTGATTTCGCTATCCCATTACTTTGAATATAACCATTACTAAAGTTAAAAGAAAAAATAAAGGAATTTAGCAACAGTTGAGGGCCTCAATGCAAATTTTCTAATTTTAAGAAGAGCTAAACTTCAAAAATTTAAAAACTTAAGGGATTTAAAAAATAATACCATTCAAGATACGCCTACCAAGAGTAGAAAACGTACTCTTTATTTCCTCTCAGTCTATTTAGATATTAATACAATAAACATTTAAATGACATTTGAATATCATTGCAAAAAGAATAATAAATAAATAAATAAAATCATAATAGAAAATAAAAATAAAAATAAAAATAAAATCGAGGTGATATATCTATTATACTATTTTGTTATGAGACAGCAACTTGACATTAGATATATCGATCCCGTTTTATATAAAGCTTAATGTGATGTCTCGTTCGTATCTCCGGCCCCGAAAAGAGAAGATCCTATAGGTGAGGTTTGGTCGTCTGTTATGAACACACAAGCTTTCACTCATTTTCTCTTGCCTTGTAGTTTTCTTTTGGGTGGTCACCTTATACGATCCTATATCTATTGCTTTTTTTATCATCACATGATATTTGAAACCTTAATATGTGATGTCTACTTCACCTTTTTGAAAAAGAAAATCAAGTTGATCTTTGGATGCTTGAAAATTAGTGTAAATGGAAGGAAATAAAGGAAATTTTTATTACTGAAGTTAAAAGAAAAATGAAAATAGATAAAAAGAATTAGATAACTTTTATTTTGAAATTCGATTTTCTTTTTTGTTTTTCTAAAATTTAAGATGAATAAAGAAATAACAAAGAAGAGAACAATTATTACAAAATATTTTGTATAATAATCCTTGATATAATAAAGTAAAGATATTTTTTATCTCTCTTTCTCTCTTTGAGCACGCACATGATAGGAATTTAATGTCCAAACTTTTTTTTTATTTATTAACATAAATATAAAATTAGGATATGAAGGTCATTAATATTTGATATATTCCACAAATATTAAAAAAAAAGATGGATTGTGATCCAGATTATAATTTCATAGAGAGTATGGATTATAAAGCTAGTTATTAAAAGAGTCATGAAATTCGATCAATATATTTGTCATATTTATAACTAGATTGATAAGAATACAAAAATTAAAGAAAAATACCACTTAATATTAGAAACAAAACTTCACAAGTCCCTCGGAGAATAAGACTAAAAAACCCATTAACATAACATTGTCAAGATGCAATATATTTATAGGCGCATAAAAAAATTCTAACTTGACCTAATATAATTGCAATCGACTAAACAATAGAATATCATATATTGTGTAATAATACTATGCCGTTTCTTTAGATTTTATATTAAATAATAATATAAATATTAAATATAAAATATATTTTAATTTTATGTTTGAATTTATTTATTATAGCAAACAAAGAGGAAATAAGATCAAACTATAAAAATAGTCTAATGAACACTCAATCGTACACACTCAAGTCCTTGAAATACTGAAACAGTTCAAAACATATAAGTTTAGCAAAAAATAAATAAATAAATAAATAACAACATCAAACAACATAAAAATATGAAATGTAGATCCTAACAACAGACTAGCCTAATGTCTATGAGCCTAACATAACATGCCATCTGTGATGTTGAGGTAAAAGCGATAGGAGCTAATGGTGTATGTTAAGAAGTATGCGTAAAGCAAAGGGCAATGCAGGCATGTAGTAGAAGCCGAGATATTGCTACTATAACAATGCAAGACTATATTGAGTTGATCTCATTCCTTGTGGTGAAGCCAAGCTAGGAAATGGATAAGAGCCATGAGTGGGTTCTTGCTAGGATGACAACACCATGGGGTGCTCCCCATGGTGTTGTCAATGGCCCTAGCGTATGTTAGATCACACATAATATGCCAACTTTGTTCAAGTATCCTACACTAAAATGTAGTTAACGGTATCACCTTATTATAGTAATGAATGTCATTATACAAAAGATTGTGTTTCAATTTATATAGCATGACATTGTATATATCTAAATAAATACAACATATATTATATAAAATTGTCAATATAAATAGAATATTAAACAAGTTAAAAACATATTTCTATGCGATATAACATAAATTATTACTTAGAATATCCATATCTACACAAACAATACAATATACATTCATCCTTTGAATAAATTTATTACAACCTATAGCAACATAAAGTATATATTTAAATATTAAATTCAACACACATTACATATGATTAGCAAAATAATTAAATATTAAACAATTTACATATACAATTATATGTAGATAGTTACCAATACACTACATATAATTATATATTGTATTATTACAATTATGACGAACATATTAATTTTATAATTATAAATATATATATAAAAAATTTACTAACCTTGAATGAAGACAACATGAAGACAACTTGCGTGGATATTGCAAATTTCCTATTGAATACCTATAAAAATAAAAAATATATATATGAAAGTTATTAGATATCTGTAAAAAATAATATATATATATATATATTAAGAGAGAGAGAGAGAGGAAAAGAAAATTGAGATGAGGTTGTTAAAGCGTGAAAATGCACTATAAAATGCTCAACATTTGGAGGGGAGTAGGGCGATGGATTGAGTATTTGTCCTAAAAATTTCAAATAATTAATTTTAATACAACAAATCAAAATTAACTTTAAAAGTTGCGGATAATACACAACAGATTATAATGTGAAATATGAAAGAGATAGGGATGGAAAATTTGAGTCCAGATTTAATGTGGAGTTCGGCCAACTTTCTATTCTTCATGATCCATCAATACCTCTAATCGAGGACTTCACCATACTTTATTAATCACCAGATAATAATGCTCAAGATGAGCAATATACTGCTTTTACAACACACTTAGAAAATAAAATATTTTCTTTCCCTCTCTAGATACTCTTGTATAGATTACAAGTATAAGAGCAGAGCATTAAAATGAATTTCTCTTTCTTGCAATTTTTCAAAATAAAGAGCAAGAGAAAAAGAAAATTAAAAATTTGTTCTTTTGCAAATAAAAGCTCTTTACAACTTTTTTGCACTTCACTGTTCTATGTTTTTCTTAAGGGTAGAGTGTGTCTGTGTACATATATAGCCTTAAAAAATTCAAATATCTATTAGAGACAACATCTTTAAGTCGTCAATCATTAAATGTGCTTCAACGGCTCTTTTTGCTACATTGGCTCATTTATTTAAATTGTCGTGCCTTGATGCTTGTTGTGCCTTCATTTTAGTCATCGACCAAGTTTTTACTTAGATGGACTCTATTGAGTCTCAAACTTAAACTTGTCACGCCTTGAAGCATGTCGTGCTTAAAATTATCACGCCTTAGAGTTGACCCTTGATCGAAGCTGTTCGTCTTTGATCTTGTCGAGTCTTAGATTTTGAACTTATCGTGCCTCAAACAATGGACTCGTCAACCTCTCGACAAACCCTGCAACCAAGGCTACGCATTTTTTGAACTTGTCAAGTGTTGGACTTGTGCTTGTCGCACCTTAATTGACCAACACGTCAAGCCCTTGATGTGACCCTCGACTACTTACTTTGCATTTTTGGGCTTATCAAGCTTGGTCTTAAGTTTATCATGCCTTAGGAATGTAGTAGTTAAGCTCTTCACTTGACCCTCGATCAGGGCTGCTCATACTTATTTGTTCCTTCTAAAAACCTGCAGAAACTCCACAAAAACACACAACATGCAGATATATATTCTCGCACATTATCCATCATATGTTAGATTGATTAAGTGCAGTTTATCATAATTGAATAGTTAATTATACATCATATTGTCTCATCAAAATCCACATTGAACGTATAAGTTTAACCATCTCCTCCTTTTTTATGAGGACAATTATATGCAATCAAATCATTTTCAATTCAACATTCTCTCCCTCAATTAAGCATCTGGGTTTTACAGGAGTTTTTTCAAATTTGATTTAAAGACTTGATGCTTAATTATAGGGAAACGCAAGCTACACTCAATACAACATTCTCCTCCCCTTTTGGACTAACTAAAGTAATCAACACATTAACATGTCTCTTCCCCTTTGTACTCATTAAAAATATACTACATGCTTACATGTTAAATGTACATTCTACACTTCTTCCCCTTTGTACCCATGAAAAAAGAAAAAGACAGACTTATGATATTGCAACTAGGAAAGATGCATAGACAATCATACATGACTTTATCAAAAAATCAAATATTCTTAACATTAAAAAGAAGAGCAATACAAAGTATGTTCAAAAATTCAAAACCAAGTTTTGGCAAAAATTTTAGCTTGAGCAAGCACAAATATAACATATTTTTTGCAAACAGAATTGATCACAAGCATCACAGAGCATATATGAACATTTAATAGCTTCTTTTATCCTTAGATCGAGCTCTAGGTCATCTTACCTCCATGAAATTTTAGCAGTCATCTTACTTGATCATGTCTAATTCTCACTCAATGATTTTGTAAAATTATTAGCAATTTGATTGTTTGTATCAATAAATTCCAAGTTGTTATTTCTATTTGAAACATGATCTCTAATAAAATGATGTCTAATTTCGATATACTTGGTTTTTGAGTGTTGAATTGGATTTTTTGTTAAATTTATAGCACTTGTGTTATCACAACGAATTGGAACATTTTTATATTTTAAACCATAATCAAGAAAAGTTTGTTTCATTCATAAAACTTATGCACAACAGCTACTGACAGTGATATATTCATCTTTAACAGTTGAAAATACAATCAAATTTTGTTTCTTTGAGTGCCAAGATATTTGAGAATTTCCAAGAAAGTGGCATGTGCTGCTTGTACTTTTCCGATCTACTTTGTGTCCAGTAAAGTCAACATCAGAGTATTCAACTACATTAAAAGAGTTAAAACTTGGATACCACAAGCCAATTTTAATCATGCTTACAAGATACTTGAATATGTGTTTTACTGCAATCAAGTGTGATTTTTATAGGCAAGATTGAAATCGTGCACATACACACACCGAGAACATGATATCAGGTCCAGAAGCTGTTAAATATAATAAATTGCCTATCATGCCTCTATAAAGCTTTTCACACACAACTTTCTCATTTTCATCTTTGTCAAGTTTTACATTTTTTTCTCATAGGTATAGGTTTTGTTTTACAAATATCCATTTTAAACCTTTTAAAGAGTTCTTTTGTATATTTGATTGATTTATAAATGCTCCATTTTCAGATTATTTTATTTGAAGACCCCATAATATAATTGAGTTCTCCAATCATGCTCATTTTAAATTCTTTCTTCACGAATTCCACAAATTCATTTATAAGACTCATATTAGTAGTTCTAAACATAATGTCATCCACATAGATTTGCACAGTCAATGTATCTGACTTGTCATTTTTTATAAACAGAGTTGTATCAATTTTTCCTTTAGAAAATCCATTGTTTAAAAAACAGCTATTAAGTTTTTCATACCAAACTCTAGGAGCTTGCTTTAGACTATAAAAAGCTTTATTTAATTTGAAGACATAATTGGGGAATTCATTATTTTCAAAACCCGATGGTTGCTCTACATAGAATTCTTCTTTGATAAAACCGTTTAAGAAGGCACTTTGACATCTATTTGAAAAAGAGTAAAATTTTTTTAAGCAGCAAATGCCAAAAGCATTCTAATTGCTTCTAGTCTAGCAATTGGGGCAAAGGTCTTATCAAAATTTATGTCTTCTTCTTGATTATATCATTTATCAACTAATCTAACCTTGTTTCTTGTTATGATCCTAAATTCATCTAATTTGTTCCTATAGACCCATTTGATTCCAATAACTGGTCTACCATCAGGTCTAGGAACCAATTTCCAAACATCATTTCTTGTGAATTGGTTGTTAATGATTATGCCCTAGGCCAGTTATTAGATATTGTCATTTTATATGTAGATATATATATTATTAATATAGAGGCAATTCTATTATATTGTTTGCATGTTTACTTTATAATAGAATCCATGAATAATTTAATTATTCTAAATGTCCTTAGATGCTCATTTTGTGGGAATAGTAATGAATTAAATATAGTATAAGTTTTTATTTGATAGTCATGTGATGTCTATTTGTATGGGGATACAAATAAAACTTATAAGCACATATTAAAGAACTATGTATTAGACTGACTCGCTATAAGATCACTACATGGATTAGTGTCATAAGTGATTCTCATAATAACGAGGTCAGTGTATCCTTAAACCTGAAATCATCATAGATTCCAACGTGGGGAACATTATGATTCAACCCAATCAAACGTTACCTTTAACCAGATAATTATAAAGGTTATGATTGGGCATAATGTGAATCATGTAGATGAAGTTGAGTGATTAAGATAGGATTTGTATAAATACTGTAGAAGAAGTTGTGATATCGTAGTGCTTTCAAATCTAATAAGATTAAGCATTGAAAAGGTATAATCCTATATGTCTTTTAATTTAATTAAATCTTATGGACCTATCTTGGGAATTTAGGGTTTAATAATTTGGATCTCTAAATTCCTAACATTGGTTTAATTCTTCTTACATAGCTTGTATTCAAAACTCATCTTTTAAAGCTACTTCAATATTTTTGGGCTCGGTTTGGGATAGAAAAACAAGATTACTTTTGTTTCTTAAAGATGATCTCGTTTGTACTTTATTAGAAGGTTCACATGTTATTAGATATTTTGGATGTGATTTTACATATTTCCATTCTTTAGGAAGATTATTGTTAATAGACTCATGCACACATCCTTGTTATGTTTATTTTCTTCTTTTTTATTATTTTCAAGAGAAAACTTATCCAAATTAGGACAAACAACATTCACATCATCATTTGATCATGAATAAGGCAAAGAATCATTAAAAGTAATATGAATGGATTCTTCTACAAGTAATGTTTTCTTATTAAACACTCTATGTGTCTTACTGGTTAAGTAATAACCTAGAAAAATTCATTCATCACTTTTAGCATCAAACTCAGCTAATTGCTCTTTTCCATTATTTAAGATATAACATCTAGTGCCAAAAAGATGAAAATAAGATATGTTAGGACTTTTTTCTTTTCAAAGCTCATAGGGGGTTTTCTTGAGAATTGGTCTTATGAAAACTTTATTTGATATATAACAAGCAGTATTTACAGCTTTAGCCTAAAAATATTTTGGTAAATTGTTTTCACATAACATGGTTATATCCATTTCAATTAAAGTTCTTCTTTTCCTTTTGGCTACACCATTTTGTTGTAGAGTTCTAGGTGCTAAAAAACTGTGTTCAATTGTAATCCCCTTGATTTTACATAACCCAATTATAATAAATATTATAAATAAAATGTAGAATCATAAAAGAACTATAACAAAAATATCATAAATCACTCCAAATTTTTTGTAATTTAAATTTTTAAGTATGAACAAATTATAATAAAGAATCTTTATCACTAAGACTTTAAAAGTTCATAATAAAGAATAAAGAAAACTATTTAATATTTAAGAACTTAAGTTTTAATGTTAAAAAAAAATATTAAAACCTTCAAGTTAAATAATTATGAGTCTATAAAAACTAAAATTCTGATCTAATTTAGTAATTTATAATTAGTAAAAAGGAACTAAGTAACAAATATAAAATTAAATTTCTAATCTAATAAAAAGTCTAGAATAATTTATAAATAGAAATGAATTCATATGTAATTTCAAATCTTAAAAATTTATAATAAAGTCAAATTAAGGGCAATATAATTATTAATTTATCAAAATACCACGAAACAAAACTTTTAAACAAATAAAATATAATTTACGATAGCAGTTATAAAAACTGAAAAGTAAAGGTATTAAACTAAAGATTCTATGTATACTATCGTATTCAGAATATTTAATATCGTAAATATGTAAATTTTTATCCAAAAATATCATCAAATTAGTATTTATCCTACATGTCATTTAGATCTACAAAATTAATTTTTTTCACCAATTTATATTTTCCCTCACTCCTTATATATTTATTGGTTATAAATTTATCATCTTCTTTTTATTTTTGTATTTCCATATATCCTAACTCAATTTCATTTTTTCTTTTGCTTTGTTTTGTTTTACGTATGTGAATTGTTTTGATTGTGAACTCTCTGGACATGAATAAGTTTCAACAAAAAGCAAAAAATCAAACATATATACACGTATCTCTATGTATACCATAGTGTTTAGAATATTTAATAATGCGAATATGAAACTTTTCATCTAAAAATATTACCAAATTAGTATTTAACATACGTATCACTTAAACTTGCAAAATTGATTTTTTTCACGAGTTTATATTTTTCCTTACTCCTTACCTATTTATTGGTTATAAATTTATCATCTTCTTTTTATTTTTGTATTTTCATTCATCCTAACTCACTTACATTTTTTTTTTGTTTCATTTTACGTTTTTCCTTTTGTTTTCACTTTGAACTTCTCTTGGACGTGCCAACTTTCCAACAAAAAGTGAAAAATCAAACACATATACAAATACCTTTAATAGAAATTCTATGTATATCATAGTATTTATAATATTTAATAAGGAGAATATGAAAATTTTCATCTCAAAATATTACCGAATCAATATTTATCATACGTATCACTTCGACCCGCAAAATTGATTTTTTTCACAAGTTTGTATTTTTCCTCACTCCTTACATAGTTGTGGGTTATAAATTCATCATCTTCTCTTTATTTTAGTATTTTCATTTAACCTATCTTTCTTACATTTTTTTCTTTAAATCAATTTTGTATGCATACAGTGCAAATTACACCTAGAATTCATTGGAAATTCTCTTGAAATTCACACAGCCGAAATGCATCTACAACTTGCCAACTAAAATAAATGAATTTTCCTGGCAAGTTAGAAAAACTTGCTCTCCACGTTCAAAGCTGTATATATTCTCATCATCCATCTTTATCTCATGCCTTCTTATTGCTCTCTGTCTCATTCTCTTTCTTTCTGTCTTTCAAAAAAATTTTTTTATTCCAACCTCTTTCTTTGATTATTTCTCCAGGATCTTAGCAGAATATATATATATATATATATACACAAATGCAAGGATTTCGTTTCCAGATGCCCTTGTCTCAATTCAATAACTTTCCTCCATCCATATTTTTTTTTAACTTTCTTATATCAAAACCCTTACAAAACTTCTAAATTCCGTAACTTTTACATATATCAACTATTTTCAATTCCAAAAGACACATAAGGATCGTGGGATAGTGCTCTTCAAAACAAGACTATACTTGGTAAGATTCTATCTACTCTAAAAAAAAAATCTCATTAATAGGAATATCGAATATAAAATTTTACGATTATAGTCATTATAAAGTTATATTTAATTACATTAATTATAAAAAAAATTATGTTTTAAGTTAAAATTTTGATTTGTTTTCAAATCAATCAAAGAATTATTTTGATTCAATGAGACCGAGTAGAAATATTCGATGATTTATTATTTATTTGTTGGTTTTAAATACATTATTGATGAAGTATTATCAATATTATCATGATATGTGAATTAAATATACTTTCTGAATTTCTCATTTGTTGAAGTATGTAACATAGAAATGTCTTGAGATAAATTTAAAAAAAAATTAAATTAATTAATTAATTAATAAGATTTAGTTATAAAATCTATTATATTCCGAATCTTGTTGCTGTTGTTGTTGTTATTATTATTATGATTCTATTGTTGTTACTGTTGTTAATTTCATTAATATTATAATTATTACTATTATTATTGTCAACAATGATGTGATTATTATTACTACTGTTATTAGTGATATTATTATTATTAATTAGATTATCATTAATATTATTATTTGAAATGATCTAAATTTAAATTCTATTTAACTTCCATGTATATGTTTATTTATCTTAATTATTGAACTAAATGAGCATGTTGATTTATAAGAGTTGTGTTTGGTAATATTAACATTTGAGTAGATGAGTGGGAAATAGTTTAAATGTGTCTAAGTTAGTATAATTTGAACATTTCATATGTGTTATTTTGCATATGTAATGAAATCAATGTCATTGTTTTATATATATTAATGTGTGTATAGTATAGTTAATTATTGTGTCTTTTATACATTAATATGTTAAGTTATGTTTAAATCTATAAAATCAACTCTGGATTTGCTTAAGGAATAGGTGACAGAAATGTCCCTTAATTAAGCCAATATTCATGCCTAAATTAAACTCAAATGAGTCCTAAATTAACCCAAATTCAACCTAAAGTCTAATAAGCCTTAAAAGTCAAACTTGAGATAAGATTAAGTCCAAAATTTGCTTAATTAAGCTCTCTTTTGGCAACCCTCTCATTTCATCCGAGTTTTCATTTTCTTTCTTTCCTTTTCTCTTCTTCTTTCACTCCAAATTCCAAGCCCCAAATTAAAGATAACACCAAGCTTCTTTCATCAAAACTCTCTCCAAGACAAGGCTTATTCATGTGAGTTAATATAAGTATAGCTTTTGTTTTATTTTCCTTTCTTATAGTATCTATGTAAGATTTTGGATAGAATGAGTTTAATGTCATATAAGTTGCTTGTTCATGCATTGAAATTAGCTTGGATTGTGTTTTGTTATTGTGTGAATTTGTTTATGTGTTGTGGCAGTTATATGGAGTGTTAGAAAGAAATAAAGATAATTGGAGTAGTTAAAGTTGAGGATGAGTGGAAATGGGATTTGAAGTGATTAAGTGTGTTGATTTAATGTTCTAAGTTGCTAAGATTGATTAGTGTAGATAGGAGTTAGTATATGAAGCTAAAAATGAAATTGAAGAAGGATTAAAAGTGTTATAGGTTAGAAATTTACAAAGTGAAAAACAAGGGAAATGAGTTCTATTCGAATAGGTCTGTTTTGAACGTACACTGGCATCTGACATTTCAACGCCGCCGACGTAGAGGCGGTGTTGGAAGTAAACAGAATTGAATTTTTTAAAGCTTCTTTGAACACTGCCGGCTTTTGCAAGAAAATTTTGCCAGCATTTGTTTTTCAAAATGTACGCCGGCTATTAAAGCTTCAAAGCCGCGACGTATGGGGTGGTGTTGAAGTGGAATAGAACCAAATATTTAAACGTCGGGGTGAAATGCCGTCGGCGTATATTTCCCACGCTGCCGGTGTTCATTCAAATTTTGCAAGCGTATGAAGGCTGTGTATCCCCTGAGTTTTTCAAATTCAAACTTCTCCAATCTTCAATCTTTACTTCATATATGATCTCCTAATGAATATATAAGTTAGATAAACATGTTTTATGCATGAATTAAATATCAAAGCTTTATGCAATGTTTAATGAATCACCTTGTATAATTAATCTAGGATTATGATATATATATATATATATGGATGTGAAATCTATATTCAATTATTGATTATTCTGATATTCCTAATTTAGTTAAAGGTTCTTCGGTTAGTTCCTCACCGAGTGACTATAGTGATATACCATCAGGTTCAGGTACACAATAGCTTGTTTGATGTTTGTTAGGACTAGGCATGCCTAATTTAATTTAATTCGATTTGGCTTAATGTTTTGATGAACTAAATGTCTATTATGTTGTTTAATCTGGTTCAAGGAGCAACAAACCTGTCATGATGCAATGACATGTTAGTTAGGCACTTAACCAAGTCATGATGCAATGACTTTACCATGATGCAATGGTATGCTATGATGCAATAGCAATTCTTTTTGGTTAAGTGGGTAGCCGATAGGAGGAATAGTATCTGAGTAACGTTTACTTAAACTTAGGGGGAAATACCATGGTTTAGTTCAAAGTTTATGGGAACTTGTGAACTAGGCTCATGTTATGGACTGAGTTTAAGTAGAATCGGGCAACGACTTTTGAATCCTAAATGAAGCTATTTTCTTTATGAAATAGATATAGGAGATATAAGTATTCAGACTGCTTATATCAACTCCCTGAGTAGCTGCCGTTACTCAGGATCTCTAAATTCCCAGAACGTGATTTCAGGGTTTGAATACCCTCCTGCTGTTTTTTAAAAGAAAAATTAATAAGATAATCACTTGTCTATTGATGCATTCCATTTGATTTAAGTTTGGCTTGATAACTTGTTCTTGCATTTTGTTATTGTGTACTTGGCCTTTGGCTCACTTTTGCTGCTTTGTAGGTAATGGAGACGAGTTTTATGATGATTTGGGTTACGGATCAGACTTTGAGAAATTCATGGATGAGTGGGACGAATAGGACTCGAACACCCTGGATTTTTTGGAGGAGCTTTTGTTAAAGGAAAAGTCTTTGTATAGAAAGCTTGATAGATAAGCCTAAGATGTAAAGACCTTAAGATCTCCTAGGGTTCTTTTTGCTTTAAGAAAACTTATAATTTTATAGTGTCTTGTATTGACACTAAACAATGTACATATGATGTAAATATATGTATAGATTGCTTTTATTAGCAATCTTGTTTTGTTAAAAGTTCTTTATAAAGTTTTAGTAGATTTGATCAAACAATTTTCATAAATTGTTAGTTTTAGGACAACCTTGCATATAATGTGAAAACGTTATATGTGGTTGGGGACTCGGTACTCTAAATCTCCGGATTTAGAGGGTCGGGTCTTTACATTATTATTATTATTATTATCATCCTTATTATTAATATTATTAATATCATTACCAATGTTAGTATTAGTAATATTGTTAATGATACTATTATTTTGATAATTGTTGTTATTAATACCAATTAATGTTATTTTTATCAGCATTAATGAATATCATTATCATTATAAAATATATATATTATAAATAATATTATTAATGATACTACCACTATTATGATTATTACTAGTATTATTATTACTATGATATGTGTTATTATTATTGTTATCTTTAAGATATTTTAAATACAGTTATTATGAAAAATAATATTGGTATTACTAACGAATTACCTTATAATTAACATTATTACCATTATTATTTATATTATTGTACTTTATAAATGAAAATAAAGTATAATAATTGTAAAATACTTATTTTATGCATAAGAATGGAAATTTAAATAAGATAAATTCTTGAATAATGTAATACTTTTTATGTAAGGACCTGTTCCTCTAAATCCCGAGACTTAGAGTACCGAATCCCCAACCACATAAAATGTTTTCACATTATATGTAAGGTTGTCCTAAAACTAACAGTTTATGAGAATTGTTTGATCAAAACCACTCTACTTTGTAAAGAACATTTTAAACAAAACAAGATTGCTAACAAAAGCAATCTATACATACATTTACATTATATAAACATCGTTTAGTGCCAATACATGACACTATAAAAATTACATGTTTTCTCAAAACATAAGAATCCTAAAGGATCTTAAGGTCATTACAAAAATTGGCTTAACTAACAAGCCTTCTATACATAGCTTTTCCTTAGCAAAAAGTTCCTTCCAAAGGTCCAGGGTGGTCGGATTCTATTCGTCTCACTCATCCAGAAATCTCTCGAAATCGGACCCATAGCCCAAATCATCATAAAACTCATCTCCAATACCTGCAAAGCAGCAAAAGTGAGCCAGAGGCCCAGTACACAATAACCAACGCAAAAACAAGTCATTAAATTGATGTAATGCATCATAGAACAAGTGGTTATCTTTATTACATTTTCTTTCACAAATCAACAAGAGGGTATTCAAACCCCAATCACGCTTCGGGAATTCAAGGGTCCTGAGTAACAGCAGCTGCTCAGGGGGTTGATATAAGCAGTCCGAATACTTATATCTCCTATCTTTATTTCATGAAGATAATAGCTTCATTTAGGGTTTAAAAGCCGTTGCCTGACTCTACTTAAACTCAGTCCATAACATGAGCCTAGTTCACAAGTTCCTATAAACTTTGAACTAAATCATGGTATTTCCCCCTAAGTTTAAGCAAACGTTACTCAGATACTATTCCCCCTATTGGCTACCCACTTAACCAAAAAGAATCGCTATTGCATCATAGCGTACCATTGCATCATGGTAAAGTCATTGCATCATGACTTGGTTAAGCACCTAACTAGCATGTCATTGCATCATGACAAGTTCGCTGCTCCTCGGACCAGATTAAACAGCGTAATAGACATCCAATTCATTCAAATGTTAAGTCTAATCAATTTAAGTCAATTTAGGAATGCCTAGCCCTAGCAAACAACAAACAAGTTATTGCGTACCTGAACCCGTTAGAATATAACTAGGATCTCTCGGTGATGAACTAACCGAAGAATCCTTAACTGAAATGGAAATATCACAATAATCAATAACTCAATAATTATTGATTTCATTCTCACAATTATACACATATTATATCTATATATCACAATTAATCAAAGAAATCCAAATAATTGAATACAAAGTCACGAATAAGCATTTAAACATCCTATTATATCCTAAATCGCTTAATAAATACTCAATTGCTCAAATAACAAACTTCGAAAAATTTTAGAAAAAGTTTTTAAATTTCAAAAGCACAGATGATAGGCCGGCAGCCAAAGCCGGCGGCTTTGAGCCGGTGCTCGATGCTTTGAAAATCAACACTGCCAGCACTGGCAGTGTTCAAGGGTACGCTGTCAGCCTTTGCATCCTACGCCGGTGGCCTTGAGCCGGTATAGAATCTAAAACCCAAAATTTCAAAAACGTCCAGAGAGGTCTAAGCCGTCCGCTTACCTAGATATGCGGGCAGCTTTGATACATATGCCGGCGGCCTTATTTTCCGCTGCCAGCGTACAATATGACAGAATGAACGCCAGCTGACTTTTCCAGCGAAAGCCGACGGCTTCCATCCAGCCTTAAGAATTCTGAATCCAACGCTGCCTCTAAGCCGACGGCGTTGAATTCCCAGGTGCCGGTGTACGTTTTAAAAACAGACTTAAACGACAGAATTCAAATCTTCTGTTTTTCACTTTGAAAAATTTATCTTAAAACACTTCAAAACCTTCCTTAACTACACTTCCAACTTCATATACTCACTCCTATCTATACAACTTAATCTTAGCCACTCAAATCATGAAATCAACACAATTTAAACACTTCAAATTCCACTTCAATCCATTCTAAATTTTCTACACAAATCCTCTTCACATCCTCCCAGCACTTCATATCTCTTCAACCATACATGCACAAACTCACACACTCATAAAACACATTCATAACTCATCCCAAGCATGAACAAACAATTTGATTAACACTAATCTCATTTCATCCAAGATTTTACAAAACTACAACAAGAAATGAAACAAAGCATAAGCCACACTTAAAGCAACTCACATGTATATGCTTTGCCTTGAAGACAACTTGATTTCCAAAGCTTGCTATTGCTCTTAGTTTAGGCTTGGAATTGGAAATGGAAATGGAAATGGAAGAAGAAAAGAAAAGAAAAATTCGGATAAAATAGAGCTGCCCCCAAAAAGTAGTTCAAATTAGCTTAATTTGACTTTAACACATTCCAAATTTACCCTCTAATGCATACATAACCTTAGGATGCATTTAGCATGAATTTGAATCTCATTTGAAGCTTCATTTGAGCATAAATGCTACTTAATTAAAGAAATCTCTATCAACTAACCTTAAACAAAATTAAAGTTGATTTATTAATCTAACTTAACTTAACATCTTAATGTACAAAAGACATAACTAATAATTTCACTACACACACACATTAATACATATAAAACAAAGATATTAATTTCAATATATACATGCAAAATAATAATATATATATATATATATTAGAATACTAGCAACACAACCATGCTCATTCAATTCAACAATTTAAAATAATTAAATAAACACATGAAATCTAAATAGAATTTATATCTAGGTCATTCATTTTACATAGCGAGAAAATTATATGAAGTATATAAAAAGAAACACGACGACACTAAATAATAGTAGATAAATACGAGTACTATAATGGGTCGGATAAGGAACAATATAAAAACAGCAATAATAATAATAACTATAAAAATATAAGTTTACTAAATAGAAATTTTTGAGTACCCAGTAGAGATATATAAATACCCGACAAGATCAAGACAAGCAAAATGGAAATAGATATTAAATAACAATAAATTATCATAAGATCATTGAAGGACCAATACATGTAATGGAAATTAAATTAAAATCAAGATAGGAAACTTATTCATAGAAGTTTAGTTACACTATTTATATTATGTTAATAAATATTTTGTCATAATAAGTGACAATGAATTGTAATTAATATAAATAAAAATAATATATCTTAAACGAATTATTTTACTAAGTAAAATCATATTAGATTGGTTAAATTAATTAAAATAGATTTAGTATTTTAATTAGGCGATTCGTTTCGATTAACTCAACTTACGCTAATATACTAAGTAAAACCATAAAAAGAAAGGAGTACGTAATTTCTAAAATACGTCTAATTTAGAATTAGTGTAAATAATAGAATAAGTTATACCATAATTAATATGGTGAATATGTTATTTCAAATATCTTATTTTCGGAACTAATAGAAGAATAGATTAGTCAAATACTAAATATCTGTTATTTCATTTTCATAGGAAAAATAGATCAATTCTCGAATTTCTAGTAGCATATTCCAATAGTTTAGCGAGGACCATAGGTGAGTAACTTTGACTTTATCATATTGTTTGTGCTTGTAATATAGTTGCATTTATAATAATAATACATTAAACTAATATACATGTGGGGTTGGGTATACTGCATGATGTTTGGTGTATGTTTGATTGCCAAAATTATCCTATTATAAGCGATAAGTTTATTGTATGATAATTACTGTATGAAGCACGTTGATATTGTCTGTGAATTGTATGATCACCTTAAACCTGTCTTAAAGCTTTTGACACCATAAAAGAAAATGATTATGCATTACACGATTTACATAAATAGCATTTGAGCAAGTGGCAGCCTACTACGTGTTAGTATTTCGGCCCTCTGATAATGCTTGGTTAACCTAGGCTAAAAGCTATTAGATCAACGTAAGGTTACCTTTGAGCTGTCGATACTATAGGAACTAAATGGTAAATGAAGGACGCCGCTTATGGTATCGCTTTGAAAGGATTAACACTTAGTGGAGTTTCTAAGGCAGAAAACAGGAAATGAGAGATTTAAGATATGGTTAACTTAAAGAGATAATTAAAGTGAATATTGTTGTATTCCTGTATGCTTAGTCTCTCCTAGGTAGGTAGGCCATAGCATTGTGATCCTTTAACCCCGATGAGAGGGCATAAATCTACATCCTGCTTTAGATTCTAGATCATCCAAGCTTGTAATGTGCATATGATTGATTGTTACATTGCATATGATTGGTAATTATACTTGTTTGTTATTGTTTGATGTGTGGTTTGGTCAGGTTATCTCACTGAGCCCGTGGTTCGCTCACCCTCCAACAGTTTCCGTGCAAGTATAATGCTAATTGGGTCTGGGATAGGGATGTGTGAAGAGTACTTCTCCATCAGACTATAGTGAAGTTAGATACATAAGTGGCATTGAATTTAGAATGTAAAATTTATTATTTGTATAAACAAATGAGACTTTATATTTTGCAAGTTAGAACTCAATTTCATTATTTGGTAGGAGATACCGATTCTCTACAATCTTGGTAGAAAGTGGACAATTGAATTATGTAGTTGAAATCTAGTAATATAATATATCATTTATATGAAAGTCATTGATAAATAAATAGAGTCTTATACACTTTGATTTACAAGACGGCTCTCATATTACGGGTGCACACGTGGTATGATAGCTTTAGATTAATCCTACTAGGCTCCCTTTTGAGGCATGACATCAATGCCATATTTATTGCAAAAGATATCCATTTCATAATTTTAAAATTCTCTCTCCTGATCACTTCAAATAGATATAATATTAAGACCTTTTTTTCATTTTGGACTTTCTTTCAATATCTAAAAAAGACATAATTTGTTTCATCTTTAGATGCAAGGATGAAAGTCTATATATATTTAGTGAAGTCATCAATAATAACCAAGATATATTTCTTACCTCCTAAACTCAGAGTTTGAGTAGGATCGAATAAATCCATATGTAATAATTTTAATGGTGTAGTGGTGGAAACAACATCCTCAGACTTAAAAGAAGTCTTAGTTTGCTTTTCTTGTTGACATGCTTGACAAATCTTATTATTTTGAAGATTTATTTTTGGTAAACCTTTGACAAGATTCTTTTTAACAAGTTTTAAAGTAATATCTATGTTAGCATTTCCTAATTTTCTATGCCATAACTAACTATTGTCATTTTGGGAATATAGACAAGTTTCATTTGATGATTTAAGATATTGTAAATATTTCTTTGTCTATATCCTTCAAAAAGTACTTGGTTATTGTCAATTCTTTCAATGGAGCATTTATTGGCAAGAAATGTTACTTTAAAACCATTGTCACACAATTGACTTACACTAAGTAAGTTATGTTTCAAATCGTCAACCAGTAAAACATTTTTAATAATTAAATCTTTATTTATGAGAATGTTACATTCACCAAAAACAGTTGATTTTCAATTATCTCCTAAGGTAATATTCTTTTGATCTTTCAAGTCTAAAGATGTGAATTTGGATACGTTCACAGTCATGTGTCTAGAGCAGTCACTATTTAAATACCATTTGTTGCTCCCACTTGAAGATCCTCACAAAATAGAGCATTATTTCTTTGATACCATTTGAGTTTGGGTCCTTTTTTGTTAGGTGGAACAAGGATCTCTCTTTTAGGAACCCAAACTAGCTTACTTTTATAATTCAAATACATGGTTCTTCTTGTTGCATAACTATGTGCAATATGACCAGATTTCTTATAGTAGTTGCATGTCTCATGGGTGGCTTTTACAAAATGAATTTTGTAGGACTTTTAGCTACTTCTTTACTATATTCAATTCCGTGTTTATTTTAATCATATATTTGATTTCCAAGAAGTGTCTTTAAATTCTTTTTACCATTTGTGAACTAAGTTATAGTTGCTTTTGAATCATTTAAGCTAGCTTTTAACAATATATTTTCATTTTTTAAATTCTATAGCTCTTTTTGGATTTCATTACTACTGCTAGCACATTCAAGATTATTGTTACTTATAGTTTTAATTTCTAGATCAAGCAAGTCATTTTCAATAGTTATTTTTTCATTGATTTTTCTTAACTCATCATTTTGACTTTTTAGCTTCTTACACTTATTATTCATCTTATAATTTTCTAATTTTAGACTATATATTTCTTCATGCACTTTTTCATTTTTAGATTTAATCTCTTCATCCTTGGTTTGAAATTTTCTAGTTCTTCTCTTAGTTCTATCATTAAAGATTTAAGCATGATGTTCTTGTTTTCTATTTTAGCTAACTTACAACATACTTTATTATACATGACATAAACTCAGCATAAGAAGGAGAAGAGAGGAAATTTACCTCATATCTAGTGCCATGAACTACATACCCTCATCCAAGTCACTTGCATCATCATCACTCTAAGTGGTGATAAGTGCCTCTTTTTTGGATCTTGTGGATGCCTTTTTGAGCAGTGGATAGTACTGCTGGATGTGTCCAAGTTTGTGGCATTTGAGACAACGTATCACATCCTTCTTTTTGTGTCTAGATGAGTTGCTATCGTCGTTCACTCTCTTTGACTTGAAACTAGGCGTCATGAACTTCTAAAGCTTCTTAGGCACCAAAACAAGTTCTCATTTTCGTCATCATCGCTGGAATCATGTTTTGTGGCTTTTAGAGCAATAGCCTTCTTGTTTGATTCTTTCCCTTGCTTTTTGATGAGCTTATGCATTTTGAGCACTCCAAGGAGTTCTTACTTGCTCATAACGTATATGTCTCATGCTTCTTCTATGGTAGTTCTTTTCGCTTCCTAATACTTGGATAGTGACTTGAGAAGTTTAGAATCTATTTCAAAGTTGGTAAAATTCTTCCCAAGTACTCTCAAGGGGTTTATGATATTAATGAATCTATTAAGAATTTCATCTATATATTCATTAGAAGCATTTTGAAATTTTCGAAATTGTCCACATAAAAAACTCTTTTTTGTATCTCGCACTCTAGAAGTTTCCTCATAAGTCTTTTCCAATTCATCCCATATTTCTTTAGCAGATTCACATGTACATATTCTATTAAAATTGCTTTCATTCAAACTACAATGCAAAATATTCATAGTAACTTCATTTAGATCTTTTTTTTTTAGTCTTCTTCACTATAATTTTTTTCTTCTTTACCTTCTATTTTTTATAGGCATATTTTCTATAAAATTCTAAATTAATCTATTTTGAGCTTTAAGAAAAATTTTCATCCCATACTTTCGATATAGGTAGTTACCCCCATTTAGTAGTGGTGATCTATTTATAGCTTGTCCTTCTAGAACCCTGGTGCATTAGATGCCATAATTTTTACTCTATTATACGAGTAAGCACAGAAAAGATAGAGGCTAACTCTAATAACAAGTAAAAATGTGAAAAATGCACTATAAAATACTCAATTGGAAAGAGGGGAGGGGGGTGGTGGGAGGAAGTAAGGGGGTAAATTAAGTATTTGCCCTAAAAATTTCAAAAAATTAACTTTAATGCAGTAGATCAAAATTAACTTTAAAAGCAACGAATAATACTCAGTATATTATAATATGAAATATGAAAGAGATAGAGATAGAAAATTGGAGTCCATATTTAATGTGAAGTTCGACCCACTTCCCACTCTATAAGATCCACCAATGCCTCCAATCAAGGACTTCACCACACTTTATTAATCACTAAATAATCATGCTCAATATGAGCAATACATCGCTTTTACAACACACTTAGGAAATAAAATATTTCATTTCTCTCTCTAGATGCTCTTGTATAAATTATATGTATAAGAGTAAAGCACTAGAGTGAAATTTTCTATGTTGTAGATATTTCAAAATAAAGAGCAAGAGATCAAGCAAAATTAAAGATTTGTTCTTTCGCAAATTAAAGCTTCTTATCACATTTTCGCACTTCACTATTCTATGTTTTTTTCATAAGGACAAAGTATGTGTGTGTGTATATATATCTTTCAAATACTCAAATGTTTGTTAGAGACATCTTTAAATTGTTAAGTATTAAATGCATTTCAATGGCTCTTTTTGCCACATCTGCTCATTCATTTAAACTATCATGCTTTAATGCTTGATGCGACTTTATTTTAGGCCTCGACCAAGTCTTTGCTTAGGTGGACCCAATCGAGTCTCAAATTCAAACTTGTCGCGCCTAAACTTGTCTTGCCTTAAAGTTGACCCTTGCCCAAAGCTGTGCTTTTTTATCTTGTCAAGTCTTATATTTTGAGCTCGTCATCCCTTGAACAATGGACTCGTCGAGCCCTTGACAAATCTTACAACCAAGGCTATGCATTTTTTGAACTTATCGAGTGTTGGGCTTGTGCTTATCGCACCCTAATTGATCAACACATCGAGCCTTCGACGTGACCCTCAACTATTGACTTTGCATTTTTGGGCTTGTCAAGCTTGGTCTTAAGTTTATCATGCCTTGGTGAATATAGCAGTTAAGCTCCCAACTTGGCCTTCGATCAGGGCTGTTCACCACATATATATTCTTGCACGTTATTCGTCATATGCTTGACTGATAAAGTGCAGTTTACAATAATTTAACAATTAATTGTGCATCATGTTTTCTAATAAGAATTCATATTAAATATACAAGTTCAATAGTTGTGAGTGAATTATGAGAGCACGTAAGGAAAATGAGTGGGAGTAGTGTTAATATAGGAAAAGCGAGAGAACAGTCTACCTATTTTGAATTTCAGAGGTAGAAAATTTCTCGCGTTTGAAATAAGAGGCAAATCTTAGCCCTATGTCACACAGTTATAGTTAATATTTTTACTAATTGTTATACTAATGTTGGTGTCATGATGGTGACCATGTTGATGGCATTATGATTAAATGTAGTAAGGATCAAAATAGCTTTTTGTTAGTGCTATATTGATGATGACAATAACTGTGATCGAGGAAATTGTAACGATAGCTATAGTGGTAAAGCATTGGTGATAGCATATGTAATAGTAGTAGTAGTAAAACTAGATAGTGATAATGAGATGATGGTATTAGTGTAAATTTGTGGTTTTGATTAGAAAATATTATTTTTATCTTATTTTAAGATTTTTTATTATTAAGTAGAAAGAATAAAAATATCGAGTTTGTTCAATTGTATAAAAAAAAAGTTTTTAATATTAGAATTACGCTACAAAACAAATATAATAATTGAATTTTATTCGGTCTGGACTTTTAAAATATGCTATACCTAATTAAAGCTATATCCTACGCACACGGGATATGTCATTGTCGATTGAATTCGACCAAGAAACTACCTCCGATTTCGACATTATTTTTATTGTTTAAGAGGCAATGTTGCGTGATTTAATAACGACCGTGTTACTTTCCACCGATAAGATAAAATATAATAATTTCAATGCTGTCATTTCCTTGAATAGTGACAGTTTTCATAGCTTTAACTCTAGACTGTAGAATCCACTTGATTATCAATCTGACCTACCTGATTTTAAAGGTGTCCACATTTGGGATTAGTAATTAAAGGCATCTTAAACATCACATTACCTTGGTAAAAAAAAAAACAAAAAAACAAAAAACATCACATTACGTTCAAACAGACGTTTGCATGACGATATAAATATAATTCCAAAATGTATTTCGCATCTTTTGGCATAAACCCCTTCCACAAGAGTGAAAAATATAAATCCAAAGAATAAAATTTGATCTTGATTAAATAGTTGTATTATGGGGAAAAAAATTGCGCTACGTGCACAATAAAACGTCTTAAACACATTCTTGCCAGCACCAAAGGGTTTTCTTCTTCTTTTTTTTTTTTTTAAATCATTATAACGGGAAAAAAATCGAATTTGATATTTCTCACTTAAGAGGTCAAGAAAATGTATTGAACACTGATTCAAATTGTATATCTTTCAGATTTGCTTTGCTGTTAGGATTTTTAAAGATTAGGTTTTTGATTTGATTTAAACTTATTTGTCCCTTTTTTAGTTTAGATTTTGTTACCTAGTATTTGTTTCCGGTTTGTTGTCCTATTGTCTATTTAAAAGAAAAAGAAAAAGAAAAAGGCATTCTATATATTTCTAATAGTATGAATAATAATAGAAGACTTTTATCATATTTTCTTATTTTTCTGCTTCATATTTTTGTTTTAATTGTCATTTTTTTATCTTAAAACACTTAACAAAATTCCCCTAGGCTATAAAACCAATCGCTATTAGTATTAAGGTTGATCATCGAATTTTTAACAAGTTTTCTAGCTAACCATAATATGAATATTGAAAATTAGAAATATAAGAAAAGCAGTGAATCTATCATTTTTTAAGTTACACATTCTTCACAAATAAATCTTTCGATAAACAAGTGGCCATTTGATGTGTTAACAGCGTTGAATGGTGTTGCGTCAATTTTCAAAGTTTTTCTTGAGAACTTAGGATAAGATTATGAAAAGAAATAACTCAAGAGTTTTAGATATTTTATTGGACTTAGATTGCTTTCTTCTAATTGCAATTGGGATTTCCAGGTGCTGCATCTACGAATGCCCAACATCCTTATCAATAAATTTTGACAAACGATGACCTTAATGTTGACTATGGATTAAATTTTTGGAATTTGACCAGGCACAATAAACATCGAAAGTGATTTTAGGAGAAGAGGTGGGATATACTTGACCAACAACAGGGTGTCTATGATCAATCAATGGATGACCATTGGGACCGTTTTATTGTTTCTTAATTTGTCTTGTTTCTTTATTTTAATATGATCTATTTGTTTCGTATTCGAATTGAGGGTTGAAATTAGGTGCTTTGGGTTTTGGTTGGAGTAACTTTAGTATCATAGGAGTTCCTTGAGAGTTTGGTCAGCGGGTCCATATAAGTTTGAACTGATTGTTGGAGTTATTGGAAGAGATGGACTATCTCAATTACTATATAGATCTAGTATTTGACAATAATTTGATTGTTATAGTTGAGGCTTTCGTAATCAAAAGAGGAGTTGATTTGTTAGTATGGATTAAATTTTTGAAATATGATGAAGCACTAAAAAATCCAATATGATTTTAAGACAAGAGGTACCATATAAATGACCAACATGATAGGATGTTCCTGATCAACCAGTGGATAACTATCGGGATCTTTCCATTGTTTCCTCTTTTTGTCTTGTTTCTTTATTTTAATACCATCTATTTTGTTATTGTAATTTATAGATAAATATTTTATATTGGAGGGAAAATATGTCATTTGATATAAAATAAGAGGGTTTTATGGTCAACCCTAATGTTTAAATTAGTTATTTTATCGGTTATCAGTTACGTGAGAGAAGATGAAGAGACATTATTAAAGATGAAGAGACGTTATTTAAAACGAAGAAACGTTATTGAAGATGAAGGGATGTTGTTAAAGATGAAGAGACGTTATTAAAGATTAAGAGACGTTATCAAAGATGAAGAGGCCTTATTAAAGATAAACGATTATTCCTTGTCTTCTATAGAAACTAGGCTTCCTGTTCTCCAAAACTCATTCCTAAACCTAGAAACCTCTTTAAAAAGATCTATTTGTGAGATTTTCTTTAAGGGAAGATAAAAAAACAAGATCAAGGTGAGTTGATCTTCTTCTTTTCAGTGGAGATTTAAAGGAAATGTTCTTTGCCTAAAGTCCTTTTTGTTTTTGAAGATCAAGTTTTGTGGAGAAACTTTATATTTTACTGGAGATTTTGTTATATGCAATCAAGGAGGATCAAGGTCCAAAGTTATAAGTATATTGAATATTTTCTTTTCTTTTGATGATGTAAACGACCAATCTTTTTATTTTTCTTTATCTTTCATTGAAAGTTTTATTTGTGGGAGAAAATCTGGTGAAAATCCTACATCTGGGATTGGAGAAATTGTGAAATTTTATCAAAGGAGGAAGGTGTGGATTTATATCCCTGTTAAGATTAGGGTTTTAGTTGAAGTTGGATTAGGTTTATGCTATGAAAGTTGTATGTTGAAATCTGTTTTGTTTCTATGATTAGAAGTTCTGGTGAAATTAGTGTTTCCAATCTTTTTAAAAGGAATTGTTGGTAGAATTGGAGTTTTGAAAGTGATCAGGTACAACTTTACCTTATTTGTTGTATTTTCTTGTTGGTTTAGAATTGCTTATTGTATGTGTTGTAGGGTTAGAATATCAAATCAATCTAATTTTATTTGGCCTATTAATTTATTTTGCTGCTTATGATTGGTTGCAGTTAATAAAGACCACGTAAAGTGTGAAACTAATACTGATAACTTGATGAGCTATGTGTAAGGGTATCCCGAGTGGATTCGTGTATAGAAATAATTCTTGTAGATGAGGTATTGGCAATATGGCTGCGGGTGTGTTGGAGATTCTCATCACCAATATATGTATAATTATTTATTTTTCTATGTGTTTGTTTTTATGGGGTCATGGGTTTCGAATTGTGTTGTTTGCTAGCTAATCACAAGATAATAAATGATATTTATTGCATTAGAAATAGTTGCACGTGATTATATATGTTGTGTGTACATATGCATTTGTATGTGATTTGGTGTATTGAGTTTTTGCTTATTCCTTTCATTTTTCAGAAACAGGAGAAGATCAGGTGATTTATGATTTGCCAGGATATGATATCTTTGTAGATAATGAGAAGGATGATAGTAGATTTAATTTACCAGCTGACTCCTAGAGATGCGGTGGTTTAAGGATAGTTGTGGAAGACTAAAATAAAGTTTTATATGTTTTATCAGTTTAAGAATGTTTTAAGATTTTGTTTTCTTTTACGTTATAAAATTTGGTTATTGTTGGCTTTGGTTCATGCCAACAAGATTTTCTTTTTAAGGAGTTTGTTTTTCATGAAATATCTTAAAAAAGATACCGTTTATGAGAATATTGGAGATTTATATTTTTTTTATTTGTGGTTAGAGTTTTATAGCCTCTGCGTGTTCTTATAAAGAGAAAGATATGTGGCAGATTGTAATGCTTCTAGATTAGGACGTTACGGTTATCTTGTTTCTCATTCTAAAAAAGGCTGAAAATGGGTCCTTAGGGTTTTATTTGGAGTTACTTTAGTCCCATAAGAGTCTCTTGAGAGTTTGATAAGCCAATTCATATAAGCCTGAACTAATTATTGAAGTTCATCGAAAGAGATGGACTATCTCAATAACTCTATAAATCTAGGAATTGAGTTTAATTTGATTGTTAATATTGAGGTTGTCTTAATCCAAAGAGGAGTCTTTATACGCTTGATTTGACAATATATCGCACCCTCATTTTTCGTCTGTTTTTAGCTCCTATTGGGGTATTTTGGTAAAAATATCTATGTTTAGATTTTTTTTTTCCATCCTTATTTCTTTGGTTCATACACATATGATATACTTCAATTTATATTCTATAGGAATTTATAATCCATAAAGAAAAAGATTTGTAAAAAAAAAAAAAAAAAAAAAAAAGAGCAAAAAAGGCCTTACACCAGCATTTAAAACATCATCAAATTCATCAAAGTCAGGAAACAAAATAGGGAGATAAAGCTTGTTAAAGCAAAAGATATGCAAAACAGTTTATGATATTTAACTTAAGCCCTTACCGCAGAGAGCATGGATAGGAGTTTTCTTTGTCTCCATTTTGCAAGAAGTTGCTTGTCAACGCATGCTTCCTGGAGACGAGCCACGAAAGTCCAGACATGAATGACAATTAATTGAATTGTGGAATCTTATCATTCCAATGCGTTTACTAATGGTCAAACTCAATTGTCCCACACATGAGACAAAATCAATGCATGTGTATCACATGATTTGATGTAAAATGGTATTATATATTAATAGGACAAAGCAATACAAATAATTTAAGCAAACAAGGGTTCCATCAAGTCTTCAAATATTCGTAATGATTCCCAGGTTAGGTTCCCACTTACTGTCCCTCCTTGGTACCTAGGAAATTTATAGGCCTAAACATCAAAGATGGAGCTCCACATGGATGCACCTATCCTTAATGGGTCGCCTGTTTATCATCATCTTAGAGATGAGATAGACGTTCATATTCTAACCTTAGCATAAATTAGGTCAACGTCTATGGTCTGAGGCGACTGCACATGCTGAAAGCAAGAACCAGTGACCTACTGTCGCTTCATGTATAATATTTGACAAAACTAATTGGAACGTAATAGCTGTAGGAGGTGTCAACTAGTTGGTTATATTGGGAAGAACGTATAGAATTTTGCTAGGACGATGGTTGAATTCTTGCTATTAATATGAAGATTGTATGGATGAGTGATCAATAGACACTTTGTAATTAAGTGGTGTGTGGAGGTAAAGGTAATGTTCTAATTTGTGATGATGAACAGAGGTGAGGTCATTTAAACTTTTTTTGTTTCACTTTAACAAAAAAAGTTATGAGAAGAGAGTTGGTGATAGTAAGAAAAATTGCAACCAAAATCTTTAATTGAAATAATTATTTGCTTATATTTATGTGCTCAAGTCCATGAAAGTTTCATCCAAATAATTAATTAATTTATGTGGCATATTAGTATAATTTTTTCCATAACCATTAGAGCATCTCATTTGTTGAATAGGTTCTACCTTGTAGTATTTTCAAGGGACTTTATTTCTTTTCTACACCCTCCATACCCAGCGCCCACCCACCCCAACACCCCCACCGCCCGCTCGCCGCCACCCTCCCACCACCCACCCCCACCCCCTTCCCCCCCCCTTCTTCTCATTTTTTCATGTTTACGCTAATACGTGCACACGCATAGACAATTATCCAATATATTATAAAATGAGCCACTTGGTGACACATGATAGAAGGTTCTCTCCTCTTTTAAGTGCCCATGCGACACTCAACTATACATCACACAATTTATTTGTATTTTTGGATGGTGAGTCGGTCTTCTTTCATCCTGGTTACCTAGGTTTTGAAATATCTAAAAATTTCATTATAAGGTTGTTAATAATTATAATAAAATGTGATATTAATAATGATTAATGATAAATTAATTTTGGAATAATAAAATTAAATTGAAGTTGAGAAATTATTTAGAAAGGATACAATAACAAAACTATTAGAATTAATTAATTAACATGAATAATTAAATAAAACAAAAATAAGAGTAATAAATAAATACATAGTTACATGATGCTTAAGGAAGGGTAGGAGGTCAATCTAGCTTATAAATGCTTAAGTTAGTATAACTTACAAAGGCATATTAGTTTTTTCCATGATGAATGTATAATATTTGTTTACGAGCTCCACCCACTCATATATAAACATAAAATTTTCTTTCTACCCTCATTCTTACCTCTCAAAACTTATTAGGGAAGCCAAACCTCTCTATACACACTCTAAAACTTCTTTAAGAACACAAACCCTCTTTGTCTCAATTAGATATATAGTTTAAGCTTCTTTAACAAGCTTTTAAAGGAGAAAAGGTAATTATCTCATCCTAAGTAATGTAATCTTCAATTCTATAATAATACAATAATAAATTTGTAGGAACTTTATTAAGGATCAAAGGAGGATATAGGGAGAGTTAAGAAGCTTCTTCAACAAGCATTGCCAAAGTAGTAGTAATAGTGTATTAATTGTATTCATCCACTTAGATAAGTATCTTAATCTCTTGTTCTTGTTGTTATGTAATCTAGTGATTTAGGACTTGTGTTTGAATGTTAAGATGATATAATTTGAATGTAAATCAATGATTCAATGAATAGAGGATGATAATGGTTGATTATTGTTTTTGAAGTTGGTGCTATAATTTAAGAAAACATGGAGGATAATGTTGAAATGTAAAATCTAAATAAAATATCCAAAAAAAAAATTGAATGAAATTCATATGAGTGGTAGTTTACTGTATTTATATTTAATTTAAAATTTTTTCATGATTTTTTAAAGACATTTACTTTTTTTTTTTACAAATTAAATTATGAAATAACAAAAATAGGGCAAAACAGAGTTTCAACCAGCATGGTAGTGGTCATGTAAGGGTCTAAACCGATCACCTTTTCTTCTCCTTTTAGATGAGACTAAAATGGTTTGAAATCTTAAGAAATCTATTTTAATATGGTGTAAAGAACTTGAAAAAAAAAAAAAAACAGCTAGGACTAACCTCAATTTGGCAAAAATCGGTTGCTCGTTAATGCTATTTCCCTATTCTGACCAGATTTATAGCTTTTGGTTTTTAAACCATATTGAACCAATTTAATTGGGTTGAACCAACTTAGAAACATGTAAAACAATGAGTTAGGAGATTTACATAAAAATTTGAGCTTACAACTAATCTAGAAGTTTTGGAGTGCACATTGGTTTTCAATAGGAAATTAAATGTTGGAAATAGAAGGAATTTAATTCCAATTAAATAAATATGAGATAAATGTAAATAATATATTTTCATATTAAAATATGAATTTTAAGTTGAATAACTAAATAATTTGATTTTAGGAATTAATTTAATAAGAATAGGTATAAATAATGCATTATAATGCACCTGGCATCCTGCAAGAAAAAGTATCTATATATAGATATAGACTTTTTGCGGAATTGTTTATGGAATCAATAAAGAACTAGTTTATGTTCCTTTGCACACTTTTAGGTATAATTGGACTGTTAAATATATGAATGGACTAACAAAACTTAAAATAAGTTATTTTACTTTATAAAAGGATAATGGTTTAATTATAAGTTAGATTACTAAATATATCACTTTAAGGACCTAGTGGTTATACTAAGTTTAATATGAACTTAAATGCATGATAAATGACTTAATATCTAAATTTTCTTTTGGACTTGATATTTAATTTATGGTTGACACTTGAAAGGAAGTAAGTAAACTCCAATAAGAATATATGGTATATTTATAACTCCAAATTGATTAATAATTAATTGATTGTGAATGAAGGAATGAATTGACAACTTAAAATCTTATTTGAGATAATTTCTTTACACACTTATCATCTGATTTGCGGCAGAATACTACTTAAGTTTAGGTACGCAGTGACTTGATTGTTATTTGCTAAGATAGACATCCCAAAATGAATTAATACTTAAAAATGACCTAATTAATTTTCAACCAATAGACCATGTATCCAAAGCATTCAAATCAAATTATCTTCATAACTTGAAATATAAGGATGAATCCAACATGGCAGAGCACCTAAATGATTTTCAAGGGCTTATAAATCAGTTGTCTACCATGAAGCTGGTGCTTGAAGATGAGATCCAGGCACTGCTGTTGTTGATTCCCTTGCCTAATAGTTGGGAGATATTGGTTGCGTCTGTTAGTAACTCTGCCTTAAAGGGAAAGCTCACCGTAGCAATGGTGAATGATAGCCTGATGAATGAAGAGGTTAGGAGGAAGGATCTTGAGACAGGATCTGATTCTATGATACTTGTTACTGGTAAGCCAAGAAGGAATTGTAGAAGTAGGAATAGAAGATCATTGGATGAGGATGATGGATATGAGAAATCCAGAGGAAAGTCCATGGCAAGAGGAAGAAAAAACCTCAAATGCTACTATTGTGACAAGCTAAGTCACATGAAGAGAGAGTATAGACTCGAGACGCGAGAGAAAGATAGAGGTAATGAAAATGATGAAGACTTTACAACTGCAGCGGTAGCAGATAAAGATGAGATCGTCATTTTTGGGATGAGAAGTGTGTTAGCCTTGCAAGTCATGATGATGACTGGGTTGTTGATTCCGGTGCTTCCTTCCATGTGATATCACATGGTGAGTTCTTCTCAACCTACATTGTTGGTAATTTTGGTAATGTTAGGATGAGAAATGAAGGTAAATCCAGGATTGTAGACATTGGAAATGTTATTTTAAAGAATAACACAGGTTGCAGGCTCATTCTCAGAGAAGTTAATTATGTTCTAGATATCCGCTGTAACCTTATTTCTGCAAGAAAGCTTGATGCTGAAGGCTATAGTAGCCATTTTGGTGAACGAAGATGGAAGCTTGCCAAGGGTTCTTTCATTATGGAAAAGTAAAAGAAGAAAAATACCTTTTACTTAATATTAGCAAAGCTAAGTAAAGGAGATAAGAATCCTGTACGCTCACACGGAGGTTCTAATGATGACAGAAATGGGGGATTTTAGTTAAAGAATCCCAAGAGCCTCATTAATTGTTCAAGATGAGAAGATCTACAAAAGATAGAAGACCATCAGTTATATTTAGTCTAAATGAGTATGTGATACTCATTGATGGTGGAAAGTCAGATGGTTCTAAGAAAGCCAAGGGAAATGAGAAGAAGTCAGAAAATGTTAGAGCCATATAAGATGAATTGAAATACTTGCATGAGAATTGGAAAATTGACTTGGTGAAGTTGCTAAAGGCAAGAAACCTCTAAAGAACATGTAGATGAAGACTGATGATAAGAACTCACAATCAAGGAACAAGACAAAAGCTTTGTATAAAAGATTTTTGTTTGACAAAAGACGTTGTAGGAAGATAAGAGGAATGGTGATAACCCCCATATGCGTTGGAGGTGGACATTGTTAGGTTATATATCAAACTCATATGGTCTTATAATAAGGAGTCCTAAATATATGTCGTATATATTTAGAAGACATTAAAATCAAGGATACCTTAAGTATAAGGTATATACTTAGAAGAGGACTTGGAATAAGGAGATTTTTTCAAAACAAATGAGATGAGATTATTGTACACCTACAACTAGAGTTAAAGGCCGCCGACTTACATTAAATATACAAGCCAATGTTGATTTTGTGAAATTGTATGCCGAGAGCAATAGACAAGCAATGTTGGCATAAATGCCACGGCTTTAGGGTCTACGTCGCTGGTGTAAGCTGGTACACTGCCAGCGTTGGGCCAGCATAGGAATGCCGAAGTTTAACACCTGTGTTGAACGCTGCTGGCTTTGAATTATCTCGTGCCAGTATATGTTGCAACATGTTTCCCTTTGTTGTTTTGATATAAATTCTTCTTATTTGTTCTAAGATTTGTATGGAATGAGTGTGTACCTCTTCTCAACCCGAGAAGGAGTATTCTAGAGAGAAAAAGAGAGAAAAGAGAGGAAATCCTAGAGAGAGAAACTTTAGATGAAGAAAACTTATTCTTATTTTGTAATTCACCATTTGTGGTGAAGTTTTGTGAGATCCACTAGTTTGGTAAAGAAACAAAAATTCATCATTGTGGTGATAAATAATGATCCATCATTTGTCATGGTGTTATGAGATCCACTAGATAGATCTAGTGAGGAACAATTGTAATCTCATTATATTATTTACAATGGAAGATTTACAGCACCGTTGATCCCATGGTTTTTCCTGTATTGGATTTTCCATGTTATATCTTAGTATTTTTTGTTTATACACAATTGTTTATTTTCTTGTTATCATATTGGCAAGAGGAGATCTAATCTCTAATCACAGGTTGATTAATATTATTTGATTAATCAGGTTTTTTGTTTGTTATATTGATTAGGGTTAGACTTCTCCTAACAAAAAACAACCCCACAAATGCTACTCATAATTTTTCAAGCCTAAGTTGAATATTCCCACTTGGTCCTTAACACTTGAACCGTGGCACTTGTCATCTTGTAAGCCTCTCTCGTAGGTTATATTTTACACTATGGCATTTAGAATATGCTAATGTTTGCCCGTACACCAGCAAATAGCAGACATATTAACTTACCATAACATCTATACAAAAATTCATGATAACTAATGTACATTTATAATAAAAGTTGATTTACAACCAACAAGTGGATATAGTGGATGCCATTTTTCTTATTTTTTATATATTTATTTTTTTAATAAATATTATTACATATAGATAATGGTTCAAATTATAAATGAAAAAATAATGGTATAAAGTCATTATAAGGTATTTTAAAAATGTAATTATGCTCTAAATCCCTAATCATTGGCTGTTTTGTCAAGGTTGATTAGTGAGATATATAAGAAATTTTTTAACTGGGGATGTTGCGTTAGTTGTTCGAAAGTCATTGCTTTTAGCTTACACTATTATTTTGCCTCATATGTCAAACATGTAGCCAATTCGTTGTGTGTTCAGATTTCCTAATAAGTCCTCACAGATAGATATCTTCATAGGACAGGCTCGGTATGGGACGTAAAAAGTCAGACCTATAACCGCCCCGGCTAGAAAGGGGTGAGTCCTTACCTATGGTTCGAGCTAGGTCCAAATTACTCGATTTTTTTCTCTATTCAAATAAATTAGAAAATAAAATCTTTTTATTGAAATTAAAATATATAATTAAAAATTGGGCCTAAGAAAATCACAGCCTTTAACCTATTTTCACACAAAATTATCAAGGATGTACATTTATATATACACAAACACATACCATTTAAATTGAAATATTATTAATATAGGAGTAAGACTTTAAAAAAGATATGCAAGAAAAAGAAGTACCATATATTGTTTAGAATTAGGATTGCTTCCTTAGTAAAACTCTATATAAAGTAAATGGGCATATTATTCCAATTGTATTTATTGTGTGTGTTATTATTAACAACGCATTAAATTTTATGGATAAATAATAAATTATTTCTATTCACATGAAAAATAATCTAAACATCAAATGTTATTTATTTATTTAACTTTTCCTACTACTTTATATTTATATTTGTTTTTATTTCTTATTTTTTTTATCATATATTTATTTTCTTTTTTTGGACCCATGTGGATGTTACACATGGAACTCCATCATACATACTCAAATATTCCTCAAGCTAGGTGGGTACGGATCGGTTTCATTTAGTTTTTATAAAAAAAAAAACCAAATTAAACCATAATTTATGGTTCATATTTTTTCCCTCATTCTAAATCAAACAATTTAATAACGGTTTGGTTAGATTGGATATTTTCCAATCTATCAAATAATTGTTTGGTTTGGTTAGACTATATATTAAATTAAAATTCAAATTAAGGAAAGCTTTATTCTAATATTTACATTTGTGTGGATATGTAAATATTTAAATTACTCTATAAAGTTTAAATTACAAATTACAGTAAAATACTTTATAAATCCATTATACTCATAACTTATAATTTTCCATAAAATCATTTAGTTATCAATCAATCATTTACCGACAAAATACTTTTTTTTTCTACCTAATACATAACAAGTTATGATCTAGAATTCTCCATGAAACAATTAAGTCATTAATCCACCAACAAATTTGGTCAAAATAAAAAAAAAAAATCTGTGAATAAAAGTAATCCATTATTAAAATACATTGAACAATTAATGTATCATAAGAGTTATAACTAGTAAAACAAATCATACTTTACATAGTTAAAACGTTTAAAAAACATATTAAGTCACTAATAGAAGAATGCATATGTTGAACTTAGAAAACAATTGAAAAGGAAGAAGTGAATGATAGCTAATATTCATCAAACAATAAACACCATGCTAAAACCATAAAAACATATATGATTTCTAATCGATTACTATAAGAAAATTTATTGTTACAAGTAAAATACTGTTATATATTTTTAAAACGGTTTGATTTTTAAGTTTACATTTTTCGACCAATCATGAATTTATGAATTGGTTCAAATCGAGAATTTTTTAAACCAGATTGTTTTAAAAAAGCCATAATTTTCTTGGTTTGATTTGATTTGGTTTGGTTTATGAACTAGTTTGATTTTATTGGTTTTTTTACCTACTCCTAACCTACACTACATAAAATCATAGAACTCTCCAAAAGAAGAAGCGTAAATAAAATGAATATACCTAATGTAATAGCACTAAAATGATTTTTATAAAAAAATTAATTGAATAAATAAAAGAACCTTATATCATGTAGGTAATTTGTCAAGATAAAACAAATCAACGAACAAACAGACTTAAAATAAATATGAGATAATAAAGTAAATTATATATTTATATGCGTGCCTATACTCAGATTTATACAAATGAGAAATCGATATAAATCTTAAATTTGAATGTAAACTATTAGAATATATGTATATCATTTTCCACACTTACCTGGTAGCAATAGGACTAGGATCAGGCTCAAAACTTACCCTTTATTCTGCGACACATCATATACCTGAACACAATTAGTAGAATCACGTTCACATTATCGAGACCGCCACGTTTGTGTGCCGTCATGCCACCTTAATTGACCCTGGATGTGGCCAAACTACGACAGGCGACAGCGGTTTCGTTGTGCACAGTATGTGAGGTGAGGTAAAGAACCGAGGATAAAGATTGCAGCAAAGGGCTTAGAAATGATATTTAATATATATATTATATATAATAGATCGCTTGTTTACAAAATTGGATAATGTATACAGCTTCTCTTTTCTGTTAGAACTCCTTCATTTGGTGTCATTAGGTATTTATTCCTTCTTTGTTAACTTAGAGCTGCTATTAAGGTATTCAGTTGAGTCAATGATAATTTATAATGAATTACAAAAATGATGAATAGCAAATCACTTTCTAATATTCATGAATTGCCATTAAATTTTTTATTTTTTAACTTTATTATAAATATTCATTCTTAAAAATAACACTATACAATTATCATTTCTCCGTAATAAAGATAATGGACATTATAAATATATTAAATTTTATTCTAATAATTACTTATTTACAAAATAAATATTGTATAGTCATTGTAACCTTATTACATTTCTGTTGATTTGGAATTCAATCTCTCCTTTATTTAATAAGGCAAAATCAATGAGCCGTTATTTGATTCTACTTTTTACAATTAAAATATGTTAGTATATTTATCCTATTGTCAAACCTTATATAGTCTATTTATCCTATTGTCAAATCTTATATAGTCCAACAATGCACTTATAATCGAATGAGATTAATCTAAAGTCATTTTTTCTTGTTTTTTCTTTTCCCCTAAGTTGTGGTAGGTAGGAATTTGGAAAAGAAATATTTTATATTCATCCCAAAAGAAAAAAGATATTTCCATATTGTTTTCTTCTATTTTTATGGATTATGCTTGTAGGTGACACTAAGGTTGGATACTGATGGGTTTTGTTCGGTTCTTACTAAAACCAAACAAAACCATTATTTACGATTTATTTTTTTTCCTTTTCATAAACAAACCCTTAAATAACTGTTTTGTTCAGTTTGGATTACAGATTAAATCAAAATTCTAATAAAAAACTTAATTATAATATTTCATATTTGTGTGGATTTAATATTGAACTTACTTTACAAAGTTTATATTGTAAATCTCAGCAAAGTATTTTATAAATCCATAGTTTTTATAATTCATAATCATTCATAAAATCGTTTAGTCACTAACATAGTGCACTCAATAACTAATACATAGCAAAATATAATTTATATTTCTCCAAAAAATCAGTCAATCAGCTATTTACTAACAAATTTGGTAAAAAAAATTATCTATTAACAAAAATTGTTTATAAATAAAAATGAAATGCTAACAAAATATATAATTAAAAATTAATACATAATAAGATATATAACTAAGTAATAAAATCCATATTCTATAAAGGTCAAACGATTAATATAAAACAACATTAAGTTACTAATAGAAGAATATATCTTGAACCTAAAAAAATAAAAAAGAACAAGTTATTATTAATCAATATTCATTTATCATAAATATTATAATAAAATTATAAGAACATATATGACTTTTAATCATTGATCATAATAGTATTGATAATTATAAGTAAAATACTTTTATATTTGTCTAAAACGGCTTGATTCAGTTTTATGGATTAGTTTGGTTTATTTTTCAAATCAACTATAAATTTATAAATTAATTTGAATAAAAAATTTTTAAAATTAAATTATTTAAAATATTGTATATTCGATTTGATTTAGTTTAATTATCTTCGATTTGATCCCTTTTTTTTACCAATCCAAATGACACGTGCATTCATTTATCGGCATACCGGCCGGATGGGCGTCTTCAATAACTCAGAAGCTGTAGCATCTTTTAACCCCCTATTTATTCACACATCATTAATTTACTACCACCTCACTAACCACTAAATAATACCCTTTTCGTATCCCAATACAAATCATTATTATTCTTCCTGCTTTTTTTGGGGGGGTGTGGGAGGAGGGAAGGGGTTGTGATGTCAAGTATGGCCTTGAATTGACATCTCTGGATTATTATAATCGTAATAACAAAAGTGGAACCCCTTGAAACGATATAATGCGTCTGCTTTTAATGGTCTGTGATTCTTAAATCTAGCCCTAATTATTCTAAAAATTTTCTACTACTCAAGTCACCATCGTTGTCGACTAAGTGGAATGCCAGGTCAATGGGCCGCATCTGGGAAAATTGTTCTGTAATCAAAAGGGAACAACGAACCCCTCCACTACTTAGACCTAGCAAATGGTTTCCAATATTTTCCATTACATACGAAAAGATGTAACCATTAGACACAATCCTCGTTTCCTGCACGCACTCACTATTAAGGTACATTAAATTTATAATGTTTATCATATATGCCACTAATAGAACTTAAGTTTTAAATAGTATAGCCATTTATGTATATGCGTGCAGCTTAAACCAATGACTATAATTTCCTAATTAATTTTCTAAAATATCTCGCTGAGTCACATAGTATCGTATTTTTAATGTTTGAATGAGAAAAACTTTAATGATCACTTATATCACGTAAATTGATTAGTAATATATAAATACTAGTTAAATATTGATATCTATATAATTTTATAAAGATTTTATGCTATTACCACTATTTATAAAAAATATATTGATACTTATTTATTAAGTACGTGATATATTAATACCATTGTATATTTGTTTGTAGGTAAAGATACGGAATGATTTGTCTTTCACTCTATACCATAGAATATGTACTTGTGACGTTTATACAAAAATATACATTAAGCGAGCAGTAGTGAAAATTATTCGAACAGGGAGAAGCACCATAGTATGGCTTTTGTATTGCTCCTTTCAAGCGGCAATTAATACTTTGAAAAGATTTTTAATGATAATGAGTAGGTTCGTAAAATATGGCCATATATGATTGATATTTACTTATCACCATCTATGCTTTATTCATGATATATATTAATCATTGTGAATAAGCTATATTATCATGTCTTAAGATGTTCAATGATAATGAGTGATTTATTAATATTCATAAATTTATATGATTGGTATTTATCCATCAATAGTTAAACATTATACATTACATGTATTAACTGCTGAGAAGCCCTACTGTCATGTCACCATTTACGATTACACATTAGATGTTCTTTTCAGCATCTAATAACACACTTGGCATATACCATTGCCGATGGAGTTTCCAATTTTTAATAAAGTTTAGGGCTAGCACAGAAAATTTCGATGCGAAATTGAGAATGGAGACAACTTACGAGGGACCTAGGAATCATAATGCAGCAAAGGCGTTTTCCCCTGATATGTCAATTGCTCCCGTGCTTTTTCTCTCTGGACCGTGATTTCATCAGCATTACACACAATTGTTCTTACTGGTTTCTTATAGGCTACTCAAGATTTCCTCAATCCACTTACCAGAATATATGGATGTCTACTCAATGGAAAATTGTTTTTATCCCTTTAATGCGCTTTGCATAGGAATGACTGTAAAAAAAAAAAAAATAAAAAAAAAAAATAAAAGGCAATCTAAAATATAAACAATAGAAAAAAAAAAAAGGAATAAAAAGAGAAGTTTCACTCGTAAATCGAACGTGATCTGTGCAATAACATAAAAGTGGAGACTGCGTTTAGAATTTAAATATACACGTTTTGAGAATTTGAGACAGACGATTTTTTTTTTTTTAATTCTCTATGTTCAATTGATGCATACATTGCGTAACGTCAATAGAAATGTTTGTTGAATCGAAGATGGATTTAGAAAATATAAATCTTAAACGATATAATGGGTATTTTATTGCTTGGTTTTATTTTGAAAATAAAAGAAAAGGTTAAATTCATTAATCCTTTTTTATGAAATATTCGGAATGTCTGCCATTGTTAGACAAAAATATCTTAAATTATGCTTGGTACCAATGGAAAAGGGAAAAGGAAATTAATAATATTTTTTTTAAAAAAATTACAAAAATATCACTAGGATAAAAATAATCCAAAAAATAGGCAAGTTGAACTCTTCTTTGAAAAGACGAGGTCATTAGTGACCGATCTCGTCTCTTCAAGAGACGAGGTTGAATCAAGTCATCTTCAATCTTGTCTCTTGAAGAGACGAGGTCAACTCGTCTGTTTTTGGAATTATTTTCTCATCTCATGGATTTGTATAATTTCTTTTTAGAAAGATGGTTATTTTTTTCCTTAATCTCAATGGGAAAGCCAAACAAAATATATATATATATATATATTATTATTATATTAATTTCAATAATAGTAGAAGCCCTGAGAATGGTTGGTTTCTATCACTCTCTCAAACATTATGACACTTATCCTTGGCCACCAAAAATAAATGTTTGGTTTTTAAGATATGTTCTAAAAGTAGTGTTATGAACTTCTGTTGATGGATATTTTGAATCCTTACCGAAAAGTCAATATAAAGATTTTTCTTACAGCGGTTGTTATATAATTTACACGTGTTCCTTTCATCACAAAACTATCTATATTACATTTTTTTCATGAAATTTACCCGTTTACCTTATCATATCCATCCATCCATCCATCTATTATATATATATGTATATATATTCCTTTGCCAATAATTTAAGACAACAATATATGCTAGATTACATAAAATATACAAATCGGTTAAGTAAGGAATAGCCGAATAGGATAAATCAAGAGCACGTGCGTCCGTACATGGGTTGGATAGATGTTGTCGGTAGGATGAGCTTTCTCGTCGTCAACTTGCTATCATCGGATGGTAAAGGAGCTCCAGAATCGACGTGCACGATCCTAAGGGATTACGGAAATTGACAAGAAATAATTCGAGAACCAGGAACGCTGTCAAAAGATTTACTGTCGTGTTCTCCGTTTTACGACAAGAGAAGCATCTATATATATGACCTCCCCCCTAATGGCGCGTGGGACGTGGAAAGCGACCAAAGCATCGCTTTGAGAAACTACCATGGGGCCACAAAATTGGCGATTAGCTAGTACCATTAATTACAAATCTCTTCTCATTTTAGCCATCTTCCCGAGAAAATAGATAAAGGTTGAAAGAAATAGACGAGAGAACAAATTTATGTATAAAAATAAGGAGGATATACATATATAGGTAAATTGTAAAGATGTTTTCAAAATAATATGTCTGGTGTGAATAAACTTTTATATGGTTGCTCTGCGCTTTTTTTTTTTTTTTTTTCTCAAGGGTTTTGAGTGATTTAAAATATACCATCATATTTTTTAAAATTACTAGCATATTCAAATAAAGCATACATGAATCACATTTACAAAGAACGATTTATATATATATATTTTATTTTATATGATCCGCATGTAAGAGTTGTGATTCGTATATGGGTATATTATCAAAGTATTAGATTTCGTAAATCACATCTATGTCTTGCAATTCGTTTTTATGTGACTTATATATGTTTTATATAAATCACATCTATTATATGCGATTCATGCTTTTACACGAATTGTATGTGTGACTCATAAAAATTAAAAATTACATATAATGTCGGTAATTTAATGATTAATTTTATATAGTTTAATTATATTTGTGCAATTTTTATTTTTACATGTTTGTAATTCTTTACGAATGATGCGAATCAAAAACCTTGGCCACCTTGTTTCCATTGGGGTCGACAAGACGAGCGCTCTTGACAGCTTTTAATCATCCAATCTTACCATCTCTTACAGCTGTTTGAGGACAATCAGAAAGTGGTAATAACATTTTCTGCTCCTTTGTGATATCCTTGAGTTTGACTATTAAACAAACACCGCTTTGCGAGAAATACCGGGTAAACAAAATGTCCCAAAATGCTATCAAAACAATAAAAGTGGGTATGGTCCAGCGTATTTGTTTGGACCACGCGATTATTTATTGGGCAAACTTAACTCTATTTGGAACGGAAGAAACCCATTCTGAATAAAGGAAAGGGAAACCAAGGGCAAACGTTGTGTTGTTAATATTTGTTTGGTGGAAATGGAGTGATGCCAGTAGAAGTCAAAGGAAATCTGAATTTATTTGACTTCTGTCCAACTTTGAGATGAAATAGAGTGAAGGTGACTGAAACCATATAAAATGACTAAAATCTCCAAAAAACAAGGAAAAAAGGGGAGGTGGAATCAAATGTAAAGGTAATTTTGTCAAATTCATTTTTCTTCTTTTCCTTCCATTTTCTTTATATACTACCAAATATAAAATAAATATTTTACTTCTTACTATTTTCACCCATTTCCATTTTCCTCCTTTTCTTTTTGTTTACTTCTGTCCATTTCTATTTTAAACAAATCTGCCAAACACGGTGTTAGCAAGACATTACTTGAGGAACAAATCTTACTATGGTGCACAAACATGCAATTTAAATTAACTTTGTGTTTGATGTAAGAATTGGATATTATAAAAAAAATTGAACGGCATAGTATAAGCACATTAGACAACACTATTCACTTGTAATGTATTTGGCAACCATGGTTCTTAACAAAATATTTTGTGAAGTCCATTGTTTAGTATATAGAGATACAACGTAATAATGCTATGAAAGGTTTGGGTTATTAAATAAATTTGAGTAGTTAAATGAAAAGAGGAATTGTCTCATCTTCAATATAGTACCATTTTTCGTTAAATTTGTTTAGAACTCTTGAGACATGTTGTCTAATACCAAATTCCATGATAACAACCTAACAATGGATTAGGATTTTTATCCAAATTTGTTCCACAAATTTATGCAAGCAGATGCCCCTTAGAATCGTTGTATTTGGGAATGAAAGAAAAAAAAAAAAAACTTACCATTGTTATTCAAAATAAATAGTTCTCTCGTATCTAATTTTGTTTGTGGGTGGGTTTATATATATATATGCCCTATCTTAAAGGTAAAAGTTAGACATATTAAAACAATTAGTGAATCATATTATCTATTTGACTTAAAAGTTTTCATGTTATCTATTGTAATGGATTTATAAATCACTTCACATTCTCTCTATAATCCATATTTCCATTTTTTTGCTCTTCTACGAACAAGTACACCTACTATTAAGTTATTAACTTTCATACCGATTTCTAATGTTCCAATACAAAAGCAACACAAGCTAAGTATGACAAAAACCAATACCAAAACTGATTGGCCAAGCAATTCAAAAACCAAAGCTCCTTAACTCTCTTGTCCTCTTTAATTAGTAGAATTTGACACTTAAACAAGCAAAAACTTGTTAAGAAGGCATGGATAATTCATTGATTAGAAAATTTATCAGTTGGGAAAGTTGTTTAAAGCGCTTACATGACATATTAAATTTTTTTTAAATAACTCACCATAAAGATAAACATATATATGTTTCTTGCTGCAAAAAAAAAAAAAAAAAAAAAAAAGATTTAGACCTAGGTATGGGAAAAATTTTATAGCTACACAGATCCTCAAAAGAATTTATTGTATGTTTTATCTTTTTTTTTTTTTTTTTTTTTTTAAGGAAACTGCATAAGTTAGGGAGAAACACATGAACAAATATTATATCTATTACTATTTCTCTATTTAAAGTCCTTCATCTTTTGATTTATCTACACAGGATTTTTTTCTTTTCTTCTTCATTCAAATTTTTCCCTTCAACAGTTGTGCTTATGTTCTCTCCCTAATCAAAACAACTACAAATGGCTTTCGGTCCTTTCCAGACTTTTATAAGAAAAATAACCACTTGTCAAATTGATGCTGGTCCTTGCTTGTGAGAATACACAGGGATAAATTCGTCAACTGCAACATCCCAAAATCCAAACCGACTCTAACTTTGCATGCCAAATCTTGGAACCTATGGATATAAAACACTAACTCAATTGAGTATGTACAGTTAATTTTCATATCGAAAACATTCTCTATGTTAAGAATTTAAACAAAATTATTAATATACATGGTGAAAATGAACTTTTATTAGTTGTTTTAAAAATAAAGAAGATTCGAATATAAATATTAATATATAAAGAACTCTAGTAGAGAAGTAGTAAACTTTTGTAGTCTAATCACATTATTCTGGTCTCTCAAATGGAATGAATTAAGTTCAAATCCCCCTCTCCCATTACAATAATATAAAAAAGGAAGTAAAATATAAGAAACCAATAACTCAAAATTAGGTGAAAAATGAATAGATGTACTAATAAGTGTATTTTTGAATGGTATGAATTACATTCTAAATGCTATCGAGAGAAAAAATAAAAAAGAAAAGAAACAAAACTACATTCTAAGTTAGTATTTGGTTGCATTGATTGAATAGTATAATGAGAACATGATACTGTACAGTATAAGGAGTACTTCATAGAATATTTTTTTATACCATATTTGGTATACTCTGTACCGGACTATATTAGACATATATATATTAAAGATCTTAGTTTTATTTAGTTTCGATAGTTTATACCATCATTTATAAGAGGCAAAAATTTTGAACTTTATTTAGTCCCATAAAAAAGCGTTTTATTCAATTTCAAATATATTTGTGAATCAAATATGTTATAATGATCTTTATCCAATCTAGTATCATAAAAAAATTATACAATTAAATACTATTTATGTATAATTGTGCAACCAAATGCTGTGTGAGTGTAATCGAAATTATCTAATGTATCCAATGGAAAGAAAAGAACAGAAAAAAGATCAGTTTGTATGCTTTCGAAAGTGGTCCCGACATGATTAGAAGAATCTGGAGGGATATACAGTATAACATAAACTTACAAGTATCTCATTTTTCTGAACCAAAACGCCATTGAGTTGTGAGATTGCTCCATTATAAAAATAATTGCAAGAATTCGGACAGGGACATTTACATTATTTATCTCTAAAATACTGACAGAATTTTCAAACACGTTGTTGCAACCAGTCTTCGGAGAATGTGGACACTAAGTAACAATATTTGACTGCCTATCCCAAAATTCTCCGACCCATTTTGCAAGATACGAACCTGTCCGCTGTTCATTGGAGGCTTGATAATCCGTATTGTAATTGTCATTGACTTCCTCTTGGAAACTCACATGATGATTTCCGTATAAGATATAACGTCGTTGGCAGTAGTTTTCAGTGAAACAGTAAGGTAAGTGCTGGGAAAAAAACAATCGAAAAAAGCAAAAAAGAGAGAAGAAGAAGAAGAAAGAAACAAGAGAAAAGAACAGTAAACTAAGAGATGCAGTTTTCTCCTAAGGTTGCTTACTTGCTTACTACAAGAAAACTGGATTTAGAAATAAAATGTTTACTTTTAAATACAATTTTTCTTGGTAAAAATTATTATCGTTAATTTTATCTATAGAAATATAAGATATTTTATTCATTTTCCATTGGCATTTTCTATCTTTAAATATCAATTTTCTTATAGTATTATGTTTTTATATTAATATTGCGAATCATATATGAATTTTGGTAAAATATATAATTAAATACATAAATTTTGAAATTGATTGACTTAGTACATGAAAGACTTTTTGTGTACTACATTAGTGCTTTTGTCAAATTAGCTAATATTGTTATTTGAATAGGCATGGACGAAAAGTTCTTTTAGATGCTAAATTGATCAATTTAAAAATTTAGATACCTAATTATATATTTTATCAAAATTCAAGTACTATTTGCAATATTTTTCTTGATTTTTTAATGCAATAATTATAGGGAAAAGTACAACGTTATAGAAAGTAGTATATATACAAAGAGTATCTTATTGTAAAATTTTAATTGGTGGATAAATTCATAACGCACATGGTGAGTACAAAATTACAAGTGCATAAAGTGGATAAAGATACGGTTGTGCTAATTTAATAGATAAATACAATAGGATTAAGAGAAACTCTTAGAATGTATAATATATTTGATAAATTATACTAGAATGTCACAATGTCTAGGAGTAAGTTCATTATGAGTCATAACATTTTGACAAGTGGTTCATTTTAGGTCATCGTAACGGCCAATTACTCACGTTGATATAAAACTCACATTAAATTCCATGTTGCTAGACACATGGATAAAAAAAAACCGACCCCATAGAACTTTGGAAAACATACTTAACCAAACCATAAAAAAATGACTCGGCAAGTGGAAAACACACATTTTAATCGAAGTATGCAATGCTCCGAATCAAAACCTTAACACCAATTTCCTTAATTTCATCTTGAAGACTGTTAACCCACTAAAGGTGCTCTTCAATGGCAAATCCTACTTTGACCTCGAACATGATCGAGACTCCTATTTCATGTGTTCATCAAATACTACATTTGATTTTGTTGTTTGTGATTTTGGTGTTTTTTTAAGAAAAATTTCCTAAATAATGTCTAGTAAATATTGAAATTATAACACATGTTGCTGTTGTTGTTGTGACTATCCCCTTGTTTCTACAACAAATATATTCATATGAATGGACATGAGATCGTCTGTGTTGATTTAAGGATTTTAATCGGTTTTTTTTTTTTTTTTTTATTGAAGTTTGAAATTTTGATTGTACTCATGGTTAGCTACGATAGTGAGAATAATATGGATTTGTTGATCTCATAACCAAGGTAAAATTCCCGATTTGATAACCAATGGGTTTAGCCACACACAGTAATCTGATGTTGCACAATAGCTTGGGATTTTTGTTCGCTTGATTTTTTTCTTCCCTCCTTAAATGTTGTAGATTGGAAATGGAAGATTTAAATGTTCGAAGAAGGCTTGGAAAGAGTCCTGCTAGTTTTGACAATGTTTAAGAATTATATGAATTTGTAGGAATCTCCGTGGCTAGCATAGTTGGTGTTGATTCCTACTTATGTGGTCTGTCTCCTATTGAGCTAACTAGTTGGATGAGACATAGCTAAAGGAGGTGGTTCCATAGTTGTCCTTATCGTAGAGGTGAAGGGCATTGTGTTTTCTTCAAGTGGCGAGACTTATAAATGTTCAATCGTGCAAAAAAAGTGATCTTAGACCTTCGCGATCATTTAAGTGATGTCTCAAACTCAAATGCATATGCCCAACTAAGCATCACTGATGTAGCTTTAACACAAAGTGCATTAGTTCTTGAGTTAAATGTGGCAAAAAAAAAAAATTTGCTTACATTAAGAAAAGTTTGAAGTTTGAGAAGAGGAAGAAGATGATACTAGGTCATTGCTTGGGTTTGTCGTGGGTGTTGCTTGTAATTTTTATTGTTGTCATTGCCATGTTATTGAAGGAAAGAAGTGTAGGTTTTGTTGGTTGTAGTCTTTCTCCATTTCACTAGAGAAGTTTATGTATTTGCTACATAATTAAATGTTGTTTGAATGTTATTTTGATTAATGTCCATCATCAAAAATCACTTCCTTCAACAATAAGAATTGTTTTTTCGATTTCCATGTTTTAACAAGTATATCCAGTTTCTATAGGTGTACTATGCTTGATGAATATCTCGTTCACACTTCTATTTAGGAAGTGCTACACGAAACTTGCATAACTAGAGTCATGGTGAACTAATAAATATGTATCCATGTCAAGATGAGGTTTATAAAAAATCCTCGAAGCATCATCTTGATGAATGCCCCTTTGGATGTCTTCTACTAAGTCACCATATGTAGTCCCATTAATTTTAATAGCCACCATCAACACTAATCCTCCAAAATACTTTATATTAAAGCCCTTACTGACAAAGTAGCCTCCGTGGTCGACTGCGATTATAGCTCTATTTTTTGCCATGAGAAGACTTAAAACAATGAATGGTTCAAAGTGAAAGTTCAATTTGTCCAATAAATTACTTATGTATGAATAAAAAATCAACAAATTTAGTTAAATACAACTATGTTTTCAACCTTTTTTTTCATATATTTATTTATACCACTAACATTTTTCATATGTGAGGTAGTGAAATTTTTACTACATGAGCATTGTAAAGTAGATGTGATAGCAACAAATAGATATGGATGTACAACATGGGAGATTGGCTTAGGTCTAGCTTGAAAATATATAAAAAAAACATTAAAGTTGTAGAATGTTTTCAACAAGCCAGAGAATCAGGAGCAATATTAAGGTTTCGCACTAAAAACATCGCATACAGTGATTCACCACCAAATGTTGTTGCGGTTTCAAAAAATAACAAAACAAACATAATTACAAAATTAAATAATTTTTTATTAAAACCTCATTAGAGTAAGAGTGAAAAGAAGAGCCAGTCGGCTTTCTTTCAGAAAAAATCACCAGCACAATACAAAATCATAGCACCCACAATGAACAAGGTACAAATAAAAATTAGGGTTAGGGTTTCTAGTATAGATCCTCACAAATTCAAAACCCAATATACACTCTTCTCTTTATGAATTCAACATTAAGGGTAGGGCTTTGAGTTCCAATTCTCATAAATTCAGAACCAAAAAAACATTCCTCTTTTAAGAGAAATCATTCTTAAAAGGACAAAAAATCTCAAAAACAAAATTAAAGATAGCATTTTGATGAAAACCTAAAACTAGAGCTCTGACCACCTTGGATGTTGACCTACGGTTTGTAATGGTCGAAAACTATAAAGGGGTTAATGTCTTTGTAGAAGGAATTAGGGAGAATCGTAGTTAGGGTTTGATTTGGGGCATTTCTTGATTATGATCTTTTTTAGGTTTGATTAAAGGTTATTTTGGAGTTTTTTTTTTAGGGTCGTACTTTGCGTTTTATGTTAAAGGGGTTTAATTGGATAGGAAACTCAAGGGGGTGGAATAATATTGTAATGCTCTAAAATTTCATCAAGTGTGTACAATGCCACACTTTGTGCATTATGTGCACAAACTTCCTTAAAAGATATGTCTATCATGAACATTTGCTGGTCAATTTTAAATTTTGAAATCCTTTAATGAGATTTTGGAGACAACTAGATTTAGTATCAGTAAAAACAAACTTTTATAAATTCTAACTTGAAAACAAACCATACCATCAGGTATCTCATATACCTTTCTTGATGGCAAAACAAAGCTTTAAAACTTATTGCAAAATAGAGGCTTTGTAACTAAGCCTTAGAAGAATTACAACTTTTAGTAAGACAAATCTAGTTCTTAAACAAAATAAAATAAAACATAAATAATCCAGCAAACCTACTTCACTTCACTCCTCTTCTAAAACCTCCATAATCACCCATACCTGAGTCAAACATCATCATCATGAAATCAATAGTACCTAGAAAGAACAAAATAATGAGTCGAAGCCCAGTAAAACAGCAACACAAGTACACACAAGATGACGCACGAGCTTAAACTAATGCAATACAGCAACAACAGTTTATTATCGTTATATTAAAATGAAACAAGCAAATTTGGAGCACTCATACTCTGAATCATGCCTCTAAAAATCTAGGAGTTTTAAGTAACAACAACTTCTTAGGGGATTGATATAAGCAGCTTGGATACTTATATCTCCTATATTTAACAGAAAAAGGAAAAATAGATTTATCTAGGACACACAACCGTTACACATCTTTACTTATCTCAGTCCATGATATGATACGTCTCAATCAATCCCGTAAACGTAAGACATATTATATTGCATTCCTCCAAGCCTAAGTAGATGTTATTTTGATATTGTTTGCCTTATCAGCTACCCGCTAAGCTATCTATGAACAGTCATTGCATCATAACATACCATTGTATCATAGTAAGGGGTGCCTTAAGTGCCTAACTACTATGTCTCAGCTCTTGATAAGGTTGTCGCTTCCCGGACCAGATTAAACGACACAAGCACAATCAACATTCAATTATTAAGTTATCTTTAAGTTTTTATTCTTTTTTAATATGTCTATTCTAACATGCAATAAAGCATGTCACTGCATACCTTATATTTTCAAAATCCAAATAGAGGCAGAGGGTAGGCTAGAAGCCAACTCAAAGGATAGATTAGACAAACATCTGTTTGAGAAAATTAAACTATATAAGCAATTAAATAAATTATCTACTTATATTAAACTCAGTTTGAAAAAAAAAACTATTTGATCATACAATAATTAGGAACCCCGCCATGGCTGTGAAAATCTCTACTCAAAATACAAATAGTTCTCTATTGTTTGTCAAATTATTTTTTTCCCTTTGTTTATAAATCATTTTCTATAAAACATTATCATTTATTATTCAATTTCAAGTTTTAAATAAATTATTAACCTTTAAGAAAATACTCATTTGAAATAACATACTCCCTTTACTATTCATGGTTTAGCCTAGCATATTAATCAAACGAATTACAAATTAAGTTTACATTACTCAATTTAACCAAGTTAGTTAGAATTAATTATTTAATCTAGTCACTAAGTCATATTCAATTATTTCACTAGGTCTAATAACTAGTCTCTCTCTCTCTCTCTATATATATATATATATATATATATACATATATCTTATAGGATCTTAATTAATCTAGTTCAAAAATTTACTAAATAAAGTTGAACCTAGGTTAATTAACTAAGTTCATTTTATACGTAACTTTTACGTTTAATTTAATCATTTATTAAATCTATAAATTCACTTAACTCATTCCTAATTGGATAAATTATTATCATATTATATTATCTATCATCTATCTATTTTAGGTAATATGGAACTCATCGTGTAGAAAACAAATGAATTTGACAAGAAAAATGACAAACATGAAGAATTCTGAAACCAAATGAGATATATGGAGGGCTGTATGAATTAAAACGTGCATGTATGAAGGGCTATATGAATGACAAGTTATAAATTTATATATTTTTATCCAACTTTTTATTATACTCGTGTGTATGTTTTTATAATTTTTTTATAGGAAAAATTATGTGAATTTCAAAGTATATAGAAAATAGTTTTAAGTGCAATAAATATTTGGAAAACCAAAGTACACGCACTATAAATCAAGCAAGAAATTATTGACTCGACATTAAATGGCTCACATGCCATCCAAAAATAGATCATATGTTATTTTTTATAGGAATCATCGATAACCTGGAGAGTTTGCAAGCCACGGATTGAAAGAAAGGGACCATAAGCTGCCATTCGGGGGGATATATATGGTTCCTTGAACACATACAGAAGAGGACGGAAAAAAAAAACCACGAGATCAAGATCGTGAGCTTTCACTAATGGCTAAGGAGAAGTTTTCTTGTATTCTTTTCATGGATAGGAGAAACTAAATTTCCATTCTAGTCAAAGGATAATTATAAGTTTTGGTTCTTCAAGAATTGTGAAATCTAATTAATTTATCATCGTTTTTTTCTTTATGTTTGTGTATTTATATACCTTTTGGATGTTTTGATACTATTATATTGCTTGATTGATACAAAATTAATTTAGGGCTCTTTTGTTCAGTTGGTAAAATAATATATTGTCAATTAAAACATCAAATTCGTAATTATTCATTGTTCAAATCTTTGTGGTGCAATAATATGATTGATTATAAGAAAGATAATTAATTTATGTTATGAAGATATATATTATAGTCTAAATAGATTGAACTTGTGATTTGTTGGCTAGAATTGGTGATCTCTCTTGTTCTCCATGCTATTGATAAATTAAATCCTATGAGCTTGTTTAGGTTGTTTAATCAAAAGAGAAATAATCAAAGAGTTTGTTTTGATTATCAAAAAAGTAAGGAGAGATATATTGTTAGAACTTGTTAATGACCACAACCAATTTAGTCAAGATAAAGAAAATTAATCTTTGCATCCGTGATCAATTTTATGAACTGAACTGTAATGTAATTGTACCTTTGGTTAGGAACACTTTAATATTCAATTATTCTTTGAATTGCATTACTTGCTTTTCATATAAATAGTTTTTTTTTTAATTCTCAAAACCATCATCTTTTCTTTATCGAATCTTTTAAAAGAGATAAATTTTACCAATCTCTATGGATTCGACCCTACTTACTGCTATATGTTATTTATAAAATTTTTAGAGTAGGAACTTAATTATGTTAGATTCGACACCAACCAATGAATTTTGAAGCAGGACCAGAATAAAAAAATCTTCATACCCATACATAAACATAACTTACAACATCTATATGCATATTATTACATCGTAATTCATCAAATCATTTCATTAATCATCTAGCCTATACTCATGCATAACATATACTTAGGTTTTAGCTTGCAAGTTCATATACTACTAGTTTACCAATTTTATTACAAACCCTACTTATATTTAGCTTTAATTCATCATATGCATAAATACATAACAAAAAAAAAAAAAAAAAAAAAAAAAACAACTTGCTTACTTATTAAGACAACATAACCCACTTGATCTTTTCTACTACTATTCCTCAAATTTTGAAGCTATCCTAAGCTTGTTTCCCATCTTTAATCTTGTTTGTCTAACTATAATTTCTCTTTTGATCCTCTTGAAATTGAGATTTGAGGTGATCAAATGAAAGAAAGAGAAGAGAAAATGAAAGAGAAGAAAGAGGAATGTTGCAATTGAGAAAAACAAAGAAAAAAAATGGAAAAGAAGAAGCAAAAAAGTAAGGCAGGTAAAGAAAAAGGAAAAAGAAAGAAAAGGATGAAGATAAAATATTTTTAAGGTAAGGATATTAGGTTTAAACGTTTCTAATAATTTTATAAGTATTAAAACTAATTAGAAAATAATTTGATAATTTATATAAAAATTATTAATTGGTACTAGAAATCTAGTTTAGAAGTTCAATTGGTAGAAAATGGACATTTAGTTTGAGTTTGACTTAAGAACTGATATTTTCAAACAAGTACTTGATTTAAAAAACTATAGGGGTTTTAGAAAACAATAGTTAACTAAAGTTCAAAGGTTTAAAAGTTAATAAAAATTTAAATTACATATTTAAGGGTTTAGGGAATTGAAATTGAAGAAAAGGGGTTCAAATTGAAAAATTGGAAGAGATTAAGAAATTCAATTTGTCAAAATAAATAGATGAAATAATTAAATAATTTTGAAAGGGATATTTAAAATCTCAATTTCAATTTAAACCTATTCACCAATTTGATTATGTCCATCTATCTAATTATATCTTATAAATTACTTGATCTATTTATTTGATCTATCTAAATTAAATTTCTAAACTAAATTTTAGAATCATTCTCCTACTATATTACTAAATTATTATAGTTTTAACTTAGCCAAGTAAGATTTTAGGTGTTTAAAATATGGTTGGGTTTGTCTTGTTCGATTAATATGGGATTTTAACTGAGCAATTATATCTTACTATGTTCTTTTATCCATGCATCTGCCAATGATAGTTGCTATCACCCTTAATTTTATGATGATTTGGACTCTTTTTAGTTGATATTATATGTGAAAATCATTTAGATTTGGTACATAGTTGACTAAATTGTTGATTCAGGCAAGATGGAGCAAATGTGATCGAATCAAGTGAAAGTGACAAGGAAAAGAAGATATGAGCATGATCCTAGATCCATACGCCGTGTAGCAAGGGTGGTAGCATGCAGATTTAAAGTCAAAAAGACATACCCTTTGCTATTCCTTGTATGGAGGGGCATATAGAGAAGAATTTGATCAGAAAGGTATATGCCCCATGCACAAGAAGGCATACACCCATTGCGCACGGCATATGGAAGGGCATATCAAGTCACATGCCCTTGTTTTATTTTATTTCTCTGATTTTTGAGACCCATATATATATATATATATATATATATATAGCATTAAGAATTGGAGGAGGCTAGAAAGCTTTTGAAGAGTTAGTTATGACATTTCATAGGGGTTTTTGAGAGAATTTTTAGAGCATTCACTAGTGGAAATAAGTCAAGGAAAGTCAAGATCCAAGACTTTCCGAGCTTCAATTCTCAATGTTATAGTCATGAATTCTATTTCCCCTCCTAGAATTTTCATTTCCCTAGTAAATATCATGGAGGAGTAAATCCAAGGTCTAGGTATTATTCGAATACTACTTTATCATGTGATAATGATATTTTTTAATGAAATCTTATTAATGCTCTTATGTTCAATTGCGTGTTCTATTATTGTTTCTTAGATTCATATGTCCGAAGTATGAACTTATGTCTGATAGTATTCAAGTTAATTAAGAAATTGCTTTTATGATTAGATCTATGCAATTGATGAGGTTTGGTTATAATTCTAGAGATAGAATAGCGAGAATCTTTTGTTGATGATTGATTTGTTGATGACTTCATGTTCTTCATGTGATCTTATGTTGCTATTGATTAAGGAGAGATCTTAACTAATAAACCTAGGGTTAGATAAGTTGATAGATTTGAGAAAATTGTTATCTTGCTTGTGGAACTCTACAACGTAAGAACTCAATAGTGATAACTTTTAGATTCCACGGATTCGCATGATAAAATAAGGATAGAACTAGAATTAGGTCGCTTTGATTCTTGAATTAAACTTTGTTGTTTGTTGTAGGTAATCCCTGCTCGCTTTTAGTATGATTATAGTAACCTTTAGTCAATAGTTTAGAAAACAATCACTCTTATTTGATGCTTAGATAATAGGAAGGGAGATACTATTGGGACTTGGTTTATCCCTATGGATAACCTCTTGCTTAACACTATACTACGCCTATGATAGGTACACTTGCTTATTGCTTCGTAATTAGAATTAGGAACGGGTTTTTATAAATTTTTAAAACTACAATTCACAATCCATTAGCCAACATGGAATTTAATGTGAGTTTTATAATGGTGTTCAAAGGCGTGAGTAACTAGACATTATGGTGACCTGAAATGAACTACTTGTCAAAATTTAGTGACCTCTTTTTAACCACTTTATAATATTACTTTCTAAACGTTGTGACCTTATATGTAATTTACCTGTAATATTATAACTAAAATATTACACGACATAGATACGTACATTTTTTTTTCTATTTGAGTTTAAATGCAAAAGTGTGTCATCTTCCTTGTAAATAATTAATTTTTTTTTTTTGGGGGGGTTTGTTAACTTTCCTTGGTTCCTCTAGAAGATTGTCAATAAAAATGAAAATTTTAGACCACGTTTTCTTTTTCTTCCTTTAATTCTTAATTTTACAAGACATGGAGAACTTTGCTTAATAAATGATAATCTAAAACAAACAAACAAACAAAGCATGATTATCTTTGACCAATTTCTTGTTGATGGAGATGATGATGCAGATGGACTCCGAGGATTGCGCTTCAATGTTTTGTTGGAGTGACGATTCACCCCAAGGAAATCTTGAAAATGCAACAGGACATGTGTGAAAAAGCTGAAATTCTTATTTCCGGATTTGGTTCTCTTCTTGCCAGATTTTCCATCCTTTTTAGATGCTTTCGGTAAATGCTATTTACTTCTTGTAGCACGCCAAGCGTCGAGTGCCGAAGGATATGATGCAAGTGTATGCAAAAATCCAACCAACATGGTTGTCTAAAATATTAAGAATCTTACTTTTTACATGTTTGTTTTTGTTCACTTTACTCTAATTTCTGCTGCATTATTTTCCATGTTCGTGTCCAATGCTCATATTTATTCAACTTGATCTACGAAATTTGTGTCCTTATCCAATTTGCGCTTTCTACCTACTTTCACGGGGGAAAAAGAATATAAATATCCGCACCAGATACATGCATGGCAAAAAAGGAAATTAAAAAAAAAAAGAAGAAAGGAAAAACAATTAGTAAGATTAAATAAGTTACTTTAATATCCACAAATCCTACTTTAAAACAGTATTGTCCGGGTTGATCCCCTAATTCAATCCAATTGAACCTAATCCCTTCTTGGGAACAAGTCGATTCGATCCAAGTTCAACTTAGTTTAACCATTGATTCTTGACCCTTTAGCATGATCAAATCAAAACCTAGATTAGATCTGCTAGCATTGCTTTAAACCCACTTTAAAATAAAAACAGGCCTGCTCATCTTTTCCCTCATCGACCTCTAATTTAAAGTAGAAACTGCTCTTGCTCATCATCTTTTTCCTCATACACCTCAACATTAAAATGAAAATATATCAAAGGAGCAATATTAAATTGAATATTGGATCATCACATTTTCATGAGGGAAAAAAAATAAAAAGGAAAAACGCTGAATTTACTGTTTCAATAATTTAGCCAATTGGGAAACATTTACATTGCCTTGCACAACAAATGACTAAACAAACGATAACATGGAGAAATCAAGAATATATATGGATATATTAATTTTGTTAATAAATTCCTTTGGATAATCAATTCATTATAAATTATAATTAAATAATGAACTATTTCATGTTTTTAATAATTTTTCTTTATTTTAGCATACATATTATGATGCATCATCAGCTAGTATATTATTAAAACCAAATGTAACTATTCAGTATCTTCAGTGTCTAAAAAAAAAAAAAAAATTAAAACAGAAGTTACACTTCGGGTTATATAAGGAGTTATACTATACGGGTGCTATACGAGGGAGTTATCAAGGAGTTATCGAACTATTTTGATGACATAATAAAATTGTATTGATTGAGGTAAGTGGAGTCTATTCAAACTTCAATCATTAGAAATATGTGTGCATAGAAAAGAAATTCCAACACGGGTATATGGGCACATATAAAATATCCAAACGATTCTATTTATTTCTTTTCTGTGCAGTCCTAAATGGTTGTATTTATAAAATTACAAATTAAATAATTCTATTCAATTAATTTACTATTTTAGCACTCGACTAACTGCACCCTCTATTATCTATTAAATTATTTGTTTTGCTTTGTGCCAGGTGGACCTTTGAGAGAATTTGGTGGATTGTTACTAACAATTAATAATGAAAAGTAATTTGATAGCAAATAATGTTAAAACCCTGTTGATATAGTAGCTTAATTTAAATATAATTTTCAACCATTTTTAGATTCTTTTACTTGGATAAGAAAGTGAATATAGTAATAATACTAATGGAAAAATGTTAAATTTGATATCAGAATTTTACACAAAAATTCAATTTTATACTTGAATTTTGAAGCAATCAATTTTATACATAATGTAACTTTTTTGTGGCAATTTTTCCTGTCTCACCTATCGTTATTTATTTTACTTGCTGACATAGAAAAGAAAACTTATTAGTGCTAGACGACATTAAGAGAAGTAATAAAAGTTAAATGATAGTTTGTGTCTTCAACATGGACCAACTAAGTAAATGGTGTTGGGGAGGAAATAAAAATTGTCACAAAATATTCGATTGAATATTACATTGGCTACTTCTAAATTTAGATACTAAATTGAGTTTTCATGCAAAAATTTAGATACTAAAATTCAAGTGTCAAATTTGATATTCAACTTAATAAGAAACAAGCAACAAGAAAACATTACTTGCAACAACATAAAAAATTTCCCTTTTTTATGTTAGTCATCTCGCTGGATAAGGAATTACAAAATTTGTTGGGATACAAGTATGAGGTTAAAGAAATCCCATATGAAAAATACATGGTATAAATGAAAGATCTACAAGAAGGAAAGCCTATGGTTAAGATGGGATGATGATGGAAATGAATGTGATTGATTGACATTTTTATAATTGGCATCGTATGATGTGGACGAGGTAGTGGATATTTATTTGAACAAAATGAAGATGAAGACAGCTTGTGAAAGCTGCCTGAAGGCAGCCGGTGTTGCCAAGTATGCTGCCAGTATATCCATGAAGGCCGCTGGCATATAATGTAGATCAGTGGTCTAGGTTCTAGCACAGCTCGAGTCACTGTCGTAGATTTGCAACAGAAGGAACACCGGTCCTGTACATTGCTGGCTTATATTTTAAGGCCATTGGAGTAACAAGAAAAGCCATCGGCCTTAGGTCAACGTACAGATCTCTATTTGTATTTTTTAAAAGGTCGCTTGATGACAACGTTCTAAGGCTATCAACTTTTCTTCCAGCTTATTTTTGCACGATTTGTTTCTTGTTTTATCTTCTAGGGCTTTATTTTATATATATATATATATTCTCAAAAACCATTATTAGAAGATTAGACATTATTATTACTCTTAAAAATCCTAATTGAGAAGTTTTTCTCATAAAGTTTGCATCGTTATTGTAAATCTTGTTTATCTACGCTTTACACTATATCAGGTGGTATCAAAGTAGGATGGCAACTGACGGCGCTGGTGGTGCTCTTCGTGATGGTATTTAGAGGGTGAAGCCTCTTAGGGGGACGAGGCGTTGTAATGATTGGAGCGATGTCTAGAGCAACAGATGAATCACATGTTCTAACATTTTAAGGAACGTTTTGAGGAGATTGTGGATAGTCTAGATGCTTGTGGAATCAATGCACACAAGAGATGGAATGACAATAGAAGGCTAGAGGTTGAGGTAGCTTGTTGACCCTATTGACAAACCTATCCCTGCACATAAACCACCAGTCTACAAAAAGGACTTAGAAGAGAGCGATGTGGAACCACCTTAGTTCTCTTATAATCCACCATATGGTGGACAGAGAAGGAATTATTATGAGGATAGAGATGCCGGGAAATTTCGCTATGGTGGTTATGGAAGAGATTGATATGATGATAGAGATATTAGAGATTTTCAGTTGAAGGTTGATATCCCATTCTTTAATGGGAGCCTAGGGATTAATGAATTTTTGGATTAGATTGCCGATGTTGATAGAATCTTCGATTATGCAAAGACTCCTCCTGAAAGACAAGTTAAGTTAGTGGCTTGTCACTTAAAGGGGATAGCTTTAGCATGGTAGGAACGGATCTAATATATGAGAGAGCAGGAAGGAAAAGGTCCTATTTGTACTTGGTGTCAGATGAAATATTTGAAGAAGATGGAATTTTTACAACCGGAATATGAACAGATCTTGTTCCAACAATATCAGTGATGCCAACAAGGAAGCAAATCAATTCATGAGTTTCCAGCAGAGCTCTTAAGATTGGAAAAATGGAATAACCTCCTAGAATCTGAAGGGCAGCAAGTATCTTGATATTTAGAAGGGTTAAGGCTAGCTTTGCAAAATAGAATTGGATTATAGGTTATTCGTACCTTGAGTGAGGTGAAGAATCTGGCTTTAAAAGATGAGTTAATGCAGCAAGAACATGGAAAAAGAATTTTTGGGGGATATAGATCCACTGCATGGTTAGAGGAGAAAACTAAGGATATAGAGGAATAGTCGACTCGTGGATACTGTGCTAAGAGTCAACCCCAAGAGGATAAGGTTGCCAGAAAATGTCTTATGAATGAGGGATGAGACAAAGAGGTTAAGAAAGCAGATAATCCTTATGTGAAGTTGATTGTTGGGAAGTGTTTTCGATGTGGTCAACCGGGACGTAGATCTAGTGAATGTCCTAAGAGGAAGACCATTAATATAGTGGAAAGAGAAGAGGATGATGATGGGATTTGTTGTGAGGCCGATGGAAATGAGGAGGAGGAATATGAAGAAGAAGATGAAGGGGTTTATGTTGCTCGAAGGTTGATGTTGACTCCAAAAAGTGAGGATCATACCCAACACCACCAGTTGTTTGGAACCAGATGCACTATTAATGAAAATGTGTTTAGTGTTATAGCTGATAGTAGTAGTTATGAAAACATAATAGGAAGGAAGGCAATACATAAATTGAAATTGCTTGTGGAGAAACATTTGAATCCACATACACCAAGGTGGATCAAATGTCATACCCCATAGGGTATCCTAAACGTAACAGCCCGCCACATACTATATAAGACTCACGAAATCCCTATCCGAGCCCTTCGGGAGTCTTGTATAGATGTAAAGCGTCCCTTTACGACAATAGAATACTCAATCAATGGAGTTAAGAAGTTTAATGTGGCATTCACTAGCCATAGATAATAAACATACAACACACACATATATATATATATATACATTACAAAAGTCTAAGGGGCATTCCCCGCAAAATAATATCAAGTCCATTACAGTCATCCAGCGTCCTTTAGTTTCCATCGGAAGTTTAAACAAAATCGAAGTAAACTTCTAAGGGAAACTCCTATCTTCGGTACCTGAGCTGTGGCTTGCCTCGGCCTAAGCCAAATGAACTCGTGCTGCAACAAGTAAAAACTATGGGGGCGTAAGCTAACTAGCTTAGTGAGTATAAACTTCCATATCACAATTAAGACAAATCATTCCAAACAAGTGATTATTCAAGCAAATGGTATGCATCAGACAAATGAGTTCAACAAACATATGACCAGCCGGAAATCATATGTGGATGGACTTACGCCCTCCATCCCGGGTTAGCAGATTAACGAATCCTACGGTACAACGTCGTTTAAGCTCACGGTCAACTGAATAATAATTCGTTTTATAGATCACGATAAACCAACAATTTCGTTTTATGGATCACGATAAACCAACAATTTCGTTTTATGGATCACGATTAACCAATATGTTCGTTTTATGGATCACGATTAACCAACATATTCGTTTTATGGGTCACGAAAAACCAAAAAATACTAATGCTGCATCCCATCGTGATATGCATGAGTCCAATTATATTTGTGGTCAAATATAGATTATTCCAATTCTTTTAGATGTCCAATAATTATTCGCAGACAATCAATATAATTTCTAACTAAACAAGTAGCAGCTTAACACCCGGTTTCGATATTCCTTAAGTTCAACTTCACATATCAACAACAGACAAGTATAAAATTCCCATATACCCCATCATGCATAATCATTTTTATCTTTACCTAAACAACTAATGCCACTATCATTACAATCATAAGCAATAATTGAGAACGGAAGTAATACTCACTCGGCCATGGCTCGCCGATCTTTTAGTAATAGTAGTCGGGTGGTAATGTATCGTCTTGCTCGGGATCACCTACCAATTAAGAACAATCTAATAAGAATCTCATCACTAAACTAATTCAAGCTATGCATCTAGACTACACAAAATCGGAATTCTCGCTATTTTCGGAAGCTCCGACTTAAAACGGCCATAACTTGGTCATTTTAACTCGGAATTTCGCAAATTTTATATCAATCTCTATCTAATTCGAAAGATCTATCTATTTCTAGTATTATTTTCAAGTTTTGAAAACATTAAGGTCACGGAACAGTGGGATCAGATCTGTTCTGTAACTTTTCCAATTCCGAAAAATTGTTTCGCATTTGATAAAAATGTTCCTAGTTGATGATTCATGTATAGATGGTATATGAATGAATTCCTAATATGTATATCATGTAATGAGCTCAATATATGCACGGCTTTGATGAATCTTTGATTATGAACTCTTATGAACTTCTAATTATTAAGAACTCTACGATGGTCACTCATAAAGCTATTCTTTCCAACTTTACATTCCTTAGGGTTTTATGATTTTATTCTTGGAATTTACTTGTTATCTAAATAAAAATGAGTTCTCAATATCTATACTAGTCATGACCTTCATTTATGCATAGAAATTCACATTTTTCATTTGACAATTATGTTTTTAAACAAGCTTTTCAAAAATCCGAATTTTGGAAATTTCTTTCTTGCATTTTCTTTATGAGAAAACTTGTTTAATGCATCAAAAATTGAAGCTTCATTATATCTATTGTCTAAGGACTCCATTTGACTCATAAAACATGCCATCTAAGCTTGGATACTAAGTGTTTATGTAGGCATCATCCTAAAATACGAATTTGACTATTAATCACTATATCAATATTTTTCATTCTAACTTCACTACTTGTTTTACATTTTTCTCATGCCTAAACTAACCTAAGCTTATGAAAATTATTCCTTAAGGGTATCTATTACATATACCTTCCATTTTTTAGGAAAAATATGAGTTTTAAAGTGGTTTTGGTGGTTTTTAAAGTAGGGTTCTAAAATTATCTGAATTTCCAACTAAGCATTTCTAACAAAACCTTTTCTTTTTCAAATTTCTTGCCTTCTATACATGAAGATCTACCATCTAACATATCTATACATAGGCAAGGCTACATTTTTATGATCATCAATGCATGAAAATCAAAATAACCATATGAACATAAATGTAGATGATGATATGAATGTCTAAACACTAGATCTACTAAATATAATGCATGAATCATGAGTTTCATGGCATGAACATAAATATCTATGCAAGATTCCTACTTTACATGCATGAACATCACATTATCTCATCAAAAACTCCTTTAAACTCTAGATCCACTTCTTGTGATGGCTTGATATTCTTGTACAAGTGTTTTCATGTCCCTAGCATATACTCATTGGGATTAAATGTGAAAAACACACAAGAATAGCTTTGCCATTACAAGATAATGTAGGAATAAGGTTTAGAATCATCACCTAAAGAAGATTGGAAGATGAAATGAGTTGTGTGTGAGTGTGGAGGGGGGGGGGGGGGAGGTGGGGGGTGTTGGTGTGGGGCTCACTTCATGATAAAGGAAGGAGAGGGTTTTCACTTTTGTAAAATTTTTGAAGAGTGAAAAATGAGAAGAGAGAGAGAACATTAGCTTATATATATTAAATGAATTAAGGTTTTAATTGAATAAAATGAGTAAAAATAAATCAAATTGAGAGGGGAAATGAGGAGGGGAGGGGGTGGGGGGGGGGGCGCACCGGCCATTGGGGGTGTGTGTGTGTGTGTTGAAATTTGATAAATTTGTAATTTATGTAATTAAAATGTAATAATTATTTAGGAAACAAAATTTCTTGGAAAAGAAAATTGTAATGAGTAGTTGTAAGGATGTAAGAATAGGGTATGGGTAGTGTATAGTGTAGGTTGTACTTGTGAATAGTAGACAAGACATCTACTTTACCGGTTGTAACGAAAACATGGGAAAATGCTATAACTGTAATTTTTATAGTCCAGAAAATTATAAAATCGATATTTTTGGAATCCTTATAAAATTACGGTTCTAATGAATATTCCGAAACATTTTTATGAGTTCGTGATCTCGGGGCACGCTTTTCCGTAATTGAGCTCGGGAAGGCCCGGAATTGAAAAATTCCCTAATTTAAATCTTTCAAAGGTCTAAAATATACTTTAGAACAATAATTCATATTCATTTACTTTATAAAACTTCTTTTATTATGAAACCGAAGGAAAGCCGATTTAGGGTTTCTAAGCTCTCTCACTAGACTTAAACTGGACTGAATTAAGGTTTCGCTTTTCAACTCCCAGGGTTTTCTTAACTACTGAGAAAATCGGGGTTTACATCAAATCTACTACGGGAAAAATTGAAGTGGCAGAACATTGCAAAATTCCTTTCTTCATAGGTAAGTATCATGATGTTGTGTATTGCAATGCTGTTGATATGGAGTGTGTCACCTCTTGTTTAGTAGACCATGGCAGTATGATGTAGATGCACAACACTCGAGTAAGAGTAATTTTATTAGCTAAAAAAGAAGGGGTGAAGTAGCGTTGTTGCCATTGAAGATAGGCTATTTATAGATAAGAGTATGTTTTTGTTTATTGTGAAGGATTTTGGGGCAGAAATTAAAGAGATTAGGTGAGTACATGCTTTGATTGTTAAGCAGGTATTGATGAGTGATGTTGAGTTGCAAGTGGAGGAGAACCAAAGTTGGTTTCCTTTATTGCAGGAAATTCCAAATGGTTTACTACGATGAGATATAACATAATATCGATCTTATTCCTGAGGTAGCCTTTAATCTGCATTATAGATTGAATCTAAAGGAGAGTGTATTTTGAAGGAGAAGGTAGAGGAGCTGTTGAGGAAGGGATTGATTCAAAAAAATTTGAGTCCTGTATAGTTTCGACATTATTGATGCCTAAGAGAATAGGAGTAGAGGATGTGCATTGATATAGGGTATTAATGAATATGTGGGGTTAAATAATTTTATACGTGGTTGGATGATATGCTTGACAAGTTACATGGAGCTCAATGGTTCTCGAAAATTGATAAAGAATGAATATCATCAAATTCGAATTAGGCTTGGTGATGAGTGGAAGACTGTGTTTAAGACGAAGGAAAGGTTATATGAGTGGTTTGTCATGCCATTTGGGTTATCAAATGCCCTAGCATGTTCATGAGGCTAATGATAGGTATTGAGTCGTTATTGGTAAACTTGCATAATATATTTCGATGATATCTAATTTATAGCTCTTATGAGGAGGAGCATTATTGCATTTGAGGAGAGTATTAATAGTTGAAGAAATAAGCTGTACATAAACCTTAAGAAGTGCAGTTTCTGACAAGCTACTTTTTTGGGGTTATGTCATTTCGGTTTATGGTATACGGGTTGATGAGGTGAAGGTCAGGCAAGTAGAGATTGGTTACTCCAAAGAATGTCAGAGTTGTGAAGTTTTATGGATTGGTGACTTTCTATCAAGTTTATTAGAAATTTGCACATTGCTGCACATGATGGAGAGGTTAAAAAAAAGGAAAATTCTATAGGCAGATGAAGTAGCAGAAGTTTTGCAGTCTTAAGGATAAATTGAGTACAGATCTATATTGCCTTTCAATTTTGAGAAGTTATTTGAAGTGGATTGTGATGCAGTGAGTGGGTATAGAGGCTATTCATTCATAGGGAAAAAGACCGATTGCATTTTTCAATGAGAGTCAGTGATGCAATGCGAAAGTGGAGCATTATGATAAGGAATTTCATTAGTATTGCATGCTTTAAAACCTAGAGCATTATTTGATTAGAAAGGAATTTGTGCTCTATTTAGCATGAGGCTTTGAAGTATTAATAGCCAGAAGAGGATAGTAGTAATGACATGCATGCGAGAAGGAGCCAAATTTTGCAAAAAGTTCCTTCATGTTATGGCTTAAATCAGGGGTGCAAATAAGGTAACAGATGTTTAAGTAGGCGGCTTTTTTGTTGTAACTTTGAGCAAGAAATTTTGGGTTTTGAGCAGCTTAAAGGGGAGCATGAGCATGATGAAGATTTGCGAAGATATGGAGTCAGGTATCAAATAATCAACCTATTTCTAGTTTTTATTTATTTGAAGCTTATTGTGATGCATGAAATCAGTTGTACCTGCAAGAACTTCATTGAGAGAGTAGGTGATTAATGATCTGCATGGAGATGGATTGACTGGTCATTTGGGGTAAGCATTGGAGCAATGAAAAGGACATTTTTTTGCCTCATTTATGGCAAGATGTGTATGGATTTGTGAGAAGTGTTTTATTTGCCAGAGATCGAAGGGCCAATCCAAGATATTGGATTATACATGCCATACCATTCTAGAAAATATTTAGGAAGATTGTTAATGGATTTTATGTTGGGGTTGCCTATATGCAAAGAGGAGTTGATTCTGTTTTTGTAGTGGTTGATAGATTCTCCAAAATATCCATTTTATTCTTACAAGAAAACAACAGATGCAGTTGGTGTTGCAGGTTATTTTTCAAGAGAGTTGTTTATTTGGATGGAGTTCTAAAAACAATCACTTCAGATCATGATAGTAATTTCTAAGTTACTTTTGGTGAACATTGTGGAAGTTGCTTGATTCTTCTTTGCAGTTTAGCAACACAGTCACAAATTGATATCCTAACGGAAGCGATCAACCAAACATTGGGAAATCTAATTCGCAGTCTTTGTGGTGATAGAAAGAAGCAATGGGACATTATCCTTCACAGGCTAATTTGCTTACAATAATGTTGTTAACAGTGTAACTGGGTGATCTCCTTTTTTAATCGTTTACACCAAGGTACCACAACACACTCTTGATTTGCTTAAGTTGCCTAAAGGAGATAGTGTTGATGTTTCAGCCAAGCATATGGCGAAGCAGTTAGTTGATGTGCAGAAAGAGGTGAAGCAAAGGATGGAAGAAGCAAATCAACACTATAAGTAAGCTGTTGATAACATAGATGACATGAGGTATTTAGGTGGTTAATCAAGTTATGGTTTTCTACACAAGGAAAGATTCCAGCGAGAGTACCTACAGCAAGCTCCAATGAAGAAGTATGGTCCTTATGCATGCTACAACACATCAATGATAATGCATATGTATTGGATTTGTAGATAGATTAGGTATTTCCAAAATATTTAATGTGGTGGACTTATCTAAGTTTCATGATTCAGATGTTGCTCTTTATTAAGACCATTCCAACAACTCGAGGATGAGTTTTTCCAAGTGGAGGAGATTGATGTGGACAGGGTAGCGGATGTTTATTTGAACAAAATGGAGGCATCAAGAAGGAATAAAAGAAGATGAAGACAATATGAAAGCGCATGAAGACAGCCAGTTTGTGAAGTATGCCACCAGTGTAACCATGAAGTTCGTCTGCGTTTAGCCAATATAGAGTATAGATCAGTTGCCAGATTCTACTATGGTTCGAGTCACGACGTAGATTTGTAGTAGAAGGAACATCGATCCTACATCGTCGGCTTATACTTCAAGGCTGGAGTAACAGAAAAGCCGGTCTTAGGCCGGCATAGAGATCTTATATGTTTTTTTTAAAGCCCACCTGATGACAACGTTCTAAGGCTGGGCTTTTCTTCAAGCTTATGTTTGCATGATTTGTTTCTTGTTTTATCTGCTAGGGCTTTACTATATCCATATATATAGAGTGAAAAACATTGTTAGAAGATCAGATATTATTATTGCTCATTGAAACCCTAATTGAGAAGTTTTTCTCATAAATTTTGCATATTTATTGCAAATCTTATTCATCTACGCTTTACGTTGTGTCAATTATATGATGACAACATAGGTCAATTAACAAGCTTCTGATGATACAATGACAAAGAGAGATTTTGATTTGAGGGATAGCAAGGCTAAGCCTATAATGAAGATTACATTCAAAGGGTTAATTTTAGGACACAAGTGTAAGTTAGAAAAGTCGTTCATGGAAATGATATAAATTCAGAAAAGAATTTATAATAGGAAAAATTCATTAATATTTTTAGTCGTATACTGTATCAAACCTATAAATATCTTCCTTGATAAAGCCATTTATACAATTTCTCTCTATTGAAGACCCCTTCAACAACCCTCCCTCACTCCCAACTCACCAAAAAATTTATGTGATCGCTTTTAAGCCTTAATGTCGTTTATATGCCAAGATCTCTTCTTATATCTTCGGTCAAGAGTAAAATAAATGGTTTGAAATTTCTTTAATAGAATAAAGGAAATGAATCAACTTCAAAGAGAGCAAAGAGTATTCATAACAAAGAAGGAATAAAAATCTTCCAAAGCAAATTCAACACACCACACCAAGAAATTTGGGTCCTTGCAACAAATAAATTGTGATAAAGAATCCTTTTTTCTGCTATCACATATATGTATGTGTATATACATTTTTTAATGCACCAATATCCCCATTGTAATAATATTTTAATTTTTTTTTTATTTGTAAGCATTTGAGAGGGATTTCTTCAGATGCAAATAAATAAATAATGCAAGGAAAACTTGAAGCGAGCTGCTTGTTGCAACACAAAAGATGCACAACCAGGAGCTGAGTGTGAGAATTAATTAACTTTCTGTTTTTAGATTATCAGTGGCGTCTCATTTAGCAAAGTTAATTATGTGCGTGACTTCTCACACTCAGAAAAGATGCAATAAGAAGTCGCGCCAATTAATTCGATGGAACTAGTGTAGCTAGGAAATGGCGAAAAGAACACCAGACTTGAGAGTGAGATGCTTGATCATGGTTTCTCTCTCTCCTTCCTACATTTGCCTTCCACGTTCATTTTTCACTTTTTTTTTACACTCTTACCTATATATATATATTATATATATAGACACACACACGTATTTACATGATAGAAAATATCATATTAACACATTAGTGTGCAACTATTTTTCTTGATAAATCTCATTTGATACGCACTAGCGTCTGCCTATATATCTCATAATATTTTCTCCTGGTCATTCTATTTAGGGGTGTGCATGGTACAGTTCGGTTTGATTTGCTCCTCAAACTGAACCACATCATATTTTATGGTTCATTTTTTTTTCAATTTGAACCTAATCATATGTTTCAGTTCGTATTTTCAAACCAAAAAAATAAAAAATGGTTATGTACAGTTTGATTTGCGGTTCGAAACGTTTTTATTCATAAAATAAAAAGTATATTCTATTGAAAAACTTCTATTACATATTTCTTATCAATAATGCAAATAAACAATAATAGTTGAAATTAATCATTTACTAAATAAACATGTAAAACGTATAGAAAAGAAATGATTTCATCCATTATAAAATTATAATTATGACTAGTTTTATTTTTTTTCTTAATTATCTTTAACTATAATAGTATACTAGACTTTATCCCAATATAAGACACAAAATTTAATTTGATGTATACTTCTAACTAACATATTATCAATTATATAAATCAACAAGTAACTAAATAATAGAAGTAGATTAATTAATAAGAAAAATGAAAAAAAAAAATATTCAGGAGTTATAATACTAGAGGTTAAAATCTAAAATCTATCTTATTTATAAGCATCATAATAATTAAAACATAATATGATAAGTCTAATTTTATTATCATGAATGATACATATCTAAGTCACAAATTTTAAAAACAATTAATTTTTTAATGAAACAATTAAAAGTAAAAATAATATATTTAATTTTTTAAAATATATATATAAAACGGTTCGGTTCGGTTCGGTTCTGGATCTCGAACCGAATCGTTTCAAAAAAGAACAAAAATTTTAGTTTGGTTTGGTCCTGTTTAGTTAACGGTTCAATTAGTTTTTTTGCACAGCTCTAATTCTATTGGTTTTCAAATTTGTTTTTTTTTTCTTTTAGAAAGTTTATGATTTTTCAAAAGGAAAAGAAAAAGAATTTTTTTCCTATTTTGAAGCATTTGGAATTTCTTAAAAAAGCCTAAAAAATCATTTTCTTTATTCGGATCCTTTTTTTTTTCAAGATTTCATTTTTTACTCTTACTAATTTTCTTAAAATTTATGATTTTTCTTTAAAAGCTCATAAAATTCTAGATATAATTATAACTATTGCACAAGAAATTTGAAGTTATTTTAATCAATAATTATAAATTGGAAGGTACTTTTGTCTTCATTTTGAAAATTTTATTATTTCATTGAAAATATTAAGAAATAAGAGAATTTTTCTTCTAGATTTAATGTTTCAAAAGTTCTTATGAATTGGATGTCTCGCTTTGGGAACATCACCAAAAAATTTATACTTCTTTCACTTCCCATTTCCTCTAATATGATTTTTTCACTTAAAAATTTAGTTTTCATTGAAGAAATTTTGTAAATCTTTTGAGTTGAAATGAAATATAAAAATATATTTAATCTTATATATATATTATATATTTTTTTTTTTTTAATTTTCAAAAACCGTACGTAACTTGTCCTAGAAATAGCAAATGATGTTGAGAAGCGCATTTTTTTTTTCTTTTCCTTTCAATGTAGGAAATGTTAAATATGACTATACAATATAATAGTTTAACTTTTAGGAATCATGTGTTTATTTTCAGTCATTATGTTTTTTTTTTTTTTTTTGGAAAAGCCCATGTATTGTGAAGAAATTATAAAAATAAATTGTACTTTGCAATGCTTAAAATAAACATGATAAGCGAAATTAGCGGGTGTAATAATTAAATTGCTTTTCTCCAATAAAATGTAGTTTGTGCAAAATATGAGCTGGTGATACACTTAAAATTTAAAAATAAGTTGTAGTATGAGAAAAGAGAAATGATTGGAAGGAATGATAAATTTTGTTGAAGAGTTTAACGACCAAATTTAGTCTCATTAATGACCACATTTGTCCCATTTCGGATATTGAACCAAATGAGTCAGTTGCAAATGAAGTCCTAACTGTATATAATGACGATCAGATGTTTGAAGGAGTTGTTAAAATTAATATGTTTGAAGGTATTTTGAACGCAATTGTAATCACATTGATAGAGGGTAGTGGCAAATCAAACGGTAAACGTGATTAGTTGATTCCAATTGTTAGAGTGGTTTATTTAAAGATATAAATGTTGAGGTCTATTATGAATTTTTTTAGTTTTATCTTCTTTCAAAAATCATTTAAGTGATAAGCCTCATGGTTAATGATCGACAATTTGCGAAGAGTTAAAATAATTGGTTGTTCTATGCGAAAAACTTACCACTTGACAGTGAGATGCTACCCTCCTCTTTCGATAAGGCCAAGTAAATGTTGTACGCAGTAGCAATGAATGTGAACTTAATCAAGATAAGTTGGAATGTTTGCATACTTTTTTGAAGGGATTTCCATAATCTATATGAATGCCCATGGTTATAAAAGTATAGGTGGAAAGCTTGGACTTCTAGAAAGAAAAAGAAAATTTTAGTTAAGGTTCGAATTTCCACTGACACCACTCCTCCAGTACTTGTTTAAGTAAAGAAAAATGACTTCAAATATGAGGTGACATTGGGAAGGAAATGTTTACCAAACATTCAAAGGCAACCCTAAGTGTTGAGAATTAAACATAAATGACAGAGCGGAAGTTAATTAAAAGAGGTTAAATTGCGATTCGTTGATTCACATATAAATAACAAAAAAGAATCTACATCAACTTATTGATTTTAATGAATGTCAAGAAAGAAAAATCGAGAGAAAATGGATGCTATTATTCCTCTTAAAATAATATTATATATTCTTCTATCAATCGTGCTTGCTAACATGTACTAAAAATTATTTTAGACCATTATTCGTATTGAATCATACATCATTTGAGGCTTTTCTTCAAATTTGTTTTTATCATTCAATATCATCAATTATGGCAAACCCTAGGTTTATAGAATTAATAATAGTTCTACAAACCCCTTATTACTTATGATTTCTATGATTGTTAGTAATGTTAATCTTAGAACTACTCAATTCTACTTCAATTTCACATTTGGGAAGTACTATCTAATTGTGTCATATCCTTTATAGTTTTATTGGCTACACAAATACAAAAACACAACAATTATTCTTTTTAATCGTTGATTAGATAGAAGAGCCTTAAACGTGTTCATGTAGCGACGTGGGTGAAGAATTGTGGTTGTTTGTGAATGGTAAGTGTTTGCTTTTTATTCTTTTGACAAATTAGATAATCAGACCTTGGGTAAATACAATAGTTAAAGTAAAGAAATTTGATTTAAACTAAACCTAATTTTTGTTTGACCGCTGTTCAAATAAATACCATGTTCGATGGAATGGAGGATATACTTGTTGGGTTTATTCATTTATTCATTTTATTTGAATTGACACCGACATATTTGATTGATTTAACTAAACATCACCACAAGCAGGGTCCAAATTGGGACCTATGGAGACTCAATCTACTAGATCATCACTCAACGTCTGACCCATGGCTAGACCACACGGTCCAAAACAAAAGAAGAATATCAAATAATATACGAGTTATTTATTATAAAATTAAGAAATAAAACAGATATATAATAAAATTAATTTAATAATTAAGATAAAATAAATAACATTTAATGTTTATTCCACTTTTAATGTGAATAAAATAGTTTATTATCTATTTATAGCTATATTTGCATTGTTAATAATGGCACACAAAATAAATACAGTTGAAAAAATATATCTAACTTCTTTATAGAGTTTCACTAAGAGAATCATCGTAATTTAAAAAATGTGGAACTTCTTTTTCTTATCTAACCTCTTTTAGAGTATTACTATAGCCATTACTAATATTTCAATTCAAATGGAATGCACTTATATAAATAAATAAATGCATATCCTTAATAATTTTAAGTTAAAATGAGCTAAACATAATGATTTTCTTAGACCCAATTCTTGTTATAAGTTTTAATTTGAATAAAAAGATTTTATTTACTAATTTATTTTAAATAAAAAATGGTCAAGCCAGACTCAGACTAGACCTGGCTCAGAGTTGGTGGATCCACGGTTCGGTTTTTGTCCCACCCTACACCATGGTGGCCCTAGATCGGATCTTGACTCGAATAGACCCATCGCGGGGATGTCTAGATTTAACTACACATTCAATTATTTAGCCTAATAACTTAAACCAATGATAGACTGGATATTTCATTATTTAAAAAATATTAAAATGACACTGAGAGGATTTAAATGACATTGAGAGGATTTTTATTTATAGTCGCTACTATATTAATTTATAAACAAATTTTCTTTATATGAATGTCTTGTAATTTGATCTAAACCTTTAATTGCTTTTCCAATTATATAGAAATGTAAATAAAGTTGTAATGAGTATTACTTCTTTGTTAAAATTTTTAGTTGGTATAAATAAATAAACAAGTAATTATTAGTACAAAAGTAAATTATCTATAATGTTCCCACTGTTTTTATTACAAAAAGATGATAATTTATAAAGAAAAATTGATATTTTCAAGGTAGGGATTTATAAAAGGATAGGAAATGTTGAATATTAATTTATGTGTGAAGTACATGGATTTTTATTTATATTTTTGCTTAATAGCAATCATATCATGATGAACCGATATTCTATACTTAAAAAATATGTATAGCAACTTGGGGTAGACGGATGAGGGAAAACTGTAGCTACTAATTAATAGCCAATGACATTATTACTAGATTATATGAAATTAATTACTACTAATGAAAAGAAAGTAAATTCATGGTCTTTAATCAGTCATCTCAATATATGATTATAAGCCATAAGATTTTTTTTTTTTTTTCATTTGTCATTACAATTACAATTAAGGAGTATCTATATCCTTGAAATGGAAGATTGGTATTATTCCATTAGATTACAAGCGGTTAGGGCAAGCTTAAGATTTCTCAGTCAACTTTTTTTATTTTAATTTTTTTCTTAAGTTTTTTTGGGTCCCTGACCTACTATTTCCCTAGCTTCTTTCTCAAGGTTGAGCCCATGTAAGATATCTTCGGCTATAAAAGAGACGCAAGGAATAGAACCCCGACCCCTTTAATATCTAACGTCCTCTCCCTCTCGCTCACTCCCTCCCCAACGGCGCGCGTCTCCTCTCTCTCTTCTCTCTCTCTCTTCTCGTCATGCATACACACAACCACACATATAAATAGAGGCAAGGGATGTGCTTATGAAAATGAAATATATAAGGTGTGTGGTGAGCAAGATGGAGAAGCAGGCACGTGCATTACTAACTCATATACTTAGCAATTAAGGTGTATGTCTTATTTCCTTCCGAAGTTTGATATTCAAGAAGTTGTTGATCCTTTCTTTAATAGGCTATATAGTTTTATACAAGTCCACGAGTTAGTGCTTCATGTGCCCTTCTTCCCCATCATGACCCCAACACCTTGCTACGGCACCGGTAAGACTTACTCCGGCAATCACTTCATAATACTACGTAAGTATGTTCGAATTCAATCATCAATTTTTTCCTAATTCCTAATACAACGAGGAAGGAGACTAACAGCATGAAAATGCATGCATAAGGGTTACTATACAGTTGTTAGGGACATAAATGACTGATTTTGACACAACTTTCTATGTTCTGCAATTACCCAAGATGCAAATGCTTATTTTCTTACTTTCACCTGAAAAACAAAAAAAAAAAAAAAAAAAAACAAAAAAAACAAAAAGCTAATTTACATTCCTAATAATAATAATAATTTTTTTTAGTATGCACGGAATGCAAGTGCGTCTCCTCATAAAGAATATAAAAAGTTTAGTTGTCACAACAAGCCCTTTTTATATCTTTATAGTATGGTCGATTAATTTTATAGGAAAGAATGGAATTACTATAATTTTTTTTTTATAAAGTTATTACAATGTTTAGGGAAAATTTTATGGTTTTATCACTAATTTTGACGGAAACAATCCTATAGCTATTTAATGATTTTGATTCATACTCAACCATTAAATAGTAATTGATTATTATATTTATTCAATTGGCCGGATAATTAGTCAGCACCATAAATATTCCCTTTTTTGAGTTTGCAAACCATTATTAGAGGTTCTTTCATATATTTATCTAGCAATTCCTGAGATTTAACCTAACAAACAAAGTTATGAACTACAATAATTACATTAGTAGTTTACAGGTAAATTCATAAATTTTGTTAAATGTCATTTTTCAATACAATCAATTAAAATAATAGATACTTTATTATTATTATTATTTTTTTTTGTAATTTTGAAAGAGTTGCAGTTGTGTTAAAGAATTAGTATCGTTGGCCAGTATAGTTGATGATGTTAAGATATGGAGTTCTCACAGCACATGCATGTGAATGCGGTCCTTGTGGATCCACTATTTAATAGCTTGTTGGTTTCAAATCACACAATATGCACCACTCAATTCCTCCCATGCCCCCGCACAATGCCATGTCGCTTTTCTTGTGACCTTATGGGACTAATTATTTACGAAATATGGAGTATTATGCATCTTTGCCTTTCTCCTTAAAATTGGATCCCCTTTTTTTCTTTTCTTTTTCTTTTTCTTTTGGGCTCTTTTTTCTAATGATTACAGTGATAGGGTGGTTTGAAAGTATATCATTATTTTACTAGCATTGGCCACAATTGGACTAAAAAGTTGGACCTTAAACAAAATTTTTAGCCTTTCAATATATGGGTTTAATATTAATTAAATTGTTTTAAGTTTTAATTTTATGTGCTTTACTAATGCCGATGTCAATTATCATGTCAGCACAACTACTCTAGAAAGACTTAAATCTTAACTAATTGGGTTTGTGTGCTGTTAAAAAGTTCAATAAATTGTATTATAGTGAGGGCGTGCAAGCACTAGCATTTTCATATAATTAGTGACCAAGACGAGAAAAGCTTTCCTAGAGTGAGACTTGAAAGACAAATTGGCTGGATAAGACTAATTTACTCATAACAAACAACATGGTAGGTTTTAGAGCTACTCTTATGCATGTGTCTACCACCCAGCACTTTACATGGTATATGATCATATTCTCGGACGTGCACATATTTTTTATAAAATGGATTTTAGAAATGCTTTATGTCTCATTTGAATTACTATAATAGAATAATGGTAGAAAAGAATGGTAATTTCATAGTTTTATGATTAGAGGTTTTGTCTTTTTTTTTTTAAGATATTACCCATAAGAAATAGCAATTCCTTTAGTAAAGAGAGTGAATATAGATTTTTTTTATCTATTCCATGATAAATGAAATAAACATTTCTTATAAAAGAATTTTTTACAAATCAAACGAGAAAATAATTGTTCAACAGTAATAATGCTAGAATACTAATTTTATTTCAATCAACCAAACGCAATTCCAGTGTATAGTACAATTAATCATTTTGTATTCAATGTTACTATGACAATTTCTAAATTAGGGCAGCCAGTACCTTTTAGTGGTGTTTGACGCTGGAAGGCGGAAAATGGTGGTTATCCGTATAACATACATATCAAAATTATAAAAACGGCTTCTCTTGTAAAAACAGAAACCATTTGTTCATTTATTACAAAGTTTTCGTCACCATCTGATTGCAAGCTATTCTAGGCTGCAGGTACTACTATGATTAGTAGTATGATTACATACTTATTTCATACCAAGAAATAAGTACGTTGAGGTGCTTTATGTTTGTACAAAATAATTCAATTTGTGGCTTCCATTTCTTAAGGAGTCTATGTCTGCACTAGCTAAATAGCTTACCTATTACTATCTTTGATGATTTGTGAGCTACAACAAACACATCAATTATTAAGGGTGGCCCAAAAAAAAAAAAAAAAAACTTTGATGGATAGATTCATTTGATTTATAGGAAACATAATATAATACAAGTGACTCAATCAAAATATAAAAAGATTTAAGTGAATTATTGTATAAACATAAAAATATTTCTATTGTACATCTTCTAATTTCATTAGTGTTTGGATAATGTTTTGCAGATCTTGTTTATAACATGAATATTGATCTTGATGTTTAATAGTCAATCGTATACCAAAGAGAGAGAGGGTGGAAAAAAAAAAAAAAAAAGAAAAGAAAAAGTTAAGCGTTTATTAGAAATGTTGGTGAGAGACGATATATGCCATTTCCATGAAAGTGGTTACGTCAAGTGATATTTCGACGAGAAGCTAGGGATACTACTGGAGTGGAATGAGATATAAATCCTACTGGGGCCGAGGGCAAAAGTAAAGCATTGATTTATATCCGCAACATAAAGATAGAGATTTATATCCGCAACATAAAGATAGGAGCTCCATCTGCTCTTATTTTCGTACTACATTTTTTTTCCCCCTTTAATTTTACTAGAAAGTAGCACGTAGATAAGTTAAATATAAGATTAATGTCACGAATGGTACTTGAATTTTTATAAATATATAATTAAATATTTGAATTTTGAAATTGATTAATAGTAATTGAACTTTGAAATGGATCAATTTACTCAAAAAGAACTTTTCATACACGCTAATAGAACCTCTATCAAAATCTTTTAAGTATTAAATTGATCAATTTTAATATCTTTTTTTATTTACTAAATTGATCAATTTCAAAATTATTTAGGTACTTAACTGCATATATTATCAAAATTCAAGTATTATTCATGCATTATCCCTTAAATATAACCTAACTACACAATTTTTAATTTCCTAGCTTCAACACATTATAAGAGGTTTTGCTTCTGCGACATTTTAATATTTCCTTCTCAATAATTCCCTCGCGTCCTCATTTTACCATTTAATATCAATTGGAAATTTGAGATGAAACGTTTTATTTTCTTCAACTTTATAGTGATTCCATTATTCTTGTATAATGATTCGGAAAGGTACATTCTATTTTGGATAACGATGATCTTTTCATCGTTTATAGTTTTATTTGGTATTGAGTTTGAAGATCATTTCATCCTTAGTAAAACAATGATTTTACCCCTTTCCTTCCTGTACTCATCTACAAACATGTAATGTCGATGATGCCAGGGTTTAAGCAATTGTTTCTTTTAAAATATATTTATTTAATCAAATGTTATCACTAACGCTTTAGTTATATCATAATTTGTGTCGTAAAAAAATATTAAATATGTGATTATAATACCGCGAAAACCATTTCAAAATAAGGCTCTAACCTTTAATACACTTTTGTAACTTATAACTAGTTGCACCAATGCCAATCTTTCAGTAAGATCAACTACATTCGATTTTCCCCTCTGCAAGTTGTACGTGATGTACCCAAAGTAGTTGGGGAAATAATAATAATAATAATAATAATAATAATCTAACCAATTTAAGGGCTCATAGAATTTTACCAAATTCCGTACCACGTCGTCTTTTCGTATTAAATGTCAAGATACTTGCTACTTGTTTCAGTTTGGGCAAATTTCAAGACTGTTTTAATGAAAGAAGGAGAGGAAATGAGCTAGTGTTGGTTTTTCGTTTTCTTATTGTAGAGCGTTTTCGATTGTTCAACGCAGTGTTCACGTACAATGGCAAATGTCGAACGGTTCTGAATGAGAGACCGAGTAGTCACTTTAAAAAATGCAGAGGGCCGGGATGTAGGCCACATCTCTAAACTTCAACATCGTCCTTAATTATTACGTCCTTCACTCCACCATCGATTATTGCAAGCTTTGGTCCCCAGTGTCAGCTCCTAAGAAGCCACGAAAAATTTCTTTTGCATCAGGTGATTAATGTCCTCAGGTATTGCTCAACAGGAGAGAATCGGCAATTTAATGTGGGGAAAAAAAAAAAAAAGAACTAATAGGAAAAGAAAAAAACATTCCCACCATGCTACCTATTTGAATACATGCACGCTTGCTAAGGTGGTAGGTGGGTTCAGACATGTGATAGAGTTCATGAGCACTAGGTTGCAAATGAGTTATGCTATTCAAGCTCGGCTTTTTGAGGTCCGAATCGGCTTGATTTGTTTAGCTAAGCAAGCTGAGTTCGAGCTCATATTTAGGTTTGTTTAACTAAATTAGTCGAGCATGAGTTTTTCTCTAGGCTTGCAAGCCGTTTCGCAAATAGACTTATTAAGGGCTTGAGTCAAGCTCGACTTATTTGAGGTCCGAACCGGCTTGGCTCGTTTAGCTAAGCAAGTTGAGTTTGAGCTCATATTTAGGTTTGTTTAACTAAATTAGCTGAGCATGAGTTTTTCTCTAGGCTTGCAAGCCATTCTGCAGACAGACTTATTAAGGGCTTGAGGATAGGCTCATTAATGCCTCATTTAATATATTAATATAATATTATACATATAGTTATTTACGTAAATGACCTAAGCTCCGTCGAGCTCGCAAATCCTTAAAAGGCTCAGGCTCAAGCTCAAGCTCAAGTTTGTACATTCCAGGCCCGCTAAAAGCTCAACTCAGCTTGAGTATATTAATTTGTTAAATGTGCTAAGCTTGAGCCCATGAAGCTCAATTTAGTTCGACTCGTGAAAGCTCGGTTAGTTAAGTCCAGTAGTTATAATTTAGATAATTGACCTTGGTTTTAAGCTAATAGATTGTAATTGATTAAGAAAGCCTATCTTAGATTGAATTAGTCCTGTTATATTATGAATAGGCTAAATGTATTAAAATTATGCTATCAGACTTAAGTTATTTCTAATTAATCCATTTTATACAATAGCTCAATATTCAATTTACCTAATATTTGAAATTCAATTTATTGAATTCTAGTAATTAGTATTCAACATAATAATTTGTATTTTTAATTAGAAATATTTTAAATATAATAAATTCATATATATTTAATAAATTTAAAGTTAATTAAATTTTCATGAAGATTTTCAAAATAAAAGGATATACAAATCACATAAATTCATCATATTATTGTGTGGATCCAAATCTACAACTCACCCAATCATTCACAACCTAAAACTCTTAGTCTTCTCAACATTCCACTCATCTTTTAATATGTTAGGCAGTAACAATAATCTTGAGCCTCTCTTGAGTCACTGTCTTTAAGTCACCATGTTAGGACCTAAATTATACCCGACACATGAGAATCCCATTATGCATTACATGAAAACCTATGAATGATGCCATGTCACTCAAAGATATCTAATACAGTATATAAAGCATACTTTTAACCAAGGACACCACTAAGATATACTACTTTTGAGGTAAGTATCATGTAGCGAGTAACTAAAGATAAATATGCTAGACATAAATAGGGATTACTACATAATATAACAATGCTAATAAAAATAGTATGAGCACAAACTAGAATATATACTAGGGGAGTTATAAAAAGAAACAAATACTATAGAGGACTCGCCCCTCTAATTTCACTCATCTGTTGCTCCGATATGCTAACTTAAGGTTACTGCTCGTAAACCCCCAAAGTCTTGTCATTGGTTTAGTTTAAACCCTAATCGGAAGGTCAACCATAAACCCTAAAGTCAACAAAACCTTAGTTAGACGAAATAGTTTAAGTTCGGCAACCCCGTGTATGCAACCCGAAGAAAGTAAGTAAGAGAGTAGTATGTAGAATAGTTCGTAATAATGTAAGAAAGCTTTAAAAAATCATATTAGTAAAACCGCAAATCGTTTTGAACCCGATCAGATACATTTTTAAAAAATGTGTCTTGGGGCTCGGAATAGAAAAATATTCTGAATATACCGTTAGACTCGTAAAAATATAAGGTTTTAAAAAATATCAGTTTTGTAATTTTTCGGTAAGTAAAAATAACAGATATCGCAATTATACACAAATTTTTTTACTACCGATACTTTATTAGTCATATCTACTTTACATTACATTATTTATTACTATTCTACACTATTCTTTTATCTCTACTTTTTCTAACACCTACTCTTACAACACCATACACATATTATCTTTACTTTTTACCTTTCCCATAACTTTATTTCACATCAATTTTACTTATTATTACATTTAATGAACAAAAATACAAAAATAAAACTCTCTCTCCCTTTCTGCATCGTTGGCTAGCGCCTCCCCCCCAATCTCTCTCTCAATTGTGTTTCAATTTTTCTTTATTTAAATTACGCAAAATTCACTCCTCATTTTCCTATAAATAACCTCCTCTTTTTTCACTTCTTTCACACAATTACTACCCATAAATTCTCTACCAAATCTCTCTAAAATTTTCCTCTCAACACTCTCTCCATATGCACTCTCAAACTACCTTCTACATACACAAAACACATTCACACATATTATCTCAAAATACTTTTTAGGTAAAATTTTCATTACCAAATTCTTCTTTTCATGTCATGTAACTTTATATGACTATGGTGTGAGTTTCCAAAGACTAAATATTATGGAAGCTACACTATGTTCATGTATTGTTCTTGTTCATAAATATCTATTTATATTGTTACTTTACCTTGTTTATATTATTATTGTTATTATATCTAACTAAGTATAATTATATATCTATATATATATATATATTCTTTAGAGCATATAAGCTCACTTGCAATTTATTTGCTTTCATGCAAAGTAATTTATTTATTTATTTTTTTGCAATTTATTCATTTCATGTTGTTATAAGACTAGTCTCTAGTCTTAACTTGTCCTCATCAAGTCAAAACAATTTTCCTTCTTTTATTTTCATTTTTTTTGGGACCAGTCTATTTCTTAGTCTCGAGAGCCTTAAAGAAGCTAAGACTCCCAATACTTGACTTTATTTATTACTTATGTTATTTTTGCTTGTTATTATTTCTCATAATCATGCCCATAAAAATTATTGTCAAAACCTTTAAGCTTCAAATATACTTTTACAAAAAGGAGATTTTATCACCAAAGAACGGTTTAATATGAAATGTAGAATCTATGGTTTAACAAAGTAAAATTATTTTTTTTTCAAAACTTTAGGAAGAACTCACTACAATTTTAAAAGCTGCTCTTGTTTTGAAAAAGCTTTTTAAATCATTTCTATATTGCTTTATTTTCCTTAAAAGAAGATGAATTTTAGTACTAAAATGTTTTTCAAAAAACATAATATAAGGAAACCCCATAAAAAGGGAATGAGAGTTTTTCAAACCAACATTTTCCTAGTAATAATCAAGGAAAAATTGTATAGAAAAATTAATAGAAAAAGTGACACTGACATTGAAAAACCCTAAAAGGAAAATAGAGAAATCTAATAGTATTAAAAAGTCTTTAAGAAAAATAGTAAGGTAAACATGAAATAATTCTTTGAAAACAAAAGAATCAAAATATTCATTTTAAAGGATTTACAAAATGGATTTCTTGTAAACTATGGTTTTCTATACTCTTAATTAACATTGTTTTACTCAAAAAAATTGGTTGGACCACAAACACTTGAGCATGGATGAAACGTAAGTTATATATCTATGAAAAAGGATTTTCTCAACTATATAGATAACTAAGTATTTATGAAAGCAAAATTTTTTGGATGATTTAATGTTTGAAACAAATTTCTTTTGGGAAGGGAAAATTCGGGGTGAATCTAACCACCACTTTTTCGGAGCCTAAATGATCTAGTTTGATGAAAATAGTTTTAGAAATGGATAGATCTTTTCGAATAGATAGAAATCGATATATTATATGCACAATTCCTAGTTAAAATGACCAAGTTATGGCCATTTTAAATTGGAATCATCTTTTATGCGAACTTTGATGTTCTTATGACATAGTTTAGACAAGTCCCAAGAAAGTTATCAAGAAATACTCATTTTGGGTATTTTCCTTGACTAGGTGATTCCGAGGAAGAATACTTGTACCCCGAGGATTATTTCGTCTAAATGGATTGTTTAAGCGACTCATCCATTTAGAAGAAATGACGACATGGCATCGTGAGTTTATTTTCTTAAAAATCTTTAACTTGATTATGCTTGTAGTTTAGTAGCATTAGAATTAAGAAAGACATATTGATATGTATGCGAAAAATTGTTGAAAGGATTCTAAGAATATCGAGACCGGAATTGATTGTAAATAAATGTTATTTTTAGTATAGAACTTAATATGTATGAAATTCTATAATCACCTTAAATTTGATATTAATGATGCTATGATATCTTAATAAATTGATTCATGCATACCACGAAGTGAGTCACATTGCATGGGGTTATTATCCTTGGGTGAAAAGGATAGTAGCATGATCGAAAGCAACACTTAGTGGTTATGATCAAAGTGATTGCTTGGCGATATGGAATCAAACCAATGCTTGGCGAAAATCCGGAGGCATGGCTCAACCCAAGTAGACTTTATCTGCTTGGAGGTAATGATCGGAAGCATAATTTAACTAAAACTACTCGTTTTGAGATTAAACATCACCAAACCCCGAATGGAGGGTGTAAATCCATTCAACATATAATTCTCGAAAAACTATATGCCTTGTTTGCTCACGTGTATGTTGCATTCCACTTGATTGCTAAATAACTTGTTTGAAATTTCTACTACACAAGATTTTACTTATGGAAATAATTCTCACTAAGCCTATTAGCTTATACCCCTACAGATGTCTTTTGCAGTTTACCTATTTATGGTTGAGGCCACGTGGATCCTGCAGCCAGGTATTATCCATTTTGGTTAAGGAATTTCTTTATATGAAGCTTAGTGTTAGATAAGATGAAAACTTCTTAGAAAAATCTCTTATAATAGATTTATAGTTATTTTGGCGGGAGAATGCCCCTAAGACTTGTAAGACAAATGTTATGAATGAATGAATATTATGAATCCTCTTTTCTTAAATTGTTATTATATCTTCTTAAGCTTCATAATTCCATATATGGTCCTCTAAATTTGTGAGACCATGCCTTACACTAATTGCTGAAGCTTCTGGGAATGACTAAGGTGGTCATACTTAAGCTTTGATATTGAGTGTGGTGGACTGTTACGTTTAGGATATCCTTTAGGGCGTAACACTGCCAATCAAGACTTATTCTTTGTCTATCATGTGCAAGCAATAAACTATAGCGGTATAAGTTACATCTAGCTTAGTGAGTATTCCTCACACAGTATTGAACGAGAAATTATTCAAGCAATTTTATTTAACAACCATATGTTTCACATGAATCAAGAATTGAATGCACAAAAATATACAACCATATGTTGTGCCTTCCGAGATAGAGGTTGGAAAATCAAACCATTATACGTTAGCTTCGGGTACCTTCACTTTGAGACCAAGCACAAAACTAAGCAAAAAAAATTTAAAATTAGTATAGGTGGAAGGCTTAACACCATGGAGATTCAACTCAATGTAGTGTGAGCAACCTCAAGCGAAAATTATTGTATAAAAAGAAAAAAAATGTTTTCTAGTTAATTTCCAAAAGAAATTTATTCTGAAGTAGGTAACATAAGTACATTCCATTCCCAAAGCAATGAAAAGCTAACTTAACTCCTATCGTGACATCGCATTTCTTGATATGATAATATTCTCAACCTAAAGAGTAGGGCCCATGGTATATCATCTCGATCACAGCCATATCCAATCCATCCTATGTCCCTAACGGCCTTCTAATGATATAAGTTATGTCATGTCTTAAATAGGGTTAAGGCATACCCAATTTCGCTACGTATATTGCTTAGGCTTTATACATAAAAGCTACTATAAATACTAGTTATTCATGTTTGTTTGCTGAGCAATTTTAATATTTTAAAATTATTTAATTATTATTTTTTTTTTGTGAAAACATTCATTCTACAGCGGAAAAGTAATCTTCATAAATGATTTATCAAAAAGGCTATTATTGTGGGTAGATCATAACATGTAATAACCATATTAAGACTATACCAAGCAACAATACTCTCAAAAGAGTACGTTAAAGTCTCATAAAACTGATCCCATCCCAACAAGCTCAAAACAAGTCTAGAAAACATCTTCAAAACCCTTACCAGATAACAAATATAGTCAACGAATTGTAATCGCTCATCTCATCTAGAGGTTTGTCCCATAACCTAAATCATCATAGTGCTCTTCATCAAAATAATCATCTGAAAAAGGTAAAAGTGAGTTGAAGCCTAGTACGACAACAACACAAGCACACACAATATGATCACAATATAATAGTCTAATGTAAATGCAATAGCTAATAATTTATGTCTTTTAATTAATGTATGGAAAAACAATAGAGGAGCACTCACACTCCGGCAACACATTAAGAACTTGAGGGTTCGAAGTAACAGTAATTGCTCGAGGGGTTGATATAAATAGTCTGAATACTTATATCTTCTATCTTTATAAGTAATAGCCTCATTTAGGGGTTACAATCGTTACTCATCTTTACCTATCATAGTTCATAATATAATGTAGCACAATCAGTCCAATTAACTTGAAATATCCCAAATTTCTATTTAAGTTAATTAGATATTATTAGATAATTAGTATGAAATACGAGTGATTTTAAACCTTAATTCAAATTTAGTTTTGAGATTGATTATAAATGATTTAGCTAGTGGAATTTTGCAATCTATAGGATATAATTAGATAGTTTAGCATAATTAAACCAATAAATGAATTTAATTGAAAATAAAGATTTCAATACCATAAATATCTAATTTGGCCTATTAAACCACTTCAATTACCTTTTTTAACATAATTGAATTATTGGATACTTTCCAACCATCAACTTGAATTCAATTCATCAAGTTAATCATCGAAATCCTAAATATTCAATTTAGCCATGTTAGCTTAATTCTAACTCCTTAAATCCTATAAATTTAAAAATAAATATTTGCTTTCAAATACCAATTCCTATGTCCCTAAAATCTAAATTCAAGTAAGATATTAATTTTTTTTTACTAGATTTCCTAGGATCAATTTCTAATGCAAATGACAAACTTTCTTTTCTTAGTCTTTGAGTCCAAAACTTCATATGCGCAAAACCATAACCTAGAGCCTATTCCAACTTATTTAAGTCTAGGTCCATTAACCAAAGTCCAAGCCCATAATCAAGAATCCCATTAACATGAAGTCAAGCCTATGAATCAATTAAAGCCCACAAGACCATGCATTACCATGCTCCATCACACACCATATAATGCCCTAAATTCAAGAGAACTCCAACATGTGAAAAGATCAAAATGACTAACCAATTTTAGAGAATTTTACACTTATGAAAAGACCAAAATGCCCCTAGACTATTCAAGCACAGTGACCAAAATGTCCTTAGCTATACAGGAAATTACAAGACATGAAATTATAAATACAAGCCTTAAAAAACCCTAATTTTCCTTTCTAATTTCAACAACCCCAACTCCTAAATTCTCACGAGAAACCCTCTCTAAAAATACCAAAAATTCTACAATAATCTCTCTTTAAGACATGTCTTTAATAGGCAAGAAAATCCATCCTATTTTCCTTATCCAAATACTCAATTTCTTCCAAAAAATCTAATCCTTATTTCCATTAATTCCTAGGTGGTTTTGAAGACTAAAATAAATGTTGGAGCTATGAAAAATTAGCTTAAAGAAGCTACATCAACAAAAGGAGGCAGTAGTAGTGAAGAATCTAGGTTGTTTTGCTAAGTTAAGTAATGTAATTAATATGTTTAGGATATGTTAATGACATTTAATTCATGTAAAATACTTAAAATAAACTTAGATTTAAGTAAAGATCAATATATAGTATGTAAGCATGAAAACCAAAATGAGCATATATATATACATATATATATGTTATGATAGCTATTAATTTAGTGAAATTATTGTATATGTATATATATATGTGTGTGTGCTGAAATATGTACATATAAGTATGATTATGTTAGATTGATATGTTCTAATGAAGTGAAATTATCAAACAAAATCTTGAAGTATATGCATGTTTGTATGTTTTGATATATGTTGGAAATTGGATAAATTATTAAGATAATGATCATTTGAGCTATGATTTGTGCCTTAATTTGTAAAATCTAAATCTAAATATGAACTAGATGAAACAACATAGAATAAACATGTTTTAGATGACAAAAGTAGGTTAGACATTGAATTTAATAAGGAGAATTCAAAAATCACAAAGCTGTCTTAGATTAGTGTCTGTCATCAAGTATTGTGTAGTGAATGTTGGAGGCTGAACCAGTGGCTAAATGACTTTCGTTGGTGGTGAGTCCTTATCGGAACAGTAGATTCACATGTCTACTTTACAAATCTACGGCGAACTTGACAAGAAAGGTTTGTCTTGATGTTCAAAATTAAGTGAACTGATTAGTCAACGTAGTAGATCCCTTGTTTCTAGACAGTTTTATGTTAATTGAAATTAAAAATCTAACTAACTAATTAGTTTAGAGTAATTGAACTTATGAACATGAAAAACAATGTGTTAGGAACTTTACATAAAATTCAAGCTCAAAAACTCGTGTTTATGGTAGTGAACCGATTTATTAAAAATAGAGTGCACATTAATTTTTTATAGAAAATGAAATATTTAAATTTAAGGTAAATAAAATCTAATCAAATGAATATAAAATAAATACAAATAATGTGTTTTCATATTAAAATATGAATTTTAAGATAAATAATTAATTATTTTGAATTTAGAAACTTAATAAAATAAGGAATAAAAATGGCTGACATAGGTGTGATCATGATCATTATGGCCAAATCACGACCATGAATAAGGAGGTGATCTCCTCAAAGTTAACTTATCTTCAAAACAACTTGAACACAGCCTGGATCAAGGGCGTGAAGCCAATCACGAGCATGATCATAGGTGTGGCTAAGACCATGATCTCTGTGGAAAAAAAAAAAAAAGGTAAGATAAATAATAAATATATTGGTACTTGTATGGATAGGAATGAATTAAGTTTATACTTGTACTAAGCGTATTTTGAATTAAAGAGTGAATTAATAGACTTAATTAAATTTAACATGGATTTTAAATGTAAAATGAACTTGATTAACTAATCTCTATCAAACTTGGCTACTAACTTAAAATAGAATTATGAGTATGTTGTTTCAAATGAATATTTATTAGAAAAATAAGTATTTCATATAAGTCAACAATTGATTTAAATGCTTATATGAATCAATCTCTTGAGTAAATATCTGTTAGGAATCTGCCTCCTACTTTAACTTATGGCCTATTATCTACATGTTATCAGTACTGATTTTGTATTGGGTACACAGTGACTTGTATGTTGCTTGCTAGGATAGGCATTCTAAATGGATTAATTCTTAAAGACGGCCTTAATAATTGCTTATTGTTTTTGCATGGCCGTTCTAACGGTCCAAGGGGCAACAACTTTGCTAGACGGTGCCATGGTAGTTAAGCGCTTAAGCCATCTTGGGTAGCTTGGCAAGTAGCTGATGGGGGCAATGGTAGAGAGCTAACATTTACCTGGATTAGAGATAAGTAATATAATGTGGTGCACATTTATGGGATTGGTAAGCTACACTACATTATGGACTGTGATGGATAGAGATGTGTAATGGTTGTGACCTCTAAATGAGACTACTATTTGTAGAGGTAGGAGATATAGATATTTGGGTCCTAAGCAGTTGTTGCTATTCAGGACCCCTAGGTTCCCAGCTTGTTGCCGAAGTATGAGTGCTCCATTGTTGTTTGCTATGCTTTAAATTTAAAAATATAAACTATTGACTGTTGCATTACATTTAAAATAGGTGTGTATGCTCATCTTGTGTGTGATTATGTTACTGTTGTATTGGGCTTTGGTTCATTCCTTTTTTTTTTTTTTTTTTTTTTTTCAGGTGTTGATAACTTTGATGATGATAGTTATGGTTACATGGGTTATAGTATGGATCTCCAGGAGATACTTGATAAGTGAAATGACTAGGATTGTTGGATTATTATCATTATTCTATATTATAAAATTTTACTGTTAGACTTATATTTTAATGAGAGCCTATATGTGAGCTCATGGGTTGTATTATGAGATACTTAAAACTCTTTATTTTGAAATATCCGATGGTGTGGAACTTATATATATATTGGTATACTCTTTGGAGTAGTTTATTTAGAAAATGTTTTGAGAAATTTACTTTCTACTGCAAATCTAGTTATTTCTAGAATCTAATTTAACAATATTATATCTAAAATATGTTTAGCTACGATCATGATAAACTATAGATTATGTTAGCCTTAACTATAATGTGTAAGTGTTATACGTAGTGGCTGGCACACCTTGACCTTAATTCGGGGTGTCACATAATGTGAGCTATATTGTATGACTTTTCTACAATCTAGATGGACGTTACCCCGATACCATTTGCCCTATCAGCTATCTACTGAGTCATCCTTAATGGACTGAGCACCTAACTATCATGTTATCATTGCTTAGGAAGGTTGTTGCCCCTTGGATAAGACTTAAAGGATGACCATACACACACTTAACAAACATTTACTAGGTCATCTTTTAAGTATTAATTCAATTTAACATCTCTATCCTAGTGAATAATAGTAACTCATTGCGTATCTAATAAGATAACAATATTTAAAAATAGGTAAAAAATAAGTATATGCTCAAAGAAAATTATCTCATATAAGATTTAAACAACAAACTTCACTAATCAAATTGTATTTGACCAATAACTAAGATAAGATCATACATGATATAAGACCTTAATCTCTATTAAAGCCTATTAAGACTTACCACTTATTGTTTCGGTTAACTTGAACTTAGATAAGAATGTTTAGGTCCAGTAAGAAAGAATTTAGATATTAAGTCTAATATTTTTAATTAAAGCCTACGGTAAATATAATAATAGATATAAATCCCATATTCTTGTTAGTTAAGTCCATTAGTTATAATTTAAATAATTAACCTTGGTTTTAAGCTAATAGATTATAACTGATTAAGAAAACCTATCTTAGACTGAATTAGTCCTTTTATATTACGAATAGGCTAAATATATTAAAATTATGCTATCAGACTTAAGTTATTTCTAATTAATCCATTTTATACAATGGCTCAATAAGCAATTTATCTAATATTTAAAATTCAATTTATTGAATACTAGTAATTAATATTCAACATAATAATTTGTATTTTTAATTAGAAAATATTTTAAATATAATAAATTCATATATATTTAATAAAATCTAAATTCAACACTTCACATCAAAATATATCTATACATGCATGAACACCTCCAACACATTAATCTATAATTCTTATGAATTTTATCAAAAAATAAATTCATTTGATATTTTATTTTAATTTCACAAATCACATAGATGATATGCCTTAAGGTTCATATTTTATTTGATTTTTAAAATTAGTAATAGATTTTTAAAAAATTATCAAAATTTTTATTTGATTCTAAAAATATAGATCTATCACTTCATTGAATTTTTCTCAAAAATAATTTAGTTTACCATTTTAATTAATTTCACTACTTATATTAAATCCAAGTAATTCACGAAATAAAAAAAATTCAAGCATTTATGATTCCATCATCCTTTTTTTAAATTCAAATTCATAATATTTGAATGATGTTCAAACCATAAGATTGCATGCATGTATTGATTTGATCAATTTTTCAATATATTTCATAATATAATCCAATTTTCGGTATTATATATACATAATCATGTGATGATCTCTTTTGATTCAATCAAAACACATCTTCACATCATGTTGGCACACACACATAGACGCACATCACCAACACATGTAAGAAGAATTCATAATCAAACTGATCAAGCTAAGCAAAAACATCAATTAATTTTATAACATGCATGTCTCGATTTTGCATGTTATTTTAAATGATTTTCAAACTCTTTTCTAGATTAAATCTAAATTTGTTTATTTATTTTTTCTAATCTTTTAAGAGAAAAAAACAGCACATACATGTGATTTCATTTACTTGATGTGTAAATCAAAAAGGAATTTCACATTACTTCTACAAGCATGCAAGTTGAAAAAGCTTCGCAAACAATCCTCTTCTTCAAACTTGATTTCAATCATTGACTATCACTTGATGATCTCTAAGAATTCAATTTGAAATCAAGATTAGAATAGACTTGATGCAAGGATTAGATTGATACATCAATTTGGTAATACTTTACCTAAATTGTTCTTCAAATGATTAGAGAGGAATTTAGAGACGAAATTTGAATGACTTTGATGTTGTTTTTAAAGAGAATTTAGGATAGGAAAACTAATGCCAACACATGATTTCCTAAAGTGAGGAGGAGAAAGAGAGTAGGTTGTTATTTATGAAGTGAATTGATTATAGGTTGACATGTGTGTTGATTAGGGAAAGTTCGTTACAAGTGACATAGATCAATGAGTTCACACGTAGTTTAACTAAGGAAAATAATATTTGGCTTGAATTTTGGTTTTTCGAAGTTATATTTTTAATTTAGGAAATTTGTGAGAGTTGATCATTTTTGGAAATTAATGATATAAGAAATATTTTGGATAAGAATTTGAATTAGTTTAATTTCAATTTCCAATTAAATTTAGTTATTGCTCAGTCATGCTAATTTATTCAGTATGCACTACACTCTATTTAATTTAGTTACTTAAATTATTTAATTCACTTACAAAATCAAAATTTAAATTAAGATTCAAATCTTGCCATATTTTTAATCACATTTTCCTAATTTAATTCAACATAAAAAAATAAAATGTTTCAAGTTATGCAATGTGTGATTCATTTTATTAAATTTATGTCAATTGAGAGTAAGCTTATTCAGGCGATTAACCAAATATTTCACAAACACTTGAAATATTACGTTAACTGCAACAAATAAGGGGTTATCATATAATTAAAATTAAAATATCTTATCAAATCACCAAACAATATCAATCACAAGGATGAATTTTAGATCCCCAAGAAGACCCGTTCATATATAATACTACAAGGACAAATAAATAGGATAAATTACATAAAAAAAGTATTAACATTCGATGGTAAACTCATTTACATTTTGAGATGTAAAAAGAGGAATTGATATTTTGGTATACATTTATGTAATGTATCAGTGTTTCAAGTGGTTAAAAGGAGATATCAACGTTTTGAAAAATGAGTCAAATAAGGTATTAATAATTGATCACTTATGAAAATTAAGGACATTTCATTGAAAACTAATTGAAATGTTGATATCTTAAAGGAACTTTATAAAATATTAATTCCTCTTTAACCACAAAAAATATTGATACCTTAAATAAACTTACCCCTAAATATGATATCTTCTTGTCTAATTGACCCCAAATAGATATCATAATCATAGAGAGAATATTCAATCTATCATATCAAGAGTTAATCGTAATAGTCCTCTAAGAAGTTGGTACCTGATTCAAAATTACATGTGTAAAAAATAATAGTAATGCGGTCAATGATGATGCAATTAATGTTTCTAATGATGGGACCAATATTTTCAGTGATGCGGTCAATATTCAATATTTAATAGCTTGTCATTCATATCTTTTCATAGTTTTTGTTTTTTATTTAATACCCAAAAGAATATATTTTGAATATTGTTCAATGTCTTAATAAGAAGTTTTTCCTCTTAGTTTATTTCCTTTTTCAATATTATTTAAAGTTTTTATTAATAGGATTTTTTTTGTTTTTCTTTTATAGCAAAGTGTAGACACCCAATTTTTGCCCAATTAATTAAGGCTTGAAATTTAATTAAACTCATTTTTTAAAAAAAAAAAGAAAAAAGCCTTAAGTATTGATGAAATTGGCTAAGTGATCAAGGCACAGGCCCAATGGCCTGTTGGTTAAACACATTGACCCAAACACACATTCAAGCTCAAGGACACAGGTTCAAACCCTAGCAAAGGCAAATTTTTCCCTTTTTATCATTTTTGTCTTTTTATTTTCCTCAAATGTGACTTTTGCCTTACTTTGCATTAGTTTTTAACTGACAAAACAACATTGATTGTCAAAATTGATGATGGAATTGCAAAGTGGTTATTGAATATGAAAGATTAGTGCAAAAAACAACCCAAAAGTTACAAAATTCAATGTATAAAGCATTCAATTGCACATGAATGGGGAGTTACAAAAATTGATTGGATGAATCTGACATGGAATATGAAAACAATCATCAATTCATCAGTTTCAAACAATTTAATCATGGATTTTCGAATTAAATTCGTGAAAAATCAAGAGGCAAAAATCGATTCATTTTCGAAACTGCTTGAAACGTAAAATTGAGCTTGCAACCTATAAATAGGAGGTCCTAGGAGCAAAAGGCACAAGTAAATTTCAGAAAAACACATACATAACCATATCAATTCGAGATTCTCGAATTAGGAAAAAAATTCAAATTTTTCAAATTCGAAGTGATTGAATCGAATTTGATCAAAATTGAGTGTGTTAGGAATGTTAGAAACCTAATTTTGATGTTTTAGTGTGCTTGGATTTGATCAAACTGATCAAATTAATCTCTGAAAATTTTTTTTTATTTTGTTCATTAACGCCGCCGTACGACCACCGCCGGAACCGCCGCTTGCCACCGTTCTGGGCATGAACCACCACCTTCAGAGGACGCGCCGTCGCAGCAGGAGTCGGGCTGACAAGCTTCCAGCCGCCGAGGACCATCGGAGCCGCCGGAATCCACCCCGAAAAGTCCCGTCATCGTCTTCTTCACCCGCCGGAGCTCCGAGATCCGACCCGAAGATCCGAATCCAACCCGGTCGGTCATCGGTCAACGGTCGTCGGTCAACGGTCAACTCTAATCAGACGGTCCAGATTTCATCAAGCAGATCAGACGGTCCAGATTTGATCAAGCAGATCAACGACCCAGATTTCATCAAGCGATCAGACGGCTCAGATTTGATCAAGCGATCAGACGGTCCAGATTCAATCAAGCAGATCAGACGGCCCAGATTCAATCAAGCGATCAGACGGCTCAGATCGAGTCAACAAGATCAGACGATCCAGATCGGTCAGCACGATCGACGCTCCAGATCTCGTCCGCTTCATCCGAAGGTTCAGGTTAATTCGCATTATTTTATTAATAGTTTATTATATAATTAATTTCAGAAAATAATAAAAAATAGCAAAAAATAGTAAAAAATTTATAAAAATTCATAAAAATTCAGAAAAATTCAGAAAAATCCAGAAAAATCAAAATATTTATTTTTCATATAAATTTAATATTTTTGAATATTTTTTAATGTGTATTTATACACAAATTGCCTTAGAAATGCATATTTAATGCATGAAAAATATTTTTAATGTATTGTAAATTATTCTAGATATATTGTGAATTTATGTGATGATTTTTTTAAAAAAAAATAAATAATAAAAAAATTATAAAAAATAAATAAAAATAATAAAATTGGATTTTCCAAAAAACAAAATTTCTAAAATAATAAAAAATGATTTTTGGACTTAGAAAAATATGTTTTCATGAAATAAAAAACCAATTGATTAGATCATAGGATCATCAAAATGGTTTTCACAAAAAATTCAAAATTTAATGAATTTAAAGTGAAAAGAGTTCAAAAATATAAAATTGATCAACAAATTAAGTTCTTTTCTAAAGAACTACGTTTTGTCTGATCTCGATTAGCGAGTACGTAGGCACCTGCGGGGCGACATTAAAAAATAAAAAAAATGTTTTGTTCTTTTTAGTAAATAAATATTTTGTAAATATAAGATATTTTGTTAATGATTATGTTCTAAAAAATAATAAAAATAAAAATGAAGAAAAGCACATAAAAAAATAAAAATAAATGATTTGACTTGTAAATATTTGTTATGTAATATATTATTTGATTTTTGAGCATGAAAAGGATAGATTAGAAATTTAAAATTCCAAAAGTGGTAACCGATTTGGTTTTAATAGGTTAGCCCCCGAATCCATGATATCTCGTTTTAAAAGTTTGTTTTTTTTTTAATCAAATTTTCGCAGACTAGTAGCTAAGTTAGGATCGACCGACCCATTGATCCTAGCTTTTTATTTTTTCCCGATTTATATCGGGTGGCGACTCTAAATTTTTTTTTTAAATTTCTTTTAACCCCTAGTCGAGGATTCATGTTAAATGGGTTCGGGTTTAATATGAATCGGGTTAGGAGAAATAAACCAGATGAGATAAGTGGAAAAAATCCAGGCTCGACACAAAGCTTAGGTTTTTTATATAAATTGTATGTCGTTTAGGAAAGAAAAGAATTAGTTATCATTAAAAATAGAAATTTAAGTGGTTTTGCTCTTTTTTTTTTTCCTAAAATCTTCGAATTATTCAATTGTTATTAGAATTTTGAATGCTAATTATCTAGGTATTCACATAATCAATAGATAACTAAAGATCATTTTCTGGATATTCTGAGAATCAATGGAAAGTAATAGTTATCTCTTTACTTTTGCCATGCCAATTTGGTATAAGAGCTATGTGTGCTCATGGAATGTCATGGCACAACATAGACAAACTAATCAACGGTGTGTGGTAGATGAGATCTATGATCATGATGATTTGGATCAGAGAATTGAACACATGGTTGATGAACGGCTAAATGTAGCTTTAGAAGGTCAATTAGATGTGATAATAGACCAACTTGCAGAGAGGATGGGTGTACTTGTGGTAGAGAATAATGTTTTAAGCTTGATGGAGGATCAATCTTTGATTCTTATGATGATAAAGTGAATGATGTCTTTGAAATTGATGGTGAACCAGCATTTGATATTTTTGTTGATGAAAAAGATGATGTTTTTTAGGTTGTTGATAATGGAGGACCAGTTTTTTACACTAAGAATACTAAATAGGTGTTTTCGACTGGAGATGGTAGAGAAACATTAATGGGAAAGAAGGTTGTTGAAGTGGTTGCATTTTATAAAGCAACAAGTTCTATAGTGGAAGAGTTTCATGATGTGTTTCTAGATGAGTTACTAGATGTATTAATCCCATTACTTGATATCAAACATCAAATTAATACTGAACCTGAAGCAGCCCTTCCAAAAAGGCCATATTACAAAATGAGTTCTAGAGAGTGAGGAGTTAGAGAGAGAATGAGAAATTTTTTGCTAAAGGTTTTATTTGGGCAAGTGTGAAAGCTTATGATGTTCTAATTTTTCTAACACCTATCAAGGATCGCTCATGGTGTGTTTGCATCAAAATTTGAGGGTGAATCTTGTGCAACTTGAGGGGAATGGTGCAGTCAATGATGATGCAGTTAATATTTTACTGATGAGATCAATATTTTGAGCGATGTGATGTCCTTTAATAGTTTTCTTTTTTTAGTCAATATTCAAAATAATATCTTTTGAATATCATTTAATGTCTTAATAATAAGTTTTTCTTTTTAGTTTCTTTTCATTTTCAATATCATTTAATATTTTCATAAATAGGATTTTTTTAGTCTTATTTAGGTTTTTGATATAAAGTGTATGCCTTTTGGCAAAGAAAATGATCAATTATTTAGTTATTATTAGAAATAGAAATTTGAGCCGTTTTGCTCTTTTTTTTTCCAAAAATCTTCAAATTATTCAATTGTTATTCGAATTTTAGATGCCAGTTATCTAAGTATTCGCAAAATCAATAGATAATTGAATATCGCTTTCTGGGTATTCTAAGAATCAATGGAACATGGTAGTTATCTCTTTTTCTTCACTGTATCAAATAGCTATAACAATTTCAAAACTACTTTTATATTAAAGATAATACTAATTTCTACTTAAGTTTGCTATATTTCTTGGTTTTGACTAGTTTTAAGAAACTTGCGATATCTTTTTTGTTTTAAGTTTGATTTTTGCAAATACTTAATTGTTTTATAGTTTCAGGATGTTCTTTGATGGTGTACATATCTTCATTATTTAAGGTCTTGGCACATGGGATGGACATGATTAATTTCCCAAACTTTTGTTATTTGTGACTTTACCATGCTTCTTAATTTCTTTTTCTAAAAGCCCTTTTATAGTCCTATTATACTTGATAACTTTTAGGGTTATGCAAAATAAATAAATCCGACTAAACTTTGAAGTGAATTAGACCTAAACTACACTGAAATTTTAGTTCTTTTTCGAAATGGTTCTATCATACCCTAAAAAGGATTTACAAAGTACACATCTTTGCTAGCATGTCTACAACTTGAACTCATCCAACCACTCTTCAATATTGGACTCATATCCTAAGTAATCATAGCAATCACTATAATCATTACCATTACCTATAAAAGAAAGGAATTGGCCATAACTTAGTACATCAGCTATACAAGTACACATGATGTGATCACACAACCTAGTTTAAATGCAAATGTAACAATCAATATATTATATCTTTAATTTAGATTTAGCCACAATAGTTAGGCATTTAGGCTCTAACATCTTAATAGGGAAGGGGAGCAAAGAATCTTCAGTAGCAGCAACTGCTTAAGGGGGTTAATAAAGGCTAGTTGGGACCTTTGTCTCCTAAGATCGATCTATGTAGTAGTCTCGTGTAAGGTTCACAATCATTACTTATCTTTATCCACATTAGTCCATCATATTGAGTAGTTTAATAGAGCCCATTGTGATGAACTGCTCTAGTACAACTTCTCACCAAATTAGATATATATTATTCTGCTACTATTTGCCTTATCATTTACCCTTGAAGCTACCTTCGATGGCTTAAGTGCCTAATAATTGTTTTGCCATTTTTCACAACAAGGTTGTTAGGTTTTGACCTAGATTCAAATGGCTATGCACACTCAAGTTATTAATTAAGCCATTTTTAAGTATTAGTCTAAGATGTCTATCCTAACAAGTAACAAACACATCACTGTGTACTAAGAGTTTGATATAGAAGTCACTTGTCCGATAAAGAACTAATACCATAAGAACATAAAATAGAATTAAGAAATCAAAATAAAAATGAATGAATCTCCATCAACTACTTATTAAATAGGTTATACAAGCTTCTCCATCAAACACTACTATTACTTTGTCAATGTAATTATAGATCTTCAAATTCTACTTGTTTTCTTGAATTTTTATGAATTAATTCCATGTTGAGTAGAGATTAGAAAGAAGAATAATTATGATATTTAAATTTAATTTAATTAGGAAAGATGGAACTTATCTTTGATTTATTGAATTTGTGATTGATGTAAGATGAAATTTGAGGGCGAACTAAGAGTAAGGGAGAGAACAATGGTAGGAAGGACTTGAGAGAAGAGAGAGAAATTTGATGATGAAAATGAATGACAAATGAAAATTTTTGCTTTATATATAAACATCTCTATGGGTTGGGTCAGAGTCGAGAATTAATCTGCTTAGACCCTCCATTTAGACTCGCCATGGTCCATTAGTCTTAGATGGGTGGTGTCACGCCCCAAGGGGTACTCTAAACGTAACAGTCCGCCACACTCAATATTAAAGCTTAAGTATGGCACCCTTAGTCATTTCTAGAAGCTTTGACATTAAGTGTAAGGTGTGCTCTCACAAATTTAGAGGACCATACCAGGAATTATGAAGCTTAAGAAGATATAATAACAAATTAAGAAAAGAGGATTCATAATATTCATTTGTTAATATCAATAATTTTACAAAACATAGGGGCATTCCCCAGTCACAAATCTATTACAAGAATACTTCTTTATCTTATCCATCACTAAGCTACATCTAAAGATTCCTTAACCAAAAGGAAAATACCTGGCTGCAGGGTCTACATGGCCTCAACCACAAATAGGTGAACTACAAAAGATATATATAGGGGTATAAGCTAATAGGCTTAGTGAGAACTATTTCTATTTGACTTCTTATAATGAAACTCAAACAAGTTATTTAAGCAAACAAATGAAATACAACATACACGTGGGCAAACAAGGTATATAGTTTTCCGAGAGCTATATGTTGAATGGATTTATGCCCTCCATTCGGGGTTTGGTGATACGTAACGTCAAAACAAGTAGTTTTAGTTAAAAAGATTTATGCTTTCGATTAATATCGCCAAGCGTATTAAGTCTACTTGAATTGAGCCTTGCTTTCAGACTTTCCGCCAAGCATTTCCTTCATGTCGTCAAGCAATCGCTTTTGATCACTCTGCCAAGTGTTGCTTTCGACTTGAGCTACAATCCTCCTCACCCAAGGATAATAACCCTTTAAAGACCTGACCCACTAAATCCCGAGATTTAGAGTACCGAGTCCCCAACCACATATAACATTTTCACATTATATGTAAAGTTGTCTTAATCTAACAGTTTATGAAAATTAATTGATTAAATCTATTGAAACTTTATAAACAACTTTTAACAAAACAAGATTGCTAATAAAAACAATCTATACATATATATACATCATATGTACAAAGTTTAGTGTTAATACAAGACACCACAAAAATTACAAGTTTTCTTAATACAAACAAAACCCTAGGAGATCTTAAGGTCTTTACAGCTTAGGCTTATCTATCAAGCCTCCTACACAAAGACTTTTGCTTGAACAAAAGCTTCTCCAAAAATCCAGGGTATTTGGGTCCTATTCGTCCCACTCATCCATGAATTTCTCAAAGTCTGACCCATAACCCAAATTGTCATATAACTCGTCTCTATTACCTGCAAAGCAGCAAAAGTGAGCCAAAGGCCCAGTACACAATAACAAAAATACAAGAAAAAATAATCAAGCCAAGCTTAAATCAAATGAAATGCATTAGTGGACAAGTGGTTATCTTATTAAGTAATCTTTTATAAAACAACAAGAGGGTATTCAAACCCCAGGATCACGCTCTGGGAATTTAGGATCCTGAGTAACACCAGCTGCTCAAGGGGTTGATATAAGCAATCCGAATACTTATATCTCCTATATCTATTCCATAAATAAAATAGCTTCATTTAAGGTTTAAAAGTCGTTGCCCGACTCTACTTAAACTCAATCCACAACATGAGCTTAGTTCACAAGTTCCCATAAACTTTGAACTAAACCATGGTATTTCCCCTTAAGTTTAAGTAAACATTACTCGGATACTATTCTCCTTGTCGGCTACCCACTTAACCAAAATGAACCGCTATTGCATCATAGCGTACCATTGCATCATGGTAAAGTCATTGCATCATGACTTAAGTTAAGCGCCTAACTAACATGTCATTGCATCATGACAGGTTTGCTGCTCCTCGGACCAGATTAAACAGTGTAATAGACATCCAGTTCATCAAAACATTAAGCTGAATTGAATTAAATCAATTTAGAGATGCTTAGCCTTAGCAAATAGCAAACAGCAAACACCAAACAAGCTATTGTGTACCTGAACCCGATAGTATATCACTATATTCACTTGGAGAGGAACTAACCAAAGAACCTTTAATTGAAATAAGAATATCAAAACAATCAATAATTGAATGTAGAATTCATCTATATATATATATATATATATCACAATCCTACATTAATTATGCAAGGAGATTCGATAAGCTTTGCATATAGTTTTAATATCTAATTCCTGCATAAAACATGTTCATCTAGCTTATATAATCATTAGGAGATCATATAGGAAGTAAAGATTGAAGATTGAAGAAGTTTGAATTTGTAAAACTCAGGGGATACGCAGCCTTCCTACACAGGCGAAATTTGAATGAATGCCGGCAGCGTGGGAAATATACGCCGCGTCGTTTCACTCGACGTTAAATATTTTGATTCTGTTCCAATCCAACACTGCCCATACGCCGGCGGTGTTAAAGCCAAATGCCCGCGTATCTTTTGAAAAATAAACGCTGGTAAAGTTTTCTTGCAAAAGCTGGTGGTATTCAAAGCGGCTTTAAAAAAATAAATTTGTTCACTCCAACATCTCAAACCGGCGGTGTTGAAGTGCCAGATGCCAGCGTACATTCAAAAACAGATCTATTCATAAAGAACTCATTTCCCCTGTTTTGCACTTTGTAAATTTCTAACCTATAACACTTTTAATCCTTCTTTAAGTTCATTTTTAGCTTTATACTATCTCCTATCTACACTAATCAATCCTAGCAACTTAAAACATTAAATAACTTCAATTCCCATTCCACTCATCCTCAACTTCAACTACTCAATTCAACATTATTCCTTCCCAACACTTCATATAACTACTACAACACATAAACAAATTCACACACTAAAAAAACACAATCCAATCTATATCAATGCATGAACCAAACCACTCAAAAGACATTAAACTCATGCTACTAAATATTTTACATAGATACTATAAGAAAGGAATTAAAACAAAAGCTATACTTGTATTAACTTACATGAGTAAGCCTTAGCTTGGAAAGAATTTTGATTCAAGGAGCTTTGTATTATCCTTTGGTTTAGGGCTTGGAACTTGGAGGAAAAGAAAAAGAGAAAAGGAAAGAAAGAAGATGAAAATTCGTATGGAATGAGAGGACTGCCAAAAGAGGGCTTAATTAAGCAAATTTTGGATTTATTATTATCTTAAGTTTGACTTTTAAGGCATAATAAACTTTGGGTTGAATTTGGGGCTCATTTGGGTGCAATTTAGGCATGAAAATTGGGCTTAATTAAGTAAATTTTTTGTCAACTATTTCTTAAACAATTCAAAAGTTGATTTGATAAATTTAGACATAACACAAACATATTAATGCATAAAAGACACAAATATTAATTATACTATACACATATTAATATATATAAAATAATGACATTAATTTCATTACACATGCAAAATAACACATGTGTAATGTTCAAGATATACTAGCTTAGACACATTTAAACTATTACCAAACATGACTCTCATAATTCAATATGCTCATATAGTTCAATAATTAAGACAAATAAAGCATATACATGGAAGTTATATAGAAATTAAATTTAGGTCATTTCAAACCCAATGCAATGTGACTCACTTCATGGTATGCATGAATCAATTTATTTATGATATCATAACATCATTATTATCAAATTTAAGGTGATCATAGAATCTCATACAAATCAAGTGTTATACTAAAACAAACATTAATTCAATTCCGCCCTCGATATTCTTAGGATCATTTCAACAAATTATCTTACATACATATCCATTTGTATTTTCCTAATTCTAATGCGAATAGATTACAAGCACAATTAAGTAAAGCATTTTAAGGAAATAAACTCACGATGCCATATCGACAATTCTTCTAAACGGATGAGTCGCTCACACAATCCACTTAGTTGAAATAGTCCTTGGGGTATGGGTATCTTTCCTCGGGGTCAGCTAGTCAAGGAAAATACCCAAAATGAGTATTTCTTGATGACTTTCTTGAATTTTGACAACACAATGTCATGAGAACATCAAAGTTGATATAAAGGAGAATTCCAATTTAAAATGGCCATAACTTGGTCATTTTAACTCGGAATCGCGCATATAATATACTGATTTTTACCTACTCGAAAATATCTATCCATTTCTAAACCTATTTTTATCAAACTAAACCATTTAGGCCCGGAACAGTGGTGATTAGATTCACCACGAATTTTTCTATCCCAAAAACAATTTTTTTTTAAACTTTAATTCATTCAAAATTTGTTTGATAAATACTTAGTTATCTATATAGTTGAAAAATTCTCTTTTTATAGCTACTTAGCTCATATTTTATTCATGCTCAAGTGTTTGTTGTCCAACCATGTTTCTTGAATAAAATAGTATAAATTAAGAGTTTAGAAATCTATAGTTTACAAGAAATCCATTTTGTAAATATTTTAAAATGAATATCTTGATTCTTTTTGTTTTCAAAAGAAAAAATTACTTTATGTTTGACTTTTTATTTTTCCTAGGTGGCCTTTTTCGAAAAGTAATTTTCTTCTTTTCTAAATTCTCTATATTAGTGCTATTTTTCCTATTTATTTTCTATACAATTTTTCTTTGACCATTTGTTTGAAAAGATCTTAATTTGAAAATTCTCGTTCCTTTCTTATAAGGTTTCCTCTATATTATGTTGTCATAGACATAATTTTTGTGTTAAAAATCATTTTCTTTTTGAAAAACAAAGTGATATAGAAATGATTTAAAAAGCTTTTCAAAACAAAAGTAGTTTCTAAAATTATAGTGAATTCTTCTTATAACTTGGAAAGGAATGACTTTATTTTTGGTAAACCATAGATTTTATATTTCATATAAACTTATTCCTAAGTGATAAAATCTCATTTTTATCAAATATTTTTAGAGCTTGAAAAAAATTTGGACAACAATCTTATTGGTATGATTTATGAGAAATAATAGCAAGCAAAAATACCTTAAATAATAAATAAAGTCAAGTATTGAGAGTCTTAGTTTCTTCAAGGTTCCCAAGACTAAGAAGTAGACTAGTCCCAAAAGGAAAATAAAGTGAAAGAAAGAAAAATTTGTTTTGACTTGATGAGGACAAGTCTAAGACAAGAGACTAGTCTTAAAACAATAAGAAATAAATAAATTGCAATTGAAGAAATAAATAAATTACTTTACATGAAAATAAAATAAATTGCAAGTGAGCTTATATGCTCTAAAGAATATATATATATATACATAAGTACATAATAATACTTAGATATAATAACATTAATATGAACAAAGTAAAATAACAACATATAAATAGATATTCATGAACAAGAACAATACATGAACATAGTGTAGTTTCCATAACATTTAATTTTTGAAAACTCACACCATGGTCATGTGAAGTTACAAGACATGAGAAGAAGAAAATATAAAGAAAAGTTTACCTAAAGAAGGTTTTTGAAGTGTTATGTGGTTATGGGATTTGTGTAGGTAGAAAGTGGTTTGAGATTATTTTGAGAGAGTTTTGAGAGAATATTTTGGAGAGAGTTTTGAGAGGAAATTTTGAGAGAGGTTTGGTATAGAAATTTGTGAGTAGTAATTGTGTGAAACAAGTAAAAGAGAAGGGGGGTGTTTATAGGAAAATGTGGAGTGATTATTGAGTGATTTAAATAAAAGAAAAATAAAACAAAATGGGGAGAGATTAGGTGGTGGGGGTGGGGGGGAGGTGCCGACCATGTCTTGTAGAGGGGAGAAGAGAGATTTTATTTTATTTTTTTGTTAATTAAATGAAGTAATAGGTAAGGTAGATGTGAAATAAAGTTATGGGAAAGGTAAAAAGTAAAGGTTATAGGTTATGGTATTGTAAGAGTAAGTTGTAAGAAAAATTATAGAGAAAAGAATAATGTAGAATAGTAATGAATAGTGTAATGTAAAGTTGATAAGACTAATAAAGTACTGGTAGTAAGAAAATACACGTATAATTGCTATATCTATTATTTTTACTTACCAAAAAATTATAAAACTGATATTTTTGAAAACTTTATATTTTTACGAGTCTAACGATATATTCAAAATATTTTTACTATTCCAAGCCTCAGAACACATTTTTCAAGAACTGTGTCCATTCGGGTTCAAAACGATTCGCGATTTTCTAATATGATCTTTTTAGGCTTTCTTAGGTAATTACGAACTATTCTACATACTAAACTCTTACTTACTTTCTCGGGGTTGCTTATTCGAGATTGCCGAACTTAAGCCATTACGTCTAACTAGGTTTCGTTGACTTTTGGGTTTCCGGTTGACTTCCAGATTAGGGTTTAAGCTAAACCGATTCCAAAATTTTGGGGGTTTACAGGTGGACCAATCAAACCCATGGACTTGATGGATTAAACTTGGTCCTACTAAAAAAAAAAGAAAAATAATTTATTATAAATAAATATAAGATTAAAGAAAAAAAATATAAAGTATAAAAAGTTAAAAAAATAAATAATACTTAATATTTATACTATTTTCCATATGAATAGATATTATTATCTATTCACAATTATTTAATGCATTGTTGATTAAAAAAATGTAATAAATATAATTTAAAAACATATCCCATGTTTTATATAAAGTTCCTCTAATGAGCAATTCTACTTCTAATAATATGGGACTTCCTTTTTTTTTTTTTTTGTAAATTCTACGCTTTTAGAGTGTTACTTTAATCTTACATTTTAAATCTTTCAACTCAAAGCGGATGTGCTAGTGTATAAATAATTGCACTTCCTTAATGGTTTTAGGTGGAAATAGGCTAAAGAGTAGTATATTCTTATGCCTAATTTCTATTTTAAGTTTGTAGTTTTATTTTAAAATAAAAGTTTTGTTCCTTTAATTTTTTTTCTTTAGAATTTGGGATGGCTTTGAGCCATCTCGAACTAGCTAAACCCAAGAGGTCTATGGGTTGGACCTGTCGTGCTATCTACATAAGGCGATTTTGAGTCCAAATTTTGGTGAACTAAACCTAACAGGTCTAAGCCAATTGCTAATCCTATCCAGACCCATAAGATGTTTATTTATATAATGTGGGTTGGGATACTTGTACGTATAAGGATAAGTGTGAGAGGTAAATGGCATGAATACCCCAACATATTTTAGTCATGTGAGTAGAAAGTGTAAGGACAGTTTAGGGAATTGACTTTGGAAATGATAAGTGAAAATTTGTATTAATTCCAAGACTACCCCCTAGAAGAACAAGTTATATAAAATTGTAGAATTTAGGTTTAACTTGATTTTAGGACTTTAGAATTTCTAGGAATAAGTTCATTGAATTTAGGCTTTTGAATTTAGAATTTAGGAATTTAGGTATTAAATTTAATAAGTGAAACAAAATTTAAATTTTTAGGATAATTTCAATAATTTGATAAAATATATTAGGAAATTGAATTATCTTTGATCTATAATCTCAATTAGATTCAATTACTATACTAATTAACTTGATTCTATCTCATGATCAACTTAGATGGAAATTTTATCCTAAAGATCCTTATTTATTTAGTTAACTATTATTGTCCAAATTATTAACAAATTAAAAATTGAGATTCAAATTTACGTGTATCATTATATATCATACTTGCTCAAAAACTAAGGTATTTCATCTTCTCCCCTTAAAAAAGGTTTCGTCCTTCAAACTTACCAGATTACTTACTAGAAGTTGACATCTCATATCAAGTTTTGGCATTATAATTATTCATGAATATTTGGTTATTTTAAGACAGTCTTTATCAAGTCTTTTATTATGTTACTATGATTATTTTGGATTTCTACATTAGGTTATTTGATTTGTTATTATGTTTTCTCTTGTGTGATGAAATTTTACAATATTTTGGCGATTATTTATATACATCAAGTTTATTTGTAAACCCCTGAAAAATCTCATTTTCCTAGAACCGATAAGTAAATAAATAAACTCTTGCACCGAAATGAACTAATTAACTAAGATGATTTATCAGTTAACAAACAATAGCCTTAGGGTAAATAGTGTAGTATAAATTAGATTAGATAGAATTCCATATCGAATAAAAAATATAAATATATTACCAAAATATAATTTAAAATTTATATAAATGATAATCACAATTAATTATCGATCATAAATTTTACCAACACTCAATCGTGTAGACACAACACTATACTAATTAACCTAAAGTTATAAACTGGCCTGTATAAATTATATGGCAAGATCTAACAGTCAACAAATTTTCAAGGTCCACCTTCCATATATATATATATTTTTTCTTACCATGATCTATGTCAAGAGCTATAGATCCCATAATCTTAGCTAATGCTTCATATTCAATTTTGGATAAGACAATTAACTTCTCAAGGACATCGTCCTTCTACTTTGCCTCCCCATTTTCATCTCCTGCAAGGATCAAGGACAAGAATAAGGTAAAGGTCATCAATGATAAATATAGAAAACAACCCCATGCATTAACTCCATGACTTTCTAACTTTGCCAACTTTAGTTTGAAAAAGAGAAACTCTTTCATTTACTACTTCCCACTTTTCTTTTTCTCCTCATGCAGACCTTCCTTAACCCAAATCCCAAGCAAGCAAACATAATCCCATTGACTTTTCTCTCCCTTCCTATCTCATGAACTCTCAAGAAGACTAAGGCAGCCATCATCTTCTTCTAAAGATAACCAAACTAAGATAAAGAAAAACTCTACCGTTTCCATTTTGTTTTCGTGATAGCCCCAACAAACAATCTCAGCAAAACAACAAACACTAAACCACACACTTTCCCTCATCTCCTTTCCATTTTCGTGTGACTTTAAGGAGCCAAAACCTAAGTCTAGAAACAAGAGATCTAGATAGGAATAACCAAGGTAAGGAAGCCATTCATTCCTTTAAAGATCATTAAAATATAGGTTTAAAAGGTTGATAAGCTCCTCTCCTTTTGTCTCTTAGGTTCAGACTGTTGCAAAACAAGAGAGAGTGTTACTACATCACCTCACACTACCAAGGTAAATTCTTCTAGTCACGTTTAGAAATGTGTAGAACACAAGATGAAGCAAAGCAAAACAAGATGTAAGTATATATGAATGTATGATGGCAGTTTTCTAAAGAAGAAAGATCATATTTATTTAATCTCACAATGAATTATACTCCACAAGAATGAACATTTATAAATTTTAGCAAATGAAAAATGAATTTACAAACATACATATAGATCTAGACCAACTTTGTTATAAGAACTAAAGGAAACTTGTTTCCTTGTAAACTCTAAAAGATTGGCATGCATGGAAAAGTGTGTATATATATATACATGTGTACGTATACACTTACACTTATTTGATCTATGTTTTTAGGAGAATAACATTGGTTTATCCACTTAGATGGTCTAAAAATATTGCAAATATTCTTAAAAACAAAGTAAGATTAAAGACACTGCTACAAAGCAATAAACAATGGACTTTTTAAAGAGTTATGGTATGTCTGAGTTCAGCACCACCTCTACATAGCCTGTACAAACCGCTAGTGCTGAACTCAAAACACTAAAACAGTTTAGCCCCACCCTCCAATAGCTCCTACTTGTTTTAGGTTAACCCATGGTTGGTATCGGTCTGTAGTCTCATCCGGATACAGTGTCAAAGTCCAATAAAGGTCATCTGCGAGAGTGGGAAGAGGATAATCATAGTTAGTTTCAATATCATCTTATTTTTAAGACAATGTTTAAGTATTATACTATAGTTGTAATATGGTATTGTAATAACCAAGTAGAATTATTAGTCATATATGTGTATGCACTTATATTCATATTCTATACAACTGGATCTTGTATGTGGGGGTCACTCTCCTTTGGGAATTTTATCTATACTATTCTCATGAATTACTTTGAAGGCCCATGAAGTAGACTAAATGGATACTCATGAGTCCTAGTTTAGATTCATGCGGCATATTACGTTTAGAGTACCTTCTGGGGTGTAACATTATTTATTGGTATATTTGTTCACATTACTTTGTTTCATTCAGTTGTTGCAACTATTTGATTTTTTTAGTTATTTTCCAATTACTTTGAAATGTATTGAGATCTAATATCTGTTGATTTTTGTATAATTTAATAAGTAACATTTATTTATTCTTTTATTTGTTATTCAACAATTAATTTATTCATCTTTCATCTCTTTACTTCATGATTTGTAAAATTTGATATTCTCCAACTCTTTAAAGATGATATTTCACATAATTTAGCAAATATATAACTGTAGGAGCTAGTTTGGTAATTACAAACCCTCCACTTATTTGAGTTGATAGGACTCGTGTCGAGCCTGGATTTTTCCATTATCTGGTTCATTTCTCCTAACCCGATTCACATTAAATCCAAACCCATTTAATATGAATCCTCGACTAGGGTTAAGAGAAATTTTAATTTTTGAAAATGATTTAGAGTCGCCACCCGATATAAATCGGGAAAAAATAAAAGCTAGGATCAATGGGTCGGTTAATCCTAACTTAGCTACTAGTCTGCGAAAATTTGATTTGAAAAACCAAACTTTTAAAACCAGATATCATGGATTCGGGGGCTAACCTATTAAAACCAAATTGGTTACCACTTTTGGAATTTCAAATTTATAATTTATCCTTTTCATGCTCAAAAATTTAGGTGAAACATTATAATACAAATATTTACAAGTCAAATCATTCATTTTATTTTTTATGTGTTTTTCTTCATTTTTATTTTTTATTCATTTTTTTAGAACATGAATATCAACAAATATATTTCCTTTTTTTTTTTCAAAAAAACATATATTTACAAAATAATCATTCACAATATTAAAAATAAAAAACATTTTTTCCATTTTTATTGTCGCCCCTAGGTGCCTACGTACTCGCTAATCGAGATCAAACAAAACGTAGTTCTTTTGAAAAGAACCTTAGTTTGTTGATCAATTTTAATTTTTGAACACTTTTCACTTTAAATTCATTAAATTTCAAATTTTTATGAAACCATTTTTTAATAATCCTATGATCTATTAAATGATTTTCATTTCATGAAAATGCAATTTTTCTAAGTCCAAAATCATTTTTCTTTAAAATCATTTTATGATAATTCATGGCTAATTTAATGCTACATGAAAAATCAATTTTGATTAAACTTGATTGAATATTTTCATAGCTAATTTAATGCTATATGAAAATATTTTAATTGAAAACTTTTGGATGACTATTTTCATAGCTAATTTATGAAAATAATTTGATGAAAACTTCGATTATTTTCATAGCAAATTTGATGAAAACAATTTGATGAAACTTGATTATTTTCATAGCAAATTTATGAAATAATTTGATGAAAACTTTGATTATTATTTTATAGATAATTTAATGCTATATGAAAATAATTTAGATTGAAATTTTTCATTCAATTTCATAAAAAAATTCTTTCATTCCATAAAAATCTTTTCCTTTTCATTTATTTCATTCATTTACTCTTTTTTTAAAAAACAAAAAAATTTTGTTTTAGAAACTCATTTTTTCATTTTTTATCATTTTTATTATTTTCAAAATTCAATTAATATCACATATATCTAAAACATATTTAAAATTCATCACATCAAAGTTATATTACAAATACAACATATTAAAAGTATATCTCATGCATCAAATTACATTTCTAAAATAAACTTGTACATATACATATTCACAAAATATTCAAAAATATCACAAATTGCTAAAACATATAAATTTAACAAAAAATAATTATTCTAATTCTTCTGGATTTTTCTGATCTTTTATGAATTTTTATTGCATTTTTTCTATTTTTTTATTTTCCATAATTAAATATATAATAAATACATAATAAAATAATCCGAACTCACCTGGGCCGTTGGATCCTTCGGATCAGATCTGGAATGCACGATCTGATTACTTAATCAGAGCCGTCTGATCTGTTGACTTTCAATTTGGGCCGTCTGACTTGCTGACCGTTGACTTGACCATTGACCGTTGACCGAGGCGGGTTGGATTTCGGATCTTGGCCGGACTTCGGGTCGAATCTTCTGGTCGGATCTCCCTTGGTTGGGCGAAGAAGACGATGGCGTGACCTTCAAAGGCTTTGTCGGCCTCTTGTGGTGGTGTTCGAGGCTCCTGGGTTTGTCAGCCCGACGTGTTCGAGGTGGCGCAGCTGTTGGAGGTGGTGGCTTCCACCCAGAACCGCCGCAGGTGGTGGTTCGAGCTGGTGGTTATCGGCGGTTGAGATTCAAAAATTTGCAGAGCTTAAATCTGGATCCTTTGAGCAATCTAAAAACACTAGATCACTAAGAACAACTTCCTAAAGCTCTCTAAACACTCAATTTGGATCGAGTTTGATTCAAAAACTTCGAATTTGTGATTTTCTCTCTCTAAACCCTAACTTCGGAAATTTTCGAATGCTTTGAATCTCTGAGTAATCTTTGCCATTGTTGTGTCTTTTGTTCATGGATCATTCCTTTTATAGATCCATGGTCTGATTTCAGTTACGAATTGTATTTAATGACTTCCCAATTTTTCGCAAAAATTTAACACGAAATTGGAATTTGATTCATTCGTAACTGATGAAATTGATGATCAGTTACGAATTTCATTTAATGACTTCCAATTTTTCGCAAAAATTTAACTTGAAAATTGGAATTTGACTCGTTCGTAACTGATGAAATTGATGATCAGTTCGAATTGCATTTAATAACTTCCCAATTTTTCGTAAAAAAGTTAACTCGAAAATTGGAATTTGACTCGTTCATAATTGATGAAATTGATGATCAGTTACGAATTGCATTTAATGACTTCCCAATTTTTCGCAAAAAATTTAACTTGAAAATTGGAATTTGATTCATTCGTAACTGATGAAATTGATGATCAGTTACGAATTGCATTTAATGACTTCCCAATTTCTCAAAATTGGAATTTGAGTCATTCGTAACTGATGAAATTGATGATCAAATCCTCAAATATTCGATCCTATCTCTGTATAAGATCAATTGAATCGTTCAAATTCATTGAATTTGATCAGCCGCCATTGATGATTCTTCAATTTTTTCAGATTTTCGAAAATTTTCCCAATTTTCAATTGAAAATTGGGGTTGTTCGAGGCTTGATTTTCGCACACATTTAATACAAATCCAATCTATCCCATGCCGACATTGAATCCTCATCCTCAAAAAAAAAAATTCCAAAGTGGATGAGTCGGGTTGATTTCGAACCAAAAAATATGAGGACAAAAGGCCAAAAATTTATGCCTCTAAGTTGGTTCGAACCCATGACTTGTGGCTTGGGCTTGGGTCTGGGTCAGTGGTCTTAACCATTAGGCCATTGGCCTGTGCCTGGTTGGGTTCAACATAAAAATATTTAAGGCTCTTAAAAATTGCATTTAATTAAACAAAATAATTTTGAAAAATTGTTTAATTAACTTTAAAAACAATTTATAACAAAAATATGTATTATATCAAGCTCGAATAATTTTTTAAAATATTTTTTTAAAAAGAATAATAATAATTTTTTTTAAATTTACTTTTCTTTACTACTCTCATTTTTCTCACATTTTTTTATTTTTCTTACTACTTCTATATCTTATCTTATTTTTTCTGTTTTTTGATTTTTTGTGCTATTTTTTCTTATTTTTTGATATTCTCTATTTTTTACTATTTTTTTTGTGAGCTCGACATAATAATATTTTTATCATAAATTTGAGCCTTAAATTGAGCAAAAATTGGATGTCTACAGCTGCCCTCTTTGTGGTGAAGTTTGAGCAAAACTTCGCCACAAAGAAAAAGATAGCCAATTTTTGCTCTTTGAGCACTTATCTGGTATTTGGAAGCTTTTGGTCCTCTAGGAAAGACTCGGCTTGAGAAGGCGATGGGCTGCTTATCCTTTTCGGGAAAACTTGATCGGAGAAAGTGATGGTAGGCGCTTCTCAGGCTGGCATTTGGCTTGACCTGTTGCTTCTTGAGCTGATTCTTAGTTTGGATTGGTGCTACTTGGGCTGACTGATGACCTTAAAAGGCAGGATGACGCTCTTTTGAACAGGTGATCCTAGTACTTAAAACGGTAGGATGACACTCCTTTGAGCACTGTGACCCTAATACTTTAAAGGGTAGGATGACGCTCCTTTGAGCAAGTGATCCTAATTCTTAAAACGATGGGATGATGCTCTTTTGAGCAAGTGATCCTAATTCTTAAAACGGTAGGATGACGCTTCTTTGAGCAGGTGACCCTAATTCTTAAAACGGTAGGATGACGCTCTTTTGAGCAGGTGATCCTAATTCTTAAAACAGTAGGATGACGCTCCTTTTGAGCAGGTGACCCTAATTCTTAAAACAGTAGGATGACGCTCTTTTGAGCAAGTGACCCGAATTCTTAAAACGGTAGGATGACGCTCTTTTGAGCATGTGATTCTAATTCTTAAAACAGTAGGATGACGCTCCTTTTGAGCAGGTGACCCTACATATTGGATGACTTAAAAAACTTCCTGGAAACTGAATTTTGAAATCTTATAGTTTGAAAATTGGGCTAATTTGGAAACTTTTTTGAGTTAAGACTTCTTCTTCTTCCATTTTTGTTTAAGGCCAAATGGCTTTTTTTCAAAATTATTTATTTATTTTCTTCTTCTTTTTTTTTTTTAACAAAAACTTTTGAGTTTAAAACTCTCTTCTTTTTCTCTTTTTTTTTTCCAGAATTATTTCTCCTTTCTTGGAAAGATTTAAGGATTCCTTTTACTCTTTCTTGTTCTTTTTCTTTTTGGAAAAACTTTTGAGAAAATCTTCTCTTTTCACTTCTTTCCTCATTTTTAATTTTTCTAACAAGCAAAGAAATTTACTGATTTCAAAATTGCTAATGAGCAACAGCTTCTCCTTTATCTATTCATTTTGAAGGTCAATCCTTGGCAACCTTCTTTTCTCCTCCCTTTTGATTAAGGGGTAGCAATGTTCAATTTGACTTCTTGCCTTTGGGGCAAACGATTCTCATTTTTCTTGCCATTTCTATGATCTTGGATTGGTTATCTTATGCTTGAAGCACTAAGTTAAAGAGGACTTCCTTCCACACTCTTTGGCTTATTTTCACACATGACTCGAATTCCAAAAATTACAGTCCGTTTTGTAAATGATACATTTTGGTTAATCTACCAGGACTTTTCTTGGGTCATAATTTAGGCTTTTGGTTGTTGGTTTAATCAAAGAAGGATATTTCATAAAGGCCTTTTTTTTTTGAAAAATTTTTCATCACATCCGGGTTTACAAGTCAAGAACCTTTAAGGAAAACTTGATAATGCACTTATTCCTAGTTTCAAGGGTATTAATAAATCAACTCCAATGCTCAAAAGAGTCTTTAAAGGGTGGATTTGTGGGTGGGGTCTGGATTTTCAATATTTTGAGCTATGTGTTTGTGTTTGCAAATCATTGATTTTTTATCACCTTGTTTGCTTTTTTTTTTTTCTTTTATTATTATTTTTTAATATCTTTTTCTTGACCTTTTTCTTGTTTTTTTTTCATTTTCCTTTTAGGAGATGAATTCAAGGTGATTTGTTCTTTTTTTCTTTTATGATTTATAGCTCAAAGTGTATGTGTTGTGTATGGTTTGAGATGGAGACTCTTTTTCTTTTCATAGGAAATGATTTATTTGTGTCAATTGACTACTCTTGAATTGATGCGACTAGGTCAAGTGCATATAAGTTATTCCTTTTTCTCCTTAATGATGACCCTAACCTCCAAATTGCCCCATTGTGGGGTGGTTCTTGACAGGGTTTCTTTTTAAGAATTGCTTCTTTACAAAGAACAGGCCCAACGGGGTTAGCAAGGGATAAATATATTTAAGTTACTGAAATGAATGCCTGGTATCATCTTAATCTATGTATCAAGTGCAAAACAGACTTCTTTTTAAGGAATGAGCTTTATAAATTTCCTCAATATCGCTCAACTCTCAAGTGTTTACTGGTTAGTGTTTGGTATTTGGGTTGCCTCTTTTTATAAAAAAAAAAAAAAAATTCAAGCAATAAAATATCTGATAAGATCATATTTTATACAAATCTTGATAATCAAAAGAGCTAGAATGGATATTTGTTTTGATTAAATTTTATGTTTCAGGACTAATTTGGATAAAGAAATCAAAACAAGAGAATTTGAATTGAAAAAAGGAAAAATTTAAGTCAAGGCCGGCAATTCATCATTGAAAGCCGCCGGCTTTTAGACGGCGTAAAATCCAAGGCCGTTGCAGCACAGCCAGCTTTGCCCAGCACAAGTTAAACAACATTCAAAGCCGCCTCAAAGCTGCCGGCGTAGAAGATGAAGAAGCCAGCGTACATGAAGGCCGGCAGCCCAGAACTGAAACATCACAAGCTTTGAAGAAGTTACATTATAAACCGGCATGAAAGCCGCCGGCTTTGAGACAGTGTACATGGAAGAATTGAAGAGACATGAAGACATGAAACGCTTGAATGAAAATGAAGCAACACATCTGTTTGAATGCCTACGCCGGTGTCAAAGCCCCCGGCTTTAGGACGGCGTTCGTTATAAATCCGCCCAACGCTTCATTTCTGACTATATAAGCCAGCTAGATCTACATCAAAGCCGCCGGCGTTGAAGCGGCCTACATTGTAACTGATATTGAAGGCTGCCAGTGCACTGCCTGCGCAAAGGACAATTTGAAGATACGCCGCCTGTAAGCTGCCGGCGGAGGATCCATAACGGCCGGTGTACATTGAGAAACAGCAAAGTTCATTGAATGTTTTTCACGAAATTTTTCCTATAAATAGGGGGTCTTCCCCTCACTTTCAGAATCATCCAAGCATCCAAGAATACATTCCACATTACAAGTAGTTCTAGAATATTTAGAATAGGCATTTCATAAGAGATTTTTGAAGAGATATTTGAAGTTATACAAGATTTGCAAGTGAAGCTTTAGTATTTTGAATTGGTGGTTTCTAATCTTATTCTTTTATGCAATTCATATACTTGAGTATTCTGATCATAATGAAATCATTTGCAATTTCTTATTTGATTGTTGAATCATCATTCATGAGTAGCTACATCCTTTATGTGGGAAGTTGATGAAGCTCTAAACATGCTAAAATGATTTTTGAATCCATGTTATGAGATATTTAGAATCATGAAATATTCATATTGAATTCTGATTATTCATCATGTTTTGGTGTATAAGAATTCTAGTAACTCGGAAGGGAAATTAGGGATCATATGAATTCATAAATTAAGATTAAATTGCAATTGTGGAAGCAGCGTAGTTTAATCTAGTTTAGAAATTGTCCATGAATATTAATGTAATGTTTCATGTTGATTTCTCACTAAGGAATTAGGAGATTTTAATATAAAGTATTAGTCAATTATAGAATCGGGAGATTTATAATTGTAATTTTGATTCCACTAATGATTTATTTAACGGAAGTTATTGAATTATTTTGTGGTTTAAAAGGTTTTCAAACTTTGTTTTTAAATCTTGATAATTTCTTATGAATGTTCATGAATCTAATTATCATTATAACATGAGTTCAAGTTGACTGGCAATAGTTTAAAGTGGATTCTGCTCCTTCCCACACTTTTCACCATATCCCTCTCTTTAAAAAGCTCATTGCATTCATATAGATAATTAGTTAGATAAAATAGTTTAACTTAAAAGATCAATTGCCTAGATATTAATATTAGTTGATAATTGTCTAGTAGTTAGTAAATCCTCGTGGGAGCGACACTTTATTCATGCTATATTACAATAGAAGACCTAGTACGCTTGCTAGAAATATGTTTTAAAATTCAATACTAATCTTATCACATCAATATCCAAACATCCATTCAAATTGCCCCAAATGTCACTAAAAATAGAAGATTTTATTATCATTTTTATTACAACGATAGGCATCATTGTCAATCTTCTTTCTTAAACTGTTTGCCCTACTAACATTGACCGGCAAATTCAACTGTTGCATATGATAGGCTATCTTATCAGATGGCAACAACAAACTCTCAATTCCTGATGAAGTGATGCTTGGAAACCCTGTCGGAGTTGGGATAGAATCACTATCATCAACTGGCTTCATAGATTCGAGGAGCTCAGGTTGGATAAGCTTAGCATCGATCAAATCTTGGACTTTGTGCTTTAATCTCCAACAATTCTCTATAGAATGGCCTGTTTGACCCATGTGGTACTCGCATTGGGCATTAGGATCATATTTCCTCGCTTGTACCCTTCTTTTGGGATTTCAAATGTTATCATATTCTGTTCTCTCAACCGTTAAGAACTTGAATCATCGGAATCTCAAATTGTGTGAGACGCCTTTGCTGTGTCAAACGATCTGGTTTATTTTGGCCCATGCTTTTGAATTCAAAGGCTTCTTTTCTTGCCTCATATTCTTTGGCCTGTAGCTTGATGATCCTTCTTGAGTCTCACAAGATGGCACTTTGTTAGCATTAAGACCTAAATGTTGGAGTTTATCTAGCACGTGCTTCATAACCTGCTCTAGGTTTCAATCCTTTCTGTCATTGCCGCAAGTCTTTGCTCTAGATTTTCATGCTCTTTTTGATCTTTCTCTTGTGAATCACTTCTTTGATTTGAGGTGTTGCCGACTTCTTGTGCATGGAGCATGTTGATTGTGGGTTCTTCATCATTAGCCGCTAGCTCATCAACAAATTGCAATTGGATCGTTTTTGAATCAATCAAATCCTGAATTTTATTCTTCAATTCCCAACAATCATCAGTAGCATGCCCTTGTTGACCCATATGGTACTCACAATGTGCATTAGGGTCATACTTTCGTGGTTTATACCCCGGTACTGGCTCACTAGGGTATAATAAGTAATCCTCTTTCAGCTTCTGGTAAATTTGAGATAGAGGGAGGGATTTGAGTGAATTTCCTCCTAGATTTCTGTGTAGGATTGTTGTAACTCACTACATTGGTTGTGTCCCCTTCTACTTCAGGTTCTTCATTGCTTTGCAGTTTACCAGAAATGAGGGCATTTTCAACTCTGCATCCTACCATTACTGCTTCTGAGAAACTTGCTGATGCATGTCCCACAAGATGTGAAAAGAAAGGTTCATCCAGGGTATTGATGAAAGTGAATGTCAGATCCTTTTCAGGCATCAGGGTGGTGATTCTTGCAGCTAAAGCTCTATCGTTGGGCATATTCCTTGAATGTTTCTTCTTTCTTCTTTTTCATATTGTTCAGGTCCCAAACTGAGGGTGCCATTTCGATGTTGAACTTATATTGGTTGCAAAATGCTCTGGCTAATTTATCCCAAGTATCAACTTCTTGGTGATCCAATTGGGCATACCAAGCTAAGGCTGGGCAGTAAGGCTATCTTGGAAAGTCTGTACCATCAGCTTGTCAAATTTGGCGTACTGCCTCATACGTCGTATGTACAGTCTTGTATGCATATTGGGACAACCGGTTCCATTATATTTTTCAAACTCAGGTGCCTTAAATTTTTCAGGAAAGGCACCTTCCTTAAACTGTGGTAAACTTAGGATCGCAATTTGATCAAAATCGTCAAATGTCTTCATCTTTTCAAACAATTTTTTCTCTATCTCTCTAGCTTGAGCTTCTAGTTCTTTTTTTAGCTCAGCTGCATTAAACTCATTTTGTGTGTCATCTGATCGATGAACTGCCCCTCAATTCCTTTCCCTTTTTGTGCCCCTGAGGATCCTTCAGATGTTGTAAGGGTCTTAAGTTGAGTGAAATTTTGTGTCAGAGTTTGCATTTGTTCAACAACTCTATGCAGGGTTTGTTCCATAGCATTGAGTCTCTGTTCAGTGGTCTGATTGGGAGTGTTGTTGTTGTTAGCCATCTTAATATGTAAGGGATTAGCTGAACCTGGTCAAAAGCAATTTCAAAATCTTAATATGTTCTTGCTAGCAAATTATCTCTTTTCTTTTTCTTTTGTTTTTTTTTTTTTCTTTTTTTTTTTGTTTTTTTTTTTAAAGAAAGTTTGAAAAATTTTTATTTACAACTTTTATTTTTCTCTTTATTTTTTTTAACTTATCAAAAATATCTTCAAAGAATTAATCGTTGAAAGAATAATGGATATTCACAAAAAATTTAAAAAATGATTACTTAAAACCTAAAGTGGAAAAATTATTCAGTGTTCTATTTTTATTTTCTTTTTAAAGCAAAAACTATTTTTCTTGAACAGTAGTAAAAAAAATGACTCTCTTTTTTAAAAAAAACTTCGAATGGGAGCTGATATTTTACAAGAATAATAGACTTGAGGACAATGGAGTGGAATACCTATGACAAAAGTAACTTTGGTTGGAAAGAACCTATAACTATAGGTGGACAATACATATTCTACGGATATATACAAGTCTAACTTTGGTTGGAAAGAACCTACTATAGATGGACAATATATATTCTATGGATATATACAAGTCTAACTTTGGTTGGAAAGAACCTATAACTATAGGTGGACAATATATATTCTATGGATATATACAAGTCTACTATACACATTTTTTAGAGAAAATATATACAAATGCAAGGATGCAAATATGCTAGCACACGAATGCAAATGGGGATAAAGACCAATATAATTTTGAAAAATATTTACTGGAGTTGTCTTTAAAAACAATGGTTTCAAAACCTTCATCAAATCATTTTTTATTTATTTAACTATCTATATACTAATCTTATAGGGCCAACTAATACTAAAAGAATATAACTCCACATTTTTAAAAAAATTTGTGAAAAACTTTGTTGGAATTGGTTAAAAACTTTTGTTTTATTTTATTTTTTTTTCAAAAATTTCTTTTTGAAACCTTTTTTTTTATAAAAAAACTAACACAACTCCATTTTTCTTTAAAAAATTTGGTCAAATCCCATGTTGATGAACGCATGATTTGGTAGGGTTCTATAGGTTCCCCGGCTTAGTGGTACTAAACCGGAGTGGGAGGACATTTCTTGATCTAGAGGGTGGAAAGCCACAGCCCCGGACCTTACTTCGTCCTCCTCGCTTAGGCTCTTAAGACGGCCTGGTTTCGACCGTATCTAGCACACATTCATGCCAAAATGCAAATGCAAATGCAAATAAATAAATAAATAAGTAAAACTATTGCCCTTTTTTTTATGTACCTGCAAGATTAGTATACATGTATTCACAAAACAATTATATAAATAATGTACAAAGAATTATACACATTCATATAATGATTATACAAAAAATCGAGTAATTTAAAGGATAAATTTAAAATTTAAAATCCCTAAATGGCTAGCCCTCTTCTTTTAAAAAAAAAAAAATTAAGCGGTCCCCAGTGGAGTCGCCAAGCTGTCGAGCCTGGATTTTTCCGTTATCTGGTTCATTTCTCCTAACCCGATTCACATTAAACCCGAACCCATTTAACATGAATCCTCGACTAGGGGTTAAGAGAAATTTTAATTTTTGAAAATGATTTAGAGTCGCCACCGATATAAATCGGAAAAAATAAAAGCTAGGATCAATGGGTCGGTTGATCCTAACTTAGCTACTAGTCTGCGAAAATTTGATTTGAAAAATCAAACTTTTAAAACCAGATATCATGGATTCGGGGCTAACCTATTAAAACCAAATTGGTTACCACTTTTGGAATTTCAAATTTATAATTTATCCTTTTCATGCTCAAAAATTCAAGTGAAACATTATAACACATATTTACAAGTCAAATCATTCATTTTTATTTTTTATGTGTTTTTCTTCATTTTTATTTTTTATTCATTTTTTTTAGAACATGAATATCAACAAATATATTTTTCTTTTTTTTTCAAAAAAAAATATATTTACAAAATAATTATTCACAATATTAAAAACAAAAACATTTTTTTCCATTTTTATTGTCGCCCGTAGGTGCCTACGTACTCGCTAATCGAGATCAGACAAAACGTAGTTCTTTTGAAAAGAACCTTAGTTTGTTGATCAATTTTAATTTTTGAACTCTTTTCACTTTAAATTCATTAAATTTTGAATTTTTATGAAACCATTTTTTAATAATCCTATGATCTAATTAATTGATTTTCATTTCATGAAAATGCAATTTTTCTAAGTCCAAAATCATTTTTCTTTAAAATCATTTTATGATAATTCATGGCTAATTTAATGCTACATGAAAAATCAATTTTGATTAAACTTGATTGAATATTTTCATAGCTAATTTAATGCTATATGAAAATATTTTGATTGAAAACTTTTGGATGACTATTTTCATAGCTAATTTATGAAAATAATTTGATGAAAACTTGATTATTTTCATAGCAAATTTATGAAAATAATTTGATGAAAACTTGATTATTTTCATAGCAAATTTATGAAAAAATTTGATGAAAACTTTGATTATTTTCATAGCAAATTTATGAAAAATAATTTGATTGAAAACTTTTTATTATTTTCATAGCTAATTTAATGCTATATGAAAATAATTAGATTGAAAAATTTCATTCAATTTCATAAAAAAATTCTTTCATTCCACAAAAATCTTTTCCTTTTCATTTATTTCATTCATTTACTCATTTTTTTTTTAAAACCAAAGTATTTTTTGAAAAAAAAAAACAAATTTGTTTTAGAAAACTCATTTTTTCATTTTTTATCATTTTTATTATTTTCAAAATTCAATTAATATCACATATATCTAAAACATATTTAAAATTCATCACATTAAAGTTATATTACAAATACAACACATTAAAAGTATATCTCATGCATCATATATACATTTCTAAAACAAACTATGTACATATACATATTCACAAAATATTCAAAAATATCACAAATTGCTAAAACATATAAATTTATACAAAAAACAATTATTCTAATTCTTCTGGATTTTTCTGAATTTTTCTGAGTTTTTTTATGAATTTTTATTGCATTTTCAATTTTTTTTTTTATTTTTTGTAATTAAATATATAATTAATACATAATAAAATAATCGGAACTCACCTAGGCCGTTGGATCGTTCGGATCAGATCTGGAACGCACAATCTGATTACTTGATCAGAGCCGTCTGATCTGTTGACTTTCAATTTGGGCCGTCTGACCTGCTGACCGTTGACCATTGACCGGAGGCGGGTTGGATTTCGGATCTCGGTCGGACTTCGGGTCGGATCTCCCCCTGGTCGGGCGAAGAAGACGATGACGTGACCTTCAAAGGCTTCGTCGGCGGCCTATGGTGGTGTTCGAGGCTCTGGGTTTGTCGGCCCGACGCGTCTCGAGGTGGCGCAGCTGTTGGAGGTGGTGGCTTCCACCCAGAACCGCCGCAGGTGGTGGTTTGAGCTGGTGGCTATCAGCAGTTGAGATTCGAAAATTTGCAGAGCTTAAATCTGGATCCTTTGAGCAATCTAAAAACACTAGACCACTAAGAACAACTTCCTAAAGCTCTCTAAACACTCAATTTGGATCGAGTTTGATCCAAAAACTTCGAATTTGTGATTTTCTCTCTCTAAACCCTAACTTCAGAAATTTTCGAATGCTTTGAATCTCTGAGTAATCTTTGCCATTATTGTGTCTTTTGTTTATGGATCATTCCTATTTATAGATCCATGGTCTGATTTCAGTTACGAATTGTATTTAATGACTTCCCAATTTTTCGCAAAAAATTTAACTCGAAAATTGGAATTTGATTCGTTCGTAACTGATGAAATTGATGATCAGTTACGAATTGCATTTAATGACTTCCTAATTTTTCGCAAAAAATTTAACTCGAAAATTGGAATTTGACTCGTTCGTAACTGATGAAATTGATTATCAGTTACGAATTGCATTTAATGACTTCCCAATTTTTCGCAAAAAATTTAACTCGAAAATTGGAATTTGACTCGTTCATAACTGATGAAATTGATGATCAGTTACGAATTGCATTTAATGACTTCCCAATTTTTTGCAAAAAATTTAACTCGAAAATTGGAATTTGATTCGTTCGTAACTGATGAAATTGATGATCAGTTACGAATTGCATTTAATGACTTCCCAATTTCTCGAAAATTAGAATTTGATTCGTTCGTAACTGATGAAATTGATGATCAAATCCTAGAATATTCGATACTATCTCTGTATAGGATCAATTGAATCGTTCAAATTCATTGAATTTGATCTGCCGCCATTGATGATTCTTCAAATTTTCCAGATTTTTGAAAATTTTCCCAATTTTCAACTGAAAAATTGGGGCTGTTCGGGCTTGATTTTCGCACACATTTAATACAAATCCAATCTATCCCATGTCGACATTGAATCCTCATCCTCAAAAAAAAAAAAAAAATCCAAAGTGGATGAGTCGGGTTGATTTCAAACCAAAAAATATGAGGACAAAAGGCAAAAAATTTATGCCTCCAAGCTGGTTCGAGCCCATGACCTGTGGCTTGGGCTTGGGTCTGGGTCAGTGGTCTTAACCATTAGGCCATTGGCTTGTGCCTGGTTGGATTCAACATAAAAATATTTAAGGCTCTTAAAAATTGCATTTAATTAAACAAAATAATTTTGAAAAATTGTTTAATTAACTTTAAAAACAATTTATAACAAAAATATGTATTATATCAAGCTCGAATAATTTTTTAAAATATTTTTTTAAAAAGAATAATAATAATTTTTTTAAATTTACTTTTCTTTACTACTCTCATTTTTCTCTCATTTTTTTTATTTTTCTTACTACTTCTATATCTTATCTTATTTTTGTTGTTTTTTGATTTTTTGTGCTATTTTTGCTTATTTTTTTATTTTTTCTATTTTTTACTATTTTTTTTTGTGAGCTCGACATAATACTAATTTTTATCATAAATTTGAGCCTTAAATTGAGCAAAAATTGGGTGTCTATAACTCGAATCTGAAAAAGACAACTGATGGCTCAACATGACTCATGACATGACACCAATGGACTAGACACAATGACTCAACAAAAGAAGGTTGTAAATTTATCATTCCATCTTATTTATATGCATATGTGTGCTAACATGCTTAGAAAACACACCATATCCATAATGTTTTAAGGGATAGTGTTATGAATAGTACCTAAATTTAAGTAAAATATACAATTAGGTATCTGAACTTTAAAATTAATTAATTTAGTACATAAAATTTGAAATTAATCAATTTATTATTAGAAAATTTTTGAAATTGATCAATTTAGTACGTAAAAGAACTTGATTGAGGCACTATTGGCATGCACGATAACTTATTTCAAGTACTAAATTAATCAATTTCAAGTTTAGGTATTTAATTATACATTTTGCAAAGTTTAAGTACAATTCATGACATTAACCCATGTTTTAATTATACTTATTCAATGATTATTATTATTATATCGACTTTATTCATTTAGATGACCTTTTTTTTGTCATTTTTATATTACAAATTGATTGTTGTAAGTTAGTTCTATAATCATTTATATAATTTTACATGCGGCATATATGGAATTTCTTTTTAACAGTATATACGTAAAGATGATTTCATTTTGGATTTTTCTCATTATGTGGTATAATAAGACGAATGTGTTATACAATTTCAAGTTGTTCTATAAATGTTTAAATCTTTTTAGGAAAATTATATGGCCTCGTTGACTATCCAATGACTCATATCATATCCAACTGTGATCGAACTACTAAAATAGTCAATATTCAATTACTATATTTTTTTAATGGTTAGATGGTTAATTTGACAATTTTATCGATGGAACCTCCCATCTTTTTATAGTATTACTATGTTTTATCATGATATTTTTGTTATATATATGGAATCTGTAAACCCCTCAAATTCTATGGTAAAGTTGGAATAAACCCTAACCCTAATCAAATCGAAATTTCAAAAGTCAACTATGATCGAGATAATCTAGTAGTTTCAGTTCTGGCAATCTCCTACTCAAAACTTGAGAACAATAGAAATAAGTTAATGATGAATTATAGTTTGGAATAATATAAGATAGATTAAACATATCTTTTTGTCAAAATTCGATTCGTTTTGAACCCGAACAAAATTAGTTCTTGAAAAACATGCCTCGGTGCCTGAAATAGTAAAGATATTTTGATAACACCAAAAGACTATAATTATACAAGGATTTCAAAAATATTAGTTTCATCATTTTTCGGTAACTAAAAATATCATATATAGCTCATTTACATGTATTTTTATTACTACCGATATTTTATTTGTCTAGTCTACTATTCATAGTACTATTTCTACTATTTATTACTATTTCACTATTTATACTTTTTCTTTCAACCTACTTTTTACAATCTACACACCTATTCTTATAGTTTTACATTTCTAATACAACATTATTCACATCGCACCTTATACATTATTACTTTTCATTATAAAAATACAAATTCAATCAACTCAACTCTCTCTTTCCCTCTCCTACTTATACTGCCGACTCCATCTCTCTCTGTTCCTCTATTTATTTTTTTTCTTTTTCATTTTATTTCATTACACTCAATTTTCCTCCATATTCAAATATAAATACTCCTAGTCCTACTCCTACTCCCTCTCCCTCCACTTCTTTCACCCTTCTCATTTTTCTTACCAAAACTCTACCAAATTCTCTCCTTAAATCCTCTCTCCAAATTTCTCTTTCAAACTCTCTTTTCTCTTCACAAAACTACTGCCCACATATTCTTACAACCATCACTTTTTTCTTCATCAAATATAAATCTTTAGGTAAAAACTTTCCTATAATTATTTTCCTATGTCATGTAACTTAGCATGACTATGGTGTTATTTCTTAAAGCTCATGTGAGTTATGGAAGCAACGGTATGTTCATGTTGTGTTCTTACACATGCCAAGAATTTTGATTTTAGTATTTTGTTATTGTTAAGATACTATGTTGTTATTATGCTCCTAACTTAACTTTGTATATATATTATTATCTTGTGTATATCTATATATTTTTTAGAGCCTAAATGCTCACTAACTCTCTAATAAGCTCATTATTATTGCTCTTCTTTCCTTTTTTTTTTTCTTTTTCTTTTTGGGATTAGTCTATTCTTAGTCCCAGGTTGCCTTGATGAAGCTGAGGCTTCCAATACTTGATAAAGGTTAAGGTTCTCAATACTTGACCATATTATTATGCTTATTTGCTTATTATATTTCTTTCTATCTTATTATGTATTATTCTAACCCACTTTCATTGCTACATAATCATATTCATGCATGACTAGAATGTTGTTGTCTTAATAAAAATAAAAATCGGTTCTTCCTTTAATAAAGAAAAGTAAATTAAATTTCTTATCACTTAACAAAGGATTTTTCAACAAAAGATCTAAGTATTGTTTTTAATAAATTCTTTTCAAAAGCTTAGACAAGTTAATCATAAAATTTAAAGCATCAGTAATGAAGATCTCTTCAAATAATAAAAGGAACTATTTCTTTTATAAATCGAAACTAAATATTCTATAAAAATATAATTTTTAGCATTAAACTTAAGATTTTAACCCAACCATATTTTTTATAAAACTTAAATAGCTTCATCATATACTTTGAAAATCACATATTAAGTAAGCTTCTACAAGACTTAATTTTTAATATTGTTATTCTCTTTTCAAAGTTGAATTTTTTGCTAAGTTTTAATGTTGATAATTCTTTGTTATGAAAGTTTTTCTCATAAACTTATCTAAAAGAATTATTCCACCACATGACAAATATTAAGAATAAACCAAGTTTTTCAAGTCAAGGTAAAATCAACTTACTATTTTAGAAACCAAGATAAAGAAATAAAATTTGCCAAGAAAGTGAAGTTTTAAAAAGGTAAACTTATTTTCAAAAGAAGTAGAAGAATATAAGAATGAGGGGAAAACATACATTTAACATAACTCTAAATATTAGACAACACCAACGACCTAAGAAAATTTTTGAAAAACTTATTTTTCAATCACTATAAATAAAATTGGTAGATAACTTAAATGACCAAATTTTTGGAAATTAATTTGTCTTTGAAAGAGTTAAGAAATAGAAATATAAAAGAAAAAAACTTATTTATAATAACCCGAAATTTGTAATTTCTTTCAAACAACTTAAAGAGAAAAATTTCAAAGTCCAATTTTTCAAATCCATAAGATAAGTTGTTTTACGAAAAAATAATTATTGAGACAACACCAATAGAATCAAGCATAAAATATGAGTTTATTTATATCAAAAGGATTTTTCCAACCATATACATATCTATATATTTGTTTAAGGATATTTGGGTAAAGAAAAGTTTGGAAATCATATTTTAAGGGCTGGGAATTTTGTAACTTTTGTACCGTGATGTTTTGGAACCAAATAACCTTTCATGACAAAAATAACCTTAGAAATGGATAGGTCTTTTTGAGTAGGTAGAAAACGATATATAATATCCGAAATTTCTAGTTAAAATGAGCAAGTTATAGTCATTTTAAGTTGAAATTTCCTTCTATACGAATTTAATGTAAATACTAGAATAGAATTAGAAAGTTCAAGTAGAACTCCCACGAAATACTCATTCTGGGTATTTCTTTCGTTTAGGTAACAAAACTTGGGAGGACTCGTATTCAGAGGACTATTATAAGTAAAGAATTTATGGCAATGGTGGCCGAATAAGTTTATGTCTTACTTTTACGTACTTGTTTGTGCTTGTAACTAGAGGTACTAGAAGTAGTAAAAAGATGAAAATGGAATGTGCATGATAATAATGGTTGAAAGTATACTAAGTATATTGAGACATGAATTGTTGTTAATTAAATTGTGTTTTATTATCATGATGGAGTGTCTGCAAATTCTATGGTTGCCTTTAAATTATCTTAACTACATATTAAGAGTTATATTAATTGATTCATGCATATTACGTAATTAGTCTCATTTCATTAGCTACTATGCTCGATAGGACAAGAGTATAGTGGTGGGGTTTGTGGAAACTCGCAAGTTTGTAAAGATGGGCGAATAGGAGCTCAAAAGAACTATTTCAGGATGGAGCAAGTAGGAAAAACTACACCATTGGATTTCAAAGATGAGTTTTAAAAAGCCCGAAACACTTAACCCCGAATGAAGGGGTAAATCCATTCAAACATATGATTTCCGGTAGATCATAGGTATTGCTTGCTCACTTGCTTGATGCATTTCATATGCTTGTTTAATAACTTGCTTGAATTTATTGATACGAGTACACTAATCCAGGAATATTCTTACTAAGCTAATTGAGCTTACACCCCATTAGACTTTTGTTGAAACATGACCGATATCTCGTTTCCCGATGACTTCATATACCTAAGTGGAATTATGTTTTGAGAAGCTTTTGGCGGAAATTCTTTTGAAGATCTTAGAATAGATTTTCTTTAAAATCTTTTGGTTCTAGTATTGTTTCTTTATGTGAACAACTAAGTTGATATTTTTTTCTTTAGAGATTTATCAGGGGAATGCCCTAAGATGATGTAAGGACCATATTCCTATAATGTTGAAGTTATATATTTATCTGGATTTATTGTATGCTATATTTACTATCTCCAACTACACATCCCACTAAATCTTCTGTTGTTGTGATAGACCACCTGCATATGGAGTTTGAAGTTTCGCATGACTTCGGGAAGTCATTCATTCTAAGTTTTAATACTGTATGTGGCGGACTGCCACCCGTCTAGGGTAAACCCTTGGGGCATAACAGAATCAATGATCTTGACTTATTCTATATAATATGAAGAATATCAAGATATGACTTTTGTTTTGTTAAGCATTAATAGTCACTTATTTTTCGATTAGAGACATTTGGATTATATTTTGTATTTGAATTTATTATTTATATTTTGATGATGTATCATATTTTGCAAATACACTTAATGTTTTAGTCGACTTAGAGATGCTAAAGTCAATTAGTGAATTTTTAAGTATCATATAATATTTTGTTTAAACCATGGTTACCTTCAAAACAAGGTTAAATGGGTTCCTATTACAACCCACTAGATTATAAAAAAGAAACCATAATATCTTAGCTATTAGAATAGCAAGCATAACCAACGTAATACATAGTCATGGCATCATGGTAATTTGACCATATTATTTATGTTCATGCACACAAATATATATATCTCAGTTTGTGGGAAATATTATACAAGTAATATAAAACATTTCATAAAGAAAGATAATAAAACACAACTAACACGTGAAGATCTTTTATAAGTCTATTTTGAAGAAATAAGCAAGGAATAACATTGACAAGGCAACCATCTTGCAATATTTTAATTTAATCCATTTTTATATATAAAAGAAAAGTAAATTTAATTCAAGTTGATTGTTTAGTATGATCAACCGAGTTTACTCAGTTTCATGTTAGGAGTTTAGAAACAAATATAATCTTTCACATCTAAACCCAATGATCCTTTGCACTTGTCTCATAGTTCTAGAAGCACATCGTAATTCATTAGCAAACACTTGAGTTTTGGTTTGCTTTGATACCACTTAAAATAGTTTACAATTTGTTTTGGTGTAGAGTACATGGTTTGCTGTATGGTTCAATATCCTGAACAAATCGTATGACCTCAACTGAACTAAAACATTTTACATAGTTAAAAAAGAAAAAACCAAACAAATTATTTTTTTAATTATTTTATATAAACAAATTTTATTATTTTTTTTTAATTTTTTATTTAAATATGTTACATATGTATCAAATGAGAATGAAATTATATTTGTTATATTGTTTTTTTTGATTGTTGTGGTGTATCTATGAATAATAATTTTTTAGATTTAACATATAGTGTTTTGGACATTTTTTTCCCTTTTGTCTTACTATCTAATATGTTTTTGTTATTTAGAACTTATAGGCTTATATAATTGATGATGTATTATTTAGAAGTATACAATGAATTAAAATTTGCATCTCATGTTAGGATAGCATATTATTTTTTTTATCGAGTCTAGTATATCATTATAGTTTAGGATAATTCTAAAGTATGAAACTAGTATATGATTATAATTTATGATGGATGAAATATTTTCCTTGCTATAAGTATTACATATTTATTTGAGCATATAATTAATTTTAAATATTATTGTTTATATTTTCATTGATGGTAAAAAATATGTATTTAAAGTTTTTTAATAGAATGTCATTTAATTTTAAGATTAAAAAATGGTTTGAACCATGAAGCAAACTATATTGAACCGTTTTATATAATATTCTACACAAGTATGTGGAAATATGTTGATACATTAGGTAGTTATCAATAGGGAATTCTTATTTTACATAACCGTCAAAAGGAATTCAATAAATGTTGGATCAAATTTTGCATTTTTTTCCTTCAACCAATGCTTATAGTTTTGGCCTAGAATAGATAAAGAGAATGGATGTTGTTTTTGTGATTTAGGAAATAATCATTGAAATTTATATAAGGATTTTAAGATCAATACTTAAGTATTTATCTAAGACACAAGTCTTATTAATTTCACTAATGGCTTGTTTGGTATGCAACAATAAACTAGAATAGAATTGTGATTTCACCCTCCATTCGAGATTTTTTACTTTAATTACCTATTTATCCTATATGGTTTATTGTCTTAATTATTTTAAATAGTGTTTTTAGTAAATTCCAATAAAAATTAATTCCTTTCCATTCCATTATTTGAATATAGACACAAAATGAAATGGATTGGTCATTCTCTTATTCATTTTATCTATTTCATTCCAAATTGATTCATGCGTACCAAATGTGACATAAGAGAAACAAAACAATACATACTTGAATGTTTAAGTTTATAGAGCTTAAAGTTTACTTAGCCTTCTTAGCTCTCTTGTGCTTAACCTAAGGAAAAAGAGAAGAATCAATATGGGTTTAAGGGGAAATAGAGAAAGAGAGATGACATTGTGTGTTTGGTAGGAAAATGGGAGATTCTTACTAAAATGAAAAAGATAGAAAAGAGCAAAATGAAGAGCGATTGAAGAGGAAAAATTTTTAAATGAAAAGGAGAAGAGAAGGGAATATAAGGGATGCAAGGGGGTATATATATAGTGTAAAGCTAAATTTTAATGGGGAAAGACAAAAAGAAACTAAGTCATGATGATATTACTATCTTGTACAGAAAAACTCGATTATCCGTAGGTTAAATTGGTTGTACTTACACACTATTCACAAATACAACTTTGATGCTTAAGTGATTGTTTGAGTGTAGTTTTGCGAAACATGATTAAGGGTGTGTATGAGAAAAGTGACATGAGCATGGCTAGCCAAAATGTGTGGAAGTAGGTTTGGTTTTTGACTTTATTCAATTTGGTTCAAATGAAACTGATTAGCTAGAATTTAGTTAAATTTTTCCTATATTATGTTCATTGAGTTGAAATCGAGTGTATAATTGAATTGTAATGTGAAATTAGATATTATATCATTAAAAAACTATTGAAATTAGAAAATTAATTGCTTTCTAATTGACCCTTCTAGCATTTGTTTTGGCATTTTCTACCCCATTGCTATAACATGGAAGAGAGAATAAAATGAAACAAGGTAATCTCGAAGTTTGCTTATCATTGCACTTACAAAAGACCTAATGGTGTGCATATTCTAACTTAGTTTTAATAAATTAATTCATGTGGTCTTGTGCCTATGATCTGGTTAGAGCTAGTAAGTGCACCTATTGCATATAGTATAGGAGTAGGTATAGGTGTCATCTTATAGGTATCGAAAAGTACTAGTAGTTACCTTCTTAACTATCATCTAGCTTATAAATTAGATCAAGTGATTTATAGATTATCAACCACACTAATTCAATTCTACAATTAACGATTCACTATTTCAATACAAAATTACTTAGCTAATGCAAAACAATATAATAACTTAGACTTGCTTCACCATTAAATTAAACATGCACATTAACCATATTGGAACTTTATTAGTACTTTCCCCAACTGCTAAATTCAATTGATAGATCAATGTCTTTCTCAAGATCATTGACATCTAACCCTAGCCTTATCTACTAGAATCTCTTCCTAGTTAACAACCGACTAAGATTGCACTAATACCATTAATTCAATGTTAATATAATTTTCATCTAAAAGGTTTCACAGTCCCATCTCTAAAATTATAAGCAACCTCTCTTGATAGCCTAAATTTATTCAATAGGACAATTTCTTAATCTTTTCTCGAAGAAATTTGGTTTAATCTTATATCATGCTGTTACGCCCCAAAGGGTAACCTAAACGTGGCAGTCCGTCGTACACAATATTAAAGCCTAGGAATGACCGCCTCAGTCACGCGAAGGCTTCCATACTATGTACAAGGTGTCTAACACATGAAGGAGACACATCGGAGTAATACATTTTATATTGGTACAACTTGGGTAACAATGTAAAGGAAATACAACTCACTATACTTCAATTATAATTCATCAAAAGATGTCACTACATAAAACTATTACAAAGCAATTCACAAAACCTAGCTAATATCTTCAAGTATCTTACTTCCTGCCGGAATCCTGAAGTTATATTCGCTCCAACCATCTGGTCCACACGTAGCATTCTCCAATCAACCTTTATTCAAACATCTATTGGGGTATAAGCTACACTAGCTTAGTGAGAGTTTCCTTAATTTCGAACCATAATAAGAAAGTTATAAATCATTCATATGCTATGCATGAACAAACACATGAGTAGACAATTATGTATGGGTATCTGGAACCTATACACAGAACGGATTTACCCTCCATATCAAGGGTTAGGGATGGTATTGAAAGTCTACACGACCGTTGCGAGTCCTCGAAGCCCCCAGGCTCATACATAGAATGCATCCCCGTATGCCTTAGTTCCCTATGAATAAGCTCTGATACGGGTCTCATTATCCAAACGAGTCCTCGAACCATATCGATCGACCTGTGTAGAGTAACACGCTACCAAATGCAACATGTCCGATGCGATGCATGACTAATTTGTTTTTTCTTAGGTCAAATTATTCATACATTCTTTAGAGTGACCAACCAATATCATACACATAAACAGAAATAATATGAATAGTGCAGTTATTTAATCGAATCATGGTTTCGATATGCATTAATATTCTTTGGCATACATACATCAAAGTCTCATCATCTATCCCGTCCCCATTCATATCGGTTTTTATCTTGTTCTTATACTTCTAATGCAACTAGCTACAAGCACAAACAAGGTAACAAAATAAGAGGAAAACTCACTCGGCCATTGAATCACTGATCTCTTAGTAAAAGTAATCCGGTGGTAGGGAATCGTCGATTTTAGGGTCACCTAAAAGGAAGAAATGCCTTAATAAGTATTTCATCACTTAACTAATCCAAACTATTTAACAAAACTAGAAAATTTGCAATTCTTAACCTACACGGGAATTCCAACTTAAAACGGCCATAACTTGGTCGTGTTAACTCGTAATTTAGCAAATTATATACCAATTCTATCTACTTCGAAAGATCTATCCAATTCTAATATCATATTTAAGTTTTGAAAACTTTGAAGCTTCGAAAAGGTCTGATCAATTCAGATCAGTAGCGAAATCCAATTTAGAAAATTGATTTTGTGAAAGTTCATGAAGTTTCTACTATCCAAAGCAAGTATACATGTAATATAACAAGTTACTATCATAAATGATATGTCATGAGATATATATGTACATGTTCTTAATGATATTTAATAAAAGAAATTTTTAGAAAACTTTTTCCTTGTAAGACTTTTGAAAAATCAACTTACAAAGGCTAGTCTTATATTCTTGACAATCCCCACTTGTTTTTAGAAAAAATCCTTGATAAAATTTATTTATTCTTGTTAAAATTAAGCCTTCATTATGTATATTCCCTAAGGCCTTTTTTTTTTTCAATAAAAATTCCCATTTTATACTTTGTAAACATGTTTTTAATATGGTTCATCCAAAATCCGAATTTTGTAAAAGTTATTATTGTGGTGATTTCTTTAAGTAAACTCATTTAATACTTAGAAAATTAAGGCTCAACCATACCTAATCACTAAGGACTTCATTTTTTTAATAAAACTTCTATTTTGAGTTTGAAAAGTAAGTGTTTTCATGTCATTACTCCATTATTACGAATTTCTTAAAATGACAATTAACTCAAATTTTCCTACTTTATTTCTACTCCTTGTTCTACATGTTTTTCTTAACAAATCCCATCTAACTTATAAAAATCATTGCTTGATGATATCTATTACCTATACTCTTCATTTTTCATATAAAACACAAGTTTTAGAGTTAATAAAAGGGTTTTTAAGGCATGGACTTGAAACCATCCAAATTTCACAAAGTTAGGATAAAAGTCAAATTTTATATTTTGTAATATCTGCCTATTTTAAAAATCTCTATTAGTAGATCTACCATTTACTTATCAAAAACATCTCCTATTGATACCTATTCTATAAGCCTTTCATTTTTTTAAACAAATCCTTCATTTTGGTGTTGAAAAATGGGTTTTTAAAATTGGTCTTGGTTGAGATCCGAATTTACAAAATTTTTTTTTGGACATAGTTTTTGATAAAATCCATTTAAACTATGAAAAACATCCTTTACACATCCTATCTTAAGAGCCTTCCATATCTTGAATAAAAACTTCATTTTTAAGTTGGAAAACATGTTTTTAAACTATGCCTTAGCCTAAATTCGAAAATAAGTTTTGTTATAAAAATGATCTTTGAAAATCATCTTGAATCATATAAAATGAAGTCTTGATGATAAATATACATTAAGCCTTCATTATCTCAAGTAAAAATTTTATTTTGACACTTGGAAAGTGGTTTTTAAAAATGGGTCTAGCCTAGATACGAATTTCACTATTTTTGTTTAAGTTCAAAACCAAGATCTATACTTTCTATGATCATAAATATGAAAGAAATCCATGGTAGTAAACTATAAATTCATAGATCTAAACATAAATATAAGCAAAGTTACAAAAAAGGTTAGATCTACAAAATATAACTACTTTTAGCAAGAAAATAATAATATTATAAGAGAATAATCATTGATAAGAGGAGTGTTTTGTTTTGGCATCATCATCCTTATCTTTTAAGCTTATGGAAGGTCATTTGATGCATGAAACTTTCACTATACTTTACGTACATCAACTATGAAAGCTTTGGACAAGAGTTTTACCAAAGATTCTTGAAGAAATATGTGTGGAAGCTTAAATAAGGAATAGGGGCAGCAAGTGTTCTTGCAAAAACAAGAACAAAAGAAGAGAGAAAGAGAGGAAAAATAGAAAGGAAAAGTGTAAGGAATGGTAAAGGTTTGATGTATGAATGAGAGAGAAAGATAGAATGAGTTAAAGACACATTAAATGAGGAGAAAAATAAATAAATGGGTAGCAAAGACAAAACCCAAAGCTGGTGTGAAAGTTGGGAGGAGAGAGGGAGGGAATTTGGTTGATTTTTAACTTGAAATTATAATGTGCAATTAATGGTATGTGTAGCTTCTTGAAGAAGGATTGAAAGAGGGTTATTTTAATTAATTTGGGAGTAATTTAAAGGAAAAAAGGCCGCCAAAGAAGGTAAAAAATGATACATGAAGTGTAGAAAGATTGAAATGAAAAAGAAGTAATGTGTGAAAGGTGTACTTAAAGGTATGTGTTTGTAAGAGTACTTTCTTAATAAATAAAATAAAAATAAGAAAAAAATAGAAAATGTAATCCAAATTTTTGTAGCAGATTTTTCATATTTAAAATAAGATAATTAATTAATTTATTTTAGTGAATTATCAAATAAGTTACCGGTATGATCAAAATACGCGAATATGAGCAATAATTGATATTTTTATAATCCGAAAAATTCTAAAAAATTATTTTATAAAAAAAATATTTTAAAAATATTTTCAATTATTAAATTTATTTATTTTATTTTTAGTATCAGGTCTTAAACAGAATCGAATCCCGTAAAAGCCCGAAATGAACTAAATTTTGGAAAAACGAAATTTTCTATAATATATAAAATATTTATCTAAAAATAAGGGTTTATAAGAATAATAAAATTGTGTAATGAATAGTAGTAAATAGTGCAAAAGACTAGTTAATTACCGATGTAATGAAATACGAATATAATCTCAAAATCAGATATTTCTAGTTATCGAAAAATTATAAAACTGATATTTTTGAAATCCTTATGAAAATACGAGTTTAACGGTATTAATGGTATATTTTTTATATCTCGATCCCCGGGACACGCTTTTCAAAGGCTGTATCCGAATGGGTTCGAAATAGGTCAAAAATTTACCAATCTGGTATTTTTAAGCAACCTTATATTACTACGAGTTATTTTACACACTTAAACCACACCTCGCCTCTAGGGCTAAGATTGCCGGACTTAAACTAATGTATTCCTCTTAGGGTTCCTGGGTGATTTTCCGGTTTAGATCTTCACCAATTTAGAAACTGATGTTTTATGTTTATACAACATATTTAATTTGAGAAATTTATTTTAAATTTTATTTTTGTAAGTATTTAATATCTATTAATGCTTTTGGAATTCTTGAATTGGGTTTTATTTCTGAAGGTTTATCGTTATTTATTTTTGGGTTCTACATTACCTGATTTTACAAGTCAAAGTTAAGTATAGAATTTGTCGTAAGTAGTGGTTTTGAATTTGAAGACTTTCGAGTTCTTATTTTATTTTGAAGGAATCTCATTTTCTAAAAATTAAGAAATTTCTAGATTCGTTCGTGATTTAGGACTAGCTGAAGTTCAGTTTTAATTTGGAGTTATTTTTAGAGTTTATTTTCGATGTTTATTTTGGAATTATTTACTGAAATTTTTTGGGGCTTACACATGCACTATATAGAACGTGTATATATGAATATTAACCATCGAAACTAAGGAATTTAAAAATATTTAAGATGTAAACGTGCTAATACATGTTAAATCATGGTGTTGCAAGCCTAATTTTCATTATTCATGCATCACATAAGGTATAGACATGACAAATATTATACAAGAAAATCAATGGAAGAACATCAATGCATCCCTTATTTTTTCTTACACAACATCGAATCCTTCACTTATACGAGTTACAATGGATTTCTTGTAAACTCCTAAATTTTTTGGTAGTTTTATAAGTAAATCTTAGAGCTGGAATAGAAACTAGAACCCTAAAGTCAAACTCGATCAACATTAAGTCTTAGAAACCCTAGAACCAATCAGACATTTCCTACAACCCTAAGATATTAAATAAAATTATAAAAATATGGTAAACTTAAATTATGAATCAAATATAACGTATATACCCTAAAATGATTAGTTTCACCAAAAATTTTATTGTTTTAAGCTTTTACAAGATTAGTTTCCATATCCGGACATGGACATGTAAAATGAGACAACATATTCGAACAAACAATTTAGACTAGTAATATATTAAGATATTCATAAAATATCATACACAATTTTATTGGATCATAGAAATGTTAAATATTACTTTTATACATATATTTTTATCTCTACTGGTAATTTAATTATCTTGTAACTATTTATTTACTATTCACTTTACTTTAATTTTTCTTACAGCTACTCTTACACCTATCTCCTACATCTTAATACCTATTCTTATATTTACTTTACCAATAAAACTTTTTACCATGTTTTACTTATTTTTCACTTTTCTTAATCAAAATTTAATAAATTTATCTCTCCTTCTCCCCCTCCTCTCTCTTGTGCCATTCACAAATTTTTCTTTCATCTTTCATTTAGGTAAACACTAAACCCCTTCTATATGTTACATTATTTGATATGTATATATGTGTGTCTACAATGCTTTCCATATAACATCCCCATGATGCAAATGCTAGGGACTTGAAATATAAGATAACATATTACTCTCATCACAATGTGTATGTTCATAACTATTATGTGTTCATTTTTTTCATGTTACTAACTTAACTTCCTATATATTAATATGTATATGTAGTATGTATATTTTTAGAGCCTAAATGGTCACTAATATAATTTTTTTTTATTTCATGCATGATAAAGATGGATTATTTTCATTTTTCATTGAATAAACCATGATAATTTGTTAATGGTTTTTATAGAAATGATTAGGAATTGGTATTTAATTAGGCCTAATATTATATTTCAGGTCTTGAAATCAAATATAAGTAGAATAGAGAAGTTTTGTTGCAACCAAGTAGAAGACCGATACAACACTGGCAAAACAAAGGATGAACACCGCCGACCTTAAATGCATGATTCATCAGCCTTTAGAGAAATGACTGCACGACAGCAAATTTTGATCCTACGCCGCTGGTGTAGACGCCGGTGTACACGTATGCTGACAGTGTAAGATAGAAAGCTGGCTATGAATTGCTCTAAAAAATTTATCAAATATTGTACGCCAGGTATTCATGAATCAACGCTATCGATGTTGAGCCGGCCTTGCTTGCTTACAAAACTAAAAACATTAACACTGGCTTATGGAAATGAACATCTTAGTTCAAAATTTCACCAGCGTTCCATTGTTACAACATGCGTTGGCTTCTGGGAATTCATTACTGCCAGTGTTGAACCAGTATAGGCCATGCATAGTCACAAAATTATTAAAGCTATTGCAATCTACTTCAATGATGTCAGTGTTTCTTTGTCAATATTGAACGTTGGCAAAGTACGTCGTTGGCATATATTTGGAAACCGCTGGTGTATGTTGTGACGAACCAAATTCCAGTTTTCTTCTGCAAATGCTCGTCGAAGTGTTTTGATAGATTCATTCTAATCCGAATTCCTTTTTATCAAATCTAGAGAGAGAGAGAGATAGAGAGAGAGAGAGAGAGAATTACATTGTTATTTTCCAAACCCTAGAGAGATCCTATGATGATTAGTGTCTAATTTTCTTTTCCAGCCAAAAGGGATTGTTATAGTTTGGTTCTACAAGGATTTTGAGATCTAAATGATTTGTTATTCAATCTGTTCTTATTTTAGATATTTGTATATCTTCTATTTGTTTGTTAATTGTTATCTTATTTGATTGACGCAAATTAAGGCCTGTTTGTTCAATTAACAAGGTAATATACTGCCAATTAGAACATCAAATCCATAATTGTTTGATTGTTCTAATGTTTGTGGTATAATAATATGATCTATTATGAAATAGATAATTGATTTGTGTTATGAAGATATATAATCTGGTCTAAATAGATCATGCTTTTGATTTGTAGGCCTAAATTGGTGATCTCTCTTGTTCCTGATGCTATTGACAGATTAAACTCTAAGAGCTTATATAGGGTTGTTTAGTCGATAAGGGAAATAATCAAAGAGCTTGTTTGGTTATAGATAAAGTAAGGACAGATAGTTTATTAGGGCTTGTTAATAACCATAACCAATTTATCGAAGATAAAGATTAGGAAATTTTTGCATCAATGATCAATCCGGCAAACTATATTATGATAATACCTTTGGCTAGGAATTCTTGGATACTGATTTACACTTTGCAATTTGTTTGCTTGCTTATAGTCTAATTTGTTTTCTCAGATTTCATAAAACTACCCCTTCTTTTCTTATTCTGATCTTCAAATAGAAATAAATTTTACCAATCTCTATGAACCGATCCTGCTCACTGCTATGTACAAATCTTTAGAGTAAGAACTTATATTTGTTGCATTCGACACCCATCAAATTTTTGGTGTCGTTGCCAAGGATTGGTATCAAAATAAATTTATTTCTATTATTTCATGACTTTTTCTTCTTATATAGCTGAAGTCCAATTCAATCTAGAAATTGAGAAGATTGTTAAGGAATCACGAAAAGAAACCGATTTGCATGCAAAAGATGCCACTACATCTTCATCGCCTAGATTGAACCTAGCACTTGATTTAATTGAATCATCCAGTGAGTCTGAAAAGGAAGAATCTAAGAAAGAAGAAATGGCCAATCAAGAAAGGACTTTGTGGGAATTGGCTACACCAGATTTGACTCAGCAAACGCTTTGCATTCAATATCCATAATTGAATGTTGCTTTTGAATTAAAATCAGGTTTGACAAACTTGCTGCTTTTTATGGTTTAGAAAATGAAGATCCTCATAAACACCTAAATGAATTTCATATGGTGTGCTTTAGGAAGAGGCCGCAAGGAGTATCTGAGAAGCAAATTAAATTGCATGCCTTCCTATTTTCATTAAGGGATAGAGCTAAGGATTGGCTATTTTACTTGCCTCCTGGTTCAATTACCACAAGGAAAAACATGGTTAAGCTGTTCCTGGATAAATTTCTTCTTGCTACAAGAGCTTCTTGTCACGCCTCGAAGGGTAACTTAAATGTGGCAATTCGCCGTACGCTATACTAAAGCCTAGGAATGACTACCTTAGTCGTGCAAAGACGTCCATATTATGTACAAGGCGTACATCACAACCAAGAGAACGCATCGGAGTAACACAATTTACATTGATAATATTGAAGTAACAAGGCAAGGGGAAAACTTAACATAAAACATAAACATGGTAAATTTCAATTCTTAGGGGCATATCCCTCTATTGCCTTCAAGTCAAATAAATATACTTCTTAGAAATTTTCAAAACACTAGCATAGCATACATTACATAGAAGAAACCTTACAAAATAACTTCATCTTATGTTCCCATTGCCTTTATAAAAGTTTAACATCATTCTATGACTTTCTCTTCGATTTAAGCTATGGGTATACCTGTTTCAACAAAATCTATAGGGGTATAAGCTTACAACTAGCTTAGTGAGGTATTCCTTAACATTTGCACCATGGTTTCAAACAAACTTATTTAAATTTTCACACATATGCTACGCATTCAATGCAACAATCACGTGATTTCACAAATATATATAGTTATCCGGAAATTAAATATAGAACGGATTTATCCCTCTGTATCGAAGGTTAGGGAATTAGTGATGAAGATCTGTGATCTTCTACTGCTAGTCCCTAGGTCCCCATCCAAATCATTCTGTTGGATCGGCTTCGAACCTAGAGTCACATTCTTCGAGTGATTTGGATTCTCTATGAAGGAACATGGCCGGTGACCCACCACGATAACAACCAATCCAACTCTACACGCAGGAGTAGCAGCTTTCCGAAAGAGATGTGACTCGATGGATGCTATGCATGAGTGTTTTGTTTTTTTTAAGCCAAACTTTATTAAGGTTTATTAAAGGGCGATCAATCAATTTCGCAAGCAATAAGTAATCATATAAGTAAGTAAACAAAACACTTAAACATCCAATTTGAAGTTGCGATATTCTTAATTCTCATTTCACACATAAGCATAGAATCACATATATACATATCCTTGAATTCCCCATACATATCCATTTTTATCTTTTCTTAGTGTATTAATGCCACTACTTTACAAGCACAAGCAAGGTAATGAAATTAAGAGGAATAACTCACTCGTCCATTTCACAATCTTCTTAGTCGTAGCAATCTTCAGGAAGGGTAATCTCGTATCCTTTATCAGCTAAATAAAAATATTACTTGGGATGAGTATTTTTTAGAAACTCTTCTTAAACTTTCTAATTCTATTTCACTATGTTCGTCAAAATCGTATAGAATGAAATTCCAATTTAAAATGGTCATAACTTGCTCATTTTCACTCGAAATTTCGCATATGATATACTATTTTCTACTTATTCAAAAAGATCTATCCATTTCTAAGGTTATTTTTATCGTATAAGGTCGTTTGGGTTCCGAAACCGTAGGGTATAGATTTAAAACGAATATTTCTAGATTTTGCGAAACAATTTTCCAACTCACCTTCATTCAAAAATCCTTTGATAAATATATATATATCTATATATGATTAATAAATCCCTTTAGTATATAGATAAGCTTACTTTATATGAAAAAATTCTAATGGTAGTGTCTCAACATTTAATTTGATAAAACAATTTATTTTGAAGTGTTAAAACTTAACTTGACAATTTTCTTTTTCAAGTATTTTGAAGAAACTTTATATTTTCCTAGGTTATTATAAATGAGTATATTTTTATTTTATTTTATTTTCCTCATTTCTTTTTGCAAAACAAGTAAATTTTCCTTTAACTTTGGGCCTTCATAATTTCTACTTCTAGTGATAAAAGATTAAAGTTATCAAAAGTCTATTAAGTTGTTAATAACTTATTTATAAATTTGCATTTAGAATGGTTTTAGAAAATTGGTCTTTTCTTCTTATATTTCTTGTTTAAAATATAAGTTATTGTTTTCTAAAACTTGGTATTTCATTTCCCCTATAGATTTTATTTTAAAAGAATCCTTTTTATTGATAAAATCCTTTTTATTTTAAAAGAATAATTATTTTTCTAAGTGGGTTCGTAACTTAATGAGTTGATTTTATCTTAACTTCGAGAACTAGTTTGTTTCTTGGTTTTGCTAAGGAATTGAAAAGAGTTTAATCTTAAGCTTTTTGTGAAAACTTTGAATACTAATAAATTATTTTACTAAAACTTGGGTTACCATAATATAAAAAGAAAGTATTTATTTCTTAGGTTTCATTAGTAAAGCTATCTTTATTATTTGAGAAAACTTTAAGAAAACTTGTATTACTTCCATTTCTATGTTGTTGATAATAACTCCATTATTTAATGACAAGTCATATAATAGAAAATTTTGTTTTAAGTTCTTTTAATAAAGTAAAATTCTACTTTTAAATTTAGTTGAGGTAATATCATATGTAGATGCAAGTATTATGAGCATGTAAAATAATAAGAATATGAGAAAATACTAGAAACAAATAATAATAAGCAAGACAATAAAAATATCAAGTATTGGGAACATTTGCTTCATCAAGGTATCTCGGTCAAGTATTGTGAGCATTAGCTTCATCAAGGCACCCTAAGACTCAGAATAGACTAGTCCTAAAAGAATGAAAAAAATAAAGAAAATGTTGTTTTGACTTGATATGGACAAATCTAAGACCAGAAAGACTAGTCTTAAAATAGCATGAAATTAAATAAATAACAAGTGAGCTTGTATGCTCTAAAGATTATATATAAATACATAAATATATTTAGTTAAATATGAATAAGAAATTAGCATAATAACAACAATAAAATCAACATATATATGAACATAATAAAAGTTGAATTTCATGTACAAGAACAAAACATGAACATGTTATTGCTTTTACTACTCATATGAGTTTCAAAACAATACCATAGTTATGTTAAGTTACATGACATGGGTAAATAAATGGTTGGAAGAAGTTTACCTAAAGTGTTTATGTTGTATGAAGATGATAGAAGAATGGGGTATTATGTGGGTAGTGATATGTGGTAGATAGTTTGTGTATAAAGAAGGATTTTTGTGAAGAATTGATTTAAGAGAGTTTTGGTAGAGAGAAATTTTGGAGAGAGGATTTGTGGAGAGATTTTGGGAGAGTTTTGGTAGTGAAATGAGTTATGTGAAAGAATGAAGGAGGAAAGGGGTATTTATAGAATTTTGGAGTTAAAATTAGATGTAATTAAATCAAATTAAAAAGAAAATAAATGGAGAGTGAAAAGAGAGATAAGTGGACGGCAACAATGGGAGGAGAGAGAGAGCAGTGATTAAAAATTAATTTTAGAAGAAAAGTATAAGAGAAGTTTATTAATATGTGGTGTAGAATTTTTATGGGAAAAGAAAATTGTAAGTGTAGGTGTAAGAATAGGTAGTAAGAAAAAATAGAGATAGAGGAATAGTAATGAGTAGTAGAAAAATACTATGAATAGTAAACTAGATAAATAAAATATCGGTAGTAATAAAAATACGCGTATAAATGCGATATTTGTAATTTTTAGCTACCGGAAAATTCTAGAACTGATATTTTTAGAAACCTTATACTTTTACAAGTCTATTGGTATTAACGGAATATTTTTCCTATCTGGTGTACCGGAGCACGGTTTTTGAGAACTGATTCCATTCGGATCCGAAGGACACTAGAAATTTGCGAATCTTATATTTTTAAGCTTTCTTATATTATTACGAATGATTATCATCAATTATTTCCATTTTGTTGTTTAGGGTTTAAGATCGCGGGATTGCCGGATCATAAATATTGGGGTTTGTTGTAAGCTTTGTTCACTTTTTGAGTTCCGATTTGACTTTCGGTTTTGTTGAGTTATTCGTAAGATCATATGTAAATCCCGGTTTTCCTAGTAATCAAGTTAACGTCGGAAACCAGAAACTAGAAACCAAAACCCTAAACCGTATTAGTATAAGCATCGTGAGAGAACCCTAGGAACCCTGGATCCGGCTTTCCTTCGGTTTCATATTAAAAGAACTTTTATAAAATAATTTAATGTGGAATATTGTTTTAAAGTATATTTCATGACATAAAAAGTTTTGATTTCTAAAAATTTTCTATGCTGGGCTTTCTTGAGCTCCATTACGGAAAAGCAAGCCCTAGAACTAGAAACTCAGAAAAATACTTCGGCATAATCTTTAGAACCGAAATTTTATAATTTTTCGGGTTACAAAAATAACAATTATAGCTTTTTTCCTGTATTTTCTTTACTACTTGTAAAGCAAATGTCTTGTCTACTTTTTTATTACTATTCACAAGTATAACCTACTGCACATAAAACCCATACCCTAGTCTTGCATCCTTACAAACACTCATTATATTTTCTTTTCCAAGAAATTTTTGTTTCTTAACAAATTATTATATTTAATACTTTTTACTACACAAATTCCAATTTTAAACAATTTCAACTCTCCCTCTCTCTTTCCCTTTGCTTGGCCGACGCATGACCCCCCTCCCCATTTGCCTCCAATTTGTTTTATTTTATCTCCTTTTTATAATTAAAACAAACCCTAATTTACCTACTATAAATAATCTTTTAATTTTCTCTCTTTCATTTTACTTCATTTGTTCAAGACTCACAAAATCCTCTCTATTTTCCTCTCTTTTGCTGTGACTCTCACCACCACCACACACACACAGAACAAGTTTCTTTCTTCTTTATTTCTTCACTTAATCCAACTTTAGGTGATGAATCTTAAGCCTTTTTACCATTTACTCTTGTAATGGCAAGATTATTCATGAGTATTTTCACTTTAAGTCCCCATGAGCATTTGCTAGGGACAAGAAAATGCTAATACATGAATATCAAGCCATCACAAGAGTGGATCTTGTGTTTGAATGAGTTTTTTTTTTTAGATATTATCATGTTCATGCATATAAAAGTAGAGATCTTGCATAAAAATATATGTTCATACTTTTAAACTCCTTTTCATGCATTATAAGTAGTACATCTAGCATTTAGGTACTCATATTATACTTGACATTCATGATCACATGAATATTTTGTGTTTTCATGGATTAATGCTCATAGAGATTTGGTCTTGTGTACATAAATGTGGTAGTTAGTGGATCTTTAAGCAGATAAGACAAGGAGTTTAGAAAGGAAAGGTTTTTGTTTGAAATATTCAAAGGAAAATTCGTGACTTCAAAGCTATATTTTAAAAACCCTTGTATCAACTTTAAAACTCATGTTTTACGTGAAAAATGAAGGCTATAGGTAATAGATATCATTAAGTAGTGATTTTTATAAGTTGAAATGAGTTTTGATGAGATCAATGTGTTAAGTTTTGATATATAGTTTGGATTAGTTAAGTGATGAAATACTTATTAGAGTATTTCTTCCTTTTTAGGTGATCTCGAAACCGACGAATCTTTACCACCGGACTACTACTACTAAAAGACTGGTGAACCATGGCCAAGTGAGTACCACTTCCGATTTCAATTATTATTTGTGATTGTAATGGTAGTTGCACTAGATACTTGGTAAAGATAAAATGGATATGCATGATAGGGATGAATGGGTATTATATATGATTTTTGTTGATATGAGAAATCGAATATAAGAATATCGAAGCCAGGTGATTAATCACTGCTTTTATAAATGGATTAGGATTGATTGTCTGCAATTATTGATTGATCACCTGAAGAATTGGCATAACTAAATATTCGGAATTGAGAATAAATATGAACTCATTCATATCATGATGGGGATGGAGCATTAGCATTTGTTGATTTTCTGTGATCCTAAATGTTGTAAAAGTTGGTTAATCGTGATCCATAAAATAATTTTTTAAGTTGGTTGACCGTGAGCCTAAACGGCGTTGTACCGTATGATTCGTTAATCTGCTAACTCGGGATGAAGGGCGCGAGTCCATACACATATGATTTACGGCTGGTCATATGTTTACTGAACTTACGTGTTTGATGCATATCACTTGTCTGATTAATCACTTGTTTGATGGATGTGTTATAATTTTGATCATGGAAGTTTTTACTCACTAAGCTAGTGTAGCTTATGCCCCTATAGTTTCCATTTATTGCAGCACGAGTTTTTATGGCTTAGGCCGAGACCAGCTACAGCTCAAGTACAGGAGCTAGGCGTTTTCTCTAAAAGTTGTATTCAGTTTTGATTTAACTTCCGTAGGAAACCAAGAGACTCTAGATGACTGTAATGGATCTCTAAATATTCTTTTGCGGGGGAATGCCCCTTAGACTTTATATCTAATTACTTATGTGTTTTGATTTATTATCTATTCTATCGAATGCTAAATTAAACTCTTTAACTCCATTGAGTCGAGTATTCTATTGTCGTAAAGGGACACCTTACATCTATACAACACTCCTGAAGGACTTGGGTAATAATTCGAGAGTCTTATATAGCATGTGTCAGACTGTGACGTTTCGGATACCCCTATGGGGCATGACAGTTTAAGTTTGTATTAGAGCACTAGGTTATAAAGCAGGACAATAGAATTAAAAAGAAATTGAACTTAGAAGTTAAATAAATAGGTTAAAATGGAGTTAAAATTTTCTTTTTAGGTTAATTAGGAGTCTTTTGTTGTAAGTCTCTCTGGGCGAGACTCGTGAGCGTGCAAGAAACTTTACAAAAAGAAATGATGAAACATTAGTAGAGTATCAACTGAGGTTGAGGGAATTGTGTAAAGACTTTGCATGGGCAAGGAGTCCCCAGACCACAAGGGAGATGTTTAGATTGTGGAAGGAGGGATTGAGATATACGAGATGGGCAGCTGTGATTGATCAATTGAGATATGATCCTATGAGAAGGAGGAGATGGACTAAGTTAGAGACCATATATTGTCACACCCTGCCCCCTCAGGTGACGGCGATGCGATGCCAGGGCAGACAACCACCACTGGCCCCCTAGTGGTAATGGCCGACACCATCATTACATCATGGTGGCCCCAACCAACACATGCCCCGCAGGGTACCATGGGTACTATTGGTATTGTTACCCTCAGGATGGATTGAACCCAGTCTGCAGACTCTAGGATTCGAACCCCAGACCTAAGGCTTTTGCCTGCCCCAAAGGCAGCACCTTTCACTAGTTGATCTGCAGCTCAATTGGTGAAAGGTGCTGCCTTTGGGGCAGGCAAAAGCCTCAGGTCATGGGTTCGATCCCTAGAGGCTGCAGACTCGGGTCAATCCATCCTGAGGGTAACAATACCTATAGTGCCCGTGGTACCCGTTGGGGCATGCGTTGGTTGGGGTTACCATGATGCAATGGTGGTATTGGCCATTACCACTAGGGGGCCAGTGGTGGGTTTGTCTGCCCTGGCATCGCATCGCCGTCGCCTGCGGGGGCGGGGTGTGACATATACACTCTAGAGAGAGTTATGGTAGAGTACGGGTGTGAGCCCATGGCTAGAGAGGCTACCTTTATTTTGAAGAACGAAGGGAACCCAACCCCTCCTGACTTTAGAGTGTGGATCACCATAGGACCATTGTATGTATATGCTCATGACAATCTTTCTGACCACCATGATTGGAACATAGCAGATGCATGGAATCATATTGTGTGGAATGTTGTTTACCTAAATATCCTTCCACCTCACATAACCATCCTACCTCCACCAGCTAGGGATATAGGCATGCAGTTAAATAATGCACTTGTATTGGAGGAAGGTAACGAGATTGAGGAAGAGGAGGAAGAAGAGGAAGAAGACGATCCCGAGAAGGACTCTAATTGGGCTGAGAATGTGGTACCTAGAACCCTCACCCCTCCCTTAGAAATGGAAGAAGACCTGAACATTGATCCTAATCAAGTTATTTGGGATTTCAACCAAGATTTGGAGATTCCCAATAGCGGGAGAAGACAGCTTGAAATAGATCCCCTTGAATGGAGAGATATTTTATATTGAAGGTGAACGTCCTCCAGTGATTGATGAGGTGGTTCTCGAACCCGTGGCCCCTGAGCCCATGGAAGTAGAGACGGAAGATGAGAGGATTAGGAGGGAAGCCCGAGAGACTGCAGACCAGTTATGGGCAGAGGCAGGAAGGGAACTTGGAATAGAGGAGAATCCAGTGGATGAGTAGGGAGTAAGGTTTATTATAGAGGAGATGAATCCAGAAGAAGATCCAAGAGTTGAAAGGAATGAGGATAGTGAAGAGCATGATCATGAGGCTCTAGCTCGACCCATTAGGAGGAGGAGATTGACTGTGAGGGAATATCTCAGTCAGTTTATCCGTCAGGATGACGGTAGTTCTTCTACTAGGGGGCGGCTCCCCAGCCCGAGTCATGATGATCCAAGTGAAGACTGAGAAGTGGGAAGCTAGTGTAACCCATAGAGTCCAAATGGAATTTTCTTTTTGTTGTTTTGTTTATAGTAGGCAATGTGGGATGCCAATTTGCCTTAGGTTTCCTTAGACAGTTTAGTGTTTTTTTCCTTTCTTTTCTTGTAGTTTGTTTTAGTTTCGGTTAGAAAAATGATGTCTAGGACCAAGACTAGATTAGTTGCTTGCCAAATTTTGTAACTGAAAAATTCTAATGTAATTCCTTTTATGGCTTGCTAAAGTAATGAAGGATCATATTTTATTCAAAGGAAAGAAATTATTATTCTTTGATGAACAAGCATGTTATGCATTAGCTATAAATGGCATTAACCACATGTAGTCGCATGAGCACTCATTCATTGTTCTGAACTTGTAAATTTATTCCTTTATATATGAATTCCTTTGTTTTATGGTTTCCTTATGATTATATGAAGTTTTATAAGATGGATTTATATTTCAAAAAATATTATTTCTCGAATTTTCTTAAAGTCACAAACCTTGCTTGACGAATTAACTTTTACAAAATTGAAAACATTAAAAAGACGCTAAAACTTACTAAATAATGTGCCAACAGACAAAACCAACGGATTCACAATCGGGAGCAAGAACCTCTCCCGAACAAAGTCGACCAACCCGCTATGTCCCAACCAAACCAACATGAAGTAGCACCCCAGAACCTACAAAATGATATGATGAATGCGATTAGGCAGTTGGCTAATCTTTTAAACACACTCATCGAGAACCAAAACCAAAATCAGAACCCGCACCAAGGATAAAGTGTTAGGGATTCTACTCCGCTACCACCACCACCTGCAGATCACTGGGAAGTGATTGCCAAGGTCCCCGCTCCATAGGAGAAGCATTCATACAACACACCTTTACCACCACCTCCACCATACCGAAGACCTCAACAAAGCTCCTTACCAGACTTTATCAAGAATAACGAGTATTTTGATGGAGCATTTGGTAAGCCCGATGAAGCCGATGATTGGCTAGCTTAGATTAAGCGCTCCTTTGCTGCTTATGAGATTCCACCATATTTGCAATTGGAATATGGCACGTATATGTTGAGGTATAATGCAAGAGTCTGGTAGGACTCCAAAAGAAGAAGCTTAGCTCCACTCGCTACATGGGAATCCTTCTGTCGGGAATTCTTGGAGAATTATTTTCCCTCAAGTTTAAGAGTGAAATACAGTGTAGACTTCTTGTATGTTAAGCAAAAGGGTAGGATTGTCGAACAGTATGAGACTGAGTTTACTCATCTGCTGTAGTATGCACCCGAATCCTTCAGGGATAGTGAGGAGTTGAAGAAACAAGTGTTTTTGGGAGGATTGGATGAGGATCTAAGGATCAAGTTGGAAGAATTTGGAATGAAAACCTACCCAAAGCTGGTAGAGAAGGCTGGAGTGATTGAAGGAGTCAAGAAGAGAAAATACTAGGAACCTAACAAAAGAGTGTTCGGAAGGAGGCCATTTGGTGCCTCGAGTTCAGGGTCTAAAGGAAAAATGTATAAGCCATATCATGGATTCAAGGACAATGATAGTGGGAGGCCGAATCAGTCAAAGGCCGGTGTCACTTGCTGAAAGTGCAAGGAGGCTCATGTTCCCAGGCAATGCCCGCAGCTGAGGAATAAGTGTTATTTTTGTGGCGAGTTAGACCACATGGTCTACACATGTCCAAAGAAAATGGCCGTGACCTACTTCGTTTACAAGGAAAAAGGGCACTTAGCCTCTGAGTGCTCACAAAGGAAAAGTGTGGCCGCTCAACCTTTTGGGACTTCGAGCAATGCCAACACTATGAGATTCGAGAGTAAAAGTGGAAGCCGTGTGGCATCAACTATGCATGGAATGAGACTCTACAACTTTGAGCGCTAGTGGATGGTCGAGGAAGATGATGATGAGGAGGTGGAGTTGGCCGCCATGGACCAAGGAGACGACATGGATAGCGGCCTAGTGATAGGTTAGTAACAAAATCTTCTTAAGTTAAAAGTTCTTTATTTAACAATTTCCTATAAGAAATTAAAAGGGAAGGCTAGAACCTAAAACCCCCAAATAGATAGTAGTGAGAGTGTTTTAGGATCGAGTAGTGATGGATGTTTGGTGACCACAGGGCACATACAAGTAAATGAAATTGAAGCTTATGTTTTGTTTAACATGGGAGCGACGCACTTGCTCGTCACCACTAGTTTGGCTGGGCGACTTGGATTACCTATAGCCACAACTACTGCCAGCCTAAAACTCAAAACATCCACAGGAAGTGTCGTGTCAACTCGGGAAGTAATAAAGGATTGTCCATTGGAGATTCAAGGGCGTCACTCAATGAGTGATTTGATAATATTGGAGATGAATAAGTATGACGTTATTCTTGGCATGAACTGGTTAAGCAAGGTTAGAGCTGTAGTAGATTGCCAAAGAAGGATGGTGAATTTCGATGATCAATCAGGAGAAAGAGTGGAGTTCGTAAGAGAAACCATAGTTCCAAGAAAGTTTGGATTAAATTCTTTTGAGTGATGGAAGATGAAGAGATAGTGCCTATCGAAGGTATTCTGGATGAGGAGGAAACTCAAGAAGAAAAGGATATACCAGTGGTAAGCGAGTACTTGGATGTGTTTCCAGAAATTTTGCCTGGGTTACCACCGAAAAAAGAAATTGACTTTGAGATTGTTTTGGCTCCAGATACCGAACCAATATCTAAAGCACCATACCAGATGGCACCAGCTGAGTAAAAGGAACTAAAGACCCAATTACAGGAACTCATAGATCAGAAATTCATAAGACCAATTGTGTCGCCATGGGGCGCACCTATTTTATTTGTAAAGAAAAAGGACGATCTATAAGATTATGTATCGATTATCGGGAGCTAAACAAGGTTATAGTCAAGAATCGATACCCCTTACTAAGAATTGATGATTTGTTTGATCAGCTCCAGGAAGCATGTGTGTTCTCTCGCATTGACTTGTGCTCAGGATATCATCAGCTTAGAATAAAGCCTGAGGATGTACCAAAGACGGCTTTTCGTACCGTTATGGACATTATGAATTTCTGGTGATGTCATTTGGACTGACCAATGCATGAGCTGCATTTATGGATCTTATGAACAAGGTCTACAAGACACTTTTGGATAAGTGTGTGATCATCTTCATAAATGATATTCTGTTATATTCCAAGACTAAGGAACAACATGAGGAACATCTTTGAATGGCGTTACAAACTTTGAGAGAAAACAAGTTGTACGCCAAATTATCCAAATGTGACTTTTGGTTGGATAGAATATCTTTTCTTGGACATTTCGTAATAGGAGAAGGGATATCATTTGACCCCAAAAAGATTAAGGCTATAGTGGAGTGGAAATAGCTACAAATAGTTATTGAAGTAAGAAGTTTCTTGGGATTGGCTGGCTATTATCGCAAGTTTATGAAAGATTTTTCTAAGATAGCTAAGCCACTGACTCAATTGACACAAAAGAATGAAAGGTTTGTTTGGACGGATAAAAGAGATCAGAGTTTCCAAGAATTGAAACAACGGTTGGTATCGGCACTGATCTTAGTCCTGCTAAACCCGGAAAAGTCTTATACTATGCATAGTGACGCTTCAAGGAATGGCCTTGGGTGTGTACTGGTACAAGAAGGAAAGGTTATTGCCTATGCCTCTCGACAGTTAAGACCCCACGAGCAAAACTATCCCACACATGATCTGGAATTGGCCGCGGTTGTCTTTGCCTTGAAACTTTGGAGACATTATCTGTATGGGCAAAGTTGTGAAGTATACATGGATCACAAAAGTCTTAAATATTTGTTCACACAAAAGGAACTAAACATGAGGCAAAGGAGATGGTTGGAATTGATAAAGGACTACGATTTGGGAATAAATTACTGTTCAGGGAAAGTTAATGCAGTTGCAGATGCCTTAAGTCGGAAAAATTATGGAGAAGTAGCTGCTTTAATCACAAGCCAAAGAGATCTGATAAGAGATTTTGAGAAGTTGAGGATTGAGTTCATAGACCAAAGTACAGAGCTCGAAATAACTAATCTGGTATTGGAACTAACCTTGATTGAAAGAATCAAAGAAGCCCAAAGGTATGATGAAGTAATACAAAGGATTAAAAAGGAAACCCAAGCGGGGAAATACCTAGACTTTGCAATAGATGATGAGGATGTGATCAGAATAAAGGGAAGATTGTGTGTGCCAGAAGATGGAGAATTAAGAAAAGAGATAATGAGCGAAGCCCACAACTTCGGTTATACTATGCGTCCTGGATGTACCAAGATGTACCAGAACTTGAAAAGCCACTATTGGTTGAATGGCATGAAAAGAAATATAGCATATTATGTAATGAAGTGCCCGATTTCCCAACGAGTGAAGGTAGAACACCAAAGGCCAGGAGGATTGTTAAACCCTTTACTTATCCCCGAATGGAAGTGGGATCAGATATCCATGGACTTTGTGTGTGGTTTTTTAAGGACTCCCTTAGGTTGTGATGCTGTATGGGTGATAGTGGATCGGTTAACTAAGTCAGCGCACTTCTTACCCATAAAAATGACCTATTCAATGGACAAGTTGGTTAAGATCTACATTCAAAAGATTGTGCGGCTACATGGCACACCAGCAGGGATTATTTCATATAGGGACCCGAGATTTGTGTCCAAGTTCTGGACAAGTCTACAGAAGAACTTGGGTACCAAACTACACTTCAGTACGATATACCATCCTCAGACCGATGGACAGTCTGAGCAGACAATCCAAACCCTAGAAGGCATGTTAAGAGCCTGTGTGTTGGAATTCAAAGGGAGATGGGATAACCACATACCCCGTCATCGAGTTTGTTTACAACAACCGCTACCACTCTACCCTACCAATCACACACCACCATTCAAATGCCACCCTACGAAGCCCTATATGGACGACATTGTAGGTCCCTTCTGTTTTAGGATGATGTAGAAAAATTAACTATCGGGCTGGAACTCATATAAGAAGCAACCGATAAGGTGAGGGTGATCTAACAAAAAATGAAAGAAGCTCAAGATAGGAAAAAGAGTTGGGCGGATTTGAAAAGAAGGGAACTCGAGTTTATAGTGGGCGATCATGTGTATATGAAAATAAGCCCAATCAAAAGTATAAAGAGGATACGTACACAAGGAAAGTTGAGCCTGATGTATATGAGACCCTTCAAAATCTTGGAAAGAGTCGAAGATCTAGCGGCTAGCTTTACCACTGAACTTATCGGGATTTTATAATGTGTTCCATGTGTCGGTATTAAGAAAATATGTACCCGACCCTGAAAAAGATTTTGGAATTGGAACCCATTCAGCTGAAAGAGAATTTGACCTACGAAGAACGTCCCATAAGGATTCTAGATAGGAAAACTGAAAAGCTTTGGAGCAAAGAAATTCAGTATGTTAAGGTGTTATGGAGAAACCATGCCTCTGAGGAAGCTACTTAGGAAGCTGAAGAAGAGATTCGGAGAATGTACCTCGAGTTGTTCGAAGGACAAGGTACATCAGTTCAGTTTTGAGGACAAAACTCTATTTAAGGTGGGAAGGTTGTAAACCCCGGTTTTCTTAGTAATCAAGTGAACGTCGGAAACCGAAAACCAAAACCCTAAACCGGATTAGTACAAGTCTTGTGAGAGAACCCTAGGAACCCTAGATACAGTTTTACTTCGGTTTCATATTAAAAGAACTTTTATAAAATAATTTAATGTGGAATATTGTGTTAAAGTATATTTCAGACCATAAAAAGTTTTGATTTTGAAAATTTTTCTATTATGGGCATTCCCGAGCTCCATTACGGAAAAGCAAGCTCCGGAACTAGAAACTCCAAAAAAAAACTCCAGAATACTCTTTAGAACCAGAATTTTATAAGGATTTCAAAAATATAAGTTTTATAATTTTTCAGATTACAAAAATTACAGCTATAGCCTTTTTCTCGTATTTTCTTTACTACCGATAAAGTAAATGTATTGTCTACTTTTTTATTACTATTCACAATTACAACCTACTACATACACAACCCATACCCTAGTCTTACATCCTTACAAACACTCATTACATTTTATTTTCCTAGAAATTTTTGTTTCTTAACAAATTATTACATTTAATACTTTTTATTACACAAATTCCAATTTTAAACAATTTCAACTCTCCCTCTCTCTTTCCCTTTGCTTGGCCAGCGCATGACCTCGCTCCCCTAATTTGCCTCCAATTTGTTTTATTTTATCTCCTTTTTATAATTAAACAAACCCTAATTCACCTACTATAAATAATCTTTTAATTTTCTCTCTCTTTCATTTTACTTCATTTGTTCAAAACTCACAAAATCCTCTTTATTTTCCTCTCTTTTGCCGTGACTCTCACCACCACCACACACACACACACAACAAGTTTCTTTCTTCTCCATTTCTTCACTTAATCCAACTTTAGGTGATGAATCTTAAGCCTTTCTACCATTTAATCTTGTAATGGCAAGATTATTCATGAGTATTTTCACTTTAAGTCCCCATGAGCATTTGCCAGGGACAAGAAAATGCTAATACATGAATATCAAGTCATCACAAGAGTCGATCTTGTGTTTGAATGAGTTTTTATTGAGATATTATCATGTTCATGCATATAAAAGTAGAGATCTTGCATAAAAATATATCTCATACTTTTAAACTCCTTTTCATACATTATAAGTAGTAGATCTAGCATTTAGATACTCATATTATACTTGACATTCATGAGCACATGAATATTTTGTGTTTTCATGCATTAATGTTCATAAAGATTTGGTTTTGTGTACATAAATGGTAGTTAGTGGATCTTTAAGTAGATAAGACAAAGAGCTTAGAAAGGAAAAGTTTTTATTTGAAATATTCAAAGGAAAATTCGTATAACTTCAAAGCTATATTTTAAAAACCCTTGTATCAACTTTAAAACTCATGTTTTATGTGAAAAATGAAGGTTACAGGTAATAGATATACTTAAGAAGTGATTTTTATAAGTTAAGATGAGTTTTGATGATATTAATGTGTAAAACAAAGAGTAGAAACAAGATAAAAAATTTTGAGTTATTAGTTAACTTATGAAATTCGTAACTTTGGATGATGACCATGAAAACACCTATTATCCAAGCTCAAAATAAAAGTTTTATGTATTAAATGAAGTCCTTAAGTAGTAGGTATAGTAAAGTCTTAAATTTTAATGCATTAAGCAAGTTTTTTCCAAAGGAATCATTTAAAAATTAGATTTCTAAAAATTAGGATTTTTGAGTAAATCCTATTTGAAAACATATTTGCAAAGTGTAAAATGCAAATTTTGATGTAAAAATGAAGGTCTTAGGTAGTGTATGTTATCAAGACTCAATTTTAACAAAGATAACTAGAAATTCTTAAGAATTAATCCCAAAACACAAGTAAGTTGTCAAAGTTAGAAAACTAAATTTTTCAAAAGTAGTTATTGTTGAAGTCTTGCAAAATAAAGAGTTCTAAAATTTTCTTTTAGCAAAAATCATCAAGATCATGCACACATTAAACTCATCAAAAGCCATTCATGTTAGGAAATCATTCATATTGCATGTATGATTGATTTGTCAAGTAGAAACATTACAAGCATTTACAAAACTATTTTTCGGAATCGGAAACCGTTACTGATCAAAACTGATCCTTCTATTTCGTGACCAAAATGTTTTCAAAACTTGAAAATAATATTAAATTAGATAGATCTTTCAAATTAGATAGAGATCGATATATAATTTGCGAAATTCCGAGTTAAAATGACCGAGTTATGACTGTTTTAAGTCGGAACTTCCGCAAATAGCGAGAATTTCCAATTTGTTAAGTTTTGATATATAGTTTGGATTAGTTAAGTGATGAAATACTTATTAGAGTATTTCTTCCTTTTTAGGTGATCCCGAAACTGATGAATCTTTACCACCGGACTGCTACTACTAAAAGATCGGTGAGCCATGGCCAAATGAGTACCACTTCCGATTTCAATTATTATTTGTGATTGTAATGGTAGTTGCACTAGATACTTGGCAAAGATAAAATGGATATTCATGATGGGGATGAATGGGTATTATATATGATTTTTGTTGATATGAGAAATCGAATATAAGAATATCGAAGCCGGGTGATTAACCATTACTTGTATAGATGGATTAGGATTGATTGTCTGCAATTATTGATTGATCACTTGAAGAATTGGCATAACTAAATATTCAGAATTGAGAATAAATATGAACTCATTCATATCATGATGGGGATGGAGCATTAGCATTTGTTGGTTTTCTATGATCCTAAACGGTGTAAAAGTTGGTTAATCGTGATCCATAAAACGAATTACTGAGTTGGTCAATCGTGATCCATAAAACAAATTTATAAGTTGGTTGACCATGAGCCTAAACGGCATCGTACTGCAGGATTCGTTAATCTGCTAACCAACCCAGGATGGAGGGCGCAAGTCCATCCACATATGATTTCCGACTGGTCATATGATTGCTGAACTCACGTGTTTGATGCATATCACTTGTCTAATTAATCACATGTTTGATGGATGTGTTATAATTGTGATCATGGAAGTTTTTATTCACTAAGCTAGTGTAGCTTATGCCCCTATAGTTTTTATTTATTGCAGCACGAGTTCTTATGGCTTAGGCCGAGACGAGCTACCGCTCAGGTATAGGAGCTAGGCGTTTCCTCTAGAAGTTGTATTCAGTTTTGATTAGACTTCCATAGGAAACCAAGAGACTCTAGATGACTGTAATGGATCTCTAAATATTCTTTTGCAGGGGAATGCCCCTTAGACTTTGTATCTAATTACTTATGTGTTTTGATTTATTATCTGTTGCTATCGAATGCTAAATTAAACTCTTTAACTCCATTGAGTCGAGTATTCTATTGTCGTAAAGGGATGTCTTACATTTATACAAGACTCCTGAAGGACTTGGGTAGTAATTCGAGAGTCTTATATGGCATGTGGCAGACTGTTACGGTTAGGATACCCCTATAGGGCGTGACATCATAAAATTTTGGATTTTTGTCCGTATTATATTTTTAGTTCAATGTCTATGGTTCATTTCATTTTATTTATGATTATTTAATATTTTTCAGTTCTCGGGATCGTTTAACTGAGTTTAGGGTTAAGGGTTGACTCAGTTTGACTTTTGGTGAAAATTGAAAATTGAAAATTTTTATTCTAAAATTTTCCGAAGGATTTATTTATTAGTATTTTGTTATCGAGCGTTATTTGGATATATCATCTTGATTTGCGTGTAAGAAACCGGATAGATGATTTGATTGGTGTATGGGCGCCAAATTAATAGATAGTTGGACTTTCTATTTTGTTTTGAGGGTTCTCTTTTTTTTTCTCAAGATTAAGAATTCTCGTGTTTGAACTTTTTTAAAATTTGGTTTTAACTTGGGTCGATTTTGAGGGTTTTAGTTTCAATGTTAGACTTCTTGGATTATTTTCTAAGAATTATGAAAATTTCAGGGGTTTACAACCTACCCCCTTAAAGAAAGTTTTATCCTCAAAACTTGTTACGCTTACGTAGACTTGTAATGCTTGATGAGAAATTGTATGTCGTATTTCATCAATATTCTTGATATTCGGAATTTCATCGGACTTTCATTTGTTAAGTCTATTTGGAATGGTATTATGATTACATTTTATTGTTTCTTTTCCCCCATGTATTTGATACATTTCTTTAGTTTCACTTTCACTAAAAGGGTTTGGAAGTTTATCGTTGTTTTAGTATCTCTTCTTTCGTAATTTCTGTTTCTCGTTTATTCTTAGTCAGTGGCATTGGGAATTTTGTTAATTCTGTGTGTTTAACATCTATGCAATATAGCATATATAAAATCAATAAGATTTGGTTTTAGCGACTTTCAACCTTCACTTTACTTAACCTTTTTAAAGAGTCTTAAGCTTGACCAAGACGACAGATGACTGAAAACTCGACACTTGACTTCACTTGACTTTGGACTGATGACGACTCATTATGACATGACACTGGCACATTCACTCAACAAAGGAAGGTTGTGAATTCGCTTTTCCATTCGTATGTGAGTATATATATGACAAGAACATATAAAATACACAATGTTCATACTCATTTCATTCTTAAGGATATTGTCGTTTTATCATTTACGTGATCATCTTGACAAGGTTTAAGATCAAGATGTTTCATCATTTTTGGAAAAATTTGGAAATTGCACATTGAGATTTTATCATCACTGGTTCTAGCCTTTAGGTGGTAATATTTAAGCTCTTGATGTACTTTGTTTTGAGTGTTTTCAGGTAGATGGCATTTGTTTTGATATCCTCTTTTCATATGTGTTAAATTTTTGACGATCTTATATTTATCTGTTTTGTGTTAGGTGGTGATGATTATGTAATCTATGGTCTTTACTAGCAAACTATTCCTCTAGTCCTAGTGGTGCAAAAATGAAATCTAACCTCTAAGGGTATGATGGTAACCCGATATTGAATCACATATGTGACTATCGTCCTCTTTCAGGGTAGCGAACTCTATCTCTTTGAGGTTTACTTCCTTGTAAACCCATTGTCCTTGTAGGTTGTACACATCTACTCCTTGTGGGGGTATTATCGAGTATCTCCCATTCCTGCTATCATTTCCATTCTTAGTGTTATCCACATCTTTCTTTTAAGGCACTGCTTGGCAATATGTCATGTTTCCTTATAGATCAGGCCGATGGCGATGGTTTTCTTTGGATATCTCTGGACTTTGTGGTTTGGACATCCGCAGTAGTAACACTTATGTTGTAGCTTGGGACATTGTCTTGGTTGATGTCCCCCATTGCATTTCCAACATTGGATATTTGATGTCTTTTTATCCTTCTTTCTTCTAGGGTTGATCGATGGTTTGAATTGATTGATTTTGAGGCTTAATCTAGGTTCACTTGTAGGTTTTTCCTCAATTATCATGACATTCCTTTCCGTCCTTCTCCTTAGTACCTTCCACAATTCGTGCTCTTTCTACTAATTCATGAAAACCTTTGATGTCAAACTCTATCAACTTGATATGAAGGTCTTCGTCCAATCCTCCTAAGAATACTTGCCTCTTGAGTTCCTCACTACTCTTATATGATTCAAGGGCATATTGCAAGAGCCTACTAAACTTTGTTTTCATATTGTTTAAGGCTACGACCTTGTTGAGAGACACTTAAGAAATCTGCACGATATTGGACTCTCAAGCTTCCGGGGAAAAAGTTCTCCAAGAATTCATGCCTAAATATTTCCCATGTGATCGGTGGTAGCAGCTCCCTACTTTTGGACTTCCACCATATCCTTACATTGAATCTCAACATAAAAGTACCATAAGTAAGCTGAAGGCATTGTGGTACTTCAAAAGCACTGAAAGATTGCTCTATTTGTGCTAACCAATCCTCGGCTTCATCTGGTTTCTCAAAAGCTCCATCAAAATATTGATTGCACTTGATGAAATCTGGCAGCATACTTTGATAAGGTTTTGGTGATAGCAGCTCAGTGGGTGCCGTTTCATGATGTGCTAAATTAGTATTGAATTTTTAAAGCATCTTATCCAGCAAGCGTACTGGGCCTTATCTTGTAATATAGCATGAGTCAAGTGTCGATCCCACAGATATGTATTAACTACTAGACAGTTATCAACTAATACTAATATCTAGGCAATTGATCTTTTGAAATGATTGGATTAAGATTAAACTAAATTATCTACTACGAATGCAGTGAGCTTTTGAAGAGAGTGATTAGAAAAATGTGGAAAGGAGTAGAATTCACTTTAAACTATTACCAATCAACTTGAAGTCATGTTATAATGATAATTAGATTCATGGATATTCATAAGAAATTGTCAAGATTTTAAAACAGAGTTAGAAACCTTTTAAACCACAAAAATAATCCAATAGCTTCCGCTAAATAAATTATTCGTGGAATCAAAATTACAGTTATAAACCTTCCGATTCTATAATTGACTAATACTTTATATTAATATCCCCTAATTCCTTAGTGAGAAATCAATATAAAACATTGCATTAGTATTCATGGACAATTTCTAAATTAGATTAAACTTCGCCGCTTCCGCAATTGTAATTTAATCTCAATTTATGAATTCATATGAACCTTAATTTCCCTTCCGAGTTATTAGAATTCTTTCATATGAACCCTAATTTCCCTTCCGAGTTATCAGAATTCTTATACACCAAAGATATGATGAATAATCAGAAATCAATATGAATATTCCATGATTCTAACTATCTTATAACATGGTTTCAAAGATCATTTTAGCATGTTTAAAGCTTCATCAACTTCCCACAAAAAGGATTTAGCTACTCATGGGTGATGATTCAACAATCAGATAAGAAATTGCAAATGATTTCATTATGATCAGAATATTCAGATATATGAATTGCATAAAAAGAAAAGAATCAGATATCACCAATTCAAAATATCAAAGCTTCACTTGCAAATTCTTGAAAAACTTCAACATCTCTTCAAAAATCTCTATGAAATGTTGATCCTAATCTATTATTGTAGTATAATTCAGAGCTTCTTGGGTTGTTCTGAAAGTGAGGAGAAGACCCCCTATTTATAGGAAAAATTTCGTAACAAATCATTAAAGAAAAATGGCAGTTTCATTCAAAGCCGGCAGTTATGGATCCTACGCCGGTGGCTTACAGGTGGCGTATCTTCAATTTCTCCTTTGCGCAGGCAGTGCACTAGCAGCCTTCAATTTCGGTTACATATGTAGGCCGCTTCTACGCCGGCAGCTTAGATGTAGATCTAGTCGGCGTATGTGATCAGAAATGAAGCATTGCACCAATTTATGACGAACGCCGTCCCAAAGCCGGCGGCTTTCACACCGGCGTATACACTCCAACAGATTTGTCTCTTCAATTTCCTCCAAGCATTCGTTATCTTCATGTCTCTTCAGATCTGTGATCTACATAGCCTCAACGCCGGCGGCTTAGGAGCCGGCGTATCTTGTAACTCCTTCAAAGCTAGTGACTTTTCAACTTTGAGCTGTCGGCCTTTCATGTAAGCTCGCTTCTTCATCTTCTACGCCGGCATCTTTGAGGCGGCTTACAGTGTGGTTGAGACATATGCTTGGCAAAGCTGGCAGTGTATGCAGCGGCCTTGAGTGTAAGCCGTCTGAACGCCGGCGGCCTTTAATGTTGAAATGCCGGCTTATACTTCAATTTTTCCCATTTTTGATTCAAAGTCTCTTGTTTTGATTTATTTGTCCAAATTAGTCCTGAAACATGAATTTAATCAAAACAAATATCCATTCTAGCTCTTTTAAATATCAACAAGTTGTATAAAATATGATCTTATCATTTCAATAGGTGGTGTTGGAACTTCTAATGCTGCTTCTTGCGTGGGTATAGGTGTTGGTATAGCATGAGCTTGTTGTGCGAAATCCCTTATAAGGTTGGCAAGTTGTTCGATGTTAGTTGGGTCCATTCTTGGTTGACTTAGTTGCTGAGGTCCTTCCCAGTTCTCAGGTTCTATAGGGAATATTTCTGGTTTGCGTTATGCACGAGTGCATCTCCTATTTACTCTACAGGTTTTATTAAGCTTGTGTGAGATTCTTGAATTTTATTAAGTCCTAGACGTTTTTGGAAAAACATTAAAGAAACAAGCTAATAACGATCGAGTACAGAAATGTGTAAATATATATATATATATAGAAGAAATATTGAATACTGACTTTAATCAAAGTAATAAAAGGAAATTCATATCATTAAAACAAATATATGAAAACAGAAGGAAGACTTAAATTATTCCTTTACAAAATTTCAAAGAAATGATGCAAAACATGGTTACAATTTCAAATCATTAGTTAGATAATGTTTACATCATCGATAATCCTTTAACAAAGGCGTTACTCCTATCAATACTTTAAGGCTTTTATGAAAGGTTTAGCTTCCATCCCTGCTTCAGATTGCTCTTCACAGGGTAAGAACATCTCCTTGACATTTTAAGCCTATTCATCCCTCGTCTTCATCATCAGGAGCTTCTTCTTTTCCTGTGTAGTGAGATATTGTGGTAGGATCTTTAGACGAAGTTCCACATTCTTTCTTGGATAGGTCATCTCCTTTAGGGAATGGGATGGGGTCATCCCATAGACCTTGCGACTTTAGATCTTCATGTATATAGAGGTACCACACCTTGCACATGTAGCATGTTTCTTTGTCATCTCTAGGGTAATTCCTGGTCCTGTAGATGGGGCATCTGCATATATGGCATTCTCTTACTGTTGTTGGGCAATTATTGGCATCGTGTCCTCCCTTTGCGTAACCAAAGCAGACAATGTCATTCTTTTTAGGACAACTACGGATTTTGTGATTGGGGTTTCCTCAAAAGTAACACTTGTTTTGCAGTCATGGGCATCTTCTGGGGTAATGTCTTCCTTTACACTTCCAGCATTTGACCTTAGGGTCACGGGATCCTTAAGAGGTTTGAGTTGTTTATGCCTCTTAGCCTCGGGTTCTGGATTAGTCATGAAGAAAGGAGCTTGCGATATTGGTGTTGTTCCGAGTTGGGGTCTTATAACTGGAGTAGGTGCAGAGGTTGTGGGTACTTGTTACATGTATGCCCTTATTGTCTCTTCTAGACGTCTCATAGTGGTTAAGAGTTCTTGAGTTAGATCTTGTGGTGGGGGTGCCCCTTGTTCTTGTTGTTCTTCGAGAGCGATGCTTGATCGTGGCATAGTTTCCTCGAGTAGCTTCCTAGAACCAAACAAAGCGATCGTATTAGATATTCTCTTTATTTCAGGTTTTATGTATATATTATTTGTTTTTAAAGAAAAGAGGAACGTTACATATTTTTATCCGTTTGATTAAAGGGTTGACATAGGCACTTGATATTATTTATCTAGGGGTCTTATCTGTAAAAGAGGTATTACACTTATCTTGTTTTTAATTGGTCTCAGCTAAGAGTTAACTCTGGTTACCATGCATTGAGGCTTATTGAAATTGCTAAGATAGTCTTACTTTATTCATTCTATATCTCAATTCTTTGTCTCTCTCATGTTTTCTCCACATCGTTCTGCTATGTTCTATCTCCAAGTCATTTCTACCTTCCTCAAACTTGGGTCAACATTCTAGGGTAAATCTTTTTCTATGATACTTCCATTTCATTGATCGTGTCTTCCTAAATATCCTCCAACTCTTGTATAAGTATTTCCTGCCTTCTTCTAATATTCTCCAAGGTAGAGTTCTATTCTTAGACATAAGGATTCAAATCTTACAAGTCATCTATCTTTTTGGTTTTCTTAAGATCAAATCCTATCACTTTAACCTTCTAGTATCATTTTTCCTAATTCCCAAAACCTTGTTGCTCTGATACCAACTTAAACTGTCACGGCCCGAAGGGTACTCTAAACGTGATAGCCCACCGTACACAATACTAAAGCCTAGGAATGGCTACCTTAGTCACGTAAAGGCTTCCATATCATGTACAAAGCGTACATCACAACTAAGGAAACGCATTGAAATAACGCAATTTACATTGATAATATTTAAGTAACGAGGCAAGGAGAATACTTAACATAAAACATAAACATGGTAAATTTCAATTCTTAGAGCCATATCCCTCTATTGCCTTCACGTCAAAATAAATATACTTCTTAGAAATTTCCAAAACACTAGCATAGCATACATTACATATAAAAAACGTTACAAAATAACTTCATCTTATGTTCTCATTGCCTTCATAAAAGTTTAACATCTTTCCATGACTTTCTTAATGTCATGTTCTTCGATTTAGGCCATGGGTATACCTGTTTCAACAAAATCTATAAGGGTATAAGCTTACAACTAGTTTAGTAAGGTATTCCTTAACATTCGCACCATGGTTTCAAACAAATTTTTTTAAATTTTCACACATAAGCTATGCATTCAATGCAACAATCACGTGATTTCACAAATATATCTAGTTATCTAGAAACCATATATAGAACGGATTTACCCTTCCTTATCGAAGGTTACAAAATTGGTGATGAAGATCTACGACCTTCTACTGCTAGTCCCCACCCAAAGCATTCGGTTGGCTCGTCTCCGAACTTAGAGTCGCATTCCTCGAGTGATTTGGATTCTCTAGGAAGGAACATAGCCTATGACCCACCACGATAACAGCCAATCCAACTCTACGCGTAGGAATAGCAGGCTTCCGAAAGAGATGTGACTCGATGGATACTATGCGTGAGTGTTTTATTTTTTTAAGCCAAACCTTATTAAGGTTTATTAGGGGGCGATCAATCAATTTGGCAAGCAATAAATAATCATATAAGTAAGTAAACAAAACACTTAAACATGCATTTTGAAGTTGCGATATTCTTAATTCTCATTTCACACATAAGCATAGAATCACTTATATACATATCCTCGAATTCCCCATACATATCCATTTTTATCTTTTCTTAGTATACTAATGCTACTGCTTTACAAGCACAAGCAAAGTAACAAAATTAAGCGGAATAACTCACTCGTTTATTTCGTAATCTTCTTATTCGTAGCAATCCTCAGAAAGGGTGATCTTGTATCCTTTGTCAACTAAATAAAAGAAATACCCGGGATGAGTATTTTGTAGAAACTCTTCTTAAACATTATAATTCTATTTCACTATGTTCGTCAAAATAGTATAGAATGAAATTCCAATTTAAAATGGTCATAACTTGCTCATTTTAACTCGAATTTCGCATATAATATACTGTTTTCTATTTATTTGAAAAGATCTATCCATTTCTAAGGTTATTTTTATCGTATAGGGTCATTTGGTTCTGAAACTGTAGGGTATAGATTTAAAAAGAATATTTCTAGATTTTGAAACAATTTTCCAACTTACCTTCATTCAAAAATCCTTTGATAAATATATATATCTATATATGATTGATAAATCCCTTTAGCATATAGATAAGCTTACTTATATGAAAAAACTCTAATGGTAGTGTCTCAACATTTTAATTTATAAAACAATTCATTTTGAAGTGTTAAAACTTAACTTGACAATTTTTTTTTCAAGTATTTTGAAGAAACTTTATATTTTCCTAGTTATTATAAATGAGTATATTTTTATTTTATTTATTTTCCTCATTCTTTTTCAAAACAAGTAAATTTTCCTTTAACTTTGGGCCTTCATAATTTCTACTTCTAGTGATAAAAGATTAAAGTTATCAAAAGTTATTAAGTTGTTAATAACCTATTTATAAATTTGCATTTAGAGTGGTTTTAGAAAATTGTCTTTTTCTTATATTTCTTGTTTAAAATATAAGTTCATGTTTTCTAAAACTTGGTATTTCATTTCCTCTACAGATTTTATTTTAAAAGTATCCTTTTTATTATAAAATCCTTTGTTTTTTATCTTATCATACTGTATTCTTTGGAAATAAGTTCCTTCTTCAGAATCTTGAAAATCAGTATTTTTGTAAGTGGGTTTATAACTTTATGAGTTGATTTTATATTAACTTTGAAAACTAGTTTGTTTCTTGGTTTTGTTATAGAGTTGAAAAAAGTTTAATCTTAAGCTTTTTGTGAAAACTTTGAATACTAATAAATTATTTTACTAAAACTTAGGTAACCATAATATAAAAAGAAAGTATTTATTTCTTAAGTTTCATTAGTAAAACTGTCTTTGTTATTTGAGAAAACTTGTATTACTTCCATTTCTATGTTGTTGATAATAACTCCATTATTTAATGACAATTCATATAATAAAAATTTTAGTTTTAAGTTCTTTTAATAAAGTAAAATTCTACTTTTAAATTTAGTTGAGACAATATCATTATGTAGATGTAAGTATTATGAGCATGTAAAATAATAAGAATATGAGAAAATACTAGAAACAAATAATAATAAGCAAGATAATAAAAATATCACGTATTGGGAACCTTAGCTTCATCAAGGTAGCCCGATCAAGTGTTGAGAGCCTTAGCTTCATCAATGCGTCTCGGGATTAAGAATAGACTAGTCCCAAAAGAATAAAGAAAATAAAGAAAATGTTGTTTTGACTTGATATGGACAAGTGTAAGACTAGAAAGACTATTCTTAAAATAGCATGAAATAAATAAATTGCAAAACATGAAATTAAATAAATAACAAATGAGCTTGTATGCTCTAAAGATTATATATAAATACATAAATATATTTATTTAAATATGAATAAGAAATTAGCAAAATAACAACAATAAAATCAACATATATAACATAATAAAAATTGAATTTCATGTACAAGAACAAAACAGGAACATGTTGTCCCTTTTACTACTCATATGAGTTTCAAAACAACACATAGTCATGTTAAATTACATGACATGGGTAAATAAATGGTTGGAAGAAGTTTACCTAATGTGTTTATGTGGTATGGAGATGGTAGATGAATAGGGTATTATGTGGGTAGTGATATATGGTAGATAGTTTGTGTATAAAGAAGGATTTTTGTGAAAAATTGGTTTAAAAGAGTTTTGGTAGAAAGAAGTTTTGCAAAGAGGATTTGTGGAGAGATTTTGAGAAAGTTTTAGTAGTGAAATGAGTTGTGTGAAAGAATGAAGGAGAAATGGGATATTTATAGAATTTTGGAGTGAAAATTAGATGTAATTAAATTAATTGAAAAATAAAATAAATGGAGAGTGAAGACAGAGAGAAGTGGACGGCAACAATAAGAGGAGAGAGAGAGGAGTGATTAAAAATTAATTTTGAAATAAAAGTGTAAGAGAAGTTTAGTAATATGTGCTGTAGAATATTTATGGGAAAAGAAAATTATAAGAAATAGGTATGTAGGTGTAAGAATAGGTAGTAAGAAAAAGTAGAGATAAAGAAATAATAATGAATAGTAGAAAACAACTATAAATAGTAAACTAGACAAATAAAATACCGGTAGTAATAAAAATGTTCGTATAAATGCGATATTTATAATTTTTAGCTATCGAAAAATTGTAAAACTGATATTTTTGGAAACCTTATATTTTTACGAGTCTATCGGTATTAACGAAATATTTTTGCCTTCCGATGTACCAGGGCACGGTTTTTGAATACTGATCCTATTCAGATCTGAAGGACACTAGAAATTTGTGAATCTGGTATTTTTAAGCTTCCCTATATTATTACGAACTATTATCAACAATTATTTTCATTTCATTGTTTAGGGTTTAAGAGCGCGAATTGCGGATCTTAAGCACTAGGATTTGTTGTAAGCTTTGTTAAATTTTAGGGTTCAGGTTTGACTTTTGGTTTTGTTGAGTTATTCGTAAGATCATAAAATTTGGGTTTTTATCTGTATTATATTTTTAGTTCAACGTCTATGTTTATTTCATTTTATTTGTGATTACTTAATATTTTTTAATTCTTGGGATCGTTTAACCGAGCCTAAGGTTAAGGGTTGACTCAATTTCACTTTTAGTGAAAATTGAAAATTTTGATTCTAAAATTTACTGAAGGATTTAAGGTATTAGTATTATGTTATCGAGTGTTATTTGGATATGTCGTCTTGATTTGCGTGTTAGGAATCGGATAGATGATTTGATTGGCATACGGACGTCAAATTAACTAATAGTTGGATTTTCTATTTTGTTTCGAGGGTTCTCTTTTTTTTTTTTTTCCTCAAGATTAAGAATTTTTGTGTTTGACCTTTTTTAGAATTTAGTTTTAACTTGGATTTATTTTTGGGGTTTCGGTTTCGATGTTAGACTTCTTGGATTATTTTCTAAGAATTATTAAAATTTCAAGGGTTTACACTGCTGGTATTAGAATGGAAATTTGTGGAATTAAACACGGGGACACATAGAACCTTCATGAGTAATGGGAGAGGTTCAAGCAATTATGTGCGAGTTACCTGCATCATGGTATATATGAACAACTCCTTATTTAGTACTTTTATGAAGGATTGCTTCCAATGGAGAGGAAGAACATGGTGCAGCTAATAGAGATGCTATGGTGAATTGAACCCTTAGTTAGGCTAGGGAATTGATCTCCATCATGGCTGCAAATTCGCAACAATTTGGATTCCGACATGATTCCACTTCAAGGAAGGTAAATGAGGCAAATGTTTCTCATCTTGAAAATCAAATTTCCAATCAGCCTCTCTTTTCTAGCAAATGGTTTTAGGAAATCCATAAGAAGTGAAAGCTTGTGGGATTTATGCTGCTTCTAGCCATGTCACTGGCATGTGCCCTACACTTCAAGAGCATTCTCATGAACTTATCAATGTGGTAGGAGGATTTCCAAGACTACCATAGAGTAAATATGATCCTATTGAAATACTTACAATCCTGGATGGAGGGGTCATCTTGACTTTAGCTATGGAGGTAAGGCACAGTATCAGCCAAGGCCCCCAACTCCTACACCACAAGCTTCTTCAATCTCAAGTATGTCTCTTGAAGAAAATGTCACTTGCTATTAACACAAAATAATTTCAGGTTGAGATAAAGTAGAGCATTCAAAATCTAGAGAATCAGGTAAGCTAGCTTGCATCTTCTATGAGTAGGATAGAATCTCAAAGTAAATTGCCTTCTCAGGCTATTACTAACCTAAGGCAAAATGTTAGTGCAATTACTTTGAGATTTGGAAAGGAATTGCAAGAACCTAGTAAGAAAGCACATAGGACCAACTTGGAGCAAGAGATTGAAAAAGAGGTAGCAACTTCACACCATCTAGACAATCAAATTGGAGGTCCTACAGCTAAACCATTCAAGGCATTGGTGAAAACACCTCCTTTTCCTTCTAGATTGACAAATTCCAAGAAAGAAGAGGAAGAAAAGGAGATCCTTGAGACCTTTCGCAAGGTTGAGGTAAATATCTTTTACTAGATGTTATTAAATAAATACCTTGCTATGCTAGATTTATTAAGGAATTGTGCACTAACAAGAAAAAGCTAAAAGAAAATGAGATGATATGTATGGGTAAGAATGTTTTAGCTATCCTTCAAAGGAAGCTTCCTCCTACTTGGAAGGATCCAGGTATGTTTACCATTCCTTGTAAGATAGGGAATATTAGGATTGAAAAATCCATGTGTGACCTAGGAGCTTCTATTAATGTCATGCCTCTATTTGTGTATCATTGTTTTAATGTTGGTCCATTGAAGGAAACATGTATAATTGTTCAACTTATTGATACGTCAAATGTATATCTTGAAGGAATATTAGAAGATGTCTTAATGCAAGTGAATGATTTGGTTTTCCCTACTGATTTTTATGTGATTGATATGGATAATGATGATTCTCTTCATTCATCATTAATTTTATTAAGGAGACCATTTCTTAAAACATCTAAGACAAAAATTAATGTGCATGATGGTACACTTACCATGGAATTTGATGGTGAAATTATTAGATCTAATATTAATGATGCCATGAAATCTCCTAGTCATATCTGTTCTATTTTTGTTGTAGATGTTGTTGAAGTGAAGGACATGAAAGATGATAAAAAATTGGCACTTATTATTGACCAACCAGATTTGGCCACAGCTAGAGCCTTCATTGGTATTAAAGGACAAAAGATAGTGCTGAGAAAAGGAGATGAGGAGGTCATGCAATGTGCTAGAAAGTGTAAGAAGCATGAAAAGATTGGTATCTCTAGCAATGTTTCATTTGATCAACTATTGAGAGCACTTGATGGTGACAAGATTGGAGTTTTCCAAGAGAAATTAGAGTTTGAGAGAGACCCTAGAGCTAGATAGAGGGAATCCCAACTTTTTCAGCCTCCATGGACATAAGATGCAAAAGTCCAGTTAAGGACTATAAAGAAGTGCTCTATGGAAGGTAACCCATGCTTAATAAAAACAATTTTGTTTTGTTTGTTTTCTCTTTTGTTTTGTAGACAAGGTGGATAATATGAAGACTCTCTCTTGTGCTGTAAAGGTTGTAATTTCAAGCACATCAAATGTTAAAACCAGGGAAGTACCGTTATTCCTATTCTCCTTTGTTCTTTATTTTCATTTCCTTCCTGTATTGAGAAGAATTAGGAACAGTGAGGACATTATTCAATTTAAGTATAGGGGAAGGGATAATATGATGTGGAGAATGAAGAATAGAATATAGCTGTCTGTTGATGCCTGAATTTTTGAATTGATTAAAAATCTATGACATCCGAGTTGAATTGTTATAACGAGAAAGGAAAAAAAGGCAAAAGTTCAATTCATAAACCTTGAAAAAAAAAATGTGTGCTTGTATGAATCAAAAGAAAATGAATGCTAAAGTACCAAATGAAATAAGACTTATAATAAAAGGGAGAAAATCTAGGGAAAGAGTAGATACCACATGCTTTCACTCTTTATTGCTAGGAGTATATGCCTACCAAATATCCGGTGAAGTTTAAATAGGTATTTGTTTTATTGGACTGTGTATTTACTTTTAGATAGAAGAATCTTTTGCTAAACACTGGAATTAAAGTTTGTTTTGTCTAGATTAGCTACCGAATTTTGATTATAGTAATCTAATTACATGTAACTACTTTGGTTAAAGTGGTAAGCACTGGCAATGCAAGTCATAATCAAAAGAAGATGCTTGAATTATGAAAGTTAAAGCATTGCACTCTCTATAACAGATTTCTCCATTGGTTTGATTTTTTTTGCTTGAGGACAAGCAATAGTTCAAGTGTGGGGGATTTTGATAAAGATGGATTATACTCATTTTTCATTGGACAAACCATGATAATTTGTTATTGATTTTTGTAGAAATCATTAGGAATTGGTACTTAATTAGGCTTAATGTTATATTTCAGGTCTTAAAATCAAACACAAGAAAAATAGAGAAGTTTTGTTGCAACTAAGTAGAGTACCGATGCAACACTGGCAAAATAGAACATGAACACCGTCGGACTAAATTGCAGAATTCATCAGCCTTTAGAGAAATGACTGTATGTTAGCAAATTCTAATCCCATGTTGTCGACATAGACACCAGTGTACACTATGCTGATGGTGTAAGATAGAAAGCTGGTTGTGAATTGGTCTTGGAAATTTGTCAAACATTATACGCCGACTATTCATGATTCAACACCACCAGCATTGAGCTAACCTTGCTTGTTTACAAAACCAATAATATTAACACTGGCTTTTGGAAATGAAACGCCGCCAGCTTACTTCAAAATTTCATGAGTGTTCAATTTTTACAACATACGCCAGCTTCTAGGAATTCAACGACGTCGGTGCTGAACCGGTGTAGGCCATGTACAGTAACGAAAATATTAAAGCTTTTGCAATCTGCTTCAACACTGCTAGTGTTTCTTCGTCAATATTGAACGCCGACAAAGTACGATTCTAGCATACATTTGGAAATCGCTGGTGTATGTTGTGACGAACCAAATTCTAGTTTTCTTTTGCAAATGCCCGTCGAAGTGTTTTAACAAATTCATTCTGAACCGAATTCCATTTTATCAAATCTAAAGAGAGAGAGAGAGAGAGAGAGAATTACATCGTTATTTTCCAAACCCTGGAGAGATTCTATGATGATGAGTGTCTAATTTTCTTTTCCAGCCAAGGGGATTGTTACATGTTCGGTTCTATAAGGATTTTGAGATCTAAATGATTTGTTATTCAATTTGTTCTTATTTTTAAATATTTATATCTTCTATTTGTTTGGTAATTGTTATCTTATTTGCTAATTGTTATCTTGTTTGATCGATGCAAATTAAGGCCTGTTTGTTCGATTAACAAGGTAATATACTGCCAATTAGAATATCAAATTCGCAATTGTTTGATTGTTCCAATGTTTATGGTATAATAATATGATCGATTATGAAATAGATAATTGATTTGTGTTATGAAGATATATAATCTGGTCTAAATAGATCATGCTTTTGATTTATTGGCCTGAATTGGTGATCTCTCTTGTTCCTGATGGTATTGATAGATTAAACTTTAAGAGCTTATTTAGGGTTGTTTAATCGATAAGGGAAATAATCAAAGAGCTTGTTTTAATTATCGATAAAGTAAGGAGAGATAGGTTATTAGGGCTTATTAATAACCATAACCAGTTTATCCAATATAAAGATCAGGAAATTTTTACATCAGTGATCAATCTTGCAAACTATATTGTGATAATACCTTTGGTTAGGAATTCTTGGATACTGATTTACATTTTGTAATTTTTTTGCTTGCTTATAGTCTAATTTGTTTTCTTAGATTTCATAAAACTACCCCTTCTTTTCTTATTCTGATCTTCAAATAGAAATAAATTTTATCAATCTTTGTGAATCAACCCTGCTCACTACTATACACAAATCTTTAGAGTAGGAATTTATATTTGTTAGATTTGACACCTACCAATGCACTTATTTATTTCAAGCTTGTATAAGACTAGTCAATTTCTAGCCTTAGACTAATTAATAAAATCAAGTCTCAAGGATACTAGAGTAGTTCAAGTCTTGGGGAGCCTTGACATGAATCTAATACTCCCATATTTTTAAATCTCGAAAAGCCTTGATAAAAATTTAAGACTTCCATATTTCATTTCATGATGCTTGTTCTATTTTATTTTCTATAGTGACTAGATATTTCAAGTCTTGTGGAGTCTTGATAATAAGCTAAGACTCCCATGTTTTTGTTTTAATAACTTTATGTTCTTGTTTAATTATTTCTAATTTTCTATGTTCTTGGTATAATTCCATGATATTGGCCTTGTTATTACTACTTTAAGTTCATGCAAATCTATGGTCATAGGTGATGTTGTTATTATGCCAAATGGGTTTTTCCAAGAAAATGAATGTGATAATTCTTTATTATGCAAAATAATTTCCAAAAAAAAATCTTATTTTCAATAGATAGAATTATTTTCATTAAGGATAAAAATTTAGAGAAGGACACTCAACTATATTTTTCAAAATGCTAAGATTTAAAGGGATTCCTAAGGAATTGTCACTTGAAACAATTTCTCCATAAACAAGTAAAAAAATCTATGTTTTTGTAAAATAAATTTTTAAATGAAATTTTTGAAATAAGTAGAAAGTATTCAAGATTTCAAAATAAATATTAAACCATAATTTTTAGTTAAGTTTCAAATTTACAAAAATTTAAGAAAGGAGATTTTGTTACAAGTTGTTTTATATTAAAGTTCAACTTTTCTAACTTCCATAAGAGTGTTTTGATAAGAATTATATCTCTAAGCAATATCCCTAGGATCATGCATGTAATATAAACAATTATTATTTCTATATGAAGCAAAATTGTGAAAATTAAAGAGGATCAAAGTCTGGAATGGTTTCGACGTATTATGTACCTTGCCATTCCAAAATCTTAATGACCTAAATGTAAAAAATAACCTTATCAATAGATTGAGCATTCGAAGTAGGTAGAAAATGACTATTAACATGTGAAATTTAGAGTTAAAATGAGCAAGTTATAGCCGTTTTAAGTTAGAAATTTAGTAATTAGGAAAATAATGTGAATAAAATAAATAGAGTTACAAATTTAAGTGGAACCTCTATAAAATACTCATTCTAAGTATTTCTTTTATTTAGGTAATGAGGGAGTGAGTTTATCTCTCTGTTTTACGTATTCATGTTTGTACTTGTAGTATAGAGGTACCAAAAAATAGGGAAAAGATAAAAATACGATATGCATGTAAGGAATGTCATGGGATATGGTTGTGTTCATGGTGTTTGTTAAAAATAAGTTAAGTATATCAGAACTCGAATTATTGATTAATAATTTTGTTTTCAATGCCATAATGTATTGTTTGCATATATCTCTATGGTCACCCCTAAAATTGTTAATATCTCAATTAAGAATGAAATAATAAATTGATCATGCATAACACGAAGTGAGTCACATCATTTCCGTTACTATACTCTCATGTGGAACAAGAGAATAGTAGTGATGGTAATTAGGAGCCGGTGAATCTATAATAAAATGTGGCATGGAGGAGCCTAAAAATCTACAAAATTATTATGATTGTTATATGAGCATGTAACACCTCAACCCCGAATGGAGGGTGCAAATGTATTCAAAATACAATTTTTTATTAATCATATGTATTGTTTGCTCATATAGATGATGCATTTCATATGCTTGCTTAAATAACTTCCCTAATTAATTGTACGAGTACATCATTATGGGAATATTTTCACTAAACAAGTGTTGTTTATACTATTATAGAACTTTTATTTCATAGACTTACTTGTGGCTGGAGCCTAGATGATACCAGACTCAAGTAAGACTTTTGGCGATTTAGGTAAGTTTTTGGAAGAAATTTAGAAGAATATTTGATATGTCAACTTCTATAGAAATCTCCTTTAAATAGCTTCCTTAAGATTTATTTTTAGAATTAAGTCTAATATTTTGTGGAGTATGTAATACTAAGACTTTGACGGGAGAATGCCCCTTTAGCTTTGTAAGGAGACCATCTTTGATGTTTATCTAATTATTTAAGTTTATCACCATAAATTTCATAGCTCCACAGGCATCTCTTATTGTCATGATAGTATGTCTTGTGCATAATATCAAAGCTTTTGGGTGACTAAGGTAGTCATTCTTTAGCTTTAATAATGTGTGTGACAGATTGTTACTTTAAGGTGCCCCTTAAGGTGTGACTATTCCTCTTCTTTTTCTCTCCAAAACTTCTAAGAAAATCCTCACGACTTTGACATAATGTTTAACAATAACATGCATTGATATGAATACATGCACAAGACTAATTATAATGGTTTGACATACAATAACGAATTTTGTGATCCTTTGCAATGTTTGGATCTCTTATTTATATGTCATAAGCAACTAGACATGTCTTAATGGTGTATCATCATCTCAGTTGGCCTTCATCCCCCTTCAAAAAGCAATTATATTATATCTAACATGGAAATCAAGCAAACAATAACCACTATCACAGTCAAGACTCGGGTTCTTATCTCTCAATAATCACATATCCAAGGCAGATCATGGGGGGTGATATCACCAGTGATTTCGTCAGCAAGAAATCTTAGTGGCCTATCACAATTGTGATGAAGCCCTTAACAAATCAGCTTATATATTTTCCTATTAGTCATGGCTGTGACAAATGACTATTATCTTTGTGGTTTCAATTTCCCCAATTCCATGATGCCCACTATGATATCACTGTCGGGATAATGCCCTTGATCTCTACTACCTTCTATTCTTCTTCCTCGTATCATGGCCATATCAAGCTCATATAATGATCAGTAGAGATCACCATCTCTATCATGGGTGTGGTGAAGACCATGATATGCCATTTTTAACTTCAATTGATCTATCTTCATCTAAGTGTTGAGCCATTGCTCACCTAAAATGAACATAATTAAGGATTAAGTACTAGGTCCCTCAATTTTTTTTAGCTGGTTTAGGTCCGTCAATTAAAGCATACCAAAATCATAATTAAACATAATTTGACCTTAATTTAATAGAACAAATAAACCCTATCACCTAAGCCTTGGTTCATGTTGATATCTCCTTAATGCATTCGATACGTCAACTAGGTTAAGAAGTACACAATTGATTGAAGGGTGGTAAGAACTAAGCGAGTGATTTCTTGGTCCTTGGAAGATCTTGAGAATATCCTTCATTGCTTTTGTTGATTGCCAATCTTACTCTTCAATTTGACCAATGCTGAGATTGACAAGGCTAAGCAACACATTGGCTAAGTAAGGCATTGTAAAATTGTGTAATGGCCCTTCTAACAAATATGTCTAGTTTATATTTGTCTATTAGGAAAACTCCCCTTTTTGTATCTAAACTTTGATAAAGTGGACAATTAGGTACCTAGACCTTTAAAAATCCAATTTCAAGCCTAATTAAACTTTCCGTACCCCTTTTAGGTACTTGAACTTTTAAAAAGTTCAATTTCTTACCTAATTAAACTTTTGAAGCCCTTTTCACTGCCCATACTCTACCCATACTCTTTTATTATCTCTTGAAGTAGTTAACACGTGCCATACAAACGGCTGAGTGGATAGTGTTTAGGGACAAGAAAAGTGCAATTAGGTATGAAATTCGATTTTTTAAAAATTTAAATACTTAATTGTCCATTTCGTCAAAGTTTAGGCATCAAAAGAGGCGTTTTTTTTTCGCTTTCTAATATAATGATGCAATTATTAAGTAAAGTAATACATTTACATTTTCTCTCCTTATTATTTGTAACTTTTATTTCTTTATATTTTTACACATACAAATTCCAATGTAACTTATATGTAAAGTCTTATTCTATAATTATGCACATTATTTAATTAAAATAAAAAGATAAGAAGAGTAATACCATGGAAAGTTTGAAAATCAAAAAAATAATTTAAATTCATACTAAACTTGTAAGTTGTAACATACAAATAATATCTTATGAACACACAAGTTGCAACTTACAAATGATGCTTTACATATCCAATTTTTTTTCCCACACACATTATCTCCAACTAATTAAATTTAGTTGTAGATTATATCTTCTAATTTAGTTCTCATTTTCACAATTGCATTTTGAAGAGTAATTTCTTAATATCCGCTTCTCAATAGTAATCCACAAAATGCTACTTCTTAGCTTTTATTTAGTTTACAGTTTACAATAATGAGTTTTGAATTCTGAGTTTTACCTCATTAAAATAATGGCATATTTTTTTTTTATCAATCCTAGTTATTTATTATTAAATATAGCAAATTTTGATTTATTATTTTTATAGTAAAATTTTGAAATTATTTTCTATATTTTCTTAAACCTAATAGCGATAATTCATACCATCGATAATACCAAAAATGGGAAAAAAAACATGATGTGAAACTGTCAAGCCCCGAAGAGTACCCTAAACGTGACAATCTGCCACATATAATATCAAGACTTAAGAATGACTACCTTAGTCACGCAAAAGTCTCAATATTATATGTAGGGCATCCAATATGGTAATAGGAGATGCTTTTGAGAAGTGTGGTTTAAGCAAGTAATATTGAACCTACAAGAATCTATAAATAAAGATAGTTAATAATAATAATAATTAAAAGTCTATTGCATGAATCTTAGGAGCATAGCCCCACTAAATCTCCAAGGATCGAGGTAAATCAATAGTCTTTACAATAACTTAAATACTACATCAAAAAATTTTAAAGGAATTCTAGTCTAATCTTTCAAATAGATTTCATTCAAAAGCTCCCAAAAGAAACTTACACAGATATGAGGAGACCTTAGATATAAAAACAGGTGTTTTTATGAATACAAATATCTATAGGGTCGTAAGCTTTACGGGCTTAGTGAGTATAATCCCAATAATCATACTTAAATAAAATAACAACCAAGTTTATTAGACAAGATAGTGGAATGCATCAAACACGTGAGCATACAATACATATGATTTTTCGAGAATCATATGTTGAATGAATTTACGCCCTTCATTCGGGGTTAGGTATTCCAACCCATTACAACCATCATTTTAAAAAAAAAAAAAACATTTTTATAGATCTTACTGACTCCTATTTGCCATAAAAAAATATGTAGTTATTACCGACTTCTACTAGCCATCGATTTATGTAGTTCTTACCGGCTCTTACTCGCCACATATAAAATATATCGGTTATGCCTACCACCACTATCATACGCTTGTCCCACCAATTGTACAATAGCAAATGCAATGTGACTCAACTCATGAAGTGCATGCAGCAATTTTTATTTAGAGCCTAGCCATTAAATTTCAATTTTTTGCAAGTGATCAACTAATTTCAAACACTTCAACATGCTAATAAACATACAATTCATTACAAGCAATTCGTGGCTTGATATACTTAATATTTTTTCAACATGTTATAAACACATGCATCTTCAATTTTATCTTTTCTTAAGTCTAGTGCAACTAAATTACAAGCACAAACATAAGCATGAAAATAAGAGAAGTAGACTTACTTGGCCATGACGATACTCCCTTAGTCGAAATAGTCATCGGGGTAGTATACGTCCTCCTTCTCGATTTCTAAACAAAGGAAATACCCAAAATGAATAGATGGAATTTCTAATCAAAACTTATAACTCTATTTTTTTAGTTATGGTAAAATTCATATAGATAGAAATTCCAACTTAAAATGACCATAATTTACTCATTTTAACTCGGAATTTCACATATAATATACCGTTTTCTACCTATTCGAAAATATATCCGTTTCTAATGTTATTTTGTCAAAAAAAGTCATTTGGTTCTCAAAATTGTAGGGTATAGATTCAATAAAAAAATTTCAGTTTTCAAAACTTAAATTTGCAAGCTTTTCTTTATCCAAAAATACTTGCACCAAAATATAGATACTATCATAGTTGGAAAACCTTTAGAATATATATATATATATATATATTGACTCATATCTTATGCGTGAATTTAATGAAGTTGTTTTTCTTAGCTTTTCCTATAGTTTATTTCATTTAATTAAAATGATTTCCTAAGTTTTTCACTAATTTTATTTCTTAAGAACATTTTTTTCTTTAAAAGAAATATTCTTAGTGATTTTTCAAACTAGTCTATTCTTTGATATTCTAGAGTATTGGTGAGACTTTCTTAATGAAGTTTAGTAAAACTTTTGTTAATCAAGAATTTGAAATTTTTCTTTTTAAAGAAAACTTTTTCTCTTTATTGTTTTGTAGAGTGCATGTGTGATATATCTACTTTATGTATCATCTAAAAATTCCTATGCTCTATTGTTACTAAAAACTTATGATGAACTCCTCTAGATTTTTGAAAAAGATTTGCTAAGATAAATTCCTAAGTTTTTATGGAAAAATCATTTCTTACATGACAAAAGTTTACTTTGAAATGAATTCTCATCTTCTCTTTTTATTTAAGAAAATTTTTGTTGAGATAGTATCAATATGCTCATGCATGATCATGAATATGTAGTCATGAGAAATAAAGAAGTATATCATAATAAGATAAGATAAATATAAGAAATAGTACGAGCATAATATCAATATCAAGCATTAGGAACCTTAGCTTCATCAAGGTAATCTGATAAAGTATTGAGAGCCTTAGCTGCATCAAGGCAATCCGGGACAAAAAATAGACTAGTCCTAGAAAAAGAGAAAAAGAAAAGAGAAGAAAAAGAAATAATAATAGCAAGTTAGAGAAAGTTAGTGAGCATTAAGCACTAAAAAATATATAGATATTCATATACTTAATAATATATATAGAGTTAGATTAGAGCATAATAACAACAATAATATCATCAATAATCAACATATATATAAGCATAATAATAACATAGCAAAATTGGAATTTTATGTACAAGAACAAAACATGAATATGTTGTTGCTTTTACTATCACGCCTCATAGGGGTAGCCTAAATGTAATAGTCCGCCACATACTATATAAGACTCTCGAATCTCTACCCGAGTCCTTCAGGAGTCTCGTATAGATGTAAAGCGTCCCTTTATGGCAATAGAATACTCTATTCAATGGAGTTAAGAAGTTTAACGTGGCATTCATTAGCCATAGATAATAAACCAAAACACATATTTAATTTACAAAGTCTAAGGGGCATTCCCCCGCAAAATAATAATAAGTCCAATACAGTCATTCAGAGTCCTTTAGTTTCCGACGGAAGTCTAAACAAAATCGAAGTAAACTTCTAAGGGAAACTCCTAGCTCCGGTACCTGAGCTATAGCCTGCCTCGGCCTTAGCCAAATGAATTCATGCTGCAACAAGTAAAAACTATAGGGGCATAAGTTAACTAGCTTAGTGAGTGAAAACTTCCATATCGCAATTAAGACAAGACATTCAAGCAAGTGATTATTCAATCAAATGAAATGCATCAAACATGTGGTTTTCAATAAACATATGACCAGCCGGAAATCATATGTGGATGGCCTTGCGCCCTCCATCCCGGGTTAGCAGATTAACGAATCTTGTAATACGACGCCGTTTAATCTCATGGTCAACTGAACAATACTTCGTTTTACGGATCACGATTAACCAAGAATTCGTTTTATGGATCACAATTAACCAACAATTGCTAATGCTCCATCCCCATTGTGATATGAATGAGTTCAATTATAATAGAAGTCCAATAATCAATTAAGCAAATTCTTTTAGGTAGCCAAGCAATATTCGCAGACAATCAGTTCTAGCTCATCTCTATACAAGCAATAACTTATCACCCGGCTTCGATATTCTTTAAGATCAACTTCACATATCAACAGCAGACAAATATAATTCCCAACTATCCCCATCATGCACATACATTCTTTTTATCTTTGCTTAACAACTAGTGCAACTATTATTACAATCACAAGCAATAATTGAAATCGGAAGTGATACTCACTCGACCATGGTACGCCGGTCTCTTAATAGTAGTAGTCGGGTGGTAGGGTATCGTCGTGCTCAGGATCACCTACCAAATAAGAATCTCATCACTTAACTAATTCAAACTATACATCTAAACTAAACAAAATCGTGATTCTCGCTATTTGCGGAAGTTCCAACTTAAAACGGCCATAACTTGGTCATTTTAACTAGGAATTTTGCAAATTTTATATTGATTTTTATATACTTCGAAAGATCTATCCATTTATAATATTATTTTCAAGTTTTGAAAACATTAAGGTCACGGAACAGTGGGATCAGATCTGTTCTGTAACTTTCCTTTTTCCGAAAAATTATTTCGCATTTAGTAAAAAATGTTTCTAGTTGATAATTCATGCATAGATGGAATGTGAATGAATTCCTAGTATGAATATCATGTAATGAGATCAACATATGCATGGTCTTGATGATTTTTGATGATGAACTCTTATGAACTCCTAATTATTATAAACTCCACAATAGGCACTTGTAAAAATCTATTCTTTCCAACTTTGCATTCCCTAGGGTTTTAGATTTTATTCTTGGAGTTTACTTGTTATCTAAATAAAAATGAGTCCTTAACATCTATACTATCCATGACCTTCATTTATGCATAGGAATTCACATTTTTCTCTTTGTAAATGTGTTTTTAAACAAGCTTTTCACAAAAATCCGAATTGCAAAAAATTTCATTTCTTGCATATTTCTTATGAGAAAACTTGTTTAATGCATCAAAATTTGAAGCTTTATTATATATATTGTCTAAGGACTTCATTTAACTCATAAAACTTGCAATTTGAGCTTGAATACTAGGTGTTTATGTAGGCATCACTCTAAATTACGAATTTGACAATTTGATCACTAACTTAAGATTTTTCATTCTAACTCCACTACTTATTTTACATATTACTCATGCCTAAACTCATCCAAACTTGTAAAAATCATTCCTTAGAGATACCTATTACCTAAACCTTTCATTTTCATGAAAAATGAGTTTCAAAGTGGTTTCAAGGGTTTTTAAAATAGGTTTCCAATTCCATCCGAATTTTCCACAAGGCATTCCTAACAAAATCTTTTCTTTTTCAAGTTTCTTGTCCTATATCCATAAAGATCTATCATCTAACACATCTATATACATGCAACGCTAAGCTTTTATGACCATAAATGCATGCAAGCTCAAAATAACCATATGAACATAAATGTAGATGAAAGTATGAGTGTCTAAACACTAGATCTACCATATATAGTGCATGAATCATGAGTTTCATCGCATGAACATAACTTTCCATGCAATATCTCTACTTTACATGCATGAACATAGAATTATTTCAACAAAAACTCTTTTAAACACTAGATCCACTTCTTATGATGGCTTGATATTCCAGTATTAGTGTTTTCTTGTCCCTAGCATATGCTCATTGGGATTTAAAGTGGAAAACACTCAAGAATGGTCTTGCCATTGCAAGATTTAGGAATAACAAAGCTTGGAATCATCATCTAAACGGACATTTGGAGATGAAAAGAAGAGGAAATAAGCTTGTGAGTGAGTGTGTGTGCATGTGTGGGTCACGGCAAGCATAGGAGGAAGAAGAGAGAGTTTTCAACCTTTGTAAAAATTTGAAAGAGTGAAAATGAGGAGAGAGAGAGAAAAAGAGCTTATATAATGAAGGCATTAGGGTTTAGTTATAATAAAGAAGTAAAAAATAAAACAAATAAGAGGGGAAATGGGAGGGGGTGCGCCGGCCATGAGTGTGTGAGGGAGAGAAAAGTTTGAATTTTTGATAAAATTTGTAATTTATGTAATAAAATATAATAAATGTAATAATCAATTAGGAAACAAAATTTCTTGGAAAAGAAAATTGTAATGAGTAGTTGTAAGGATGTAAGAATAGGGTATGAGTAGTGTGTAGTGTAGGTTGTACTTATGAATAGTAGACAAGACATCTACTTTACCGGTTGTAAAGAAAATACGGAAAAAAAGGCTATAACTGTAATTTTTATAGCCTGAAAATTAAAAAATTGATATTTTTGAAATCCTTATAAAATTACGGTTCTAATGAATATTCCAGAATATTTTTCTGAGTTTCTAGTCTCAGGGCACGTTTTTCCGTAATTGAGCTCTGGAAGGCCCGAAATTGAAAAATTCCCGAATTTAAAACTTTCTAAGGTTTAAAATATACTTTAAAACAATAATTCATATTTATTTACTTCATAAACTTCTTTTATTATGAAACCGAAGAAAAGCCGAATTTAGGGTTTCTAAACTTCTCTCACTAAGTTTAAACTAGACTGGATTAGGGTTTCTCTTTTCAATCCTCGGAGTTCACTTGACTACTAAGAATACTGGGGTTTATATTTACTACTCATATGAGTTTCAAAACAATATCATGGTCATGCTAGTTACATGACATGAGTAAATAAAATAAGAATAGAAGTTTTACCTAAAGTGTTTTTGGAGTAAGAAGAAGGTGGTGAATGTATGAGCATGTAGTTAGTGGTATGTGGTGGATGGTTTGTGTTTAGAGAAAAAATTTTGTGACTATTTAGTGAAAGAGAGTTTTGGTAAAGGAAAATTTTGAGAGGGTTGTGGAGTGAATTTGGGAGAGTTTTGTTATATGTAAAGATGGTGTGAAAGAAGGAGGGATATGGGATATTTATAGTTGAAGATGGAGGGAAATTAATATAATGAAATAAATTGAAAAAGAAAAATAACTAAGGGAAGAAAAGGGCGATACAATGAAGAGAGGAGAGAGAGATGAATTTTTGTTGTTTTGTAAAAAAAAGTAATTAAGATGTGAAGTATGATTGATGTGAAGGTAGTAAGAATAGGTTGTAATGTAAAATAGAAATAGATAAATAGTAATGAATAGTAGTATAGGATAATGAATAGTGAACAAGACAAATAATATACTGGTAGTAAAGAAAATACACATAAATATGATATCTATTATATTTAGTTACCGAAAAATTACGAAACTAATATTTTTGAAATCCATATATTATTTCGATCCTAATGGTGTTATCGGAATATTTTTACTATCCTGAGCCCTGAGACACGCTTTTCGAGAGCTGATCCCATTCGTGTCTGAAGGACACTGAAAATACGCAAATCTGATATTTTTACGCTTCCTTATGTTATTTCGAACTATTATCCACATTTATCTCAATTTCGTTATCTAGGGCTAAAGAACACGGGATTGTTGTATTTAAACTCTAGGGTTTATTTTGGTCTTTTGTTAACTTTTAAGGTTTCCTATTGACTTTTAATTCTAAGATTAAACTTAAAATTAATCAAAATTTTCAAGGGTTTATAGAAACTAATCCCATTTGAAGGCACGTTACACGTCATGTCCATAAATGGGCAAGACACGACACAATACACAAGGAAAAAAACATACTATGCTAAACAACTGACCACGAATTAGTTAGGCTCATTAACAAAAGTGACAAGCAAAGCACAAAAATTCTAGTACGAGAGCTACACACAACATGACATGTTTACTAAGCCTGTATACCTACTACTAGCTAGCCTATTTATACAGGGAGTGTAAACCCTCGAATTTTCCACAATTCCTAGAAATAGTTCATGAATTTAAAATACTGAATCGAAACCCTAAAAGTGGACCCAAGTTAAAACCAAACCCTAAACAAGATCAAACACGGATTTATGGTCTTAAGAAAAAGGAGAATCTTCAAAAACAAAAATAGAAAATTCAATAATCATTCGACTCAAAACCCGAACATGAGATAATTTATCTATCTGTTCCTTGATATAAAACCCTCCATATCTAGGGAAAATTTGGATTAAACACTAACCCTAGTCAAATCGAAGTTTCAAAAGTTAACAAAGATCAAGACAATCTAACAGTGTCAACTCCGACAATCCCGCACTCTCAATCCCTAGACAATGAAATTGAGTTAATGGCTTATAATAGTTCGTAATAATATAGGGGAGTATGAAAATATCATATTCTCCTATTTATTGTCTTTCGGATCCGAATGGGATCAGTTTTCGAAAACCGTGCCCAAAACATCGGATGATAAAAATATTTTTTTATATCATTAGACTCATAACTATACAAGAATTTCAAAAATATCAGTTTCACAATTTTTCAGTAACCAAAAATCAGATATAGCTCGTTTACGCATACTTTTATTATTACCGCTATTTTATTTGCCTAGTCTACTATTCATAGTACTATTTACTATCTCTACTTTTTCTTACAACCTATTTCTTACTACCTATACCTATACATCTATTTCTTACACTTTTTTATTTCCAATACAACTTTATTCACATCATACCTTATAATTACTTCTTTTCATTATAAAAACAAAATTTAATCAAAACACTCTCTCTCCTCCCCATGATGCTGCCGGCCCTCCCTCTCTTTTCTCAATTTATTTCTTTTTCAATTTATTTATTACATCTAATTTTCACTCTAAAATTCTATAATACCCCAATTCCTTTACTTCTTTCACACCTTCATTTTACATAACAAAACTCTCCAAAATTTCTCCACAGCTTCTCTCTCTACAAATTCTCTCTACAAAAACTCTCGTCCATTCAATCTTCCCCAAAATTCTTCACTACACATAAACCATCTACCACTCCTTACTACTTACACAATACCACCTTCATGTACCATCTTCATTCCACTCAAAAACACTCTTAGGTAAAATCCAATCTATATTTGTTTACCATGTCATGTAACTTAACATGATCATGGTGTGTATTTCCTAAACAAATAATTGTTATGGAAGCAATACTAGTTCATGTATTGTTCTTGTTCTTGTTCTTGTTCATGAACAAACCTTACTTTGTCACTATGTTGTTTTATTATCATTGTATGTTATTATGTTGTTGATTATATGCTCCTAATCTAACTTTATATATATATATATATAAAGATTTATATGTATATCTATATATTTCTTAGAGCGTAAATGCACATAACTCTCTAACTTACTTTTATTGTTTCTTTTATTATTGCTTTCTCTTTTCTTTCTTCTTCTTTTTCTTTGGGACTAGTCTATTCTTAATCCTGGGATGTTTTGATGGAACTAAGACTCCTAATACTTGATCGGGATGCCTCGATGAAGCTAAGTCTCCCAATATTTGATCAGGATGCCTTGATGAAGCTAAGGCTCCCAATGCTTGATCGGGATACCTTGATGAAGCTAAGGTTTCCAATACTTGACCATATTATTCTGTTTATTTGCTTATGTATATTTCTTACTATTATGTGTTATTCTTACTTTTTCACTGCTACATAATCATATTCATGCATGATTAGAGTGTTATTGTCTTAATAAAAATAAAAATGGGCTCTTTTGTTAATAAAGAATAGTCTCTTTCAACAAAAGATCTAAGTTTTATTTTTAATGAATTCTTTTCAAAAGTTTACACAAACTAATCATAATTTTCAAAGTATTAGTAATTAAGATTTCTTCAAATAATAAAGAAAACTCATCTCTTTTATAAGTAGGAACTAAATACTCCATAAAAATATAAATTTTAGCATTAAACTTGAAATTTTAACCCAACCATATCTTTTATAAAACTTAAATAGGTTCATCATAGATTTTGAAAGTCACTTACTAAGAAAACTTCCACAAGACTTAGTTTTAATATTGTTATTCTCTTTTACAAGTTAAAATGAAATTTTTGCTAAGTTCTAATATTGATAATTTTTTATTAGGAAAGATTTTCTTATAAACTTATCTAAAAGGATTATTCCACCACTTGATAAACAAAGGAATAAAATAAGTTTTTCAAATCAAGGTTAAACCATCTCATTACTTTAGAACATCAACTTGGACAAAAAATAAAATAAAATATAAATATAAATAAAATAAAATTTGTAAAAAAAAAAAGTAAAGTTTTAAAAGTAAACTTCCTAAAGAAGAAAAAGAATATAAAAATGAGAGGAAAATATACAACTCCAAATATTATATCACACCAATAACTTAAGGAAAATTTTAAAAAGCTTTTTTTTAATCATTAGAAATAAAATTAGTAGATAACTTAAAAAACCAAATTTTTGAAAATCAAATTACTTTTGAAAAGTTAGGAAATGAAATTAGAATAGGAAATACTCACTTAAACAACCCAAGTATATTTAGCTTTCCTTCTAACAATTTAAAAAGGATAATTTTCCAAAGTTTCATATTTTAAAACTCTTAAAGACAAATTGTTTTGTGAAAATTTAAAGTTGAGACAACACTACAAAAATCATGCATATGATATGAGTATATACATATGTTCAAAGGATTTTTCAACCATATAAATATCCATATATCTTGCTTAAGGATTTTTGGTAAAGAGAAGTTTGGAAAATCATATTTTATGGACTATGAAATTCGTAACTATTCTATACCATAGTAATTTGCAACCCAAATGGCATTTTATGAAAAAGATAATCTTAGAAATGGATAGATATTTTCGAGTAGGTAAAAAATGGTATATAATATGAGAAATTCCGAGTTAAAATGAGCTAGTTATGGCCGTTTTAAGTTGGAATTTTCTTTTATCCGAATTTTGACGCAAATGCTAGAATAGAATTAGAAAGTTCAAGTAGAGATTCCATGAAATACTCATTTTTTGGTATTTCTTTCGTTTAGGTAACGAAGTTTGGGAGGATCCATATTCAGAAGACCATTACCAGTAAAGAATTGTTGCAAGGATGGTCGAGTGAGTTTATCTCCTACCTTTACGTACTTATTCGTACTTGTAGCTAGAGACACTAGAAGTAGGAAAAGATGAAAATAAATTATGCATAATAATATTGGTTGAAAGAATGCTAAGCATACCGAGACATGAATTATTGTTAATTAAATTGTGTTTTATTATTTTTATGTTAGAGTGTCTACAAATTCTATGATCGCCTTTAAATTACCTTAATCACATATTTTGAGTTATATTGATTGATTCCTGAATAACACATAGTTAGTCTCATTTCATTAGCTACTATACTCGATGGGACAAGAGTACAATACTGGGGCTTGCAGGAGCCATAAGTCTGCAAGATGGGCAAATAGGAGCCTAAAAGAACTGTTTAAGGATGGGTGAATAGGAGCCGAAAAGAACTATTTTAGGATGGGTGAGTAGGAGCCAAAATTAAACTACATAAGTTGGATTTCAAAGATGGGTTTTAAAAAGCTAGAAACACCTAACCACCGAATGGAGGGGTAAATCCATTCAAAGCATATGATTTCTAGTAGATCATATGTATTGCTTGTTTATTTGTTTGATGTATTCATATACTTGTTTAATAACTTGTTTTAATTTATCATTATAAGTACGTTAATCCAAGAATATCCTTACTAAGCTAGTTATGCATATACTTCGATAGACTTTTGTTGAAACAAGACCAATATCTCTCATGCTCGAGGACTTCATATATCCAAGTGGGATTATGCTTTGGGAAGCTTTTGGAAATCCTTTTGAAGATCTTAGAATAGATTTCCTTTAAATATCTTTTGGTTCTAATAGTGTCTTTTTTTTTATGCGAAAGACTAAGCTGATATTATGTTGTTTGGAGAATTATCGGGGGAATGCCCCTAAGATGATGTAACATGATGTAAGGACTATATTCTTATAATGTTAAGGTTAGATATTTATCCAGATTTCTTGTATGCTATATTTACTATCTCGAACTACACATCCCACTAGTGTCTCCTATTGTTGTGATAGACGCCTTACATATGGTGTTGAAGCTTTCGCATGACTTGGAGAAGTCATTCTTAAGTTTTAATACCGTATGTGGCCGACTGCCACGTCTAGGGTACCCTTTGGGCATGACAGTTTAAATGGTATCAAAGCATCAAGATCAGGAAAGAAAACCATAAGTTTAGAAGTAGAAGTCTTAAAGACTTGATAAGCTTAAGAATAAATCATGATAGTGTTAGAGAGATTCTTGTGAGTTATTAGTAGCTAGATGGAAGGTTAGTAGAGGAAAGGATAGATAGATTTTTCATCATAAGATAGAGGAATCGTAGGTGGAGTAAAGAAAAAACCTAAGAATCCTACGGGACCGCCTTGTTCGTTAAGACGAAAAACAATTTAGGAAGACCTAGAACCATAGTAAGTGGGATATTATGGTAGCGAGTGGGAAAATCGTGTATTTTACAATCTCACCAAAAACATAAGTGTAGAACTGGTTTTTGTCTTTAGATGAACTCTCAAACTGTTTTTAATCACAAGAAAATATCACCTTTGTAAGAAATTGGAATTTCCTGCTTTTTGAATAAAGAAACCAATAAAATACTATATAATCTAGTTTTAATTTTGAGTACATCCGTCGATGTGCCAAAAACAAGGATCCTACATCTATTGCCAAAAGACGAAGTAGGAGCTCCAAGAGGGGAAGTCGTAATTGAAATTGTAATAATTACACCTATTATACTCTAATAATTTTCAATTTCAAACACAAGTGTAATACTTAATCGGTCAGCCAAATCACCAGGTGCAATGCAGTACTTTTTGGAAAGTCCAGGTTATGTCCATAGAGAGCTAATGTCTAATTACTAGAAACTGAATTTTATCCTAATCTAAGCAATTGAAAGTTCATATTTATAATTAATCTATGAGAATTTAATTAAGAATTGACTACAAATGGTTGTGAAGGACTAAAACTGTATGTTCTAGCAACAACAACAAGGGATATGGGTTTAGGAGATGTAGATAATATATGAATAATGCATTCATATTCTCATTTGAAATGATTCATTCTTCAAGTTGATATATAAAATTGATTACTTGGGATTTAATCAAATTCACTAAGAATTGCTCACCTCTCGAGTATCAAAATCTTTCATAGCATAAACTATCATACCAAGGTAACTTATCTATGATTAACAGTTTAATAGCAATTTGCTCTCACCAAAATTACTATTCTTGTTAAAACTAAAAAATAAGCATCGCCAAGTGACCTAAATTTGCAATCCTAACTGCATAAAGATTAGTGAAATCTTAAGTCTCATCACAGGCTTGCACATCCCTATAACAAATCTTATTCAAAAACCTAAGTTTCACTTGTGTAGATCATTAAATCCCTCCCGGGTATCTCTAATCCTATCCATCAAATCTATGTTGATTAGGCATAAATTAAATAGATTACAAGTAAAGATAATTGAATTCCCAATTAATCAATTTCAATATCAATATGATTCATATATCATTACATCAATTCCATTCATGCATATTCATAATGATCATTGAAGAACAACATCTCAATATACAATTAAGCTGTAAAAATGATAAAATAGAGATTGAAAACACCTTAAAAATGATTTCTTTCCATAAACTAAAGTCTCCAAATCCATAATCCCACAAATGGGCACTACTTGATTGTAGTTAAACCCTAATCACCTCTAAGTTGCTAGAACATTAGGGTCTTAGTATCCTTAGGAAAAACAAACACAAACATGATCAAAACTCTCCTTTTCTTACTTTTCTAATGATTTTTTAATCCTCTTCATCTTCATAGGAGCACTGTTTTATAAAGAAATTTCATGAAGAATGTGAAATGCCAGAGCCATACGTCGGCGGTTTCAAGATCTATGCCGGCAGTGTTGCTTTGGATTTGGTCAGTGTTCGATGATAGGATCCTGCCTCTTGAACTTACGTCGGACTTAAGTTTGCAGTATTGAAGTGAATGTAGCCAACATTCGAATTCACTTGAGATTATCCGAGAGTTACACGGCTTGAAACACAGCACATTACATTCCTTGCTTTGTTTTACATTGGCACGTATGCCTGCGGCTTTGATTCCCAAAAAGTTGGCGTACAATGTGGAATTTCAGCATTCATGAGTTCTTCATCCTTATGCTAGCTGTGTGAATCTCAGCACTAAGAATTTGCATTATGTATGACATGTAGGCTGAAACAACGCTGGCGCCGTACAGGTAAGATTGGCCGGCGTTGATTGAAATTGCAGAAGCTGGCATCTTTACTATCTCACACTGGCAGCATTAAAGGCTGCCTTAAGGATTTGTCCACTGTGCCCATGCTACACCGCCACCACACAGGCAGCGTAGGCTGTCCTTATGCCGGCGTTGCCTTATTTTCTGCTCAAACTGTAGGCAACTTCATCCAATTGTTCTGGAATTTGTTTGTTAAGTCCTTGTTAACCGATTTCACAAAATTTACATAAAGAAGTACAAATTCCATTCAATTTCAACAAAATCTATAACAAATTGATCTGAAAAACAAGTGTAAAATATGAGTTCATCAAATTCCCCCACATTTGAGTTGTTGCTTGTCCTCAAGCAAACTTGCTTAAGTAAAAAAAATCCATCATAGATTTTACAAATTTCAATTTTTCAAGCATCCTTTAATTTGTGACTTGCAATTTAGTGGCCTACTGGTCAAATCAACTTTGAACTTGTAATTAGATTACTAAAATCAAGATTTAGGAGTCAATCTAGAAAAACCAAACTTTAATCCTTATGTTTAACAATATAATCATCTGATCTAAAAGTAAACACAAATTCATTAAGGAAAAATACTCATTTAGACTTCAATAGATATTTAGCATGCATATAATTCAAGTAACAAAGAATGAAAGCATACGATATCCATTCAATTCCTAGAATATCTCCCCTTTTACTATAAGTCTCACTTCCATTTGAACTGTTACATTCTTCTTCTTTTCTTTTCACACAAGCACTTTTTTTTTTGTTAGGTTTTTGCCTCTATCTTTCATTTCTTTTCAAAGTTCAATTTTTTGAACTTTTGCCTTTTTCTTTGCTAATCGTAATAGTGAGTTCATTAAGTCAGTACATCCCAGGCTCATCATCCAAGCAACAAGGTTTTAAGATACCCCTAAGAACTCTTCCTCACACTAACATTCAAGTTCAGATACTCATAACTCAATTTTGAGTCAGCGGAGTATAGGCTATGCTTGTTTCTTTGCAATTCTAAATTAAGACTTTTTTATAAGGGATCACTAAGAAATGAATTTCTTTTACCTCTTTCATTAATTGTTAAAATGACTTCACAAAAGAATTCCAAGGATTATATATTAACTAACTATTCTTACAAGTAAACCTGTTTATTTTTCACAAAAGGACTTGACTTACTCTCAAATTTCAAATTCTAAAGCTAAAAACAGAGTAAGTTTGTTTCTTAGAGATTTGATTACTCAATATCAATTAAGTAATCTAATCACAAAAGTTAATGAGTAAGGCAATTAGCAAGACATTTCCTTTTCATTTCAGATGCTATCAACACTTTTCTTATACAATCTTAAGATTTCTTCAAAAATTTTGAAAAATTTTTGCCTATTGTGCTAGGTCTTGCTATGAACAAACAATTCTTAGTGTGGGTGCAATCATTACTGAACATATGTCATGAATAAGGTAAACAGCACTTATTCAGCAATTCAAACATCCCAAACAAACTCATACTTCACTGAGCATCTCAAATTCCACAAACTCCACTTCATGTTACCCTTCCCCCACACTTAAGATATACAGTGACCACACTATTCTAAACGAAGCAAAAGAGAAAAAGTGACATATAAAGTAAGAAAAAATGGACTTCCCTAAGAGTTCCAGCAAGATCATGGATAGGCATTTCAAAAAGAAGAGTTTTGCTTGCAGGAAGCTACCCTGTGAGAACTACAAAAGAAAAACAAAAAGAGAAATAAAAAAGATAAAGAAAAAAAGAAGTTAACTACTTAAAGATAGATCAGCAATCATGAGTCTACCCACAAGAACTTGGGTGCTCAACAAATATACAGACCAAATCAAAGAAAATATAAAGAAAAATCAAAGAGAGCTAGCAGGGACTCTAGCTCTCGGGCTCAGTATTGCGACTGCTACCCTCCTCAGGAGATGTATCATAATGCATCTGGTGGCCTGCCTTTGGACTGATGCAACTCATCATATCCTTCATGGTCTGGAAAATCTTTCTTCTAAACCCCTTGTTTTTCTTTTTCTCTTGCTTCAGGGCATCCCAATTTTGATCTTGGCCTTTTTCTAATCTGTCTAAGGTGTTCATCGCCCTATCTATGTCAAATCCAAATGAAGGAACTAATGAAGGAGTAGGAGGAAGAGGAGCTGATGAAGAAGGTAAATCAATAAGGGTATCGCCAAGAAAGATATCCTGGTAATCCATCTCCTCACCCACAGGTGGTGGCACTCCACTGAGAACTTTAACCAAGCCCTACCCCTGAAAGGAGTAGAAGTAATTTTCTTGCTTGGTATCTCCACATCTCCTTCAGGTACCTGGAAGATATTCATCCCCTTCAGCAACCTTGTAATGTATCCTCTACAAAATAAGAACCTGGTCCTGGTATCATCAGATTGCCTAAAGATGAAATTCGTTATCTCAACTCCCAAATCAATCCTATAGTCTGCAATGAGACTATACAAATAGAACATGTCAAAACTAGTCACTTTGCTGTGAGTAGTCTTCTTGCAACTCACTGTATGTGCAAGGATATGATGGAGAAGCCGATGTTCCACTTTTGCAAAAGTGGAGGCAACTGATTTGGATGCGATAAAGGCATCCTGCAAAGGAGCTATCAACTTAAGCCAGTAAGCTTCTTGTGTCATTGCATTTGCTCCTTTTGGCCAGGAGTTCTTGAGCTTTAAATTATCTTGCTCGCTTTCATATAAGCCCAAAACTCGCCCCATAGCTTTTAATATGATCTCATGGATCTGCCCATAAGCTTGGAAAACAAACTTAGAATTTTTTCCTTCTGATTCCGCTTTCAATGTGGAAAGAACTTCAAGAGTTCAATTTTTATAAGCTGGTTCCCTCCATCCAAAAATCTGTAGCTAAGCTAGATCTCGAATCAAATCAAGTACCCGATCTCTAATGCCAAAATCATCAAGTAACTCCCAATCCATATATTGAGAGTTCATGAAATCCATCTTCATGGGGTTCTTCTTGTGATCCTTGGCATACTATTGGATTGAGAGGAAATTTCGGGACTGTGAACCAAATGAAGACGACTCAATAGTGCGCTGCTTCTTCTATTTTGGAGCCATATCTGCAAATAAAACCGAATAATAACACAAATGGAACTGAAATGATGTGCAAAATATAGTAAAAGCTAGATCATGAAGACAAGACAGTTGATCCCTTGTTTGGTTGTTTTTTTTTTTTTTTTTTTAAACAGAATTACAATGAAGAGAGTGGCAACACTCCAAGATATATGCCTATAACCAAATTTATCAAAAAAAATTGGACCCTAGGCATACAGATAGTCAAAACAAATCAAAGGATTGAAGTAAAAAGTCAACACATACAAATGTATTAATTCAAAGCAAGCAGTGTTGAGATGAACGTTGGATTTGAATGTTTGCAAAATTCACATTTAATGAGTGCAAAGCACATATTAGACATGGACAAATGAGCAGCATGTTGCCAAGGCAACAGAAGGTCATGCATAGCGAACTAAGGGCATCAAAGAGAAGACACACAAAGGCAAAAAAAAAAAAAAAAATATTGTTCAGTTTGTCACCCTTATGAGTCTAGAAGCATGCAAATTACACAATTTCACCAAAAGCCCAATTTTTTTTTTTTTTTTCTGTCAAAAATTTAAATGGAATTATGTAAACCCTAGTTCATGCATTTAATTTAATTCGTGCTAATGGAATAATCTCAACAATGTAAGTCTCATGCATTCAACCATGTTTTAGTTGATAACCATTGACTTGGAACGGCTCCTCTCCATCTTTCTTGATCTCAATCACTCCATAAGGAAATACTTTTGTGATCTTGAATGGCCCCGACCACCTAGACCTTAGCTTACCAGGGAAAAGTCTTAATGGAGAGTTATAGAGTAAAATTTTTTGTCCATCCTCGAACTCTTGATATAGGATTTTCTCTCATCCTGCCACATCTTGGTTTTCTCCTTGTAGATATGAGCACTCTCAAAAGCATCATTACAAAACTCATGCAACACATTCATTTGGAGTAACCTATGGTTCCCAGCAGCTTGCCTATCAAAGTTCAAAAACTTTATAGCCCAATAAGCTTTATGTTCCAATCCACAGGAATGACAAACTTTTCCATACAGCATGCAATATGGGACATTCCAATAGGATTCTTGTAAGCAGTTCAGTAGGCCCAAAGTACATCATCAAGCTTTAGCGATCAATCCTTCCTTGATGAATTGACCATTTTTTCAAGGATTCGCTTAAGCTCTCTATTAGATAGCTCCACCTGACCACTTGTTTGAGGATGATAGGGTATGGCTACCTTATGTCTCACTCCATACTTTGCAAGTAAACTATCGAATTTTTTATTGCAAAAGTGAGTTCCTCCATCACTGATAATTGTCCGTGGTGTCCCATATCTAGTGAAAATATTTCTTTTTAAGAACTTAAGTACTCCTCGTGCATCATTAGTAGGTAAAGCAATAGCTTCAACCCACTTGGATACATAATCAACCGCAACAAGAATATAATTTATTATAGAAGGATGATGGGAATGGTCACATAAAGTCTATCCCCCAAACATAAAAAACTTCTATCACTAGGATCCGATGCTGTGGCATCTCATGCCGCTTGGAAATATTCCTTGTTCTTTGGCATTGATCACAACTCTGCACATATGCTCTACAGTCTTTGAACAAAGTGGGCTAATAAAATCCACATTGAAGTACTTTGGCAGCAATTTGTTCAGCACCAAAATGACCACCAACTTCTCTATTATGGCAATGATAAAGTATATCAACAATTTTAGATGTAGGTACACATCTCCTAATTACTTGGTTTGCACAACTTTTAAAAAGAAATGGCTCATCCTAGAAATTTTGTTTCACATTTGATAAAAATTTTCTTTTTTGGTGATGAGAAATATTATAAGGCAAAATTCCAGCAACCAAGTAATTCACTATATCTGCATACTAAGGTATATCTGTAATTGAAACTTCATAGAGATATTCATCAGGAAATGATTCATTAATAGGCAACTCATCTTTCTCATTTACAATCCTCGAAAGATGGTTAGACACAACATTTTCCACTCCCTTCTTATCTCTAATCTCAATATCAAATTCTTGAAAAAGCAATATCTACCTTATAAGCCTAGGCTTTGCACCTGATTTTGCTAATAAATACTTAAGTGCAGAATGGTCAGTATAGATAATTACCTTAGAACCGATGAGGTATGATCTGAATTTGTCAAAAGCAAATACTACAGCTAGCAATTCTTTTTCTGTGGTAGCATAATTTCTTTGTGCTTCATTCATCATCTTAGTAGCGTAGTAAATTACCTAAAAAACTCGGTTCCTTCTCTGACCAAGTACTGCACCAACTACCATATCACTTACATCACACATAAGCTCAAAGTGTAGCTCCCAATCTAGTGCTACAATAACTGCTATAGTGGTCAATTTTTCCTTCAGAAGCTCAAAAGCTTGCAAACAATCACCTTCAAAGGAAAAAGGAGTATCATTCTCTAGTAGAGCACAAAGAGGTAGTGAAATCTTGGAAAAATCCTTGATAAACCTCCTGTAGAATCCTGTATGTCCAAGGAAACTTCGTATTCCGTTCACATTCACTGGTGGTGGCAACTTGGAAATCACCTCGACTTTAGCTCTATCCACTTCTATTCCCTGTCTTGAGATCTTATGGCCCAGCAAAATTCCTTCTTTCACCATAAAGTGACACTTCTCCCAGTTCAAAACCAAGTGAGTGTCGTTACATCTCTTGAGCACGGATGACAAATTCTCCAAAAAGTTGTCAAATAAAGCTCCATATACAGAAAAATCATCTATGAAAACTTCAATGAATTTCTTAATTATATCAGAGAATAATGCCATCATACATTTTTGGAAATTTACTGGTGCATTATATAGACCAAAAGGCATGCGTCTAAATACAAACGTACCATATGGACAGGTAAATGTAGTCTTTTCCTAGTCTTTTGGAGCTATTGGAATTTGATTATAGCCCGAATACCCATCCAAGAAACATAATAATCATGTTCAGCTAGCCTTTCTAGCATTTGGTCTATGAAGGGAAGAGGAAAATGATCCTTGCAGGTGGTATCATTTAACTTTCGAAAGTTGATGCATACCCTCCATCCAGTCACAGTCTGGGATGGTATCAACTCATTCTTATCATTATGCACAACTGTCATATCTCCTTTCTTAGGTACCACTTGAGTAGGACTCACCCACTTATTGTCGAAAATAGGATAAATAATTCCAGTGTCAAGTAACTTTAGTACCTCCTTCTTCACTACTTCTTGCAAAGTAGGATTGAGTCTTCTCTGTGGTTGGACTGTAGGCTTACATTCGGCTTCCATAAGAATCCGACAAGTGCATACAGATGGATAGATCCCATGAATATTTGCAATTGTCCATCCAATAGCCTCCTTATGTCTTTTAAGCACCTCAATCCACTTACTTTCTTGCTCAGATGACAACTGCACGGAAATGATGACCAGGAGTGTGGCATTATCACCTAAAAACACATACTTGAGGTGATTAGGAAGCTATTTCAACTCAAGTTTAGGCGGCTTTTGAATGGAGGAATCAATTTCTTTCTACTGGCCTATAAAGTTTCAAACTGAGGTGGTCTCGTCCAAGCTCCAGCAGCTATATCCACCAAGTGATTGTTGTGCACATGTTCATCAGTGCTATCCCGATCATCCAGTATCATCAACAATTCATCTTCTCCAATTTCAGGAGCGATATCAACCTCATCATTAATTTAATCATGTGAAAGCACATGCTTGGAATACCCACTCATCTCAAAATTATCCTCCTTATATTCTTGAACTAGCTGATCAATAATATCAACATGGAAGCAAGTATCATTTCCAACTAAGTGCTTAAGAGATCGAAACACATCAAAAGTAGCTTGCTTATCCATGGCCCGAAGTGTCAATTTTCCTTCTTCCACATCAATCAATGCTTGTTCGGTAGCCAAGAAAGGTCTTCCCAAGATCAAGGGGATCTTCTGGTCTTTAGCCATATCAAGCATGATAAAATCATCCGGAAAAAGAAATTTCTCCACCTTAACTAACATATCCTCCACTATCCCTCTTGGATGTTTAATGCTTGTGTCGGCTTGTTGTAAGGAAACTGTGGTCGATTTACACTCTCCTAGTCCCAACTTCTTAAAAATCAACAAAGCATAAGATTTATACATGCGCCAAGATCACATAGTGCCTTATCGAAATATGATTCGCTAATGATGCAAGGAATAGTGAAGCTGCTCGAATCTTTCAATTTTTGTGGCAACTTGTTTTGAAGAATAACTGTACACTCTTTCAGCATGACTGTCTCATGTTTAGCTAGGCGTCTTTTCTTTGTGAGGATATCTTTCATAAACTTCGCATAGGATGGCATTGATTCAAGAGCATCGATGAATGGAATGTTGATGTGCAACTTCTTGAAAACTTCCAAAAACTTCTTAAACTGATGGTCCAGTTGTTGTTGCTTTAACCTTCCAGGAAAAGGAATAGGTGGAACATAATGCTTCACTTCTAGCTTCCATCTCTCATCTTCTTCCACCTCTCTTTTCCATTTATCATGGCTTGATGATGGCACATCCAACTTGATTTCTGGTGAATTTTCAGCCCTATCCTCATGACTTCCATTGCCTTGGTCATCAATTATTTTGCCCTTTTCTTTTACTTTTTCTTGCATTTCTAGACTGCTTCCTGCACCACTCTTGGTGACTTCTTTTCCACTTCTAAGAGTGATTACTTTCACCTCCTCTTTAGGATTCTTTCTAGTAGTACTTGGAAGAGTTCCTTAAGGATGGTGTCTTGATGTTTCAGACAATTGAGCTATTTGAGTTTGCAAATCCTGAATGATTGAATCTTGATTTGTTTGCTTTTTTAATATCTCCTGCGAAATCTCAACTGTTTTATCCTTTTCTTTCTGTGGATTTGTCTGTTGTTGATGCACATGTGGTGGTGGCAATGCTCGAGGTACATTCTGATTATTCCATCGAAAATTTGGATGATTCCTCAATCCATGATTATAAGTGTTGGAGTATGGATTGTAATTCCTAGCTCTTTTCTCATATTGTTCACATACTTTGCTTACTCGTTACTGGAACTTGGAGCATAGGAATCTTCCATTGGATACTCCAGAAAACTCATGTTAGGATCATTATGAGAGATTGTGTTCATGCTCGGCTTATAACTTGGTCCCCCTCCTAACATAGGTTGCATTTGTCTCATCTGATCAGTGAGTGAAGCCACTTGTTGTTGAAGTTTAGAAACTGTCTCTTATTCATAAATGGCACCTACCTATCTCGACTTATTTTGCTCACTTTACTAGTGAAAAGTTGTTTTTGCCAACCCATTGATTAAATAGTAAGCCTCTGGAGCACTCTTATTCATCAAGCTCCCACCTGATATTGCATCAATCATTGTCTTCAATTGATCTCCAAGAGCAGTGTAGAAGATTCTCATCTAGTCATGGAGAGAGATTCTATGGTGGGGGCAATGTCTGAGGAGCTCCTTAAATCTTTCACACACTTCATATAGGGCTTTGCCTTCATACTGTCGGAAGGAAAAGATTTCGTTCCTTAGTTGGATCGTCTTGTTAGGAGGAAAGAATTGTTCTAGAAATTGTTGTGCTAATTGATTCCAACTTGTTAAAGAGTGTCAGGGTAGAGAATTGAGCCAACTTCTTACCTTATCCCTTAATGAAAAAGGGAACAATCTAAGGTGAATTGCGTCATTGGAAACCCCATTACTCTTTATCATAGAACAGATCTGCAGGAAATTTTTCAGATGGTCATGTGGGTTATCAAAACTACCTCCACCAAGATCTCCTTACACCATTTGTATCAAAGCTGACTTTAATTCAAAGTTGTTTGCTTGAATAGCGAGCCAATCAATGGATGGTGCAACTCCATCAACTGTGGGCATAAAGTACTCCCACATCGGCCTATGGATCTCTTTTCCTACTATCGGATGAGGAGGATTATTATTGGCCACAACAGGAACAGGCAAATTTGGTTGTTCATCAGCTGGGTTCCCATTGTGTGCATTTCTAGGATCTTTGTTTTGTCTCTTATCCACAGGGGGAGGATTTTCTTGCAGGTTCCTTTCCATTACTGTTGTATTTTCTGCTCGTCTTTCTCTCAATTGACGATGGTAAGTCCGATCGATCTTAGGATTGAATTGCAAGTCTTGGTCCTGTTCACGTGACATACAAGAACAAACGGATCATGGTAAACTATTTTTTTCCAAAAATTTTGCAAATTTTTATGGTCTTTCTAAATTTATGTGCTTAGTCTAAGGGCTTAATTACTTTCTAATATCAACAACCGTAGCTCCCCAGCAACGGCGCCAATTTCAAACTGCAATAATTACACCTATTATACTCTAATAATTTTCAATTTCAAACACAAGTATAATACTTAACCGGTCAGCCTAAATCACCGGTGCAATGCAGTATTTTTTAGAAAGTCCAAGCCATGTCCATAGAGAGCTACTGGTAATTACTAGAAACTGAATTTTACCCTAATCTAAGCAATTGAAAGTTCATATTTGTAATTAATCTATGAGAATTTAACTAAGAATTGAATAAATGGTTGTGAAGGACTAAAACAGTATGTTCTAGCAACAACAACGAGGGATATGGGTTTAGGAGGTGTAGATAATATATGAATAATGCATTTATATTCTCATTTGAAATGATTCATGCTTTAAGTTGATATATAAAATTGATTACTTGGGATTTAATCAAATTCACTAAGAATTGCTCACCTCTTGGAGTAACAAAATCTTTCATAGCATAAACTATCATACCAAGGTAATTTATCTATGATTAATAGTTTAATAGCAATTTTGCTCGCACAAAAATTACTATTCTAGTTAAAACTACAAAATAAGCACGGCCAAGTGACCTAAATTTGCAATCCTAACTGCATAAAGATTAGTGAAATCTTAAGTCTCATCACAAGCTTGCATATCCCTATGACAAATCTTATTCAAAAACCTAAGTTTTACTTGTGTGGATCATTGAATCCCTCCCAGGTATCTCTAATCCTATCCATCAAATCTATGTTGATTAGGCATAAATTAAATAGATTACAAGTAAAGATAATTGAATTCCCAATTAATCAATTTCAATATAAATATGATTCATATATCATTCCATCAAATCCATTCATGCATATTCATAATGATCATTGAAGAACAACATCTTAATATACAATTAAGTAGTGAAAATGATAAAATAGAGATTGAAAACACCTTAAAAATGATTTCTTTCCATAAACTGGAGTTTCCAAATCCATAATCCCACAAATGTAGGCACTGCTTGATAGTAGTTAAACCCTAATCGCCTCTAAGTTGCTAGAACATTAGGGTTGGTTTTAGTGCCCTTAGGAAAAAAAAACACAAACATGATCAAAACTCTCCCTTTCTTACTTTTATGATGATTTTCGAATCCCCTTCATCTTCATAGGAGCACTGTTTTATAAAGAAATTTTGTGAAGAATGTGAAATGCTAGAGCTGTACGCTGGCGGCGTTGCTTTCGATCTGGCCGGCGTTCGTTGATAGGACCCTACCTCTTGAACTCACGCCGAACTTGCACTGGCAGTGTTGAAGTGAATCTAGCCAGCATTCGAATTCACTTGAGATTATCCGAGAGTTGCACGGCTTGATGTCACGCCCCATAGGGTACCCTAAACGTAACAATCCTCCACATGCCATATAAGACCCACAAATTACTACCTTAATCCTTCGAGAGTCTTGTATAGATGTAAGGAATTCCTTTACGATAATAGAATACTTGGACCGATGGAGATAAAGAGTTTAATTCGATATTTAATAGCATTAGAATATAAATCAAAACATATATAAATAATTACAAATACTAAGGGGCATTCCCCGCAAAAAAAACATTGTTAAGATGTCTATTACAGTCATCCAAAGTCTTTTGGTTTCCTACGGAAGTCTAAACAGAAATGAATATAAACTTCTAAAGGAAATGCCTAGCTCTTGTACCTGAGTCGTAGGGTGCCTCTGTCTAAGCCAAATAAACGAATGCTACAACAAATAGAAACTATAGGGACGTAAGCCACACTAGCTTAGTAAGTGAGAACTTCCAAGATTACATTCATAACACATCATACAAGCAGTGATTAATCAGGCAAGTGATATGCATCAAACATATGGAAATCAACAGACATATGACTAGCCAGAAATCATATGTGAATGAATTTCGCCCTCCATTCCGAGTTAGATTAACAAATACTGTGGTACTACTAAAATATGCCGTTTTTGGATCACGGTCAACAAACTTATAATTTCGTTTGTGGATCACGATTAACCAACTTTTACTCCGTTTTTGGATCACAAGCAACCAACCAATGCCAATGCTCCATCCCCATTTTTGATATGAATGAGTCCATATTACTTATCAATTCCGAATAGTCAATTATGCCAATTCCTTAGGTGATCGATCAATAATTGCAGACAATCAATCCTAATTCATCTATACAACCATTAGTTAATCACCCGGCCTCGATATTCTTATTTTCAATTTCTCATATCATCAGCAAACGTACATAATTCCCATTTATCCCCACCATACATATCCATTTATCTTTGCCTAAAATCTTATGCAACTATCATTACAATCATATACAATAAATGGAATCAGGAAGAAATACTTACTCAGCCATTGGAACACCAGTCCTCTAATAGTAATAGTCCGGTGGAAGGGAATCGTCAATCTCGGGGTCACCTAAAAAGGAAGAAATACCCTAATGAGTATTTCATCACTTAACTAAACCAAATCATTAAACAAAACTAGTATTTTCGTAATTCTCGTCATTTGCGAAAGTCCCGAGTTAAAACGACCGTAACTTTGTCATTTTAACTCGGAATTTTGCAAATCATATATCGATTTCTATCTACTTCGAATGATATTTCTAAATCTGATATCCTAACCAAGTTTTGAAAACATTTACATTTCGAAAGAGGCTGATCAGTTCTGATCAGTAGGGAACTTTCATCCCGAAAACCGATTTCATGAATATTTATGATGTTCCTAATGTGTAGATCAAATCTACATGCTATGTTGATGATTCCCTATCATGAATGTCATGTTATGTACTTCACGCACATATATTCTTGATGATTTTTGTTAGGAGGAAGTTATATGAATTTTACTCTAGGGAAACATCTCATGTTACTTACTTAGTTAGTTGAATTATTGAACTTTGTTTATCCTTATTTGTTTTGGGGTTTTCCTTAAGAAAAATCCATTTGTTCTTATGAAAATTTAATCTTTATAAAGTCTATACCCTAAGACCTTTATTTTCTTATGCAAATTTCCATTTTTCATTTTATAAACATGCCTTATAGTAGGGACTACCCCAAAATACGAATTTGGTAAGAGTTCATTCTTAGGTTGATTTCTTCAAGATAATCTATTTTTTTATATAGAAATTTAGGGTTCAACTATTCCTTTACCTTAAGGCTTCATTTATTATATAAAATTTTTATTTTGGGTTTGGAAAATAAGTGTTTTCATGCCACTACTCCTTAACTACGAATTTCTTAAAATGACAAGCAACTCAAAAATTTCTTACTTTATTTCTACTCCTTGTTTTACATATTTTTCTTAGCAAATCCCATCTCAACTTATCAAAATCATCACTTGATGATATCTATTACCTATACTCCCTATTTTTCATATAAAATACAAGTTTTAGAGTTGATAAAAAGGTTTTTAAGGCATGTCTTGAAACCATCCGAAAATTCATTTGATCATTTCAAATAAATTTTCCTTTTTGAGTTTCTTGTCCCATCTACTTAAAGATCTACAAACTACAATAGTTATATACACAAGACAAAGGTCTTTATGATCATTAATGCACCAAAACACAAAATATCCATGAGATCATGAATGTCAAGTATAATATGAGCATTTAAATGCTAGATTTACCACTTAGGCTGCATGAAAAAGAGTTTGAAAACATGAAAATAGATTTTTGTGCAAGATCTTTACTTTACTCTACTACTAAATGCATGAACATGAAGATCATCATATAAAAACACATTCAAATACAAGATCTACTTTTGTGATGGCTTGATATTCATGTATTAGCATTTTCTTGTCCCTAATAAGAGCTCATAGGGACTTAAAGATGAAAAAACTCATGAATGGTCTTGCCATTACAAGGTTTAGTGGTAGAAAGTGTAAAGATCTATCACCCAAAGCTTGGAACAAGAGGATAATGAAGAAGAAAAATAAATTTGTGTGAGTGTGAGCGTATAATGGGAGGGTCACAACACACACAAGGAAGAGAGGGAGTTCTTGAGAGAGTTTTACTTTGTGTGAAAAGAGTGAAAGAGTAAAAATGAGAGAGAGAGTATAAAGGGGTATATATGGAGGAGTAAATTAGGATTAATGTTTAAATAAATTGAATAAAAATTACACAAATGAGGGTGAAAGAGGGGGGGTGGCGTCGGTTTGCAAGGGGAGAGAGAGAGAGAGTTTTAATTTGTTTTGTTTTATTTAATTTTGTAATAATAAGTCTTATATGTAATAATTTCTTAAGAGACAAATTATATTGGAAAAGAAAAACTAATTGAGTATTTTGTAAGGATGTAAGAGTAGGGTGTGGCCTGTGAGTATAGTAGTTGTACTTGTGAATAGTAATCAAGACAATTAATTTACCGGTAGTATAGAAAATACGAAAAAAGGGCTATATTTGTATTTTTCATAAACCGAAAAATTATAAAATTTATATTTTTGAAATCTTTATTAAATTTCGGTTCTAAAGAGTATTCCAGAATATTTTTTGAAATTCGAGTCCCAGGGCCTACTTTTCCGTAATGGATCTCGGGAAAGCCCGGAATAGACAAATTTTCGAAATCAAATTTTTTTATAGTTTGAAATATACTTTAGAATAATATTCCATATTAAATTATTTTACAAAAGTTCCTTAGTTTAAAATCGAAGGAAAGCTAGATCCAAGGTTCTTAGGTATCTCGCCCAAGCTTAAGCTAATCTGATTTAGGGTTTTGGTTTCCGGTTCTCGAAGTCTACTTAGTTAATAAGAAAACCGAGGTTTACACTTGAAACACGGGTGCATTACATTCCTTGCTTTGTTTTACATTAGCATGTACGCCGGCGGCTTTGATTCCCAGAAAGCTGACATACAATGTGAAAATTCAGCACTCGTGAGTTCTTCATCCTTACGCTAGCTGTGTGAATCCCAGCATTAAGAATTTGCATTATGTATGACATGTAAGCCGAACCATGCTGGTGGCGTACAGGTAGGATTGGTCAGCGTTGATTGAAATTGCAAAAGCTAACATCTTTACTGTCTAACGCTGGCAGCATTGAAGGCGGCCTTAAGGATTTGTCCACTATGCCCATGCTACACTGCCACTACGCAAGCAGTATAGGTTGTCCTTATGCCAGCGTTGCCTTATTTTCTGCTCAAAATGTATGCAACTTCATCCAATTGTTCTGGAATTTTTTTGTTAAGTCCTTGTTAACCTGATTTCATAAAATTTACACAAAGAAATACAAATTCCACTCTATTTCAACAAAATCTATAACAAATTGATCCGAAAAACATGTGTAAAATATGAGTTCATTAGTAACCAAGCACGAGTTCGCAAGCACAAGGAGATGATGTTAAGGCAAGAATGAAGCATCGCATTTACCCGAAGCATAATGCCTTAGTTAACTAAATAAGATTCAATTAAAAGAAGCAATTAAGAGTTTTGAAGATAACCAGTGAATTGATGAATCCCTTAATATGAATTCCTTGTATCATTTTATGATATTTATGCTATGCTTGTTTCCTCAAAATAAATTTCTTAAAAGATGCCCTATTTTGCAATTTTATGAAATTCTATTTTGAAAAAAAAAAATTTATTTGCTTACAAACATTTTGTTGAGTGTTCGTTATATGATTTGAATTTCATTTATAATTCTTAATCTTTTATGTTTTAGTTTTCCATGATTTCATTAAATAAAATTTCCTTTATGGCTATTTGGATTTTATTTATTATGCTTTTGATCTCATAAATTTATGTATTTAATCTTGATAATTATGGTTGTTCTAGATTTTCGAGATTTCCATTAAATATCCCAATAAAACTTAATAAGCTAAGAGTAAAGAATGAACTTACGTTATTAAAATATTTAAACAGCCGTACTCGAAGGGGACGAAATCACGAGCAACAATCTTCAAATCAACCAGTTGAGGAAGGAAATCAACCTAAAGTTCCTCCTCCAAATCCGTAAGCTATGCCGTTGTTGAATCCACCGATTGACAACCAGGGCACTCTTGTGCAAATAGCACAATTGTTGAATATTCTTGTGCAGCAGTAGAATGCATACGTACCTGCTCCGACCCCACCTAAAACGAACATCAAGCATCCATGGAAGTACCTAAACCATAGAATGAGAAATCACATACCGTGCCCTTGCTGCCACCACCGCCACTAAAATCCTACCAAAGCATTTTGCTGAAATTCATCAAAAGTAATAGATACTTTGATGGTGCCTTTAGCAAGCATGACGAGGCGGAAGATTGGCTTACACAAATAGAAAGGTCATTCAATGCATATGAAGTACCGCAACACATAAAGATAACCTATGGAACTTATATGCTTCGCCTAAATGCTCGTGTGTGGTGGGATTTCAAGAGTAGAGAGTTGATGCATCCGATCTTTTGGGAGATGTTCCAACATGAATTCCTAGAGAACTACTTCCTAGGTAGTCTCCGAGTTCAGTATAGCTCAGAATTCTTGCATATCGCACAGCAAGGCAGAACGGTGGAACAATATGAGATAGAGTTCAGTCGGCTACTCTAGTATGCGCCTGACTCGTACAAGTATAGTGAGGAGCTGAAGAGATAAGTCTTTTTGAATGGATTAGATGAGGAGCTGCAAGTGAAGTTAGAAGAATTTGAAATAAGGAATTTTTGAGAATTGGAAGAAAGAGCTTAGATTATTGAAGGGGAAAAAAGGAGAAAGACCCGTGCACCAGAAAGGAAGGTCCACGTTATTGGAAGGAGATTTCATGAAAGGCCAAGTTTTAGCCCCATAAAAAATGTTTAAGACGAACAACAGTTTTGGAGGAATTATTAGTGGGAGAAAGGAAGCACCAAGGAATATAACTTGCTGGAAATGTCAAGATGCCCACTACCCAAAAAGATGTGAAATTGCAAGATAAGTGACTTCTATGGGGACCCCAACCACAAAGTGCCAAGTGTCTAAAGAAATCATCCCATTTGCTTCATATGTAGACAAACAGACACTTTGCTAAGGAATGTCACAAAAGAAGAATACATCCATCGGATTAATTATACCGTTTAGAGGACCTACTTCAACAAGAATGAGGAATAGAAATGGAAGAAAGTCGTGCTGGGACTTCTATGCATGGAATGAGGGTCTACAACTTGGAAGGTCCATGGAGATGTGGGGATATAATGATGGAGATGTGGAGTTAGCTTTTGAGGACGATGACAACTATGGTTATGACCCGGTCATAGGTTAGTATTAAACCTTAATAAAGTGTTTTCTTTAATTCCGTGAAAGTATATAGATTTGTAGATGATAGTTGGATGACTGAGTAAAACCCCTGAAAGCGAAATAAAGAATCCTACTGATAGTGACGATAAGGAAAATTTTAAAAGCTTGTCCTTGGGAAAATTCAACGATGCCTCTCCTGATAGACCTTATAATATTGGAATTAAGTAATTTGAAATAGCCACAAGAATGAGTTAATTATCTTCCAATGAGGATGCAATTGGCTACTGAAGTAAGAAAGTAGAGTTTATGGGATAAGGAAGGAAAGAAACATTCGTAGAGATCTATAAGCCTAGGAGACATGAACTAAGTTCGGTTGAGTTGTTAAAGAATGTTGATAAGGGACTTGGAATTAGGATAAGTAGTGCAAAGGATGAAAAGGAAGAAACCCGACCTAGACAACATCCACATTGTCAACAAGTTTCCCTAAAAGTTCTCCAAGATGAGTTACTTAGATCGCCTCCCAAGTGAGAGGTCGATTTTGAGAATTGACTTGGTAAGGAATACAGAAGCCATATTAAACACCATACCATATCGCACCATCAAGTTGAGAAAAGCTAAAGAAGTAGCTACATAAATTTTTGACTAAGAAATTGATAGGCTAAGTGCTTCTCCTTAAGGAGCCTGGTACTCTTTATAAAGGAAGATGATGGATACATGAGTTTATACATAGACTATTGTGAGCTCAATAAAGTAATCGTCAATAATGAGCACCCGGATAACCAGAAGCAAATAAGGAATTGCATGAATGAATAAAAGGGGAATAAAGTTTCCAAGGACTAAAGTAACGAGCTGCTTTCGCAACAATAGTAATGTTACCAAATTAAAAGAGAGTCCTACACAATGCATGGAAACACATCAGGAAACAGTCTCGAATGTGTAACTGCTTACAATTCTCGATAGTTGAGACTGCAAGAACAAAATTACTCAACAAATGGTATAGAGTTAGTGTGGTAAAGTCTTCTTTCAAATGGAAATATTATCTAAATGATCAAGGATAAGGAATTTATATTGGTCACCTGAACCTTGAGCACTTATTCATGTGGAAGGAACTGAACACGTGATAGAAGAAATGGTTAAGAGTATAAAAGACTGCAATCATGGAGTAAGCTATTATGTGAAAGAAAATGAATGTAGTAACCAATACTCTAAGCTAAAAGAAAGGAAAAGCCGAAGATCGATAAGGAGTTTGACGAATTAGGAGTGACAAGTTCTTGAAATTAAAGTTGGGACTACTAAGGACGTTAAGAGCAAATTCCATTGGAGGAATATTAAACCTTTTGAGGAAGCTCGGGTATGCATCACGAGTAAAGTATATGAGCTAAGTTTTGAAGACAAAACTTTCTTTAAAGGGGGTAGGTTGTAAACCTTCGAATTTTCCGCAATTCCTACAAATAGTTCATGAATTTAAAATACCGAATCAAAACTCTAAAAGTGGACCCAAGTTAAAACCAAACCCTAAACAAGATCAAATACGTGATTTCATGGTCTTAAGAATAAGGAGGATCTTCAAAAAAAAAAAAAAATTCAATAATCGTTTGACTCAAAACCTAAACATGAGATGATTCATCTATCCATTCCTGAAATAAAACCCTCCATTTCTAGGGTAAAGTTGGATTTAAACCTTAACCGTAGTCAAACCGGAGTTTTAAAAGTAACAAAGATCAAGACAATCTAGTAGTTTCAACTCTGGCAATCCCGCGCTCTCAAACCCTAGATAAAAAAAATTGAGCTAATGGCTTATAATAGTTCATAATAATATAGGGGAGTACAAAAATATCATATTCGCTTATTTTTATTGTTTTTCGGATCTGAACGAGATCAGTTTTCAAAAACAGTGCTCGGGAACACCGAACGGTAAAAATATTCTGTTATACCGTTAGACTCGTAATTATACAAGGATTTTAAAAATACCAATTTCACAATTTTTCAATAACAAAAAAATCAGATATAGCTATTTACTCGTACTTTTATTACTACCGGTATTTTATTTATCTAGTCTACTATTATAGTACTATTTCTACTATTTATTACTATTTTACTATCTCTACTTTTTCTTACAACCTATTTCTTACTACATATACACTATTTCTTACACTTTTTCATTTTCAATACAACTTTATTCACATCATACCTTACAAATTACTTCTTTTCATTACAAAAATACAAAATTTAATCAAAACACTCTCTCTTCTCCACCGTGATGTCGCCAGCCCTCCCTCTCTCTTTTTTCAATTTATTTCTTTTCCAATTATTTTATTACATCTAATTTTTACCTAAAATTCTATAAGTACCCCACTTCCCTTCACTTCTTTCACACCTTCATTTTATATAACAAAACTCTCTCAAAATTTCTCCACAACTTCTCTCTACAAAAACTCTCTTCCATTCAATATTCCCCAAAATTCTTCACTACACATAAACCATCTTCATTCATTAATACTCACATAATACCACCTTCATCTACCATCTTCATTCCACTCAAAAACACTCTTAGGTAAAATCCTACCTATATTTGTTTACCATGTCATGTAACTTAACATGACCATAATGTGTGTTTCCTAAACAAATAATTGTTATGAAAGCAATACTATATTCATGTTTTGTTCTTGCTCATGAATAGACCTTACTTTATTACTATGTTGTTTTATTATCATTGTTATGTTATTATGTTGTTATTATGCTCCTAATTTAAGTTTATATATATATAAATATTTATATGTATATCTATATATTTCTTATAGCCTAAATGTTCACTAACTCCCTAACTTGCTTTTATTATTTCCTTTATTATTGCTTTCTCTTTTCTTTCTTCTTCTTTTTCTTTGGGACTAATCTATTCTTGGTCCTGGGATGCCTTGATGAAGCTAAGGCTCTTGTAAACCCCCAAAGTTTTGTGATCAATTAAGCTTAAACCTTAATTAGAAAGTCAACCAGAAATCCTAATGTCAACAAAACCCTAGTCAGACGTAACCGTTGAAGTCCGGCCATCCCGTATAAGCAACCCTAAGAAAGTAAGTAAGATTTTAGTATGTAGAATAGTTCGTAATAACTTGAGAAAGCTTAAAAATACATATTAGTTAAACTGCAATTCGTTTTGAGCACGATTGAACATAGTTTTCGAAAAGCATGTCCCGGGGCTCAAATTAGTAAAGATATTCTAGATATACCGTTAGACTCGTAAAAATATAAAGTTTTCAAAAATATTAGTTTCGTAATTTTTCGGTAGCTAAAAATATTAGATATCGCAATTATACGCGTATTTTCTTACTACCGGTACTTAAATTGTCATGTCTACTTTACATTACACTATTTATCTATCTCTACTTTTACTTACAACCTACTCTTACAAACCATACCTCTATTTTTTTATAATTTTCATTTCTAATATAATTTCACATATTTCATATCTTACTTTTCATTAACAAAAATTAAAAAAAAAAAAAAAATTTCTCTCCTCTCTTACACTCAATGTAGCGTCGGCCACACCTCTCCCCCTCCTCAATTTGTTTTAATTTCCATTTATTTAATTAACACAATTTACTTCCACATTTTCCTATAAATACCCCCTCTTCCTTCCACTTCTTCACACCTTCCATATACTAAAATTACTCTCTCAAAATTCTACAAGAGTTCTCTCTCAAAGTTCTCTCAAAATTAGTCTTGATAGGTAATTCTTCTTTAGAGTTCCTTTATGTTCATTTACTTAGTATGAGCTTAGTGTATGTTTTCTAAACTATGAAGGTTAAAAAAGCAACAATAAGTTCATACTTTGTTTTGTTCATGAATCTAATTTCTTTTATTTTGCTTTCATATATATATATTTATCTAAATATATCTATGTAGCTATATATATCTTTTAGAGCATATAAGCTCCTTTGTTTTGCAATTTATTTACTTTCCTTACAATTTATTTATTTCATTGCAATTTATTTACTTTCATGTTGTTTTAAGACTAGTCTTTCTAGTCTTAGACTTGTCCTCATTAAGTCAAAACGATTTCTTTGTTTTTCTTTTGGACTAGTCTATTCTTAGTCCCAGGATACCTCAATGAAGCTAAGTTCCAATACTTGATATATTTTACTAGCATTTCTTTAATTATTATGTCTTTCTTATTGTTTTCATAATTTTATGATTCATATTCATAATCATGCATGAACATAATGATTTTTTCTCAACAAGATAAATGAGGAAAAGTTTTCTTAAAAATAGAAATTATGCTCTAAAAATAAAAGTAGGAAGTAATTTTTCATAAAAACTTTGGAATTTATCTTAACAAACTTTTCTAAGAAATCTAGAGGAGTTCACAAGAATTTTTACAATACATACAAGAAATTCTTAAGTAAACAAAAGTTTTACTAAACTTCACTTTTTCAGTAATACTAGTTTAACAAACACCAAGAAATTCCTTTCATAGAAAAATAAACGATCTTAAGAAATAAAGAAATTATTTCTATAAATATAGAATTGTTATTACTTTCAAAAAGTATTAGAAACTAAGCTTAGAAAATAAAAATCGTTCTTTGGAAATTTAAAAGAAGACTAAGGAAATGAAATTAAGGAAAATAAAAATACTCATTTGAAATAACTTGAGATATTCTCTAGCAAAATAAAAGGAATTTTCAAAAGTTTCACTTTTTCTTTAGAAGATTTTACTTTTACCAAAAATTCATAATTTAAGACAACTTCATTAATTTTATACATTTGATATAAGTCAATAAATATATGTAAATACATTTCAAAAGTTTTACAAACTATTATAATATCTATCTCTTTGATATGAGTTTTTGTTAAAAGAAGGAATACAAGTTTTGTGAAAATTCGGGTGAATTGAATCACCACTATTTTGGAACTCAAATAACTTAGTTTGACGAAAATAGCTTTACAAATAGGTAGATCTTTTTGAATAGGTAGAAAATGATATATAATATACGAAATTCCGAGTTAAAATGAGCAAGTTATGGCCATTTTAAGTTGGAATTTCCTCTAATCCGATTTTACCACAAATTTAAGATAGATTTAGAATCTTCAAAAATAGAAATTCTATGAAAAACTAATTTTGGTATTTCATCTTGTTTAGGTGAAGAAGGAACCGATATTGCTTTCCCAGAAGACTACTTCGACTAGGAACGATCATCATGGAGTGAGTTAATCCCTTACTAGTTACATTTCCTTGGTTGTGCTTGTAAGTAGTAGCACTAAAAAATAAGGAAAAGATAAATGAACAAATATTGTGTGACTTGAATTCATGACTGATTGAATAAAAGTTAAGAATATTGAAAGATGAGTTGATGAATAATTTATGTTCTCTTGTATTGATATAATGAATATCGTTTTGATCGCCTTTAACTTGAACTCAACATTATTTGGTTAAACCTATATTGAAAATAATTCATGCATATTATATTTGTGACTCACATTTATTTCACTACTATTCTTCGTGTGGGGAAACAAGAAGTTGTAGTGGTGGCTAGTAGGAGCCAAAAGTTTACATGGGTAAGAAGGAGCAGGAAAGTCTACGGGCGAGTAAGAGCCAGTAAATCTACAAATATTGATGGTCTTATGGGCTTATAACACCAACCCTCGACATGGATGGCGTAAAATCCATGCTACACATGGTTTCCAGTTAATCTTGTGTAATTTGTTTGCTCATGTGATTGGTGCATTCTCATATGATTTTTTAATACTTATTTGATATATGGAAATGTTTTGTAGATGGGAGTTATCTCACTATGATAGTTTTGCTTATACCCCCTATAGCTTTTTGTTATAGTATGATTACCTATGGTTGGCACCAAGGAGCCTCATTTGCCAGGTATGAGCCAAAGCTACTACGAGTTTTTGGGAGAAGTTATATGTATTTAGTTTTGAACATAGACTTCTAAGAAAAATCTCTATAGTAGACTCATGGTATATTTATGTATTTTTATAATGGCTTAGTTAAACTAGACTTTTTAGAACGAGGGAATGTCCCCAAGAAGTTATAAAAGATTATTATCGAAATGAATATTACATGTTTATTTATATAAGTTCGGCATGCTTTTATTATCTACTTAAATGTAATACCCCTATAAGTCTCCTACTATCTTGAAAGCACGCCTTGCATGTGATATCGAAGTTCCCGCATGACTAAGGTTGTCATTCATTAGCTTTAATATTATATGCGGCGGACTGCCACGTTTAGGATACCCTCCAGGGTGTGACAGCTCCCAATACTTGATCGGGATGCCTTGATGAATCTAAGGCTCCCAATGCTTGATCGCGATACCTTGATGAAGCTAAAGTTTCCAATACTTGACCATATTATTGTGTTTATTTGCTTATGTATATTTCTTACTACTATGTGGTATTCTTACTTTTTCATTGCTACATAATCCTATTGCATGCATGATTAGAATGTTGTAGTCTTAATAAAAATAAAAATGGGTTCTTTTGTTAATAAAGAAAAGTAAACTAACTTCCTTATTACTTAAACAAAGGATTTTTCAACAAAAGATCTAAGTTTTGTTTTTAATGAATTCTTTTCAAAAGTTTACACAAACTAATCATAAATTTCAAAGTATTAGTAATGAAGATTTCTTCAAATAATAAAGAAAGCTCATCTCCTTTATAAGTAGGAACTAAATACTCCATAAAAATATAATTTTTAGCATTAAATTTGAAATTTTAACCCAACTATATCTTTTATAAAACTTAAATGGGTTCATCGTAGATTTTGAAAGTCACTTACTAAGAAAACTTCCACCATATTTAGTTTTAATATTGTTATTCTCTTTTCAAAGTTAAAATAAAATTTTGCTAAGTTCTAATATTAATAATTCTTCATTAGGAAAGCTTTTCTTATAAACTTATCTAAAAGGATTATTCCACCACTTGATAAACATAGGAAAAAAATAAGTTTTTCAAATCAAGGTGAAACCATCTCAATATTTTAGAAAACCAACTTAGAAAAAAATAAAATAAAATAAAATTTGCCAAGAAAGTAAAGTTTTAAAAGTACACTTATTTCCTAAAGAAGAAAAAGAATATAAAAATGAGAGGAAAATATACAACTCCAAATATTAGATCACACTAACAACTTAAGGAATATTTTGAAAAGCTTATTTTTCAATCGCTAGAAATAAAGTTGGTAGTCAATTAAAAGACCAAATTTTTGGAAATCAAATTACTTTTGAAAAGTTAGGAAATGAAATTAGAATAGGAAAACACTCACTTATAACAACCTAAGTATATTTTAGTTTTCCTTCTAACAATTTAAAAAGGAGAAATTCTCAAAGTTTCATCTTTTAAAACTCTTAAAGACAAATTATTTTGTAAAAAATTAAAGTTGAGACAACACTACAAAAATCATGCATACAATATGAGTATATACATATGTTCAAAGGATTTTTCAACTATATAAATATCCATAAATATTGCTTAAGGATTTTTGGTAAAGAGAAGTTTGGAAAATCATATCTTGTAGATTATGAAATTCGTAACTATTCTGTACCATAGTAATTTGCAACCCAAATGACTTTTTATGACAAATATAACCTTAGAAATGGATAGATCTTTTCGATTAGGTAGAAAATGATATATAATATGTGAAATTTCGAATTAAAATGAGCTAGTTATGATCGTTTTAAGTTGGAATTTCCTCTTATCCAAAATTTGACGCAAATGCTATAATAAATTAGAAAGTTCAAGTAGAGATTAAACGAAATACTCATTTCGGCTATTTCTTTCATTTAGGTAATGAAGTTTGGGAGGATCCACATTAGGAGGACCATTACCAGTAAAGAATTGTAGCAAGGATAACCGAGTGAGTATTTCTTTATGCGAAAGACTAAGCTGATATTATGTTGTTTGGAGAATTATCGGGGGAATGCCCTTAAGATAATGTAAGGACTATATTCTTATAATGTTGAAGTTATATATTTATCTAGATTTCTTATATACTATATTTACTATCTTGAACTACATATCCCACTAGTGTCTCCTATTGTTGTGATAGACGCCTTACATATGGTGTTGAAGCTTTCACATGACTTCGGGAAGTCATTCTTAAGTTTTTATACCGTATGTGGTGGACTGTCACATCTAGAGTACCTTTAGGGCGTGACATGGAGTAATAACAAGGATTTTATATTCATCATAATATAAGACAAGAGAAAATAAACAATCTCAGTTCATAATCATAACATCACCTATTTATTAATCATATATAAAAACCTAATCCCATAACCCAATAGTGGGTCAGTACTTCATGTTTAGTTGTTGTATATCGTTCTTTGTGTAAATTGATTCATGTCCAAAAAATCTAACCCATAACACAACTTATTTAATTATCAATCACAAATAAAAAGACAAACCCATAAGTAGACTATTAATAAGTGTGCTATTAGTCTAGGTTTGATCCATTTATTGATTAAAATGTTGTAAATACTATCAAATAACTGTAAGTATAAAAGGTGTGATCATGAAATGTATGTCTATTACTACCCATAAATAAGCTTTCATAAAAAAAGATCTAATAAATGTTCATTAGCTACATAACATCATTGTATATTGCAAATTACCTCATGAACTTTCAAAGTACACTTTGTGACCCTTAACTTTTTAAAAATTAACACAATTAATAACAATAAACATTTTCTATTTAAATAAAACTAGGAATACAAATTACTCCCTCAAACTTTCACCAATGTAAGAATTTATCCCTTAAACTTTCCTTTATGTCCAGTTTTATTTACCCACCAAATTTTCTAAGTGCATATGAAAAATGTTAATTGTCTTTAACTATTCCAAATGATGAAAGTTTAAGGGGTCTAAAAGTGCACTTTAAAAATTTCGAAAGTGAATTCATACCTTAAAAAATTTGCAATTTTCTTTTCTATTTTGCAATAGTCTTGTGAAATTTTGTTCATATTATGAAGAATTTGCAATTTTATCAAAGAGATCTTTTAAATGTTTATTCTTCCTTGTTAAATCATGCTACAAACTATAGTATTTAACCTGATGGAAATTGCTTACATACATAATACTTCTAGAGTACATAATAAGATGACAAAAACTAAAACCATTTAAATTATATCCATATCTTCTTCAGTAGCCTACTATCATATATAAGGAAAACGTTGGTACATGCAATACGTGTTTTTCACATATAGCTACATATAAGTGCGAGATAATCAAATAATATTATATAGAAGTATAAAAAAACTTGTTCAACAATTTTTTTGTTTTATGATATTATAGTGGGGTGGATTTAATCGCAGAGGTCACGTGCGTGTCACATTATACATAGTCTCAGAGGAGTGATGTTTAATCAAATACAAGGAATGACTAAGAGTGATAAGGTAGGGAGGAGGAGCAAACAATCTTAGAGAGTTTGAATGCATTAGTGACAAGTGGAGGAGTTATATAGCATCAACACCACTATTCTAGAGAAGAAGTTATGTCTTTTTCGCTATGAGCTCTATTTGATCTCTTATGAGAGTATTTCGACAACACGATGACATTTTATCATTTATGAATCTCCCAAATGAGAGATGTTATGGGTATTTATAGAGCTTGGCTCTTGATGACTACCACTGAATCAATTCATTTAACGGACGAGATGAGTCTTCTCATTGATGGGTTCTTACATAGGCTCTTAAGCCCATGAACGACATCTTCGAGTGCATGAGCTCCTTAAAAAAGGTTAAGAGCAGATGGGTCAGTCTGGTCCAACAATCCTTAATCCAAGCCTATCATGTCAAATCTCCTTTAATCATCCCAATTACATGAAATAACTCTTTAAGCCCTATTACCCAACCTAAAAAAGTTAGGCCCAAGTTATTGCTAGGCTTAATCCTTTACTTTTAGATTTTTCCCTCTACACTTTTGACAAGCCATTTAATGAAACTAAAGTTGATATACTAGATAAAAAATTTTCTTATTAAATGTTTCTTTGTAAAAAAGAAAGTTTTGAAATTCATGAGTTTTATATTGTGATGATTGTTGTGTAGATATGAAAAATCTATGTGTATGTGTATGTTCATGAAAACATTATCAAACTCGATTAGTGGATGTTAATAAGTTATTTAGATTAGCCTTGGACTATTACTTTGATGGCTTCTTTAACTAACTCTATTAAGTCTTTATTATTTAGTCATGAAAATTGTATAAGTTTTTCATATATATATATAGACACACACTTTTCTGTGTTGACTTTTCTAAATATAGTGTGCATTTGACTTTCATATTTTTGTTTATATCTTCTTCAATAACCTATTAATATAAATATATATAAGGAAGAAAATGAGACATGCATTATATAGTTTTTATTTAGCTATGTATTTGTGGCAAAAAATTGAATTATCATTTAGAGGTATAAAAAACTTGTTCGACATTTTTTTGTTTTTTATTCTTGAGGAGCAACTATGTTAAAATTTAAGTTATATTCCAGATAATAAATTTTCTTTTAATTTTTTCTTTGTCAAAAGTGAAAGAAGTTTAATGGTGTTGAAATTGTAGGCTTTATGTTGAACTCAAGTGTTTAATGTGGACTTTGATGAGACAATATAATGTACAATTAACTATTTATTTTATATAAACTACACTAAATTAGTATATATATATATATATATATGCATATTGTGCTTGTTTGTAGAGTTTTCTTTAGGTTTTAGTACAAACAGGAGCCATTGAGAGCAAAGCTAAAGCTAAAGCTAAAGCTACAAGCTCAAATATGAAGAATCAATGGTTAAGGGGTTGGTCAAGGCCTAACTAAATCAAGTGATCAAGGCATAATAAAGCTAAAGTGAAAGCACAACAAGCTCAAATATGAAGAGTCAGTCATCCAGGGTTAGTTGAGGCCTAGACGAGCTAAGTGATCAAGATGCGACAAGTTAAGTCTGAAGCGCGACAAGTTAAGAAAGCAAACAAACTTGTCGAAGGTTACATCAATGGCTCAACATGCTAAAGAGTTAAGGCACGACCAGTTCAAACCCAAGGCTCGACAAAGCTAAATTAATATTGCGGTGATCAAGGATCACATCAAGGGCTCGGCATATTGAAGATTAGGGCACGAAAGTTCAAATTTGAGGCTCGAAGAAGTGCGCATGTGAGAAGACTATCGAAGGCAAAGTTCAGCCATGACACTTAGGGGAGATGAGTCTTTGAGGTGCGACAACTTAAATAGTGGAGCTGACGTTAAAAAAAAAAAAAAAGAGCCGTTAAAGCACATTAAATGCCTGGTAGCTTACAGATGTTGTCTCTAAAAACTTTTGAATTTCAAAGGCTATATATACTCAAGTCTTGGGAAAACAAGGTGGTGTGAAGTGAAATAAGGGAGAGAATGAAGTGCCAAAATCATTAACGAGCTCTTAATTTCTATCAAAGAAATATTTATTTTTCTTGTACTATTGTATATAAATCTACAAATCAAAAAGAGAGAGAAAAATACACTCTAATACTCTGTTCTTATTTATTGCTATTCATTTAAGAGCATATAGAGAAAGAGGAAATATTTTATTTCTTGAGTGGTGTAATTACTCATCTTGAGCTAATTTCTGAAATTAATACAAGTGGTGGTGATGCAATAGAAGAAATAGCAATTAAGTTCTTACACAAATGACATAGAACAGGGTAGAAAAACAAGTGTCAAAAATCCTATGCTGGCCACTTACGCCGCTGGCCTTAAAATATATGTGGCCAGCCTTGAGATTTACACCGTTGGCCTTCAATCGGCCTATAACATTCACATATTCAAGATTTAAAGGCCTCTGAGGTTTCCAGCTTTTGTAATGTAGGCCACCAGCTTAGAACTTTAAGCTGTCGGCTTTGAAGCTAGCGTATCTATTTGTATTTTTTCTCAACTTTTTAATTTTGAGTTTTCTATGCTTCCTTTATATATTAAGCCCTAGGGCATATGAAAGATATCTTTTGGAGTTTTGAATGAAAATTTCTAAGAGTCATCTTGCTCTTTATTTCTAAAATTCATATCATTGAATTTTGATGTCAACAACCTAGGTATTCTCTGAATCGACATGTGTTGAAGATCTTAAATCGACATCATGTGTGATTCAATGGTTTTGTGATAATCCATTCGCTTATACGTTGCATCAATTGGTATTAGAGTCGAGTCTACTCTTGGAGAAGATGCCTTCCAAAAGATAAGGCAATCAACACCATGCTGCAGTAGATGAAACTTATAGTCGTGATGACCTAGATCGACAATCTAATAGATCATCGATGAATAGATGGGTGCAATGGAACACCGATTTAGTGGGATGTTCAATTAACATACTGAGAGGATGGATGTGATGATGGGAGATCAGCGTAATGCTAACCCCAGGTGTGAAAGAAACCTTAATTCGATATTAGAAGTAGATAAGGAGAGGATGATCTACCGTCAATGGATGAAGGAGAGTTGTATGCAGGATTACCATGTGAGTGTGGTAGGGTTTATGTTGTGGAAGAGGATTGGAGATGATAGGTGATGGGTATGAGAACCAAAATCCCTAAATTCCATGGAAGTCTACAATTGGATGAATTTTTAGATTGGTTAGCTAACATGGAGGAGATTCTTGATTTTAAGAATTTTCCTAAAGAAAAACAAGTGCAATTAGTAGCGGCTTAACTTTGTGATAGAGCCACAGCATGGTGGCAACTAATGAAACTGGCCCAACTCAAATTGAGCAAGTAAAAAATCATTTCATGGGAAAAGATGAAGAAGCACATGAGATCATAATTCCTACCATGCAATTTCTACCAAATCATGTATTAGAGGTTGCAAAACCTAAAGCAAGGTAACAAGTCAGTAGCTGAATATACATCTGAACTCTATCATTGGTTGCTATGAATGAGATTCATGAGATTGAAGACCAATTAATGGCTAGATATATTGGTGGTCTAAGATTGCAAATTCTGGATAGAGTGAATTTGTTTAATCTAGTTAGTAGCTTAGCCACGGTGACAGGCATTAATACTTGAAAAGTGACAAAAGCAACCTCGTAGTGGGTTTTTCTGGTAGTGGTGTGACTGCAAGTGGTGGTAGTTAGGTTAATCATGCAGGTAGTGGAGTTGCCAATAGTGGTAGTGTTGGATGGTTCAAGAAGCCTAGCACCAGTGGACCAAGTAATAGTCAGATAAAGTGTTTCAAATGTGGTGAGGTTCATCATCGATACTCAGATTGTAAGAAAGAGGGAAAGAAAGCACTTTTTATTGAAAATAAGGATGAGGAACATGATAAGAATGTCTTTGAAGCAAAGGGTAATGGTGATCCAATTTATGATGAGGAACATATTGAAGAAGAAGTTATGACTAAAGATCGCAATGTGGATTTGCCAGTTAGGAGGTCGTGCATGACTCTTAAGGCAATCAAGGAAGACTATGATGTGTTTGAAGTTGAAGGGGATAGGGAACATATTTTTGATATAGAATATGAGGAAGAAGAATTTTTAGAAAGGGATGGAAGAGAGACTTTGGTGGTAAGAAGGTCATGTATAACTCCCAATGTAGTTAAAGAAGACTGGCTAAGAACAAACATTTTCCAATCCACTTGTACCATTCTGCGTAAAGTATGTCGTTTTATGATTGATTCAAGCAGTTGTGAGAATATCATCTCCACAAAGGTAGTGGAGAAATTGGAAGTCAAATAGAACAACATTCCAAGACTTACAAATTAGCATGGTTGAAGAAAGGTGATGAGGTCAATATCTCCAAACATGCCCTAATTACTTTCTCTATTAGCTCTAAATATAGAGATTATATGTGGTGTGATGTGGTGACAATGGATGCTTGCCACTTGCTGTTAAAGGCCATGGCAATATGATAGGAGTGTGACACATGATGGTAGAGCTAACACTTATGAATCTATACATAAAGGTGTAAAAATTGTGTTAATTCCTAACAAAGAGAATGCTGAGTATAAAACTATGAGACAAAGTAGCATGCTGTCTTTTGCCAGATTTAAAGAAGAGCTACAGGATGCAAGCGAAGATGATGGGGTATTTCATATGCAGCAAACGATCTCTCTATCTGTGCTAGCCAGTGCTCCGCTTCATCTGGCTTTCCTAAATTCCCACCAAAGTATCTATTGCTCTTGATGAAGCCTAGCAAAGAACTTCGGTAAGGTCGAGGCGGCGGTGGTGCTGGCAAAGGAACAATTTGAGACTCAGCTTCAAGTGGTGCAGGTGCCTCAACTGTCGCTTCAGGTGCATTGGCAGCAGGAGGTGGCATGTTCTGCGCATGCTACATAAAGTTATTGACTAGACCAGCTAGTTGGTTGATCGCAGCCCAAACATCACCTTGTTGGTTTTGTGGGGGATTTGGTGGTGCTGCTTGTTGTCCTGCTGAGGGATTTTCTGGTTCGGCAGGAACATTATTAGAGGCACGTCGTTCGCGTCTTCTACCTCTCCTACCTTATCTGTTAATTACTCTAGTTTTAGACTTCTTAAATCTTTGGAAAGAGATCGAAAATTTCGTATTTTGCATAGAAAATATTCAAGGCAATCAAATCCAAAAATCATTAAATCAAACATAGAGTACCTTGCATTAAAACATAAGAGGGTGATAACCCTTGCATATTTTGAGAAGGTTAGAATCATTCTCAACAAAAGATAATTGTTCAAAATCGGAAATATTTAAAACACAACATAAAAAGTAAGAACATTCATGCACTACAACAAAGATTTGCCTATCCGGATCCTAGGAAAAGGCTTGGTTGGACTTGTTGGATTATGCTCATCTTCTTCTTCAATCTTCCTTTCTTTATGGAGATGGCGCTGGGTTCATGCTTCGACTAGTGGAACCTTTATGCTTCTTGACAAACTGTCGTAGATACTGACTCACGGACATCCTTTTTCCTCTGTATCTTGAGGTGATTTCTGTTTGAGACGGCCATACTTCTTCATGCATGAAAGTCCTTTCTCCTTGAGTGGTGTCGTTTGTTGCCTCTTTTCCTTCTTGGTTTCCTTCTTCAGGTGCCATTGCTATGGTAGGGGTTTGAGACTTGCTTCTCAAAAATCCACTTGGGTCGAAAGCATTCCTCCATTGCTGGTTATCTCTCCTTCCTTCTTCCTCTGAGTCAGAGATCATCACCGGGTTGTTTCTTGCAACTGTCTCCATGGGAACGTCCTGACTCAACCTTCGTGGAGGTACCGGACTGGGAATCAGGGGACTATCTTCCCAAGGAGATGCAGACGGATTTTCCTCAGGTTCTAGGTCTTCGCTGGGGTCTTCTTCAGGATCACCTTTTGTCTCTCCATTTCCTTCATTCCTTTAGGCATCTTCCATGATGAAATCCTCATCTGGGATTACTTCCAACTGCATTCCGATGGAGTCTGGTTGGATGCTACATTCTGATGGCATGGGGACAATACGTCTATAGGTGGCATACCAGTAGAACCGTTCTTCCGCGTCTACCTTTAGCCAGTCGCTGTGGTCTGCCCGCTCATCATGTGCATAGATGTAAAGGGGTCCTAACTTGTTCCAGGTTCGAAAGTCTAGGTCCTGTCGGGTTCCTTCTGCCTTTAAGATGAAGGTCATCTCTTGTAGCATGGTTTCTCTATACATAAAAACCATCATCCTTTCTACCACGTAGATAACCTCCACATCACTCCACCTTCGTCTACTTACGGCATCGAATCTTAGTTCTCTGGGCAAGTTTCTCCATAAAGAATGTTTCAAACCTTTCCTCCATAACTCAAACATTTCTTGGGCGGTTCTGGGTCTTCCAACTAACGCAAATTCTTCACATAGGACTCTCAACCTAAGACGGTAGTTCACAAAGGTCTCATCTGGGCCCTTACGGAAATTTAGGGATTTTTCCTTAACTTCGGGGAAGGTTAGCTATCAAAATAGAACAAGAAGAGGATCAGATCGTAAGCTTAAGTTCTAATTTCTTACTATCTAACTTAAGGTCTACTTCTACTATCTTTTATCTAAAACTTGCGCTCTGATACCAACTTAAACTGTCACGCTCCGGAGGGTACCCTAAATGTGGCAGTCCGTCGCATATAATATTAAAGCTAATGAATGACAACCTTAGTCATGTAGGAGCTTCGATATCATATGCAAGGCGTGCTTTCAAGATAGTAGGATACTCACAGGGGTATTACATTTAAGTAGATAATAAAAGCAAGCAAGAACTTATATAAATAAACATAAGATCTTCATAATAATATCCTTACATCATCTTAGGGGCATTCCCCTGCTTTAGAAGTCTTTCAATAAAATAATAGCTACTATGACACAAGCCTACTATAGAGATTTTCCTAGAAGCCTATGTTCAAAACTTAATTACATATAGCTTCTCCCAAAAACTCCTAGTAGCTTAAACTCATACCTAGCATACGGGGCTCCTTAGGGCTAACCAAAGGTAACTGTACTGTAACAAAAAGCTATAAGGGTATAAGAAAATCTAGCTTAGTGAGATAATTCCATTTACAAGACATTTCCATATAGCAAACAAGTGTTTAAATCAAGCATATGAGAATGCACCAACCATATGAACAAACAAAATACACATGATTAACCGGAAATCAAGTGTAGCATGGATTTTACGCCCTCCATGTCGAGGGTTGGGAGGTTACAAGCCCATACAACCATCAATATTTGCAGATTTACCGACTCTTGCTCGCCTAGTAGACTTTCTGGCTCCTACTAGCCCATGTAGATTTTCCGGCTCCTACCAGCCACCACTACCATTTCCTCCTTTCCCCACACGAAGAATAGTAGTGAAACAAATGTGACTCACAAGTATGATATGCATGAATTGATTTCAATATATATTTAACCAAATAATGTTTAGTTCAAGTTGAAGGCGATCAACACAATTTTCTTCATGTCAATACAAGAATCACAATTTATTTATCAAACCTTCTTTCCATATTCTTAACTTATATTCAATCAATCATAATTCCAAGTCACACAACAATTATTCATTTTATCTTTTTCTTAATTGCTAGTGCTACTATTTACAAGCACAAAACAAGGAAATGTAACTTAGTAAAGGATTAACTCACTCCATGTCGGTAGATCCTAATCGAAGTAATCTTCCAGAAAGGTGATCTTGGGTCCTTCTCCACCTAAACAAGATGAAATATCCAAAATGAGTCTTTCACGAAATTTCTATTCTTGAAGATTCTAAACTTTTCTTAAAATCGCGGTAAAATCGTATAAGAGGAAATTCCAACTTAAAATGGCCATAACTTGCTCATTTTAACTCGGAATTTCGCATATAATATACCATTTTCTACCTATTCGAAAATATCTATCTATTTCTAAACTTATTTTCATCAAACTAAGTCGTTTAGGCTCCGAAAAAGTGGTGGACAGATTCACTACGAATTTTTATAAACTTGTTTTCCTTCTTTTATCCAAAGCTCATTTTGAAGAGATAGGTAATATAATAGCTTGTAAAACCTTTGGAATGTATAAACATATGTCAAGTGACTCATATTGGATGTATGAAGTTAATGAAGTTGTCTCAACTATGAAAAGTGAAGTCTTTTAAAGATTTTGGAAACATGAGAACTTTTGAAATATTTATTTTGCTTTGAAAATATCTTAAGTTATTTCAAATGAGTATTTCTTTTCCTTAAATTTAATTTTTGTAATTGCTTTAAGTTCCTAAGGAATGATTTTATTTTCTAAGCTTAGTTTCCAACACTTTTTGAAAGTAACAACAATTTTATGTTTAGAGAAATAGTTTCTTTGTTTCTTGAGATCATTCGATTTTGATGAAAGGAATTTCTAATACTTGATAAAAAGTGAAGTTTTAATAAAACTTTTGTTTATTTCAAAAATTTCTTTTCTATGTATATTTATGAGCTTCCCTAGATTTCTTAGAAAAGTTTGTTTAAGAAAATTACTTCTTATTTCTAGAAAAGAATCTTTATTTTTAAGAAAACATTTCCTCATTTATCTTTGTTGAGACAAAACCATTATGATCATGCATGCATATGAATCATAAAGTTATGTAAACCTAAAGAAACATAATAACTTGAAAGAATAAGCTAGTAAAGAAATAAATCAAGTACTGGAACCTTAGCTTTATCAAGGTATCCTAGGGACTAAGAAAAGACTAGTCCCAAAAAGAAAAAGAAAATGTTTTGACTTGATGAGGACAAGTCTAAGACTAGAAAGACTAGTCTTAAAAACAATATGAAAGTAAATAAATTGCAAGGAAGTAAATAAATTGCAAGCATAGTAAATAAATTACAAAACAAATGAGCTTATATGCTCTAAAAGATATATATATAGCTATATAGATATATTAGATATAAAAGCAACGTAAAGAAATTAGATGATGAACAAAAACAAAGTATGAACCTATTGTTGCTTTCTTTAACCTTCATGGTTTAGAAAACACACACTAAGCTCATACTAAGTAGATGAACACGAAGAAGACTTGAAGAAAAATTATCTAAAAGAACTAAACTAGAGAGAACTTCTTGGGAGGAAATTCTTGTAGAAATTTGAGAGAGTAACTTTAGTAGAAGAAAGGTGTGAAAGAAGTGGAAGTAAGAGGGGGTATTTATAGGAAAATGTGGGAGATAATTTGTGTTACTTAAATAAATTGAAATAAAACAATTTGGGAAGAAAGAGAGAGGCGGCCGACGCAATTAGGAGAAAAGGGAGGAAATTTTTTTTTTTTTTTGTATTTTTGTTAATTAAAAGTAAGATATGAAAGATGTGAAGTTGTATTGGAAAAGAAAATGTGTAAGAAATAGAGGTATGGGTTGTAAGAGTAGGTTGTAAGAAAAAGAGATAGATAAATAGTGTAGAATAGTAGTAAATAGTGTAATGTAAAGTAGACATGACAATTTAAATACCGGTAGTAAGAAAATACGTGTATAAATGCGATATCTGATATTTTTAGTTACCGAAAAATTATGAAATTGATATTTTTGAAATCTTATATTTTTACGAGTCTAACGGTATACTCGGAATATTTTTAATATTCCGAGCCCCGAGACACCTTTTTCAAGAACTATGTCTGATCGGGTTCAAAACGAGTCGCGATTTTACTAACTAATCTTTTTAAGCTTTCTTAGATAATTATGAACTATTCTAACCTACTAAACTCTTTCTTACTCTCTTAGGGTTTCTTAAAGGAATGCCGGATTTAAGCGGTTACGGTAGACTAGGGTTTTATTGACTTTAAAAAAATCCGATTGACTTCTAATTAGGGTTTAAGCTTTAAATTGTTTACAAAACTTCGAGAGTTTACACCAAACACAGCAAACTCTACCTCAAACAGCCTCATCTAAGGGTTCTTAGGCCAGCCCTTTTGATATAATCTCTAAAGAAATCAGAGTATTACTACTCAAGTACGATACTTTAATTTGTTTATCCATGCCATAAGACCTTATCGCATGATACAAAGGCCTAATAAGGTTTTAGAGCATAGTTACCTTTGTATCTTAAAGGAAAATTAGCCGGACATGGTTAAGAAAAACTTACAAAAGCTTTATTGAATACGGTGAAGGTATGTTACAAGGATACACTTACAAAACTAAAACACTCAGAAATTTTACTCACAAAACACTCAAATACTCTCTAATATTTTCTCCCTAGTACTTTTTCCACCTCCTCTCAATCTGAACCCTGCTCGCCTTTTATAGAAAATTTTTGCAGAACTAAAATTGTAAAAAGTGATATAGTGAATAGTAAAAGTGCTATAGTGACCTATTGCTACAGTACAGTAGCCTACTACTATAGTAAAAAAAGTGTTACATAACCCCCTTAAAAAGCTGCTACAGTAACCTATGCTATAGTGCTGAACAGTAATCCCGTGATTTTTCTTCCACTCTTTCCACGCTGAATTTCCTATTTCCTTCCGCATTTTTTGTGTTTGTTTGTCCATTTGTCTTCCGAGTTTTTCTTCTTGTTGTCTTCTTTTCCTGTTTATCCATGACTTTCCTTTGCCATTTTCCTTTGTTCTAAACCTTCATTCATTTTTTTTTTCAATCTTGGAACCTGTTTAGATCTTCCCATCCTTCCATTTCTTCATCTTCATCCTCAGTATAATTGGATCATATGGATTGTCTTTTTCGTCCTATTCATCTTCCCTGTTAAAGCTGTCTTTAAGTGTCATCAAATTTGTCTCATATCTTGGCCAAATTGCTCATTTTTTCTTTGTAAAGATAAATTTCATCTTGGTTGTTGCAATAAGATGAAATTCTGGATCTTCTAGTATGTACATGCTCATTTTGTCAGCAACGTATAGATTCAACTGTTCTTCTACACTGTTTATGGATTCCAGACTGTGGATTTTTTAGATAATTGAAACCTTTCCTCTTATTAAGGAAATCCAAAACCAAGTTTGTGCTGGTCTGGATTCAAATTTTAGTCATTCTGGTGGTATTGCCTTTATTTTTACATAATATTTTACAACTATATCATGTTCTTCATGTTCCCATTCTATACCTCTTAAGGCTATGAGAACTTCATGAAACATTTTTTCCCATGGATTGGGTCATAAATTGTGGAATGTGTCCACAATTTTTGTGATAAGCCCATAATCAAGAAGGGTAACCAATGTGTATTCCTAGTTTCCAATCTTTAATCTCTTAAAATAGCTAAGATCTACAACCGTTGTATGTATATTGTACGTACATGTCTTGGGCAATAATATTTATCCTGATAATGATTATTTATTTCAAGCTGTGAATCTTTTCCCAAAAGAATAACATGGAGGGTTTAGAAAAGCCTTTACCCTTACCATAGTTCCAAATCCAAATCCATCAAAACGTATGTGTTCTTCCTGTATTGTCTTTTGGAGCAATATAAAGGGCTTTAAAAACATTCCCTTCGCATATCCTTTTATCAACTATTTTCTTTTCCTTGACATTCTCCTAACCTTTGACATTCGCAATCATTTTCATTACGCCTTTGCAACAATCTAATGTCTAGTTTTGTATTTTCTTCCTTTGAATTTTCCTCTATTCCTTTTTCACCATTTTCTTTTCCTTAACATTCTCCTAACCTTTGACATTCACAATCCTTTTCATTACTCCTTTGAAATAATCTAATGTCTAGCTCTATATTTTCTAAATAATTCTGATATACTATAGCTGGATGTCCTAAAATATTTACAGTATATCTAGTGATTAAGATACCATGGTGATTACTTAAAAGAAAATCTAACCTATTATACATCTAATTTTTGAACTATCAAAATTCCATAATTGTATCATTCTACTATGTATAGGTACAATCCATTCTTCTCTTGTGAAAAAACTTACTTTATGTTTCTTTATACACCTACCTTCTTTTATTTTATTTTCATGAATATCTGAACTAATTCTACATATGTCCATTTGTTCTACTTGATCTACGGGTGCTATCCTTTCATCTATCATGTTTCCAGTACTACCTGTATCTATTAATGCATCTAGTTCTATTGTTTGTGTCTTAAAGAATAACTTAGTCCTAATATATATACCTACAAATTTTGTAATATGTTTTTCTTCTGGATTTGACATCTTCAACTCCTTAATCCTTTCATCTTTTATCCTTTCCAAAGACGTGTTGGCTGCTCCCACGTAGCTTCTTATTGTATCTTCATGGCCATCTTCTTCTTCTTTTTATTATTATCCCTTTGTTCATATTGTTCTCTGCCTTTCCTTTTTCTAAAATTATCATCCTTTCTTTTATTCCCTGTATTTCTTCTTCTATCGTGTCTATCTTATTGCAATCCTCATTATCCTTTCTCCTATTGCATCTTGTTAAAAACTTCTATTGACTACAAACCTTTTATTTCTTTGTTCTAGGCATATTTTACAAGATTCCATCATACAGCTTCTGCACTGATATCTGAGTTTTGTTATCGGACATCCAAAACAAAATTTGCATGGATGATCCCCAAATCCACTTCCTTGAGTCCAATTATGCCTACAACCTTCTATGTTTTCTCCTGTGCTCATCATTATATTCCCTATGTCTTGTAACATCCTGTTTAACAATTCAACCTTATCATCTTGATATTTTATTCCTATTTGTTCTTTGTGAGGATTCTAATAATTTTGACTTAAGAACATTCCTATAATATCATTTTCATCCTCACTGTCATATTCCTCTATCATCATTTCCTGTGGATCTATTATTGACACTATACCATAGATTGTTTCCGTATCACTCATGTCTTCATTTATTCCAAAATGTCTTCATTCATGCATTCGACTAAAATGCTAGCCATAGTGTTACTATTATGCATTTTAAGACATGCCTTTGCCATGTGTCCTTTCTTATTATAAGTGTAAAACTTTAATTTATTCTTGTAAACCCTGTTTTTATTGTATTTAATTACATGTCTGTCTTGTTTTAACCATGGCTTTTTTGCCCTGTTTTCTTTGCAAAATATTTCTTTTTAGGTCTATACTTTGGTTAACTTATCTATAAGAAACTTTATCCTAGTTCCTAAGTTATTTAACTCTTCTCCAAGAGTTGGTTCAACTTTTTCTTTCCATTCTTTGTACACTTCTACTCCTAATGGTCCTAGCAACTTTAAAAACAATTTGTCTGCTATTAGTTTTTCATAATAGCATCCAACAATGGTGTAATTATAGAAAAACTGTTGTATATACCTTTTAACAAAATACTAATTCTTTGTTTGCAATTGTTCTAAATTTCTTATAGCATCCATTTGTTGGTCATATCCACTAATCTATGGTGCTTCCCTAGTTAATACTACCCATCTTACTACAAAAATTATACGGATTTTCCCTTAATGCATTGTCTGTGGCTACATGTGTGGAAAATTTTTCTTATAAGATTCCCACATTGCTCTTGTTGTCTCTCCTAAAAAAGATTCTAAATATATGTACATCTAATCTATGTCTTCTGTTAAAGGACTATCTCTCTATGCCCTAACAACCATTTGTGTGCAATTATCAACCAAGGGTCCCCAACTGTGTGGATCATGTGCACTTATATTGAGGATTCTTCCATTGTCTATCAAATTCCTTTTATCCAAAGTTTCAAATGGGATCCTTTTTCCTTTATACATCATATCTTCTGTTTCTCTTTTAACATAGTGAGTATAAGGTACTCTGCTTGGGATTCCTTCCCATATGTCTTGTCCTCTATGTGTCACTATAGAATGAATTGTATTTTACCTTATATCTTCATTGTTATCCATCATAGCATTCTCAGAAACATGTTTTAAGGTCTAAATATCTGATCTTGTTTCTATCTCAAAATCTTATTCTATTTGCATTATTTCATCTGCCAAATCTAGCAAAATTTCTCCTTCTTTGTTTCCCTTTCCAAAACAGTAAACATCTCATTTTTCCGTTTTCTTTTTAAACCTCACTTCTTGCGTTTCTCCTAAAATCCCTTTCTCTTCCAACTATTTCATAAGGAATGGGGTCTTCTCCATGTTTTATCAAAAAACCATCTTTCCAATATTGAATTGGCCTTAATGGTTCTTCATCACTTGTATCCTCATCTTCCTTTTTAAGACTCCATTGATTAGCCTTTATTTCTTGTGCATGGGAATTGTATCTAGCATTAAGATATCTCTCCATTTCCTTTATCTTCCTAATTGTGTCATCAACACAACTAGAAGTTGACATCCTATCTCCTTTCCAACCTAAAATGTCTATTTGTTCTAACACATTCATCATTCCTAATGTTCCTCTTTCTCCCGAGGTTTGATTAAAATTATCTGACTCATTATTCTCATCTCCTGTGGATCTTAGTCTGTCATCATAAGATCTAAATCTTAATGAGTATGTGCCATCTGACTTTGGATACATCAAACTCCCTCTAGGAACTCTTTATATTTCACTTGCCATGTTTCTGTTTACATTCCATTCTTCTTCTTCTAAAGTAGAAGAATCTATTTCCATGGGTTCTATCATCTTTATTCTTTTTGTTACCATTGCATCTATGATTCCTTTTATGTCGAGCTTATAAATATCTCATCATATTTATTTTCTAGGGTTTCCTACATGTCTATATATATATAGATCTATAGACAGCCTTTTAGGTCAGACTCTTTGACATCACATTAGACGGCAGAGAAATTCTGCAAGCCTAAAAGAGAGAAAGAAGAAAAATAACTCTGACACGAATTGGATTTGTGTTCTTAAGTGCTAGCATACAATCGTTCGTATGTGGATATCGTAGAGGGGATTGCGACACTGCGGTTCCTACAAATCCGATCTATTGATAGTTTTGAAAGCATCAATATAAGGTATATTCAAGAAACCTTTTTTTTTTTTTTGTTCAGTTCTAATCAAGAAACATAGATACTGGTATAGGGTTTTCATTTTTCCGCTGTGTTTTTACAAAATTTTCGAAATTTTGGTATCAATAAAACCCTACAGCTACCTATCAACCCTTCATGATATCTAATAAGTTCGTTATACTTTTTTTTTCTCTTATGTAAATTATATCTAGAATATATCTATATTGGGAACATGTAGTCAGTTTTATTATATTTCCTTTTAACCTTTGTTCTAATTTTTTCTTTTTCCTATTAACCATTTCTAAATCCTTTTCTGTATCTTTTACAAGATTCTTATACTTTTTTATTACGTCCTTATGCCTTTTAATATACTCTATGCATCTATGTGTCATAATCTTCAAAAATCAAATGTTCTCTAGAATTTATCAACAAATCTAATATATAAAATATTATATCTACTATATCAGAAACTATAGCTATTATAAAAAGATACCAAATAATAGTAAAATTTAAAACCATATCATTCTGTGAACCTTATTATATTATTTTCGCAAACCATTATTCTGTGCCTTATTTCTTCAATAAAATTATAATTACTATGTAAATTACTGTATATCATTGTTCTTTGTAGGGTGCTTATAAAGTTCCTGTTCCTTTGAGCTAGGTCCTCAAAGTGTAACTCCAAAAGACTTTCAAGTTGTTTTATGTACCTTTTTGTTCTCCTTATAATATCCCTTAGCCTTTTAATTTCCTTTCATTATTCCCTTACGTATTCTTTGATAAACAATATTCATATAAACCATTCATAATCAAACATGTTATTTAAAATTTCTTCAACAGAATATGTGTCTTCTATAACATAAATATAAGCATAAGAGTCATAAAATATAGCTGGAAAATCTTTAACATTAAACAATATGTAAGACGGTAATTAAACAACTAAATATAAATAGATAAAGCTAAGTAAGAATAGTAAAGAAAATAAACAACTAATATTAAAGAATAATATTAAACAAGACAGAGGCTTAAATCTAAACAGAATATTAAACAATAGAATATAAGAACTGAATATAATAATAAAGATGGACAGTGATAATATTAAAGTAGTAACAAAACTAAAAATCATACAACATTAAAGCTCGATATTAAAGTGAAACTGATAAACAAAGTTTTAAGCTATAAAGATAACAAGGTTCTGATACAAAAAATGAGGATTTTTATGCCACGTGAAAAGACTTCATGGAAGGATGAATAATTAAAGCGAAGATAGTTAATCAATTGAGCAATGTTTTCTTTAGAGAATACACCTCATGCCCATGCCACAACCCACAAGGCTAAACACAGCAAACTTTACCTCAAACAGCCTCATCTAAGGGTTTTTAGATCGGCCCTTTTGGTATAATCTCTAAAGGAACCAGAGCTTTACTACTTAAGCACGATGCCTTAATATGTTTACCCATGTTATAAAACCTTATCACATGATACAAAGGCCTGATAAGGTTTTAGAGTATGGTTACCTTTATACCTTAAAATTAAAATTAGTCGAACATGGTTAAGGGAAACTTACAAAAGCTTTATTGAATACAGTGGAGGTATGTTACAATGATACACTTACAGGACTAAACTAAAACACTCATCAATTTTACTTACAAAACACTCAGATACTCTCTAATATTTTCTCCCTAATATTTTTTCCACCTCCTATCAATTTGAACCCTACTCGTCTTTACAGAAAATTTTTGCAGAACTAAAACGGTAAAAAGTGCTATAGCAAACAGTAAAGTACTACAGTGACCTACTGCTACAGTACACACAATAGCCTACTACTACAGTAAAAATTGCTATAGTGCCTCCCTAAAAGTTGCTACAATAACCTATGCTACAGTGCAGAACAGTAATCCTGTGATTTTTCTTCTGCCCTTTTCATGCTGAATGTCCTGTTTCCTTCCACTTTTGTAATGTTTGTTTGTCCGCTCATCTTCCGAGTTTTCTCCTTCTTGTCTTCCTTTCCGATTTGTCCATGACTTTCCTTTGCGTTTTTCCTTTATTTTGAACCTTAGAATTCGATATATACATACTATATTTTTTTAAAAAAAGGCACATGCATTTTATATATATTACATATAATAGCATATAACATATTATAACTATACACGGTATTTCATAATAAATTATAAGGACAACTATATTGTATGCATTTTTTTCAATATACAACATGAAAAAACAATAACCAACATATTATAACTATACACTAATATTTAATAAATACATTCATATATATACAAATGCACACGGGTAGTTGAAAAAGCAAAAAGCAAAAAGAATGAAAGAAAAAAGAAAAAACATTTTTTCAATATACAATATTGAAAATATAATCAATGACCTTATAGCCTCGTGACATGCAATCCAGGTCCTCATCCTTAAGGTACAGAATTCGATTTCCTACATTAGCGCTTTATAATGGTCTATGTGACCGAGTTATAATAGCCTTATAGCACACCGAAAAATGAAAAAATAAGAAGTGATGCATTATAATTATTAAGTAGTATTTAATTGAAAAATATATGTACAATAAAATATATATTAATAGTAATACATATATATGTATATGCGTCGGTTGAAAATCAAAAAGCAAAAAGAGAGGAAAAAACGAAAAAAGTTATGAGACTGGAACATGCAATAAGTCCCGAATTCGAATTTAAACAGAAACTGAAATTGTGTTTAATACATAGTACGAACCCGTACGGCATATAAGGAAAACTTCAATCGTCAATGACGTAGAAGCTTATTGGCCAAAAAAAAAAATGACGTAGAAGCTTATTGGCCAAAAAAATAAATAAATAAAAGGTAGAAGCAAACAACGTTGCTTCACGGAATAAAGGTCTCGAAATAACCCACGTTCCCCAAATAAATAAATAAATAAATAAAAGGTAGAAGCTTTCACAACGTTGCTTCACGGAATAAAGGTCTCGAAATAAGCCACTTTCCCCAGTTCCCACCACATTTTACAAAATTTCCTAATCTCATGTATTTTTAAGGCAAATGGTTAGGGAACAAATAGAAAACATAGGAAGGAAATGAATAACAACAGATCGAATTATTCAACAGGCTTAGCCGCACGAATTAGTATTTGCTGTCCCTATTTTAGCATATCAATTATATCCTAGACAATCATGATTAAACATATGACAATTTTAATAAACAATATCTTTATTAAGTTATTTAATTTGTTTATATGTCAAATTATAATTGATAGTGAAATAATTGAGACACTAATTTTTAGACAACAAACACTCATGTCGGCCAATAATATCTATATTTTGATGTTTCAATAATGTCTTAGCTAATCGTGGTTAAATATGTGACAGTTTTAATAAGTAATATATATAATATATATGTGTGTTAAATAAATATCTAATTTACTTATATATCATATTATAATTGACAGGAACATAACAAAAACACCAATTTTAAAACATCAAACATCCATACAAGCCAAGATTAATATTTACTATCCTCATTTGGTAATTTTAATTATATTCAAATGCTACACAAATGGCACCTCCTTGAAATATAAACCTGTCAAACTAATTATAAAGTGAAAAGTTTGTAATAGCATGACTTCCCAGTTACTAACTTAGCGGTAAAGTAAATGTTATATTTAGGATGTAAACATATCACAAAATCTCATTTTAATTTTAATACATGAATTTTAAATTGGTTAATTTAATAATTTGATACTCAATCAAACTTTTTATGACTAATTTTACTATCTTTTTAAAAAGAGTAATTGCTCGATGTGGAAAAGGTAGTCTATCATTAAATTTTGTGTTAATTACAAAAATATGACTCGTGTTTTGATCAATTTACAAATACATAACATATGCTATTTTTTTAACAAATAAATGACTCAAGTTTCATACAAATATTACTAATTATTATTAGAGGAATACGTGTTAGAGTCTTATTAGTATAAGAAAATTAATTTAATAAAAATATTACTAAATAAATGAAATATTAAAATTATTTTTTAAAAGAAAAAATTAAAAAAATATATGAAATTAATTTGTACAGCCAATAAAATATTGATATTTGTCATTCTAAAATTATTAAATAATATTTAAACATTTATATAAAACTTGGGTCATCTATTGTGAAAAAAAATAATAATAATAACACAAGTCATGTGTTTGCAAATTAATCAAACAAATATGTCATATTTTTGTAATTAACCCAAAATTTTTTATTTATTCTCATAACACACACTTGCATTGATAGACTTCCTCTTTAAGTTAGGATAAAAAGCAAACGACGTTAATAAATTAGTAAAAATAATTATAAAAAGCCTAATTAAATATTAAATTGATCATATTAAATTTATGTATCAAATCAAATTCTTTTATGCTATTCAAATTTGATAACTTTTCTTAGAGTTAATTATAAAAACATGATATATGTCTTCAACAATTTGCAGCACATGACTTGTGTATTTTTTTTTTTTTTTTATCAAATGAGTAACTCGAATTTTGTACAAAAATGTCAATATTATTTAATAATTTTAAAATAACACATATCAATATTTTATTGTTACTGGTCTCAAAAACTAATTTTACATTTTTTTCATTTTTCTCATTTTTTAAAAGTAATTTTAATATATATTATTTAATTTTATTAAGTAATATTTTTTAAATTTATTTTTTAGACCAATAAAACTCTAACATATATCTATATAATAGTAATTAATTATAATACTTTCACATAAAATTTAAATCACTTATTTATTAAAAAAATAACATAAACCATATATTTATAAATTAACATTATATTTTTATAATTAATTCTTTTTCTTACAATCATGGTCACGACGACAGTAAAGCATGCACCGCCTCTCACAGCCGGTTAAGCATGTATCGTGTAACTTATCCTGTTGAGCTTGGGACTGATGGTGGCTTTGTTGTTGCTGACAGTGACATCAGCACTCTTTTTAAGGTGAAATAAAAACCGTTGGCCTTTGTTCGCGAACATCGAGACATAATTAATAATGCTGCAGGAAACCTTATCATTAATTTGCAGTCGACGGTAATATAATTATATGATTTTTGCAATGGCTTTACTTCTTCATCTTCTGATTTATTTTTAAATAAGAAAGGATGACATATATGATGTCAGATTGGGATCGAAACGAGCGGTGGATCAGATACTATAACATTCAGTTTAGGGCTTCAACCCATTCAAATTTTGAAAGCTTGAGCTCATTATGAGATGATTGAGTTGAGTTTTACTCTTATTTATTTATTTATTTAAATCGAGTGTAAGTTAAAGAAGTATTATATAATTTCAAATTTAGCTCGATCAATCTTGATATATTTTAAAATTATTCTATTTAAATTAAATTATTATTAATATTCAAACTCAAATCCAATTTAATTAATATTCCGCCCTAACAAAATATGCTCAGGACCTAATAGTTAAGCATTATGAAACTTATACACAACTTAACAAACTATTCAAACAGATCAAATGCATCTCAATTATTCTCAAGTTAAAGTCTAGTTAATACTAAGTTGAATCAGATAATTTATAAGTAGTCTAACTCGTTTATGCGGTAAATGTTACACGGAAATGCCCTTCTTATATTATCTCGATTACAAATAGGTTGCTGCTGGAGGCAAATCGATTTGTCTTTTCTTGTTTGAAGTTGTGTGAGGGATACGCTTGTTATTATAAATTTAATCAAATTCATACTAATTAAAGCTTTTTACGGATGGACTAATAGACATTAGCCAATATTGTTGTGACCAATCTATTTTAATATCTATGGAGCAGAACACCCTTGACAAGAGTTGTTTAAATAGTGCATTTTTTATTTATATTTGCATCAATGTGTGGTAAATATTTGATCTACATCTTAATCAAATAACCTATATATGAATAATAATTCTCTCATATTTTTTTCTCCATCTAATTTATACAAACATCCGATATTAAACATACATCAAATTTCGGACAAAAAAACATGCATCAAATAGATGCCAAGTACACAAATTAAATGGAACCTTACCTATAGGACCAAGGGAAAAAATTAAAAAAAAAAAAGAGAAACAAAATAAAAGAATAACTAATAATATTATAGAATATGAAATTATGAGTAACTCATAACCATACTCATCACTCAAGCTACATAATACGATTATATTAAAACTTATGAAGGAAAAAAGATTAATTAGATATTATATATTGTCTATACAGATACATGCATAACTTAATTATCTGCACTTTTGTCATGTATGAATAAAAATAAGTTTTCTAATATATATGCATATATATATATATATTGTTTGTGTAGGTTTGTAGTAATTTAAGATATTATGTTAGAGCAAAGTTATCCAATTCCAGATCCGCCAGAAAAAAGAAAAAATATGAATGAAAAAAGTGATCCAATCCCATTAGACAAGGACTGAGGAAAATAAATGTACATGGACACTGCTGACTATTACTATTTTTTGCGTAATTTCGACATGGTCAGATTCATTGTACCATGCTTCTATCTAGAACCGCAAAGGACGGATGATTCCTGCAATGACTTTACTTCATCTGCCGATTTATTTTTAAATGAGAGGGGATGATGTCAGGTTGGGATGCAGATTGTGGTCCAACCCGGCTCAAAACTGCTGGCTTCATAATAAGTATGCTACCGACGTAGGACATAAGGTTGTCAGTGCACAATTCAAGGCTGACAGCTTAGGGTAGTGTTTTTTTTTTTTCACATGGTTTTACTTTATTTGTGTTAATTTCCTTCTTTTTTTGAGACTACAATTATAGTATTTAGGGCTTTTGTAGAGATAACTCATATTTTATCTTTTGAAAACCTAATTTGAGAATTTCTCTCTAAAAAGTTGCAATTCCTGTAAACTTTGTATTCTAGAAATTATCTGGTAATTTGATTGCTATCCTTTACACGTCTACGATGTGTCAGATTAGTATCGGAGTAAGGTAAACTCTTGCAAAGATAGCAACTAACGACAGTGTTGACGACGATTGTATTCCAGACGGTGCTCATGATGCGGGAGTCCAAGGAACTGGACATTTTATTCCTAGGACGGTAATCGATGCCATGGATCAAAGAATCCAACGAGTAGAACAACGTCTTGAGAATTTGATCGAGCGTTTTGGCGTGATGGCAGTAGATGCCAACAAAGATAAGGATATTGGTGGGAGACGACCAAGGACAAGGGATGTTTATGGCTGTTCGATCAATCGACTTGTAACTACAAATCCATGGGCACAGATTTCAGAAGGAGCCTCCGATGAGGAGGATGAACTATTGTATGAAGAGAGGCAACCGAGGAGACGAGGCGGTGAAGGTAGAGATAAGTATCGAAGGGATTATCATGGGTATGACCAAGGATTTTCGCCTAGAGGTAGATATCCCTAGTTTTAATGGCAATCTCGATATTGAGGAATTTTTGGATTGGCTAGCTGAAATAGATAAATTCTTTGATTATATAGAGATTTTAGAGGAGCGTAGAGTGAGGTTGGTGGCATGTAGTTTGAAGGGAGGAGCCTCTGCTTGATGGAAGAGGTTATAGAATCGAAGGCAGAGAGACAGTAGGTAGCATGTATGAATGTGGTTCCATATGAAGTAACTACTACAAAGGGATTTCTTGCCACCTGATTATGAGCAAATCTTTTTCCAGTAGTGTCAACATTGTCATCAAGAAACACGTTCAGTCCATGACTATATTGTTAAATTCATGAGACTGGCCCGAACATAACAATCTCCGAGAAAGCGAAGGTCAATAAATAGCATGATATGTGGATGGTCTAAAGTTGTAGACCAGGGACAGGATTCGGGTTACTGTGTTGAGAAATTTGAGTGAAGCAAAAAAGATAACCCTTAAGGCTGAACTAATGTTACAAGAGTAGAGCACCAGATTTGCAAGCAGCAGAAAGGGGTATGGAGTTGAGGATGCTAATAGTAGTAGGGCAGTAACTAAGAAAAATAAAGGTGTTGTGGAAAAACCTAGTAAGAGTGGTGAAAGGAAGGCTGGCAAAGCAATTGGTAAGAAACCCTTTGAGGTCAGAGAACCTTAGAGGTAGAATAACTCATATGCCAAGTTTATCCTGGGTAAGTGCTACCATTGCAATCAACTAGGATACAAGTCTAATGAGCGTCTAAATAGAAAGAGTGTGAATATAGTAGAGCAGGATGAAGGGAAAGTGATTTATTGTGAACCTGATGGAGAAGAGGATTATTCTGAATAGGGTGAAGAGGATGTTGAGCAGACCTATGTTATAGGAAATTGATTTTAGCGCCCAAGCAAGAAGAGAACGTCTAGCAACACCAGTTGTTTTGCACTAGGTGCACTATTAGGGGAAGAGTATATATCCAATTGTTGACAATGGGAGCTATGAAAATATTATTAGGCGAGAAGTTGTTAATCAGTTACAATTGCTAGTAGAAAAACACCTTAATCCTTACACTATAGGGTAGATTAAAGTTATTGAACGAATAAAGGTAAAAGAGAGGTGTAGAGTGTCATTTTCCATAGGTAAATATCAAGATGATGTCTACTGTGATATTGTGGACATGGATGCATGTCACCTGTTGTTTGGGAGACCCTAGCAATATGATGTGAATGCTCAACATGCAGGGGAGGAAAATGTGTACAAGCTAGAGAAAGGTAGTGTGAAATATGATTTGTTGCCTCTCAAGGTAGCAAATCGCACCAAAGCTCGCAAGGTAGAGAGGCACTCTTTCTTGATAATCACTCATTTAGAGAAAGAGTTGGAAGAATATATGAAGGAGTCTAGAGTTGTGTATGTGCTTATAGTAAAGAAAGTCATGACAGTAGATGAGGGGAACAGTTGTGGAGTGCCAAAGAGTATGAGACAGGTGCTAGAGGAATTTAAAGATGTGTTGCCGGATGATTTGCTAAAGAGACTACCACTCTTGAGAGATATTCAGCACCAAATTGATTTGGTACCTGAGACGGGTCTACCAAACTTACCACATTACAGGATGAGTCCTAAGGATACTGAGATTTTACAAGAGAAGATTCAAGAGCTGTTGCAGAAGGGGTTTATCAGAGATAGTATGAGCCTATGTGCTATACCTGCATTACTAACTCCAAAGAAGGATAGCAGCTAAAGAATGTGTGTCGATAGCAGAGCTATCAACAAGATTACTATTAGGTATAAATTCCCAATACCTCATCTAGAAGACAAGTTAAACAGGTTAAATGGGGCTATTGTGTTTTCCAAAGTTGACCAGAGGAGTGGATATCATCAGATCAAAATCAAGCTTGAGGATGAGTGGAAAACTGCATTCAAGATAAAGGAGGGGTTGTATGAATGGCTAATGATGCCTTTTGGCCTCAGCAACGTGCCTAACACTTTTATGCGTATTATAAATCATGTACTAAAAACCTTTATTGGTTGATTTGTGGTAGTCTACTTTGATGACATATTAATTTATAGTAAATCTGAAGATGAGTATATAGATCATTTGAGGAGTGTTTTGACTATGCTGAATTAAAATAAATTATATGCTAATCTAAATAAGTGTATTTTTATGTCAAAGACATTGTTGTTTGTGGGGTTTGTGGTTAGTAGTGAGGGGATAACAGTTGATGATGAGAAGGTGAAGGCTATCAGAGAATGGCCTAATCTAAAAACTGTGATGGAATTGCGGAGTTTCCTTGGGTTAGCTAGCTTCTATAGGCGATTCATTAGGCACTTCAGTACTATTGCTGCTCCATTAACTAAATGTTCAAAGAAAGGGAAGTTTCAATAGGAAAAGGAAGCTGAGACTAGCTTTGTGGTATTGAAAATGAAGTTGTGTAGCGCTCTTGTGTTATCACTTCCTCACTTTGATAAATTATTTGAAGTCGATTGTGATGCTAGTGGAGTAGGTATTGGAGGTATATTATCCTAGGAGAAAAGATCGGTCGCTTTTTATAGTGAAAAATTGTGTGATACGTACATTGATACTAGGAAGAGCTGGTCAACTTATGACAAGAAGTTCTACTCTGTGGTGAGGGCACTGAGAGTTTGGGAGCATTATTTGATAGGGAAAGAGTTTTTTTTTTTTTTTTTTTTTTGTATTCAATTGTGGGGCTCTAAAACATCCGAATAATCAGACCAAAATCAATAAGGATATGTATGCTAGGTGGATTCGGTTTTTGCAAAGCTTTCCTTTTAAACCGGTGCATAAGTCTGGAGTATAGAATAAAGTAGCCGATGACTTGAGTCGGAGAGATGATTTGTTAGTTACTATGAGCACTAAAGTTGTGAGGTTTAAGCAATTGAAGGAGTTTATATGGAGATGATGCTGACTTTAAGGATATATGGGGAAAGTAAATTAGAGAAAGGATTGAGAAGGCCACTGCAAAGTACAAGAAAGTTGCAGATAAGCATAGAAAGAAATAGTTGTTTGAAGCAGGGGATCACTCGATGCTCTTTCTGAGGAAGGAACGGTTTTTAATGGGCAAGTATAGCAAGTTGCAACCTAAGAAGTATGGCCCTTATGTGATTGTAAGGAAGATCAATAACAATGCTTATGTGATTAGACTTATTGACAGCATAAACATTTCCAACACTATCAATAATGTTGTCGATCTACTCCCATTTCATTTAGACGTCTCACCATTGTATCTAGATGAGAACTCGGAGTCGAGTTTGCGGGTGGAAGAGAATAATGCAGAGTGTAGTCCCAAAGTCAGCCTTCAAAGCTACCCGCATAATACCGACGTAATAAGTACGCCACCATCGTACGATGCAAGGTTATTGGCATATAGCCTAAGGTTGGTAGCTTAGTGCAGTGTCTTTTTTTTCACGTGGTTTTAATTTATTTGTATTAATTTCTTTTCTTTTTCTGAGACTATAAATATAGCATTTAGGGCTTTTGTAGAAATAACTCATATTTTATCTTTTGAAAACCTAATTTAAGAATTTCTTCCTGAAAGATGCGCTTCTTACAAATTTTGTGTTCTTAAAAATCATCAAATGATTTGATTTTTATCTTTTACACTTTTTCATTGCATCAACATTAGGGCAAAGTTATTAAATTCCATCTCCACCAAAAAAAAAAAAAAAATGAAAAAAGTCATCCAATCCCATCACACAAGAACCGAGGAAAATAGATGTACATGGACACTACTCACTATAACTATTTTTTTGCATATTTTCAACATAGTCAGATTCATCGTACTATATTCCTTTTTGGAACCGCAAAGGATAGATGAACCTTGGAGCTCCAACTTAATTTTATATTTTAAAAGCTTGAGCTTGGCTATAAGATGATTGAGTTTAGTATTTTGAAACCTAGTCCAACTTCGAAGAACCTAAAAGAAATTCATATTTGACTTGATTAAGTTTGATATATTTTGAAAATTGTTTTATTAAAACAAAATTATTATTAATATTTAAATTTAATTTCAACTCAATCAACATTGATTCTTGATTTAAATTTAATTAAGCTTGTAAATTACTAATAGTTGAATATGGTGAAATTCAAGTGCTGTTCAAGAAACTACTTGAATAGATCAAACATAACTTTAACTATTTATGAATCCAACGCTAGTTAATATGCAAAGTTAAATCAAATAATTTAAAAGTATAACTCATTTATACCCTTAATACTACAGAACCCACTGCTTCCTATATCATCTTGATCAAGGGTTATATCCTATAGGTAAGTGGCCGGTTGCCATATGCAAATATTTATTTTTTTAAGGTTTTGTGAAGGATAATGTTGTCCTTATAAATTTTATAATTAGATTCATGCTAATCAAAGCTTTCGACGGATCGACTAAGACACATTAGCCAAGACTGACGTGGCCAAGCCAAGCTATTTTAATTTGTATGGACTGCAGACCCGCTTGACCTTTCGGACACGGGAAATAAATATTTAGGGTCACCTTTAAATTATTTGTTCATGTAATCTATGTCGTGTCGGTATCTAGTTTTGCTTAATCATAAGGAGGAAATTATAACTAACTCAACTCATGTGGCGCAGCGATATCAAAATTTCAGTACCGACAACAAAACCTAGCTGTAGGTTTGCAGTAATTTATTATATTTGTTAAAGCAATGTAATCAATTTCCATATAATACAAGGACTGAAGTTTTCTACAAATAAATGTACTTGTCTTCTTCTCTGCGTGGATGGTGCTCATCATATAACTATTTCTTTGTTTTTTCCTTTTTTTATAATACATTGTCAGTCATAATATTATCTCTCTCTCTCTCAATAGATATATATATATATATATATATATGTATATTAACGTCAATATACTGTTTATACGCAATGTTGTGTTGTTTTTTTTTTTAATTTATTTTAGTTAGTTAATTTATTTATAATAAATAAATAAAAAGAAATATATGTATAAAGTCATTTAAACTATTGACATATTATTCTAGATAAAAGATTAACAAATATGATACATCACATATCCAAGTAAGTAGTGACCAAATATTAATGTGATTTAAACAAGTGATGAAAACAATATTTAGTTGGTATAAATAATGTGTATTTGAGTAAACATAATGAAAGATGTAAAGTTGGTATTTTTTTTTTGTGATTTTTGTATTTTTCTATTTTTATGAAATTTAGGGTTGTAGAGGGTTATTTCAGTTTCGGTAATTGAGCTTGAAGCCTGATTTAATGCCAAGAACCATTCTTTTAGGTTAGTGGCGGGGTTCAAAAGGTGGGTTTGCTAAGGGATATTGTAAGGAGATTTAGATTGGTAGACTTCAAACAGTGATTGCTAGACTAGTTTATTACACTCTCAGCTTTATTCAGTTATCTCACACGTGAAAATTAGACCCCATAAATATTTTTCTAGGCTAATTTTCGCTTCGTTTGACTAAAATAGGGTTTATATAAATTAAAAGAAATCTTAAGCCCTATTATATTAGAAATGAGTTATTTTAAAAGAATAATAGGCTTCTTTTATGTTATAAAAGAAGGCTTCAATGGCTACCGTAAGATCATTAGGAAATAATTTAACGGTGATCAATCATGCTTGATCTCATATATTCGTTCAGATTTCATCTAATGGCTGACATCAACCTCTAACATCTATAAATAAAAGGTTGTTCTTCTAATGGTTGGACATCTTGTGTATTGCTAAAATTGAGTGCAATACGGAAATTTGCTAAAATATCTCCAAAAAAGATCAAACCATCTACTTTGTGAAGAACGAGTAAAAAGGGATCCAGTCTACTTAATTTGATCTTTTATAACACTCGTGCACTCAAGAAACTGGGAAATGGATTGTTGAAGTTGAAATTGGTCAGCTCCAATGATGATGATATCATATTTGCATCATAGGAAAGATAACACTTTTAGATCACAAAAGGATTGAAAATGATGAACTTACCTGTTACTTCATTCTTGGTTTTCCTTGAAGCAAGATCACAACTTTGATAGAGATCTTACGTTTTTTTTTTTTTTCCTAAAACTTAGGAGAAGTTTTGGAGAAGAAGAAATAGACTATGAACTATTTATAGAACATGAGAATCCATAAAAATCCATGTATGAATACTAGCATAGAAGGCTAGCAATGTAGGAACATAAGCTGGTAGCCTAGAATTTCACTGGCGGCTTGAAGCTTTGAAAGACAAATCAAAAGCAAAGAAAGCTGTCTTTAACACAGGTGGTGTACATGTCAACATCGGTGGCTTACTTCTCAAGGCTGGTGCTTTGAGGCGACCTAGCTGCTACTTTCACAAACCTTTCTTAGACGACTCCCTCTTGATCAACTACATCTGTCATTAAACAATATATTATTATTATATTATTATTATTATTATTATTATTATTATTATTATTATTATGGTGTATAAAATCCTTTCATTTTTCAACATATAACAACTTTGTCCTTTACTATGATTTATTTATTTATATATATATATATATATATTAAATCTCTTCCCCCCAAAAGAAACTTTCGTCCTTAAAAGTTACCTTAATCATCGAAAAGCTCAGGATATTTTGCTCTCATTTCCTCCTCTATCTCTTAAGTAGCTTTACGTTCAGATTGGTTTGTCCATTGTACTTTCAAATACCTGATCACATACCTTCTCAAAATATACTCCTTGGTGTCAACAATCCTTACTGGCTTTTCAACTGTGGTGAGATTCGGTTGCACTTCCAATGTTTCCCATACTACTATCTGTTCAGGATCCTTCATATTTCCTCAACATAGAAACATGGAATAGATTATGTACCTCATCCAAACTAAGTGGTAAAACTAATCTATAAGTTGTATCCCTATCCTTTCCAAACTCTCATAAGGTCCCACCTACCTAGGATTTCACTTGCCCCTTAAACCAAACCTGATAACAACATCATTGGTCAGCGAAATCTTAAGCAGAACATGATCTTCTATTTAAAACTTCAAAGGTCTCCTCCTCTTGTCTGCATAACTTTTCTAATGGCTTTGATCTGTTTGCAACCTCTGTTTGTTCGTGTTGACCTTATTAATAGCATTCTATACCAACTCTAGTCATATTATCTGTCTGTCACCTACTTCATCCCAATGAATCGGCGACCGACATTTTCTACCATACAAAGCTTCATAAGGTGGCATCCAAAGTGACACTTAATAGTTGTTATTATATGCAAACTCTACCAAAGGCAAGTGCTTATCCCTGCTATCTTCAAAATCTAAAATGCTGGCTCTCAACATGTCCTCAAGGATTTAGATAGTCCATTTAGATTGTCCGTCTGTTTGAGGGTAGTAAGCGGTACTAAAAACCACTTTAGTACCTAAAGCTTTATGCAGGTTTTTCCATAACCTTCCAACAAATCTATATACAATGGTCACTAGTATTCCGTATAATCTTGCTATCTCCTTGATATAGAACTTTGCTAATTGCTTCGATTGGTACCCAGTTTTAATGGGTATAAAGCATGCTACCTTGGTAAGCCTGTCCACAATTTCCCATACTGAATAAAACTTTTCCCTAGTTTTAGGTATGGCCATAACAAAATATATGGTTATATGCTCCCACTTTCACTAAGGTATAGGTAAGGGCTTTAATTCACCTATTGGTCTTCTGTGCTCAATATTAATCAACTAACAAATGTAGCACTTGGATACATACTCTGCAATCTCTTTCTTCATGTTATTCCACCAATACAACTTTTTCAAATCTTGATACATCTTGTTTCTTTCCGAATGAATTGAGTAACTAGAGTAATGTGGCTCTTTCAATAACTCCTTCTTAAGTTCTTCTTGCCCTAGCACACATAACCTCCTTTTATATCTCATAACGTTCTCACTATCAATGTGAAACTCAGCTGCTCTGCCTATTTCCATTCTCTTTTTTACCTCTTGAATACTTAGATCATTCATCTGAGCTGCTTTGATTCTTTCTATGATAGTAGGCTAAATCTGCAAGTTTGTTAGTTTTGCACCTACTCTTCTGGTTAGTATCTCTAGCTCCAACTTTTTCATATTATCCATCAAATGACGTTCAGACGTAATCAAAGTTGCTAAATTCTCAACTCGCTTTCTACTCAAGACATCTACTACTACTACATTCACCTTTCTAGGATGGTATTGAATATCTACATCATAATCCTTGATAAGCTCCAACCATCTCCTTTATCTCATATTCAACTCTATCTAGGTAAAAATATACTTCAAAATTTTGTAGTTCGTATATAGTTTACATCTTTCCCCATACAGATAATGCCTCTACAGCTTTAAGGCATGTACACTATTGTAATTCCAGATCATGTGTAAGGTAATTCTTTTCATAAAATTCAGCTGTCTCGAAGCATACGTTATCACTTTGCCTCCTTGCATCAACACACAACCTAACCCTTGTATGGATGCATCACTATAGATGGTATACTCTTCACCACTCATTGGCAAGGCTAGAAGTAGTGCAAACACTAGCTTTTTCTTCAATTGTTAGAACTTGTCTCACAGTTTCTCATCCCATTCATACTTTACCCCTTTTGTGTAATCTGGTTAAAGGACTTGCAATCTTGGAAAAATCCATTATAAATCTTTTGTATTATCCTGCCATTCCTAGAAAAATTTTAATTTCTAACATACTTTTAGGAGTTGGCCATTCTATCACTACTTTACTTTCTCAAGATCTATTTCTATCCCACTTCCATCAATAATATATCCCAAGAAAGAAACTTGTTCTAACTAGATTCACACTCATGAACTTAGCATGTAACTTCTCATCTTGCAATCGACTAGAATTAACCTCAGATGCTCTTCATGTTCTTCTTTGGTTTCAGAGTACACCAGTACAACATCTATAAAGACTACTAGAGACAAATGTAGATAGTCTCTGAAGACTCTGTTCATAAGGTCCATAAAGATGGCTGGCACATTTGTAAGACCAAACGGCATAACTACGAACTCATAATGCCTATATCTAGTTTAAAGGTTGTCTTTTGTATGTCCTCTGCTTTAACCACAGCTGGTTGATATCCTGATCTGAGATCAATCTTTGAGAACACTTGTGCTCTTGCTAGCTAGTCAAATAGATCATCTATTTTTATAGAGGATACTTATTCTTGATAGTCACCCTGGGTTAGCTTTCTATAGTCTATACACAGCTGCATACTACCATTCTTCTTCTTCACAACAAATTGGAGCTCCCCCAAGGTGACACACTAGGTCTAATAACTTCTTCTTGAGCAGATATTCTAACTGAACTTTTAACTTTGCAATTTCTAATAAAGCCATACGATACGACATCTTAGATAAGGTAAAGTACCTGGCACAAATCGATGGCCTAAATTCATCTTTTTTCTTGTGGTAATCCCGATAGATCTTTTAGAAAAACACAAGGTATTGCATACAATCGGTATTTGTGCAAGGTCTGTCCTTTGTTTATCTTCTATCATCATGGCTACCATAGCTAAAGCTGATCTTCCTCCAACTCATATGTAGATAGGGTTAGAGGTCTTTGCACTTTAAGCATATACCAATTGATCCCTTTCTGGCAAACTAAACTCTACTACCAGGTTATAACAATCAATCACAACGTGGTACTTTACTAACCAGTCTACTCCTAAAATTACATCAAAATCCACCATGTCTAACACTATCAAGTCTGTAAGTGGATGCTTACTTTCTATCTCTATATCCACATTTCTACAAACTCTATTCAGAATAGTTCTACTCCCCAACAATGTGTTTACAGAAAAGCATACTGGCATGTACTCAGCATACACACCACATATAGACACAAACAATTCAAAGATACATGAAAACTCGCACTAGTATCAAAAAGCACATAAGCATTATGTAGGAGTATAAAGAGCGTACTTGCAATAAAGTCCACACTAGACGTATCTCTGTGTTGGATGGCATAAACCTTAAATTATGCTCTTTGTCCTTCACCACTTCCCTGAGGTCGACCTATCTGAACTCTTAGAATCACCTGTCTTCTAGGATCCTTGCATTTTATGGCCCTGTGTCCACATTGCCCACACTTGAAATAGAATACCTATGAGAGAACCCTCTCGGTATGGAATCTTTGGTTGTGCCCAACCTTGCCACATGAAAAGTAAGCATTCTTAGGCCACTTGCAGTCCTTGACATCATGTTGATGCAAATCAAATAGCATCAAGTTCAGAGCTAACTAACTTCCAAGTTCAAGTTCAACAATACTTTCTAAGAAATTGGAGGCTTGTAAATGGAGTTCTAATAATTAAAACATGAAAGAAGTGAACAGAAAAGCCTATAAAATAGTTTGGGATACGAAAGATTGAAGAATTTCAAGTTGTGAAGCTGTTGGAAGAACTGCATAGCCAACTTTGAATTAAAGAATCACCAACTTTGAAATTATGTATATGTCGGCTCAAGGCTGCCGGCCTATCCCCCTACATCGTTAACCTTCTTCTCTTGGAAATTCATTTCAATTTCATTTTTTTTATTTAGGCTGCCTAATTTGTAATGTAGGCAACCAATCTTCTTTGGACGCCAGTTTATTTTAATTTCATGTCCTTTAGTTTTCTTTGTGTTAGTTTATATAAACCTATTTGGTTGTTAACATTAGATAAATTGGATGAATGATAATTTGAGAGATCTCTCTTTGAATTCTTAAGTGTATTCATTTTGAACTTATCGGGAATTTCCGTAGCGTTCACCCCCTTAACTTATCAATATGTTTGCCATTATCGATTGTGGCATCTTTGACTACACTAAGGTTCTTGCCTCCATATAGGCAACTGGTCATGGTTTTTCATCAGGTTTCTAAGACGGTCTAAGGATTTTGTATCCCAGATTTTGATATTGGGTCTTGTCACAGGTTGGCATGGTTCAATTCTCATCATTATGGTATTAGAGTCTTTGGTTTCTAGGAATCCATATGCAATTCGATTGGAGGTAACACTAAATCGTTCATATCCCTTGTGATTTGTTTGTAGATTTGGGTTTATCAGATTTTGTTGATCTGTTATCTTAGTGTTCTTTGAAAAAAAAAAGAAGAAAATTTGTGAAAAAAAAGTGTTTTTAGGCTTTGAATTACAATTTGATTGAAGAAGAAGAAGAAGAAAAAAAAAATTCATTAAAAAAAAGGAGAAAATGGATTTTGATTTGTTGTTGATTTGGGTTTTTAGATCTAAGGTTTGAGCTAAAAAAATGATAATGAGTGAAACACGAGTGAATGCAAATATGTTGAGGATTGATGTTGATGAATTCTCATTTGATTCTAAATTTTATACTAGATTCTATGTAAATGAAAAGGTGTGTAGTTTGAGGATTGACAGTAGGTGTTGTATAAATTTTGTTAGTACCTTGTTAGTGGAAAAGTTAAATTGCAGTTGTCAAAAGAGTGTACGAATTCAGGTGACTAAACAAGTTTTGATTGCATTTTCTATTGAAAGTACTAAGATGAAGTTTTATGTGATATGGTACCAATGGAAACTTATCATATTCTTTTGAACAACTATGGCATTTGATAGGAAAGCCAATTGTGATGGAATCAGGAATCGTTGTACTGTTGTTCAAAGTCAAAGGCATGTGAACTTAAAATTTCTCAATTCCTTGCAAGTGTATGAGGATTAGATGTAACCTCAACAATCTTTTGCGAAACACTGGGAGTGTGAAAACAAATAGAAAAAGTAAAAGAATGCTTTAGAAAAGAATGAGAGTGAAGAAAAGAAAGAGATTGAGAAAAAGGGTGATAACACACTGGTGAGCAATAAGAGAAAAGAATTAGAGTATGAAACACAAACACTTGAAAGTGATTTAGATAAAAAAAAAAAAGCAAGGATAATTGTTTTTCCACTAATGAGTTTTCAACGCCAAGTGTTGATGTTTCAATAATGTAGGAATCTGAAGATTTATTTAACCAAAAATTTCCAGATGTAATTGAGCTTCACATTGATTTCATTCCTAGCAGCCCAACAAATATGTGCAATCTAGTAAAGTCTAAGGACGAAGATTCAAGGATGAATCATTTCAAAGAAGGAGGGAATGATGTGAATCAGATAGCATCAAGTTTAATGTTGACCAAGTTCAAGTTCAACAATAATTTCTAAGGAATTGGAGCCTTGTTGATTGGAGTTCTAATGATTAAAACACGAGAGAAAGAGAACAAAGCAAGCATATAAAATAGTTTAGGATGCAAGAGATTGAAGAATTTCAAGTTGTGAAGTTGTTGGAAGAAGTACACAGTCGGCTTAGAATTAAAATTGCCAGCTTTGAAATTATTTATATGCCAGCTCAAGGCTGCCAACCTTTATGCCCAACAACACCGGCGTGTCCCCTTACACCACTGGCCTTCTTCTCTTGAAATTTATTTCATATTCATGTTTTTCATTTAGGCTACCAATTTGTCATGTAGGTCCTTCTTTGGATGCCAATTTATTTTATTTACATGTCCTTTAGTTTTCCTTTGTGTTAGTTTATATAAACCTATTTGGTTGTAAACATTAGATAACTTGGATAAATGATAATTCGAGAGATTTTTCTCTTTGAATTCTTGAGTGAATTCCTTTTGAACTTATTGAGAATTTTCCATGGCATTCACCCCTTTGACTTATCAATCGATTTGCCATCACCGGTTGTGGCGTCTTCGACTACACTGAGGTTTTTGCCTCCATATAGGCAATGAGTCATGGTTTTCCACCAGGTTTCTTAGATGATCCAAGGAGTATTCCAGATTAAGATATCGAGTCTCATCACAGGTTAGCGTAGTTTGATTCTTATCACATGAGGTATTTGTATTGGTATTGAAGGGAATCAAGTTCTTGGAGAAATTTTGGAGAAAACCCTAATTTTGGTGGTTAAAGATTCTATGATTCTATAATCAAAAGAAGAAAAGTGTGTATGGACCTAGGGTAATTGTAGTTCTTTTTTGTTTAGGGTTTAGATGATAATAGAATTATGTTTATCTTGTGAAAACAATTTTTGAATGAGTATTTGATGGTATTCAAGTACTTTTTGATGAAGTTAGGTATTTTGTTCCAAAAGTTGTTTTAGGTACGTCCTTACCTTGGTTGTTGTTTGTGATTGTAGAAGAAACTATAATTGAACCTAATGATATCCGGCTTTAAAATAGTTTGCTACTTGTGCTTAGCCGGGTCTAGTAGATTGGGAGTATCGTGTTACTAGGACAACGCCCTGATAATCTATGTGTGTCTTTGTCCCAAATCAAATCGTGCACAGAGATGATTTCGATAGTTTAGGAATGGTACGAGTACGGTACCCATGGTGTGTAGGGAGTACCTAACATCAATCTATCTATATAATTATTTTTTATACATATTTTTTTTTCATGGGGTTATGAGTTACTTCGGGTTTAGGACTAGTTACAAATGGTTCTAAACTATGTTGGTTGCTTGGCTAATTAAAGATAATAACCTATAATTGTTGCATATGATATTATGACATATGTGAATTTGTATGATGTTTGCTCATGCATATATGATTATGGTTTGGTGTACTGGGCCTTTGCCCTCACTCCTTCTATTTTTCAGGAGTAGGTGATGATCAAGTAGTGTTCAATTTATCAGGACATGATGTATTCATGGATTATGGGGATGACGATAGTGGAGCTACCTTTTCTAGCTGATTACTAGATGTGTAGTGTTGATGATAGCTAAGTTAGAAGATCTTGTAAAGTTTCATATAGTTTTTATGAATCTAAATATTTTATGAGATATTTTCTTATGATATTTTAAGTTTGATCTAAGTTGGATCTAAGTTGGCTTTTGGTTTATGCCAACTAATTTATTCAAAAGTTTTATTATTATGTAAAGTTTTAAAAGTACCCTTATATGAGAGACATTGCTATTATATGGTATTTAACTTTGTGGATTAGTGGAATTATAGCCTTAGCATGTCAATCTCTAGTGAGGACATGTGGCAAGCTGATAATGCCTTCATTTTATGGTGTTACAGTTAGATTAAAAGTCTTATGATCAAAATGATACTATATGAAATAGTTATTGCAGGGAATGATAATTTGTAATAGATAACAATTTTTAGGGGAAAAGATATAAATTCTAAAGATATAATTTTTATTGCAGAAAGATCATCCATGTTAATTATTTTTATTGCATCAAATTGATTTTTAAACCATTTCGTGGAAGTAATCAAATTCTTATAGTAGTTAAGGATTCAATGTTATGAACAAAGGACAACGGATGCTTTTTTGACTTAAGCATACTTTGGATTACTTTAATAACATACAGCTTATATACAAAATCAAGATTGAATCAGGAGTTAATAACAGACTTAACTTCAATAATAGTCTAAAGAATACAACTTATAAATAAGAGAGTTGTAGTTCAGTTTTGGATACCGAGAATATACCCAAACAAATAGTCTTCTTCAACTTCCCTTTCTTGGAGCCTGTTGATAGCTCGAAGATCAAGTTTTGATAGAGAGAGACCAGAGGTCATAACAAGGGGTTTAATCTGAGTATAGTGAGGAAGGAGCAAGAGACGTGCCTAATATGCATTGGTACCTTCGTCAACAGTGATTGAGAATAGATTGAAGAAGAGGGTTCTAGAGAGTTGGAATTCATACTTGATTAAAGGAGATAGAGAAGACATAAGAAGGCGTAGACATGGTACTAGGTTTTTATTGTAATCACAATTGTTGTGCTGATCTATAATAAATGGGCCTTAGTCAATTCTAGGTTAAGAAATGATGTAATGTTTATTATCTTGAAGTTATAATAAAGAATAGGCTTGAAAATTTAACATTTGGTGCTTTCATTGTCATTTGTGGGTTCCACTTGAGAGTTATGGCTAATAATTCAAGATCCTTAGCAAGAATTCAAGAATAGACATCTTAATTTGTGGTCTATTCGATATTTCTAGTTTCTTTAATTCATCATGTCATGCCCCGAGGGTACCCTAGTAGCAGTAGACAAGTCTCACTTGAATGCTATTACTAGATTACCTTCAGACAATGACAGGTTTTCAAAACAACAGGATCTTTTAGTTGCTTGATAAGAAAATGATAAATACATGTAAGAAATAAATTGGTCAATAACTACTATCTTAATCATAAAATATCATAGAACTATCACAAACCAGGTAGTCTTCCTGTAGTTCATAACTGATACGTTAGCATTAACTATACTATTCTAAGAAAACATAACCATTATTCCTAAGTATAATCATAGACTTCTAGCTCCTAAGCTCCTAAGCTCCTAAGCTCTTACCGGAGCCATACTCCTAGAAGTGACTAACCAGGGTCGTAGGGTAAACCTGAAAAGACTGTTGGAGTATGAGCGAAACCACAGCTCAGTGAATAACCAGACATATTATACATCACACAAGTCATTAGCAAATCATATGTAATGCAAGCACTCAACCATATGCACAGATACAAGCTTGGATGATCTAGAATCCAAACAGGAAAAAGATTTACGCCCTCTTTTTCAGGGTTGAAGAACCATTACTCCATGACCCATTGCCCAGGAGAGACTAAGTTTACAGGATAATCAACGACTTCTCGTTTTAGGGTTATTACTTTAAATATAATGAATTTAATTGACCATTTCCTGTATCCACCTTAGAAACTCCCTAAGTATTAATCATTTCAAAGTGATACTACAAGCGGCGTTCTTATTACCACTTAGTTCCTGTAGAACCAACAGAACAAAGAAAACCTTGGAAGAACTAACACATTAGAACAACCAAGCGTTAATAGAGAACCAAATATCAATACATAGCAGGCTGTCATCCTTTATATATGTAATAATGCAGTTCATGCAATGCATGACCAGATTATTTATTAAATCAATAGTTCTTATTCAATTTATGGTGATCATACATTACACACAATCATCATCATACTACTTCACAACATCAAATCATTGCATTATCACTTTTGTAAGGATAGGTTAACAATCATACAATCAGATCACAACATACTTTCAAAAACATTCGTTTGAGTATCTTTGTATTATATCAACTACTTACAAGCACAAACAGTACAATATGACTGAATTACTCATGCTCACTAACTCAATCGTAATAATCAGTTGGAAGATCTTCTAGTGTATCGAAATCACTTATTAAGATGAATAAGGTATTCATCAATATAATATAGATTATATAACTAAACTCCTATATGTGACTAGTGTCCTAAACTTGATATTTATCAAACTTTGGTAGTGACTAATACTAATGTTATGTTATTCTATACTGAACTCAATATAGAAAATTATATTTATTTATTATTACTTAGTGTTGTCGTATTTCTCCTAATTTATCTCGTATAATTATTTTGTTATTTTTAAAGTCACATTATTTGTAAATTTAGCTTATTTCAATTTCCATTCTTACCTATTTTATCTATTTAGAACAAATATTTGACTATTTATAACTTTTATTAACACTTAATATTTTTCTCTAATTCCAAGAATTTAAGATTTATCAAATCAAAATATATTAAATATTTGTATTTACTTAACTATTTAATAAATCTTATATTACCATATATATATATATATATATATATTTGTTTATTTTAAAACAAGCTTTCGTAGAAGAATTATAGGTGTACGTCGGCTTTGAAACCCAGGTACCGGTGTTGATTTGGTTTTGCAAATTATTTCTTATCGGTTACATTAGCTTGAAAGCTGTCGGCTTTCGTACGCCGGTACTACACCGCCGGCGTAGATTTCCCAGATATCCGGCTTTATTCACTTTTACGTGAAAATAATTTTTACGTAGCTTCTGTTCAGTGTAAGTCGTCCTACACACCGGCCTATCCTTGTAAGCCGTCGGCGTTAAACGACTACACTGCCGGCTTATGGACAGTGTTAGCACTGTTCATCATCTTCCTCGATGATCCAATTCATTTTTGTTAATTTTTCTACGTTAAAAACATTCTTAAACCGTTCTAAGTGTTTCTATATCTTATATATAGACATAAACAAATCTTAACATGTCTACAAACATATATACTTAGATTTCGATCTTACTAAAGTATAACTAGGGTTTTGGATTTTTACCTTGGTCGAGCCGATCCGATGATATTCGAAGCTTTTTTTGTTGATTACATTCCTATGATTATCAGAAGTTAGTTCTAATCCTTAGATTTAAAAGAAAACCATTCGAATTACATCAACTTACCTTTGAACTCGTTTCAAATATTTTTCGTATTGTTTTTCTTTTGATCAAACTTGAATGATTTGTTCGGTTTGATTTCTATTTTTAGTTTGTTTTGGCTGCTACTTAGGAGTATTTTTTATCTGGAATTTTCGAGAGAGAGTTGTGGGTGTTTGTTTGTTCATTATGAGTATTCAATATATATATATAATATATATACAAGGAAGAAGAAGGGAAGCTTGCAGCTGTGTCTTCTCCGATTTTGCTCCGAATTTTCTCCTTATTTAGCTGCATTTGATCTGTTGTTTGCATATTCATTAATGAGTGGTTAAGTTGTCATCCTTTGATTTGTCTTTAGAGTTGCTTTTATTGACAAAAGAGTGCATTATTGAACAAATTTCGGCTTCTTCTTCTTCAAATCTTCCAAGGCAATCTTGCAGCCGAAATCCACCGAATGCATATATATAAATATTAGTTATTTGTTTAATTTAGTTTTAAGATAGTTCAATAAGTTATACGAGTATAATTTAACTAGTATTTGAGATTTTTTGTACAAAAACATGTTTATAGGATTATACAAAATACTTAGATTATCAAATAATACAATTTTAAGTTTTATATATACTTGATTAATTATTTGTTGACTTTTATCTCTCGCGATCAAAGTTTCCTAAACTCATTAGGTCAATTTTTGTTTTAGGCTTCAATAGCTTAAGAAAACCCTAATTAAAACAATAGTGTAATTCAATTATTTATTTGAAGTTTAGATCTTGAGTTATGCATCAGTTTATGTTTTTGGTTGTGTATTTATAATCCTAACGGTTTATCTTTAAGTTATCGTTTCTTATTTACAAGCGTAGTTAATTAACTACTTAATATCGTAATTGATATAGGGGCTAAATTATCTATTTATCTCTACCTTTTGATACTTATTATGAAATCTTTTTAGTAACGTTTAATTCTATCTAGGAATCTTGAATTTAGGGTTTAAATCCAAGTCTAAGCTCATTACTACTCATGGTTCTATTCTCAAATCATTGTTAAGTTCAAAAGTAATCATTTAATCTCTATATTTATATTTTCCTATTTAAATCTATTTGTAAAACAAGTTTCAGGTTTGAGATTTAGATTTTCTTTTAATCATATCTTGAATTATCCATTCAAGATACGAAATCTCATTTTTTATATCAGTTAGAGTTAAAGAAGTTCTTTATTCGATTTCCAAATTCTTAACTAGCCAAATTCCATGCACTAATCTATTCTTGGGCTTTAATTAGAATCTAAGTCTCTTAACTAATTCATACAATCTATTGTAAAGTCGTGTACTAATGTGAAAAATTCCGGGGTTTACACATCATCTTATTAAATTATTAATGTGTAATTTAGTAATTTATATTTCATAATCTAATTAATTATATTTTATACTCATGTAAATGTACAAAAAGCTTATCATACAAAGCATACATATTGGATAAAAGGATAATTTTTTATATCATAGCATATGGAAATCTTGATTTCGAGCTTATAGTTGCATTTGTAGTTATCATAGATGTGATCACAAAGTAGTGGCGTTGATCTTAACCTTGACTTAACTTTGGCTAGCCTCAAGTTCATCTCACCTATAATAGTAGGAAATCAATGTGGAGTAGTTCTTAATGGGAAATGCCATGTCTTTTATCTTTCCGAACATGTTAAAATGAAACGAATTTAAGCTATTGGTCTTAAAAGAAAAATACACTATCAGCTCGTTCACTTCTTGTTTTAAGTAAAATTGCTATTACAGTATCTAGTAAATAGAAATAACAATTCATAATAATCTTTTCTTTTTTTTTTTTTTTTTTTGCCGTTACCACAGGGGATGAGTGATACCAATCAATTATTTCTCACCTAAAAAGAAAATACTACAAGAAAATTGAGTTTTAGAGACAAAAATTTTGGCTATAAATGTAAATTTTTGACTAAAAAATAATAATTGCTCATTCTGTTTGTAGAAATATAACATCTTTTACTAATTTTCTTGAAGAGAATTTATATCTCTAAGGGACAATTTTCTTGTAGTGCAAGAGGAGATGTCATTAGGCTATAAAACCATTGATGAAATATCCCAAACATTCACCTAAGTTAGAAATTAAGTTTGATAGATTAAACAAATCAAGTAAATTATGGGATGTAATTAAACAAGTTATTGCAATTAAGTCAGTGATTAATTAAGTTGAAATTTGAGTTATTAAATTCCTAAACCCCTAAACATGCTATTTAAATGTTTAGTGGATTCCTAAATCCCTAAAATTTGGCTCAACATTTCATACCCTTAATCCCTATCAATTTTGAAATCATCTACCTGTTTAAAAATATTAGGTCTTAAGCCAAGCTCAAATTAAATATCAATTTGATCTAAATCAAGTTCCTATCTCAAGTTCTTGATTTGCAATATATAAATTCTGAAATTATCTTCTAACTTTCAGAACTAAAAATAATGATTAGAAAAGTTTAAGCTAAAACCTTGACCCATAATTACACTGAAATATCTATTAATTCCTATACCTTTTTCCTTTTCTTTTCCTTTGATTTTTCTACCCTTCCTTTTCTTTTCCATTTTCCTTTTCATTTCTTCATTTCTTCTTCTTCTTCTCTTCCTTTTTCCTTCAATCCATCACCTCAAATCTATATCTCAACAAGATTAAAGAAGAAATCAAAGTTAGGAAAAAAGATAAAAAATGAAAAGCAAGATCAAAGTGGGGAAATGAAGTTAAAAGAAGCTATATCAATTAAGGAGAGCATGAATTATACTAGAAGGTCTTAATGTTTGGGGTAAGTTCATTTTAGGTCCCAATGTTTAAAAAAGTTCATTTTGGTCTCAACGTTTGAAGAAGTAGGTCAATTTGGGTCCCCAAAGACACATATCAACATGAGAGAGTATTTAATCAAAACTCGAAGACTCTTTTCCTGTTGACCGTGTCATTACGGACCCAAATTGACCCACTTCTTCAAATATTGGGACCCAAAATGAACTTTTTGAAACGTTGGAACATTCTAGTGTAATTTACCCATTAAGGAGAAGAAGTAGTGGAAAAGATCAATTTCATGTGCGCCAAAAAGAAAAGTATAGCTATTTTCTTATTTTAATTGTTGATTAAGCATGAAAGTGATGAAATAAGACTAGAAGTGTGATGGGCTTATGATAAAACTTACAAACATGTAATATATGAATATGTGAATGAAAAACCTGGTTGTTTATTGTTGTATAGATTAGAGATTCGATGAAATGAATTGATGATATGTGAAGTAGAAATATATCTAGTATTGTTATAATTTATGATGATGATTTGTATATTGAGTTTTTAGTATGAAACAAGTAGTTAAGTAGGTTGAATTTTGGAGAAAAGACAAAGGAAAAACGTGGAATAACTCAAGGCACTCATCAAGGGCATGATGGAACCCGTGATGGTCTTGGTTTATTGAAAAATTTGATAGAAAACTCATCACAAACATGATCAAGGGGATGATGGCCTCTAACTATACCATCTCTTTCTATCACAGGTGTGATAGAGGGCATGATGGGCCATCACATTCTTCATCATAGGCATGATAAGGCCCTTGGTAACATAACAATATTTTAGTAATTTAATCATAACTTTTTTGTTCAAACTCGGATTGAGGTGATTCAAAATGCTACGAAAAGCTTAAAAAGATATCTATGATTTTTATATTTAGAGTTTTTGGAAATTCTAAAACTATCAAGGCCTAATTTTTAATTATTTCAAGCTGCAACACAGCTAAACAAAATTGAAAACTTGTGTTTATTAGTTAAGTGTATATAGTTAAGTATAAAATGAGCTTAGTTAATAAACCTAAGTCCAACTTGAGTAAATGGACTTAAATGAGTTAAAATAAATTATATTGATTAAGTTTAATCAACTTGGTTAAGATTATGATAATATAGATTTAACTTGAAATTGGCTTAGATTAATGAGTTAGCATGAACCATAAATAATATGAGGAATATGTTGTTTCAAATGTAGGCTCATTTGGGAAATGAGTCTTTTTGAATATGAATGAGTTGATGATGCTTTTGTAATGAAAGACTATAAACAAATAGAAAAAGAAAAACTTTAACAGCTAATGGAAAATTGTTCGTATCTTGGCAGGGCAATCTTTGCAGCTATAGTGGGGTTCCTAATTGGTGTCTAATCAAATATGCTTTTAAAATAAATTTGATGTAAATGGATAATTAATTTAATTGTATATATAGTTAAATTTCTTAAACAAATGAATGGATAGTTGATCTACCCTTGCTTTTGTTTTTTATTCTAGACTTTATATAAGGTATGCAGTTACGTGCTTATTGTTTATTAGGATAGTCATTCCTAATAAACTAAAACTTAAAGATGGCTTAAATAAATAAGTGTTGCTTGTGCTTGTGCCGTTTAATCCAGTCAAGGGAGTGACAACCTTGTGGGGAGGGGGCATGATAGCTTAGGCACTTAGGCTACCGTCATCATGATGTAATGACATTTATAAGTGACTTAGCAGGTAGCTAATGGGGCAAATGGTATCAGCGTAGTGTTTGCTTAAGGTTAGGTAGAAGTAACATGGTTTAGTTCTCATTTATTGGACCGACTGAATTAGACGATGTTATGGACTAAGACTAAGTAAAGATGAGTAACGATTGTGAACCATAGATGATGCTATTTTCTTTATAAAGTTATGTAAGAGATATAGGCATCCGGGCTGTCTATATCAACCCCTTGAGTAACTACTGTTACTTAGGACCCTAAATTCTCAGAGGTCTGTTTCGAAGTATAAGTGCTCCAATGTTATTTATTTCACTTCAATTTAAAGATAATAACCTATTGTTGTTGTATTACATTAGTTTAAGCATGTGTGATATCTCATATGTGCTTGTGTTACTGTGTACTATGCTTCGGCTTATTATTATTGTTGTTGTCTTCTTTTCAGGTGTTGCCTTGATGAATTGATGAAGATGAATATGATGATTGATTGGACGATGATGTTGGTGATGGTAATGTTGATATTATTGATGATGAATGACTAGGGCATGGGTGAACTTGAAGAAAGTGAAGTGAGTTAGGATCGTTGGATTATTGCATCTTATTTTATTTTGTTTAAAGAACTAGATTTATCATTTATAACTTACTTTTTCAAAGACTTGGTGAAGCTTGTGTTTTATAATAAGCTTTAAAAGCTTTGTTTACCATCTTGGATAGGTATTCTCTATTGAGACACCTAGTATGAATGTTATTTGGAAAAGTTTATTTTTATCATTGATTAAACCCAGTTAGTTTCATAATATAATTATATTTTAGGAATTAAAATTGGATAGTAATGTTCGACATAAACAAAATCTTTAAAAGAGGCCTATGCATGTAATGCTTAAGATATTATACATCTCCGAGTGATTTGACTTGCCTGAATTTTCAGACGTAGAGTAAGTCGGGTCCTTACAATTGATATTTATAATGAATTACTATTATATAAAATAATAAATAACAATTCATACGTCATATATGAATAGTTATTCAGTACTTTATTTTTATTTTCACAACTACTCTATTTTGGACTATCACCTATATAATTATTATCTTTTTTATAATAAAAACTAGAAAAATGAACGAGTCTTATGCATTTCGCTTTTCTTTTTTTTTTTTTTTTTGACCAAATGTATTTGGCTATTATTATCATTATTTTTTTGCTTTTTGGGAAATTGACACTGTCCAGTGTCGATATTAATGTATGCTTAATATGTAATTAAAAATACCAGTTGTCGTATATTTTGACTCCATAGCCGCGCGTATCAGATTCATCACGATTTCACGTTCATTGCTTAATAAGGGATTAACTAGGGGAATACAGATAGATTGGGGTTGGTTTTACTAAAATTCAAACCAAATCATGGTTGGATTTTTTCTTTTTAAACCAATCCATTAAATAATGATCTGGTTCAGATAAAAAAAATTTAATTTATTAAATAATGATTTTGTTTAGTTCGAATTACTGATTAAATCAAAAGTCTAATTTAAAAAAATGTTTTATCATAATATTTTACATTTGTATGAATATTCAAATACTTATCACTCTATAAAGTCTAAATTGAAAATGACAATAAAATACTTCATAAATTCATCATATTCATAATTTATAATATTTCATAACATCATTCGGTTACCACTCATTCATCTACTAATAAAGTATATTCACTATATAATACATGGCAAGTCATCATCTAAAATTTTCCATAAAACTATCTATGAACAAATCTAATAGAAAAAAAAAAACGTTTATGAACAAAAGTCATTTATAAATAAAAGTGATATACTAACAAAATATGTTGGTAAATTAATACATCATAAAATTCATAACTAAACAAACTAATTTCATACTTGGTAGAGCTAAAATGATTAATAAAAAAAATTAAGTCTTTAATGATAATATATATATTGAATCTAAAAAAATTAAAAAAACAATAACTTATTATGTCACAACCCCATCACAGACACATCGCACGGTGTGGAGGTGCCTCTAGGGTCCAGTCACCCTGACTCTTCACCTTAGATAGGCAACGGTGATGCTAGGTGCACTAACTTCCCAGTGTACCCTCAAGCACGATTAGGCATCCCTAGCTCAATTGATGAAAGGTGTTGCCTGTGAGGCAAACAAAAGGCCTATGTCCAAGGTTCGAGTTCGCGAGGTTGCAGCTTAGACTCGAATGCTACGGGTAGAAGAACAATACCTCTTGTGTCCTAATCATGCTTGAGGGTATGCTGGGCGGTCAATTGTACCTACTATCATGGTTGCCTATCCAAGGTAGGGAGTTAGTGCTACTAGACCCTAGGGATGCTCCCACATCGTGCGGTGTGCCAGGGATGGGGCTGTGACATATTATTAGTCAATATTCATCAGATAATAAATATCATAATGAAACGATAAAAAATTATGACATCTAATCAATTATCATAAGAAAATGTATAGTTACAATTAAAATATTATATAAAAGGGTTGGTATAGTTTTATGGATTGATTCAGTTTACTTTTTTAAACAAATCATAAATTTATAAATTGATTCGGATTGAAAACTTTCTCAAACAAATTACTTTTTAAAAAAACCATATTTTTATTTTTGATTCGATTGGTTTTTGTTTCTAATCCTAATAATTGTTTTATATTTAATTAATTCTTATCGTTAATAATTATTTTATATTTAATTTAATCACATTGCTATTATAATTTTCTCTTTCATACGTAGGCAGGTGCCCGTCTACTAGTTATTGTATAATAAATTCCATTTTATGTCAATGATCTAAAAGAGGAATAACTATTATACTATTATATGGGATTTATCAATAGACTAATCCGGTCCATCTTCGGATCAGGCCCAGCTCCTTGGAAAATTCATATTCATTTCGCACCGTCTATCAATTTTGCCCTTACTCAGTCACTTGGACTCGTCACTTGCTACCTACTCGATGTCCGCAATCGTAACCCAACAACACCACCTCCTCCTCCGCCTGATCGTCTCATGCCGTAAAATCACTGCCCAAGTCACCAACCCCACCACCTCCTCCATCGTCGCCATGGCCTCTTCCTCCGAGCAAGAATTCCTTGTCTCCACCCTTGCTAGGCTCAACCGAATACCGCGAACTCGACGCGGCATCTGGGATGCACGCACCGCTTCCCGTGTCGGAGAGAAGCTAGGGTTAAGGCTGCGAGAGATCGGCGTCACTGGCGTCCGGATCGATGTTGATGAAGAGCTTTCTCGGCCGTTGTACTACCGTAAGTTGGTGTCGCCGCTGTTTGATTCGGTTAGACACTCCGGCGTCGCGGTCGCTGGTGCCGATAGGTTGGGAGAATTAGGGTTAGGGTTAGGATCCGGATGTCCAGGGCAGGGCTAGCTGGACGATGGAAAATGTTTTTTTTTTAATTACTGTATATTACAACAGTCTGAAAGTAATTAAACCGATGACCCCAATATAAACATAATAACTGTTTGTCTTACCATAATTTCATGATGGGTTAGACGATTTTACCGGTTAATTTGTTTGGATGATTTACTTTTTATTTGCATCTATTTTTATATATATTTAATTTATTTTATTTTAAGAATTATCAATTTTTTATATAATTTTCGACAAACAATTTATTTTAAAAAATTAAAAAAATATCTAAATTTGCCGCAAAAAGCTAACTAAACAAGACTAAAATGTGAATGTCTGTTCTTCCTCCTTTTCCCTTTTTTGTTTTTTTTTCCCTCCTCGTTATGGTAAAGATTAAAGAATAAATTTATAACCCCCTTATAATGGCAAAAAGAAATTCAATAACTTAACTAAAACTTAATGTAAGAACATTTGGAAAATCTCAAGCAATACTTGTTCTAATGTACGTTTATTCTAGCATTGTCTTGATATTATTATTAAACAAGCATGTAATTACACATATGATGATTCCGTTGCACCTTCTCTCTCTCTGCTGAATCAGAAAGGTTGGTGGAAATTAATGTTTTTTTGTAATATATATATATATATAAATAGTATATAATTACTAATAACATTTTAATATGCAGTAAGAGGAATGATTGCAAAATGTTCATCATTTTCTTTATGTGTTAAAATGCAATTGATGGTCATTATATCTGGATACACACGTTGGGTGATACCCATTCAATATTTTTTCCTCCTGAGTTGCTTGTGATCATCACTTTCTTAGAATTGAATTTTCTCTTAATTTATAATAATTATGAGGATTCTACGTAATGAGAATACTATTTTAGGATGGGCCAAAAAAAAAAAAAAAAAAAAGAGAGAGAATACTATTCTATGAATTGAGGAAAAAAGGCCAAACATTAATTATTTATCAAACATAACAATATTATATATTGAGAGACGTAAAAGGAACACTGTACCTCAACCTAGGAATATAGAAGGGCGAATCTAATGATAGATCAAGAGATGCTGGTGTTATATCCTCTTTTTGTGTTTTTTTTTTTTTTTTCAAAGTGTAATTACGCTCACTAACTCGCAGAGTGGAGAAAGGCATTTTAGCTTTTATTACTAGCGGATGACCCACTTCTACTCTGTCCTGCAGTACAAGACAGGGTATTGAATTTGATACCCCTCCATACCATGGTTGCCCCCGTCATTTATTTCCTTGGTTAAAGTTTTTGTTTTATAATATGTGTTTACTATTTCTACAAATAAAAATTATTTAAATATAAATTATATAATTCTAATTACTAAATACCGACCCAATATCACATGATGACACTTAATTTGTATTTTTATAAAGAAATCACATATATACAAACTTTGTACTAATACAATGTCACATGTAATATATGCAATATATATATATATATATAAAGTAAATGTTGCATGTTAAAAATATATATATATATATATATATGAAAAGTGAATATTGCATTTAAAATGTGCAGCATTTATTTAAAAAGTAAAATTATAATTTATACATGCAATTTACATTGATATTTTATTAATTATTTTTATATAATTGGTTCTTATATAAATATTTTCCACGGACCAGTATAGAAGTAATAAGCCATATATATATATATATACACATACTGTTTTTACCACTACGTTAATGTTGGATTTTTGGGAGGTTTTGGCAGTGATACTTTATTTTTCTTCTTATATTTGATTGATTTGAGGGTGGAAAATGACAAATACAACTTAGAGAAATATATAGATAGATTTCGATATATAATTTCTATGAACGCTTTCTATTCAAATTTTTATATATAGTATTTTTGTTTTTAATTTACGAAATTATCCTCTTTAAATTTTTCTCAATCTGCGTCCTTAAGGTATAGTGTCATGTAATCAATTATTGAAATTATAAAAAAGATACCTTATAATAATATAACAAGGTGTTTCAATAATTGTGTTGTCTCAACCATTTTTTTATTAATAGATGAATAATTTAAAGAGAAAAAAAAAAGTAAGTTTGGAAATCTGTTTTCCCATCATAATATAATATAGAGAAGTTAATACAATTTTAAAGCAAGATCCTTCCTTTAGATATATTTGTCTATTATCTATTTCTCTTTGAATATTGATATGATGTCCATTCATTTCATTATGGCACCAATCTCTTAAGTTGTTAAATGACTCAAATTTATACTTTTAATGGTTCAATAATGGACTCAATAGTTGGCCAATAGGAATGAATAAGGTCCATTTCTCTTTATTATTGTTAGCTAAATAGAGAAACTCTTCTAATTTTTCTTTTTTCTTTTTTTTTTTTTGGTTATAAATCTTAACCTTTTAGAATCTTTAATAACTCTTCTTCAAACATGATCTATGTGGGTACGGATTGGTTTCATTTTTTTCTTGTCTCAAACCGAACCATTAAATAATGGTTTTATTTAGGTTATAAATTTTCCAAATCATTAAATAATAGTTTATCTTGATCTATATCACGTGGATATTATACTATTATTGACTGAAGGCAAATGCTGTACATTTCAATTCATGACATAAGGTACAAAAGTTTCCAATTAAACGATAATTTTCCCTTTCAGTCCCATAGTTTTTCTAAGTATTTACCTAAGTCATCCTAATAATTTAAAGCTTACAGTTTTTGATATATTGACAACAATTTTCTCTTAAATAGTCTTTCATAATGCCCACCTCAACTCATGAATCTCCAGGATGAAACATCATGAAAAAGTTACAAATTTTCTAGTAAATCCAAATAAGTAGGAAAAAAAAAAAAAGAAAGAAAGAAGGATAAATGTTGATTAAGAATTCCTCACCTTCAAGAGTGATATGAGTCGTGAAAAGAACATATGATGGAAAGAAGAGAATGATGGAATCTATGAATGGACAGATTAAGTAATTGAGAGATGATTAGAAAAATAGAAATGGTAGGAATTAGGATTAGGGTTATACTATTTGGTCCAAGTTTTATTTCTTTAATCTTTAATCTTTACTCTTTAGTTAATTTTATAGTTTGGTCTGGATTAAATGGTGCGGTTTGGATTATGCACTGTGTAATCCCTCGAATTCGTCGTAAGCATAATGTGTAATAATTATTAAAATTGATAACAAGATCCTATAAAAATATTAGAACATGTCTAAAAAACCACCCCTAATTTTTTCTTTTCTTGAACTTAAATATTAATTATTACTCATATAAGTAAGTGTAGATGTATAAAAAATGAATAAAACACATATAATATGTCTTGAATATTTGATTGTCAAACGACAAACTTGACTTAGTAAAAAATTCAGTTGACATTTATAAGCTAGACTCTGAATTTTGATTCAATTTTTCAACCCAATGATTCCATGAATCATGTTAAGAATTGGACTAAATGTTTAGAAACAAGTCTTGTACCATAAACGACCTTAGACCCAAGTTGTTAAGACATTAGTTCTTTAGACAACACTACGAATTGAGTAACTAAAAACTTGAGTAAAACTTAAAGCTTTCAACTGCTATTTAATTACATTGATTTAATCTATTTCTTCTTTGCACTCCTACTTTTGTTCAACAAAAACAACTATAGGGAATGGGAACATCAAATCCCTAACTTCATACCAACATTATTTAGCTTGGTTAAGTTATGATTAATATGGATATTTAGCAATCTCATAAACATTGGGTAGCGTCATGTCAATCTCACAAGAGCTAAATTTTTACAAGATTTGGTGTTATGTTGTGTTGCTAGACTAAGACTAGTTGAATTCACTGGGAGCACTTGAGGCAGCCACCTTAGAGCACCAGTAGAATCAACATCGATCCTTGGGAGAGCCAACGATAGCATTCACAAGGCTACCACCAATCCACCTGAGAGCCAACTTTGGAGGTGCTATAGGATCACATGAAGGCTAACATTAGATCACTTTAGGAGCCAACAAAGTCACCAAGAGAGCCAACAACATCATCCATAGGAGCCATCATGAGTGCCCAATGTAATAGTCTCCTTTGCAAATTCTCTACAACATAAAACTTAAGCTCCATAACATGTGTCGCCTTAGGGAAATTAACAAACATGCAAACCAACAATTTAGCTCCATCATTATTATTGATTCTATCCTTCTTTGAATCATGATCCTTCTCTTAGATTAACTTTAATCTTGCTATCATTTTCATTTGCAAGTAGGGTAGGGGACAAATAGAAAACATAGGACATGTGTCAAAACGGGGAGTTTAGTAAAAATGTCGTCTAATAACAGCTCCTGATTCTTTGTTTGAGTGGAGTGAGACATGTGGCATCAAGGGACATTCATGGAATTAGCAACAGCAATACCGTGTTGATCACTTGGTTTAAGTCATTGCTGCTCTTCTACTTTCCCCCACTAAACGAGCAACAACAGCATACACATGCCGATAGCCTTTGCCGCATCTTGGAGAAGACATGTAGAAGCTCACTGCAATTCTTTTGCTTTTCCCCCACCAATAACACATAAATGAACATACACACAACAAAACGAAAACAACTTCGCCTTGATCTGCCACTGAACCAACCAAATAAAACAACGACGCGCACACATGCTCCATTGTCTTACTTTATTCCCTGCTGCAACCAGCACCTCTTGCATTTTTTTTAAGCGGAATAGCACACCATGACAGCCACTCATTTGTGCTAATGATAGCAACAAGTGTGCTCCTCAAATTGAGCCAAAGTATCAAACTTAGGACGAATTTTCCTTTGCCCCCATCAAATCATCAAGTTAGAAGATTACCTGTTGTCAATGTCACCTTTCGAGACCTACAAATTCTATGAACTATACTACTTTTCATTAACAAGCAGTGGTAGAATTAGGAGGAGAGCTTGGCTTCACGATAACTATTTATCTAGGGTGAGAACAGCAAGCGAATGCTATTTTCCTAAGCTGAACTATCACGTCGACTGTGTTTTCCTTACTGAAATTCTACAGACGTTGTTAAGATCATGGTGAAGACAACAGCAATTCCAAGTACCAATATAGGAACAATTCCTCACCCCACACCTGCCAAACCACCTTGGCCTTAAGTACCAAAACTTACAATGGATATTCATTCACCTTCTAAATAATTTCATAAACAAGGCAAGGCCAACTCCTTGGAATTCCAGTAACGGTAGAGGACATGAACATGTCCAGTGACAGCTGCCTTGCTGCACCGTTCGGTCAAACAAAGGTTAGAGTTACGCCATGCCTTGCCTTGCTATCATAAAACTTCAAAAAGGATCTTGATTTTTCTATCTAGATTAAAACAGAGATCTATCTTAGCTATTACATTAATAGGTGGCTATGAGATTAGATGCACACAAAGTCATGTCGACTCCAATACGTACCTTGGTTGAGCTCATTGACCTTACCACTATAAAAACTACCCTACTGCATAAGATACACCTTTGGAATTTATAATAGCCACAACCTCTGAGATTCCTTTCTTTTCCCCAGTCACTTGCTGGAATCACAACAACACATTAAAACCCTCTTCATAACACCTTAAGTTTATGCTAAGCCAATCATTAAACCTAGTCTCCTTGTGTTGGTGCCTCTCAAGCTGTGAACCAGGAGTAGAAGAAGTAGCTACTATTTTACTATTACTCATCTGGTGAGAACTAAGCCCCTTAGCTTAAACTCATTTACATATGGTATAACAGAGGTAAATTATAGATATGAATGGAAGCAACAATGTCCTAATTAGTTCAACATTAAAAGCCACAACTTCTCTAAAGAATCTCTAAAATTCATAGTCACAAGTATCTCGTCTGATTCTACAACCTTCTAATTAAGAAAAATCAATAATACCATCGAAAAGTACTTGAAAAATTGAGTGAAATCAACTATTTATTTGCTTAAAATGGATTAGAAATGAAAAAGGTTCTATGCAATTAAAGTTTAGGCCTCAAAATTACAAAAAACTTAAGCTTTTGTAGTTTGATTTCTCAAAGAGCTCATAAAGCTATTTCCGTATGTAATCTTTGAAATGTTTGTTGGACTTAGGTGAATCTAATCGGGATCTTGACTTGCCTAAGGACTATTACATCAATTAAGGAGCTATTACAGTACAACTAAAGAGAGAGAAAAGCTCTTATAACACAAGATATGCAGTGTCAATGGCATTTGATTTCGTTGTTTTCCAGTCTTGGAAAGCTGTTGAATAGAACCAAATCAATTCAAGGAAAGAACTCTCAAAGCCTATGAGTAAATTGGCAATAGGATAATGTGATTATGATGATGATGAAAATGATGACAAAAGAGATAGGACTGATGCTTCAATAGCTAAAGCCGATCAGCCTATAGTAATTGTGGAATAAAATACCCTAAACCTACACCTAATTAATTTAGAAATAGTATAATAGAATAATATTATAAATAGTTAAGTTTAAACTTAGATTAGAATTTAATTTAGAAATTTTAACTTAGATATTTAAATAGTTAAGTAAAACAAATAATGAATTATGATTAGATAATGTAACATAATTAAATTAGTAAATAGATTTGAATTGAAATTGAGATTTTAAATGTTTTTCCAAATCATCTATTTATCCTCAATAACTTTTTACTTGTAAATCAAACTATTCAATTATTTTAAATCCTTCGTTTGGACTTCTTGTATTTCAATTTCAATTTCCTATATCTTAAAATAAACATTTTAAATGTTTTGCAAATTCCTAAATCTTTGGATTTTAGTTTAACTTTCATATCCTTAACTCCTATGAATTTTGAATTTATTTACTTGTCTGAAAATATCAGTTTTAAAACCAAACTTAATTTAAATATCGATTTCTTGTAAATTAAACTTTTATATTGTATTTCTAAATCAAGTTATTAATTTCTAACATATAGAGCATCAAAATTATTTCTAATTATTTTATGATACTTAAAATAAATATCTGAAAGGTTGAAATTAATGCTCTTGCCTTAAAATATCTTTAAAACTTTGCTTTTTTCCTTTCCTTTTTCTTTGCTACCACCTGCCTCTCTCCTTTTCTTCTCTCTTCTTCTTTTCCTTTCCTTATCTTTCTTTTACATTTCTCTTTCTCTCCCTTTCTTCTTCTCTTCTTTTTCTTCAAAATCAACTCAAATTTCAAATTCAAGAGGATCAAAGGAGAAACAAATAATGAAAAACAAGATTGGAGTAGGAGATTAATCATGAAGTAGCTACATTAACCCAAGTTGTAGTAGTAATAGTGAAGTTCTAGTTAGCTAAACAAGTAAGTTAGTTGATTTTATTGTTTTAATTGTTGTTTATGCATGTAAATGTTGAATTAGAGCTAAGTAGATGTAGAACTTATGATAAAATTGATAAGTTAGTAATATATGAACATATATGTTAAAACTTGGATGTGTATATGCATGTGTAGATTATATGTTTGATGAAATGATTTATGGAAATATGATATGAAATTGAGTAGAGAAGTGTTAAAAGCTGTGAAAATGAGTTTATATGCTAGTTTTATGGTGTTTTTATTGAAGTGCAATGCTTATTAGTTAATAAAAGTAGAGTAAAAGGACAAAGGAAAAACGTAACTTGATCCCCTTGTGTAACACGGCTGTATCACGACTGGTGATAGAAGCGGAAGTGAAGTTCTAGGGGTAACCATAGGCGTGATGAAGACCGTGATCGTCTCTGATAATGGATTTATGAAGATAATAGCCTAGATCATCGCTGTGACGAAGGGCGTTATCTCCTCTGATCACAAATTTTCCCCTCGGGCGTGATGAGGCTCGTGATGACCATCATGGCCTCCATCACGGGCATGATGAGGCCAGTGATGAGGATTATGGCCCTTATCACAAGTTTGAAATGTCCCCTAGTGATGTTCATATGAAAAAAGAAAAGAAACGAAAAGCAAGAAATAAATTAGATGAATGATATATAAAATGAGACGTTAGTGCTTTTATAATTAGAAATGAGTTAAATGAATTAATAGGATTAGTGACTAAATTGGATTAACATGGTTTCGACGTATACAATGAACTCAGTTAATAATTTTAAATTCAACATGGCTTAATAAACCTTATTGAGTTAAAATGAATCAGATTTGTTAAATTAAACCAACTTAGTTAAGTCATGTTTATATTGAATGTAACTTGAAAAATAAGTGTCATAACAACCAATTAGATTGAGCATAGTTTTTAAGTATAAAATGAACTTAGTTAGTAAATCTAAGTTTAACTTAACTAAATAGATCTTTAATTTTTTTTGTAAGGGAATTGATGTCTCTCTCACAAAAGGAAATAAGCTCATTTGAGCTTCTGTCAAGTAATAGAGGCTATCACTAGGGTTTACAATTTTGTATAGTTGAAAATGATATAAAGCATTCCTAATTAACTAAAATTCAAAGATGGCATAGACAAATGAATGTTGCTTGTACTTGTGTTATTTAATCCGGTCCAGGGAGCGACAACTTTGCCTGGAACGAGCATGGTAGTTTAGGCGCTTAGGCCACCCCTATCATGATGCAATAACATTCATAAATAGCTCAACGGGTAGCTGATAGGATAAATGATATCGGTATAAAGTTTACTTTAGCTTGGAGTGAGATAACATGATTTAGTTCACGTTTATAGGTATAGTTGAACTAAATGATATTATGATCCGAGATTAAGTAAAGAATAAATAAAGGCTGTGATCCCTAGATGAGACTATTTTTATTTTAATCAGTTATATATATGAGATATAGGTGTTCAAGATGCCCATATCAACCTCTTGAGAAACTGCTATTACTCAGAACCCCTAGATTCCTTAGGAGTGCAATCAAAGTATGAGTGCTCCAATGTTGATTGTTTAACTTTTAATTAAAGATTTAAAATGTTGGTTGCTGCATTGCATTAGATTAAGCTAGTATGTCATCTTGTGTGTAGTTGTGTTACTGTGTACTAGGCTTCACCTCATTGTTGCTTTCTTTCTAGGTGATGAATATGATGGTGATGATGATGATTTGTTGATGATAATGTGATGATGAGGATGATGTTGATGATGTTTGATTTAGGTTTTGGGCAATAATGGAAGATTTGTTAAAGTGTGAGAGGAGTTAGGATCTTGAGCTTTTATTTTGTTTTCCTATATTTGAAGAATTGGATTTATATTTTGTAATTTGTATTGTTCTTTAAGGCCCTTTTGTAGAGCCCATATGTTTTGTAATTAAGTTCTTTAAAGCTTTGTCAGACTATCATGAAAGGTATATGAGATACTTAATATTTTTTTTTTTAAATTTTATGAAAGTTAATATACTCTTTTATGAGTGGAAGTTAGAAATGTTTTTATAAAGTTTGCTCTCAGGTTAAAAATCTAGTTGTCTCCAAAATCTAACTAAACGATTCAAGAATTTAAAATCGGCTAGTAATGTTTGACATAAACAAATCATTTAAGAAAACCTGTGTGTATAATACATAATGTATTATACGTGGTGATTATATATGCCTTGAATCAATTTAAGGAAATGAATATTGCATTAGAATGGTTAAAGCATGTCAAGGTTGAAGAAAGTCGTATTCACTCTTTTTTCCTTATGGATGACCTTGGTTATGTTTATCGCATCTATGAGATTGTTGATAATTTATAGAGACCATGGTTGAGTTCTAATATAGTAAGGAGACACAGACTCTACCTTAGAGCTACTATTGGATTACTTCGACCAGTAAATAGAATGAACAAGTGAGTATACATACTATGATCTCTATATCTGCTTGTGCTTGTAATATAGTGCAATTGTAATGATATTGACAACTTGTTATGCATGTGGGTTGGGCTATTCTTGTGCCTGCCTGTGTTTGAATTTCCATGCTAAGATACCATAACTTATCTAAACAAGTTAAATGTGTGATTAAGTGATAAGATAAGTTTTACACAAATCAACCAAGCCAAATTCATTTATATATTGTGCTTTTAACTGAGATGCAAACGACATGATAATCAATGTTGCAAAATAATATCACAATATTTGGTATAGGTTTAATGAAATATTCTTACTTGTGAATGTCGGTGATCGATTTTACCATTCATAAACTATAATATTCAGCCTACTCGTGCCACTAGCTAAAGGAGGTTGAATTAATAGCTCAAAATGTAGGGTATGTGAAATTTAGTAGTTTTGCATGCAAGTAAAGATAAACTTAAAGGCATGAATAAAATCGCTTTCCCTTAGAGAATTTACACCCCATACTAAGTTTGCTATGGGATTTGAATGTGAAATTCTCCTAAGATACAACTAAGTTTTCATATTTAAGATATACGTGTATATGTATTTTGCTAAGAAGAGAGGAAAAACAAAGAGAAGAATTGATCTATCCATTAGTATCATTTCTACCAGATGCAACACATTTTATACAATGACTAAATATTTCAACCATCACAACTTTCTTTAAGAGTCATATTGTTTGGATATGGGTTGCATCCTTTAGATTTCAGGTTAGTTAGTTATTAATTAACATGAATCATCATCACAAATGGACACAACTCAGATATATAAAACTCTTTAAAAAATTCATCAAAAGTTGCAATCTTTAAAAAATAACCATTAAAATAAAATTAGGTGTATGACAATGAAGATCACGGGCATGCTTGTTATGAACACCATAATTTTATTTCATTCTTTTTCTTTATTTCAAGTACAAGATCTATATTATATATTATATAATTGACAGTCTATTTCTACAATCCCTTACTAGATTGTCAATTATGTACACACACACAACACGTCCATGATTATGCTTAAAGAATAGTATTGTTAGATTTGAAATATTCCTTAGTATGAATCCTCAAATTTGTAACAGGGTGATAAGTAGCTTATTGCTTTGAACTTCCATGCCATGTGTTACAACCGAAGATTTCATATACACAATCATGTTCACATTCAAATAATAGATTTATGATAGCACGTTTATGGCCATGTGCTCTTCTCGGCTTCATGAAAATTTACAAAAATAAACTCTTCAAACTTTTGTTAGGAGGCAGCACTCTTATGTTCAAATAGGTGGAATACATCAAACAAATTGATTTTGATATAATATCTATCCATTAAGAGATATTTACTATATATTTTTTTTTAACTTATAGTACTTGTAGTACACCTAGTTTAATGACTTGTTTTTACCCTTTGAACCTTGAAACTGGTGATGGACTAAAATAATATAGGGTTCCCATCACTACCAACTATTAGAGTTTAAGGCACATCTTAGGAGCAATATTTCTATATAATCCTTATATCAAAGGTCTACTAAGTTATTACCTAATATTGACATAAGTGATGATTATAACTCCATCCCTTATTAATATCTCATATATATACTTATATATATAGGTCTTAATTCGATATGTCTAGACTTTCTATTATAATATTGTAATCTTGAGATACCATTACTTCATTGTCACAAAGATAGAAATAGCTAACAAAGGATGTGACTACTACTCTTTTCATTTTCTTAGCCATTCTAATTTATCAAATTTCATATAACAATTTCAATTGACACTCAATGTAGTTTTTGGTGTGAATCAAATTTATTGATCTATTGCTTAACCCCACTATACCTCTGCACTTTTAACACTAAATAAGTATTTTTTTTCAATTTAGATTCACCAATTTAAATTGAAATTAGATACACTTATCGAACACCTAATATTTAATTATTAGAATGACACATGATTACTCTATAATTTTCCTCAAATTGAAATTCATTCCTTAAGAAATATTCTCTATTAATATTTGACACTATAACCCAAGTTAAATTAATATTTGAATCAAATCCTATAACAACTTGACAAATATGAAACTTTTCATATATTGTACATTTAATCCCATTTTTCACTATCAAAGGATTACTAAGATACTTTATAATGATAATTAACACCAAATAACTTATTTTCACTAGTGGGAGTTTTAATACCACACTAGATGTAATTCTAAACACCAACCCTATTTATGAATTAAAATTTTCATTTTTCACTACTAAATTTTTTTTCATACTAGTATAGATATACATATACCAGTTACAACCTTAAGTTTTATATCTTAAATCCATCCCCACACTTTAAGTATTTCATTAAATTGATTTTCTCCTATCATAGATTTCATTAAGAGAAACATTAACTTCCAAACATAGGGTTACACTAAAACATAACATAGCATCAATAACACATACATAACTTAATACATATTAGAAGTTGTATATCAACTTTGTGCAAACCATGAAATTCAATTAATGCCGCATAAGAAATTTCATAAAATACACAATTTCCTAACTTACTTTATGGTCCATACATAATATATAATTCAATATTATCATATAAATTTTATGAAAGAAACTTCATACCACAAATTATGATAAAAATCACATAGATAAATTGTGAATATAATTTTCACCTTTTCATTTTACAATAACATTACATTCAAGAATCAAACATTTACTTGTAGTGCCTTTTCAATTTTACTAATAAATACAAATTAAGATCACCTAAATTCTAGTTTGAACAAATCACAAGAAATTATTTCCCTACAAAGAGAATACTTGCACCTCTTCTTATTGATCATATAAAGATCAAAATATATAGCAATTCTAAAATTGAAATAAGAAATTCCAACCGTTAATATGATCAAATAAGACACATGTTACTCATCTTCATACTCAATCAAAATTCATTACTCTTGAAAATACATAAATGAAGACATCCTCTCTTAATTTTCCTTTTCTTTAATGAATAAAATACAATATTTAGATTTCATAGAAATACTTGCATTCATTCTTCACATATGACACTAATTCATACAATATAACTATGAAGCATATTTTCAATTCTTATATATAATTTCATAGAAACATGTATTCAATAGATAACATTCATTTTGAACACATTTTACAAAGAAATTTGTTTAGAATACACATTTACATATTGAAAATATGCAAATACTTAACTTTTAATTTTACAATCTCCATCTATTTCTTAAAGTCAATTGTCATTTTATCTATGACAAATGTGCAATAAAGATCATAACGATAATGTTTCACACATCATAGATAAATTTAATTGCAAATCTTACATGAAAATTGGTCGTCACCATTTGTTTCTTGAACTCTTGCATCCTTGTGATGTCTCATCTTCATTAACATGAAATTTGTTCCATCAAAGCATTCCAATCTTCTAAAAGTTTTCATTACAATTCTAAAACCACATTCCTTTCACTAACTCTAGAATAAATTCTCTAAGATTTTAAGAAAAAGTATGGTTAGTGAAAATAAACAATTTGTAGAAGATTGTAAATTTGGTTTGATGAACTAAAAAGCAAAGATAGACTTAGAGACACGAATGAAATAGCTTTCCTTAGACAATTTACGCCCCCACACTAGCTTTGCTATGTGATTTGAATGTGGAATTCCCTCAGGATACGATTAAGTCTTGATACTTGAATAGCAAATATTCAAGTATCAAACCACACTTGAAAGAAATTTGAAATATATGTATATATATATTTTGCTAAGAAGAAAGGAAATCGAGAGAAGAATTCGTCTATCTATCGGTATCATTTCTACCAAATGCAACACATTTTACACAATGATTAGATATTCTAACCATCTCAACTTTCTCCAAGAGTCACATTATTTGGATATGGGTTGCATCCTTTGGATTTCAAGTTAGTTAGTTAATAATTAACATGAATCATCATCACGAATGGACACAACAAAAATATATGAAACTTTTCAAGAAATTCATCAAAAGTTGCAATATTTCAAAAATAATTGTTGAAATAAACTTAGGTGTATGACAATGAAGATCACAAACATATTTGTTATGAACATCATCATTTTATGTCATTCTTCTTCGTTATTTTAAGTACAAGATCTATGCTATAGATTACATAATTGATAGTCTATTTCTACACATAGCATGTGTTTTGATATTTTGGTAGTCAAGTGACTTAAGTTTTAATTTTGACAAATACATGACATGTGTTTTGGTGTTTTTGCAAATAAGTAACCTAGGTTTTGATTTTTAACAAATACATAACATGTATTTTGTCATATTGTGTTAATAATAGATTAAAGACATATGAATTTTTTTCAGTGGTTGATTAGATTAAATCCATCTAATAATATTACGCACCAATAAGAAAAAACCACATATCTCGAATCTATTATTAACAAAAAGTGACAAAATATAGGGTACCAATTTGTCAAAATCAGAACTCAGCTTAGTTGTTCGCAAAAGTATCAAAACAAGGGTAATGTATATGTCGAAAATAAAATCCAGGTCACTTCATTGCTAAAATATGAAAACATAGATTACATATTTTTCAAAAATCAAAACTCATATCATTTATCTATAAAACTATTAAAACCACATGTCATATTTTTGTAATTGATCATACTTATTCTAATAGTTGAATGATTGATTGAACGCACCCATCGAAGGATAGTAAAAATTTCCATATAAGAAGATTACAAGCAATAAAAATTTGCATTATGGTTAAGGGAAAACTACAAATTTTTAAGGATATTTATGATATTAAAGATACATATGGCATTCCCCTCCCGTTGTAATAACCCAAAAAAAAAAAAAAAAACAAGATCCATATGGTGCTTATGAATTGATAAAAAAATCAAAATGAGTGAAACGAGGACATTTAAAAATGTGAAAATTTATGAAAGTAATAAGTGTACCAGCCAAAGTTCTCAATTGACAACAAGATGAATTACAAACATAAAGATATATATATATATATATATAAATATATACATTATATATATATAGACACAGGTCCGATCCATTACCAGATCAGAATCGTCGGCCATTCCAACCTTATGGTTTTGACCTAGATCTTGAGATGGCAGATTTTTAGGTCATGGACGAACCATTAGTCTCAACCCGCCTATTTGCCCAAGACAACTCAGGTCAATCATTAATTAATAAACAGGGAAAAAAACAAAAAATTAGAAGAAAAAAATTGGTGTAATTAAGGAAATATTTAAACTATTTCCATTTAATGTGCTATTGTTAACAACACAAATAATAAATATACTTAAATTTACAATATAGGACTTATTTCTATCTTGAGTATCATACTACATTGTTAAATTTACATCTAAAATGGATATGTTTCTGTTTGAATAAATGCAAAACTCAAACAATATTTTCAAGGGTTGAAAAGTATTGTTTGTAAGCTTAATTTTATTTCAAGTTAGAAAATTTGTTTTAGTTTTTCTTAAATTGATTCTTTTTAGTTTAAAATTTTATCTTTAATTTTTTTTTGTTGATTTATAATTATATCTTTAAAAAAAATACCTTTGTACTTTTTTCAATTTCATTTAAAAAAATAAAATGGCCAATTCCACAGATCATGAATCTGCCATTAGATAGTCTTATTAGAGTGGATTAGTTCTAGGCCACTCAAATCAGTCCCATGACCTTTTTATCGCTGGGTTAGGCCCGTGCCAAGATATTAGTACTTAAGATTATAATCATATAATTTAAAGGTTCCAATATATGATAGGTTTCTATATACGTGAAATATATTAATTGAAGAATCTTATAAATCTTTCTGAATAGGTCCGAAGAGTTGGGCATGATTACAAACTTATTGGAAATAGTTGGTATTATTCAAATGTATGATTCTTGAGGATGTTACGATTTTTATGATCTCTATAATTTTTCCCCATATTTTTGAAAAAGGAGTAATGCTTATCAAAATCTTTTTACAAATCTGAAGATAACTTGTGTAAATTTCTAGGAAAGACACAAAATTTATAGAAAATTTATAAAGCACCGGATAAAGTCAAACACTTTAATATTCAACCTCAATGACCAGTTCACCTCATGTCATTTGGCGCTTGGTCTGGACAATAATACTTGTTGAAGGAAAATCATGAAGCTTAGAGGCGTATTGTCTTTTTCCAAAATTACAATGTAACCATCCTGGAGCACATCCCTTGCAACTTTGCTGCTTTTCTTAAACTTTCATAATTATTTTGTAACTTGACTCGGTATTTCCAATGGATGCACAAAGTTTCAAAGTTTTTCCTATTTCTATGGCGGCGCCCCTTGCTTCAAACTGGGTTAAAGACCTGAAAATTCTTATTTCTAGATCCAAGAAAATTAAATTCAATCACACATATGAAGATTAAATTCATTTAAACCCAGTCAAATGACTCGGTTTGCGTGACGTTTTAAGCTTGTGTGCTCTATTAAACATACAATATAAATTGCCACGGGTACCACAAACATGAATATATTACTTCTACAAATTATTTCACAATGGAAGATCAGCCAAATGTACCACGTCTCGACAGCCCTGTTAGTGTAATCGGTCCTCAGTACTGTGCATCTTATTCGACTAATCTTGCAATAGTGAGGAGTATAATGCCCTTTAGCAACGTTAACTTTGTCATCAACGACAGTAACGGCAATATTGTTTTTAAGGTGAAAGAAAACCTGTTGTCCTTTCCCCACAGACGTTGTGTCTTGCTAGGTGCTGCTGGAAATCCTATTATCACAATGAGATCAAAGGTTAGATTATTCTAATTTGAGTTTGTCTTCAATCCTCTTTCTCAGTCGCGGCAAATTATGTTGATAAATATCTCGTAATAAGGAGGAGGAGGAGGAGGAGATTAGTGTTAATTTTAATAAAATATGCAATTAGATATCTGAACTCTAAAATTGATCAATATAGTACTTCAAAAAAAATTTCATGCATACTAGCATAACACCTATCAAGTTCTTTTATATACTAAATTGATCAATTTTAAAATTCAAGTTTCTATTTGCATATTTTATCAAAATTCAAGTAATATACGTGACAATATCAATAATAATAATAATAATAATAGCAAAAAGGTGTATGCAGGCATTGTCAATACATAGGAGATGGCAAGTTTTCAAGGGCGAAAGTACGGATTCCAAAGATATGATTTCAGTGCAAAAATATTTTCACTTTTCCAGCTCAAGAATATATTACATATATTTATGGCCAACAACACGGTGGAGAATATTTGCGATTTTAATGTTGAAGGAAGTTGGTATCTGAACTCATGTGATATATATCTTGGGCAATCATCAACCATCATTGCTAAGGTATGATTAACACCAGTACCTGCAAAAGCCAAATCAAGACACTTCCGTTAAACAAAAGCTTGTAATGAATCGAATTTTTCATACCCTTATGAGTACATATGTACATATTATAGATTTTTTGTGTGTGTGTGTATAGCAAACAACATATCTATCTATTAATAATAAAGAACATTAAACATCAATATCTATATTAGGGACAATACTATAAGAGTCAAATTTAATTTTATTATATAGGTTTAGTTTATGGTGTTTTTTTTTTTTTTTTTTTGAATCAAGAAAGGGGAAAATACAACCCAAAACAACTGAATAACAATGCTGCGAGACAGAGCTACACAGCTAAGTCTTGCATCACCAGGTCCGACACCTCCATAGGCAGCCAGGACAGAACGTGAAGTCCCTTATTCATTCTCAATGCCATTTCTGAAATGAGATCAGCACACCTATTCCCTTATCTTTTTAAGTATGCTGAATTTTTACACACAATCCCTGTCTTAAGAGTTTAAAAGCTGTAGTTAGTAAATTCTAGTTCCTCTGCTCTCACATCTGCTCCCCATTTTTACATACCTAATCGCCAGATTCCACACCAAAGTGGCACCCCAAATCTCAGCATTAACAGGAGTACAAGCCCCCTGTATTCATCATGAAACCACCGCATAGATCCCCACACCAGTTCCTAATGGTGCCAGCACCCGCCGCTAAATGGTCACCATTCTGAGCTGCTCCATCTGTATTAACCTTCTACCACCCAAATCAGGCCGCCTCCAACCAATTAGGTGTTCCTCGCTGCACTGGTCTTCTATTAGCAGGGCTAAAGAGACTGTTAGCTAAATATTCCTCTTTTACCTATTCATAATCTATTGAACAAGCCTCCCTTCAAATAAAACCTCACCCTCCATCACATGTTTTGTTCTTTAGCTCCACAAAAACCAGCACGCCACCCCAAACGTGAGCGTCCAATTCTCATAAGGCCCATTAATCTATTTCTGCAGATTCTCTAAGAACCACTCTTCAAAGCTTGTACCAAAGAAAATTATTTGTTAATGAGATGGCACTAAATGCTTCCACACCACCACGGCCCTATAGCACAATCTCAACACGTGGTCAATGGTTTCCTTATGAGCACCGCAAATCGAACGCGTCTCATCCATCATTATATGCCTTTTTCTGACAAACATTCATGAGATGGCATCATGAACCACCAGCCACAAAAAAATTTAATTTGTCAGGGACCTTTCAATCCCAAACCACCTTCCATTATTACATTACCAAATTAGCATACTTACAAAAGCTGAACAATGGAGGATGCTGTAAATTTACCATAAGCCGAAGCTATCCAAATCTATCCATAGGGCAGCAACATAGAAGGGGAATAAACTGCAACAATTTTATTGAGAATGTGCACAGGAAGAAGACGCTCCAAAACTTCTCGGTTCCAACCGCCACTATCATAACCAAATCACAAACCTTATCAACTTTCATATCTTCCTAAAATCATTATTAACAAGTCAATCAACCCGCAATCTCTAGCAATCCATTAAGAATCTTATTTTCGTCCATCACCCACAACCCACTACGAATTCTAACTCTAACTTAAGTTTTTGCCAATTGTTCCACAAATAGGAGGAATTCGTCATGTCAGGGACAAGGAAGTGATCATCAAAATTTATACTGTGCTCGAAGAACACGCCCATGAAGATTGAGATTCAGAGAGGGTTCCCAAACTATTTTCAATAAAAGGCATAATTTGTTTTTTAGTTTTTCTTACGGCCAGCCTCCATTTATTTTTTGGTAAACTAACCGTATACTTAGCTAGGCTCAACTTTGTGTCATCAGTAATGCCACTCCAAATAAACTTCCGCTTTACCTCATCAAAATATTCAAACGAAGACTTTGCAAGCTAGACGACTGATAGTATAAATTGGCATGGCTTCTCCTAAATTAGTAGTAACAGAAAATCCAAATTTCTACTCAAACCCAGAAAAAGATCATTATTATAATTCCGAGAACAGAAATATAAGACTTCTCTTCCTAAAAGACAAGCTCGAAATCTCACAAACTCTGCAAGGATATCATTCACTACCTTAGCTGCTGTCGCTCCGCAAGCAATATGGGATCATCAGAAAGGATAAGAACGAAATATGCTCTTATTCTGCCCAAACTGAATTGGCGTCGGTACCATTTTCCACCGCTCTTCTTGTGACTGAGTAGCTGTTCCATACGAAGTATTATGGTGTTCTTTATATTGCTTTATCTAGGATGTTCATGGCTCAGTCTAGATCTCTAATTCAAGGTAACAAACACGTTTGGAACGATTCGATTCAAACTTTTAATGAATCTTAATAAATTTAAATATTTTTATGATTCAAAATTTTGAATTGAACCCCTTCAAATGTAGATTAGTTTAGTTTGATTTGATTTAAATTACTTTTAAAAATATTTAATTATAACAAATATTACTAATAATCATTTGTTTCTAAAACAAAAAAGATATTTAGATTGAGAAACATTACATAAAAATTAGAATTATTTATCATTATATCAAATCGTATATTTAATCATTTCATATATATATTTATTATCCAGTTCTAAAAATATTTTCCAATACAAGTTTAAGGCAACATATATTTTTATAAATTTATAACAATAACTAAAGAAAATCATTCTTTTGCATTAATTTCATAGTTATTTTGTAATATTTTTCTCTTATAACGTATTTAAATTTCTATTGTACCAATTAAATGATTGCGTATTTCTAAACTCAATTATACCACTTTATTTTAATTTAATACATGTCTACTAGTTTTAAAAATAATTTAAAATTAATAAAATAGGAAAACATATAGTCAAAGTTTTGAGACAAGTAAAATATCGCTTGTATAATATATGTAATACATTTAACGATGTATTATGTAAAATATATAACACAAAATATAAATAAAATATTTATATTTATAAATAACATTAATGTGATAAAAATGTAATTTACTATTCATAAACTGAAAAGAAATTACAATTCCTCTTAATAAATTTAAATTGAAATCTTACTCAATTTCTTTTGAAGATGCATATAAATGCAAGAATATATTAGAATTTAGAATTGTAATTATCAAATCTATTCTACATAGTACAAACATACATGATATTAGAGTGAAATGCCACATGTAACTATAATGTTTAATGTTTAAGAGTTATAAATAAGTAAAATGAATTTTTTTTATTTCTTTTAATGGAAGCGATTCATTGATTCAAACGGTTTTGTTGGTTTAACCCTTAAATCAAAATATAAAAGAATCACATTTTTGCGGTTCAATTTGGTTTTCGATTCAGTTTGATGAATAGCCCCATTGGTTTATTCATCATTGTTAATTCTATATTAAATTTAGAAAGAGAAAACAAATAGATATTTATTAATTGATTTATTATACTATGATTTTTCAATTTTATACAAATTTTATTCTCTAATAATTTCTTTTTTCAATTAATTAAAGCAAAATATGTTGTAGTTAATATTTAATAAGTCATATCCATCTATATTTTTTTTTCCCTCGAGATATGCCTTTGGATTGAAAGGTATAGAAAGAACTTTTTAATTAGTTATATGTAGGTTTGTATGCACCAAAGACAATTCATATTCTTTTCCACTATTATTAATATCTATTATCTTTATTTATTGCTAAGATAATTTTTATAAAATTATTTTATAAACGTTCCACTCCTTTCTATTGTTGTTATTTATTATTTCATTCTATCATATTCCAGTCCATTCAACTCTAAATGCTTTCTACCTACTCAATGTGATATTATTGTTATTATTGTTGGTCAATTAAAAGCTTAAATGAAAATTAAGACCTCAAATTAGGAAAATAATTGTAAATGTTCAAGATGAGAACTTAAAACATAGATAATGATGTCTTGTTATCTGTAAATTCATCATCAAAATGATTAATAGTGAAAAAAAATTCCTATAAATGTTGATGATGAAAAGTTTTTTTTTTTTTTTTTTTTTACATTACGATCTTTAATTTTACGTTTAGAATAATACATATGCAATTAATCCAATGATTTAATTCCAGTTAATATTAATTTGCTATAATTACGCTTTAATTTTCTTTAATATGTTGGTAGAAAACATCTCGTTAATATTTTTTTCTCATCTCTACCATATTTTTAGTTATATTTATTGAATAAAACATTTAATATTTGGAATACTAACATAAAATTACAAAGTTTAATTATAAAAGAATTTGAAGTACAAAATAAAAAATAAAAAGTTATACATACAAAACCAAAAATGTGAAATGATAAAAGTTGCCCATGACCTTATAGGCTAATAGTAAATGAAAGGTGTTAAGTTCGAATCCTCCTCTCCATTATAATTAAAAAAAAATAAAAACAATAAAATTCTTGTCATTCATAAAAGTTACATAGAGAATGATACTAATTGCAACTTATCTTCTTTTTAATAATTTCAAAGATAAATCATTTTCTAGCGATTAGTATTTATTATTTAGTAGGTTGACAAAGGTTACTATTAATAAATCATCCTCTATTTTTGTCAAAAGAGTGGATATTTAAAACCCCAGTGTATTTACTGTAAAACAGATTTATTAATTTAATATCAATGTTAATAAAATTGTTGAGTATATTTTTCCATTATTCATTACATTGAATTCTTTTTTGTTGTATAAATACACTCAAAATTTTGTTATAATTTCAAGTTAAACTAGTAAAGAATAAGAATAACAAAATACTATATGCTAAGTCTTCAACACCATTCTTTTGATTGGATCCATCATTCCTCCGTCCATTCTCCTCTTTTACAAATCAAATAAATTTACAATGCATCCAATGGCTCTAATTTTTTAACCATCGGAATCACAGTGATTATAAATTTTTTTTAACTTTCATTTTCCTATAAAATCTCACATCTTTAAAATCAGCCTATAATAGTATAATTAATTCATTAGATAACTAGTTGAAAAATGAAAACAAGTAAAATTATTGAAGAGAGAGATTGAGAGAGCGAGGAACTTTTTCTTTATCATAGTTTAAGGATTTCATAATGGAAGTGAGATCTTCTTATTTTATTTTATACTTTTTTTTTTTACGATTATGCTATAAACAAATTTGTAAAAGCTACTCGTTTTACCTTAAACAATTTTCAACAAAAGAGAGAGAGAGAGGGAGACTATACCTATCACGAATTGTATTTTTCCAAGGATCCTAAAGAAATCCATCATCTAATCATGCTTTTTTCTCATGTTTATTGAAAAAAAAACCCTTTTTAAAATATATTCACTTAAGAACCTTACATATGCCCTATATCTGAGTGGTAACCAGTCTCCCCGCAACATTGATCTAGGTTCAATTTCCTCATCCCCAAAATTGGACAAAAAAAGAGGAGACAAAAAAGAGCCTCATAATTATTTTTTATTATCACTCACAATAGTATTGAAAAATAATTAAAAATTTAGAAATAATTTAATATATACATATATGTATTATCAACCAATCTAATCATCTACGGCCATTAAGACTAATGGTGACAAAGAAAAAGAAAAACAATGGAAAACAAAAATAAATTTATTCTTGAACATGCTCGCTATCAAATCAATGTTATTGTTATCTACAATATCAATCAATTTATCAGGATCAACTACTAGTTCACCAATCCTTATGATGAGAGGAGATGATGAAGAAGTAAGATCTGAAACAGTTGATCCAAGGTTAACAAACTCCAATCAAAGATCGTCAAAAAGTAATTCTACTTTTACTATTGATATATTCCTTATTTGTACTAACCTAAAAGATTACAAAAATTCCATGCTTGGCAGATTACAAGGTTTTTATCAAAGACAAAAAAAAAAAAAAGAAAAGAAAATGTATGTGTCATTGAATTGCCGGTGTTGTCCTTGCAACTGTTTTTTAATGCATCTTCGGTAATGAGATCTGCTAGATTAATGACATTATAGAGAAGGGCAAGCCGTTGAATTTATTTTCTTAATTAAAGTGAATATATAATAATATGAAATAAAATTACCATACAAAACAATATAATAAAAATACGTAACGAATAAAAGTTTTTTACTTAAATAATATAAATAGTATAAATATAGATATAGATAAGTCTCTTCTTAACCTTAATTAGCCAAATTGTTAATTATAATTGTTCTACTTTTACTATTGCTAAAGTTCACAATGGTTAGCAAGTCTTAAAAATTTGTGTTTGTTAAGTATTATTATATTTGTTATTTACGGAAATTTTGTGTTTTTTTCACTTGCAGATGCACAAAAAGCATAGTTTCAATCCTTTGATTCGAGAGGACAAGTACATGATTACTGTATACCCAAACGTAGACTCCGCATTTGTAGTCACCCTCATAGTTCTCCTTCATGAGATCGCTGATTAGACTAGTGGCAGCTTCAGTTGCAGTTCTCAATTTCAGTTTCCTTCTTGATCACACAAACTATATCTATAAGAAGATATATATATATATATATATATTCCAAGAATAAGTACAAATATTGTTAAGAGTTGTACATAATGTATTTAGACATATTTGTTTGTATTTATGAAAATTATTAAAAAGTTAAATATTTCACATATATATATACACTTTTCCACTAATATATATATATATTATTATAACGTTTCATTAATTATGAAAGCGTAAATGTATTAATAGTGAAGATATATTATCAATGAGAATTCCATATATCTTATTACCTTATAATGGAAAGTAATTTTCAGTTATTGACATTTCACTGGTTTTGATTTCTATCTGAGTCCTCAGCATTTTTTTTTTTTTTTGTTATTATTTGAATTGTTAACATTTAACAAATCTTATAAAAGTTAGATTTTTTTTTTTAACAGAATTAACTTTTATGTTTGTATTTAACAAATGGTAAAATATGATACACCATATAAATATTTTAAATAAATAACAGAGATAAATATTAATTAAATAAAACAGTAAAAATATATAAAAGAATTAAACTAATCCCCTCACCCTCATCCAAGACACCAAATTCATTGATTTCATAAAAAAAAAAAAAAAAAAAAATAAACTAAAAACTTAAATCTATCAAAATTTTCACGACCACTTTCCTCCTCCCAAATTTATCTCGTTCCTCTTCCCCACCAAATCCAACACCACCACACCACCATCACCCTTAAGCACCACTACTATCACTAGAGACGCGAGGATTAAAAGTAGGATATCATCATCTACTTCATCAAAATAGCTTTCATGTTATATAAAGGAAAATGTATATTATTAAAATAAAAAATTAATAATAAAAATCTAGCTTATCGTTTTTTCATGCCATAAAATTCATGGCTAAAAAAAAAGAGTGTTCCATTGTTGCAATCAATATTAGAAGAGTAAAAATTAACCAATTCAAACAATCAATCAGAAGAGAGATCAATGTACTTTTCCACTTTCCACCAATTTGAGACATAAATAAGAATAAGTAGAAAAGCTCTTAAATTTTTGGATTATGAGAAATATTTGCTTCATATGTCATGCTTGAAAAATTTTCTTGCTCGATGAAATCCTTAAGGTAAAACTTCTAAGCCAAACTCAAAACTTCAATTAACATTCAATTTTTTGAAATTGTTATTTGGATCAAGAGATAAACTGTCACTAAACCCGTTATCAGTATTTTGCCATTAGGAGTCAATATTAACATAAAGCAAATTACTTTGATAGGGAAAATTACATCAAAAAGTCACAATGTTTGACAGTAAGTTCATTTAACGTTACAATATTTCGAGTAGTTAAAAAGAGATCACGGCATTTAAAAAAGTAGGCCAATTGAGATAAATTGATATGTGTCAATAGGATAAATATCTAAAATTAAAACTTAGAAGATTTAGCACGTTATAACACGTGCCAATGGCAACTCCAATTAACCCACTTCTCTAAATGTTATAACCATTTTTTATCCACTTGAAATATGGTGATCTAAAATAAATTTATTCTCTAAACGTTGTGACCTCTTTTTAACCACTCAAAATATTATGACATCAAATAAACTTACCTCCAAACATTGTAACCTTACGGTGTAAGTTACCCTAATTTGATAATATAAGTACCATCAAATGTACTCAACAAACTCTTAGTGGAAGAAAAATGAGAATCCCAACGAGTATCTCCAACACGATATAATGTGCTAACCTTGATTGACTCTACTGCCTATTTTTAACTCATCATTTGCAATTCCATCAATCAAATTGAAAGTAAAAGCAGTTTATAACTGATCTTTTGACTTAAGAGAGAACCATACAACATTGATAATATAGTTCAGCTTAGAAAAAGATTTGATAAATGGGATAAAGTTCTCTTGCTACTCCAACTAAGGCATGAGCAAGATAATGAACATAGGATGCATAGGAAATTCACTCAAAATCAATGCTTGTAACACGTTACTTCATCATACCTAATCCTTAGATTTCATGAACACTTGAGTTATATTGAGATAATACAAATTTTCTTATTCCTCAAATTATAAGCAGTCATTACCATTAATAAGTTAGAAGTATCTTTCCTTTATAATATTTTCAATGACAACAAATCTTAATACAATTGCCATTTGCTCTATCCTAAACTCATCATGACCACCACCCAAAAAAATATAATATTTGGAGTCGCCTAACTCCTCACATATTTTTCATGCCATTGTACAAGTCTGTTTAGATTGTCTTATTTTATTCTGTATCCTATTTACATCTTATATGCATCTATATCTTATCCGTGTATAATTTATATCTGGTTTGTTTGGTCTATTTATGAGTAAAAATATCTATTTTTCATTTATATTTATTTCTCGACAAATAATTTGTTTAAAAAAGATAAAAATAAGATATCAAAATGATTATAATAAGATAAACCAAGCAGACCCATAACGTTTCCTTTTGTGTCCTAAGATAAACGTATTGAGCATTATTAAGAGTATTGTCAGGTACAACATTATCCATTGTTTGATAGTAAGATGCTAAAAACTTAATCAATTTAATAATATTTCCTTAATTTTGAGAACCAAATCTCTCTCATTATTACCATTTAGTGCACATCCCTGGAAAGCAAGTCACTTTATTACATCAATGAAAGTTTAAAACTTCAATGATAATTTATAATAGATTGAGTACTTTATATTGACAAACTTAATATGATGAGATTGTTTCACCAAAGCCTCACAAGACTTCACAAAAATATTATGAGGAGATCTTCAAGATGATCCAACATGAGTGAAAAATGAATAATTTTTTTCTATTATTAACCTTATTCCAATTTTTAAATCCTTTCTTAGTGAATGCCATTTTTCTCGATTGATTACCTTGTACTTAACTAAATTCAAAACAATGTAGATAAAATGCTACATTTTTTATAGGTGAGCATCCCTAGCAAATAAGAAATTGGAAAATAATACTAGAAAGTATCAACATTTAAGGATAATTTCATTTAAGGTATCAACATTTTAAGTTGTTAAAAAGAGATATAAATACTTTGCAAAGTGATCAAATGAGGTATCAATATTTTGCAAAGTTCATTTAAGTATCAATGTTTGGATTAGATTTCAATTAACTTTCTTTCATTTTCTTTAATGGTTATTTATTAGTACCTTACTTGACTCACTTTGCGAAACGTTAATTTCTCTATTTAACTACTTGAAATGTTGATACCTTAAATGAATTTACCTCAATGTTGATTTTTTTTTTTTTATGTAACTTACCTAATAAATAATTTATTAAGCTATAAAAGGTATAAAACATCTTACATGAGGTTTTATTATCAGAAAGTGGATATTCATCAAGGATTTTGAAATGGTTCAGCTATAAGGTATGCTTTTCAAACCATAACACACTATTCAATAGGATAATCCAATATTTGCACTTTTCCTTGTGGCACCAAGCTACTCACTGCTACATACAAGGATTATGCCCAAATTTAGAATGTGTTGTGTGCAAAACCTAAATTTGTTGAATTTCTCTTTTTTTAAAACAAATTTAAAAAAACAAAGCATTATTAGGTTGAATGGCAATAGAAGAAATAGAGCTGTTTCATGTATTAATTTAAATTCGTGTATCTATCGTAGCTTGATATGAACAAGAAAAATTGAATTTATTGGCTCAAATGTCCAATTGAGTCATTGTTTAATTTTAGAGAAATTTTTAGACTAGAGTTCACTTTATCAATGATTTATGCCATTTTATGACGATTTTTTGTCCCAATTCAAATTGTTTATGCAATTCATCAAACTTAACATTTCTTTCATTTGAACTTAAATTTCACAATATGGTTTGATAACATGCATGAGTTGTGCTATTTAATAGTGGATAAATGTGTAAAAATTCACATTTATCAAAAGTGAATAGATCTAAGTCAAGTTCTTAGGTTGCGAAAAGGAAGTATAATGCTTTGAGAGCAAGAATTACACTAATAGCTTAAAAGTGACGTCCACAATCAAACAGTGCCACCAACTATATGGTAGAATATCAGGGTAAATGGTTCGCCCAAAAAAAAAAAGTAATAGGGTAAATATCATATTTGTTACTTGAATTTTATGTTTCATTCAATTAACTATCTAAAGTTTAAATGTGTCAACCTAGTACCTAAGAAATTTTTGAGGTCATTTATTGTGCCTATGTTAGGTAATTACTGGCAAAAATGAACAAAGTTAATGTAGTTAATTACAAAAATTTAGCAAAGTTTAGGTACTTAATTGCAAAAATAGGAAAAATTTATTATCAAATTAACACGTTTAAACTTCAAGTGATTAATTACAAAATTAAATAAGTAAAACTTAAGAACCAAATGTGACAATTAGCCAAAATAATATCATACAGTTAATGAGTTTGCAACACTAGCATTAAGTATGTAAGTCATGATTAGAAAGGAAAAAAAAAAGAAATAAAAGAAAAAGTTTTAAGTTATGCGAGCACACATAACATTAGTGTTGTTTTTTCCACGGCATAGTCATGCCAAGCAGCGACAAATCTATTCAAAGCATACAATTAATGCCTAAAATACTTAGAGTTTGCGTAAAGAATTTTAGTCAAGGGTAAAATGTAAAGAGATTAAATTATTATATTAATATATTAAGTTAAATCCAATACTTATATATGCCTAACTTCTTACACTTGGTGACAAGGTTTAAATAGTCCAGTTTATAATTGGAATGGCTTGAAGAGATTTAGTTTAATGGACTCAAAATGAGATCGTTGGATTGGTTCATTTGTTTCCAACCTTTCTTATACAAGCTCATGGACTTAGGAGGAAGACTATTGGTCTTAAGCCTCTAACAAGCTTATTTCAGTAACCTACTTCATCTTATTTGTCAGTCACTAAGATAATCTAACGATTATCATCAAGTCTAAATGTCTTTATATACTCACCCATCTCTCATCATTTGAGGCAACTCTAAATATTAAAGAAATGTTTCGATTGTCATATCTCTACTGCTACTCCCTAAGGATACCTTGGTAGTAACATACATATTATGATACAGTCTGATGTCTAAAACTTGTATTTACAAAGATTGGGTAACATCAGAAAGGATCAAACATGCATGTTAATACTAGTTTTGCCTTGGAAAATGACATAATTTAACAAAATAGGATTTTTTTGGTTGCAATGATAAGGAATATAAACACATATAAAATACATCATCATAAATAAAACTTTCTAAATAACTGTTCGAATAATAAGATATTACAGACCACAGCTTATAAGTAAAGTCCCCAAAATATATAAAATGATGTTCAAACATCATCTAACTTATATCACCAGATAATGGTATCTCATCTAACCCATAATCCTTCTAGCTTTAGAACCTTACCGGTGCTATGCTCTGGGAAGATACCAACCATGGTTGAAGGATTGACCTATAAGGACTGTAGGAGTGTAAGCATATACCACAGGCTCAATGAATAACCAGAATATACCACACATCAAACAAGTTATTAATAATCATATGTAATGCAACAATCAAACATATACTCAAATACAAGCTTGGATAACCTAGAATCTACATAAGATGAAGATTTACTTGCTCTCATCGGGTTTAAGGAACCATTACTTAATGACCCACCTATCCAAGAGAAACTAAGTATACATGAATGACAACAACACTCGCATTAATTATCTCTTTATATTTGTAGTATTTTAACACTCACTTCTTGTTTCATGCCTTAGAAACTCCACTAAGTATTAATCCTTTCAAATCGATACCATACGTGGTGTCCTTCATTTTCTAGTAGTTCCTATGGAACTGAAGGAACAATGGTAACCTTTTCTATAAATATCATTTAAAAACTAAGAATTACTAAAGAACTGAAATACTAACACGTAGTAGGCTGTCACAATGACTTTTATGCAATTTATGCAAATTGTGCAATGAATGCCCATTTCATTTGTGGTACCAATAGTTTTTACTCAAGTTCAAGGTGATCACAAATAATATAGAGATTCAATAGACTATATACTTCCAATCAATCAATAAGTCTGTTGTCACTTTCATTAGAATAGTTTGGCAAAACACCTATACATCACATAACAAACAGAATCCTCATGTATTCATAAACACTCCATTATTATCTTTGCATGGCATATGCTTCTAAACTACAAAACACAAGCAATGTAATATGTCTGAGTTACTCATCTGCTCATGATAGCTAATCGCAATAATCTTTAGGGAAATCCTCTATCTGATTGACATCACCTGTTAGATGAATAGAAATATTCATCAATAAGATGTATAACTAGATAATTGAACTCTTATGAGTACCTAAGTGTGTTCAAATTAGTTTTTATTCTTTTTAGTCTTATTTAGATTAATGACTCTTTTTATACAATTTCTATCACTTGTATTGATCCTTTAAGGTAATGACCCTATAGTAATAGATACTTATTATTTAGTATTTATTTTCATCTTGTTTCTCTTGATTTTGATTGATATTTATATTTATGCTCAGGGTGAATTTTATTGGATTTTCTAATATAATCTTATTTGGGTTCTACATTATTTAATGCCCTTGTTGATAATAAATTTTCATTTATTATTACTTTGTTTGTCAACTTTATCTCCATTTATAAGTTTGAAATTATTTTATTTATAGGGTCACATTCTAGTATCTAATCCTTTAAATATCTTTTTAAAAATATTTATAGGTTTATAAAGTTAAATAGGTATCAAATGTATATTAAACTTAATTAATTTAATTTTAAAAATATTTTTTTGTAGGTATAGAGTCGTGATATGTTGGATATGACTCTAAAAGTTTGTTTTAATTTCATGTTGGAAAGAAAGGGAAAAATATAGTTTTAAGTTATGCATAAGAGGTTGCATGGGTTGTGCTGATAGAAGGGATGATGCTATGTTTTCTTCCTTGCCGCCTGCACAGCCTATGCTAGAGGGAGGGATAGGCTATTTGCTCTCTACCCTGCTATCAGTATGGCCTATGCTGAGGGTTGAACCAAAATGTTTTGTAATTTTCTTAGTTTTATGAGATGATTTATGTTGTAGTTATAGAGTTGAACTTCCTTGTTGGGTTTCTAAGGTTTCTATTTGTTAAATTTCATTTCATAAATCATGTCATAAGTGCATTTTATCAAATATTAGATGAGTTTTATTATAGTACATGTATTGTAGGATCTATTTCCTACATGAACCGAATTTCTAGGGTTCCTTATCTCTACTGTACTAGTTGATTCTCTATGATATTTAACTCCAAATGTAATATATTCCAAGCATAGAACATAAATGATTCAAGTTTGATAAATCATCAAATAATTATCTATACATACGTAGCTTAACCGAACATGTAGGAATTCATAAGCATTTCATCTCATAGAATTTCTTAGTTTTCTACATAACGATATATAAACTATAGGATAAGGTAGATATTACCTTGTTTTGATTGAGATATTGATGGCTAACTTTCCTCCCCTTTAAGGATTGAACTTAGTATTCAGAAATAAGGAATAAGTTTCTAATTGTTTTAAGAATAAACGAACTTGGAAAGGAGCTTTTCTTACCTTTTAGACTTGATTCCTTGACTTTGAATTTGTTTAGCTAAGTGGGAACTTTTCTCTTGGAGACTTATGGTAGAATAAGAAAGGAGGGAACATTTTGTTTTAATGTGTTTGTTAGCTTTGCAAATGAACTTTACGGTATGCAAAAACGAGGAAAAGTGGGCTCTTTAAAGTATTGTGTTTGTTTTGTATTTTGTTCTTCCTTTGACGTAGGTTATGGTTAGGTTTTGTGGAAGAAAAGAGGTTTGTTTTGTTGTTTCAAATGGTGGGGTTCACAATGGAGTTTATGGAGAAAAAGTGGAGTTATGTTTTGCCTTTTTGTTGTCTTAAATTAGAAGTGGGGTCTATTTTGGTATTTATATTCACGAATGTTATGGTTGAAAGTGTATAGATTTTATAACCTTGTTTGCTTGTTAATAATACCTATTTATATAAGTCATACATAAGCTATAATTTGTGGTGCAAGTGGGAATATTTGGGACGGTGATGGCTATTTGTTGCAGAATTTGTTTTATGTTTTTTCTGTCAAATTTTACGGTTCGGTTTGTGTGTGTTTGAGAGCATAGGTTTTAAGTCAAAATCTGTGTGCATATGTTTCCATTTGATGAGTTCCCACTGGAGCTTAGTGGATCAATTTGTCAAACTTTGTTGGCTTGATCCACTTTTAGAATAACCTAAGGACATACATGGTGAGGAGCATGTGAAATATATGAAATATGTTATCTCCTCTTTGTAGCTGCAAATCATGGAAATTGGGAGGAAATTTTTGCCATCTTCTATAAATTGAGTCAAGTTCTTTTCCTCATCTAATTCATGTGTTGCTTGGACATATCTTATTGGTTGAAGTCATTTTCAATTTGACTTTAATTTGTACACTTGCACAAATTTGAAGAGGCAAGTGGCATGAATCTCCTCCAAAAGAAAGCATCTGGTTCTTTTGATTAATTTCCACCATAGGTTATATATATATAACTTAGTTTAATACTTATTTAACAAAATATCTAAGTTAATTTGTGAAATACTAAGTCATACACGTATTTATATATGGAGGTTTTATCTCTAAAAGTTATCTATAGTCTCTACAATAATTCCAAATTATCCTTGAGTTTAAATCTTGAATTTAAAGTTTATGTGATTAAGTATTTTTAGAGTATTATCTTACGCAATTTGAGTTTATGAACCCGATAGGTCAAATTAAGGTTCTATTCCAATAGGCTCAAAATTTTGTAACTAGAATAAGGGTGAAATTCAAATATTTATTTAAATTCTAGATTGTTAGTTATGGGTCTATTTTCATTACCATTGTGTATTTATAACTGTCACGCCCCGATAGTACCCTAGTCGTAGTACACAAGCCACACTTGTAGACTTCTACTAGTTAACCTTTAGAGAATGACATATTTTTAAACAACAAAATCTTTTAGTTGCATTGATAAGAAATGATAAACACATATAGGACACAAATTAACAAATATCTGCCATCACAAGTAGTGAATATGATAATAGTATTACAGACCATAATTCTATTCTAAAAGTCTCCAAACACATAATTGATAATTCATGTACTAACTATCTTATAACTACAAATAAAAATGGATAACATAACCCAAAGATCCCATCTTCTTCTAGCTTCTAAGTTCTTACCAAAGCCATGCTCCTGGAAGTAAATAGCTAAGGTCATAAAGTTAACTTGAAAGGTCTTTAGGAGTGTGAGCAAAACCACGGGCTTAGTGAATAACCAGATATATTACACATCAAGTAAGTTTATTAACAAATTATATATAATGTATCAATCAAGCATATGTACAGATACAAACTTGGATGATTTAGAATCCAAACAGAAAAAAGATTTATACCCTCATTTTAGGGTTGAAGTACAATTACTTTATGACCTACCTACTTAGGAGAGACTAAGTATACAAAAAAATCAATGATTTCTCATCTTAGGGTTATCTCTTTAGTTTATAGGTATTTTAACTGACCATTTCCTGCAATAATCCTTAGAAACTCCCTGAGTATTAATCATTTCAAAGTGATACTACGGGCGATGTTTTTCATTGCCACTTAGTTCCCATAGAACCGATGGAACAAAGAAAACCTTGGAAGAACTAACACTTAAGAAAAACCAAGTATTAACAAAGAACCAAAATATTAATATGTAGCAAGCTGTCACCCTTTTTGAATATGCAATGATGTAGTTCATGTAATGTATGACTATTTTAATTGTAAAGCCAATAATTGTTAGTCAGGCTCATGGTGATCATACATTACACACACAACATATAACATGCTTTTCTCAAGTCATTAAACAATCTGTATTATCACTTTTGTTATCATGGTTTAACAACCAAACAAATAACTCACAACACACTTTCAATATATTTCCACAACAATCATATTATTTTCTTTACATTACTTGTGCAACTAATTACAAGCACATAAAGTGTAATAGATTTGAGTTACTCACCTACTCGTCTTGACTAATCGTAATAGTCCACTAGGAAATCTTTTGTAGTATCAAGATCACTTATTTAGATGAATAAAAATATTCATCAATAAAACATATATTGTATAACTAAACTCCTATGAGTGCCTAAATGCCCTATATTGGTTTTAATTTTATTCATATTACTATATTAGTCTTTTAATGGTCTTATGGTGATAATTATTATTTAATATTTTATTTTCATTTTTCTTTTCTTGATCTTATTTGATATTTATATTTTGATTGGGTATTCGTAGAGTTTGTATTCAATGGATCAATATTTTATCATTACTATTATTATTTTTTTTTATATCATTTCTTAGTTAACCTATTATGATAACTAATATTTATTTTTTATCGTTTAGTTTCATCGTGTTTCTCTTGATCTGACTTTATGTTATTATCTAGTTATTTTTAGAAATCACATCATTCGATATTTTAGCTTATTCTAAATTTCCATTCTTATATATTTATCAATATAAAACAAGTACAAAACAATAATCATATTCTATTCTTATTTGTTTTAGTATAATAATAATAATAATAATCATAATAATAAATAATGCTTTCTGTTCATAAAAGTTATTTTCAAAGTTCAACACCTAAGAATTAGTTAGACATAGTATTGAAATATTTATATTTATTATTTTCCTATTTTATTTCTTCTTGTTCTCTTATATATATATATATATATATATTAATAAACTGTTATGGATGAAACAGACTTCGTTTAGGGGTATTTCGTGTCTACGCCTGCATCCAACGATGCTAGAGTTGAGTTCCAAATGCTGGCGTTCAAAGATTTTACATGTTTCTTGTATCAGCATACGCTAGCTTAAGGCCGCTAGCTTTACAACGTACGCCGACGTCAACACCACTGGCATTACTTTCCAATCTATCGGCATTCGTTCATTTCTTGTAAAAATAAATTTTACGTAGCTTCTGTTCCAATGCACGCTGTCTCATGCACTACGGGCTTATCCACACACGCCGCTGGTGTTAGGTACTTACATCGTCGGCATAGGGTCGATGTTGACACTATTCATCATCTTTCTTGTTTTTCTCCATTCGAAACTTATTTTTCTTACAAGATATATGTATTTTACTTAGAGTTAAGCTACTTCTAAGTGTTTTCACATGGTTGATAAGTATTATTCGTGACTTAATAACACATATAATATCTGATAATCCTCATACCACATGGTTTCTAACTTCTGCATATATCATAATGCATTAGTGGAGTTTTAAGACTAGATATTACATTGTTTGAGCAGATTTGAAGGTGCTAAACTCTCTCTCAGAACTTGACACGAACCTAAGATTACAATAACATTGTTTAGGCTAGTGTTCTATCATATAACTAACTAAAAACAAATTTTAACTTACCTAGGTAATTTCTTCCTTAAGCTTGTTTCTTGTTAATGGAATTTACTTTTAGTGGTTGGGTTTATTTGTGGCTTTGGGGCTGCTTTTTTTTTTTTTTTTTTTGGCTATTGTTTTTGTGTGTGTAAAAGCTTTAATTTTGATCATTAAGGAATATATATATATAATAATAGAAGGAAGGAGAGGTAGCAATTTATCATTTCCGACCAAGATAATACAACTCCCACCATTGAATTTACAAGTTGTGATACATGTCCATATGCATTTAATGAGTTTGGCTTATTTAGGAACTTCTAATTGGTTTGCTCGATTTTTCTTGACTTTTTGGTATCCTTATTGACTCAAGTTGCATTATTTCAGTTGGTGAAGTTCAAGAGTTTGTCAACCATGTATTTACACCACTTATAGCAAAAATAAGGAAAAATTAATATAATATTATTTAGTTAATTAATTATCTTAGTTTTATGGTAGTATATTAAGTTAAACGGTACAAATATGACAGTTATTTAGAATTTTTTATTTCCAAATTTTTTTAGAGCTTCCACAAATTTTCTAATTATTATTGGATTCAACTTTAGGTTTAAAGTCTATGCGATTAATTAGTTTTAGGATTTTATCTCACCCGATTAAGGTTTTCTAAGCTTAATAGGCCAATTTTTGTTTCAGTCTCTAATAGCTTTAGAATTCTCTAACTAGAACAATAATATGATCTAAATATTTATTTGAAGTCTATATATAGTTATGGATATGTTTTTTCTTATTGTGTATTTATAACCTTAATGGTCCATGCTTAAATTATTATTTTCTAATTATAAACTTTATTGATTATTTACTTTCTAATACTCTTGAAATCTTATTTAAATTGGTTTCATGCTTTGAATTTTTTATATTTTCTATGAAATCTTAACTTTGATATCTGTTACTATCTATAGAACTTTGTTTTATCGTTTAAAGATATATGTAGGTTCATAACTATTTGTGATTTTATTCTAAGGTCTTTGTTGAGTCCTAGATTAACTTTATATCTTCTATATTTATATTTCTATTCATTTCTACTTGTATGAAAAATCTCGAGGTTTAGGTCAGGGATCCCATAACACTTCAACATAACATATCACTTTAGTTTTAAGAGTTTGTACTTTACTATCCAATATTCGAACATGATGTTTCTCATATGTTAAGTTCTCCTTTAAATCAATTGGTTCCAATTCAACTACTTTATCTGGATCTAATGCATATTTCCTTAGTATTGATACATGAAAAACATTATGTATACAAATAAGTTTGCTGGCAATGCTAATGATTCGCCAGATTTCCAACTCGTTCCAAGATCTCAAATGGTTCAATATATCAAGGACTTAGTTTTCCTTTTTTCTATCCATTATGAAGACTTTTGATTAGACTTATCTCAGATAAATATGATCTCCTTTAGTAAATTATAATTCCATTCTTCTCAAGTTTGCCCAGCTCTTTTGTTTATCTTGAGCTTCTTTCCTTTTTTGCTTTATCACAACGACTTTATCAAGTGTCTATTGTACTAATTCAGGTCCAACCATTACTTTCTCCAAATTATCCCAGAATAACGGTGATCAACACTTTCTACCATATAGGGCTTCATATGGTGGTATCCCAATACTTGAGTGATAACTGTTATTGTATGCAAATTCTACCAATGGTAAGTGTTGATCCTAATTTCTTTTGAATTCCGGGATATATGATCTCAACATATCCTCTGATGTCTAAATGGTTTTTTCTGCCTATCCATCTATTTAAGGATGATAAGCTGTACTAAACTTTAGCTGCATCCATAAGGCTTTTTATTCTAGATGACCCAAACAATATCATAACCTGCATTTGTCTTATATAATTAACATACAAAATCCATGGAAATTTGATCCCATTTCCAGTTTGGAATTGGCAATGATTTCAACAATCCACCAGGTCTTTGGTATTCAGCTTTTATGCTTTGATATACATCACAGTATGCAACAAATTCAATGACGTCCTTTTTCATTCCATTCCACCAATATACACTTTTGAACTCTTGATACATCTTTGTTTCTCCTAGATGTATAGAATATCCAGAATAATGTGCTTCATGCATTAATTCCTTCCTCAAGCTTGTATCATGTGGCATACAAAATCTTTTGTTCATTCTTAATACTCCTTCATCATCCACATGAAAATCTTTATATTTTCCCTGGGGTATCCTTTGCTTAATTTCTTGTAATTTTGGGTCTTCTTTTTGAGCTTCCTTGATTTGTTGAAGTGGTATACACTCCAAGACCAAATTTCCAAGTTCAGCTTCTAAACCTTGCATTGAAAATTCCAGATTTACTCTCTCAAATTCTTTAATGAGTTCTTTTTGCTCAGTCAGCATTGAGGCTACTTCTCTATAATCCTTTCGGCTTAATGCATCAGCCATAGCATTCACTTTATCAAGATGATAATTGATGGTTAGATCATAGTCTTTAATCAATTCCAACCATCTGCATTTGTCTTATGTTCAATTCCTTCTATGTAAATATATACTTCAAACTCTTATGATCTGTATATATTTTACATTTTTATCCATACAAGTAATGACACCAAATCTTAAGTGCAAAAACAATAGCAGCTAATTAGATCTTGAGTGGGGTAATTCATCTCATGTGGTTTTAACTATCTAGAAGCATATGCTATTACTCTCCCGTTTTTGCATTAGCACACATCCTAAACCATTCCTGATGCATCAATATATAACATATGGGTCCTTATCATTTGGCAAGCCTAATAATGGTGTCGATATCAATATCACCTTCAATTCTTGAAAACTCTGTTCATGTTGATTGTTCTATTCAAATCTCTCATTCTTCCTGGTTAATTGTGTGAATGGTCGCACAATCTTGAGAAATCTTCACAAATTTTGGTAATATCCTACTAATCCTAAGAAACTTCTTACTTCCATAATTGTTTTTGGTCTTTTCCATTCTACAATGGCTTTAACTTTTGTAAGATCCACAGATATTCCTTTACCGGAAACAATGTGTCCAAGAAATGCTATACTTTTAAGCCAAAATTCACATTTAGATAATTTAGCATATAGCTTATTAGCTCTTAGAATCTAGAATACACTTCTCAAGTGTTCATCATGTTGCTCTTCAGTAGATGAATATACCAGTATATCATCAATGAAAACAATTATACAAATATCAAGTAAAGGTCTAAAGATTTGGTTCATCAAGTCCATCAAAATTGTAAGTACATTTGTTAATCCATATGGCATGACCAGAAATTCATAATGACCATACCTAGTTCGAAATGCAGTCTTTGGTACACTCTCCACCTTTATTCGGATTTGATGATATCCTTACTAGTGATATGCCCTAGGCCATATAGATTTTATGTCATTTGAATGTTTATTATCTTTATAATATGATTCATTTTCTTTATCAAAATTGTTATTGGCCTTTTTGCTTTGATAAAGTATTATTCCTTGAATAAATTAGTTATTCCTTAAGTCATTAAAGTATGTGACTTTAATAGTAAAACCATAAGGTGAGAAATAATTTTATTATGAATTATCCCTAGTCGTTCATTATATGGAATACTAATGAATTAAGACTAGTATGTTGGCTTGATGATGATCATGTTTTATTGATCATGGATATGAGATATTAATTCAGCACATGAATACATGTAAGAGTACATTGTATTGGAATGATCAAATATGAGAATGCTATATCGATCAATGCAATAAGTATTTCTCATTTACAGTGTTATTTTAGTCCTTAGACCTGAAATCACCATAGATACCAACATGAGAAATATTGTGTTTTGACTCAATCAAAGTTATCCTTAACCGGATAATTATAAAGGTTGAGATTGGTCATAATATAAATCATGTAAAGGAAGCTGAGTGATTAAGATGTGACTGGAGAGATATCTTTTGGGTCTCTTAATGGGTAAGACTGAAAAATGCATGGGCATACTCAAATGAATTTATAAGGAGTTATCAATATCATTTGTTTAAGTCAGTCATACTCTGGAATCAAGAAATATGTGATTAAACAATATAAGAGTGTTTTGATCCACACCTTATGTTTAATTATAAGATATCATATAACAAAAGGATTAAATAATTGACTGTTAATAGGTAAAGTTGAATCACCGATCTTCACTTAATTTGGGTAGGCATAATGTCTTGCTAGAGACCAATTATGTTTTGTAGGTCTAAAAGGTATTTTAGGTCTACTGCTAACATTAAGTGAACCTACATGATCACACACAAAGAATGAATTGATTGGATCATGGGTTATTTTATATAACCATATCAAGAAGTATATAATTATTCTTAATAAGATTAAGAATAATAAATAATTATTAAATAAAATTGTTATTTTATTTGATACGTGACATGGAGAAAACCCTAATAAGATTAGGGTAGGTAACCAATATCACATCTTCTATAAAAGGAGGTGATGATCACCTCTAGGGTTTGCAGACACTTGCCGTCACATTATAATTACAGAGAAACTCTGTAACTAAAACAAGAGAGACTCTTCTGTGAGAGATTCCCAAAACTTGGAATTGTTCCAAGTGCTGGCACACACTCAGATCCGAATAGAATTCATTCGTATGGATACAATAGAGGGTATTTGCATTTGCAACATCTTAGATTCGAATTTCTAGAGTTCTAAAGCATCAAAAAGGTAATTCTATGCTTATAAATTTGATTAAATCGCATGGATCAAAAATTGACGATTTAGGGTTCATATTTTTTGAAAAATATACATATTTTTGCTGCTCTTTGATCCCTAAATTCCCAACAATCTTGACTTTAAATCAATTCTAGAAAATACCTTTGCTCCTCTCAATTGATCAAAGAGATCATCAATTCTTGGTAAAGGATATCTGTTCTTAATAGTAACTCTGTTTAATTCTCTATAATCAATACATAGTCTCATTGAACCATCTTCCTTCTTAACAAACAATATTGGTGCTCCCCATGGTGGAACACTTGGTCTAATAAATCCTTTATCTAATAACTCTTGTAATTGCACCTTTAATTCTTTCAACTCCACTGGTGCCATTTAATACGGAGCTTTTGATACTGATTTAGTTCCAAGTATCAAGTCAATAGAAGATTCCACTTCTTTGTGTGGAGGTAACCCAGGTAATTCATCTGGAAATACATCCGGATAATCACATATTGTCTGGATAGTTTATATATCTAATTCTTTTGGTTCACCCTAGGTGGCTCCAAGAATACAGTTGTTTAACTCTGTATCCTCCTCATTTTCAACCTCAATTGTTGTTATCCTACTTCCTACTTCTTTAAGTATTTCACCCCTATACTTCTTTCTTTCTCCTTGATTGTTAACAAAAGATATCAACTTAAGACGATAGTCAAATTTTGTTTTTACAGCAGTTAACCAAGTCATACCTAAAATAATATCATATTTTTGCATATCAACCAAGATCAAAGTAGCAAATGATTCCTGATCCCCAATCTTTATTGGACAACTCCTTATTAGATCTCGGATTATCACCAGGTCTTTAGTTGGTGTAGTAACTTCCAACTCTCTACTCATGGTCTCAATTGGCAGTCCTACACGTCCTGCTAATTTAGTATTTATAAAGAATATGTTACTCATGTTCAAACAAAGCATATGCAATTTGATCTTTCACTTGAATTGTTCCTATTAATCATTTATTAATTAGATGTTATTTCTAGTTCATAAAGGCATTTACTATGCATCTAATCGTGTCTATGTCTTATATTATAACTTTAAATAAGGAAATATGTAACTACATACCTACAATAAGACCGTAGTCATCAGGGTTGGCTTCTTCCCATATGTTACCTTCATCTTCCTCTACCATCTCCACATCATCAATCGAAGTTCCATGCATAGCAAAGACCTTTGCTGCTTTATTAGCTTTGTTAGAATTTCCATTTTTGGGCCTGTCACTTCAATTGCTCCTTTGTACTATGAAGAACCAACTACAATGTTCACTCTCGTGGATAGTTGGTTGATATATGACCAACTTTGTTACAGATAAAACAAGTTGCAATCTTTCTTTTTGGATAGGTAGTTGCCATGTGTCCACTTTCTCCATAGTAATAACACATGTTGCAATTTGGGCATTCTCTTGGATAATGAGAACCCTTACACATACAACATGCAACATTGTTTTTCTTAACTACTCCTCCTTTGTTCATACCAAGGTTTTAAAGAACTTTATCTTTTTAGGCACAAAATTTGCCATAAAACCATCATAAGTTCTTTTCCCAAAATTTGTCCCCTCCTCTTATATCTTTAAACTTCATATTTCTTTATTCACTCAATGATTCGGGTTTTTTCTACCATAGCCGCGAAATCTGCAATCTCAAATCAACAAGTCTCCTTTGAAAAATTAGGCTTTAACCTGACCATGAAAGTTTGTCTCTTTAGCTCATCGCTGTCTCAATAAGCAACTAGAGCAAACTGTAACAACTGATTGAACTTATGTTCATATTCATCAATTTCTTACTTCTCTATGTCAGATTCATTAAGTCAATGCTATACTTTTTTAAGCTACCTGGGAAATACTCCTTCAGAAATTCCTGCTTAAATATTCCTAGGTGATAGTTTGGTAAACTTCTTTGTTTGGAATTCCACCATATTCTTGCTCTCAACCTTAGCAGATAAGATCCAATGTACCTCCTCAAGCTTTCAGTACCTGAAAACATCAAGGGATCACTCGATTTGAGCTAGCCAATCCTCTACTTCTATGAGCTTTCCTAAATCCCTAAAATACCCCGTTACACTTATAAATTCAAGTAACAAGTTCCTTTGGGTTGTAATGGTCGTAATGGTATTCATGTTCACTCGAGGTAGTCCATGCACCTCATAGCAAATTCAGCTTGATCATTATGATTCATTGGTCCATTTCTTGAAATTGGACTGGTGCATCATGCCCTACATTTCCCCTATAGGTGCTGGAGACCTTGCTAATGCCTCAACAGGTGAACTGCATGTGGTGCTTGCACATTTTGCAAAGCTTGCAATATCAATGCATTTTGCGGTTTGAGTGTTTGCAAAATGTCCTCTAAACCAATTTTAGATAGTGCAGCACATTTTCAGGTGGATTTCCAGATATTCTGGTAATCCTACTCCTACCTCTTCCACTTGGCATTCTATTAGTATCAAATGTAATAATTGAGTTTAATTTTCATTCATCATATTTCATCCTTACTCAAAGTAACTATAAACATTTATGTATATATTCACATATATATATGCATCCAAACACATACATAAAGTCCACTAGTTAGTGCTATATGTACATAACAAAATTGGTACTAACTCTATTCCTATCATCTACTAGTAAATCATCAAAGTAACATATTATAGTCCATCACATACATATCATAATCCAACATATCACACCATCAAAATCTATCAAAATATCATAACTATCCTACCACCTCTCAAAACAACATCATAACATAATATTAGATTTGACTCTATGAGCTAGGGTACAGTTGTCCTTGCCTTTCTCCTTAGGACCAAGCTAGGGATATTCATCCCTATCATCAGAATCACTGTCGCTGCTATCTGTCCTGATTGCTCTGCTCTCCCGGTGGTGCCAAAGTCAGATCTGTCATCTCTAACTAATGCCTTTAGCAGCTATCCTCTGCTCGCCTCTAGTGGCAATAAAGCTCACCTCTACTAACCAACCTCCATGACGAGTCCCAATCCATTTTCCATAATTGAAATCGAAACATACTTTTTAGCTTGAATTCATCTACTTTTTCCTTCCTTCTCATTAAATAAAGATGTTGTATGATGCTTTTGTAGAGTTTAGATTGATGTAAGATGTGTAAAAAGATGATAAAGTGGAGTTTGAAAAATAGGGGATTTCGTAACCCCTTGAAATATGTCAATCATGGGTGTGACTATGCCCTTAGGAGCCTCTGATCTTCAAAATTTTGTAAATCATGGGTGTGATTTAGGCTAAAATGAACTCTGTTTCGAAATTTTTTCAAAATGATGAGTATGGTACGGTCCTTATAAGCCTCAGGTTGTTATAAAATTTCAAAACCTGAGAATCACAGGCGTGACTCTTCTCTTGGAAGTGCCTGATGTTGCATTTTGGAGAATCATGGCTATGACTCTATCCTTGCTAGCCTCTAGTCATTGTATTTTGATCATAAATTTTTTCATCCGAACTTGGATTGAGGTGATTCAAAAGACTACATAAAGCTTAAAAAGAGATCTACAACTTTCATGTTTTAAGTTTGTGCAAATTCTAAAAGTATAAAAGCCTAAATTTTAATTATTTCCATCTACCACATATTCCAATCAAGTTGAAAACTTGTTTTACTAATTAAGTGTATGTAGTTAAGTATGAAATGAATCTTTTTGAGCTAAAATAAAATAGATAAATGATATTTAATGTGTTATATTAGTTGAATGAATTACAATGGTTAAATTTAAATAAAGGAATGTTATGTATATGTGCGAATATGAATTATGTGTTGATTTAAACTTTATTTGAGTTTGATAAGGGTTTAATGAAGTAATGTATAATTTTGAATTAACGATGTTTTATATGAAATGGTTTTTTTGACAAATTCCCGTGTTCAACTGAATTCGAATACCGGACTTTTACCTGATAAACCTAGTTATCAAGGTACGCAGTAATATGTTTGTTGATTGTTAAATATTATATATATATTTCCAAACCAACTTTAATCAAACAGGAACTAAAAATTGTTTGAATCGATTGTGCTTTTTGCTATTGAATCCAGTCCAGCGAACGACAACCCTATTAATGAGATTAACATGATAATTTAGGTATTTAGGCCACTAGTCATGATGCAATGACCATTCTTCGTAGCTCGACAGGTAATTGATAGAGGGTATCGTATTATTGTAACATTTGCTTACTCTTAAAAGGATATAATATGATTTAGTTTATATTTATGGGACGATTGAACTAGGTGATATTATTGATTAAGTTAAGTAAAGTTGATAATGGCCGTAAACACTAAATGAAATTACTTTTTCTTTATGAGGATATAACAGAGATATAAGTATTCGGATTACTTATATGAACCCCCTGAGTAGCTGCAGTTACTCAAGACCTCCAAATTCCCCAGGATTGAATTCGAAGTTTGAATACTTCAGTGTTGTATTATTAACTTAATTAAGAAATAATTATTGTGATTTGTCTTTCATTAGTTCAAGAGTGTGTGCCGCATTGTATTTGTTTGTATTACTATGTACTGGGCCTCTAGCTCACTTTCTCTCTTTCAGGTATCGAAGATGACAAGTTTTATTCCTTGGGCTATGGGACCGACCTTGTTGTTTTCCTGGCAAAAGAGACCAATTCAAAGTTTGTTTTGTTTAAAAGTGTAATAGTATAGACATGGCTTGTTTATAAGCCTAAGTTGTAATATAAAGTATTTACTTTTCCTTATATAGTATGTAATATATGGTTTGTAAACTTTGGGATACCAAGTTACTGGTATCCATATGTTGTTACATTAAAGTATCTACTCCTTGTTGAGTAGCTTTTGTTAAATCTATGTATTTGAATAGGTTAAATAGGAAATTCACATAAACATTCCTTTTCTAGATAACCTTATGTGTAATATATCCGTATATTATACGTGGTTGGAGACTTGGCATGCATTTTTTTAATATAGTACATCTCGCATCCTTATAGTATCAATTAAGATCAAAGAAATTTCTACTCGAGTCTCAAGCTATAAATAAGCTCACTGTTACTCATAAATTCATTCTAAGATTTTTATTGGGTCCTAAGTTCATTCTCTATTCTATTATTATAAACTGGTGTAAAATTTTTGGGGATTACATCTACACTCAAGGATAAAAAAAGCAATTAAAGCAAATTTTGATCTTTATTGCTCAAGAACAACAAGGTTAACACCTAGGAGTCCCTTGGCATTCCTTATCTGTCACTTTTGCATTTAAGACACTAAGATTCTATGCTTCTCTATCCTATCATTCTTTTTAGTTCATTCCTCCAAGCATCATTGATTACATACACTACCACTTAAAATCTTATATGCTTTAACACAATCAAATAAATTATCAAAAACCCAAAGCTAATGATTTTACTAGCAAGTGCCCTAAAAACATATTAACTTTATTCTAGTGAGACCAAGTCCAACTCTTAAGAAAGCAGTGTTTGGTTACCAATAATCTCCTTTTTCTTATTGTCTACTTTACAATATAACGCAATTAATCAATCAAAATAACAAGAAATCAAAGTGACTTGTCACCAAGATTAAGAAAACAATATCTAGACTCATGAATGCCTACTAGAATTACATATGTGACTACATGATTCAATTGCCTTATTGATTTCCTCAACCATGGGAATTCTTAATTTAGATTAATGTCTCTCTCAATCAAAAAGCCCTAATCCTAGGTTGATTTATTGGAATCCCTTCCTTATTAAAACCTTTAAGAACAAATTACATTTAGTACATTTTGCTACATGAATTCCTCCGTTAGGTTTGAACCTGATCTGACAAATTTATATTGTCCTATTTCTAGTATCCATCAATGTCTAGGTATTAAAGAATTATTCCTCCATCATAGACTTTAACAAAACATAAAGAAATGTAATGTAATTTAAACTATAAATCAAAGAAAACAAAAACATAGTGCTCCATCTATTTTTTTCTCTCTATGGAACTCCATGAAAATTCTTTATAAACTTTCATCCAAAAGATTGCACCTCTCTCTCTCTTTACAGGGATATATAGACACACACATGGAAAACTAAAACTATACAACATTTGACAAAGTGCATGGGCTCAAAATGCAGTTGTGTTTTTCAAATGTGTTTCCATCTACACTCATAAAATCAATGAGCTGATATTCTTTGTAGTGCATGGCTTGACTACATTGACGTGATTGATGAGGTGGAAGTAGTGGAAACAATTACACATAAAATGGGACAGAAACTGGTCAGTATTTTTTTTTTTTTTTATTTTAGGAAATTCCTTCGTTTAGGCCCTAAATGGCAATTTTTATATTTTATCTAAGTTTTAGTTTTTTGTAACTTATTATAGACACCTCTTTTTTTAATGTCATCTGTGACATTATTTTTATCTTTTGATGTACTTTTTTTCCTTAAATTTTAAGACTTTTTCGATTTTTAGCTTTGATTGCTTATATTTGTATACCTTAAGGAAACGAACACTCAGTTATTTAGTAATACATACTTTTGAGCCATCATGCTCTCTCTTGTCCCAAAAAAATTGAATTTATCTATTATTTTCATTTGGATGTCTTTTATCTAGGTATTCTTAGAAATAATAGGTATTTGAAGATCACTTTCCAACCATTGTACGGAATTCAACGGATTGTGATAAACCCTATAACCCACTGCATCAACGTATGTATCGAGTCATGTATCTCTTGGACGTCAATTCTTCAATTTTCAACTCGTTAGCTCTTACTTGAGTGTAATCTTAGAAAAAATAAATTCTTCAAGCTCATAAATGTCTTAAAAAACTATAAAAATTCTTTAATACTTAAATAAATTCTCACTAAAGTTCTTTTCTTCCTTAAATGAAAATAAGTTAAATTAAGTATCAAATTCTATCAAAACAACCTTAAATACATTTAAAAGTAATATAAATTCTACTAAAAAGATAGGTTTAATGATGCTCTATCGATAATATACTTACACAACTCTTGAGGTGATATAACGTGACACTCGCATGATGCTTCCATGACCAATCAAGTGAATCTCTACAATTACATTGATAACGTAGTTACTAAGATGGAAGAGTGGTTTTCCAAATAGTCCTATGAAGTTAAGCACATTCCTATGAAGAAAAAATTAATTGTTGATTTTCTTCCCAAACTTTAGAAAAGTCATCAAGCCCTACTGGGTCTATAAGTTTTAAAAGAAAGGAAATCAGAATCCAAAAGTTCTAAAAGAACGTAGATTAGTCCATCAATCTATTCTTTGAATAAAAACTAGCCTTCTAGAGATATTCATTCATCTTTAGGTGATATTTGTGCATGTTCAATTTTATGGCAATCTTTGCCAAAGAATAAGCACATCCTAGATGATAGGCATTTAAAGGCTCAACAAGTCAAAAAGCTTCTTTTCATATGCCACATCTTGATCTTTAGAAACCTAGGTTGGAGCTTAAAGAGTATTTTCAACTTCCTTAATGACTTGCTTGTCTATTAAGGAAAAATTTATGGGCCAAGATGGCCAAATGAAATAGCACCACCAGAAATAGATAAGTTGATCGAAAGAAACAACTTCTTTGAAGACACCAAGACAAAAATATGGGAGTATCAGTATCTCATTTTTAGCAAATATGAAGGATTAAACCTCAGACCTTATGGTCTCCATCCAGAATATCCCTTCATTCATCCTTACAAATTTCATTTTGTGGATCCATTTCCAAAAGAATTGAAGTGATTTTATGAGTATTTATTTCATCATTATACTTTTTTCATACAAATGTCAACCATGAAAGGCATTAAGGTTCCTCTCTAATCTCACATACCATGAAGGGATGCTAGTTTATCCTTTAGTAGAATTACTAAGAAGGTTCTATACAATTTATGATTGAAAAGTGATCATACAGGCATGGTTAGACCATGTGGAAGAAAAATGTCTAAGCTACAACAAAGAAGATTTGAGATTAATCATCTAGCTTAGGCAAGAATGGATTTAAATTAAGAGAGCAAAATTTTATCCAATTCCAAATCATGTTATCTTATATGGTGTTCTCTTTGATATACATGATAATGATGCATATTATTGAGAGCTGCAAAAAAAGCTTTGTATCCAAAACATGACAATCGTAAAATAAATTTGGCCTAGAGGCTATGAATATGAAGTTCCATGGGATTACAGCCAAGATTATAAGAAAACAAAACCCAAAAGAGATAAAGCCTTAGCCGAATTCTAAGCCTGAAATCTAAATCAATCAATGGACATAGATCAAGCTAGATTAAGTCAAAGAGAACCTGAACAAGATCAGAGATCTTAAGCTTATCCTAATCCTACTAAACACAGTTAAGACCAGCATGATGGCTATTCACAAAATGTCATGGACAAAGCACCAATACCCATGTGGTTAAACCTTGAAGAGAACAATGATGGTTCCGATTGGTCACCTAAAGGAAATTTGTCTCTATCCCACTTTATTTGCCAGGTGTCGTCATCAAAATCCACCTTATCAAGACTTTATAGAAAAATCATATGAAGTTACTATAGCTCTTTATTAAATTAGCTTTTGACTTTTGAGTCTAATAAGTCATATTCAAGGCATTATTTATGCTTTATTAAAGTAGCTTTAAAATTTTGAGACACCATATGTGTGCTATATTGTAATTCAAATGTGTAATAATTTGTTATCTGTTTCCTCAGTCCTCTTATTTTAAGTAGAGGATCATTTGTAACTTCAAAGCAAACTTAGCCCATATCAAAAATAATACTGCGCGATTTATCAATGGCTTTTTAAACCCTCTCTCTCCCTAAATCCTATAAGAAAGAAATTGTTTGGATATTTGGTTTCTCTTCCAAGATTTAAAGTATGCTCTATATTTGCATCATATGAGGATCATGTGTATCATAAATGAATTTCCATATACATAGAATATATTATGCATGAGAATCATAGTGTAAGAGCAAGAGGTACAAGCTCATCGTAAGTCACCGTTAGAGGTAGGAAGCTGTGAGAGGCGCAATCATGAGCTGGTGAACTATATAGACTATGATTAATCAAGATTAATACATTCTATTCATTCTGGATCATAAACATTTTTAAAATGATGTAGTTCACCTAAGCTTAATAATTGTTTTAGGCTATGTTTGAACAATAATCAATTTGGTTTTCAATGCTGGAAATCATCTTGAACAATATTGTTCTGACTCTAATTCTGATTAGAATTAGAGAATATGATCCAAACTATTGAATATTGCAAAATGAGCCCCACTAAGGCTCATGAAGCTTCAAGCTTAATAAGAAAAGTGATTATTCATGCGGAAATGATATTTGCCTATTTGTAATTACATTTAGCAATTGTTGGAAAAAGTCGTGTGGTATATTTAAGTTTAATTTAGATAGATTTTCTGCATTCTTTCTTTCTTCGTTTTTTTTTTCCCAAACTCTCTATATTATCTTACTATTTTATTTAGTTAATACTTATTTAATTATTAAAAAGACAAAACCACATTTCAAATACTAATGAAAAAGTTAATTGTGTTAAAATATATTCAACTTTATAACATTTTGTCAAATGTTAAGGACTTAAAATAAAAATAAATAAATAAAATAAAAATTGATGGCTCAAATAGAAAATCAGTGAAATATTGAAAACTACAAAAGCACTTTTTTCCATTTAAATATTTCCCGGTCAAATAAATATCTAGAGGAGATATAAATGAACACTTTATACGGTTAAGATTAATTTCACTATGCCAACGAAAGATATTTGACGAGTCCCATAAATTCTATTGTGACTCAACATTATTCTCATCATATCTCAGACTTACTTTATCATCATGTTATTTATTATCTATAAAAGATATAGAGTATGAAGATGACGTATAAATATTTTCTGTAGATGGAGAAGGAACTAATCACATTAAATATATCTAATAAATATATATCCCCTCAAGAGTTGAATTTAGTATACCTACTTAAAATTTTGAAAGACGTATTAAATGTTTTTAATATGTTTTGACAAATCTAATGCTTATAAATTTCTAGATAATACACGAGTTTTATAGGGGAAAAAAATTACAAAGCACCAGACAAAGTCAAAATGCAACACTAATTAATATAGAATTTCCCTCAAACTCAAAGACCATTTCACCAGATGTCATTTGCTACTTGGTCTTGACATTAATACCTAGTTAAAGAAAACTGTGCTGATTCGTTTTGCTTACGAAACTTTCTTAAATTGAAACGGATCTATCCACTATCCAGAACACGTTTTGCAATATTGTTTATTTTCAAATACATCCACGAAGTTTCATGATTTTCCGATATCTATGTGCTACCAGAAAATTAATTTCGCACCTCCTTTATTACAAGTCAACTGATTGGGCCTCCCTTTGATTCGTTGATGTGCAAAATAAAAAAGAGATACAAATAAAAAATAAATATTTTTATATATAAACAAATCAAATATAAATTCAGATAAAAAATTCCCAACTAGGCCCTTACCTCGGTTGACATAATCATAAATATATATAGCATCACGTTATGTATTGCATCATTAATTTCTGCAAATTTTCACAATGGAAGAGCCATATGTACCCCTTCTCAACAGCCCAGTTTGTGTAGTCGGCCCTCAGTATTGTGCCCTAATTCGACTAATCTTGCAATAGTGAGGAAGGTAATGACCATGAGCAACGGTGACTTTGTCGTCGCCGAGAGCAATGGCGATATTCTCTTTAAGGTGAAAGGAAGGCCATGGACTTTTTTTCATAAACATCGTGTCTTGCTTGATACTGCTGGCAATCCTATTGTCACCCTGAAGTCAAAGGTGACCGGATTCTTACTGGATTTCTTCTCAGTTTACCAGAAATTTTGTTTTTCCATCTTTTTCCTTTCTTTTTCTGCTTTGATCTGTTATTTTTATTATTTTCATTCACTTTATTTTCTTTTTTTCTTTCCCATGGACTCGATCGAACTCATCATAACAACAATACTAATACTGCAAAAAATATCAATCAAATCGCAAACCTTATCACTGATTTGAATCATAATTATCAAAATCTCAGGTAAAATATATGATTTTACAAATTTATAAAAAATTTTGTATTTTTTTTTCTAAATTAAAATTGATGTGTAAGTGCATATCTTATATAGAATTATAAATCTAGTTATGATTCCATATGTTTATAGTTTCATTGATTTTTACATGATTTTATATGATCGATTACTATATTTTCCGCATATAAATCAATAAAATTGTGATTTTGATAATCATATGTAATTCAATCCAAATCAAACTATCAATTTTTCTAGAACCAATTTAATGCACGGTTTAGTCAACTATCGGCATTCGATTAGCGATCTGAACCGGTCCGATGCTTGACCACACATGAGTCAGGAACCACGCTTAAACAATACTGACAAATGGTTGTATCCAGGCATGGTCAATCCATAAGAGATGGCAAGTTTTCAGGGGTGAAAGCACAGATCCCAAAGATATGATTTTTAGTGCAAAAAGATCTTCAGTTTTTCAATTCAAGACTAAATTACACATATTTATGGCCAACAATACAGAGGAGGATATAAGCGACTTTAATGTTGACGGAAGTTGGCTTTTGAGATCATGCGCTATACATCTTGGACATTCCTCAACCATCATTGCTCAGGTAGGATTGACGATCATTGCTTGGAAAAGTCAAATCAAAACAGTACTTTACTAAAACAATTGTTTTTCAATGGAATTTTCCACTTTTTTTTTTTATTTACTTATTTAGATTTTACAGTGAATCTAAATTGGCATTTGAGCTATTTATTTTTATCAACATTCTACGTTAAAATATGTCATATATAAAAATGAGATCGTATGTCATAAAGCACATGAAACTTCAATAATCCTGCAATCCTATTTAATATACCCTCAACTACGGTTTTAAGTGCAAATTAAAGCTAAAATTTTAGTATGTCCTGCTTTAACAATTAAGTTTTCCTATCGTAATATGTCCATGTGTGTGTATGTGTTTGCAGATGCGGAAAAAGCCTAGTTTCAAGAGCGCTTTGATCGGAAAGGATATGTACACGGTCACGGTATACCCAGATGTTGACTTTGCATTTATAGTTGCACTCATAATTATTCTTCATGAGATAAACCGTGATGATTAGTCCAGTAGCGGCATCAGTAGCAGTATTCGGTTTTAGCTTAGCTAGATCGTCGATCACATAGATTATAATTATACAAATACGCATATCAATCTCTATCATCATAATTTATGAGTGTGAATAGTGTCCTGTATTTTCATTGTATAAAAAGTAAGCATATCGGAACAATTCTTAACCGACCTTAAGGTTATAGTAGGTACCTCAATAATGTGCAGGGTCAAGTCCCTGATTTTTCCCTTTTTTTTTTTTTAATTTGTGGAAGTGATGATGTTAACTATTACTTTATTATTTTTTTTTCCAAAGAATAAGTAATTATTTTATTGATAGAAGAAAGCAAATACATGTCCAGAAGAAATTAAACCAAAGAGAAGGGCCATAATCTCAAACCAGCAATATGATGTTCTTAATTGAAAAGTGGATTCTAGTAAGCCTTGAATATTAAAGACTCTATCATAAACAAAGAATTGATAGTGATATGCCTCAAGGCCAACAACACACTCCATGATAACATAGCCAAATCTAATTGACCAATATATGAGATTGTGGTTCTTAGAAAGTAAACAAAATTATGATTTTTGGAATTTTCTCTATAAGGGAATGATTTGACATAAAATGGTGAGGATAAATACAAATAAGAACAAACCTAATCAATAAATGAATTGTGGGTGTTTGTGTTTCAATAATCAACATAACTCATAATTTTGAAAATCAACATTATCTATGATAATTTTATTTAACCTAGACCACCGCAATGTATATGTTTGTTTGATAAGATCAAGTACGAAGAATCGCTTAGACATAGCAATAGTCAGTCAATATAGAAAGAGTCTAGCAGATGATGTTTATTACAACTAAAGCCCTGCATAGGACACTAACAGAAACCCTAAAATGACTATATAAAAGGAACAAGGTTAAAATTAATAAATAAGATAAGAAAAACATAAATATAAAAGAAGTTACCAACACCCAATGTTGTGATCAACTACTCGCTAGTCTATTGGCTTCCATCAATATGTAATTCGTCTTTTGCACTCCCAACCTTCAAGGTGGCCCTAATAATATTTGGTAGCCTCTAGTCTCAAATTTTGGTTGCTATCTTGAGGTTGATGAAGATGTGTCGTCAAATCTAAATGCTTTTTGGCTCGTGAAAATATCTCTAAGCAAATAAATTGGACTTACTTTCACATACTTTAAGTAATATGATACTTCCACACCTCATTTGATTTTATAGGTAAAAGTATAACCAATCTCCAATCCCTTCCGAAAATATAAGTCCTTTCAACTCAACTCATAACACCCTCCCCCTCCCCGGTGCCAAGGTCTACCTCACAGTATGTTACCGACTTCCATAGGCAATGCACTTTCAACTACATATTTAGTTACTAATAAGGGTGGTTACACTTATTTATTGACATGGACAATCTTCTTTTCACCAAAATAGTGTAACTTGTAAAGGTTTGGATTCTCTACAGTATTTAGCCCCAAACATGAAAAGAAATGTTAGAAGCTAACAGCTCGTTCACTTTACCATATGGAATTTGGGAAGAGAGAGATTGAATTCTAATTTAACATGAATATAATAAATTTTATGGCCATTATAATATTCACGTGGTGTAAAAAATAAAACAAGTAATTATTGGAGTAAAAGGTAAAATATCAATAATGTTCCTTGTCTTTATTAAAGAGAGAAAATAATTGTATAGACAATATTTTTAAGATAGGATTATTTATGAATTGCTATTCATCATTTTTCGTAATTGTAATTCATTATAAATTGCAATTCGACCCAAGTGAAAACCGTAATAACAATTTTACGTAGAATGATGAGGAAATGAATAGCATTCATGTTAAGTGAACGGGCAGTAAGTTACTATAGCTACCCCATCAATAATTAAAGAACAGACCCTACCCTAGATATTTATGATGGAAATTATTCTCTCTACTCAAGCGCATGTGATGGGTTTACAACTAGATTACATTGAATCACTATACAGAGAGCTTTGCCCACTATCTTGTGCATACCACTATCAAATGCCTTCATCGTAGTCTCTACCTCTACTTTTCTCCTCTTTATTTACCTCAAATTGTAGGACTATGGTCCAACAACAATCACCTAACAATTAATAAGCCATAAATCTCAAATTTAGACATTTCAAGCATTGGATTTCACTGGCTTGCTTTCTAAGCAGTCTTTACTCTAACTTATGCACAAATTTTTTAAGATCTTTTCTATCTACAGGTAGATTCTTGTTCAAGCAGCCTTAATTGGTTTTTAACATATTGGTAATCCTCAATTCATTAGGATGCTCTAATTATGAAGCAATAGCAATTTGGTGATGAGTGGACTCTTCCTCTTTAGCAAAGTCTGTCAGCTTTGATGGCAAGTTTCATGATATCCTTCAAAATCTCATATGTTGTAACTCAACAATATTAAGAATCTCATACCTCAACCATACAATAAATCTAGCAGTGATCAATTCTTTTAGCTTGGTCATCATTAAAAAAATGACTTTTAAAGACAGAAATTTTCCAATAAAAAATAATCGAAATAGCTTATATCTCTATAAAAACAAATTTTTGCGATAGAAATGTATGTTTAGAGATAGAAATTTTGTCTCTAAAACTCAGTTTTCTTGTAATGTCTCTCACTTGACTAGCAATATCTTAGATTCTTTAACATAATCTTTAGTATCCATGTTACCTTATTTCAATATCTGTAACTTGATATAGGGATAAAAATCTTCTACATAAGGCATTTCATAAGCTGTGACATGCTCATCTCTTTTTCCCCTTCTTTTAATCTTTGAGCCTTCAAGCCTTCAAATTTTCCCATCATAACCTACTTACCCTTTGCACTCCGATGAAGCTTACCGTACCCTAGTATATTTAATATATCCTAAACAAAAACAAATAAAAAAACTCCACCTCACATACCCACTCAAAGTACTGCTCTGGTGAACTACTACCCACAAATGGTATATTTTTCCATCTCAAGACCTTTATTTCCCAGATTCCTAATTCTCCCCTCAATATCATAGATTTCACGGACCCTTTCCTCTAGGTATTTGTTATTTCTCCTCCCTCTACATTGAGACTCTTTCTTAAGGTTTTCTAAGGCCCTATCTATCACATATAAACCCTCCATAATTGCTCTCAAGGAATTGGTCATTCTATTCATTGATCCATGTACCTCTTACATCTCCTATTCTAAAGTGGCTATCCTTCTACAACTCTCACTATGGCCTCTTGCACTATAACTATTAACACATCTAAAAAGCATCTTGACAAGTCCAAAAATAATGACAACAACAATTCAACCATTAGGCTCACCTAAAACCATTATAGTCACCAATGGGGGTACACATGACTTAAGTTAGTTCACAAACTACTCGAGCCTGACTAGATGTTTACTCGAGTTTGATTTTAAAATAGTTGAGTTAAACTCAAGCTACTAGAGTAGTTTATTGAGTCGTGCTTGACCTTCGTATATTTATCTCGATTAGTTCATAGGTTTAATTGAGCTCTATCGAGCACAAGTTGATTACAAATTTTAATCAAATTCAAATCAAGATTAAGTATCGATATAATTTCAATTAGAATTAAAAGTATTTTTTTAATAAATCAACCCTAAATGAGTTTAATCACATCAAACTCAAGCTTATGTATTGTCACTTCAAGCTAGACTTGAGCTCAATATCTTAAGTTTGGTCGAGCTCAAGCTTTGAGATTTCGAGTTGAGCTCAAGTTCAAGCTCAAGATCGTATTGTCTTAACTTGACTCATTTGTTCCCCAAGTCACCAATATTACTAAACCTTAATTCAACACCTTTTGCATCGAATTCCAATGGTAAAAATTGATCAGATCTAAAATATACCAATTATGTGTGCTAAACTAGTTTCTTTGATGTTGATTATGAAATGCCACTAAGGCGAATGGCAATAATAGAGCCAAATCCATTTGTTCATTATATGCAATTAAGGTTCTTAGGAACTATTATATGTTTTTCAAGGAATTTTAGGTTTAAGGGAACAATCTAAAATAAAATGATACAAAGAATTGTGACATATAAAAAATAAATTAACTCTACCAACTTGAATAAAATTATGAATTAATAAGCAAAATTACAAAATATTAGTGCAATTTAATAATCAATAATCAGTGTTAAGTTAAAGTTAAGCTAAGAGATTGAATAGAGGGAACCATGACCAAGTAAAGCGATTAGTCTTCTATTTGTATTCAAGAATTTTTTGATATAGTAGGATATACTCTTATAGATTATAGGGTTCTTGACTTAGAACTTGAATAGTGGATTTAGGCATAAGGCCAAATTACTATATATAGTTATTTGAGAATTTTCTCTTCCTTCTCTCTTTTATTTTTACACAATTTAAACCATTGTTACTTTTGTTATTGTAATTTGATTATCACCCCACAAGTAATAAGTAATCAAAGAGGACTTTGAAATTTTTTTAATTTTTTAGAGTATCCAGTTCAATTCCCTTTTTTGATTATTTATTTGAGACATTCATTTCTCAAAGAGCAATGTGAATACTCAAACAGAGAATAAAAACTCAACTTCACTCGACTAACTAGTGATATGACTTAGCCTATTATAGACACATATGACAACTCTACTATGACCTAATTTAATTGATAAATGACTAAATAATAAGATACCAAATAAAAATAAGATGCTTATAACATAACTTAAGACCTATAATGACTAAAACGAAATTATACCAATAACATATGAGATTATCTAGCAAGTTAGGCTTTAAACATCTTCATGAATGCACAAAAGTATGCTCCCTGCAACATAAAGAGGTCAAACAATTAGGGGTAACCAACTACCAATGCTTTAGCCAGTTCCTTCAATCCAACCTTCGTGGTTAGCTTCGAGTGTTTTCATTAGATCTATTTTGCTCCTCTGGATATTTTGAAGCATAATGCAACCTTTTCCTTTAGTTAAGTCTTAGATTCTTCCCTGGCTCATCTCTAAACCTCGTTTGATCCATATTATTACCATAAGCTAAAAAGATTTGACCTTGAATCCAAAATTTTCTAAACCTAAAATTTCTTTAGTAGCTTCTTTTTGTTAGACAACCTAGTTGACACTAGAAATAAGCTGTTCTAATCCCATAGTTGTTTTGACATTCTATAATTTTCATGTTAGATTTCAACTAGTCATTAAAAGCATCATATGCACTTATTCGCCTTTTTGAAATGTATAGACAATCTTATAGCCATCATAAATAGCTCGACAATCATATTGCCAAGCCTCCTTAACAACACATGAGTAGCATCCATAGGAGCTATGTTGCTAACCACCATGTTATTGCATTCACCTATGGAATATTGGAACTCGTGCCTATCTGTGCACTTGTAACATATTTTGTGAATTCAACCATCATAGGTTGTACGACTTCGCATGTGGAGTCATGTACAAATTCATTTTTCTTAACAAAATCCTATGACACCACATTGGAGATGTTGACTTTGTCAACAATCAATTTGAACATGTTCCCTTGATTAAAACAATGTGTTTTAAATAAATTCTATCATTGATCAAAATCTTCATTTACTTGCATGTAAGAATTTTCCTAAGTAACCAATGTAAGACTATCAACAATTGGAACTACCTCCTTTTCCTCCATGACTTCTATAATCCAAAATTTCACATTTTTAAATCACATAACTACAATCTCATTAAGCTCTTCTTTAAACCCCTCAATTTTAGGGTGAAATTAAGTAAACCCTAACCCTAGTTAAACTGGAACTTCAAAAGTCCACAAAGATCAAGGCATACGAGTAGTTTTAACTCTAGCAATCCTGCATTCGAAACCTGAGAACAATAGAAATAAGTTTATAATAGATTATGGTTCAAAATAATATACGGCAACTTAAAAAGATCATATTTGTCAAAATTCAATTCGTTTCGAATCCAAACAGGATCACTTCCCGAAAAACGTGCCTTGATGCTAGGAATAATAGAAATATCCCAATAATACTGTTAAACTCGTAATTATACAAGGATTTTAAAAATATCAGTTTTATAATTTTTTAATAACTAGAAATATCAGATGTCACACTTCTACGCGTATTTTCTTTTCTATCGGTAATTTAATTATCTAGTCACTATTCATTATACAATTTTTACAATTCATTACTATTAATCTATCTCTACTTTTTCTTACACCTATATATCTACTACCTATAATTTACTTTTCCCATAATACTTTTTACATAACTTCCTTTACACTTCAATTTCTTTTCATTACAAAAATACAAAATTTAACCAAAGCTCTCTCTCTCTCCCACTTACATTTGCTGACCCACCTCTCTCTCTTCGCTAATTTGTTTTTCTTTTCAATTTATTTTATTACAACAAATTTCCCTCCACAAATCTTTATAAATGCTACCTCTCCCTTCACTTCTTTCACACATTTCCATTTTACTTAACAAAACTCTACCAAATTTTCCTCTCAAATTCTCTCCAAAAATCCTCTTCCTAACTACACTTTTCATTCAATAAAAATATCATCTACTTACGACTACTAACAAATTTCGTCTTCATCAATCACCACATAAACCTTAGGTAAAATTCCTACCAATATTTCTTTACCATGTCATGTAACTTAACATGATCATGGTGTGTGTTTCTAAAATCAATAAGTATTATGGAAGCAACGCTATGTTCATGTTTTGTTCTTGTTCATGTACAAACCTCATTTTATTATTATGTTGTTATTGTTTTAATCTAACTCCTATATGTTAGTAAATATATTATGTGTGTGTGTATATATATATATATATATATTTCATAAAGCATATAAGCTTACTAAGTTTTGTTCATTATATCTTACAATTTATTTATTTCATGCTATTAAAATTAAGACTAGTCTTTCTAGTCTTAGACTTATCCTTATCAAGTCAAAAACATTTTCTTTTCTTTTCTTTTCTTTTCTTTTCTTTTACAAGACTTATCCATAATCTAAGTCCGAAGAGCCTTGACAATAATCTAAGACTCCCATGATTTTTCTTATTTTATCTTCTTGCTTTTCTTTATAGGACTAGTCTATCTCTAGTACGAAAGCCTTGACTTCCGATACTTGATTTTGTTTATATGTTCACTTGCTTATTTATTTTGCCGCATCTTATATTTTCATATAAGTTATTATGTAATATAGTCATATGCTCATATTCATGCAAGATTAATGTTATTGTTTAAATAAAAAGAGCTTCTTCTATCGTTAAAAATCTAAGACTAAGCTTTTTACCAAAAATAATTCTTGGCACTTAGGAAAAGTCTATAAGTAAAACTTAGGATTTTAATTCGACAAATCATTATTTTTCCAAATTTAAATAAATTCATCATAGCTTTTAGTACTAATATTTTGTGAGGCTTTTTCTAAAAACTGTAAGTTATAAAGTATCGTTACTTACTTTTTTGAAATAAAATAATTTAACTTAATGTTGATAATTCATTATTATACAATTTTTCCTAAAACTTAGATAAAAGAACCTCTACCAACACTACCAAGAATTAGACAAATTTCTAAGTCAAGATAAAAACCAATTTACTAGTCAAGGAAACATTAGGAAAGTAATAGTGACAAATACCATAAAGTAATAAGTTTTAAAGAAAAATATAAGAGTTCATTTTTATAAAAACTGCAAGGTAAGAAATGGTGGTTTAAATATAAAAAGTATTCATTTAAAATAAACTAAAAATCCTAATTTTATTTCAACGATTTACAAAGGACAACTTATACATTGCAATATTTGAATTTCTAAAGGAAATTGTTTTATTAAAAATCATAGTTTCGACAACAAGACTTGAATCATACATGAAATGTGAGTTCATATATGTATAAAAAGGATTTTTCAATTATATTTATATCTATGTATTTGCTAGAAGATTTTTGGATGATAAAAAGTTTGGAAAATTTGTGTTTTAAGGGTTGGGAATTTCGTAACTATTCTACAACGTGATGTTGTGGAACCTAAATGGATTTTTATAACAAAAATAACCTTAGAAATTGATAGATCTTTTCGAGTAGGTAGAAAACGCATACAATATATGAAATTTCGAGTTAAAATGAGTAAGTTTTGGCCATTTTAAGTTGGAATTTTCACAAATCCGATTTTTACCGCAAATAGAAGATAGAGTTAGAAATTTGAGTAGAAGTTCTATGAAATACTCATTTTGGGTATTTCTTTTGTCTAGTTGATGAGGAAGGAAAAGTTCTGTATCCCGATGATTACTTTGATTAAGAGCTTTTCTGTACCATGGTCGAGTGAGTTTACTTCCTTAAGTTTTCATACTCACGCCTATGCTTGTAGTATTAGAGGCACTAAAAGTAAGAAAAAGAAAAAAATAGAATACACATAATAATATTGGTTGAAAGTATGCTAAGCATATCAAGACATGAATTGTTTTTTATTAAATTATGTTTTATTATCATGATGGAGTGTCTGCAAATTCTATGATCACCTCTAAGCTATTTTAATTACATGAAAGAATTTAATAAATGGATTCATGCATATCACGTAGTGAGTCACATTACATTCACTATTATACACTTGGTGGGACAAGGGTATAATAGTATAGGTTGGTATAACCGGTAGTATCTACGTGTTGACGAGTACTAGTCGGTATAATCTATATGTTTTATGTTAGCGAGTAGTAGCTGATATAATCTACATGTTTTTGTATTGGTGGATAGTAGCCGGTATGATCTATAAAAGTTTTATTATAAAAAGTGTTGGTCGTCATTGGCTGGTATACCTAACCCCGAATGAAGGGTGTAATTCATTCAACATATGGCTCCCAAAAAACCATACATCTTGCTTGCTCGCTCACGTGTTTGATTGCATTATATATACTTGTTTAAATATAACTCACTTGATATTTCGTTGGTTTGGAGTATGATAACCTGTGAATATTCTCACTAAGCTAGTTAAGCCTACACTCCCACAGCTTTTTGTTGTCACAAGAACATCCTTTAATATACCCGAGGTCTCTTTATATCCGAGCTTGACTATGCTTTTGGAAAGCTTTTTGGGGAAATTCGATCAAAGGCTTTAGATAGAAATTCCCTTAAAATCTTTGGCTATAGAGTTTTATTTATGGAGCACTGAAGTCGTAGTATAGATCCCTGGAAATTTATCAAGGGAATGCCCCTAAGTTTATGTAAAGACCTTAATATGATTAATCTGGTGGATATATGTTTATTAATTCTTGTATCTTTTATATTACTACTTAAATCACATATCCCACCCTGTTTCCTATTGCTATTTTAGACACCTTACATATAATATCAAGACTTTTGCGTGACTAAGGTAATCATTCCTAAGTCTTAATATTGTATGTTGTGGACTGCCACGTTTAGGGTATCTTGGGCATGACATCTTCAACTGCCTACTCACTCTAATATCTTTTACAAATTTAGTATCTTTCTATACCTCAACCTACTTAGCCACTTCTTCAAATATTTTATTTTTTTATTACCTTCTTTAAAACGAAATTTTCTTTGTGCTCAATATCAACCCTCTTCCCAATCTCTTCATAAATAGTTTTCTTATTTACCTTAAGCAAACAATTTTCTTTACTTTCAGTTTCACCACCTTCACCTCATTTTCCCTCTCCTTAACTCTTTTGTCTCTTTCACCTTAACAATATTCCCATTCAACTTGTTAACCTCTTTTGTCTCTTACACTTAATAGCATTCCCAATCGACTTTTTAGATGACTTAGGAATTTTAGAAGTTTTAATTCTCATTCTCTTCATAATTTTCTTGAGATGATATTTAATATCATCTATTTTCTGCCTTAAAAATCATGGATTGTGTTTTAGACAAAGACATAATTTGTGTTTTAACATTATTTGTTAATGTTGATTGGGGATACATGCTAACTTCTTATTAGTCCATAATAATCAAATTAACAAAATCAATACTATCAAATATATTTAATTAGAATGATAATGTCAAAAATCGTACTTGAATTTTCATAAAAAGTTCAATTAGGTGTCTAAAGATTGGCTTTGAATAATTTGGTACCTGAAGTAAATTTTGGCAGACACTTTTTTTACCTGAAGTTTGGTTTTGACAATTTTGATACCTGAACAATGTTTTCATAGACTTTTTTAATACATTATTGAACTTACCTTATTAGACTTACTTCAAGTATTAAAAAAGTCCACGAAAAAATTATTCAGATACCAAAATTATCAAAACAAAACTTCAAGTATGAAAAAGTCAATGAAAACTTTGTACAGGTACCAAATTATTTAAATGAAACTTCAGGTACCTAATTAAATATTTTGCAAAAGTTTAGCTACTATTTTTGTCATTAACCCTTAATTAGATAATTTATTAAAATTAAAAAAAAAAAGAAAACATTTTCTTCTTCTTTCTTACATGTGAAACACATCATCAAATCCACTTATGTGAGATATGTATTTTTTATTACATATGATATTTTGAGGTAGACATCATCACAAGTTGATTCCAAATAAGAACCGACCAGACTCATCACCTGATGTTACGGAACTAGGAACTAAATAGGGAGGCAAGTGTAAACCAACCAAAGACCCCCACGATTCTAGCAAGTCTAACCTGTTCAAACCCTCGAAACCATTTGGCTCGACATTTTAAAAATTGTCGATTCAAGAACCAGTTGCAGAACCAATTGAACTAGCAGTTCAAATGGTTCTATGCTACAAAAATAAAAGAAAAGAAAGAGAAAAAAAAAGGAAAGAAAAATAAAAGAAAGGAATAATTGTAAATATGAAATAAGTGTTAAAACTATTTTTACGTGAATAATAATAGTTTATTCTTATTCACGATATTTAGCATGTTATTATTAATAATACATGTAATAAATAAACTTGTAAAATTGTAAAGTTGTAAAATCATGTACCTAATATCATAATTATATTTATAGTCTGTATTTAAACAATTTTGTATCCATTTTAATTAAGTAAAAAAACTTATAAAACTAAAAATTTGTAGAATTATTGTCATGCCCCTAGAGGTACATTAATTGTATCGTGACACTATGTACAAATTGATGCCTTAAGTACTTTCCTAATCTTTAATGTTGGACATCAGAGAGAAACATCAATGTATGATCCAACCAAGCTACACCATGGAATGTGACTACGACAGGATCTTTTCAGTTGCATTGGTAGGAAATGATGCATACATATAAGTTACATTACCAGCACACTACATATTAATGATTACAATACCGTAATCTTTAATATTACAAATCAAATTCTCAAATATAAAAGAGCATAAACTAAACTATTAACTTTATTAAAATTATAGTCTTAAATCCCTTTCCCAAAATCCTCCTAGCTTTAGAATCCATATCGTTGCATAGCCCCATGAATAGGGGTGGGCACGGTACAGTTCAGTCTGGTTTGCCCTCCGAAACCTAAAGTTACGGTTCGATTATTTTTACTATATTAAAACTATCCATACGGTTCAATTTACTAATTTTTAGAACCTAAAAAAAATGGTTCGATATACTGTTTGAATCATGTATAGTAGGAAATTTTCTTTTTTTTTTTCATTTTAATATAAAAAAAACTACGGACTATTTTCTTACATCTCAAACCTCAATAGAAAATTGACAAGTTGATTTATCAATTTATCAAAATCATTGACAACACATTTATCGATTTATGGAAATCAACGTTCGACTATAGTGAGCCAAATTTTCTCACATCATTAGAATACGTTGGTAAAATGAGAATAATTAAACATAAAAGTAAATTGGTGGTGTAGTGTCTTTTTTAAAACTTAAAGTTAGTCAAGTGCCATTACGAATATATATGTGTGTGTGTGTACAAGGAAAGAATAAGATTAAATTCCCTTCACCAATGAAAGAGATAACTAACATATTCTTGAATATTTCTACTTTCTAGTACCCATAAAACTACAACTATTTTTTAAACATTGAAACTCTAAAAGTATTAATTATAAATATAAAAAATTAAAATTTTCACTCCAAAATACAATTAACTATAAAAATAAAGATAACATTAAGAGGATTTCTTTTTAAGGTGAAATGGTTAGGTTTGGTTCAAACCACGCAGTTCAATTCATGAATCTGAACCGAACCATGAACCAAATTTCCATTATCGAACCAGGACTGTTTTAAAAAATGAAAATTGGGTTCCATTCGGCCCGTTCGATCGGCTTTTTTTCCTTAACTCTACTCGTGAGGATACTAACCATGGTCGAATTAGTATCATAGAAAATCCATAGGAGTGTGAGCAAAAACACAACTTGATGATATAACTATACCATATCATACATCAAGCAATACATAAAGCAAGTTTGTTAGCAATCATATGTAATGCATAGATCAACCATATGTACAAATACAAGCTTGAATAACACGAAATCTAAACAAGATGAAGAATTACACCCCCTCATCAGAGTTGAAGAAAACCTATTCTCAATGATCCACCATGCCTAGGAGAGACTAAGAATTAAAGTAAAAAGGTACTTTTATATTCTTAAATTATTTTAAGGTTGGTACTTTTTATATTCTTAAATTATTTTAAGGCATTTCATTTTCAACCTTAAAACTTAGAAATACCAATTAAATATTAGTCATTTCATGTCGATATTATGGGTGACTTCCTTCATTAACTACTTAGTTCCTATGAAACCAAACGAAACAAAAGTAACCTTATGCAAAACTAGGTAAATGTCATCTAGAAAAACTAAGTAAATACTAGAGAACTGAAATACTAGCAGGCTACCATGCCTTAATGCAATAATGCAGTTCGTGCAATGCATGATAGATTCATTATAAAGTCAATTAGTATTAAATCATTTTTGTACGTGACCATACAATTTTACAAATAAATTGTTAACATGCTTTCAAGCAATATTTATAACACAAAATGGTTATCGATTTTATTATCATACTTTTTATAATCAATCATACACCAAACAACATACATTATCCTAAACCCAAAATACACACTCATTTTCATTATATGTAACATTTCAACTACTACTATGCTACAAACACAATCAGTATGATAGATCAGAGTTACTTTTCTATCAATTTTTTCTCACTAGTCGCAGTAATCTTTAGGAAAATCCAATAGCTAATCTATTTCTCCTAAGAAATGAGATAACAAATATTCATTATTATACTGTTATTCATATAATGATTCTAATTGTGCTCTTTTGTGTCCTAATTCAGGTTTTCTAAATCCTAATCTATTTTATTTATCTAAATATAAGTTTTAATTTTTTGTAAGGGTTAAGTACCTCCGGTAAGATTACAAAATTCATCTAAATACATTTTATGTAAGAGAAGTCTTTCTAAAAATCTTAGATACCAATTTTAGTCGTATAAACTTAAACTAGACCTATTGTACTCATTTCAACTTCATTTTCAGCATATGAATAGGTATTAGAAAGCTTATTAAACGTAGTTTTTTATTATTTTTTTATTTTTAACTACTTGAATATTTTATTTTATTTTTATTAAGGATCCAAGAGGGGTAGGTATAGGTCCTATTGTTCTTGTTTGTATTTCCAATTTATTATTTTGAGTTCAACCCCTTAATTTATGAGTTTTATTAAGTTTTGGTAATTAAATTATATTTTAAGTTCTTCATTCTACACTTGACCAAATCTTATGCCTGTATGTATTTTCATTGTATTTCTCTAACCTTAAATTGAGTGTAAAACTTTAAGTAATTTGATCTTGTCAATCAATTATGCTTGTAATTCCTTTTGAGTTGAAATTTATAACTTTGATATACTATATGTGTCAAATTTTATACTTGGGTTTTTAGTGTATTCTTAAGTTTGATCTTTCAATCAGAATTTATAGTCTTTTCGTAGTTTTTTTGTTCTTATTTTTCTTAGATTTTGTTTTAGGAATCCTAGCTTCTTATATGTGTTGCCCCATATAAGATCATATATAGTTATATTTTCATGCTTAAATCACTTTGTTGGTTTTTTGAAATCTCTTTGAGTTAGTTATGATTCATTTTCTCATATCAATCATGGATTTCTCCTTATTAATTCTATAGGGTCGAATGTCTAGGGTAGGGTTCTTAGGGTTTCCTAGCTTTGTATCTCATTTTAGATTCATCTCAATTTATGCTTATAAGTTATTTGTGTCTTGAGCTATTTGAATTTGATTTTGATTAATTATTTTTCTCTTATGGCCAAGATCCTCTTAAGGATCCATGTTGTGCTCAATTTGTCATTACAACTTCTTGAATTATGTTCTAAGATGTCATTACACAGTGATGTCTAAATTTTCCATAAGAATATATATGGGGGCCATGATCTATATCATACAGCCAAAAACCTTCAAGTAATTCATAAGTTGGTTAAATGGGCATTTTAATCCTCATGAATCATGTCACATGCCTTCATTACTCAATATTACTTAAGTTTGATATTGTATATCTCATGATATAGCCATCATATGGTTACGACCGAATAGGAAGTTTAGTAAGGTTTAGCATGCTCTTGATGATGATAAAATTTAGTAAACAAGTGGCTTTCATAAAATAGACTAGGTATTACCTTGTTTAAGAGTATTTGACTTAGTTTTCCTCAAAATCAAGGGTTTGACAGAACTATTATGACCTATGATCCAAGTATCAAGTTTAGTTTCCAATGTAATCTTTATTCAAACTTAATGTAGACTTGGAATGAAGTAGATATTACCTTAGTTTAGACAAGTTGAAGTTGATTGCCTCCTACTAGAGTAATGGTTGAACCCTATTGCATAAGATAAGATAATATGAGTTTGACTCAAGTAAAATTTAAACTGAATTAACACATGTTCTTACCTTAGAGATGTGGTCATTAATGTTGGAATTCCTTTGAGAAGTTTTCTAGGGTTTTTAGTGCATGAAGGAATGGTATTGGCTTATGATTTTTCCTTAAAGTTCTTGTTTGGCTTTGTGTGTTGAAAGTGGATGTTTTGATGTTAACTTGGCTTTAGGAAGGCATATGGTGCTTGATAAGTGCCAATAGACTCTTAATTTGTGTGCCCATCTGTACATATTTATTATGTAATTTTTGTGATTTGATCAAGAAAAGGACATTTATTTTGTTAAAATTTGTTTTCAGGCCTCATGAGCTTATTTGGAAGATTATATGATGATTTGAAGCAAATAAAGCAAATCTGGGCCAGACTTTACAAAGAACAAGCATTTTATTTTCAGCCCTCCTCCAGCACAGCAAGGGCAGAACAGGGAGGGATGAAATTAGCAGCATATAAAAGCCCATCTTGCTATCATTAAAAAAGAGACACAGATCCTGAGAGGGCTAGCAACCAAAAGAGAGATATCTTTTTAGCGTTTTAGAAGGGTTTTACTAAAAACCCTATTAGAAGAACGAATCTTCCTCTTTAGAGAGAGAAGTTAGAGAGAAAAACACAAGTACTCTTAATGTTTCATAGTAGCTTGTGCTTCAACGTTCAATTCATCAAGTCAAGGATTTATGTTCTTATTGCTTTATCTATTAATGGGTTTACGCTATTTCTCTGAATCTTTGATTTGTATTTCCATATTCATGGGGGAATAGTTTTATTTTGCTTGGGCTTGTGAATCCTTGTTCGATTTCATGTAACTAAATTGTGCTTTTGTTGAAAACGTGATTGATTTATTGAATTCAATAACTCGAGCTTAATAGATCTTGAATCTGTATAGTGCATGATATGGGTTCATGTTTGATTTCGTTAAAATAGATCAAGAGATCATTTTCATTGATAGATTTAGGCTATTGATGAGATTAATCTTAGATACCTCTTGCCAAGGACGAGTGAAAGTCGTCCATCACTTGTTTTTAAAATTCATTGAGTTGGGTTTCTAAAGCAACGGGTTCTTAAGCTTTACGCAGATCTAATTGGAATTTCAGACTACTAGTTTCGATTAGATCTAGAGTTAAAGACTTCGAGAGAAGCTTTAATTTAAATTAGCGAATCCGATGGTTCAATAATCAACACAACCATTTCTCTAAGAAATTCATTAAGTTACATGAATAGATCTAAGGTGAAGCATGACCCAAGCAACCTTGTGAATTGATTTATCTTCAGTTTTGTATGTTGCTGTGAGATCTCCTGCTTTTGAATGCTGATTTTGTTAGTTTAGGTTTAGATTAGCTCTTAGTTTGATAGATTTTTCCCCTTGCTTTTAATCGACTAGATAATAGGAAAAGGGTAGAAGTAGAAGTACTTGCCAACTTTCTCTTGGAATACGACCTAGATCATTATCTCTATACTACATCTGACGAGTGCACTTGCCCTATGGAAACCATAGTCAGAAAAGCGATTTAGAATATCGTGAATTTAAAAGGCTTCGGTTTTTACAAACACAAACAAAAACCACCACAAGCATTTTTTAGCGCTGTTACCGAGGATTGATTGGTGATATTTTGAAAAGCTTAATACTATTAATCTAGCCATTTTTCTCTTGTTTTCTTTTCTTTTGTTTTTGCTTGAAATCTGTGGTAAATTTCTCTCTTATGCTTAACCTAATAAGACATTCTAATATCATGGATTTTGGTTGGTGGATTCCTAGGGAACATTGTTAGAATGTTCTTTATAATCCTCAATAGAATAATGAGCCTGAAAATGAAGAACATGAAATGAATAATTTATGCTTGAACTGTGATGAGGAAGAATGGTATTGTTTATGTGATAATTCTTGTTTTTTATGATGTTCCTTCATCCATTCAATTATCTCCTTTATGCATTCATGAAAATCAAGTTGATGAGAACATAGAATTCTTAGGTCCTACATCAGAAAATTTTGTTTTGTATGCATCGTCATCACAAGAACTTTTTAATGAACCTGTCAATATGCATGATTCTGAGCATGTTGATTGTGATTTGATGGAAGAGAATATGCACAAAATGGATTGTGAAAGAGAATTTTCTAAACAAGCTTTGGATGGAAAATCTGATGAGCAGGTTAAGATTAGGGAGGAAGGTTCATGTGAGGTTGTGAATGAATGAGAAATTTCATTGTACCACAGAAAGACAAGAGGATGGGAAGGATCAGTTAGAATGGAAAAATGCAAAAATTGGCTATTTTGCATTATTTATGATGTCTGAGTGTAGGGGAGCTGATGAATTCCCAATGCTGTGCCCTAAACCTAATGGATATATTATTGAGTTTGAAATGGCACTAATGTCCCAATATCTCTCTCCCCATAAAAAATTTCTGAAAATAAAGGGAATAGAGCTTAAAAGAAAAAGAAAAAAATGAGAAGAAAATTCCCTTTGATTGTTTCAAAACATGCCAAAAGTCTTTCTACTTTTAGGATTACTTTTACTAATATAGATGTTGATATGTGTAGTAGATTTTGAGGTTAAGCTTGATTTTTGTCTTGTTATCTTTATACGGTATTAATGCAAGTTTTTGAGGAAAAAGTCAAGAAAATAAATTGATGTGACGGAGATAAGGTGACTCATGTATGATTCGTAGCACAAGGAGATATTCCATGTGAAGACATTAGAACAATTTGAAGAACTTGGTTGATATTGATAGGTGTTGACATGTTACGTTAAGCTCACGGCAAAGTCATGGTTCAAATTGAACTAGACATCACAATTGGCCTCTTATAGTTTCTTGTCTTAGTTAGGATTATAAGAGTTGATTGGTTGAATTTCAATTGGTTGTTTGTGCATATATGTTGCACGGTTCAAGTGGGAAAATGGGGAAGTCAAATTGTGGTCCCACATCTTTACCTAATGCTTGCTTCATGGTTGCTTCAAAGTGGCCTCTAAAAGCTAGGAGTGAAGTGATACAAATTTTCCCTTGTCCATGCATCAAAACTTACAACAAGGCCAGTGTTTTAGGTTGAAAAGAACATTTCAATTTGTCTTACATCCATTACTCTAGTCAATTAGAAGAGAATTGAGTTTATTTGAATGAAAACTTGGTGTTGGCTTGTTGTTTATGATGCAAAAATTCTCCCTCATTCATTCATCAAAATGAATGGTGAAGGAAGCTAGAAGTGATTTTCACTTGACATCAACATCATAAAGGTCTTACACAAGCTATAGATGAGTCATTGAAAATGACACTTAAATTTCTTGATGCAAGTGGCACATTCTTCTCCCATATGGTTAGAAGAGTCTGTTCTAATAGTGTTTGAAGAAAAATATCTAATGAGATACAATTTCAAGAGTTCTTGACGAATTAAGGTCAATATGTAAGTTATCACATAAAATGTAGGACCATATGCGTATAATTAATTCAGTTATTTCAAGAAAATAACATTTAAATTATATCTAAGGGTTCTATAATTTTGTTAGATAATTATTGAGTTGAAATTTTAAATTTGAAAGTTACAGGATTGAATATTTGTAAGTTTTTCTCTCACGCGATTAAGGTTTTCGGGCCTGGAATGGTAATTCAATATGTTATACTTATAAGACTCAGAAAATTCTAAATTTCATAACAATGTATTTAGAGTTTTTATTTGAGTTCTAAATTTTTAGATATTCATTTGTTTTAGTTATATTGCATATGTTTTATCTCTAGCAATTTATCGTTAAACCATTGTTTATTAGCCAATATACTCTATAAATTTATCGTTACATTTTACGCTTGATATCATGAGTTATATAAGTATAGATGTCATGTTATTGATTCATGCCACTAATTCTTGTCTTTGGTATCTTTTACTAACTGGAAAATTTACTTATCACAATATAAGACACAACCAAGAAAAATTCTAAGTGAAAAATTAGTACTTGTTACCTAATTATCTAATTTTCTATCGTCATTTATGAGTTTAAGTTTTCTAATTGCTAAACTTAGGATAAGAAAAATCTTGGGGATTACAATTATATAATTAACTCATAATTTTGACAAACATACATATAAATACAGCGTGCTTAAAAATCATGGATTGTGTTTTAGACAAACACATAACCTATGTTTTAACATTATTTGTTAATGTTGATTAAGGATACATGCCAACTTCTTATTAGTCCATAATAATCAAATTAACAAAATTAATACTATCAAATATAATCAATTAAATAATTTATTAAAATTTAAAAACTAAAAAAAAAAAAAAAGTAAGCACTTTCTTCTTCTTTGTTACATGTAAAACACATCATCAAGTCCACTTATGTGAAATATGTATTTTTTATTGTATATAAGATTTTGAGGTAGACATCATTACGGGTCAATTCTAAGCCAGAACCTACCAAACTCATTACTAGATGTAGCAGAACTAGGAACTAGATTAGAAGGTAGGTCCAAACTAACCGAAGGCCCATGAGGTCCTAGCAAGTCTAGCCAATTCAAACCCTCGATACCACCTAACCCGGTAATTTGAATGTCACGACCCTAAAGGAGCCCTATTAGAATTGTTATAAAGTTACATATCACATGTGTACATGTAATATGAGAACCACCTTACAAGTCAGAGTTTGCTAGACTCTAATTAATTATTATGTCATTGCATTATACGCATATACTTAATAACTATGAACATAGTTTCGGATACCAAAACTTCCACAGACTACAAGGACCATAAACATAGGCCGACTGCTGAGCCCACTCTGGCTCAGCCGCACCACCCCCGGTGCGAGCCACCCGAGAAGAGCAAGCTATTACAGCGAGCGGCTGGAGCTGTAGGGAGCCGAGGAGCAAGGCAGTAGATAAGATAGAAGAAGGGGCCAGGCTCCCGGTGGAGCAGAGGAGACGGTTAGGATAACGAACTTGAAACGCGGAGCCCGAGCGGCCGGCGAGCGAGTGGTTAGTGGCCAATAGCGCCCTAGTTGATGGCATTCCTGCTAAATAACAAGATCAAGAACCTAGGTTTGAGAGAAATGTCTACTAAGTTTAATTAAGAAAGAAGACTTTAGATTCAAATTTCATCTCTTAGACTAGGTTCTACATTTTAAGTTCATAATCCACTACATAATTCATGGAGCATGGTCCTTGGAATGCCCAGCGCTCAAATCCTATCCCATTCCCAGCTTTCAACTAACCTGCAACAAAAAACTATTAGGGGTTAGTTACAGCTAGTTGAGTGAAATATATCCTCACCCTATACCGCTTAAGCAAGAAAAACAAGTTATTAAATAAGCATATGCAAAGCAGGCAAGCAAATGAAAAGTTATGTATGTTTCACCTATAACCATATGCAAAACGGATTTATGCCCTCATGACAAAGGTTGGAGGAACTCCAAACACTGTCAATTCTCGAGAAACCCTATGCATCGGGATCTAAGCCATCATAAAACTTGTTTCATCATAATATGTGAAAATAGTATTTGCGTACATATATACATATATTCCCAAAGTGGGTGTAGTCTCTCAATGACATTGGTGCGACCCTAGACAATAGGTCGTACCCCTAAATGCCACTTAGTTCCTATTGTCCAAATAGGACCCATGGTATGCAACTTGCACTCTATGATAGTAGCTCATTTAGTTCATTATAAGTGGTGATGGCCTTCGACGATGCTATGCATGATCATTTTCGGCCAATTACGGTTTAAGTTCATTTATATTGTATGACCATTCAACTTCATAGACAATCACAGCCATTACTATGCTACTTGATCACACATTTAGCTTGTTTTGATGAGTTATAGTATCTTGGCATTGCAATTCAAACATGATGCAGGCAAAAGCGTAATCTAACCCCACATGCATTTCAAGTCATTAAAATAATTACAAATACACCACATTACAAGCATAAGGAGATATAGAGATCATAATATATACAGTCACCTGTCCATAAAATTTACGAGTCGTAATAGTCTACTAGCAATTCAATTTCAAAGTCTTTGTCACCTGAATGCAGTAAAAATTACAAAAATTCTGTAAGAAATAGTCATATATACTAATTAGCATACTATTCTACAGAAGCTTTTCACAGTTTCCGTAGTTTTAGGTTTAAAACTTTAACTGCATAAAACTTTGTCATTTTAAATAGCCGATTTCACACTGTTTTTTTTTTTTTTTTTTAGTACTTTTCAATGGTCTTATATATTTTCCCCAAAAAAAAAAATTCATATTGAATGTGAGATAGCCTGTCTAGATTTATTTTCTTAAAGGAGCATGTGTTGTTTTCATTATTTTGCTTTAATTCACTATACGAAGAAATATCTATGCATGTTATCAATGAATTATTTTTTGGATTTTTCCAAGCCTAAGTAGATTTTACATGGGACCATTGTGGTTTTATTCCTTTAATCACTATAACTTTATTAACTCATATCCACTGCACAAACACTATTGTTGATGATGAGTATCTTTACATGATCATTTAATAATCCAATCTCTTTTATTATCAAATAGAGTTCCATACAATAATTAGTCGAAGAACCTTTCAACATTTGTGAAAAAAAAAATAGAATGTGTTTTTGGCGTCTCTCATGACTGCTTGTAATATTTGTAAAAGGGATCATATGCTAAAATTTGTTCCTCCTACTACATGGACTTCCCGGTCGACAAAGGAAAAAGAAATTGTAGATTTCATAGTCAAAAGTAGAAACACTTTATATTTACTTCATAATACTCTATGGCTGTGTTTCCTTATCATTTGTGACTCTCGGTCAGCTTTAAGTTGGAAAAAGATCATATATTTTCCTACTATGGTGTCAAGCTTCAAGATGTCAATTCAATTTACTTCATTAGTTCTCCATTGTTCTTAGTTACTTAAGGAGGGGGAAGAAAAGAAGCTAAAAAAATTTCATATACAAATGCATCATAAATGTAAATTTGGGAGGTCGATATACACATACTTACTTGAAGTTGCTTGTGTACCAAGAAAAGCTTGTTTTGATTTCTTCCTTTTATGTTCCTATGTTGAGCAGCAGTTCAGGAGGAGGAGTTGAATGATAATTCGGATGCGTTAGAATAGATATAAATGGCGGCTTGACGAAGAATGAGGATCGAGAGAAGAAGATGGAAAAGAAAAGAAAGGTTAGGATCCAACAAAAGAGAATAGGAGATGATATGCTTAATAATGGTGATGGCATGCTTAATATGTGATTACATGTTCTCCTCCCCTTTCTTTTTAAATCGATGTGGCATACACACATTAATTTGGATATACCACTCCAAGCAAGGAAGAAATGGTGAAGAATTAAAACATAAATTCTCATGCTACTAGGAGGAGAAAGATGTGGCTATGGTGTCGACTTTCATGACTTTGTTTGCTTCCACAATGACACTTGGATTAAATTGATAGTGAGAAAAAGCAAATAAAGAAAATAAAAGATGGAAGAAGAAGACATTCGACGAGGAGTAGAGTAGTTGTGTCTTCAACAAATTTTTTGAGAAAGATGGCCAATAGATGTGATATTCTCATGGTAAATAATAAAGGAAAGAGGAAGGGGAGTGACGCTCAAGGCCTTGCATGAAGGGAAAAAAAAAATTCCTTTTTCCATGCCAAGACACATGGCTATACACTTGTCAAGGGAAGTTACTAGTGCCGTGACCAATTTCCTTAATTGGCTGTCCATGTAATTGTCTGAATTTTGATGATATAAGAGGAGGAAGGTTGGTGATGGACATATTATTATCTTATTCCTAATTAATTTTTTTTCCTTTTCTTTTCTTTTCTTTCAATCTGCTAATGGCTAATTATACAAAATGGTGATGGGTAACTTCTTTGAAAACAAACAAAAAATGGTACTATTTTTAGCTAGTTATTTAACTATCTTATTTTATTATTACATTTTTTTTTTAAATCAAAGAATCTATCTTCATTTGAGTCATCAGAATGTAAGAGTCAAATGAAACACTCCTTTCCTTATTTACATTGGACGAGGACAGGAAATGGAAATGTTTCTGGTTTGTTTTAGTATTATATTGAAAAGTATGTGCTTGCCAACGTTGATGTTATATTCATACATGAATCAAGTTATTTTAGGATCTCTTTAGGATTTATAGTTTTCTTTTTTATATTTATGCAAACTCGATTTAATTTTATATGATTCTTTGAATGCAGTTTTACCTAATTTTATTGTTTGTATCTATTTCGAAATATATTTTTAAGAATAACAAAACATTATATTATATATTAATTTTCAATTTTCTTTTTTCTTTTTCCTTTGAGATACTTAATATTAAGAAAAATATGTCTTGCTTACGACAATATATTTCTTTATTTTAGTTGCGATTTTTTCTATTATATTTAGGTATATAAGCATATATCCTTCGTTGACTAGATGATGTTTTTATGTATCCTATAGAAAACTTGCCATGTTTTCTAACCTCCCTATAATTAATTACATGTCTTAACAACATTCCTGCTTTTATTGTTTTCACTGGTTTAATAGAATGTTACTAACAAAAGGTTATGTGAGATTTAGCTAAGTTTAGGGTAGTGTTCAACCCCATGTTTTGATTTATTTACAATTATATTTTAGATAAGTATAATTACTATTTGCAGCGGACAAATACAAAACCACTAATTATTTTTATTTTTTTAATATTATTTAGAGTTGGGCAAGTGGGTTAAATGGGCCAACCCGGCTAGGCCCATGCGGCTGGTGGGTTAAACGGGTCAACAAATTTTAACCCACTTTAATAAACGGGCCAAAATTTATAATCCTAACCCAACCCACACGGGCTAGTGGGTTAAACGGGCCAGCCCATTAACTTGACTCATTTAAAATTTAACAAAAAAACAATATTATACTAATAGTCTTATAATTTAATGTCATCTCTCATGATTTTTCAAGTAAAAAATACTAATATTGGATACCCCATTTCAACGAAAAAAAATATATTACTTTAATAATATTGATATATATATATATATTGCCCCAAATTTGATATATATATATATATATATATATACCCCATTTCAACGAAAAAAATTTCTGAACTTTTTTGGGGCTATCCAATCTGCAGTACTCTGTAAATTCTATAATGGTTAGTGTTACACAACTAGTAGTGAATTTCATATCAGGATTCATTTGCTTTATAGAAAATGTCTTCTTCATATTTCGGTTTTGAAGGGGAAATGGTGATTCTATTTTTCGATCTAATCTAATTAACCAACCATGCCGAAGCCACCACCTTTACCAATCATGTCACAACCTCTTGAAACTTTTGGAAAATGTTTTCCGTCAAACAAATGGTTAATCAGTCAAACAATTGAAGATTTTTTGTATGTTTGTATCTTTGCTGAGATTTTTAATCAAGTCAACATGGAAACCAACTGTTGCTTAGCTTATTTCCATAATAAGGGGGATTAAAAAAAACCAGGACAATGGTTGTTAATTATATTTTTATTGATTTCAGTAAATACAAGGAACCTACGAAAGTGAAACTGTCACGCCCCGAAGGGTACCCTAAACGTGGCAGTCCACCGTACACAATATTAAAGCCAAAGAATGACCACCTCAGTCATGCGAAGGCTTCCATACTATGTACAAGGCGTCTAACACATAGAGGAGACACATCGGAATGATACATTTCATGTTGATATAACTTGAGTAACAATGTGAAGGAAATTCAATTCACTATTCTTCAAAATACAACTCATTAAACTTCAATTACATTTCATCAAAAGATTCTATTACATAAACTCTTACAAGGCAACTAATAAAACCTAGCTAATAACTTCCAACATTCTTATGTCTTGCCGGAATCCTGAAGTCATTCTCGACTTCAACCATCTCAGTCCCCACTTAGCATTCTTGAGATAACCTGATCATTTAAAAAACTATTGGGGTATAAGCTACACTAGCTTAGTGAGTGAAAACTTCCAGGATTACATTTATAACACATCATACAATCAAGTGATTAGTCAAACAAGTGATATGCATCAGACACGTGAATTCAACAAACATATGACCTGCCGGAAATCATATGTAGATGGACTTGCGCCCTCCATCCCGGGTTAGCAGATTAACGAATCCTACGGTACGACCAAGACCGTTTCAGCTTACGGACAACTATAAACTATAAAATCGTTTAAGGTACAACGATAAACCAACAAATGCTAATGCTCCATCCCCATCGTGTATGAATGAGTTCAATTTCATCTTCAATTCCGGATAATCAATTATACCAATTCTTTTAAGTGATCAGTCAATAATCGCAGACAATCCATTCTAATTTATCTATACAAGCAATAGTTAATCACTCGGTTTCGATATTCTTACATTCCATTTCTCATATCAACAACAAGCATACATAGTTCCCATCCGTCCCCATCATGCATATCCATTTTAACTTTACCAAATATCTAGTGCAACTATTATTACAATCACATACAATAAATAAAATCGGAAGTAATACTCACTCGGCCATTGGATCACCGGTCTTCTAGTACAAGTAATCCGGTGGTAGGGAATTGTCGATATCGGGGTCACCTAAAAAAAAAATACCCTAATAATTATTTCATCACTTAACTAGTCCAAGCTATCTCATACAAACTATCAAATTCGTAATTCTCGTCCTAAGCGGGAATTCCAACTTAAAATGGCATAACTTGGTCATTTTAACTCGAAATCTCGTAAATTATATATCGATTTCTATCTACTTCGAAAGATCTATCTATTTCTAATATTATTTTTAAGTTTTGAAAACATTTAGGTCTCGGAACAGAGGGATCAGATCTGATCAGTAACGGTTTCCGATTCCGAAAAATAGTTTTGTAAATGTTTGTAATGTTCCTACTATATAAATTGGCTATATATGCAATATGAATGACTTCCTAACATGAATGACATGAGATGAGCTCAATGTATGCATGATCTTGATGATTTTTACTAAAAAGAAAATATATAACTTTTTATTTTGCAAGACCACAATAACAACTACTTATGAAAAATCTAGTTTTCTAACATTGATCATTTCCATTTGTTTTGGATTTATTACTTAAGAAAATATAATTATTTTTGTTAAAATTGAGTGTTCATTATATCTATTACTTATGACTTTCATTTCTACATAAAAATTTCCATTTTGCACTTTGTAAACATGTTTTCAAGTGGGTTGATTCCAAAATCCGAATTTTACAAAAATTAGTTTTTGAGTGATTCCTTTAAGTAAAAATCATTTGATACTTAGAAATTTAAGGCTCAACCATATATAATTACTAAGGACTTCATTCTTACATAAAAATTTGCATTTTACACTTTGCAAATATGTTTCCAATATGATTTACTCAAAAATCCGAATTTTAGAAAATCCACTTTTTACATGATTCCTTTGGGAAAAACTTGTTTAATGCATTAAAATTTGAAGCTTTACTACATCTATTGTCTAAGGACTTCATTTAACACATAAAATTTACAATTTGAGCTCAAATACTAAGTGGTTACTTATGAATCATCTCAAATTACGAATTTGACAATTGATCACTAACTCAAAATTTTTTCATTTTAATTCCATTACTTGTTTAACACCTTACTCATGCCTAAACTCATTCTAACTTGTAAAAATCATTGCTTAATGATATCTATTACCTATATACTTCATTTTTCACATAAAACATGAGTTTTGGAGTTGATACATGGATTCTAAAAATTGGTCTTGGTTGGAATCCGAATTTACAAAATTCATTTTTGGTTATATCTTTCGATAAAATCTATCTAAGCTCATGAAAATCCATTCCTTACATATCCTATCCTAAGAGCCTTTCATTTCTTAAATAAAAACTTCATTTTTGAGTTGGTAAACATGTTTTTAAAATAGGCCTTGGCCAAAATTTGAAAATAGAATTTTTATTTTGAAAATCACTTTTGATTCTTGTAAAAAGAAGTCTTGATGATATACATATATTAAGCCTTCATTTTCTTAAGTAAAAATTACATTTTGACACTTGGAAAGTGGTTTTAAATGGGGGTCTTGCCAAAATACGAATTTCACAATTTTGTTTGAGTTCATAACTAAGATCTATACTTAATATGAACATAAACATAAAACAAATGCATGGTAATAAGCTATAAACATCATGGATCTAAACTTTACTTATCAAAATCTTTCATTTATGGTATCTATACCCTAAGCCCTTCATTTCAAATGAAAAATATACATTTTGAAGTTGAAAAACCACTTTTCTAAATATGGTTCTATTTTCATCCGAATTTTCAAAAGTTGTTTTTGTTGAAAATAAAATAGATCTTGAGTTTCCTACAACTTCCTACCATCATCATGCTATCACAAGTCATCTATGAATATAAAACAAAGTCTAATGCATTTTATGAACTCAAAACTCTAGATCTAGTTTTCTAAACTAGTTTTAAATGCATGAATCACTAAGATGGACATGTGGATGATAGATCTATGCATAAATCATAAGAAATAACAAAGATAACAACTTAAATAACAAGATCCATGGCATAAACAAAAATCAAAGCTACAAAAATTTAGATCTACAAAACATATCAACTTTAAACAAGAAAATAATTGAAATACAAGATAATAAAAGTAGAGAAAAGGAGTGTTTCATTATTGGCATCATCATCCTAAGCTTTTAAGCTTATGGAAGGTCATTTGATGCATGAAACCTTCATTACACTTTACCTATATCACCTATGGAGGCTTTGAGATGAAGATTTGCTTAGAAATCTTCAAGAAATATGGATGGAAGCTAATGGAAGATGTGGGGGCAGCTTGGTTCTTTAAGAAACAAGAACAAGAAGAAGAAGAAAAGAGAGGAAATAGAGAGAAAGAGGGAAAGTGAATAAATGAAGGAGTGAGAGAAAATGAGTGTTTTAATTGTAAGAAAAGAAAAAAAAAAAAAAACAGGCAGCCAAATGTGTGTGTGTGCTGCACGTGAATGTGTAGGAGGAGAGAGAGTGAATTTTGTTGAAATTTGACTCAAATTTGAATTGTATAATTAATGTGTAATGTAACTTTTGAAGAAGGATTGAAATATAATTAATTTTAGTCAAAATAGGAGTAAATTAAAGAAATGGCAATGAATGAGTCAAAAATTTGCCATGAATTGTGGATAATGTAGAAAATTGAAGTGAAAAAAATATGTGTAAGGTGTACTTGAAGGTATGGTTTAAAGGTACTTTCTTAATAAAATAAAATTAAAAATTTATTTCAAATATTTATAGCAGATTTTCATAATTAAATTTAAATAATTATTTGAATTATTTAGTATTTTAACAAATATGTTACCGTACGGTCAAAATACTCGGATATAGGCTAAAATAAATTTTTTATAACCCGAAAAATTCTAAAAAAATATTTTATGAGAATAAAAATATTATTAAAATATTTTTCAATTATTAAATTAAATTTATTATATATTTTAGTATCAGTCTTAAACAAAATGATCCCGTAAAGACCCGAAACGAATTATATTTTAGAAAAACAAAATATTCTAAAACATATAAAATATCTATCTAAAAAATAAGGCTTTATAAAAATAATAAAA